>CM062288.1:31315734-32650235 GCA_031216915.1 Pictodentalium vernedei | reverse complement strand
TAACCAGCACCAGCAAAGTTTCAGCCAATGGACCTCCGGGTTAAACCCGGAGGTCCATTGGCTGAAACATTGCTTGTGTTTTTTGTCGATATATACAAAAATTGAAAGTTATAGCTTGTCTGATAACTCCACTCCGCGGGTGATTTAGTTGCAATCCACTCTCCACGTACTGTATTTGTCACTTTGCCGACGGCCATACTAAACACCGAGGGATACCGAGGTATACCGAGGTGAAGAAAAGTAGGGGTGGGAATGGGGTGAAAGGGGTACGTTGTGGTGTGTTTCGAGTATATAAATAGATTTAAGAAGTATGTGCATGGTTTTAATGTCATTCATTTGTTAGAATTACGGGCGCTAAAGTAATAGCGTTCGCTGAAAAATCTTCTCGGTATTTAGTAGGTAGCTTGGTAATTAGTATTTACATTCTAAAATTTGAAACTCCATGCTCTTCTGTTCATGTATGACTGGTTTAATGACAACCTGCCAGTATCATTCCAAAATAGTTTCAAAACATATAATAATCCATCTGGTATGGAAACTAGGCAGATTGACAAAAATACAAACTCTTACACCGAGAACCAAATTCTCGTCTGATCTACCATTGCACACCTTTCCTAGACTCCGAAATTACAAACTAATTCAAGATCTGAGTTTAAAAAAGAAATTACCGAGAAATTCCTGAACTCATACCGCACCCAGGTCTACTGTAATAACCCCGAATGTCGTGATTGTGCTCAACGTACTACCTCGCAATTATAATGTTTGTTCGTTTGTTAATATACAACTATTTCAAATAACCTGAAGTCTCATCATCCTCTTCATGAGATCATAGCCCCAGTTGTGCTCTTTGTAACTTCTTATCAGAACATGTGGACAGTGGTTTTGTGACGTCACAAAAAAAAACTTCAGCTCCTTGCACGCTGCTGGTGGATATTTCTGCACAGGACATGAAATCTCTTGCCACTGAAATAAGAAGAATTTTGGCCCGTTTAATCAAATTTCCCCTGGTAAATTGAATGGACTTTTTGACTACTGATTTCTACAGTTAAATTTAGATGAATTTTTCATCAAATCTAGTCATGGCTGCTTAACAGCAGCCATGACTAGATTTGGTGAAAAATAATTTTGAAATACTCAGCAGGTTAAGAGTTAATGCCTGTAAATGTAAGTTCTGAAGCTGATTGAGTTTTTTTTTTTGTTTTTGTTTTTGTTTGTTTTTTTTATTAGGGTTTAACGACACATTAACAGCCAGGGTCATATCATGTCGGTGACAGTTTTACGGGTGGAGGGAGCTGGAGTACCCGGAGAGAACCACCGAGCAACGACGAGCAGCTTCCAGCTCTCCAACATCGTAACTCTGAACTCTGCACCGCGGCACAGGCAGGGTTAGATTGGTTGAAGACATGCGCACCATTGACGTGCAGTACGCCTTAGGTTTCGCTCCACAGTTGTCCTGGCATTTCCAAATATGACATGCCATACACTCTCTTCAAATGCAAATAATTTGTAGCTTAGTTGTCTAACTCATAACATGTATTACATTTCCCAAATTCACAAAAAAACATATAACACTATCTGACTAAGTAGAAATAAACAATCTGAATGTGGGTGGAATAATTTATTCTCAAAGGCCAGACTTCAACCTGAAAAATTGCATGAAAAAATGCCGAAACCAGTCATTTTCAGCCACCTAGCAGCCTCAAAAGCAGAACTTTCCCACCAACCCCCACCTACCCACCCCTGGAACAGAGCATCCCCTGTTTCTAAAATGCAAAAAAAATGTTATATGTTTCCGTCTCATTTTTTAGTTACCTGTCTGGTAACAAACCCGTGTAAAAATTACATTTTAAAAAATAGCCAATTTTTCGAAGCCACTGTTTCCCATAATTCATCTGGTAATTTACCCCTATGTATCAGACTCCAACTTTGGGACCAAAACTTCAAATTCTCTTGTCCAACAAAAAACCTAATGTAATCATATATTCGATACTAAAATATATCTCTATTTTACATGGCCTTAGTTTCAACACATGCCCTATGTTTAGAAGTTAACCCCTGTGCAATAGTACGAAACTGTGGAGCGGAACCTTAAAGCGAAAACAAGAGTGATCTCCCCTTGGATTTCACTCAGGCAAAAGAATCTGGAGTCTATCCAGAGTTGAATGAACAAAAACCACAAGTCTCTACTTTCAACCAGTAAAAAGATACAGCATGGTTTTTCTGATTGCCGAATAGCTTTTGCAGCCAGGTTTTGTCTGATTTTCACAACCACACCACACCACACCACATCAGCCCACACATTTCTCTGAGCCACTTCAGAGAGCATTTTTTGTTATTACCACCAGCCACATTGACTAACCAGGTCCAATAGCACTGTTAAATACAGTCAAAATGTATAACAATAAGCAGCGATAACCATAGCTTGGGGGGGGGGGGGGGGGGTGTTGCTCTCTAGATATGAAAAATCGTGACATCAGCAATTGTATTTTCGGCTGTGGTCACTTTTCACTCGCCAACGACGGAAAAAAAAAACTTGCCGTAAGACAAGAGATGTGGACAGCACTCTCAGCTGACCAACGGATTCGACGACTCAAAAAGTAAATGACTCACGTTTCCGACAATTCTAAAAATCAAACTTCGACCGACGGACGTTTGACTATACATAAAACGGTGGCAATTGCAAACAACCCTGACCAGGTAAAGAGGATGAAACCTCGAAAATAAAATGTGTCAACAAAACAAAAAAACAAGACTAAATTAAAACCGTTGACACTGAGCCGAAATGACTAAAAATGTACTGAATATATATGAATACTAAATACAAGCTGTAGGTTTAGATATATCGGGCACAAAAGCCCAATAACGACATAAAGCAAATAATAGCAAAACAATAAAAAAAAACTAAAAAAAAAAATGAAAAGTTCTGCCGGCCCAAAGCCCAGATAAAAGCTGATGGGAGTTTTATTTTTTATCAAGTGTTACAGTGATCTGTGTTGTGATACCCAATTAGCGCTTACAGACTTCATCCACACATCGAGGTAGCCTATTAATTACCAAGATACCTGCCGAGGAGAAGTTTTCCGCGACGGCTCGGTATATATATCTTTCATTTACTCGAATAAATCAACGGTTATATTACATATATTGCTTCAAAGGACTAAGTTATATGTCTGTACCTATATCTTAACTCTTTAAACGACCCTTACTTACTTATTTTCCTTCACCGCGGAATACCTCGGTATCACTTGGTGTTTAGTAGGACCCCTTTGCCTAAGATGGACATTAACAATCGGTATATTCAACGTAAGAGTGGCCTTTTTAACATACACGCTGTTCGACCAAGTTTGAGTCTTTTTGACCAGGCTTCGAAAGAGTTTAGCTGGGTAGAAGCTATTTATCCAATAATGAGACAATTTGGAAAATTGATCTACATACATTTGTACAGAAAACGTGAAGGAACGCGTGCCGAGGCCGACCACCCCTCCCCCTCCCCCCAATCCCCCCCTCCCCAGCAACGTGCATAGATTGTTTGTCAGCGTCGACTGGGGCTTTGTGGATGAGTAGTTCCGATGGGTGTCCAGGGGGTTTCCGTGTATAGGTACAAATTCTGACTGTTCAATGGGCACTGGAGTGAACAATTTTTTTTTAGTTTTGACACCTTCTATGAGAGTGTTCCACGTTTCTGATTCCATCTAGAGAGGTTATTGGTCTCACACCACCCGATAACAGCGTGTTGACACCTTCTATGAGAATGTTCCAGTTTTCATTTTTCGTCAACAGAGGCTATCATTCTCACAGCTCACGATAACAGCGTGTTGGCACCTTTTGAGTGTTCCATGTTTCCGTTTCCAACTAGAGAGGCTATCATTCCCACAACACTCGATAACAGCGTGTTAACACCTTTTATGAGAGTGTTCCATGTTTCTGAGTCCATCTAGAGAGGTTATCAGTCTCACACCACCCAATAACTGCGTGTTGACACATTATATGAGTGTCCCCAGTCCTTCCCGAGAGGTTATCATTCTTACATCAACCATAACAGCGTGTTGTCACCTTCTATGGGAGTGTTCCATGTTTCTTTCTCACAACGCTCGATATCGGCGTGTTGACACCTTCCATGGGTGTATTCCGGGTTTTCTTCTTCGTCTAGGGAGGTTATCATTCTCACATCACCCATACGAGCGTGGTTGACACCTTCTGTGATAATGTTCCATGTTTCTGTCCCCATCAGAGACTGTTCCATGTTTCTGTCTCCATCTGGAGAGGCTATCATTCTCACAACGCTCGATAACAGCGTGTTGACACCTTCTACGAGAGTGTTTCGTATTTCTGTTTCCATCTAAAGAAGCTGTCATTCTCATATCACCTGATAACAGCGTGCTGACACCTACGAGAGTGTTCCAGGTTTCCTTCTTCGTCTAGGGAGGCTATCATTCTCACATCGCCCGATAACAGCATGTTGTAACCTTCTATGAGACTGTTCCATGTTTCTGTCTCCATCTAGAGAGGCTATCATTCTCAAAAGTTCAAAACACTCGACAGCAGCGTGCTGACACCTTCTACGAGTGTTTCGTATTTCTTTCTCCATCTGAAGAAGCTGTCATTCTCACATCACCCGATAACATCGTGCTGACACACCTATGAGAGTGTTCCAGGTTTCTTTCTTCTTCATCTAGGTAGACTGTCATTCTCACAACACTCAATAATGTTCAGCGTGCCGACACCTTCTATGAGAATGTTCCATGTTTCTGTCTCACTCAAGAGAGGTTATCATTCCCATGACACCCGATAACAGCGTGTTGGCACCTCCTATGAGTATTCCATGTTTCTGTTTCCATCTAGAGAGGCTATCTGTATCATTCTCACAACGCTCGATAACAGCGTGCTGACACCTTCCATGAGTATTCCATGTTTCTGTCTCCATCTAAAGAGGCTATCTGTATCATTCTCACAACGTTCGATAACAGCGTGCTGACGCCTTCTATTAGCATTCCATGTTTCTGTCTCCATCTAGAGAGGCTATCTGTATCATTCTCACAACGCTCGATAACAGCATGCTGACACCTTCCATGAGTATTCCATGTTTCTCTCTCCATCTAAAGAGGCTATCTGTATCATTCTCACAACGTTCGATAACAGCGTGCTGACACCTTCTATGAGCATTCCATGTTTCTGTCTCCATCTAGAGAGGCTATCTGTATCATTCTCACAACGCTCGATAACAGCGTGTTGACACCTTCTAAGAGTATTCCATGTTTCTGTCTCCATCCAGAGAGGATATCTGTATCATTCTCATAACGCTCGATAACAGCGTGCTGACACCCTCTATGAACATTCCATGTTTCTGTCTCCATCTAGTGAGGATATCTGTATCATTCTCACAACGCTCGATAACAGCGTGCTGACACCTTCCATGAGTATTCCATGTTTCTGTCTCCATCTAGAGAGGCTATCTGTATCATTCTCACAACGTTCGATAACAGCGTGCTGACACCTATGAGCATTCAATGTTTCTGGCTCCATCTAAAGAGGCTATCTGTATCATTCTCACAACGCTCGATAACAGCGTGCTGACACCTTCTATGAGCATTCCATGTTTCTGTCTCCATATAGAGAGGCTACTGTATCATTCTCCCAACGCTCGATAACAGCGTGCTGACACCTTCTATGAGCATTCCATGTTTCTGTCTCCATCTAAAGAGGCTATCTGTATCATTCTCACAACGCTCGATAACAGCGTGTTGACACCTTCTATGAGTATTCCATGTTTCTGTCTCCACCTAGAGAGGTTATCTGTATCATTCTCATAACGCTCGATAACAGCGTGCTGACACCTTCTATGAGTATTCCATGTTTCTGTCTCCATCTAGAGAGGTTATCTGTATCATTCTCACAACGCTCGATAACAGCGTGCTGACACCTTCTATGAACATTCCATGTTTCTGTCTCCATCTAGAGAGGCTATCTGTATCATTCTCACAACGCTCGATAACAGCGTGCTGACACCTTCTAGGAACATTCCATGTTTCTTTCTCCATCTAGAGAGGTTATCTGTATCATTCTCATAACGCTCGATAACAGCGTGCTGACACCTTCTATGAGTATTCCATGTTTCTGTCTCCATCTAGAGAGGTTATCCGTATCATTCTCACAACGTTCGATAACAGCGTGCTGACACCTTCTATAAGCATTCCATGTTTCTGTCTCCATCTAAAGAGGCTATCTGTATCATTCTCACAACGCTCGATAACAGTGTACTGACACCTTCTATAAGCATTCCATGTTTCTGTCTCCATCTAAAAAGGCTATCTGTATCATTCTCACAAAGCTCGATAACAGTGTACTGGCACCTTCTATGAACATTCCATGTTTCTGTCTCCATCTAGAGAGGTTATCTGTATCGTTCTCATAACGCTCGATAACAGCGTGCTGACACCTTCTATGAGTATTCCACGTTTCTGTCTCCATCTAAAGTGGCTATCCGTAACATTCTCACAACGCTCGATAACAGCGTGTTGACACCTCCTATGAGTATTCCATGTTTCTGTCTCCATCTAAAGAGGCTATCTGAGAATCGCGACAAATCAGCGGCTGGCCAAAGTGTTATTATTATCTGTATCATTCTCACAACACTCGATAACAGCGTGCTGACACCTTCTATGAGCATTCCATGTTTTTGTCTCCATCTAAAGAGGCTATCTGTATCATTCTCACAACGCTCGATAACATCGTGGTGACACCTTCGATGAGTATTCCATGTTTCTGTCTCCATCTAGAGAGACTATCTGTATCATTCTCACAACGTTCGATAACAGCGTGTTGACAGCTTCTATGAGTATTCCATGTTTCTGTCTCCATCTAGTGAGGATATCTGTATCATTCTCACAACGTTCGATAACAGCGTGTTGACACCTTCTATGAGTATTCCATGTTTCTGTCTCCATCTAGAGAGGCTATCTGTATCATTCTCACAACGCTCGATAACAGCGTGTTGACACCTTCTATGAGTATTCCATGTTTCTGTCTCCATCTGAAGAGGCTATCTGTATCATTCTCACTACGCCCGATAACAGCGTGTTGACACCTTCTGTGAGTATTCCATGTTTCTGTGTCTCCATCTAAAGAGGCTATCTGTATCATTCTCACAATGCTCGATAACAGCGTGTTGACACCTTCTATTAGTGTTCCATGTTTCTGTCTCCATCTAGTGAGGATATCTGTATCATTCTCACAACGTTCGATAACAGCGTGCTGACACCTTCTATGAGTATTCCATATTTCTGTCTCCATCTAGAGAGGCTATCTGTATCATTCTCATAACGCTCGATAACAGCGTGTTGACACCTTCTATGAACATTCCATGTTTCTGTCTCCATCTAAAGTCTAAAGAGGCTATCTGTATCATTCTCACTACGCTCGATAACAGCGTGTTGACACCTTCTATGAGTATTCCATGTTTCTGTCTCCATCAAGAGAGGCTATCAGTCTCACATCATCCGATAATAGCGGTTGACATATCCTATGAGAGTGTTCCATGTTTCTGTCTTCATCTAGAGAGGCTATCATCCTCACAACACTCGATAGCAGTGTGTTGACGCATTCTATGAGAGTGTTCTGTGCTTCTGTCTTCGTCTAGAGAGCCTATCATTCCCACCACACCCGATAACAGTGTGTTTACACCTGTGTGAGTGTTCTCCGAGAGAGGCTGTCATTCTAAAAAAAAACGCTTTTCCCGAAGTTCCTTCATTTTAATGGACTCTGACGTGATAATCTCTTCTTCTGCGAAACAAAACAAATTTCCAATTGGGACCCCTCAAGATGCGAATATTCACAATGGCATGGGCACCAGACCATTTCCATCAAATGGGAAGAGCTTGGAACAAAAATAGTATTCCGTAACTATTTTTCAGATTGCTCACAATTTTTTTTGCTTGCTTTTCTGTCTGAGGTACCTGCTATTGTAACATGATCTATTCTAGAATGGGCCCTGTATGAACTCCCGGAAGTGGGACGGTGGTGGTGTACCATGTTCCATTGATGGATGAATTGTTTTATTTTTTGCTTTAATGTGATCTCAAAAATTCCTTCACTTGGGATGAATTTGTTTTTCTTCTGCACCCATCCCTGTCAGCTGGAGTATTTTTTTATCATAAAATCACTTGAAATCCTTCAAAACTCATTTTAAAGCCAATATAATTTATCACCCAAATTGCCCCCCCCCCCCCCCACCCATCTGGGCCTTATGCAGCCTGGTGGGCCCCATTTGAACAAACATTATAATATGTTGTCCACCCACGAGACATCTAAGTTTGACTGCAATCATCCCCATCACTCACAAGCAGGAAATTTTTAAAAACTGAATGCAATTTTTATAATCTTTATTGGAGTATGAACGTGTGGGAATGGGTACAAATTAAGTATGAATCCCGCAAAAATTGCATTCAATTCTAAAAATTACATTCCGTAACTGTTTAGACTACTTTTTACCAAACAACAAAGCCAAAAGACGAAACAAAACATACGAACGAACGAGGCGAAAAACCACCCTCACACAAGAGACAAAGTGCACAACTCGGATTTTTAATTTTCACAACTTTAGAAATGGAAACGAGTATTTTAGTAACAGGCTTTATGCCACAGTTGGGAAATGTCACCAAAGAAACAGCAGCGGAGTTGATCACTGCGAGAGGCGCTAAAAGTTAAAAACCCACCGAAACACCGCCCGAATTGCATTCTGTCAACTGCGCTCTACCGTAAATACGGGTCAAAGTTCGACCAAATGTATTCATTGGAAAATACATTACATTTGGTCATGACGTTTTCATCCAGCTGACCAATGGGAATTGAGTATTTGGGCCCAAAACGTATAACTACATTAATTATAAATAAATGAAGAGTAGATTCTATATATAGCCTTCACATGAATCCAGAGACTTGATGCATATTTGAACAAACCTTCCCCTTCCTCCTATCCCAACAATGTTGTTTATTAAATATCAAAAGATTCTGACTGGTTCAGAAGATTTCTTAAAAATATTCTTTATTTTGCACTAAGTTAAACTTTGGATCGCCATAGGAAGCCCAAATATAAACCCATGGACTTAATTAGATCAAACTTAAACCTTGTCCCTCATCCCTTAGGATACCGAAATATCAAACAAGAGGCCCCATCAGCCAGATGTGCTCACTGACAAAGTTGTTTAAAGAAGGATTTAATTAGCCTCTATGATCAGTCAACACTACATAGTAACTATTCATAAGTCTGTTGTCCAGTTGGTAATAATGCCCAATATCAAGCTAGAGACTTAACTTGAACAAACTTGAACTGACAAAGCACCTCCACCCAATCACGATTCAGACCAATGGATCTGATAGAGACAGATTTTCAAAGAGTATTCCTGATATTGGACTAAGTTAAAGATTCGAAATATTAACCTGGGGACTTGATTTATATAAACTTGTATCTGACTCCCCCAAGGATGGTGTACATCATATATTAAAGATTATGATTGGGGGATTGTGAGTGAAAGATTTTCAACACTTTACCTAACATGAAAAGCAGACGACACTTGCAAACAAAATTCTTTAATAACTATTTTTTTTCATTTTTTGTCTCAAAAACATAGGTTATGACCCCTCGATGGAACGAGCTCGATGAGCTCGTTCCAAAGAGGGGTCATAACCTATTTTTTGAGAAAAACTAATGAAAATTGGCGATTTTTGTGAATAGCACCGGCCGGTTTTGGCCGTTATGTCGGGTAAAGGGTTAAAGAATACATTTAAAATTCCAGCTCCAGTAAGGGGGTCCAAATATTAAACGAGGGACTTGATATGAACAACCTTGAATCTGGCTCTGTAGGGGTGCTGTATATCAAACATCAAAAGATTCCGACTGGTGGATATGAAGAAGATTTTTAAAGATTATTCCCCATATTGCATTAATTGAAACTTTGGTCTCCCACAGAGAGCCCAGTTACAAGCCGATGATTTGTACAAACTTTCAGCATCTAAATAACTAGTCTATTAAGATTCAATTTGATATCAGAAATAAGATTCGATTCGAGATTCGATTTGAAAAAAAAAATTGTGATTCACAGATCCCTAATTCCGGTCCCTGCTGTTTTTGAAATATGCACGTTTGTATTTTTTTCTATTTTTAGCTCTTGGGGTTCCCACGGGCTAAGAGCATTTTTTAGCATCAATAAACTACTTATGATCCAATTACATGCCAAGTTTGGTTCAAATCATCCCATTGGTTCTTGAAATACAAATTTTGGGTGGAGCCCAAAATGGGCATTTTTCCATCCCGCAGAGAGCCCAAATATTGACCTAACAACCTGCCTTGAAAAAACTTTAATCCTCACCACCAAAGGAAAAGTTCCATTCCAAATATCAAAGCATTCTCTCTGGTGGTTCATGAGAAGAATTTTAAAGATTTTTAGGCTTTTTGGGTATTAATCACAGATCGAAGATATATGTTTGAATTTGGCCCAGAGGTTTAGAAGAAGACAAGTTTCAGAAGTTAACGGACGATGGACGCCAAGTGATGGCAATAGTTCCCAATGACTTGTAGTCAGATGAGCTAAAAATAGGTTTAACCCTTTACCTAACGAATCGCCCGCATCCGCCCGCGTAATATGCAAATTGAGCAGATGAAAAAAATTAATTTTTCAAAATATTTCAACAAAACCATATCATGTGGCCCCTCATTGAGCTCGTTCCAATGATGGGTCTCATGATATGGTTTTGTTGAAATTTTTTGAAAAATTTAAAAAAATTATATTTAAAATAATAATTTTTGATATCGTCTGCGTTGAGTAAAGGGTTAAAGATTATTCCTCATAATGGACTTCATTACAATTCGGGAATGGGGAGCCCAAATAAAAACACAGGGACTTGGTTTGAACAAACTTAAATCTGATCTCTCGAAAGATGCTGTACACCAAATATCAAAAGATTCTGACTGGTGGGTCTAAAGAAGATTTGTAAAGATTATTCTTGATATTTCATAGGGAACCCAAATATTAACCAGGGTTCTTGATTTGAACAAATTTGAATCTGATCTCGGTAATGAGGTTGTATATCAAATATCAACAGATTCTGACTGGTGGATCTGAGGAAGAAAAGTTTTGAAAGATTATTCCCCATATTGGACCAAGTTAAAATTTATGCTCCTAGAGAAACCCCAAATATTAACCAAGGAATTTCGTTTCAAAAGATTCTGACTAGTGGTTCCTGAAAAGATGATTTTAAAAGATTATTCCTCATATTGAACTAAGTTAAAATTCAGTCTCCAACAGGGAGTTCAAATATGAAGCTTGGCACTTGATTTTTACAAACATAAATGTGATTTCAATGAGGATGGTTTTTAAAGGTTATTCCCCATATTGCACAAAGTTAAAATTTGAACTCCCATAGAGAGCCCAAGTATTTACAGATACCCTTGATTTGGACAAATCTGAATATGCCCCCTGAATGGATTCTTTATACCACATATCAAAAGATTCTGACTAGTGGGTCCAAAGAAAAAGAGTTTTAAAGATGGACCATGTTGGACCAAGTTAAAATTTGGGTTCCAATAGGGAGCCCAAATATTAACAAAGGGACTTGGTTTGAACTTATATCTGACCTCCATATATAAAAAGATTCTGACTGGTGGATCTGAAAAGATTTTTAAAGATCATTCCTTATGTTGCACTAAGTTAACATTCATTCCCCCGAAGGGAGCACAAATATTAAATGGGGCACTTGATTTGAACAAATGTGAATTTGACCTCTGTAACGATGTTGTATACCAAATATTAAAAGATTCTGACTGGTTGTTTTGGAGAAGGACATTCTTTAAAGACAACTTCTCATATGGAACCATGTTAAACTTCGGGCTCCTGTATTGAGCCAAAATTTGAACCAAGGGACTTAATTTTTTAACAAGCTTTTATCTATTTGTTTTCGCATTCACAATGTCATTTTCAGACTAACACCAAATTCCAGCTAGAGTGATGTCACACATGCAGCCCGACTGTCCCAGCAATGGCAATGCTTAGACACAAAATAGTAGGAGCCATTTTTTGTTAACCGTTTACCTAACGAACCTGCCATTACTGCACTCGTGATATACAAAATTTGCTATTCAAATTTTATTTTTTTCATTTCTCTACTCCAAAACATTCCTCATGACCTATTAATGGAACAAGCTTGACTAATAAGCCATGGTTAGAAGTAAAAAATGAAAAAAATCTGATGTTTCAGAAAAATAATTTGAACTGTTGGCTTCAACTTGTATTTGGTAAAGGATTAAAGATGCAGTATATAAAGCAATGTTGGGCTATAGGAGTCAGTTTTATTTTTTGCATGTAATAACTCCCAATCCTTCAAAATGCATTTTGGGAATAATTGCCTAAGTGACACACACATGTGTGTGTGTGTGGGGGGGGGGGGGGGGAGGGGGTGGTTGTGTGTTATTCAATGTTTGTTTGTTTGCATTTAGTAACTCCAAATCCTTCAAAATATTTAGTGTAGTCTATTTTGTTTGTTTGCATTTAATAACTCCCAATCCTTCAAAATGCATTGGTTGAAATCAAATAATCCAAACTGGAGTTATCGGTCGGAAACCAGTTGATTACAGACAGATGGACGGACCGACGGATGGACGGACGAAAGTTAGGACTATAGCCCTGACTGGGTGAGGAGGAGGTGGGGGGAGGGGGGTGTAGGGGAGTCCATTTTTCCGCATGGGGTCAGTCTAAATCCTTCAGAATCCATTTTGAGCAAAGAGAAAAAAAATGCCTAACTGGCACTCGGGGGAGGGGGTGGGGGGGGGGGGGGTTCTGGTTTTTAACCACAAACTTTAGGCAAAACTGTAAAAATGCATTTTTGACGAAAGAAAAAAAAGTGCCTAATTGGCCCCAGGGGAGGGGGTGGAGAAGGGGGGGGGGGGGTCCGTGAGTTTAAAAAAAGTTCCGCATGTAGTGACTGTAAATAGTTCAAAATGCATATTGGAGGAAAGAAAAAAAAAGAAAATGCCTAATTGACGGTGGCTGGGCAGGGCAATAACTTCAACAATTTTAATTGGATAAATGTGGTCATCAAACTTGAGCTAGAGACATGTACTGAAAAGAATTGAAATCCGTTAACTTTTGTTTAAGTTATGGTATAAGGGAAGTTCGGACAGACGGACTGACAGATGGACTGACAGATAGACGGACGGAGCTAGCTCTCTGCTATATCCCTCCCTTGTGGGAGGGATAAAAAGTAACAAAGTATGTGGTAGAAGCCTAATTTAAAATTTAGAGAATCTAAGTTCGAAAAGCGTTGTGAAAAGGGTTAAATTAATGCCAATATTATTTAAAACCACTGTGTACAGCTTCAGCAGACCTTGCCCGAAATGAAAAAAGAAATGAGTGTTTGGAGAATGAAAGGTAGAACCTTGAAAAGCAGAACTTTAATCCGAAACTTTAAGCTGGGAATACTAAGTAAAATTGATTGGCAAAAAGGGTTAAATATTTCCTAAAACCGATAAAGGAAATCGTTGATGTAAATGGAATTATTAAGTTGTATTGACCATGCAAGAATTAGAGTAAGAAAGTATGTGGCAAAGTCTAATTTCAAATACAAAGAAAGTAAGTCTGAAAACATGTTTAAAAGGGGTTAAAATAATGCCGATATTAATGAAAATCATTGTAGAAATATTCAGTAGATAGTAGACATTGTCCCAAATAAGAAACAGTGACATTCCACTAAACTGTTGGAAGAATTAAAGGTGTAATTTTACCCCCCCCCCCCAAAAAAAAAACAAAAAACAAAACAAACTTTAACCAAAAACTTTAACCTGGAAGTTGTAAGTTAAATTGCCATACAAAAAAGGGTTAAATATTTCCCAAAATAACATGAAACTTAAAAAAACATAATGGGAATGATACAATCAATGGTAACATTAATTTAAAAGAAAAAAAAATTTCAAGGTAAACTAAAAAACTTTAACCGCAAACTTTAACCAAAACTCCAAATGTTAACAGACGGACAGATGAAAGTCATGACTAAACAGGAAAAAAACAACACTTGAACCTTCAGTAAAAAACTTTAACCACAAACTTTAACCAAAACTCTAAATGTTAACGGACGGACGGACGGGCGGGCGGGCGGACGGACGGACGGACGGACGGACGTAAGTCATGACTATAGCCCTCATTGTAAACAGTCGAGCTAATAAAAAGGTGCATAACTTCTAGAAAGGTCGACAAAATTTGGTTAATATCAAATTTGCCTAACATCTTCTCCAAATGTATGCCAAAAGAATCAGCTGATTACATTCACAAAGCCATTAAACCAAATTTCAAACAAAATGGGGCATAACTCCCACAAAAGCTAAGAACATTTGGGGAATATCGAAAGAGACCAAGATGTTCTCACAATATATGCCTATAGCAAATGTCCTGGAAATCTTATTACAATTACTCAAGTTATTGCATTCACAAAATCATTAACAGACAAACACTGAATTTCAAACAAAAAGAGGCAAAACACCTACAGAAGTCGTGGAAATTTGGGGAATATCAAACTTCTCCGAGATCTTCTCAAAATGGATGCCGAAAGAGTCGAGCCCACTTAATTGGATATCTCTTAATTGAATAACCCTGTTAATTGAATATAATTTCTCAACACAAAACCATTTACAATACCTCCAGTACAAATTTGACCTGTTAATTGAATATAGGTTATAGAGTAAACTCCTGTTAACTGAATAAAAAATCTTGCAAACCGTTGAGAAATTACCCTGACTCTCCCGTTTTACTTTGTGTCAAGACCTATTTGGCCTCAGTACATCCAATACAGGCATTTAATCTATTACATCTTGTTTGACAGAGCTCATGGAGCTCTGTCAAACAAGATATAATAAAATATTTATTTATTTATTGGTGTTTAAGGTCACATATTTCTGCACAATGGCTAATCATGACCACGACAGTTTTACGGGTGGAGGAAGCCGGAGTACCCGGAGAGAACCATCGAGCAACGGCGAGCAACTGACAACTCCCCACACGCAGGGTTAGCATTGGTTGAAGACAGGTGCACCATCGACGTGCAGTACGCCTTAGTACACAGCGTCACCGTGCCCCCACGTGGGCAAAGGGGTGAAGTGTCTTGCCCAAGGACACAACGCGGTTGCCGCAGGTGGGATTCGAACCGAGGACCTCTCGGCTTGCAGCCTGCACCTTTCCAACTGAGCCACCGTGTCCTCCAGATATAACAGAATAAATGCTAAGTTTATCTCTGGAATACATGAAAGTGACACAATCCCTGTTAATTGAATACTCCTGTTAATTGAATAATTTTCATTGGCAATGTGGCTATTCAATTAACAGGGTTCCACTGTAGTAAGCTTCATCGAAAATCTGATTACATTTATTCAAGTTAAAGCTTTCACGGGGGCGCCGTGGCATCGCGGTAACCGGTTTTCGTCAGATCGCCGAAGTTAAGCAACATCGAGCGCGGTTAGTAGTTGGATGGGTGACCATTTCAGCGACTGATTTGCGCTCCCGCATTGTGTCCTTGGGCAAGGCACTTCACCCCGATTTGTCCACATGGGGGCACGACGACGTCGTGTACTAGGGCATACTGTACGTCGATGGTGCGCATGTCTTCAACCAATCTAACCCTGTCTGTGCTGCCGTGCGGAGTTGCGATATTGGGGAGCTGGCAGCTGCTCGTCATTGCTTGGTGGTTCTCCCCGGGTACTCCGGCTTCCTCCATCCGTAAAACTGTCACGGTCATGATTAGCCATTGTGCATAAGTATGTGACCTTAAAACACCAATAAATAGATAAACATAGCTTTCACAAGGTAATTATCCAACAAACACCAACTTCCAACAAAATGGGACATAACTCCTACAAAAGCTGATGAAAAATAGTAAATATCAAGCTTGACTGAGATCTGCTCACATTTCTATACCTTTAGTAAGTTACATGAAAATCTGGTTATATTTGTTCAGGTTATAGCATTAACCCTTTACCTAACATGAAAAGCAGACGACACTTGCAAAAAAAATTCTTGAATAACTAAATTTTTTCATTTTTTGTCTCAAAAACATAGGTTATGACCCCTCGTTGGAACGAGCTCGACGAGCTCGTTCCAACGAGGGGTCATAACCTATGTTTTTGAGACAAAAAATAAAAATATTTTGAAAATTAATTGGCGATTTTTGAGAATAGTGCTGGCCGGTTTTGGCCGTTACGTTGGGTAAAGGGTTAAATGAGTGGATGGACCAACCCATTTCTATATCTCCCGCCAAACTTTGCAAACAATGCAATTAGGAGAAGGGATAAGGCCTAAAAAAGTTAAAAGTCTGTTTCTCAGGCCCTGCCTTATGGCCCGTTTGACCGCCTCATGCTCTTTTTTATAACTAATTTCAATTTTTAAAAATACAAATCAAATGGTTTATGTCTGATATTTTACCCAAGTTAATAAAACTGATAAATTTGTCCCAGGAGTTCAACAAAATGTACATCAAAATGATGGTTGGGATGTATAGAACGCGAAACACATGTGTAATCAACTCATAGAGTCGACTGTAGGAACCACTAGTTCCTGGAAGTCTGCTGCCGTATTCTCACCAGAACTGATAATTTAATAATATTTCACGAAAACAACTTGGTTCCAAATGTGCTTTACATATCCAAGAACAAAGCTAGGGGATAAAAATTCTTCAAAACACGGCTACAAAGCTGCATGGGGGAAAATTAAAAAGCCATTGCTTTTGTTTACGTATGAGTCTACTTTCGATTTCCGGTCGACGTCACCAGACGGAAAAAGCATGTAAAAACAACGCCGTCCTAAAATCAAATAATGAAAAAGATCGCCTTCATGCAGTGTACTGTTATTAGACAGAGATTACACAGTTACCATATTCAGTGAACGGTATCATGACAACTGTTGATATTTCTTAGAATTGCGATTTTGTTTTTCGATGGAAATTCGTGGTATCGAGTGATTTGCGCATGTCTGTCGAGCATGGAAACCTTCTTAAATAAAAAAAAATGCAGACATTGTTATCCTTTTCCAAAACACAGTCCTGTCGCTGCACTCGAAAGTGTTTTGGATGCCTAGCTTTGTAATTGAATATCTGAAGCACATTTGGCCACTAGTTGTTCTCGCGAAATATTATTATTAGCATTGCAAAGGCTTCTTGCACCCAAGGGAGGAACTACACCACCACCCATGTATTCTGTAGATTATAAGGCCCAAAACATTAAAACAAACCAAGAACGTGAACTTTTGATGGCAAAGAAATAATTACAACTAGAGGCTCTACAGAGCCTGTAATCGCTCACCTGGAACTACATATAAAAATGTGATTTTCCATAGGCTTTCCATGGTAACTATATTTATGAGCTGCAATTGTGGCCATGTTTGTTACATCAACATTGCATGAGGATCATTGGTAGGTGTCCCAGTCTTCCATCACGTGAAGTTTCAAAACATTTGAATCCATCAAACAGAATCATAGGATGTCTCTGGTGGCCATATTTTCCAACCAACGGGAACAAAAAGAGGATCGGTGTAAAGGGCCTCCTATGGACCATTCTTGCTAAGTTTTGGTTCACGTCAGCTCAATAGTTCCAGAGAGAAGATGAAAATGTGATTTACCATGGGTTTTTTCTATAGTAACTATAAACCGCAATTGTGGCCATGTTTGCAATACGATCAACATTAACATGAGGAACGTTGGTAGAGGGTGCCCCAGTTATCAACCATGCAAAGTTTCAAAACATTTGGCCCTGTGGTTTCAAAGGAGAAGAGTTTGATCAATCAGACTCAAAGAATGCTTCTGGCGGCCGCGTTTTTCACCAACAGGGATACAATGAGTAACAGTTGTAGAGAACCTCTCATAGATAATGCCTGCCAAGTCTGGTTCACATTGGCTCAGTCCTTTCAGTGACGATGATGAAAATGTGACTTCTTATAGGGTTTCTATAGTAACTGTGAGCCACAGTTGCAGCCATAATTGCAACACAATGAAGATCAAAATGAGGATCATTGGTAGAGGGGGTTACAGTCATCAGTCACACTAAGTTTTCAAACCATTTGGTCTTGTAGTTTCAAAGAAGATTTTTTGAATTTTGTTTGAACAAAAAAAAAAATCAGTAAAAGAAGGTTCAATATTTTGAAAATTACAATTTTTTTAGACAGTATTCTCTTTCAAAATAGCTTTGGACAGGTAAAGGGTTTTTTGTCAAATCTTAAAAGATATACAATAATTACTGTCATCTAAGCTGACATGATGGGACGTGAATGTAAACAAAAACTTCATCAACTGTCATCAATCAGTATTTTCTGATAAGTAACATGAGACTAATGATGCATGTATCAGCAGCCATGTACAGTTGCAATGGTTTACAGTAAAGTCAAATAAGTTGTAGGATAATCCTATAAACTATGTATCTTTTTCTCTTTCTACACTGATAAGACCAGAAGCTGACATCATTTTCTGGAAAGCTCTCACTAATAGCTTTCCAGAAAATGTCGGATTCTGATCTTGTCAGGGCAGTAGCAGCAGTTTACTTAGTTTATTGCAGTTATGCTACAGCTTTTTTTGACTTGTACTGTATACACAATACTTTTTGGTTTTTTTTCCCAGTTCTCAGTGGAGAAAACTGGAACCAACCCTTACGAGATTATCAAAAAACAAGTATTTTGCTTACAGTACCGATCTTCGTGCAGACAGGAGAGGCATTGGGTTAAGTATTAGAATATAGCCTCTGGTGGCCACATATTTCCATCCTCTCATAGACCATTCCTGCGAAGTTTGGTTCATGTCGGCTCAGTAGTTCCAGAGAAGAAAATGAAAATGTGATTTCTCATAGGGTTTCTATAGTAACTATAAGCCAGCAATTGTGGCCATGTTTACAACCTGATCAACATTAAATGAGGATCGTTGGTAGAGGGGGTCCCAGTCATCACTATGTGAAGTATCAACACATTTGGCCAGGCAGTTTCAGAGGAGAAGATTTTTGAAAATCCACCAAATCTGAATCAAAGAATGCCTCTGGTGGCCACGTTTTTCAACCCACGGGAACAAAATGAGGATCGTTTGTAGAGGACCTCCCACAGACCATCCCTGTCAGGTTTGGTTCACGTCAGCTCAGTAGTTCCGGAGAAGATGATAAAAATGTTATTTCCCATAGGGTTTCTATAGTAACTATAAGCCGCAATGGTGGCCATGCTTGCAA
Organism: Pictodentalium vernedei; assembly: GCA_031216915.1. Taxonomy (NCBI): domain Eukaryota; kingdom Metazoa; phylum Mollusca; class Scaphopoda; order Dentaliida; family Dentaliidae; genus Pictodentalium; species Pictodentalium vernedei. Next base: position 32,631,007 of record CM062288.1, on the reverse strand, counting down.
CCCGATTAACATTAAATGAGGATCGTTTGTAGAGGAGGTCCCAGTCATCATTTATGTGAAGTATCAAAACATTTGGCCCGGCAGTTTCAGAGGAGAAGATTTTTGAAAATCTACCAATCAGAATGAAAGAATGCCTCTGGCGGCCATGTTTTTCAACCCACGGGAACAAAATGAGGATTGTTTGTAGAGGACCTCCCATAGACTACCCCTGCCAGGTTTGTTTTCACGTCGCCTCGGGTTTTCCAGAGAAGAAGAAGAAAATGTGATTTCCCATAGGGTTTCTACAGTAACTATAAACCGCAACTGCCACCATGTTTGAGACCCAATCAACATTAAATGAGGCTCGTTGGTAGAGGGGGTCACAGTCATCATTTATATGAAGTTTCAAAACATTTGGCCCGGCAGTTTCAGTGGAGAAGATTTTTGAAAATCCACCAACCAGAATCAAAGAATGCCTCTGGAAGCCACGTGTTTCATCCGACGGGAACAAAATGAGGATTGTTTATAGAGGACCTCCCATGGACCATTCCTGCCAAGTTTGGTTCACACAAGCTCAGCGGTTACAGAGAAGAAGATGAAAATGTGAAAAGTTTACGGACGACAGACGACGGATGACGGACGACGACGGACGCCAAGTGATGAGAAAAGCTCATATGGCCTCTCAGGCCAGGTGAGCTAAAAATGATTCGAGTCAGCATTCACTAGTTAATGAATGGAAACCAAATTCAATATGCCTGCATGGCGGCTAGCGGGACCAAAATCGAAAGGAACCATTGTCTGGTCATCCACAAGTAACCTCTAAGATTGTGATTTGATCAAATAAGCAGTTCTTTAGTTGTTGGATGAACTTACCAAAAGTTTATGGACGGACGGACAGACGGGGCATAAAAAATGCAACCTACTAGTGGAGTTCTGAAGGAAGAATTCACCCGCAACAAGTTTTACAGAGCGATGTCCATGTACAATACACGGAGAGTGTATTATCACTAAATCACCCACAGAGTGGAGATTCCACCCACGCAATGGCAAATTTGTTGCAGAGCACAACAAGCACAAGTTTATATTTTTCGTTGGTCCATCCTCACTTACTTTATGGTATACAATTTTGGGGCCACGCTCCATCGTTCTGCCAAAAGAATCTTTCTCTTGCAAAAAAAGATCATTCGTATTATTAGTAGGAAAAAATATACCTCACACACAGATCCTCTTTTCCGTATGAATGGCATTCTAAAATTTAGTGACCTTTATAAACTTCATGTGCAGCTATCCATGCATGACTGGTGGAATAAAAGATTACCAGTATCCTTCGAAAATGTCTTCACGGTATACAATAATCCCTCTGGTATGGATACCAGACAATCAGGGAAAATTCGAACATCCAAACCAAGAACTAAATTTTTCTGATCTCCCTATTCACACTTTTCCTCGATATTGGAATGAAATTCCGCAAGTTATACAACGTTATAGCAGACAACAGTTTAAGAAAATCATAACTGACAATCTTCTGAAATCATACTCTATCCATGTTAATTGTGGGCGCTCTGAGTGTACTGACTGCAACCCTCTGATACATTGGTACATGGTGAACATGATGCATGTGAATGACGTTCTCAGTCAAACTCTAGTGGTTTCCAATTACGGCGCATCTCCCCTTTTATACGTATACGTGTCATTTGCATCGGGCTCGGTGTGGAGTGCTTTTGACCAAAGATACCTAAATTATAGTGCAGTTAGAATGCAAGTACGATATCTTGAGACCTGACTCAGGGGCATATTTTGTCTGACAGGGCTCCTTGAGCTCTGATGGATAGGGCATGCACTTGATTGAATCCCGCCAAAAATATTAAGCTTTGTCAAATCCACCCCTTTCTGGTATCTTAACACATTTCAGAGTCCTGATCTGAATATTTCGCTTTGGAACCTCACTCAAGTTCATGTTTTGCCTGACAGAGCTCCTTGAGCCCTGATAGAAGGGACATGCAGTTGACTGAGTCTCGCGTGAAATATTAAGATTTGTCATATCTCTTCCATTCTGGTATCTTATCACTCCTCATCATTCTCATCTGAATATTTCATTATTGAATGGTTCACTGAATGGCTAGAAACTCTGCTGTCTTGACCGTTTTTTTTCTCTATTTTTATTGGGAATAGCAGGAAGACAGCCAACAGGGCTATGCTGTTTCCCGCAGTACACATATTAGTTTAATGTTATTTTTGTACAATAATTATACTGCAAATAAAAATTTCAATTTCAATTTCAAGCAAAGTTCCAGCCTATGGACCTCCAAGTTATACCCGGAGGTCCATTGGCTGAAACATTGCTGGTGTTTTTTGTCCACATGTACAGAATTTGAAAGTGATACTTTAAGGTGATTACTAGAGCTGAAACGGTTAAGTGGTTTTCTTGATTGATTAATCACATGGAATAACCTTGGTTAACTGATTAATCACTTTTCCAAATAGATATCTGAATAATTGCCATACTGCGATTTGTTTGTTTTCGTATGAGTATACTTTCGATTTCCGGTCGACGTCATCGGACGGAAAAAGCATGTAAAAACAACGCCGTCTAAAATCAAATAATGAAAAAGATCGCCTTCAATACAATATACTGTTATTAGATAGAGATTGCACAGTTGCCATATTCAATGCAAGGTATCATGATACCTGTTGAAATTTCTTAGAATTACGATTTTGTTTTTTGATGAAAATTCGTGGTAACGAGTGATTTGCGCATGTCTGTCGAACATGGAAACCATCTTCAATAAAAAATGCAGACAGTGTTTTCCTTTTCCAAAATGCAGACCTATCGCTGTATTCGAAATTGTTTTGAATGCCTAGCTTTGTTCTTGGATAAATGAAGTACATTTGGCCACAAGTTGTTCTGATGAAATATTATTTCATTATCAGTTCTGGTGCGAATACGGTAGCAGACTTCCAGGAACCAGTGGTGCCTACAGTCGACTCTATGAGTTGATTACATATGTGTTTCGTGTTCTATACACCGCAACCTTCATTTTGATGTATAATTTGTGTATATTTAATCTGAATTTAAGGAATAGGAGAGGTGAGAATTTCAAAATAAACAAAATTCCATTACTTGTATAGCCCCTTAATATCTTCAGTGGCAAATTATACAGTTGAGTTCATAATTATAGGTAGTGGAACTGTGTGAGTATTAACAATCTCAGTGTTGCTATTTTTTTTTTTATATGAAAGTTACTATAAACAAAATTTCAAATTCTGAAGTGCCTTCCCATATAAAGTCATCTACATGGCATGCCAACACACCATGTAAATGCCTCTCATCATTTGACCAGTAAAACACAGCTGGATCAACTTTAGATATCTTTGCTCCAGTCTCAGTCATAACTGTCTTTACTCTCTTGTACCACTGAAGGGAGGCATCAACTAAACCATATACACACTTTTGCAAATGCCACAATTTTCCATCAGTCGTTGCCTCTTGTGGTGGCCTAATAAAATTGTTTCTGTCAAGTTTCTGACCTTGAAGGAAAGCTGTTTTTATGTCCATTGAACGAGCACCCCATTTGTTCTGGGCTAAAATTGCAATAATCAATCTCAAGGAAACTGTGGTACATGTTGGAGAGTCTTTCTGAATGCTTGTATCAAACTCTTCAAAGCCTCGTGCTACTAACCTAGCTTTGGGTTTAATTCCATGTTCTGTTGATTTTAATGTGCATCCCCACCTAGTCGATATGCATTTTTGGCTATGTCATCAACTTCACTATACACATTGTTTTGTTTCCAACTGTTTAATTCGGCAATTTTTGCATATTCCATCGATATATTTCCACATATAACAGTTTCATCAGTTCTGATTGGCTCAGATATTCCAATCACTTTTAAATCTTTAACTTTGCTCAAATCAACTGATTGTTTAACACTTATTAATTCTTCAGGGGATAAATACTCGAGATTAAACCAGTTTTTAGCTCACCGAAGGGAGCTCAACTTATTACTTGCCGTTTGTCGTCCGTCGTCGTCGTCCGTCATCTGTCGTCGTGAACATTTTTCAAACGACTTCTCCTCTGAAACCACTGGTCCGATTTTCACGAAACTTCATGTGGATGTTCATTACTATATGGCAATTCAGGTTTGTTCAAATGAAATGGCCACGTCCCTTGGGGGCTCTGTATGGGGCATAACTCTGATAGTACCGTATGAATTATAGAAAAATTATTAAAAAATCTTCTTCTCCAGAACCAGTGGGCAGAATCTTTTGCTACTTGGTATGCAGCATCTTTGTATGGGTCTGATTCAAGTTTGTTCAAATCGGCCCCCTGGATTCATATTTGGGCTCACTATAGAAGCCCGAAATCGAACTTAGTGCATTTCAGGCAAATTTCTTAAAAAAAGCTTCTTCTCCAGATCCAGCAGGCAGAATGTTTTGATATTTGGTATGCAACACTGTGGGGTGGATCTGATTCAAGTTTGTTCAAATCGGCCCCCTGGATTCACATTTGGGCTTGGTATAGAAGCCCGAGTTCAAACTTAGTGCATTTCGGGCAAATTTCTTAAAAAATCTTCTTCTCTAGATCCAGCAGGCAGAATCTTTTGAGATTTGGTATGCAACATTGTGGGGTGGTTCTGATTCAAATTTGTTCAAATCGGCACCCTGGATTCATATTTGGGCTCAGTATAGAAGCCCGAATTCGAACTTAGTGCATTTCAGGCAAATTTCTTAAAAAAAATCTTCTTCTCCAGGTCCAGCAGGCAGAATCTTTTGTTATTTGGTATGCAACATTGTGGGGTGGATCTGATTCAAGTTTGTTCAAATCGGCCCCCTGGATTCACATTTGGGCTCAGTATAGAAGCCCGAATTCGAACTTAGTGCATTTCAGGCAAATTTCTTAAAAAATCTTCTTCTCCAGATCCAGCAGGCAGAATGTTTTGATATTTGGTATGCAACATGGTGGGGTAGATCTGATTCAAGTTTGTTCAAATCGGCCCCTGGATTCATATTTGGGCTCAGTATAGAAGCCCGAATTCGAACTTAGTGCATTTCAGGCAAATTTCTTAAAAAATCTTCTTCTCCAGATCCAGCAGGCAGAATCTTTTGATATTTGGTATGCAACATTGTGGGGGTAGATCTGATGCAAGTTTGTTAAAATCGGCCCCCTGGGTTCATATTTGGGCTCCGCGTAGGAGGCCAATTTGAACTTAGTGCATTTCAGGCAAATTTCTTCAAAAATCTTCTTCTCCAGATCCAGCAGGCAGAATCTTTAGATATTGGGTATGCAACATGCTTAGGGCGATGAGATTCAAATTTGTTCAAGCCAAGTCCCTAGGTTTTTATTTGGGCTCACTGTGGTAGCCCGAATTATAACTTAGTTCAAAATGAGGAATTTTCTTTAAAAATCTTCTTCTTCAGATCCAGCAGTCGGAATGTTCTGATATTTGGTATGCAGCATCCTTAGGGGGATAAGATTCAAGTTTGTTCAAGCCATGACCCTAGGTCCATATTTGGGCTCACTGTGGGAGCTTGAATTGTAACTTGGTTCGAAATGAGGAATTTTCTTAAAAAATCTTCTTCTTCAGATCCAGCAGTCGCAATGTTTTGATATGTGGTGGGTAGCATCCTTAGGGGAGTGAGATTCAAGTTTGTTAAAGCCAAGTCCCTGGGTCCATATTTGGGCTCCCTGTGGGGAGTCAATATGAGAAATTTTTCCTTAAAAATCTTCGTCAGATTCAGGAGTCGGAATGTTTTGATATTTGGCATGCAGCATCCTTAGGGGGTGAGATTCAAGTTTGTTCAAGCCAAGACTCTGGGTTTATGTTTGGGCTCACTGTGGGAGCCCGAATGATAACTTAGTTCAAAATGAGGAATTTTCTTTAAAAATCTTCTGATCCAGCAGATGAATGCTTTTGATATTTGGCAGGCAGCATCCTTAGGGGGTAAGATTCAAGTTTGTTCAAGTCATGGCCCTAGTTCCATAAAATTTGTCTCTCATGACCTCATTCCTTTGTAGTGTTGATGAATCATGTCTAACTGAATGTGACCCCCAAATACTTCTTTGAACCACTTTGGCCGGTGAGCTATTAAGGCTCCTTGGGGCCTCTTGTTATTTTTTCCAGTTACTTTTCCTGCAGGACCCAACACTTTTGCCGACACATCTTCATTAGTTTCATAATGTTTATAATTAACAATTTGTCCAATTTTTATTTTAGGTAAAGCAGTTATATTTCTAATACAAGACTGTTCTGGCAAAGCACAGTCACTATTACAGTGGAGCCCACTTAATTGAATATCTCTTAATTGTATATCCCTGTTAATTGAATATAATTTCCCAACACAAAACCATTGACCATGCCTCCAGTACAAATTTGACCTGTTAATTGAATATAGGTTATAGAGTAAACTCATGGAGCACTGTCAAACAATATATAATAGAATAAATGCTAAGTTTATCTCTACAATACAGGAAAGTGACAATCCCTGTTAATTGAATACTCATGTTAATTGAATAATTTTCATTGGCAAAGTGGCTATTCAATTAACAGGATTCCACTGTATTATCAGATGAGTAATCTGCATTGTCATCAGAAGAATCTTCGTCATTGTCAACAACAACTTTGTTATCTGTATTAACTTTCTCACATGCCTCATCAGCTGCACATTTATCTCAATTATCTTGGAGATTGTCAGAGTTATTTGAATGAACTTTACGAAGTCTACTTTGATGAACTCTCACAACAATACCACCATGTCGTGCACATATTATTGCACCATCGTGGCCAATTACAGTAGCTGGTCCTTTCCACTCGGAACAGTGTGGCGTTTTATAGAAAATTTTATCACCTGTATTGCATGTTTCTGACGTGGGTCTGATGTTTTTTCGAAGAGCCGTCCGAATTCTTTCTGAACTTTCAGCCTTGGTGAATGCCCGCCTTGCTGAAAATAATGCATTGATGTGATTAGCAACAGAATGACTTTCAGTTTTGCCCTCAAGCGCGGGTGCTTTGTCAACAAATACAGATGGGAGATTTGGGTTTCTACCATACACAAGCTGGTATATTTATTTATTTATTGGTGTTTAAGGTCACATATTTATGCACAATGGCTAATCATGACCGTCACAAGCTGGTAAGCACTGTACCTATGTACATTGGTTAGACTATTCTTGGCCATTAAGGCCCAGTTTAAAGTTGTTTGCCAGTCACATTGTTGATCCATTTTGACTTTTCTCATTATTTCAGTAAGTATTTGATTGTGTCTTTCCAAAAGTCCATTACTCCATGGACTAAAAGCTGCTGTAGTTTTAACCCAAATACAGTGGAGCCCACTTAATTGGATATCTCTTAATTGTATATCCCTGTCAATTGCATATAATTTCCCGACACAAAGCCATTTACCATACCTCCAGTACAAATTTGACCTGTTAATTGAATATGGGTTATAGAGTAAACTCCTGTTAATTGAATAAAAAAATCTTGTAACCTGTCGAGAAATTACCCTGACTCTCCCCAGTTTTCCTTTGTTTAAAGACCTATTTGACCTCAGTACATTCAATACAGGCATTTAATCTATTATATCTTGTTTGACTGTGCTCATGTAGCACTGTCAAACAAGATATAATATAATAAATGCTAAGTTTATCTCTAGAATACTGGAAAGTGACAATCCCTGTTAACTGAATAATTTTCATTGGCAAAGTGGCTATTCAATTAACAGGATTCCACTGTACTAAAATTTTCACACATGTCATGTACTTCCTTAGTGAACTCGCCTCCATTATCACTAAATAATTTCTTTGGCGCTCCATGTATACTTATCCATTTGTGGATGAAATTTTGTACAAACACAGACGATTTCTTACTATGAAGTATAGCACCAGCACTAAAACGTGAAAATTCATCAATTATATGTAGATACCATGTCTTAGAATTTTCCACTTCATGTAAATCAACTGCTTCGGTCTCATTAAATCCAGTAGCTAAAGGAAATCCGACAGCGGGTGTTGGTTATTGCTTTTTAAACTTAAGACATACAGTAACGTGGAGAGTGTATTATCACTAAATCACCCACAGAGTGGAGATTCCACTCAAGCAATAATTGCAAATTTGTTGCAAAGCATAACCAGTACAAGCAGAGTTTCAATCAATGGACCTCCGGGTTAAACCCGGAGGTCCATTGGCTGAAGCATTGCTTGTGGTTTTTTGTCGATATGTACAGAATTTGAAAGTTATAGCTTGGGTGATAAGTTCACTCTGTGGGTGATTTAGTTACAATCCACTCTCCACGTACTGTATTTCACAGTCGCTTATTATTTCTGGTAACAGATTTATGATGTCCTGGTTATATGATCCTGAATTTTTCAACAACTTTGCCAGTCTCTCAGTTGACAATGAAGTTTCACTAATATTTTCCTTCCTTCTTCTTTGTTCATTTTTTCATTGAGAACTAAAACAGAGTTTGTATCTTGAGAACACAAATTTGAATTTAGATTGTCAATACAGTAATGACCACTGGATGTGAATTCCAGCTCAACTGGTTTTCCAAACATAATTGCAGTGTCTTGATTCAAATACAATATGGTTCCAGCTTTTTTTAGTGAAGTTTTACTTAGCAGAAGAGGAATGTCAACATTCACTACCTCAGTATTAATTTTAAAATGTTTATCTCCTATTTCAGCAGGCAAGACTACATTTTGCATTGAACTAACTAGAGCCCCATCTCCAAATTTAAATACTTTATTATTCGGTGTTGTCAATATGTTTTCTTTATCTTCATTACTGAGAATATTACAGTAATTTTGTAGCCACTTTCACCACATACTCTCTGTGTGCAAGCAGTATCAACAACTGCGCAACTCATTGACTCTACAGGAAGTATTTCATTATCAGTTTGATGTGATTTTGTAAATAAAGTCAAATTACAGTGTTCACTATTAACATCACCCTCGACCTCAGCTAAATTTACTTTTGCTTGACTACCAGTATCCTTATGTGGGCAGTCCTTTGCCCAAAGGAAGACAGAGTTACAAACAACACATTTCGTCCGCCGACCAAATTTATCAAGAGGATTTGTTCCCTTCTGTTTACTTTCTGTAAAAGGCCTTTGTTGATCAGGAATACGTCGATAAGAGTTACGTTTGAAATAAGTTTTTGAAGTATAAAATGCAGATTCTTGCTTCAGTGAGATTCCAGAAGCAGTGTCCGAACACGAGGGGCTGTTTGAATTTCTGAATATTCATTTTAATGCAGATTCCATGTGATCAAACTTTAAATCTGATGCCGCACTCAAGGCTAATTGTCTTTCTTGCTGAGTTAAGTCTGAACTGTCCAATAATTTAAATGATAGTGCAGCATCAGGTAATTCCATACCATATTTTTACACTGATTATAAAGCTGCTCGTACTCAATTATAAATTCGTTCATCGACATGCTAGCAGTTTTTCTGTAATTATCAAATTTTGAATAAGCAGCATAAGCAAGATCAACTTTATCTTTAAGAAAATTTTTTATCTAAAGCTGCTATTTGAATACCCATTCCATCATTGGTTTTCTACAGAGAAAAATCCAATTCTAAAGCTGTTTGCCTGACCTGACAGGGTTAAGGGCCTATATAAGAAATGAAATTTTGTTTATTTTGAAAATTCTCACCTCTCATATTCCTTCAATTCAAATTAAATAAATTCCTTTTTTATGGTTAAATTACTGCATAAATGATCATATGGTTTGTTAATACTGTAGTGAAACACATTAAGCAGCAACACATCATGTTGGTAAATACCCCCCCCCCCCTCCATCTCCCCTCAAAAGAAAAAAAATGGTTTTAAGAGAGTATAATAGGAGGCTCTAAAGAGCCTGTTGTCCCTCACCTTGAAGAACTAGATATCCCTCAATTATTCTAGTCAGAATCAAAGAATGCAGCTGGCTACCATGCTCCTTCAGCTGAGGTAAAAAGAATGATGATTGTTTTCAGAGGACTTTCCATACATTATTTGTGCCAAGTTTGGTTCACATTGTGAAGTTTCAGACAAGATTGAAATGTGATTTCCCATAGGGTTTCCACAGTAACTGTGAGCTGCAATTGTGGCAATGTTTGCAACCCAATCAACATTAAATGATGTGGATCGTTTGTAGAGGATGTCCCAGTCATCAATCATGTGAAGTTTCAAAACATTTGGCCTCAGTTTCAGAGGAGATTTTTAAAAATTTACCAATCAGAAGCAAAGAATGCCTCAGGCAGCCATGTTTTTCAACAGACGGGAACACAATGATGATTGTTTGTAGAGGACCTCCCATAGAAAATTCTTGCAAAGTTTGGTTCACATCGGCTCAGCAGTTCCAGAGAAGAACATGAAAATGTAAATAACAGATGCGAAGTGATGGCAATAGCTCACATGGCACTTTGGGCCAGGCGAGCTAAAACTGGAAACTGATTTAAGATGTATAAAGTAGGGAAATCTGCAACAAACCCAGGCCCCAGTCACTGTGCTTAACTGTTAACCTGCTGAGTATCTTCAACATATTTATTTAAATTTAACTCAAGAAAATCATTGGTGAAAAATTCCATTCAATTTTCAAGGGGGAAAATTTGGTTAAATGTGCCCAGATTATATTTATTTCAGTTGCAAGAGAAATCCTGTTTTGGGTGAGAATATCTGTCAGCTGCATGTAAAGAGCAAGCCAGAAAATAAGCAAACTATCATCAACAAAATGAGGTCCCCAGAGGGTGAATTTAGTAATGCTACCCTGCACAGCAGGGCTGCATCACTAAATTTACCCTCTGTGAACCTCAATCTGAATCAGGGACTCAAAACTAAACAGAAAGAGGTACTCAGAGGATAAATTGGCCCACTGTATGGGATAGCATTATCAAATTCACCCTCTGGGGACCTCATTCTGCAAATGTCAGACTGCTTATTTTCAGTCCTGGTAAGGAGTTGTACAGAATAGCAGAAAAGACATGATAGTACAATACAGTCACCGTGTACTGGTTGTAATCCACGCGTGGGAAGTGATGTCCACGCATGCGTTTACTGGGTAATAAATATCATCCTCAGAAAAATTTTAATTACTGAAGCACCGGGTGCAACTCGGTGCCTCCTTAACCCTTTACCCAACGAATCGGCCGCATCTGCCCGCGTAATATGCAAATTCAGTAGTTGAAAAAATAGTTTTCAAAAAATTTCAACAAAACCATATCATGTGACCCCTCGTTGGAACGAGCTCGTCGAGCTCGTTCCAACGACGGGTCACATGATATGATTTTGATGAAATTTGTTGAATGAAAGTGTCAATGACACTGTAGCTCAACTTGTTTAAGACATGTACATGTATAGTATGTGGCACAGCAATGACAAACATCTAGGTAATGACCCGATAACAAAGGTACATGTAAAGTATTGTAACGGTCTGTACATAAATGCTGACCGTAGCCTGTAACAAATATATAGGTAAAGTATTGTAAAGGTGGGGTGACAGTTAGATGCTAAACTAGAAAAGAAATCTTTGAGTCCCAGAGTGGGTCTGACTGAACCCAAAAATATTTGTTCTCATAGCACAGTGATAACAAAGGCACCCCAAAACACTCGTTCCTGTCACACGGTGATAACAAAGGTACCCCAAGAAGTTTCGTGAAGATCGGTTCATAAATACAGACTCCATCCCGAGCCGTATTGACATGTGCACTTACTGTGTATAAGTAGCACTGAACAAATCAAAGTTCATCTAATTTGCATAATTTCTGCACGAGAAAAAAACCTGTATTATATGTGATGTATTCCATGTTACTAAACATTCCTACAAAAATTTATTCAAATCAGAACTTTCATATAGAAGTTCTGTACAAAAAACTGATTGCACTAATTTTGGTACAATTGGCCGCTGGCAGCCATCTTGAATTTTGGACCGCACCCAAAAACACTTGTTCTCCTCCCAAGGTGATAACAAAGGTACCCACGAAGTTTCGTGAAGATTGGTTCATAAATACAGCCTCCAGCCCTAGCCGTATTGACATGTGCACTTACAGTGTATGAGTAGCACTGAATAAATCAAAGTTCATCTAATTTGCATAATTTCTGCACGAGAAAAAAAACCCCGTGTTATATGTGCATGATGTATTCCATGTTACTAAACAGTCATACAAAAATTTATTCAAGTCAGAACTTTCATACAGAAGTTCTGTACAAAAAACTGATTGTACTAATTGTGGTACAAAATGGCTGTTGGCGGCCATCTTGAATTTTGGACTGCACCCCAAAACACTCGTTCTCGTCCCACATTGATAGCAAAGGCACCCAAGAAGTTTTGTAAAGATTGGCTCATAAATACAGCTTCTAGCCTGAGCCGTATAGAAGTTGTGTACAAAAAACTGATTGGACCTAATTTCGATACAAAATGGACACTGGCAGCCATCTCAAATTTTGGACCGCACCCAGAAACACTCGTTCTTGTCCCAAGGTGATAACAAAGGTACCCAAGAAGTTTTGTAAAGATCGGTTCATAAATACAGACTCTTGCCCGAGCCGTATTGACATATGCACTTACTGTGTATAAGTAGCACTGAATAAATCAAAGTTCATCTAATTTGCATAATTTATGCACGAGTGCTGAAAGTAACTCTAAATAGATCAAAGTTAGTCTAATTTGCATAATTTATGCACGAGAAAAACCCCTGTATTATATGTGATCTATCCCATGGTATTAAACATTCATACAAAAAAATTATTCAAATCAGAGCTTTCATATGGAAGTTCTGTGCAAAAATCTGATTGCACCTAATTTTGTACAAAATGGCTGCCAGCGGCCGTCTTGAATTTCGGACCGGAACTAAAAACACTCGTTCTAGTCCCACGGTGATAACAAAGGTACCCCAAGAAGTTTCGTAAAGATCGGTTCATAAATGCGGCCTCTAGCCAAGCCGTGTTGACGGCGCGAAGGACAGACGGATGACGGCCATGGCAATACCTCAAATTTGGCTTCGCCAAAATTTTAGCTAAAAATTCAAAAAATGATATTTAAAATAATAAATTTTGATATCGTCTCCGTTTTGGTAAAGGGTTAATTAAATTTTTGCTGATTGTTCTCATAATTAGTGTTTGAAATCTAATATTATTGCGTCTGTGGAAATATTGCCCACCCGTGGAAAGTGACCAGTCCACGGCGGTTGTACTGTAAGCCAACTCTTAGTACTTACATGTACATGTGTAGTGGTCGAGGTATAAAGGCCATTTACCAACCAGCCTTAATCTCATGGTAAATCAGTCTCTCTGTGTGCAAGAGGTCGACGGTTCGAACCCTGGCACCCGCGCTTATCTCTCCTCCTGTTACACATGTAGAACTTTGTAACTCTCTGAAGGCCATACCTGTCCAACCCCTTCCCTTCTCAATTCTTCAGATCCAACAATCAGAAAAATCAGAAAAAATGAGAAGCCCAAAGGGGTCTTAATCACTCACCTGAAAAAGTGATTCAAAGAAGTATTTTGGGTCACATTCAGTTACTTATGGTTCATCTGTAATCGATTACAAATTTTCAAATAATCGTATGTAATCGGTAATCGTAGTATTTCACGATTACAAATAATCAAAAATAATCAGTTATATTCATAAAATGACTGTAATTATGATTACTTTTGTGATTACTTTATGATCAATTTTCTTTAAACTGTGTATACAAGATTTTAAAAAATTTATCAAAATTTATCTTTTGTGAAACGACTTACCTCTAATATGATGTTTTGTCTCTACAGAAAGTCAGAAAATGTGGCATCAGCTTGTGAAATACCCAGCCATGAATATCTGACTCACACCAACTTGATACTTTGAAGTTCACATCCTAACAGCTGTGTATAATTGTGGTCATAAATTCTCAATTGTTTACTGATGAATCAACAGTTCTAAACAATAAAAATTTAATGGTTTGTTATCATTCTTTATTTTAATGTTCATCAAAGACTGTTTTGAGTGTTAGTCCACTCTCAAAGTCAATCTAATTGTGCATGCCGCTGTCATCACAGTGCTGTTTTTATTGCTATGAATTATTTGCATAGATAAATTTTGTTCTGTACATGTATAATTTCCATTGAAGCATTCATTTCAGTAATGATCAGAACTTTGTTAACCAATTTTAATACATTACAGTTAAAACTAGAAGTCCTGTCATGAACTGTGCGCTTATCTAGGCTTAATTGCGCGTAGGAAATGCGTGCAATTGCCACATCGAATGACATCCAAAGCACGGCAGGTTCTCCTGGTTACTCATAGCAAACACAGGCAATGTTTCGGCCAATGGACCTCCGGGTTGCCCGGAGGTCCATTGGCTGACACAATGCTTGTGCACTGGACATATGTACAAAATTTGATAGCCTTACTATGGCCATAACGCGTAGATTAACGCGCAGATCCGCGTGTTATGTGTGCGCATTTCATGACAGGACTTTTAGTTTTAACTGTAGACTGACACTTCCTCAAATCAATACTTTTGTTCTTACAATTGATTATAATCTGTATTGAGATGCTTGTGAAAATTCTTGACCTTTGTTTTATTTATTTATTATGGTTTAACGACACTTTAACAGCCAAGGTCATATTCTGTCAGTGACTGTTTTATCACTGAGAGCTTTCCAGAAAATGATGTTGTCCCTCACTAACGGTTTCACTGTTAAAGTTACTAGAGCTGTAGGTTAACCGAAACCGAATCGAGGTTTTTAGTTTTTTTAAAAAACCGAAACCGAAACCGTCGACATCCCGTAATCTAAGGTTTTTCGTTTTTTATTAAATACTCTCTTGCTGTAGAAATTCACAGAATGGCAGTGTCTGGGAACTCTCACTACTCTGGGAAGGCTACACTCTGTGAATTTCCGACATTTCAGTTTAGTTGTGTTTGCAGCTTTCCTCAAGTTGCGTGTAGATGTCAGACCTCGAAAAATGGCCAAGCACAATAAAAGTTCTGTATATTTAGGTAATTATTATATTGGCCTTCCTGATTCTTCATGTATTATAGCTTATTTCGGGCATTTCGGGCATTCATTGAGTTTCACTCATTTTCACTACCATTCAGTTATGACTCCGGACATAAGAATGAGTTTTATTGAATTTTACTTGGCCTCATGAACAAACCGAAAACCGAACCGAACGGAGGTTTTACTCCACCTGAAAAACCAAAACCGAAACCGAACAAGAAATTTAAAAACCTACAGCTCTAAAAGTTACCAATGTATGTATTTTCAAATTAGGTAAGGAAAGGCAGTTTCATCATCAGATATACTGATCAGTTCTTTAAATGCTGATTTCACAACAGAGCTAGGAACAAAAGCTAAAGCATGCAGCATTCTTATTATAGTAGCAAACTCAAGATCATTTATGTATCTATTTAATATAGCTCGGTCTCTATATACCTATATTATATCTCGCGTGACTTCCTTGCATTCTGATTAGCTGAAAGATGATACCCTATTTCGTGTAGTTTGCATCCACAGAACTGACCAGGCACTACACGTTTTCTATTTTTAGCACACTACTATATCAGTTTTCTTTTCATACTGGGCGAATAAAACTAATCAGGCTAAATTTAAAAATCGATTCACACAGGCACAACATCCACAAAACGACCCGGAAAGAAATCTTTGTAGAAAATCATAAATGTATCGCTTTTCTATTGTTGAAGTCACATTTTTCGAGGCGTTCATTTTATTCCTTGAGAAGATGATCCATATCTCATTTCGAATAGAATGATCCAGACCTGGGTCCAACTTTCATGAGAACGCATCCGGATATGAAAAATCGTTTGTTTCGCTGCTCATATTATTTCGCTATTTAATTTTATGTTTTGGGCAGTAAACGAATAAATAATGGAATTCAATTGAATCTTCGGAGTTTGTATCCCGTGCTGACCCATTCGGTAATGTATATGTGTGGAAATTATCAAACTGCGTTGTCAAATTTCGAAAATTTTAGTTTTCATTCGCGAGTTGCGCGATTCTAGAATACACAGTTCCGTTTGGGGGAAATGTTTTGTTTACCCTTGCCGACCGATTCAAAATCTGTCTTCTGCTCATATCAATAATCCAAGTTAGCAGTGTTTTGGAAGAAGAAAATTAAAAAACTTCATGGTATTTTTTTCTATATCTGACGCTGGTTGGTAGGGCTGCTACCTTGGTAATAGATTAACAAATCGGACAGATGTTTTTCTTGATGGGTGTTCGATATAATATAAGGATTAGTGCATGTCTTGTCGTTGACTACGCCCATATAGTGCCCAGTGAGATGGTGTAGTTCCCTCCGCTTCGCGGCGGGAACTACACCACCTCACTGGGCACTATATGGGCGTAGTCAACTCCAAGCCAGGCACTATTCCTTAATTATACTACTTCAAGAAAAAAAAAATAAAAATAAAAAACAGAAAAAAATAAAGAGAAAAAAAGTTGAAAAAAATTGAAATTTTAATTTCAACAAAATGGCTTAATTTTTAAAAATGAAAATTCGACCAAATGTGCATTCAACAAAGTGTACTTTCGACCATGTGTCCATTCGACCAACTGTCCATTTGGTGAAGTGTCCATTCGACCAAGTGTTGTTTTGACCAAGTGTTGCTTTGACCAAATGTGCAATTGACCAAATGCCTTTTCTTGAAGTGTAGTGCTACCGTTTTATTGGGGTGCTATACAATCAACTACTGGTTTGTTCAGATTAAGTGACTCATATTTGAATGGCATAGTTAACACTATTAGTAGGATTGCTTTACTGAAACTTATTTTGAGTCTTTTTTCAGCATAAACACAGAGATGTTTATCTTAGAATGACTTCAGAAAATAAGACAGCAGAATGCACCGATCAGGACAGAATTGTTCAGTTTATAAAACCATCCATCTTGCTGATGAATAAATTTTTATTTATTATAAATCTGTTGCATTTTTTAAGATGACTTGCCAGGTATTAATGATGAACTTGAAGTACATTACCAGTTGTAGTACAGTAGAGCCCACTTAATTGAATATCTCTTAATTGTATATCCCTGTTAATTGAATATAATTTTGAAACACAAAACTATTTACCATACCTTCAGTACAAATTTGATCTGTTAATTGCATATGGGTTGTAGAGTAAACTCCTGTTAATTGTATATAAATTTTTGTAATATGTCGAAAAAATTACTGTGAGACGCACCATATTCCCCTTATTCATCAACCATTTTGGCCTCACTACTACATCCAATACAGGCATTTATTCTATTATATCTTGTTTGACAGAGCTCTATGAGCTCTGTCAAACAAGATTTAATAGAATAAAGGCTCAGTTTACCCCCAGAACACAGGAAAATGACCAAATCCCTGTTAATTGTATACTCCTGTTAATTGAATAATTTTCACTGGCAAAATGGATATTCAACTAAGAGGATTCTTCTGTATAACCATAAGGCATCATTTCCCCAATCATTCTTCTGATGACAATTCCAGATCTTGTAATCGAACTTTGCAAGAAAAGATTGCAATTGATGGAGTTGTCTACAAAATAAAGTTGGGAAAAAAGTCTTGTGACTATCCTAAAATTTGAAGTCGCCAGTATTGGAATAATTATATTGGAGTTTACGGTAACTTAAGGCCCATTTTAGAATACATCCACCCAAGGCATTGATAACTCGTCCTATTTTACCAGTAAAATAGAACCTGTTGACCATAGTAAGCAAGCACTGCTTTAAATCCCATGGTTCCCACAAAGGCTAGTGTAATAATAAACTTTATTATATACTTTACAAATAACCACATTTCTATTGGCTGGATCTTATACATGTGACTTGTACTCAAAAATCCATGTACACCAGTTTTCCAGTGAATATCAACTTTCTAAATATAACTTTTGGAAATCCCCTCTCTAGATCTATTTCACTCGATGTAATCTCTATAACATTGTTTATTTTTATGTCATTCTGCAGATGCTAACTATTTTATTGTTAAATAAAAGTATTTCTGGTTGAGAAAACTGAACTTTCAATTGACAAATAGAAGATTGTTTTTTTTTAGGATGGTGTATATAATAAAACAGTTATGTTTTTTTGTGGTGGTAAATATGATGTGAAATGAACCTAAAAGACTTATAATGACCTTGGCTAAAGCCTCGGTCAATATGAGTTTTTTTAGGTTCATATCACATCATATTCACCACCACAAAAGTCCATAATTGTGTAAAATCCCACTGAAGTAAAAGGCAGAAAGTAATCAGTAATGTAACTGATTACTTTCAAAAAGTAACTGTAAACATAATCATTACTTTTCCAAAATGGAGTAATTGTAATCGAAATCATAATCATGAAAAGTTAAAGTAATTGTAATTGTAATCATTACATATTCAAAGTAAACACCCTGGGCCTGTCATCAACACTACAGAGGAACGAAGTCATGAAATTATTCAAAAGTAATCACCCTGGGCCTGTCATCAACACTGCAGAGGAATGAAGTCATGAAATTATTCAAAAGTAATAACTCTGGGCCTGTCATCAACACTGCAGAGGAATGAAGTCATGAAATTATTCAAAAGTAATCACTCTGGGCCTGTCATCAACACTGCAGAGGAATGACGTCATAAAATTATTCAAAAGTAATCACTCAGGGCCTGTCAACAACACTGCAGAGGAATGAAGTCATGAAATTATTCAAAAGTAATCACTCTGGGCCTGTCATCAACACTGCAGAGGAATGAAGTCATGAAATTATTCAAAAGTTATCACCCTGGGCCTGTCATCAACACTACAGAGGAATGAAGTCATGAAATTATTCAAAAGTAATCACCCTTGGCCTGTCATCAACACTACAGAGGAATGAAGTCATGAAATTATTCAAAAGTAATCACCCTGGGCCTGTCATAAACAATACAGAGGAATGAAGTCATGAAATTATTCAAAAGTAATCACCCTGGGCCTGTCATCAACACTGCAGAGGAATGAAGTCATGAAAGTATTCAAAAGTAATAACCCTGGGCCTGTCATCAACACTACAGAGGAATGAAGTCATGAAATTAATCAAAAGTAATCACCCTGGGCCTGTCATCAACACTACAGATGAATGAAGTCATGAAATTATTCAAAAGTAATCACCCTGGGCCTGTCATCAACGCTACAGAGGAATGAAGTCATGAAATTATTCAAAAGTAATCACCCTGGGCCTGTCATCAACACTACAGAGGAATGAAGTCATGAAATTATTCAAAAGTAATCACCCTGGGCCTGTCATCAACGCTAC
Source organism: Pictodentalium vernedei (assembly GCA_031216915.1). Lineage (NCBI taxonomy): Eukaryota > Metazoa > Mollusca > Scaphopoda > Dentaliida > Dentaliidae > Pictodentalium > Pictodentalium vernedei. Next base: position 32,611,802 of record CM062288.1, on the reverse strand, counting down.
AGAGGAATGAAGTCATGGAATTATTCAAAAGTAATCACCCTGGGCATGTCATCAACACTACAGAGGATTGAAGTCATGAAATTATTCAAAAGTAATCACCCTGGGCCTGTCATCAACGCTACAGAGGAATGAAGTCATGGAATTATTCAAAAGTAATCACCCTGGGCCTGTCATCAACACTACAGAGGATTGAAGTCATGAAATTATTCAAAAGTAATGACCCTGGGCCTGTCATCAACACTACAGAGGAATGAAGTCATGGAATTATTCAAAAGTAATCACCCTGGGCCTGTCATCAACACTACAGAGGAATGAAGTCATGGAATTATTCAAAAGTAATCACCCTGGGCCTGTCATCAACACTACAGAGGAATGAAGTCATGAAATTATTCAAAAGTAATCACCCTGGGCCTGTCATCAACACTACAGAGGAATGAAGTCATGGAATTATTCAAAAGTAATCACCCTGGGCCTGTCATCAACACTACAGAGGATTGAAGTCATGAAATTATTCAAAAGTAATGACCCTGGGCCTGTCATCAACACTACAGAGGAATGAAGTCATGGAATTATTCAAAAGTAATCACCCTGGGCCTGTCATCAACACTACAGAGGAATGAAGTCATGGAATTATTCAAAAGTAATCACCCTGGGCCTGTCATCAACACTACAGAGGAATGAAGTCATGAAATTATTCAAAACTCTAGTGTCCATGTCAGATGATTACAGTAGAATCCTCTTAATTGAATATCCATTTTGCCAGTGGAAATTATTCAATTAACAGTATACAATTAACAGGGATTTCGTCAGTTTCTTGCGTGTGTTCTGGAGGTAAACTGAGCATTTGTTCTATTATATCTTGTTTGACAGAGCTCATAGAGCTCTGTCAAACAAGATATAATAGAATAAATGCCTGTATTGGATGTAGTGAGGCCAAAAACGTTGATAAATAAGGGGAATTTGGTGCGTGTCACAGTAATTTTTTAGACATATTACAAAAAGTTATATACAATTAACAGGAGTTTACAACCCATATGCAATTAACAGATCAAATTTGTACTATGGTAAATGGTTTTGTGTTTGAAAATTGTATTCAATTAACAGGGATATACAATTACGAGATATCCAATTAAGTGGGCTCCACTATATTACCATAGGCCTTCCTGACTTTCCAATTCTATCAGCTGCAGACAAGCACTGCCAAACTTCCAATGGATGTTATGTCACTGCAACCCCACAACCCAATTCCCAACAGAGAGCCTAAATAAATATTAACCCAGTAATGAGGATCGTTGGTAGAGGGGGTTTGGGTCCCAGTTACCATTTATGTGAAGTTTCAAAACATTTGGCCTGGCAGTTTCTGAGAAGATTTTTGAAACTCCAACAACCAGAATCAAAGAATGCCTCTGGAAGCCATGTTTCTCATCCGACGGGAACAAAATGAGGATCATTTGTAGAGGACCTCCCACAGACCATTCCTGCCAAGTTTGGTTCACACCGGCTCAGCGGTTACAGAGAAGATGAAAGTGTGAAAGGTTTACTGACGCCGAAAGACGACGGTCGCCAAGTGATATGAAAAGCTCACGTGGCTTTTTAGGCCAGGTGAGCTAAACAGTTGATCAGGCATGGTCATGTCTTATTCAGGATATGGAATGTCGGTTACAACTGAATTGCAAATGGAGTCCATGAAATAGGCCACTTTTTAGCATGTTAACAAGTCGGAAATGGTGACATTATTCTCCCTGTTTTGTTCGACCCCCAATACTTAGGATCCAGGACATTTTCCCATCCGACATTTACCTGTCATGTTTTAGAAAAACTGATATTTCCTCATTTAGGCCAATTCTAAAACAAACATTTCCCTCCCGCAGACAATTCCTCACCAGATTTTTTTCCACTATGGATAATTCCCTACCAGCTATTTCCCCTCTTCCCTCTATTGAACATTTCCCCACCATAGCTACAGACTAAAACAAAGAAGGGTCAGCAGTTATTAAAGGCCATTTTTATTTCGATATTAGAGTTAACACAACATATAAATCACATGAGTATACATGTATTTATACACGCAAATAAGATCAACATATGTGCCTGCAACTACATGATATATGTTGAGAAACTCTATACTTGTGTGGTTGCATGCAATTTTAATTGATATTTTTCAATTACATATCTTCTCTACCTGAATGGATGCCAGGGATTCTTCTGCCCTCTTTGGGAAAGGGTTCAGGGCCCAATTCGTTGGGAATGTTTGCATCATGGGGCTCCAATTGGGAAATTGCTTTGGAGAGGAAGAAACAAAAACTAAGAAATTATACGTTCGAATCGAACAGACCAACATCTAAGCAACTGCATGTACAGTATGACCGCCGTGGATTGGTCACTTTGCACGGGTGGGTGATATTTCCACGGATGCTATAATATTAGATTCCAAACACTAATTATAGTAATAATCATTAAAAAATTAATTAATGAAGCACCGGGTACACACAGTGGTTCATTAATTAAAATTTTGCTGATGATTCTTTTTATCACCTGATAAATGCTTGCGTGGACATTACTGCCCATGCATGGATTACGACCAGTGAAGGACGACTGTACTGTATACTACAAGTGTCTTATACAGAAAACAGTAAAATGGAGTCATGTTCACCCCATGTCTCTGTTGTCAACATTAAACTGTTCTTATACTGTAAACCCTTTACCCAAGGAATCGGCCGCATCCGTCCGCGTAATATGCAAGTTCAGCAGTTGAAAAAATATTATTTTTCATAAAATGTCAACAAAACCATATCATGTGACCCCTCGTTGGAACGAGCTCGTCGAGCTCGTTCCAACGAGGGGTCACATGATATTGTTTTGTTGAATTTTTTTGAAAAATTAAAAAAAATGATATTTAAAATATTTAATTTTGATATCGTCTGCGTTGGGTAAAGGGTTAAAAAGAACTTGTTATTTGCCTTTGAATTCAGACACTCAAAACTTCATTTGATGAGCAAAATTAAATTAATGTAATTTACAATTGGTGTCCTGAAACATGTGGTCATAAGGCCTTAGAAAGCCAATGGTTTTCTGAAGCCTTATGACCATACAGTTCAGGACACCAGTTGTACATTATGGACAGATGGATGGTACGATAGACAGAAGGACAGAGTGATTTCTATATATCCCCCTGAACTTCGTTCGTGGGGGGGGGGGGGGGGGGGGAGGGGGGTATGAAAATGAAAATAAATACACAAATTCTTGGTGAAAACATTATCAAAATGTAACATAAAAAGCAATAAAAAAAAATTTAAACAAATTAATCAGAATATCAATTTAGAAACAAAAGAATGCCATATTTTCCTACCCCAGTGCCATCTATTCTCACTCTACATGTCACTTTTCTGGGGATATTGACAAAGTGTGCCATATTTTCCTGTGCCTTTTTTCACTTTATCACAAACAATTGTAAGGGCTGAAATGTTCACTTTACTCAAAAGGAGTGGTCTAAAACGTCAGCAGACATAAATGAGCAGTTGCCCTAGTTTAATCAATTTTTTCCCCACTGGAGGGGGAGGCATACCTTCTCCATATAGGTGGGGTATTTTACCATTAAATCAGAACTTGTTTACAACAGTCAAGTAGGCCTTGCGAAACTGACTCAACTTTCTCAGGACATTCACTTTGCTAAAATTAAAATACTGCCGACCAGTCGAGAATTATCAGCCCGAAAAAAAACTTAAACAGCAGCTGAACTCTAAATTTAACTTGTTTAATTTTTATTGTTGTTCAACATTGTTGCCACACAGATGCATTTACAGGGAAAATTGTATAAATGCATTCAAAAAACTAAAAATACTCAATAAATGCAGGTTCATCCAAATTAACACACAATAGTTTGTTTTTCATGATGACACTTTTGGTTGCCTTTCATTTAGTCCTGTATTCTTTTAATTTTTGTATGACTGGCTGAAAAATTACCATACTTGTCAGTCAGTCTGGTTAAGTTTGCAAGGCATACAGTAAATAAGCACTGCTCCACTTCCCAGAAGCTCCGAACCAATGGAGATGGCGAGTTAACTGCTTAGACATTGACCTGTCAGGTGAATAGACACATGTGAAAGAATATAACAATAACAAGTTAGGACGGCATTACGATTTATTAACAGCATGAAAAGACTGAATAACAGCCCAAGGGTTTATTAGAGACGCCGTTAATAAGCCAAAGGGCTGTTATTCAGTCCTCATGGGCTGTGAATAAACAGGGATGCACAACAAAATCATGTTATTACTATTATTACCATGACGGGAAGCGGCGGTGGGCTGTTAATGAATTTTGTTTTTATTAACGGCCGCCACTTGCTTCCGGTTGCATACCATGCATTGAGTCTTACCACCCTGCTAAACTCTGTTAATATACATGTACAGTGGAGCCCACTTAATTGGATATCTCTTAATTGTATATCCCTGTTAATTGAATATAATTTCCCAATACAAAGCCATTTACCATACCTCCTGTACAAATTTGACCTGTTAATTGAATATAGGTTAAAGAGTAAACTCCTGTTAATTGAATAAAAAAATCTTGTAACCTGTGGAGAAATTACTCTTACTCTCCACAGTTTTCCTTTGTTTATAGGGCTATTTGGCCTCAGTTCATCCAATACAGGCATTTAATCTATTATATCTTATTTGACAGAGCTCATGGAGCTCTGTCAAACAAGATATAATAGAATAAATGCAAAGTTTATCTCTAGAATACAGGAAAGTGATAATCCCTGTTAATTGAATACTCCTGTTAATTGAATAATTTTCATTGACAAAGTGGTTATTCAATTAACAGGGTTCCACTGTACTAGAGAATGCCTGCTAAAGTGGTAATAATTGGTATCAATTGATAACTAGAGGCTCTACAGAGCCTGTAATCGCTCACCTGGAACTACATATGAAAATGTGATTTCCCATAGGCTTTCCATGGTAACTATGAGCTGCAATTGTGGCCATGTTTGCAACATTACATCAACATTACACGAGGATCATTGGTAGAAGGTGTCCCAGTCTTCAGTCACGTGAAGTTTCAAAACATTTGAATCCATCAAACAGAATCATAGAATGTCTCTGGTGGCCATATTTTCCAACCAACGGGAACAAAAACAGGATCGTTTGTAGAGGGCCTCCTATAGACCATTCTTGCCAAGTTTTGGTTCCGTTCGCTCGGTAGTTCCAGAGAGAAGATGAAAATGTGATTTCCCATGGGTTTTTTCTATAGTAACTATAAACCGCAATTGTGGCCATGTTTACTGTACGATCAACATTAAAATGAGGAACGTCGTGGAGGGTGTCCCAGTTATCAACCACGCAAAGTATCCAAACATTTGGCCCTGAGGTTTCAGAGAAGAGTTTTCAAACTTGACCAATCAGAATCAAAGAATGCTTCTGGTGGCCACGTTTTTTCACCCAACAGGCATAAAATGAGTAACAGTTGTAGAGAACCTCTCATAGACAATGCCTGCCAAGTCTGGTTCACATTGGCAGGCTCAGTACGTTCGGTGAAGATGATGAAAGTGTGATTACCTATAGGGTTTCTATAGTAAGTATAAGCCACAATTACAGCCATAATTGCAACCCGATGAAGATTAAAATGAGGATCATTGGTAAAGGGGGGGGGGGGGGCAGGGGGGTTACAGTTATTAGTCACACTATGTTTTCAAACCATTTGGCCTTGTAGTTTCAAAGAAGATTTTCGTGAAAATGCACACATTTATGAATTCTGTTTCAACAAAAAAAAATCAATGAAAGAAGGTTAAATATTTTGAAAATTACAATTTTCTCAGACAGTATTCTCTTTTCAAAATAGCTTTGGATAGGTAAAGGGTTAAAGTCAAACACCTTTTACTCCAATTTTTGTCAAATCTTAAAAGATATACAATAATTGCTGTCATCTAAGCTGACATGATTGCAAGAGAATACAAACAAAAACTTTCCTGGTTTTCCAAACACCTGTCATCAATCAGTATTTTCTGATAAGTAACATGAGACTAAATATTCATATATCAAGATAATGGGTATGTTTCAGTGAACTATTCCGGTTTACTTAGTTTACTAATCCATGTAAACCTAAACTAGGTTTAGAAATCACAACAGAACGATATGTTTAATGCGAATACTATTCTTCATAAACCCGTTTGATGTTGCTAGGAACCGCGACGCGTGAAAGTATGGTTAGGAGGGGGAGATCCAAAGCGTGGGAAACATATCCCTGCGTTCATTTTTAAACAATCTCAGAAACCCATCGTTAAAAAGGCCCTCATCAGAAACTTTCCGGTGATGGTGTCAAAAATTGCGTGCCTGCTATCATGGAAATAACATGGCCAAAACGGATCTTCTGAAAGTTGTAACAATTTTCTTCTGAGAGAAAAACACCCTTTCAGCTGAGAATCGAATATTTTTGGAAAGCCGCTTTTATGGGCTAAATAAATGTTATTAACTTTTTTGTAGTTGCTCTTGAGTTATAGCATTTTTCATGAACCTTGCTCTGTTTATTTCTTTTTTGGTCGAATGTTTTTATTGTTGTTGTGCGGGGCGTAGAACTTTTATGTGCGTTCCACTGCGCATGTCAAGAATAGAATGATAAACCAGATAACCCTGCTCTACAGGAGGTTTAGTTGGTTTAATCCAGAATGATAAACCAGAATATAAACAGCTCATTGAAACGACTGGTTTTTATTCCGTGTGTCTACGCATGCTCACAATAAACCATGTAAACCGGAATAGTTCACTGAAACATACACACAGTTGCAGTGGTTTACAATAAAGTCAAAATAAGTTTTGTAGAATAATCCTGTAAACTATGTATCTTTTCCTCATCCTACACTGATAAGTCCAGAAGCTTACATCATTTTCTAGAAAGCTCTCACTGATAGCTTTCCAGAAAATGTCAGATTCTGATCTTGTCAGGGCAGGAGCAGCAGTTTACTTAGTTTATTGCAGTTATGCTACAGCTTATTTTGACTTGTACTGTATACACAATATTTTGGGTTTTTTTCCCAGTTCTCAGTGCAGAAAACTGGAACAAACCCTTACCAGATTCTCAAAAAACAAGTACTTTGCTTTCAGAAAGTACTGATCTTCGTGCAGACAGGAGAGGCATTGGTTTAAGCATTAGAATATAGCCTCTGGTGGCCACATATTTCCATCCTCTTATAGACCATTCCTGCGAAGTTTGGTTCACGTCGGCTCAGTAGTTCCAAAGAAGATGAAAATGTGATTTCTCATAGGGTTTCTATAGCAACTATAAGCCGCAATTGTGGCCACGTTTACAACCCGATCAACATTAAACGAGGATCGTTGGTAGAAGGGGTCCCAGTCATCACTTATGTGAAGTATCAAAACATTTGGCCTGGCAGTTTCAGAGGAGAACATTTTTGAAAATCTACCAATCAGAATCAAAGAATGCCTCTGGCGGCCACGTTTTTCAACCCGCAGGAACAAAATGAGGATCGTTTGTAGAGGACCTCACATAGACCATCCCTGCCAGGTTTGTTTTCACGTCGCCTCGGTTTTTCCAGAGAAGAAGAGGAAAATGTGATTTCCCATAGGGTTTCTACAGTAAATATAAACCGCAATTACAGCCATGTTTGTGACCCAATCAACATTAAATGAGGTTCGTTGGTATAGGAGGTCCCAGTCATCATTTATTTGAAGTTTCAAAACATTTGGCCTGGCAGTTTCAGAGGAGAAGATTTGTGAAAATCCACCAACCAGAATCAAAGAAGGCCTCTGGAAGCCATGTTTTTCATCCGACGGGAACAAAACGAGGATCGTTTGTAGAGGACCTCCCCTAGACCATTCCTGCCAAGTTTGGTTCACCCCAGCTCAACAGTTACAGAGAAGAAGGTGAAATGTGAAAAGTTTATGGACGCCGGACAACGGCGGACGCCAAGTGATGAGAAAAGCTCACATGGTCTTTTAGGCCATGCGAGCTAAAAATAAAAGAGGCCTCAAGGGGCCTTAATCGCTCACCTGACAAAGTGGTTCAAAGAAGTATTTTGAGTCACATTCAGATAGTCATGGTTCATCAACAATTCAGAGGAATGAAGTCATGAAAGTATTCATAACTCTAGTGTTCATGTTAGATGATTATTATCATAGGTTTTCCTGACTGCTTCCAATTCCATCAGCTGTAGACAAGCACTGCCAAATTTCCAAGGGTTGTTATGTCACTGCAGTTTGAAAAGCAAATTTTATGGAAAAACACTAAAGAGTGGATTTTAACAAAACTTCAACCTCCACTAGAGAGCCCAAATATTCAGCCAGGGACTCGTATTGAACAAATTTGAATCTGATCCCCCTAGAGATGTTATACACCAAATATGAAAGGATTCTGACTGGTTAATCTGAGGAAGGAGATTTTTAAAGAAATCTCCTCATATTGCACTAAGTTAAAATTTGGGTGCCCATTCAGAGCTTGAATAAAAACCCAGGGACTTGATTTGAACAAACTTGAATCAAAAGATTCTAATAGATGATACTGGAAAAGATTTTTAAAGAAATTCCCTTATATTGCTTTCAGTTGAACTTTGTGCTCCAATAAAGAGCCCAAATATCAACTCAGGGACCTGCTTTGAACAAACTTGAATCTGCCCCACCCCCTTCCCACCCCAAGCGATGTTGTATACCAAATATGAAAGCTTTCTGACTGGTGGATCTGAAGAAGATTTTTAAAGAAATTTCCTCATATGGTACCATGTTAAAATTTGGGCTCCAATAGAGAGCCCTAATACTAACGCGGGCCTGATTTGCACAAACTTGAATCTGACCCCCTTAGAGATGTTGTATGCCAAATATGAAAGCATTCTGACTGGTGGATCTGAAGATTTTTAAAGAAATTTCCTCATATTGCAAGAAGTTAAAATTCTTGCTCCCACAGTGAGCCAAAATACTAACCCGGGGGCTCGATTTATACAAACTTGAATCTGAGCTGCAGTGCGGAGTTACAATGTTGGGGAGCTGGCAGCTGCTGGGTGGTTCTCTTTGGGTACTCCGGCTTCCTCCACCAGTAAAATTGTCTCTGACACAAAATGACCTTGGCTGTTAAAGTGTCATTAAACCTTAATAAATAAACAAAAAAATGGCCTGAGCAACAGAAGATCTACTTTGTGGGGCCTGATAAAAGCAGCCTGTTATTTACAGTTGAAATTAGGTGACCCAATAGGGATGCTCTGTCTGCTGAGTATACAACTCTTTCATTTTGGGCCATGAAATGAGGAATGACAACTTTTGCAATCCAAAATCAAATGAAAGTGTCAATGACACTGTAGCTTAACTTGTCTGTGTCATGTTTGATGAAAAGGATAATGTTCAATGTTTATGAAAGGATTATGAAATAAGACAAGAATTGCGATAATTGGGAATATGTTAATTTCTGTTACCTGTATGCTGTGTTTTCAATAAAAATAATATGAGGTATAGACTGTACTAAAGAAATGAGGGGTGGGTAAATGTGGCCCTCGCAGTTATTGTATGTGGCCCTCACAGTTAATGTATATCAACGAAAGTCACCGATTTACATTGAAATTATTTCAAAATGAGTCATACTATCAAGTTACAATGAAATCCCTTCATAAATACGGCCTGTGGACTGTGCTAAAGGTTTTGGGACTTCGGGCCTGTGTAGCCAACACGGTTGATCGATCGCAACCAAAAGGTGACGTCCTCATCTAGATATTATACTGAGTCATCCGACCAAGTTACAATGAAATCCCTTCATAAATATGACCTGTAGTCTGTGCTAAAGTTTTTCAGGTTTTGGGCTCGGGCAGCCGTCATGGTTGAATGATCACGACAAAAAGGGACCATTCTCATTTAGGCATTATCTGGAGTCATCCTACCAAATTACAATGAAAGCCCTTCATAAATATGACCTGTCGACTGTGCTAAAGGTTTTCTGGCTTCGGGCCCCTGTAGCCGTCACAGTTGACCAATCAAGACCAAAAGGGGACGGTATCATCTAGACATCATATGGAATCAACCTACCAAGTTACAATGAAATCCCTTCGTAAATATGACCTGTAGACTGTGCTAAAGGTTTTCAGGTTTCAGGCTCGGACAGCCATCATGGTTGAAAGGTCGCAACCAAAAGTAGACATTCTCATCTGGGCATCATCTGGAGTGATCCTACGAAGTTACAATGGAATCCTTTTATAAATATGACCTGTAGACTGTGCTCAAGGTTTTCGGGTTTCGGGCCCCTGTAGCCGTCATAGTTTACCAATCACGACTAAAAAGGGGGATGTCATCATCTAGGCATTATATGGAGTCAACCTAACAAGTTACAATGAAATTCTTCCATAAATACGATTTATAGACTATGCTAAAGGTTTTTGTGCTCAGGGAGCCATAAAGGCTGAATGATCGCGAGGAAAAGGGGACGTTCTCATCTAGACATTATTTGGTGTCATCCTACCAAGCTACAATGAAATCCCTTCCTAAATATGACCTGTATACTGTGCTGAATGTTTTCGGGCTTCAGACCCCTGTAGCCGTCACAGTTGCCCAATCGTCTCCAAAAGGAGACGTTCTCATCTAGACATTATATGAAGTCAACCTACCAAGTTACAATGAAATCCCTTTATAAATATGACCTGTAGACTGTGCTAAAGGTTTTTGAGCTTTGGGCTCGGGCAGCCATCATGGTTGAATGATTGCAACCGAACGGGGAATTCTCATCTGGGCATCATCTGGAGTGATCCTACGAAGTTACAATGAAATCCCTTCATAAATATGACCTGCAGACTGTGCTCAAGGTTTTAGGGCACCTGCAGCCGTCACAGTTGATCAATCACGACAAAAGGGGATGTCACCATGTAGGCATTATATGGAGTCAACCTCACAAGTTATAAAGAAATCCTTACATAAATACGATCTATAGACTATGCTAAAGGTTTTTGGGTTTTGGGCTCGGGCAGCCAGCCATCAAGGCTGAACGATTGCGACCAAAAGGGGACGTTCTAATCTAGACATTATTTGGAGTCATCCTACCAAGCTACAATGAAATCCCTTCATAAATATGACCTGTAGACTGTGCTAAAGGTTTTTGGGCTCGTGCAGCCATCAAGACTGAATGATCGCGACCAAAAGGGGACGTTCTCATCTAGATATTATTTGGAGTCATCCTACCATGTTACAATGAAATCCCTTCATAAAAACGAAAGTGTCAATGACACTGTAGCTTAACTTGTGTGTTGTATTTGATGAAAAGGATAATGTTCAATGTTTATGAAAGGATTATGAAATAAGACAAGAATTGTGATAACTGGGAATAAATTATGTTCATTTTTGGTCCCTGTATGCTATGTTTTTGATAAAAATAATATGACGTGTACACTGTACTAAAGAGCTGAGGGGTGAGTTAATATGACCTCACAGTTAATGTATGTGGCCCTCACAGTTAACGGATATTAACGAAAGTTACCAAGTTACAGTGAAATTATTCCAAAACGAGTCATCCTATCAAGTTACATTGAAATCCCTTCATAAATATGGCTTGTAGACTGTGCTAAAGGTTTTCGGACTTCAGGCCCCTGTAGCCGTCAGTTTCCCAATTGCGTCCAAAGGGGACCTTCTCATCTAGACATTATATGATGTCAACCAACCAAGTTACAATGAAATCCCTTCATAAATATGACCTGTAGACTGTGCTAAAGGTTTTTGGGCCTTGGGCTCGGGTAGCCATCATGGTTGAATGATCGCAACCAAAAGGGGACATTCTCATCTGGGCATCATCTGGAGTGATCCTACGAAGTTACAATGAAATTCCTTCATAAATATGACCTGTAGACTGTGCTCAAGGTTTTTGGGCTTCAGGCCCCTGAAGCTGTCACAGTTGACCAATCACGACCAAAAGGAGATGCCATCATCTAGGCATTATATGGAGTCAAACTAACAGGTTACAATGAAATCATTCCATAAATATGACCTATAGACTATGCTAAATGTTTTGGGGTCTTGGGCTCGGGCTGCCATCAAGGCTGAATGATTGCGACCAAAAGGGGACGTTCTCATCTAGACATTATTTGGAGTCATCCTACCAAGCTACAATGAAATCCCTTCATAATTATGACCAGTAGACTGTTCTAAAGGTTTTCGGAACCCTGCAGCCATCACACTTGCCCAATCGTGTCCAAAAGGGGACGTTCTCATCTAGACATTATATGAAGTCAACCTACCAAGTTACAATGAAATCCTTTCATAAATATGACCAGTAGACTGTGCTAAAGGTATTCGGGCTCGGGCAGCCATAATGGTTGAATGATCGCAACCAAAAGGGGACATTCTCATCTGGGCATCATCTGGAGTGATCCTACAAAGTTACAATGAAATCCGTTCATAAATATGACCTGTAGACGGTGCTCAAGATTTTTGGGCTTCGGGCACCTGTAGCCATCACAATTGGCCAATCACGACCAAAAAGGGGTGTCATCATCTAGGCATTCTATGGAGTCAACCTAACAGGTTACAATGAAATCCTTCCATGAATATGACCTATAGACTATGCTAAAGGTTTTTGGGCTCGAGCAGCCATAAAGGCTGAATGATCACGGCCAAAAGGGGCCTTTCTCATCTAGACATTATTTGGAGTCATCCTACAAAGCTACAATGAAATCCCTTCATAATTATGACCTGTAGAGTGTTCTAAAGATTTTCAGGCTTCGGGCCCCTGTAGCCGTCACAGTTGCCCACGTGCGTACAAAAGAGGATGTTCTCATCTAGACATTATATGAAGTCAATCTACCAAGTTACAATGAAATCTATTCATAAATATGACCTGTAGACTGTGCTAAAGGTTTTCGGGCTCGGGCAGCCCTCCTGGTTGAATGATCGCAACCAAAGGGGACAATCTCATCTGGGCATCATCTGGAGTGATCCTATGAAGATACAATGAAATCCCTTCATAAATATGACCTGTAGACTGTGCTCAAGGTTTTCGGGCTTCGGGCACCTGTAGCCATCACCGTTGCCCAATCACTACCAAAAGGGGATGTCATCATCTAGACATTCTATGGAGTCAACCTAATAGGTTGCAATGAAATCCTTCCATAAATATGACCTTTTACCTATGCTGAAGGTTTTTGGGCTCGGGCACCCATCAAGACTGAATGATCGCGATCAAAATGGGACGTTCTCATCTAGACATTATTTGGAGTCATTCTACCAGGTTACAATGAAATCCCTTCATAAATATGACCTGTAGACTGTGCTAAAGGTTTTCGGGCCCCTGTAGCCGTCACAGTTGCCCAATCACGTCCAAAAGGCGACCTTCTCATCCAGACAATATCTGAAGTCAACCCACCAAGTTACAATGAAATTCCTCAATAAATATGACCTGTAGACTGTGCTAAAGGTTTTCGGGTTTTGGGCTCGGGCAGTCGTCACGGTTGGCAGATCATGCCCAAATGGGGCAATTCTCATCTAGACATCACACGGAGTCATCCTACCAAGTTACAATGAAATCCCACCATATTAAACATGACCTGCAGACTGTGCTAAAAGTTTTTGGGTTTCGGGCTTGGGCCACCATCACGGTTGACGGATCATGCCCAAAAGGGGACGTTCTCAACTAGGCATTATACAGGGGCATCCTACCAAGTTACAATGAAATCCCTTCATAAATATGACCTGCAGACTGTGCTAATGGTTTTCGGGTTTTTGGGCTCAGGCAGCCATACCGGTTGCCCGCTCGCGACCAAAAGGGGACGTTTTCATCTAGACATGACACCAAACCTGCATATGAAATTTTGTGACGATCAGACAAGAACTGCGGTGTGTAGCCCGTGCTAAAGGAAAATGTGAACAGACTCACAGACTAACAGACTTCCGCACGCGTGATGGCAAAAGCTTAACTTGACTATGTCAAGTTAAGCTAATGACCTGTAGACTGTGCTCAAGGTATTTTGGCTTCGGGCACCTGTAGCCGTCACAGTTGACCATTCACAACCAAAAGGGGATGTCATCATCTAGGCATTATATGGAGTCAACCTAACAAGTTACATTGAAATCCTTCCATAAATATGACCTGTAGACTGTACTCAAGGTTTTCGGGCTTCGGGCCCTGTAGCCGTCATAGTTGACCAATCACGACTAAAAAAGGGGATGTCATCATCTAGGCATTATATGGAGTAAACCTAACAATTTACAAATTCTTCCATAAATATGACTTATAGACTATGCTAAAGGTTTTTGGGCTCAGGGAGCCATAAAGGCTGAATGATTGCGACCAAAAGGGGACGGTCTCATCAAGACATTATTTGGAGTCATCCTACCAAGCTACAATGAAATCCCTTCCTAAATATGACCTGTAGACTGTGCTGAATGTTTTCGGGCTTCAGGCCCCTGTAGCCGTCACAGTTGCCCAATCGTGTCCAAAAGGGGATGTTCTCATCTAGACATTATATGAAGTCAACCTACCAAGTTACAATGAAATCCCTTCATAAATATGACCTGTAGACTGTGCTAAAGATTTTTGGGCTCGGGCAGCCATCATGGTTGAATGATTGCAACCGCAAGGGGAATTCTCATCTGGGCATCAACTGGAGTGATCCTACGAAGTTAAAATGAAATCCCTTCATAAATATGACCTGCAGACTGTGCTCAAGGTTTTTGGGCTTCGGGCACCTGTAGTGGTCACAGTTGACCAATCATAACCAAAAGGGGATGTCATCATCTAGGCATTATATGGAGTCAACCTAACAAGTTATAATGAAATCCTTACATAAATACGATTTATAGACTATGCTAAAGGTTTTTTCGGTTTTGGGCTCGGGCAGCAATCAAGGCTGAATAATTGCGATCAAAAGGGGACGTACTAATCTAGACATTATTTGGAGTCATCCTACCAAGCTACAATGAAATTCCATCATAAATATGACCTGTACACTGTGCTAAAGGTTTTTGGGCTCAGGCAGCCAGCAAGGGAGAATGATCGCGACCAAAAGGGGAAGTTCTCATCTAGACATTATTTGGAGTCATCCTACCAAGTTACAATGAAATCCCTTGATAAATATGACCTGTAGACTGTGCTAAAGGTTTTCGGGTTTCGGGCTCCTGTAGCCATCAGAGTTGCCCAATCACGTCCAAAAGGGGACGTTCTCATCTAGACATTATATGAAGTCAATCTTCTAAGTTACAATGAAATCCCTCCATAAATATGACCTGTAGACTGTGCTAAAGGTTTTCGGGTTTTGGGCTCGGGCAGTCGTCACAGTTGACAGATCGTGACCAAATGGGGAAGTTCTCATCTAGACATCATCCTACCAAGTTACAATGAAATCACCCCATATTAAATATGACCTGCAGACTGTGCTAAATGTTTTTGGGTTTCGGGCTTGGGCAGACATCACGGTTGACAGATCATGACCAGGAGAGGACGTTCTCATCTTGGCATTATACAGATGCATCCTGCCAAGTTACAATGAAATCCCTTCATAAATACGACCTGTAGACTGTGCTAAAGGTTTTGGGGTTTTGGGTTCGGGCAGCCATACCGGTTGACCGATCGCGACCAAAAGGGGGCGTTCTCATCTAGACATGACCCCAAACCTGCATATGAAATTTCGTGATGATCAAAAAGAACTACGGGGTGTAGCCTGTGCTAAAGGAAAATGTGAACAGACTCACATACTAACAGGCTTCCACACGCGTGATGGCAATAGCTTATCTTGACTTTGTCA
The DNA here is from genome assembly GCA_031216915.1 of Pictodentalium vernedei. Taxonomy (NCBI): domain Eukaryota; kingdom Metazoa; phylum Mollusca; class Scaphopoda; order Dentaliida; family Dentaliidae; genus Pictodentalium; species Pictodentalium vernedei. Next base: position 32,596,092 of record CM062288.1, on the reverse strand, counting down.
AGTTAAACTAAAAATGGTCCCAGCTTTTAAACAAAGGAATCTCAATTAATGGAAGATCAGTGAAGATGCAACTTATATCGTCTGTGTCAAGCAGGAATTCCATCAGGCATTGTCTTAGCAACGCGCTACAGGATTGAAAACTTTAAAGTTTCTTTTCCAGAAGGTGACCTCGACGGGAGTTGATCTCAGGTCTATGGCCCCCAACTGCCTGGCCATAAATGCTCTGCCAACACACCAACTGAGCCAACAGTTGCCGTTTGATCAGTTGGTTGGTTGTCGTTGGCTCAGTTGGCAGAGCATTTATGGCCAGGTGATTGGGTGCCATAAACCTGAGATCGACTCCCGTCGATACCATCTTCGAAAAAAAGAACTATACTATACTATACTATACTATACTATACTTTACCTTACTTTATTTGCAGCACAAGTTAACAAGTATGTGGAGCCCACTTAATTGGATATCTCTTAATTGCATATCCCTGTTAATTGAATATAATTTTCAAACCCAAAACCATTTACCATACCTTCAGTACAAATTTGATCTGTTAATTGCATATGGGTTGTAAAGTAAACTCCTGTTAATTGTATATAAATTTTTGTAATATGTCGAAAAGATTACTGTGACACGCACCAAATTCTCCTTATTTATCAACCTTTTTGGCCCCACTACATCCAATACAGGCATTTCTTTTATTATATCTTGTTTGACAGAGCTCTATGAGCTCTGTCAAACAAAATATAATAGAATAAATGCTCAGTTTACCTCCAAACACAGGAAACTGACCAAATCCCTGTTAATATTGTATACTCCTGTTAATTGAATAATTTTCAGTGGCAAAATGGATATTCAATTAAGAGGATTCTACTGTATTTACATACAAATATATTGAATGCATCATAATATCATATAGGCAGAACATTATATACCAATACAAGAGCACCGCCTAGCGGGGCAACATACGCCCGTCAAAAGTTTCTCTGGGGTAAAGTTTGAAATTTTTGTTGACACGACTATGTCTGTAACCCCCCCCCCCCCCCCCTCCCCCCGTCCCCTCCAATCTTTGTCCATTCCACTGCCCTATCTGGGGTAAAAGGTTTCAAATTGTATGCTTGTGTGCACACATTTCATATTGTTTTTGTGAAATTTTAGTATGCAGAATGGAAATGCAAACAATTTTTAGGTGTGGAAGATTCTCCTCGCCGTTTACAATGGTAGCGTCCATTCATTGACAGGTTAACTTCATCGATAACGATTGACGATAGGTATCGCCAAGGAAAAGGACGTTTTGAGGATCATAACAGCTATAAATGGCGAGGATTCTAGTCGTTTAACAAGTATTTCAAAAGTTATCGAGTTTTGAAACTTGTTGGTCACAGACGGACCGACAGTCAGACTGACACTGCCACTTATAGAGCTGCTTGTCGCAGCTAAAAATTAAATTTCAAAAGAATACGATGAAGTTCACGGACTGTGGAGCACAGAAAGCATAATTTGACTGATTTCTAAGTATGAAAAGGGCAATAACTCCTAAGAAAACAACCGAACACGATCCAAATATGAACTTGTGTGAGATATTATGCCCATGAAGCTGTGTGTTAAATTTGAAAAGAATCTGATTAAGTTCACGGTCTGTAAAACACGGAAAGCATAATTTGCCTGATTTCTAAGTATTAAAGGGCAATAACTCCTATGGAAATCAACAAACATGACCCGAATTTGCACTTGTGCGAGATACCATGCTCATGAAGCTGCATATTAAATTTCAAAAGAATCTGATTAAGTTCACGGACTGTAGAGCACAGAAAGCATAATTTGACTGATTTTTAAGTATGAAAAGGGCAATAACTCCTAAGAAAACAACCGAACACGACCCAAATATGAACTTGTGCCAGATATTATGGCCATGGAGCTGCGTATTGAATTTGAAAAGAATCTGATTAAGTTGACGGTCTGTAGAGCACGGAAAGCATAATTTGCTCGATTTCTAAGTATTAAAGGGGGAATAACTACTAGGAAAGCTGTCGAACATAACCCAAATTCGAACTTGCGCGAGATCTTATTCTGGTTGTGCAGTATATCTAATATTTTTTAAATCCAATTGAAATCATGCTCTGTAGATCACTGAATACATCTTCCCCGGAGGGACAGACGGACAGAGCCATAACATAATACGTCCGTTTTTCAAACAGGCTTATAATAACTACCAATATAAAATTACAAAGTACATGTGCCACAAGGAATGGCATAGCAAGATTGATTGTGTACCTGCCATTACCCATAGTTTGTTTTGCAGATTGCTGGGACAGATTCAACAAATAACAGGGGCGGCGGAACGATTTTCAAAGTGTGGGGGGCGGGGGGTCTGGATTGGACGATGGATGGTCGTCGGTATGATAAATTTAAATTCCAGGGTCCCAAAACCCCCATTTCCATGCATCTGAGTGGATATTTTGAGATTTTTCAGGAGATGTATTTGAAACATTTCACACTTTGAGAGTCGTTAAAAAACGTTGGTAAAGCATACGGGTGAGGTCTATTTATCAGCTTTGGTCGTAACGACCAAAGTTGATAAATAGACTTCACCTGTATGCTTTACCTGACGTTTACAGCAATTATACTGCCTGTGGATTATCTTGTCTGGGGATGGATTTGGTACTTGTATGTCTGTAAGATTACGATCTATTTCAGTTAACTGATTTTTTAACAGACAGTATACATTTTAGCGTTTGCTGCCACTTACTGCAAAAAATGATCCAAAATCCATCGAAACTGAACCAGTATGAGAGAAATATAGCTGGCAAAATCTGGATCTACCCCTTGTTTCACCAGTCATTGGTTGTGTTAAGATATATGCAGACAAAAAAAACATGGCCTGGCAAAAAAGTGGAGGGGCTTAAGCCACCCCACCCCGTCTGGTTCCGCTGCCCCTGAATATTGAGGTGCTGAAAGTATTGAAGGTCAACTAATACCCCTATCCCCTAGCCTGTCAAGTTAGGGGATCAGTTAACGTATAACTGAATGAGATCATCACACAAAACATGCAAAAAAACCCTTTTTATTGACAGAATAATCAAAAGAGTCCAGTTAAGTGAGTTTAATTAAGTAGCTGGTATATCAGCCAGAGCTCCAGCTAAATCATCCATTTTCACTTTTTCAATGTCTACAATAGTGTCAACGTCCATATTCGTTTGATGCCAGTGTTTCTTCTTCCCTTTCTTTTTTCGGGAATATCCTACATTCTGGAAACTTTTTGTAGCACCCTGACCAAAACATATATTAGACGGGATTCTGAAATGAAAGAATCATGCATAAATGCATTTTTGCTCTGTGGAGATATCCAGAGTGTGAGTTCCGACATTTTCCACATGATACAGGTTTTTATGATATGCTAGCCTGTGAATTATTGCAAATTATCTAAAAGATATTTCTCTATATCTATCGACTTGATGGATAACAGGGAATATTCCTCAGTAGCTTCCTGAAAGACATCACATTTCGCCACATGATGTGCCCTGAAAGAATGATCAGCTGATCTTTGTTATTGTTTTGAAATGTACATGTTTGTAGTCGAATTGGGCTGACTGTTGCACTGTAAAATATCAGCATATAATAAAAAGAAAATCTAAGCTAATTTAGTGAATATCGGGAATCGTTTCATTTGTGTGGACTGCAAAAGCACTCATGGAGAATAAAACTTTCAGTTCGACACTCATGAGATTATTCCTGATATTAACTAAAATAGATATTCTCTATGTATTGTTTATATCGACAATCAAATTTCCATTTACATTACGGTCATTAGATAAATAGACAGAACTGCACAAGTGTTCGAATGGGCTAATGTTTATCGCACGAGTTTGGTTTGGCGCAAGAATACCACGAGAGGCGAAGCAGACGACAAATCATCGCCTCGGTAATTTCGCCGCTGAAATATGGGGCACTGAAGAACCCGTAATTTGATGAAAATAAACGAATGACAGATAATCATTTTTTATTGAAAGAATGAAAGGGGAACACCATTATTTGAATTTTTAATGTTTAAATCCGATTTTTTAACATTTGGCTCTGTTGATTTACGAAGCAATTACGTCACTCAAACACTGACCTATTTTATTCTTAGATTTTCCAGCAGCTAAAAATACATGGCCTGGTCAACCGCAACGTCGAGATATGATTGGTCAACTTTGCAGAAAAGAGAACCCCAGAATTTACGACTGGTTCTCTTTCTGCATTTGTAGTTCAGAAAAAGTGTGAAAAGCTGTATTGCAGAAGTGTGCAATAAAACTTTATTTTTATTTCACAATCCTGAATGTCGGAAACGAGCGGTAATTTTACATAGGTGTGTAATAAATGCATTTTTCCTCCGCAGAGATATCCAGAGTAATTTTTACTCTTCTATTCAGAAACAGCCAATATTCCTCCTTCAAAATATAATTCAGACTTCGATGTTTTTTAATACAGAGCGGGGCACCATTATTTAAAAAGAAAAAAACTCTAACTACTACTGAGATATTTAACCGGATAACCAGTTTGAAACCGGTTACCTACCTAATCGATTAAAAAAAAACGTCAACCGGTTATCCAAGATATCAATTGTGATCGTCATTCCACGTTTAAAACATAAATCTGCCGCTTCTCATTTGGGATAGAATACACCTCGAAGCAGCGCTGTGTATATTGAGAAATAATCAACTTTGACGTTCAAGACTTTGTTAATGATCGGCAATTTCCGTGAGTACTGAGTAACTGCAGAAACTATTCCGTAGTATGTATACAAACAAACATTGTCGAGTACTCGACAACGTTCATTTGTATACAAACTACGGAATAGTTTCTGAAAATACTGCTTTCCAATTCCTATAGTTTTGATCCCAGATTCGGTGAAATAATGGCTATGCTTAACCGGATATTATCCAGTTATAGCTCTCGGTTAGTCGGTTGTGAAAATGAGCCAACCATTTCAGAACTATCTGTAACAAGTTTTAAGAGCTGGAGGAGGAGTTGAAAGGACATGGTTTTTGACTAAGGGTTGAGAGCCAAAACTCTTAAAAAAAGAAATTGTGTGATCGTACCTAAGCTATGACAGATAGAAAAACTGAAACAAATTCCAAGTCCATAAAGAGCAATAACTCTAATGAAAAATACTCCACATAACACCTGCACTGAATATGAACAAGATATCTACAGTGGAGCCCACTTAATTGGATATCTCTTAATTGTATATCCCTGTTAATTGAATATAATTTCCCAACACAGAACCATTTTCCATACCTCCAGTACAAATTTGACCTGTTAATTGAATATAGGTTATAGAGTAAACTCCTGTTAATTGAATAAAAAATCCTGTCGAGAAATTACCCTGACTCTCCCCAGTTTTTCTTTGTTTATAGACTTATTTGGCCTCAGTACATCCAATACAGGCATTTAATCTATTATATCTTGTTTGACAGAGCTCATGGAGCTCTGTCAAACAAGATATAATAGAATAAATGCTAAGTATTAGACTAGGAATCAAGGGCCATAACTCTTGAAAATATATTGACCTGGTTACTTTCAAGCCAGAAAATAAGCAGACTGTCATCTGCAAAATGAGGTCCCCAGAGGGTGAATTTAGTGATGCTACCCTGCATAGCAGGGTAGCAGCACTAAATTCACCCTCTGTGAACCTCAATCTGAATCAGGGTCTCAAACCTAAACAGAAAGAGGTACCCAGAGGATAAATTGGCCCACTGTATGGGATAGCATCATCAAATTCACTTGCTGGGGACCTCATTTTGCAAATGTCAGCTTGCTTATTTTCAGGCCTGGTTACATTATACGATTCCTGTATGTGAAGTTTTGCCAAAATCTAAAGAGACATGTGGGAGAAGATGCAATGACAAAGGTGAGAACAGAGGGCTATGGAGATATGGTGATTCCTAAGGCAGAACACAGGGGTAATTTATGGAGACTGGACTCAATGACCCAAGTTGGATTTTATCCTATACTTTACTTGAAACAAAGGCACACATAAAATACATGAAAAACTCCAACAAGGAAGTTATGTCACAAACACAGTGGGTCATATAAATGGACAACACTGTGATAACCGATTCAGGAAATTGGGAGCCCAGCATAACCAATTTGGAGTAAGGTACCGTACATGTTAATTAGAAAAGATGTTGCAACACAACTATTGAATGTAAATGTTAGTTATCCTTGTGTTTTCCAGGGTGTATGGGAATTTACACCGGTTTGGGAACTCATACACCCTGATGCAAAGCCGAAGGGCGTATGAGTTCCCAAACCAGTGTAAATTCCCATACACCCTGGAAAACAAGGATAACGGATTTATTTCCAAGAATTTTGGTGTACTTTATACTTTAACCTACATTGTGGGCAAAAACTGACAGAAAATTTGTACTTAGCAAGTTTCATAAATAAATCCAGAGAAATATGGATGTCATTGGAACTGGCTCAATGAGCCAGTTCCAATGACATCCATATCTGTAATATTTTATTGCACATAAATATTAAATTTCCTGTATTTTTATTTTTGTTCTAACATAACCGAGCAGAAGGTATGAATTAATAATTAAAAATGGGTACTTTTTAGTCATATAGCTTGCTCTTGTATATTCTTGTTTTTACACCGTGGTTAAACACGTTGTAAAACAAAAAAGCCACTGTGGATTGCAAGTTACACCATACCTCTCAGCCAATCAAAATGCAGTATTTTGTTTCATTTGGAAATAATGTTATTTATCCACAAATAAATTTATTCATTCATTTATTGGGGTTTAATGGCACTTTTGACAGCCAGGGTCAAGTCGTGTCGGACAGTTTTATGGGTGGAGGAAGTACTGGAGAGAACCCCCGAGCAACTTTCAGCACCCCCTCCCAATGTACTAACTCTGCACAAGTAGGGTTAGCATTGATTGAAGACAGGTGTGTACCATCGATGTGCAGTATGCCTTAGCACACAGCGCATTGCCCAAGGGCATAATGCAGTTACCCCTGGTGGGGATCCAAACCATTTTTTTTAAATCTAATTACAGTACCAGTACCAGCTAAAACAAGGTTTATTTAACCCTTTACCTAACATGAAAAGCAGACGGAACTTGCAAACAAACTTATTGAAAAACTAAAAAAAAAAATTCACTTTTTTTGGTCAAACACACAGCTTATTACCCCTCGTTGAAAATGCGGGATCATAAGCTATGTTTTTGAGACAAAAAATTTTAAAAAAATGAAAAATGAATGGCTTTTTGGTGAACAGAGCTGGCCGTTTTTTGCTGCTACATTGGTTAACTCTTTACCCAACGCAGACGATATCAAAATATATTATTTTAAATATATTTTTTTTAAATTTTTCAAAAAATTTCAACAAAACCATATCATGTGACCCCTCCTTGGAACAAGCTCGACAAGCTCATTCCAACAAGGGATCACATGATATGGTTTTGTTGAAACTTTTTGAAAAATAATATTTTTTCAACTGCTGAATTAGCATATTATGCGGGCGGATGCAGCCGATTCGTTGGGTAAAGGGTTAAAAGGTTAATCCTTGAGAAATTGGGAAGAGCCTGTTTCGGGAATGGGGATCAATATAGGGTCTGAAGTCCCATGCCATAGACAACTGAGCATCACAAATAAATTTCCAAGATGTCTTGAGTATTCGAACTATAATCTTCAAATGACTGAATCATCAAAGAATACCTTCGACAAGAGCATTCCTTGATGATGCAGTTGGACATTTTATCTGTCAGGAATTGAGCCATTACAGTCAGGACAAACTAGAGGTGTGACTATCCCTCCATACCCTCCTCCCCCACTGCCATGATTATTCTAAGACCAAAAGGGGCATAACTCTGGCAAGAAAAAGTCTGATCGAAAATATAATCGGAGGTCACAGGAACGCATGGTAGTGAACATCCATACCAAGTTTGAAAGGAATCAGCCCATAACATCCGAGAAAATCTTGACAAAATTCAGACATTCTAACATGAAAAGAGGCATAACTCTGGCAAATAAAGTCAGATCAAAACTATAATCGCAGATGCACAGGTTTGCATGGTAGTAAACACCCATACCAAGTTTCAAAGGAAATGACCCCAAAACATCTGAGAAAATTTCTGGACAAAATTCTATGCCTGCTTTTTCAAGTTGAAAAGGGGCATAATGCTGGCAAAAATAATCACGCAGAAAGTATAATCGCAGGTGCACAGGTTCCCATGGTGGTGAATATGCATACCAAGTTTCACGCAGATTGGTCCATAAACGTCTGAGAAAATCTCCAGACAAAATTTTTATTATATTCTATGGGCAGATGGACAAAGTGATTCCAGTATACCCCCCCCCCCCCCCACCCCACAACTCATTGCGTGGGGAATAAGGTTTACACCCTCCCAATCACTCATCCTCGCACCTCCCCCCTCCCCTTGATTAATACATGTACCATACATTTACCAGTACTCACTTATAACTAAATTGTCTTCCAGATGAAGTTGGGTGGCTCTCATCTGTTTCTTTGTTTCTTTCACTTAAAAAATCCATTTGTTCTGTTTCATTATTATCTCCCTTCCCACCATGATCTATTTCACCTGCTTTTGATCTGCAAAATTAAAACAAAAGGTTTTCCTGGGTAATTACTTCTACTTTTGTCACTGTCATATATACAGTGGAAACCTGTTGATTGAATATATAGTGAAAATTATTCAATTAATCCCTAGCACTCTGGTAGTGCAACAGAATTTTTTCCAGTCACTTTATTTTTCTCTTGTTTACTTTAAGTATGAATTTAAAAAATTATATCTTATTGGACAGAGCTCACTGAGGAAATAAGGGAAATATTTGCTGCTGAAAACTTTGCCATTTTGACATCAGTGTGCAGGGGATTAACAGGAGTGTTTAATTAACAGGGATTTGGCCACTTTCCTGTATTCGAGAGAGCACTTGAGCATTTACTCCATATCCACCGCTGCCATTACCGGCTATTCTAAGACGACAAGGGACAAAACTGTAGCAAAAATTTCTGATCGAAATTATAATCGCAGGTGCACAGGTTGCCATGACAGTGAACATCCATGCCATATTTCAAAAGAATCAACCCGTAAATATCTGAGAAAATCTCCAGACAAAATTCACACATTCTATGACAAAAAAGTGCTATAACTCTGGCAAAAAAGGTCCAATCAAAACTATAATCACAGGTGCACAGGTTCCCATGGTAGTGAACATCCATACCAAGCTTCAAAGGAATCGACCCCCAAACTTCTGAGAAAATTTCCGGACAAAATTTGCGCATTCTAAGATGAAAAGGGGCATAACTCTAGCAAAAAAGGTCCAATCACAAAACTATAATCGCAGGTGCACAGGTTCTCATGGTAGTAAACATCCATACCGAGTTTAGGAGTTAGTCTATAAATATCTGAGAAAATCTCTGGACAAAATTTGCGCATTCTAAGATGAAAAGGGGCATAACTCTAGCAAAAAATGTCCAATCACAAAACTATAATCGCAGGTGCACAGGTTCTCATGGTAGTAAACATCCATACCGAGTTTAGGAGTTGGTCTATAAATATCTGAGAAAATCTCCGGACAAAATTCTAGGCAATTTAGGCATTCTAAGATGAAAGGGGCCATAACTCTGTCAGAAAAAAGTCTGATTGAAACTATAATCGCAGGTGCGCAGGATCCCATGGTAGTAAATATCCATACCAAGTTTCAAAAGAATCGACTCATAAACATCTCAGAAAATCTCCAGACAATATTCGCACATTCTAAGATGAAAAGGAGCACAACTCTGGCAAAACAGGTCCGATCAAAACTATAATCATTTTGGAAAAAATAATCCGATCGGAACTATAATCGCAGGTGCACAGGTTCTCATGGTAGTGAACATTCATACCATGTTTCGAGCATATTGGTCCATGAACGTCTGAGAAATTCTCCAGACAAAATTATGTCTATGGATGGATGGATGGATGGATGGATGGATGGACGGGCAGTCGGACAAGGTGAATCCAGTATACCCCCACAAAACTCATTGCAGGAGGTATAATTAAATGTCTGTATTGGATGTACTGAGGCAAAAAAGTGTACATACACTGGGAATTTGGTGACTGTCAGGGTAATTTCTTGATATATTACTAGAGGTCAGAATCTTTTGATATTTTGTATACAGCATCCATAGTGTGGGGGGGGGGGGGGGGGGTGGGGGGTGGGGGGGGGGGGGGGGGGGGGTAGGGGTCTGATACAATTTAACCTAGGGCAATATAGGGAATATTCTTTAAAAATTTTCTTCAGAACCACCAGTCAGAATCTTTTAATGTTTGGTATACATCATTGTTATAAGGGTCAGATTCACGATAGGTCAATATTTGGGCTTCCTGTGGAAACCCAAATTTTAACTTGATGCAAAATGGGGGACAATTTTTAGCTCAACTTTGGCGAAGCCAAATTTGAGGTATTGTCATGGCCCATCGTCTGTCCGTCTCGGGCTAGAGGCCGTATTTATGAACCAATCTTTACGAAAATTCTTGGGTACCTTTGTTATCACCATGAGACGAGAACAAGTGTTTTGGGGTCCGGCCCAAAATTCAAGACGGCCGCTGGCAGCCATTTTGAACAAAATTAGGTGCAATCAGATTTTTGCGCAGAACTTCCATATGAAAGCTCTAATTTAAATAATTTTTTGTATGAATGTTTAGTACCATGGGATACATCACATATAATACGGGTTTTTTTCTTGTGCATAAATTATGCCAATTAGACTAACTTTGATCTATTTAATGTTACTTTCAGCCCTGTAACTGCAAATGCCAATATGGCTCGGGCCAGAGGCTGTATTTATGAACCGATTTTTACGAAACTTCTTGGGTACCTTTGTTATCACCGTGGGACAAGAACGAGTGTTTTTGGGTCCGGTCTGAAATTCAAGATGGCTGCTGGCAGCCATTTTGTACAAAATTAGGTGCAATCAGATTTTTGCGCAGAACTTCCATATGAAAGCGCTGATTTGAATAATTTTGTGTGTGAATGTTTAGTACCAAGGGATACATCACATATAATACAGGTTTTTTTCTTGTGCATAAATTATGCCAATTAGACTAACTTTGATCTATTTAATGTTACTTTCAGCCCTGTAACTGCAAATGCCAATACAGCTCAGACTAGAGACTGTATTTATGAACTGATCTTTACGAAACTTCTTAGGTACCTTTGTTATCACCGCGTGACGAGAACGAGTGTTTTTGGGTGCGGTCCAATATTCAAGATGGCCACCAGCAACCATTTTGTACTTTAGTTAGTGCAATCAGTTTCTTGTACAGAACTTCTGTATGAAAGTTGTGATTTGAATAAATTTTTGTATGAATGTTTAGTAACATGGAATACATCATATATAATACAGGTTTTTTTCTCGTGCAAAAATTATGCAAATTAGATGAACTTTGATTTATTCAGTGCTACTTACACAATTTAAGCACACATGTCAATACGGCTCAGGGTAGAGGCTGTATTTATGAACAGATCTTCACAAAACTTCTTGGGTACCTTTGTTATCACCTTGGGCCGAGAATGAGTGTTTCTGGGTGTGGTCCAAAATTCAAGATGGCTGCCAGTGTCCATTTTGTACCAAAATTAGGTCCAATCAGTTTTTTGTCACAAGTTCTATACAGCTCGTATTTATGAACTGATCTTCACAAAACTTCTTGGGTACCTTTGTTTTCACCAATGGCCCAGACTAGCTGAGAATAGTAAACAGGCAGGCGGGCCTAGTACTTGATATTCATCGCTCCTATTTCAGAAAAACAATGAAAATATAGGTGTAACTCTATTTAAGGCCTAGCATAACCCATTATGCTAATTTGATAAAGGAAGCCAAAATATAAAGAAATCCAGAGAACTGATCGTCACAAAACTTCTTGGGTACCTTTGTTTTCACCTTGGGACAGGAACAAGTGTGTTTTGGTGCTGAAAGTAACACTAAAAAACATCAAAATTAGTCTAATTTGCACAATTTACGCACGAGAAAAAAACCCGTATTATATGCAATGTATCCCATGGTACTAAACATTCATACAAAAAATAATTCAAATCAGAGCTTTCATATGGAAGTTCTGTACAAAGAACAGATTTCTGCATCATCGGTACAAAATGGCGGCTGGCAGCCATCTTGAATTTCGGACCGCACCCCAAAACACTTGTTCTCGTCCCACGGTCATAACAAAGGTACCCAAGAAGTTTCGTAAAGATCGGTTCATAAATACGGCCTCTAGCCCGAGCCGTATACAATTGTTGACGTACGGCCAGACGGCCACACGGACAGATGGCCAGACGGCGACGGACGACGCGCCATGACAAAAACTCAAATTTGGCTACGCCAAGGTTGAGCTAAAAAAATGAAAAATTTAAACCAATTTTAATACTTACCAATGGCTCAGACTAGCTGGTGCAACCCAATTTATTACCAGGGCCAAACACAAATTTTGTATCCCCCAAACCCCCAAAATTTGCCAAAAAACTTAAAAACGAGAAGACCAGTATGGTCCTTCATACTTTTTGCGCAATGCGCAACTTGTTGTCAAGGACAACAATAGGCTACCGCCATCTTGTCATTCTTTATTGTTGTGCCTGTTAAATGTTATTAAGAACTGGGCCATTGGTAAGTATTAAAAATATTAAAATTGGTATAAATTTTTCATATTTTTCCACTATACCAATGGCCCAGACAAGCTGAGAATAGTAAACAGGCAGGCGGGCCCAGTACTTGATATTCATCACTCCTATTTCAGAAAAACAATGAAAATATAGGTGTAAGTCTATTTAAGGCCTAGCATAACCCATTATGCTAATTTGATAAAGGAAGCCAAAATATAAAGAAGTCCAGAGAAATGAGACTCTTTATAAATCATTAAAAGTGTCCAAGTATTGTATAGTAAAGCTCGTCTTGACACATGACATATACAATAACGCTTCACATCGAGCTACACATTAAAAGCATATAATACATTGAAAATTGCTTCATATCAAGCTACACATTAAAACTACCACAGCACCGACCCCCGGATACTATCACTGAAGGAGGTAGGTCCATGCTTTTCACTATAAAACCAGATGACTATTTGGAAATACCATCCCCCTCCCCCTTCCCCTTGTTTTGAAAGTAACTACACTTCAAAACGAAGAGGGTAGCAGACTGGAGACAGTGCTTGAGCAGACCAAACAGAAGGTTGAATGAAAATCCTAATTAGAATAGGTGACATTCTGAGCTACCGACAACGGTCCTAAAGATCTGAGATCATCCGAAATTGATTCTAAATCTTGAAGATAAAATTTGTTAAAAGTCGTCTGTTGCGTCCAGTAAGCTGCTTGCATCAAATCCTTCAAAGAAGTACTACTAGCATAAGCCCAAGAAGAAGCTGAAGCTCGACATTCGTGAGCTGAAATCTTATAAGCTATTCTCTGATTCACAGACAAAGCATTATAAGCTGACGGAATAGCTAACTGAATCCATCTAGATATGGAATGAACAGAAATATCATTTCTGTTAGGCAGAAGAGAAAGAAATAACCTCTTCCTACCTCTTCTAATAAAACTAGAACGCTCCTTATAAATCCTAAGCGCTCTTACTAGACACAACAAAGACCATCTGAAGACAGTAATGCTTTAATAAGAATAGGGCAAGTCTGTTCGTCCAGAACCTGATTCTTAGCTAAGAATCCCATTTTCGTAGTGAGAGTAATAGAAGTACCAACACTACGATAATGAGTGTCTTCAACAGACAAAGCATGAAGCTCACTAACTCTTCTAGCTGACGTAAAAGCTAAAAGAAAAAATGTTTTATAAGTAAGAAATTTAAACTCAACAGTATTTAACGGCTCAAAAGGTGCTTCCTGAAGTTTCAGAAGAACCCAAGCTGAATTCCACTTAGGGACTAGTCTCAAGGTACGAGGTCTATTCACAGAGAAATTCCTCATTAATTTATTTAAAGATACATCTGACCCAATGTTTAATTTCCCTTGGTGTGGATAGGTGTCAGAAAGCATAGACCTATAGCCCTTAATAGTGACTGGCTGTAGCTTAACTTCATCAAAAAGAAGTTAGCTAATTGAGGAATAATTGGGTTAAAAAAATCAATCAATTGTGATTCACACCAACGAACAAAAACCTTCCACTTCGCTTCATAATTTAACGAAGAGGAGGTTCTCCTACAGTTAGAAATTGCGTCCACTGCCCGTCTGGAAAACTGTTTTCCATGCAGGAATAACCGCACAACAGAAAAACGTGAAGGTTGAGGCCTTTCAGATTGTGATGAAGCCGACAGAGTTTCCCCTGTGTCAGAAGATCCCGGAGAGGTGGTAACTTCCGTGGAACATCCCAAAGAAGTTCCCGAAGATTTATCCACGGTCTGTGAGCTGACAGACTTTCAACCAGTAGAATCTTGCAAGAAGACTGTTTTATCTTTAGCAAGATCTGTTGAATGAGGGGAGCTGGAGGGTAAGCATACCCTATTATCCCGTTTCATGAAATTGACAGAGCGTCTACTGCATAAGCCTGAGGGTCCGGGCATGGAGACACAAAAGTCTGTAACTGATTGTTCAGACTCGTGGCAAAAAGATCGATCATTGGACGTTCCCACTGGAAGCAAATCTGATTGAAGACAGATTTTTCAACATCCATTCTGAAGGTAGCAGGCGATCCTTTCTCGATAGAGAGTCTGCTATTACATTGAGATGACCTGGAATATGATGAATCGATATCAGAATCTGATTCTCTTGAGAGAAAAGAAGAATCTTTTCGGTGAGATTCAACAGCTGGATGGAATGAGTACCTCCCTGATTCCGAATATAGGCTACTACTGTTGAAATGTCCGACAGAATTTGAACATGTGAGTTTATTACTCGACTGAGCCAATGATTTAGAGCTAATCAAATTGCTCTCATTTCTTTGTAGTTTATATGGGACACAAGAAACTGACTCTCCCATAAACCGTGACTCACTTGATCGCCCGGAATCCGAGAAGCACCCCAACCCTCATGACTGGCGTCCGTCATGATTATGAATGACGGCTCCTGAATCTGAAGCGGTATTCTCTGTAACCACTGGACATCCGTCCAAATTTGAAGATGATGTTTTACTGACTGTGTTAAAACAATTGGACTGTCCAACAACTGATGTTTTACTCTCCAACTTTGAATTAGATAAATTTGAAGTGGACGAGTGCGCAAACGACCTAGCGGAATTAACTCCGCGGCAGCGCTGCAAAGTCCTAACAGCCGCATAAACTCTCTTGCAGTAATGACTTGTGTGTTTATGCAGTATTTTGCGTAAAGAGAAACTAATTTTGCTCTTGCTACCAGCAAACAGACCCGATTGTTGAGAGTATCGAAACTCATTCCCAGATGAACAAATGACCTCGTCGGCAGTAAATCTGACTTGTCGACATTGATTATAAAACCTAGGCATCGTAGCAGCAATAGCAGACTCTGAACATCGCTTTGAAGAGCATGAAAATATTCGTACCTTTGAAGAATGTCGTCCAGATATACCGACATCATCGAAGCTGAGTGTGCTCTTAAGTGGCTCATCACCGCATTCATCACCCGAGTGAATGCCCACGGAGCAAGGTTCAGGCCAAAACACATTGCTCTGAACTGGTATACTTTTCCTTGAACCGCGAAACGGAGGTATTTCCGAAAAGCCCGCTGAATCAAGGTGTGAAAATACGCGTCCTTCAAGTCTATACTTGCGGCGTAATCGTTTACTCGGATGCTGCCTCTCACCGATCGAATTGTCTCCATATAAAATTTTGGAGCAATTATTAGCTTGTTTATCCAAATGAGATCGATGATTGGCCTGTACGAGCCGTCTGGCTTCGGCACAAGAAAAAGATGACTGTAGAATCCCTTTGAATTGGGATTCTCTACGACCTCTACTGCCTTCTTTTGTAGGAGAGAGTCTACTGCTGAAATCAAAGCCTCTCTCTTTGTTATATTTTGTGGAAGGTTCTCAAAACGCGGAATCCGTGTTAATGGAGGTTTTCTCCGGAACGAAAGACATAGACCATTTTTTACAACGTCTCGAACACAAAGATCCTCAGTTATTTTGTTCCAGTTGCTTGCGAATTTTGAAAGCCTTCCGCCAACCGGAGAACAGTAGAGGTCGAAATCTTCATTTGTAGGACTTACAAGGCTTATACGAGGAGAAACCTTGTGAAGCTCTCGTACCCCTCTGTGACGTCGGTGTGGGGTTACGCATTTCGTTATTTTCCGACTGTATCGTCCCCTTTTTGAAATCAGTCCCCTGTTTCGAGCCACCACGTCCATGATTAGCTTTAGAAGCAGCACGGGCTGAGCCTCTCTTGGAGAAAGATTTACCTCTCCGGGGAGTACCACTTGTGGAAGGCTGAGGTTGCGAAGCTGAGTGCAACAAAAGCTGACTTGTACCTTTCTTAGAAGCATCTTCAAATACAGCTTTTAGCTTATCATTGAATAATGAAGAGCCCGAAATGGGAGCGGCCCTTAGAGAGCTCTTAACACTGTCGTCAATAAATGACGTATATTTAAGGGCAGCATCGTGCCTGACCAACTCTAAATTCGCTACTGAAAGAGCAGAGTGGGATGTTGTATACATGATGGCGTGAGAGAGCACTCTCAAAGGAGATAACAACTCCTGTAAGCTCTCAGACTCCAAATTGACGGCCAATACCCTGCAAATATGATCTGCATATGACATAGCATCCAAAATACTTCTGCTAGATTCAATGCAAGTATCTATAACAAAAGAACTGACGCTACACGATGACGGAAAAGACATACCTAAGTCCCTAGCTCCGTCATCCAATCGCAGAGGAGCTCTTGGAATCTTATTCTTGCCTACCGTATTTAAGAAGGTATTGCCTCTAAACGGTAGGTCAAGCTTCCTTTCCGAATGGAAAGAACTTTTTCTAGCCTGAGCCAGGTCAGCAATAGCTTCATCACAACAATCAAACACATCTAATGCTTGGACTGATTGAGACGGATACAGAAGGATACTTTCCTTCGACTTAATGACCTCCCTGTCTAAAGAAGACAGGCGATTGGCTCTAGAAGGCGCAGAACTCTGACCAGAAGGAATTAATTCAGGTGAAAAATCCTGCATGTTGCTCAGCCAAAGATGTAGTGTCAGTCTCGTCTTCATCAAACTCTAGAGGTTACTGGTCTGGTCTATTATCGGCATACTGATTATTTGAGGAAACCCTTCTTTCTTCCGATCCAGCACCGTCTGAATCATCCAAATCGGATATTGATGACGGCCGCATATTATGCTGCTGGGAGTCTGTAATTAGCTGAGCAATTTGCTCCAGCAATTCCGTATTAAAGGCTATGTTCACCCCCATTCTACGCCTTTTTGGCTCCGGAAGGTGATCTGACACAGAGCCCTGTGTCCGTCTTTTAGAAAAAGACGTTTGCCTCGAAATGCTAGCCTTAGAGAGAGAGAGCCAGATCCTGGCTCTGACTCTCTACCTCTGGATCTTGCCAGCTAGCATGCGATCTACTGTGCTGAGTCCTGGAAACGGACGAAGAAGAGGCTCTTATATCAAGATTACTGCCAGCCGCACTGGCAGAGAAAGGTACATCAGAAACAACTGGCTCCAAAGCATTTTCTACCGGACTACCAGCGGAACTGGCAATAAAAGTCGATTCTTTCTGTTTTGACCCCAAAACAGAAGAATGCTTCGCTACTGATGCACCTTTCAATTTGACTGGCCTCTTCCCCTTACATGCCGTCGTCTGAACAGAGGACTGTCTTCCATCCTCCGTATCCTAGACCGCTACGGATTTTCCCGGTACTGAAGCACTAATTAAAGGCTCTGTTATACCAGTTGAGCTAGCTGACCGTCTACTTGCCCGAGGTACAGAGTATTCTGCGATACCTCGTAAGTCAAAATGCTCTGTATCTGAAGACGACGGCAGCACAGAACTTGATGTTAAACCATGACCAATGCCATGTTCTTGTTCCTCTGAAATGGAAACTAAATTTTGATTAGTTATCTTAGGCGAAAGCACCGAAATCGGTGCTTCACCAACACATACATAAGTTGAGACGGAATTCCATCACTTGGAATCCCAAGAACAGCAAGTTGCACAGGTAACATCTTTCGAGCAACGAGTGCAAGCCAAACATGATGAATGAGAATCAAGAGAGGACTTCTTCCTCTTACATTTTGAACATGAGGACTTCATAATACACACACGCCCGAGGCAAAAATTTTAAACTGAATAGGAGCCGGTAACCAAGTCCAAAACAGGCACAACAAAGGCCCAGGTCAGACAACCGGTATCCCAAGAATATCCTTAACAATAGAGAAACTTCCCCAGAAGATTCCCCATAGAGAAGGGTAATGGCAAACAGACACGCCCGACTATGTCAAAAATAACCGGTACGCGACAAAGGGGGTACGAATAATCCACATTCCGTAAATTATCTAAGATTTTTAAGAAGAATTTTAATTAATAACAAATTCGCAAACAGCAAATAGTTCTTAAAAATCTAATGAGAGGATTCAAGGGGAAAAAGGTGAACATTGAACACACACATAATGATAAACATAGAATGAACAAATCAGGTGCATATCCCGAAAACGGGAAAAACAAGAAATATTATTTAATTTCAATAAAGTTATAGCCCTGAATGTTCAAAAACTCAACGTCTGTATTCAGCTAGATTCTGCTGCAATTATTCCACCATTCCACTTCCAAATCGTGTCTGGCTATATTATACTTTAGGATTTTATAGCACAAAAGTCAGGATACGTGTTGATCTGACATGGGCCAAACAACAGAATGACAGGATGGTGGTAGCACATTGTTGTCCTTGAGTTTAGAGGACCATACTGGTCTTCTCGTTTTTAAGTTTTTTGGCAAATTTTGGGGGTTTGGGGGATTCAAAATTTGTGTTTGGCCCTGGTAATAAATTGGGTTTTTGGAGAACAGACCAAAACATGGTGTTGATGTTTGACAGATGGACAGACGGATGGATGGACGACGGACGGAGAGCAATTAGATAAGTTCAGCTTGACTTTGTCATGGTGAGCTAAAAATTATGTGACATGTACATGTAACTGATCAAAGGTCAATGACAAAACAAAAAGCAAACACCTGTTTGTAACAATTCTTATAAATAGTCTAATGCTGAAATTTACAATCTTCAAATATAATTATAATATATTTTGTGGTGAATGATTAAATGTGCATAATTTGGAAATATTTCATGTTCAGTAAGTATTTCAAAGTATTATTTCAAATTTTCAATGCACTCTTGAAAACTGAACTATTACTGACAATAAATATTGAGTGGTGTGATGGGAGTAACGTTCAACATTTCTTCAATTATTATTAATACATCCATTTGGCATCAATAATTTGATACAACAGGTTTCTTACAGTCAAGGACCAAAAAAATTCAAGGACTTTTCAAGGACATATCAGCATTTTCCAAGGATGTTTTTTTAAAATGTACATTTGGAATATAACTATTTTTAGAAGCCTTACCTACTTTAACCCTCTACCTAACATGAAAACCAGAAAACCAAAAAAATTCTTGAATAACTAATTTTATCTCAAAAACATAGGTTATGACCCCTCATTGGATGAGCTCGTTCCAACAAGGGGTCATAACCTCTGTTATTGAGACAAAAATGAAAAAATAATTGAAAGTAAATGGCCATTTCTGAGAATAGCATTAGCCGGTTAAAAATGTCTTCTACCTCATCCTTCTAAATTCTAGAAAAACGGTAATTCCAAAATGCTCTGTAACAGAATTATGGTGCTTACAGAATGACACCCAGTTAAATAATGCCTGAACTTTAATTCTTCATTTATCGATTATCCATTATTTATGTTCAGTTTTTTCGTTTTTTAACAAAAAAACAGTGCAAAAGAGATGTTTCAATTGCCCACTATTACAGGTAAAAATGAAATAGGGCAAAATTCAAGGATTTTCAAGCACTTTTCAAGTACATTTTCTGAATTTTAAAAATTCAAGGAGTAAGACTGAAATTCAAGGACTTTTCAAGGATGTGCACACCCTGTACAATATCGTAATTTACGGTATATCGGTACTTTCCAAAATGATACCGTATTGGCTCTGTATCATTTTATAAACTGGTAAATATCAAATTACCAGTATACCATGCAGCCTACTCCACTGTACAATATATAAAGAGTTGATATATTACAACTTGAACACCCATGAAGTGCACTTTCTGCACAGACACAAAATATCAAATTCTGTGAAACAGACACATTACAAGCAATGTTTCAACAAATGAACATCTAGTTTGGACCTGGAGGTATAGTCATTAGAAATTTACTTATGCCTTATGTTTTTCTTCACTGAACATGAGTTCATTGATTAGGTGGAAACTCCACTCTGCAGGTGTCCTAGTGATAATTTTTCTCTACATGAGCTAAGAAAGTTAAAAAATTTATAGTAATTTATATATTTTTTATACTTACCAATGACCCAGACATAGCTGGTGCTAACTCTTAAAATATAGGGCCAAATACAAATTTTGCCCCCCAATCCCCAAAATTTGCATCTAAAACCAAAGAAAACATGTCCTGAATGGCCCTCCACACTTCACCTTCACTGCGCATGCGCAGTGTCAAGGACGTTCCGAAATTGGCGCCATTAATCATTCTAATAACCAGTGCCTGGTAAGCACTATGTACTCAGCGGGGAGGTAAGAGTTCCCAACTCCTGGGAGGGCCATCCCCGTCTGGGTCATTGGCAAGTATAAAAAATATATAAATTACTATAAATTTTTTAACATTTTTATACTGTACCAATGACCCAGACATAGCTGAATAGTAAAAAGGCTGGAGGGCCAAGGACACAGAGCAAGATGGAATACGCTCAATAATATAAAATACAGACATCCCCTCTAGGGAAAAAGAAGTAATAGGCCTTACATGTATCTTTCTTATTTATGATAAATTAGAAAGATACAACACCTTCCAAAATTGAGCTTCATACATCCATGTACTCTATTAATATCCAATATAATCCTTATACTAATAATTTTTAAAGTAAGCCAATAAATAAAGTAAGTCTAGAGAATAGAGACTCTTTATACTCCTTAAAAGTGTCTGAGGATTGCATAATCATGTCCGTTGACACATGCTATATTCAAAAGCGATACTTTAAAAACTAAGACTTGAATGAATTTTTAAAACATAAACTTCTCACTAAACAACCATCCCAATAGCAGCTCAGAATTACTAACTCCGGAGGAGGTATCCCCTTGTTTTCATAGTAAAACAGGTGACCCAAGGGAACACCCTCCCCACCCCCCTTTTTCTTGCCCTGGGTCAAATAGCCCAGAGCGAAGAGGGCAGCAGAACGGAGTCACTGCCGAAACAGACAGCCTACCTAGCTATAGTAGCAACTGTTAAGTGAATGACATTCTGAGCAGTAGATAATAGACCTAACAATAGAGGCCTCCAGAAATGGACTCAATATTTCTGAGATAAAAAATTCATGAATGTGGATGGCTGAGCACAATGAGCAGCCTTCAAAAATCTATAATAGCGACACTATTAATGTAAGCCCAAGATGTAGAAGAACTCTTACTTCATGAGCCGAAATCTCAAACACAACTGCTGAGTCAAAGATATACCATAAGCAGTATCGATAGTTAATTGAATCCATTAGCAATAGAATGGGGCGTAACGTCCTTCTAATAGGCATCAAAGACAGAAGAAGTTTACGCCCGTAGTAATAAACAGATATCTGTTTATAAATACATAAACTCTAACCGGACAGAGTAAAGGCCTATGCCCGTACGAAGACGGAAGGACCTTAATAACAATAGGTTCCGGATATTAGGAGCCTAACTCTTATGCAAAAATCCAACCTAAATAGTAAAGGAAGTAGTGATTCCGAAACTACGAAAGTGAAAATCATCCACCGATAGTGCATGAAGCTCACTGACTCTACAGTAAAAGAGAAGCCAACAGAATTACTGTCTAAAAGGTCAGAATTTGAAAACTACTGTTTCCAGAGGCTCAAATGATTAATTAGCTAAATAAGAACCGAAGTTAAATTCCATATAGGAATTTAATCTAATGATTCTAAGTCTATTTATCAAAAAGTTACTAACTGACTTAGATAAAGAGACATAAGACTCAATTGTAAACTATCATAGAGTGCATAGGTATGAGGTAACATAAACCTATAACCTTAATAATAACAGGCTGCAGTAGATCTTGTCAAACAAGTATACTAAAAAGTTGCAATGAGTAGTATGGAGGGATCAACAATATGAACATAGTGATCCCTACACCAACGACGGAAGAGCCTCCACTTTAGCCACATAGAATAGCGAAGAAGAGGATCTCCTATAGTAAGAAATCGCATCCAAAGCTCGTCCAGTACAATGCTAACAATGCAATACGGACCACACAATGGAATACGTGAAGGTTGCGACCTTGCGGGTTGTGATAAAGATGACACAATTTTACCCAGCGAAAAAAGATCCTCACATCAAGGAAGATTTCGCGATAAGTCCCACAGTAGACATCAGAGTAAATTTACCCACGGTCTCTGTGAAGACAGAGATGCTATCAACAGAAATGTATTGTGGTTGTTTATCTTAGCAATACTTGCTGAAACAACAGCGCCGGAGGATACGCATATCCTATCATTCCGTCCTATTAGATCAATAGAGTGTTAACAACATTAGCTCAGAGATCCGGACAAGCAAACACAAACGTCTGCAATTGATTAGCAAGCTGTGTCGTAAATAAATTATCATTGGGCGCTCCCACTGATAGCAAATCTGATTGAATACTTGTTTGTTGAGAGTCCATTCTGACGGCAACAAGCGACCCATAAGTGAACGGGAGTCCGGAAAAACAATCAGACGACCCGGAATATGACGGACCGAAACAGAACTTGGTGTACTATAACAAACAGAAGGATTCTTTCCATTAAATTGAATAACGGAAACGAATGAGTGCCTCCCTGGTTCCGGAGATACGCCACTACTGTCGAATTAACGGACAGGATTTGGACATGCGTTTCTGAATAATGTTCATCCAATGACATAAAGCAAGCCTAAAAAACATTATTCCGCGGAAGATAAGTGGTTGCTTAGAGACTGCGGAACCCAAAGACCCTGGCTCTTCGAATCCGTTAGGATCAATATTATATCCCAACCTGTTTGACTGGTAACCGTCATAATTATAACACTCGGATCCGGCAACTGCAGTGGCACTCTCTGAGTCAACCACCGAATGTTTGCCCCAGTCTGAATCTCTTGCAACACTATATAGACAAGAGAACGTGTAAATCGAGCAATTCATGGATTGATGAAAAGTTGCCATCAAAGAGAAGCTTCTCCGAGAACGAAGCGACTCTGAGAGAGTTCTTCACCTTACTATCTACACGCGTGGATGTAGCTAGGGTTGCATCACGTCTAACCAACTCCAATCAGCCACTGAAGGGCGGAGTTATACGTGAACAAACTAATGCCCTCAAAAGAAATCACATTAAGGATAATATCCCGTAATTCTTTTCTTGAAGACGTAATGATAACGCCTCAGTAAAGTGGATTACGTATGATAAAGCGTCTAAGTTAAGTCTACTAGATATCATTGTCGTTTCCAACATTGTGGTTGGAAAAGACATAGATGGCGAAAAAGAATATTTCCAGTCTTTAACCACGCCGTCTAGATGCATATGAACTCTCGGTATGCCCTGCTCTGCCAAAATAAATTATTCGTATAAATGATAAAAAGGCAGAAATGAGCATTGCGGACAAGAAACTAAACTATCATGCTTGGTAGCAGGCTTATATGCATATATAGCGTCGATAAATAATACACATGTTCTAATGACATTATTGGACTGTGTCGGTAAGTCAGGGACAATGTCCCTGAACTGATCCAAAATTCCGTGTCCAATGACACTATAAGTCTCTTATCCAACATCGCAGCAATGTAGTCCGAAATAACAATCACTGGAAGATAATGCCAGAAGATATGAATGGCAGCTTCCGATGCTACGAAAGGGAAAACTCGAAATCTTCTGAATCCCTTTCGCCATCCTGTCGGACCCTATAAAGCGTTCGGTCGTCCGTACCTGATGCAACCGTGGACCGCACCGACCCAGCGCCGACAGATAATTCCTGATTCGACTAAGAAACTGTCGATTGCTGGGATGCTGCGAAAAAACTGTGCTAACTCGGATAGCACGTCCGTCACTGAGGCCTGTGGAGAAGCGGTCCTACAATGCATTGCCGCTAGAAGCTCCATGATCGTTACCTCGTGCATACTACTAAAATGCGAGCGAACGGAGTGTATAGGCCTCGTGTCCCTTGGCTACCGGATGGCGTGACCTATTCGCCGTGGAATCACTGAATGACAAAACTGATCGGATACTCGAGGTCACGTAGCCAATGTGCGGTCGTGTGCTCTGCTGTGAGGATGAGGAAGCATTATCGACAGTCTCTTGGACTGTCAATATAACGGAGCATCCCGACCGACAGATATATGCTCCGAATGTAAAATATCTGAACCACAACATGCGGTCCCCTATGTTGTTGGACGAGAGAGGGACCTCTCTCGCTCACAGCCCGGACAGACCTGGACAAGCCAGGAACCGGACTAACAGGCTTCCTCCGATCTGTCCTCAATCCGCCGTCACTGGGTGAGTACTAAAGTAATTATAGTGCTCGCGTCACCCAATCTCCTTCCTAGACTGCAACGGACGAACCCGGCAGCCGAACCATTCGATGAATGTACGCTACACCGGGTGAGCTAGCGAATGTCACTCCGTCGATCCTACAAGGGACCTCTTAGGCGATAGACATATTCCATGAGCACTTATTGCCGCTAGCTCTTCATTAACTATGACGACAGAGGCACACTTTTGAAAGACATCTCCGTAACTTTGCGAACAAGAAACCAGAAATGCTTGGTAATAGCAAGCATATAATAATAATATACATAGCGTCGTTCAATAATTCGAAAGTTTGTGTGACATTATTGGACCATGTCGGAACTGAGGGACGATGTCCCTGAACCGAACCAAAAATTTCTAAGTCCACCGACGCTATCAGTTTCTTATCCGGCATTGCAGCATTCTGGTCCGACGAAGAAGCTGTAGAAGATCAAGTCAGATGACATACACAACAGCATATGTTGTTCCGAAAGGGAAAGCTCGAAATCCTCCGAATCCCTTTCGGTATCCCGTCGGACCGGATGAAATTTTCGGACATCCGTACCCGCTTCCGCGGAGCGTCCCGACCCAGCATCATCGGATAAAAAATATGCGACAGATTCAGTTGATGCTGGGATGCTACGATAAGCTGTGCTATTTAGGATAGCACGTCCATTCCCGAGGCCTGTGCAGTAGCGGTCTTACGATGCATTGCCGCCGGAAGCTCCGTGTACGTTGACTCCCGCACACTTTCCTATGCGAACGTCCGGAGTCTGCAGGCCTCGTGTCCCTGGCTACTGGATGGTGTGACCTGGTCGCCGATGATTCTCTGACTGGCGAAGCTGACTGGATATCCGAGGTCACATAGCCAAGAGCGGTCGTGTGCGCTACCATGAGAATGAGGAAGCCTTATTGACAGTCTACTCCGGACTGCCTATATGTCGGAGCGTCCCGAGCGACGGACGTATGCTCCGAACGCGAAACATTTTGTACCACAACATCTGGGGCCAGATGTTGTTGTACGAGAGAGGGGCCTCTCTCGCTCGCCGTCCGGATGGACCAGAACGAGCTATGAACCGGACTAAAAGGCTTCCTCCGTTCTCCCTCTAATCCGCCGTCACTGGGTGTGCATTTGGTTGATTTATAGTGCTCGCATCACCCCAAAACTCCTTCTAGACTGCAACAGATGAACCCGGCTGCCAAACCATTCGATGAATGAACGCTACACCGGGCAAGCTAGCAGACGTCAAAGGCCGTCGAACCTACTAGGGTCCTCTTAGGCAATTGGCGTATTTACATAAGCACTTTTCCGCTAGCCCTTCATTAATTGTGACGACGGAGGCACACTGTTGGAAGACATCACAGATACATCACCCTAATCTTGATCGTCTGAAATAGAAATTGATAAAGTAGAGTGACCCTGCGGGGAAAGGACCGGAGTGTCCAATTCCCCACTAACATACCGTGACAAACGCTTCCCATGTTGTCATCGAAATCATACGATACAGAACAGGAGTTAATGCGAGTACACTGACCACATATAGAATGATTATAAAAGTCAGAGGAAGACATCCTCTTATTACAATTGATCAAAATCCTTTCAATGTGAAAAGAAAACGAAGTCCTGGTACTCGCACCAACCCCTGGCAATCAAAATACATAATAATAATATGATCCATTAATATAGAAAAAATAATTGAAATCAAAATATTTTGAAGAAATTTTTTTTTTTTTTTTTTCAGAACAGCCCAAGTTTCTGAAAAGTAACGTTGGCGCCCCAATGGATCCCAAGCCTAAGTGTGGACAAAAATTTTAAAAATATTTTAAACAATTTATTCAACACTTACAAACAATAATAATGTATCTAGTTATGATTAAAATAACATCAAGATATTATTTTCAAGAAATCCCCCCCTCACACAGAGGGCTGTTGTAAATGTAAACAATGAGTGTAAAAACACTAAAATAAGACTCCAGGCACCCAGGCCCTATCAGTTACCAAAAATACACTATCTGATGCAAAACAGAGACTTCCAGGGAAGAAACTGCAGAACATCAGATGGTAGATGCAGAACACAACGCCTAACCACCCGTAGGTGAAGACGTAAACATGGGGAAAAGAACAGAATTCATTCTGTTATTCAGCTAAAACTCCCAAGCATTTTTAATAATAATAATTACAGAAACTATGCCAAAAGCATGGGAGAATAGCAAGAGGGGACTTAAAGGAAAGGGAGAGAGGAAAACACTAAAAAATCAGTGTAACTAAATAACCAGAATGACAACAAAATGGCTGCTGCCTCGAAAATAGGTAACTTAACATAATTTCATTAAAAAATTTTAAGTTACAGCCCTGATAACATTCTGTCACACATTTTTCCTCTCCTCCTTCTCTATCCTCCATAGAATCACCATTTCACTAATATTTATGTGTCTGGCATCATTTAAACTGAGATTTACAAGCACAAAGATCAGTCAGATGTTAACTGATGAAGGGCCAAACTTAGAATGATTAATGGCGCCAATTTCAGAACGTCCTTGACACTGCGCATGCGCAGTGGAGGTGAAGTGTGGAGGGCCATTCAGGACATGTTTTCTTTGGTTTTAGATGCAAATTTTGGGGATTGGGGGGCAAAATTTGTGTTTGGCCCTATATTTTAAGAGTTAGCACCAGCTATGTCTGGGTCATTGGTACAGTATAAAAATATAGAATCTATTAATCTTTTACCCAGAAATCGGGTGAATCCATCGAAATTTATTTATAATGAAAGTGTCAATGACACTGCAGCTTAAACTGACTGCATCTAGTGTTATTTATTTATTGGTGTTTAAGGTCACATACTTATGCACAATGGCTAATCATGACCATGACAGTTTTACGGGTAGAGGAAGCCGGAGTACCCAGAGAGAACCACCGAGCAGCTGCCAGCTCCCAAACATCGTAACTCCGCACTGCAGCACAGGCATGGTTAGATTGGTTGAAGACATGCACACAATCGACGTGCAGTACGCCTTAGTACACAGAATCATCATGCCCCCATGTGGACAATCGGGGTTAAGGGCCTTGCCCAAGGACACAACGCGTGGTGTGTAGTGTTTGATGAAAAGGATAATTTTCAATGTTTATTAAAGGATTGTGAAATAATACAAGAATTGTGATAATTGAGAATATGTTAAATTCGGTACCCTGCATGCTATGTTTTTCAACAAGAATAATTTGAGGTGCAGACTGTACTAAAGAATAGAGGCCTAGGTTCGTGTGGCCCTCACAGTTATTTAGGTCACATGCCCATCCTGCGGTCACAGTTGGCCGATAATGACAAAAATATGACAGTCTCATCTAGATATCATACCAAGTCATCCTACTAAGTTACAATGAAATCCCTTCATAAATACGGCAGTGCTAAAGGAATCTAGCAAGCAGCGGTGACGGCTGACCGATCATGACCAAAAATAGTCAGCTGATCATGACCAAATAATAAGTCTCATCTAGACATCATATCGAGACATCCTACCAAGTTAGAATGAAATCGCGTCATAAATATGAACTGCAGACTGTGCTAAAAAAATCTAGGTCATGTGCCTGTGCAGCTGTCACGGTTGACCGATCATAACCAAAATAGGACGTTCTTATCTACACATTATACCGAGTCATTAAACCAATTTACAATGAAATCCCTTCATAAATGCAACCTGTAGACTGTGCTCAAGGAATCTAGGTCACATGCCCCTGTGGCCATCACGCTTGACCGAACTTGACCAAAATAGGACGTTCTCATCTAGACATTACAGAGAGTCATACTACAAAGTTACAATGAAATCCCTTCATAAATATGACCTGTAGGCTGTGCTGAAGGTTTTGGGTTTCAAACCCATGCAGCCATCACGGTTGACCCATCGCAACCAAATGTAATGATCCAGACATGACCTTCAACAGGCACATGAAATTTAGTGATGATTGGACAAGAACTACAGGAGGAAGCCTGTGCTAAAGAAAATGTGAACAGACTCACAGACTCATCCACATGCATGATTGCAATAGCTTATTGTGATTTTGTCTGTTGTTTTCAAAACATTATTGCATGACATGTGATTGTCTCTGGGTTGGGATGAGTCCATCCAGTTCATTTATGATGAGGAATCATAAGCAAAGTTATTCTTGATTAGAAAGATACAGAAGATACTAAACGGTGCTCACGCCAACTGATATTTATGAAACAAAGTCTGAGAAGTTTTCATTTTGCTGAACAGCTGGCTTGGAAGAACAGGCTTCATTATCATAACTGGTTGAGTGCAGGAAGCCCATATTTGGGCTTCATTTTGCAGTGCAGGTAACACAACTATTTAACAAAATGCTCCCCACCCCCTGTAAACGTAAACTTAAAGGACTTTTTGACCATTGATTTCTCTTCAGTTAAATTTACTTGAATTTTTCAACAAATTTAGACATGGCTACTGTGAAGTGAGGTATATAATTAATACTTCGTTTTCACTTGGGCAAATTCCTCTGACAATTTGCAATATTTTAAATATCAACGTGCCATTTATTTTTGCATTATTGCTGGTCTAATGTTGATATTCAGTGTTAGTGCCACAAGATAAACCAAGAGGCCTGCATCAACAAGCGGGGCTAATCACCCCGCACCCCCAATTGAGGGGTGGGGGTGAGGGCAAAGGTGGGTTTTTTACCACATAAAATCACTCTAAACCTGGCAAAACACATCTTCAGGCAAAAAAAATGAAATGTTTTGATCTAACAGACCAGAGCATTGGGGAGGGAGGGTCATAGAAGTAACATTATTTCACATTTCACCACTCTAAATCCTTCAAAATGCATTTTGAAGCAAAGTGAAACAAGCATTTGGCCACACAAAGTAGATCTTCTGTTTCTCAGGCCATTAGTTGTAAAATTGCATGCGGGCGAGCGTTTTTTTATTTTATTTTTAATTTCTGTAATTATTTCTTTGCCATCTAAAGTTCATGGTATTGGTTTATGTGTTAAGCCTCATAATCTACAGAATAGAATGGGTGGTGGTGTAGTTTGTCCCTTGAAAGCAAGAAGGCTTTGGAATGCTAAAGCATTGCAAAGCCTTCTTGAACTCAAGGGACAAATTTATCAATTTTCTTTAACTTGGGTAAATTATCAGGTATTCCCTCTCAGGCAAACAATATGCATCTTCGCATGCCTGGATGGGAAGTGTCCAGTTTTTATCAATGAAAAATTTTGGTAAAAAGTATAAAATAAGAGAAAACGAGGCACTTGATGTTTGATGATGTTTCCACCTCACATGTGCCATCTAGTTTGAGGTCAAAACTTCCAGATTCAAAATGTTGCATTCCTCAAAGAACCCATTGTTTTTTTACCATTACTGTACCAATATTACATGGACCATCTCCTTTCTTTAGCAGAGTGAAAAAGCTCCTGGAGAATTAGGAACTAAAATCTATTGCTAAAATTTGGAATGATTTTTGTTGGTGGCAAGAAAAGAATATTTGACTCCACAGAAAAAAGGTTCACCATGTCTTGCGTATCAATTACTTTCAATTGTTTGTATTCCGGCATTTTCTGCATGACAATTGTATATTATTATATGGAGGAATGCAAAAAAGAACTGGTGAACCAATATGCAATGACAATTTTTGTTTAAATGTTTTCATTGAAACCTTCGTTGTAATCAGTTTAATTTTATTGTTAGTTTTTGGCCCAAAACATTATATAAAATGACTGATACATTACATAAAATGTTCGACTCTGTAAATATCAGATATATTGACAATGTCTATGGAATGTATTAATGCCATGGGCAGTAGTGCAAGATGCCCGTGCCATATATTTTTCACTGTTCAGGGGCACTTACCATTGACAAATCTTGTAATTTCATGTTTGTTCATGCTGGCCATGGGCACAGGGAACAGTCTTTCCATAGTGACTGTACTGTACTGTACCGATAACCTAATAGTAGTCAATACCAAATTTGATTCTAATCTGTCAATCAGTTTTGAAAAGAGAAAATTTGGACAGAGCCCAAAATCTAGTTCATTTCAGTACAACTGTAAATATTGTCCCTCAAACTTCCCTTGAACAAATATTACTGTACACCTCAAAAGGGAGCTGAATTTCAAAAATAAAACTAATATCATCCCTCGATTAATGAGATTTTTTTTGATAGATTGTGTAAATTTTCCTCACCCCCTTCCTACATGTATGTGGTATGGTGCAGACCATTTGATTGCTTTATTTTAAGCATCTCTTTTTCAGGGCTTCAAATGTTTTTGTTTTTTTTTATTAAGGTTTAATGACACATTAACAACCAGGGTCATATCATGTCAGTGACAGTTTTACGGGTGGAGGAAGCCGGAGTACCCGGAGAGAACCACCGAGCAACGATGAGCAGCTGCCAGCTCTCCTACATCGTAACACTGAACTCTGCGCCGCGGCACAGGTAGGGTTAGACTGGTTGAAGACATGCGCACCATCGACGTACAGTACGCCTTAGTACACAGCATCATCGTGCCCCCATGTAGGCAATCGAGGTTAAGTGCCTTGCCCAAGGACACAACGCGGGAACGTGAATCAGTCGCTGAAATTGTCATCCATCCAACTACTAACCACGCTCAAAGTTGCTTAACTTTGGTGATCTGACGAGAACCGGTTACCGCGATGCCACTGTGCCCCCAAGCTTCAAATGTACCCAAATTACAGAAAGTTCCATTTTTAATGGATATTACTGATTTTTAAAGCTGAAAGTAACTTTACATACCATACAAAAGAAGGAAAAACATTCTACCAGCTGAAAATATCGAAATACTTCTAAGGGAGACAAATCAAGGACAATATTTTAGCATGGTTTCTATTTCAGGCACAGCTTTTACCACCTTCGATTTAGGGTACTTTGAAGGCCTGGTATGGTGACTTGATTTACATGAAATCACATTGTAACTTCATAACCAACAATTCATTACAATTTCACTGAAATTGGTACGTTTTTTTAATAAAATCCACAAACACCATTTTCATGTAGGAGATGGACAGGGAGTGATTCCTGTTGAGCATCTTGACAGAATAAAAAAAAAGGGATATACCACCGAAACAAATTACCCAATTCAAGATATTGTTACTGAACTGCCGTATATAAAATTTGAATATGGTGGATAAAAAAATGTCATAACCCTTTGAACTCGTAAGACCAATTTTTCAGTCCAAGGCATTATTTCATCCCATTTTTGTCTTATTATAAGAGGTCTATACATAGGGCACTGATGATAAAATAATAACTGCAGTCTGCAGCCAGAGTGCTGCAGACTGCAGTTATTATTTTATCCTCCCTGTATATTGATATTGGACTGACCCATCTCCCTGTAAGTTTACACTAAGACGATACCATTCCAGGAAACAAGGGTTCAAAGGGTTAACAGTGTGTTCACAATAAGTCATAATAAACAGATGGAAGTTATTCCAACATCTCATTTTCCCACTGTTGTGGGTTATTAATAATGCTGGTTGTATTTTATCAGCTTCCGTTTCAAATTAATCTTGTGTACTTACTTTTCATGCCTGTGTTTGTCAAATCTAAAATTTGACGGATAATGGTGTACTTTAATTACATGTGTTCTCCTTTGCTTTGAAGTTCGAAATTTAGTATCACATGATTCAGAAAGACACTGGAACTGAGAAAGAAAAAAATGTAGAATAAATTTACAGTTTCAACATTACAAGAAACATTGCCACTATATTCTGATAAATTCTGTCTTTGGATTGGTCAGAATGCCTTGGACAAATAGCCATGGAAAAGGGTGCACCCCACATACAAGGAATATGAGAGCATGCAACTTCCAGGGTATATGGGCTCTCAAAACATTGGGGGTATACGGTTTAAATGAAACCGTTTCGCTTCCGCTCGCCTCGATATAAAAATTGAACAAAAAAACTGAAAATAGTCACAAACATTATTAGATTTCCGAAAATTCGACCATATTTTACTGTTATAAATTAAACTAGAGGTACTGTGAGCAAGCTCACAAAGTGATAACCCCTGCGCCTGAAATGTATAAGTTAGATTATCTCCCCTTGGAAATGTCAGAACAGAATTATATTGCTTCATGCACATATTCATATGGAGTTCTTCCATTGTGTAAAGTTTCATGAAAATTCTTCAAACGGTTTAGGAGGAGTTGTGCTTATAAGGATGGACAGACAGACAGACAGACAGACGGATGGATGGATGGATGGACGGATGGACAGACAGATGGACGAACAGACAGATGGATGGACGGACGGACAGGGTGATTCCTATATACCCCCCCCCCCCCCAAACTTTGTTTGCAGGGGATATAATAATTGAATAATTAAATGAACCAACTTGAGAAAAATAAAATAAGAGAAAATACCGTCCCCTCAGTGTTTAAAAGCCGACATCCAGGTATTAAATCTCCATATACCCTACTGTTGACGGAGATAACTTTTACTATCAGGGCTCTATTAACAAATGCTGGTTATGGCAATAATGTCTTAAACTTCTTGCCTATTCTTGGTATTAACCCCTGGCACTGTGGTGGTGCAACAGAATTTTCTCCAGTCACTGTGTTTTTACTCCTGTTTAACTACGAATGTAACCAATTTTATCTCACAATCGGGGTGTTTTTGCACTAATACGCAATTAAAGTTTAATGTACCTGGGCCCTTGTTCCGAATCTGTATCAAGGGCCCTTGTTCCGAATCCGTATCAAGGGCCCCTGATACAAGCGCGTGATTCTGCTGTTGCCAAAACAACGGCATTAATATCATTGTTCGATCGCTTCGCATTTTTCCCTTCAGAGAAAACAATAGTAGGTGAGGCGAAGCCGAACCTATTATTGTTTTCTCTGAGCCGTATATGACAGTGTATCTGCCAACTAAACACCCGGTAATGTATTTATTATGCATGGCATGCTAAAATGTCACTGGGGAAGTTAACTCAATGAATAGTTAAATTATGCACACTTTTCGGCATCTTGGGCCGGTTTGCAGCCTATTATTGGGATTTTCCTGAACGCTCGAGTCGAGGCTTCTCTCTGGAAGTTAAAGGATTAGCTTTTGCTATGAAATGTGGAAATCTCCACCTCAATAAATGATGAACAGCATATTTTAAAATATAATAAACCTTTACACCAAGAGGGATATTTAATTCACCAGTAATTGTTGCAAAAGTTACAACCAAATTCACGTTGAAGAAACACATAGTTGCTCCACTTCGCAAGCAGTATCCAGTAAAGTGAATCCCAGTGACGTAATTTTCTCTGAAGTGTAAAGTCATCACTGACCTCAATATGGAGTTCCATGAACGCTATTCTATTTTTCAATTTGCATCTTTCCGTCGATGAGGCAAATGAAAAAGTTCCTCTTAAAATGGTTTTATAACACATTTTGTGGTGAATATTGTGAGATAAATTTATCATCACCACAGTGTGTGTCTCCGGGAATTCAGATCAAGTCTCGTTGTAGGCACAGAATCGCATTTCGACTCGCACTAACGGGCTCGTCGAAATACTGTTCTGTTCCTACAACTCAACTTGATCTGAATTCCAGGACACACACACTGTGGTGATAATCTGTATATATCTTGTATGATAGAGCTCAAACAAGGTATATTTGGTTAAATATCAAACTGCATTATGGGAAATATCTGCTGCCGAAGATTTTTCCATTTTAACACCAGAGTGCAGAGGATTAATCCTTTACCTAACACAGACGATATCAAAATTTCTTATTTTAAATATCACTTTTTTTAAATTTTTCAAAAAATTCCAACCAAACCATATCATGTGACCCCTCATGGGAACAATCTTAAAGAGCTCGTTCAAAAGAGGGGTCACATGATATGGTTTGGTTGAAATTTTTTTGAAAAGTTAAAAAATTTATAGTAATTTATATATTTTTTATACTTACCAATGAGCCAGACATAGCTGGTGCTAACTCCTAAAATATAGGGCCAAACATAAATTTTGCCCCCCAATCCCCAAAATTTGCATCTAAAACTAAAGAAAACATGTCCTGAAAGGCCCTCCACACTTCGCCCCTACTGCGCATGCGCAGTGTCAAGGACGTTCCGAAATTGGCGCCATTAATCATTCTAATAACCAGTGCCTGGTAAGCGCTATGTACTCAGCGGGGAGGCAAGAGTTCCCAACTCCTGGGAGGGCCATCCCCGTCTGGGTCATTGGTAAGTATAAAAAATATATAAATTACTATAAATTTTTTAACATTTTTATACTGTACCAATGACCCAGACATAGCTCAATAGTAAAAAGGCTGGAGGGCCAAGGACATAGAGCAAAATGGAATACGCTCAATAAAATAAAATAGAGTCATCCCCTGTAGGGAAAAAGAAGTAATAGGCCTTACATGTATCTTTCTTATTTATAATAAATTAGAAAGATACAACACCTTCCAAAATTGAGCTTCATACATCCATGTACTCTATTAATATCCAATATAATCCTTATAGTAATAATTTTTAAAGTAAGCCAATAAATAAAGTAAGTCTAGAGAATAGAGACTCTTATACTCCTAAAAGTGTCTGAGGATTGCATAATCATGTCCGTTGACATATGCAATATTCAAAAGCTATACTTTAAAAACTAAGACTTGAATGAATTTAAAAAACCTAAACTTCTCACTAAACAACCATCCCAATAACAGCTCAGAATTACTAACTCCGGAGGAGGTATCCCCTTGTTTTCATAGTAAAACAGGTGACCCAAGGGAACACCCTCCCCCCCCCCCCCCCCCCCCTTTTTCTTGCCCTGGGTCAAATAGCCCAGAGCGAAGAGGGCAGCCGAACGGAGACACTGCCGAAACAGACAGCCTACCTAGCTATAGTAGCAACTGTTAAATGAATGACATTCTGAGCAGTAGATAACAGACCTAACAATAGAGGCCTCCAGAAATGGACTCGATATTTCTGAGAAAAAATTCATGAATGTGGATGGCTGAGCGCAATGAGCGGCCTTCAAAAATCTATAATAGCGACACTATTAATGTAAGCCCAAGAAGTAGAAGAACTCTTACTTCATGAGCCGAAATCTTAAGCACAACTGCTAAGTCAATGATATACGATAAGCAGTACCGATAGTTAATAGAATCCATTAACAATAAAATGGAGCGTAACGTCCTTCTACTAGACATCAAAGACAGAAGAAGCTTACGCCCATAGTAATAAACAGATATCTGTTTATAAATACATAAACTGTACCCGGAAAGAGTAAAGGCCTATGCCCATACGAAGACGGAAGGACCTTAAAATAATAGGTTCCGGATAATAGGAGCCTAACTCTTATGCAACAATCCAACCTAAATAGTAACGGAAGTATTGATTCCGAAACTATGAAAGTGAAAATCATCCATCGATAGTGCATGAAACTCACTGACTCTACAGTAAAAGAGAAATCAACAGAATTACTGTCTAAAAGGTCAGAATTTGAAAACTACTGTTTCCAGAGGCTCAAATGATTACTTAGCTAAATAAGAACCGAAGTTAAAATCCGTATAGGAATTTAATCTAAAGATTCTAAGTCTATTTATCAAAAA
The DNA here is from genome assembly GCA_031216915.1 of Pictodentalium vernedei. NCBI lineage: Eukaryota > Metazoa > Mollusca > Scaphopoda > Dentaliida > Dentaliidae > Pictodentalium > Pictodentalium vernedei. The sequence goes on along the minus strand of CM062288.1, from coordinate 32,559,835 downwards.
GTTACTAACTGACTTAGATAAAGAGACAAAAGACTCAATTGTAAACTATCGTAGAGTGCATAGGTATGAGGTAACATAAACCTATAACCTAAATAATAACAGGCTGCAGTAGATCTTGTGAAACAAGTATACTAAAAAAATAGCAATGAGTAGTATGGAGGGATCAACAATATGAACATAATGATCCCTACACCACGACGGAAGAGCCTCCACTTTAGCCGCATAGAATAGCGAAGAAGAGGATCTCCTATAGTAAGAAATCGCGTCCAAAGCTCGTCCAGTACAGTGCTTACAATGCAATACGGACCACACAACAGAATACATGAAGGTTGCGACCTTGCTGGTTGTGATAAAGATGACACGATTTACCCAGTGAAAAAGATCCTCACATAGAGGAAGATTTCACGTTAAGACCCACAGTAGACAAGAGAGTAAATTACTCATGATCTCTGTGAAGATAGAGATGCTATCAACAGAAATGTATTGTGGTTGTTTATCTTAGCAATACCTGCTAAAACAACAGCGCCGGAGGATATGCGTATCCTATCATTCCGTCCTATAGATCAATAGAGCGTTAACAATATTAGCTCAGAGATCTGGACAAGCCAACACATACGTCTGCAATTGATTAGCAAGCTGTGTCATAAATAATCATCATTGGGCGCTCCCATAGATAGCAAATCTGATTGAATACTTGTTTGTTGAGAGTCCATTCTGACAGCAACAAGCGACCCGTAAGAGAACGGGAGTCCGATAAAACAATCAGAGGACCCGGAATATGACGGACCAAAACTGAACTTGGTGTACTATAACCAACAGACGGATTCTTTCCATTAAATTGAATAACGGAAACGAAAGAGTGCCTCCCTGGTTCCGGAGATACGCCACTACTGTCGAATTAAAGGACAGGAATTTGGGCATGCGTTTCTGAATAATGTTCATGCAATGACATAAAGCAAGCCTAAAAAAACATTATTCCGCGGAAGAAAACTGATTGCTAAAAGACTGTGGAACTCAAAGACCCTGGCACTTCGAATCCGTAGGGATCAGTATTATATCCCAATCTGTTTGACTGGCAACCGTCATAACAGCCACACTCGGGTCCGGCATCTGCGGCGGCACTCTCTGAGTCAACCACCGAATGTTTGCCCCAGTCTGAATCTCTTGTAACACTAGATAGACAAGAGAACGTGTAAATCGAGCAATTCATGGATTGCCGAAAAGTTGCCGTCGAAGAGAAGCTCCTCCGAGAACGAAGCGACTCTGAGAGAGTTCTTAACCTTACTATCCACGCGTGTGGATGTAGCTAGGGCTGCGTCACGTCTAACTAACTCCAATCAGCCACTGAAGGGCGGAGTTATACGTGAACAAACTACTGCCCTCAAAAGAAATTACATTGAGAATAATATCCCGTAAATCTTTTCTTGAAGACGTAATGATAACGCCTCAGTAAGGCGGATTACGTATAATAAAGCGTCTAAGTTAAGTCTACTATACATAATGTCGTTCCCAACATTGAAATTGGAAAAGACATAAACGGCGAAAAAGAATATATGCAGTCTTTAATCACACCGTCTAGACGCATATGAACTCTCGGTAAGCCCTGCTCTGCCAAAATAAACTATTTGTATAAATGATAAAATGGCAGAAATGAGCAACGCGGACAAGAAACTAAACTATCATGCTTAGTAGCAGGCTTGTATATATATATATATATAGCGTCGAAAAATAAAACACATGTTGTAATGACAATATTGGACTGCGTCGGTAAGTCAGGGACAATGTCCCTGAACCGATCGAAAAATCCGAGTCCAATGACGCTATAAGTCTGTTATCCAAGATCGCAGCAATGAAGTCCGAAATAATAATCACTGGAAGATAATGCCAGAAGATATGAAAGGCATCTTCCGATACTACTAAAGGGAAAACTCGAAATCTTTCGAATCCCTTTCGCCATCCTGTCGGACCCTATAAAGCGTTCGGTCGTCCGTACCTGATGCAACCGCGGACCGCACCGACCCAGCGCCGTCGGATAATTCCTGATTCGACCGAGAAACTGTCAATTGCTGGGATGCTGCGAAACAACTGTGCTAACTCGGATAGCACGTCCGTCACTGAGGCCTGAGGAGAAGCGGTCTTACGATGCATTGCCGCTGGAAGCTCCGTGATCGTTACCCCGTGCATACTACCAATATGCGAGCGAACGGAGTGTATAGGCCTCGTGTCCCTTGGCTACCGGATGGCGCAACCTATTCGCCGTGGAATCACTGAATGCCGAAACTGATCGGATACTCGAGGTCACGTAGCCAATGTGCGGTCGTGTGCCCTGCTGTGAGGATGAGGAAGCATTAAAGACAGTCTCTCGGACTGTCAATATAACGGAGCGTCCCGACCAACGGACATATGCTCCGAATGTAAAATATCTGAACCACAGCATGCGGTCCCCTATGTTGTTGGGCGAGAGAGGGACCTCTCTCGCTCACAGCCCGGACGGACCTGGACAACCCAGGAACCGGATTAACAGGCTTCCTCCGATCTGTCCTCAATCTGCCGTCACTGGGTGAGTACTAAAGTAATTAAAGTGCTCGCATCACCCAAATCTCCTTCCTAGACCGCAACGGACGAACACGGCAGCCGAACCATTCGATAAATGTACGCTACACCGGGTGAGCTAGCGAATGTCACTCCGTAGGCGATAGACATATTCCATGAGCACTTATAGCCGCTAACTCTTCATTAACTATGACGACAGAGGCACACTTTTGAAAGACATCTCCATAACTCTTCGAACAAGAAACCAGAAATGCTTGGTTAGCAAGCATAAAATAATAATATATATAGCGTTGTTCAATAATTCGAAAGTTTGTGTGACATTATTGGACTATGTCGGAACTGAGAGACGATGTCCCTGAACCGAACCAAAAATTTCTAAGTCCACCGACGCAATCAGTTTTTTATCCGGCATCGCAGCATTCTGGTCCGACGAAAGAAGCTGTAGAAGATCAAGTCAGATGACATACACAAGAGCATATGTTGTTCCGAAAGGGAAAGCTCGAAATCCTCCGAATCCCTTTCGGTATCACGTCGGACCGGATGAAACTTTCGGACGTCCGTACCCGCTTCCGCGGAGCGTCCCGACCCAGCATCGTCGGATAAAATATATGCGACAGATTCAGTTGATGCTGGGATGCTGCGATAAACTGTGCTATTAAGGAAAGCACGTCCGTTCCCGAGGCCTGTGCAGTAGCGGTCTTACGATGCATTGCCGCCGGAAGCTCCGTGTACGTTGACTCCCGCACAGTTCCTATGCGAACGTCCGGAGTCTGCAGGCCTCGTGTCCCTGGCTACCGGATGGTGTGACCTGGTCGCCGAAGAATCCTTGATCGGCGAAGCTGGAAATATATCGGTGGTCACGCAGCCAAGGTGCGGTCGTGTGCGCTGACGAGAAGAGGAAGCCTTAGCAGTCTCAGCGGACTGCCTATACAACGGAGCGTCCCGAGCGACGGACGTATGCTCCGCTTACGACACATTTTGTACCACAACATCTGGGGCCAGATGTTGTTGAACGAGAGAGGGGCCTCTCTCGCTTGCCGTCCGGATGGACCGGAACGAGCTATGAATCGGACTAAAAGGCTTCCTGCGTTCTCCCTCCGATCCGCCGTCACTGGGTGTGCATTAGGTTAATTTATAGTGCTCGCATCACCCCAAAATTCCTTCTAGACCGCAACGGACGAACCCGGCTGCCGAACCATTCGGTGAATGGACGCTACACCGGGCGAGCTAGCGGACGTCAAAGGCCGTCGAACCTACTAGGGTCCTCTTAGGCAATTGGCGTATTTACATGAGCACTTTTCCGCTAGCCCTTCATTAATTGTGACGACAGAGGCACACTGTTGGAAGACATCACAGATACATCACCCTAATCTTGATCGTCTGAAATAGAAATTGATAAAGTAGAGTGACCCTGCGGGGAAAGGACCGGAGTGTCCAAATCCCCAACAACATACCGTGACATACGCTTCCCATATTGTCATCGAAATCATACGATACAGAACAGGAGTTAATGTGAGTACACTGACCACATATAGAATGATAATAAAGTCAGAGGAAGACTTCCTCTTAAAACAATTGATCAATATCCTTTCAATGTGAAAAGAAAACAAGTCCTGGTACTCGCATTAACCCCTGGCAATCAAAATACATAATAATAATATGATCCATTAATATAGAAAAAATAATTGAAATCAAAATATTTTGAAAAAATATTTTTTCAGAACAGCCCAAGTTTCTGAAAAGTAACGTTGAGCCCCAATGGATCCCAAGCCTAAGTGCGGACAGAAATTTTAAAAATATTTTAAACAATTTATTCAACACTTACGAACAATAATAATGTATCTAGTTATGATTAAAATAACATCAAGATATTATTTTTTAGAAATCCCCCCCCACACAGAGGGCTGTTGTAAATGTAAACAATGAGTGTAAAAACACTAAAATAAGACTCCAGGCACCCAGGCCCGAAATCAGTTACCAAAAATACACTATCTGATGCAAAACAGAGACTTCCAGGGAAGAAACTGCAGAACATCAGATGGTAGATGCAGAACACAACGCCTAACCACTCGTAGGTGAAGACGTAAACATGGGGAAAGAACAGAATTCATTCTGTTATTCAGCTAAAACTCCCAAGAAAATTTAGTAATAACAATTACAAAAACTATGCCAAAAGCATGGGAGAATAGCAAGGGGGAACTTAAAGGACAGGGAGAGAGGAAAACACTTAAAAAAACAGTGTAACTAAATAATCAGAATGACAACAAAATGGCTGCTGCCTTGAAAATAGGTAACTTAACATAATTTCATTAAAAAATTTTAAGTTACAGCCCTGATAATATTCTGTCACACATTCTTTTCCTCTCCTCCTTCTCTATCCTCCTTAGAATCACCATTTCACTAATATTTATGTGTCTGGCATCATTTAAACTGAGATTTATAAGCACAAAGATCAGTCAGATGTTAACTGATGAAGGGCCAAACTTAGAATGATTAATGGCGCCAATTTCGGAATGTCCTTGACACTGCGCATGCGCAGTAGGGGCGAAGTGTGGAGGGCCTTTCAGGACATGTTTTCTTTAGTTTTAGATGCAAATTTTGGGGATTGGGGGGCAAAATTTGTGTTTGGCCCTATATTTTAGGAGTTAGCACCAGCTATGTCTGGGTCATTGGTACAGTATAAAAATATAGTATTTTTTTCAGCTGCTGAATTTGCATATTACGCAGGTGGATATGGTTGATTCATTGGGTCAAGGGTTCACCAAGCAATTATAATGATGCCAATCACATAAATTTGTTTTTTCAAACCTAAATGCAGAATGCCTACAAGCAATTTTATTACACTGAAACAAAATAATTTTCTTTGCTGGAACCAAATATTCCCAAACCACCACTGACACAGCTGATTAGATGAAATCTGTAATATGAAAAGCTAGAAGGAATACAGAAGAGTGAAATGATACACAAATGGATGGTTGCTTTATTTTATATTTTAGAAGTGGTCGTTGTTTTGATGAAGCTCTTGAAGGAATCCGGTGACCCTTGCTCTGGTCTTAAAGTGTGATTCCCATTCTTCCTGTTATTAATTTCAACACATGAAATTATGACTTGGGAAGCTCGCCCTGAGAGTTTCCCAAGAAATTATGTCATGGGTTGGAATTAACAAGATAGAAAATATGCAACAGGAAATATTCTTTTGGTTATTCGTCAACTAATTACTAAGAATTTCTGATTTTGAGGCAAGCAACTGTGCTTGTGAACAATAGCACCTTGACCTTAAAATTAGTGGAAAGTAAAGTGTTTGCATTACTTTGGATTGCATTCCATAAGAAAGATGACATGAAATTATGAATAAACTGATCTGAAGATATTAAATGCAAGTGCCAAGAATCCCAACTTAAACAGATGTGATGAATAATCCATTATGTATAAGTAAGTGCCCTCATGTTCAATGAATATGTTTCATACGTGTGAAAATATCATTTCTCGTAATGTCGCCTAAAAAATTTTCTGGTGTTGTCGTTCCATACTTTTCCAAAATATATACATAGTAAGGGGTTATTTATTTATTTTCACCACAAAATCAATTTTTTTTAATGATCCCAGTGTTGCCTGCAAAACGAAACAGTGCACCTGATACCAATACAATAAAACTTTTACAATTGTGTTTTCTAGAATTGTATTTTCTACCTATTAATATAATTGACTAAAATGAATCATTAGCATTTTAAAAGATATGGCAATCTGCCAACTGACAAATTGTCAGATCTTTTAAAATGCTAATGGTTCATTTCAACCCATTTAAAGTCATAACTAGAAAATACAATTCTAGAATTAAACAATTATAAAAGTTTTATAGTACTGACCCTGGATTCAAAACCAGGCACATATTTTATTGAGCACCTACATTTTTCAAAATCGAAAGTCTGTTTCTGCTGGTACAGTACTTATGTACAAAAGTAAGTACAGACACTACTAAAAGAGCCAATTTTTGTCGATATGGGTAAACCTAAAAACTACCATTCAAAATTCTTTAGTATCAAACATACAGAAGTTGAGGCTGCAGACGGGTGAAGCTTTCAATTCAATATGACACTCTTGACAATTCTATGCCACAAGATGGCAAAATCCCCTACTTTGCAAAGAGACAAGTGGACTGAAATGTTTACAAAAACAAGAGGCCCCAAGGAAATTAATCGCTCACCAGCCAAAGTGGTTCAAAGAAGTATTTGGGGACACATTCAGTTAGACATGGTTCATCAACACTACAAAGGAATGAAGTCATGAGAGAAAATTTTATGCAACTAGGGACATGGCTTGAACAAACTTGAATCTTACCCCCCTAAGGATGCTGCATACCAAATATCAAAAGCATTCATCTTCTGGATCTGAAGAAGAAGGTTTTTAAAGAAAATTCCTCATTTTGAACTAAGTTATCATTCGGGCTCCCACAGTGAGCCCAAATATGAACCCAGGGACTTGGCTTGTACAAACTTGAATCTCACCCCCTAAGGATGCTGCATGCCAAATATCAAAACATTCCGACTGCTGAATCTGAAGAAGAAGATTTTTAAAGAAAAATCCCTCATATTGACTAAGTTATAATTCGGGCTCCCACAGGGAGCCCAAATATGAACCCAGGGACTTGGCTTTAACAAACTTGAATCTCACCCCCTAAGGATGCTACACACCACATATCAAAACATTCCGACTGCTGGATCTGAAGAAGAAGATTTTTTAAGAAAATTCCTCATTTCGAACTAAGTTACAATTCAAGCCCCCTCAGTGAGCTCAAATATGGACCTAGGGACATGACTTGAACAAACTTGAATCTCACACCTCTAAGGATGCTGCATACCAAATATCAAAACATTCCAACTGCTGGATCTGAAGAAGAAGATTTTTAAAGAAAATTCCTCATTTTGAACTAAGTTATCATTCAGGCTCCCACAGTGAACCCAAATATGGACCTAGGGACATGGCTTGAACAAACTTGAATCTCCCCCCCCCCCCCCCCCCCCCCCCCCCCCCCCCCCCTAAGGATGCTGCATACCAAATATTAAAACAGTCCGACTGCTGGATCTGAAGATGAAGATTTTTAAAGAAAATTCCTCATTTTGAACTAAGTTATAATTTGGGCTACCACAGTGAGCCCAAATATGAACCCAGGGACTTGGCTTGAACAAATTTGAATCCCACCCTCCCTAAGCATGCTGCATACCCAATATCAAAAGATTCTGCCTGCTGGATCTGGAGAAGAAGATTTTTAAAGAAATTTGCCTGAAATGCAATAAGTTCAAATTTGGGCTTCTATACTGAGTCCAAATATGAACCCAGGGGGCCGATTTGAACAAACTTGAATCGGATCCACCCCACAATGTTGCATACCAAATATCAAAAGATTCTGCCTGCTGGATCTGGAGAAGATTTTTTAAGAAATTTGCCTGAAATGCACTAAGTTTGAATTCAAGCTTCTATACTGAGCCTAAATATGAATCCAGGGTGCCGACTTGAACAAACTTGAATCAGATCCATCCCACAATATTGCATACCAAATATCAAAAGATTCAGCCTTCTGGATCTGGAAAAGAAGATTTTTTAAGAAATTTGCCTGAAATGCACTAAGTTTGAATTCAAGCTTCTATACTGAGCCCAAATATGAATCCAGGGTGCCGACTTGAACAAACTTGAATCAGATCCACCCCACAATGTTGCATACCAAATATCAAAAGATTCTGCCTGCTGGATCTGGAGAAGATTTTTTAAGAAATTTGCCTGAAATGCACTAAGTTCGAATTCAAGCTTCTATAGTGAGCCCAAATATGAATCCAGGGGGCCGATTTGAACAAACTTAAATCAGATCCACCCCACAATGTTGCATACCAGATATCAAAAGATTCTGCCTGCTGGATCTGGAGAAGATTTTTTAAGAAATTTGCCTGAAATGCACTAAGTTTGAATTCAAGCTTTTATACTGAGCCCAAATATGAATCCAGGGTGCCGACTTGAACAAACTTGAATCAGATCCATCCCACAATATTGCATACCAAATATCAAAAGATTCTGCCTGCTAGATCTGAAGAAGTAGATTTTTAAACAAATTTGCCTGAAATGCACTAAGTTCGAATTCGAGCTTCTATACTGAGCCCAAATATGAATCCAGGGTGCCGATTTGAACAAACTTGAATCAGATCCACCCCACAATGTTGCATACCAAATATCAAAAGATTCTGCCTGCTGGATCTGGAGAAGATTTTTTAAGAAATTTGCCTGAAATGCACTAAGTTCGAATTCAAGCTTCTATAGTGAGCCCAAATATGAATCCAGGGGGCCGATTTGAACAAACTTAAATCAGATCCACCCCACAATGTTGCATACCAGATATCAAAAGATTCTGCCTGCTGGATCTGGAGAAGATTTTTTAAGAAATTTGCCTGAAATGCACTAAGTTTGAATTCAAGCTTCTATACTGAGCCCAAATATGAATCCAGGGTGCCGACTTGAACAAACTTGAATCAAATCCATCCCACAATATTGCATACCAAATATCAAAAGATTCTGCCTGCTAGATCTGAAGAAGTAGATTTTTAAACAAATTTGCCTGAAATGCACTAAGTTCGAATTCGGGCTTCTATACTGAGCCCAAATATGAATCCAGGGTGCCGATTTGAACAAACTTGAATCAGATCCACCCCACAATGTTGCATACCAAATATCAAAAGATTCTGCCTGCTGGATCTGGAGAAGATTTTTTGAGAAATTTGCCTGAAATGCACTAAGGAAATTTGCCTGAAATGCACTAAGTTTGAATTCGAGCTTCTATAGTGAGCCCAAATGTGAATCCAGGGGGCCAATTTGAACAAACTTGAAACAGATCCACCCCACAATGTTGCATACCAAATATCAAAAGATTCTGCCTGCTGGATCTGGAGAAGAAGATTTTTTAAGAAATTTGCCTGAAATGCACTAAGTTCAAATTTGGGCTTCTATAGTGAGCCCAAATATGAATCCAGGGGGCCGATTTGAACAAACTTGAATCAGATCCACCCCATAATGCTGTATACCGAATATCAAATTATTCTGCCCACTTGTGCAGGAGAAGATTTTTTAGTAATTTCTCTAATATACATAGGGTGCTATCGGAGTTATGCCCCCTATGGAGCCCCAAGTGGGCAAGTCCATTTCATTTGAACAAACTTGAATAGACATATGGTAATGAACATCCATACGAAGTTTCGAGCAAATCGACCTAGCGGTTTCAGAGGAGAAGTCGTTTGAAAAATGTTCACGACGCCAGATGGACGGCAAGTGATAAATTTAGCTCCCTTCGGTGAGCTAAAAATTGATGAGATTGGATTAAATAAGGAATGATCGTTTGTTTCTGTCTATTTTTGACTATTTCTTGAGTTATGAACCCCAAAAAACAAAGGCCAAACTGTGTAAAAGGGCATAGCTCTGCACAAGCAAGGTTGGCAGTGGGTAAAGACAAGTGCACCATTGACGTGCAATATGCTTTAATATACAGTACCACCGTACTCCCATGTGGGCAATTGGGAATAAGAGCAGGCCTGAAAATAAGCAGTCAGACATTTGCATAATGAGGTCCCCAGAGGGTGAATTTGATGATGCTATCCCATACAGTGGTCCAATTTATCCTCTGAGTACCTCTTTCTGTTTAGTTTTGAGACCCTGATTCAGATTGAGTTCACTGAGAGTACATTTAGTGATGCTGCCCTGCTATGCAGGGTAGCATCACTAAATTCACCCTCTGGGGACCTCATTTTGCAGATGACAGTCTGCTTATTTTCTGGCCTGAATAAGTGACTTGCCCAAAGACACAAAGCAGTTACCATTGGCAGGGATCAAACTGTGGACCTTGTGGTTTGAAGTCCAATGCCATAACCACTGAGCCACCACACTCCTAAATTCATCTTCAATATAAAAAAAACACTCTCAGTTTTCATCAAATGATGGTGGTGGTTGTCAAACTTGTCCAAGACATTGTTGATATGCTATAGCACCCCAGAAATCAGATAACTCTCGTTCAAATTATTTCTTAAAGAATATTTTGGATGAACAGAAAGATGAATGGTCAGACAACAGAACTCAGCTCTTCAATATATCCCTTCCCTGTAGATGGATAATAAGTCTCATACTGAAGTGTGAATATCTGCATGTGCAAAACAACCATTTTTGACATGAAATTTGATAGATTTTCTCTAAATTATACCAAAAAAAAAATGTCTAAAATCTGTTTCTCAGGCCCTCCCACATAGTCCTTTTGGTTGCCGCAAACTCTCTTTTTATAATCAATGCAAACTTAAGTCTGTAATCGCTCACCTGGCAGAACAGAAGATGAAAATGTGATTTCCCATAGGATTTCTATGGTAACTGTAAGCTGCAATTGTGGCCATGTTTGCAACCCGATCAACATTAAATGAGGATCATTGGCAGAGGGTGTCCCAGTCATCAAGCATGTGAAGTTTGGCCTTATGGTTTCAGAGGAGAAGATTTTTTAAAATCACCAATCAGAAACCAAGAATGCCTCTGGTGGCCATGTTTTTCAACTGGCAGGAACAAAATTAGGATCGTTTGTAGAGGCCTTCCCATAGACCATTCCTGCCAAGTTTGGTTCAGTAGTTCCAGGGAAGAAGATGAAAATGTGATTTCCCATTGGGTTTCTATGGTAAATATAAGCTGCAATTGCAGCCATGTTTGCAACCCGATCAACATTAAATGAGAATTGTTGGGAGAGGGGGGTCCCAGTGATTGATCATGCAAAGTTTCAAAACATTTGGCTTTGCAGTTTCAGAGAAGATTTTTGAAATCCACCAACCAGAAACAAAGAATGCCTCTGGTGACCATGTTTTTCATCCAATGGAACGAAATGAGGATCTTTTGTAGAGGAGCTCCCATAGGCCATTCCTGCTAAGTTTGGTTCACACCAGCTCAGCAGTTCCAGAGAAGAAGATGGAAGATGAAAATGTGAAAAGTTTACAGACGACGGATGTCAAGTGATAGCAAAAGCTCACATGGCCTGTTAGGCCAGGTGAGCTAAAAAATTAAACTGTTTAGGCCTAAAAAAAGTAAAAATCTGTTTCTCAGGCCCTCTCGCATGGTCCTTTTGGCCTCCGCATGCTCTCTTTTTATAACCAATTTAAACTTAAAAAACAAAAATTAAATGGTTTATGTCTGATATTTTACCCAAGTTAAAAAATTTGATGAATTTGTCCCTTCAGTGCAAGATGGCTTTGCAATGCTTTAGCATTGCAAAGCCTTCTTGCACTTAAGGGATGAAATACACCACCACCCGTGCTATTTTGTAGATTATGAGGCCTAAAACTTGAACCAAGAACATGAACTTTTGATGGCAAAGAAGTAATTACTGAAATGAAAAATAAAATAAAAAATCGCTTGCCCGCATGCAATTTTACAAATAATGGCCTGAGAAACAGAAGATCTACTTTGTGTGGCCTTATGTCTGATATTTTACCCAAGTTAATAAATTGATAAATTTGCCCCTTGCGTGCAACAAGGCTTTGCAATGCTTTAACATTATAAAGCCTTCTTTTACTCAAGGGATAAAATATACCACCACCGATGCTATTCTGTAAATTATGAGGCCTAAAACATAAAACAAACCAAGAAGATGAACTTGATGGCAAAGATATAATTACAAAAATAAAAAAAATGCCCGTCAACATGCAATGTATATGGAGTATCTCTAATGAGTTATGATTTCATATGAAACTTGGTAAGATCAATTTTAGTGAATGAGGTTCAGAGATTCCATGTCAAATCGTGACAAATTTGAGATTCTTTTTATGACATAATGTGTAATTTAACCTTTTAGCTAACATAAAGACTAAAACTGGCCAGCGCTGTTCACAAAAACCGTCATCCAAATTTTAGTATTTTTTTTCAATTTTTGCCTCAAAAACTGCTTATGACTCCTCATGGAAATGAGCCCTTTTAGCTTGTTCCAATGAGTGGTCATAAGTTACGTTTTAGAGAAGATATTTTGTTACAGTGGAGCCCACTTAATTGGATATCTCTTAATTGTATATCCCTGTTAGTTGAATATAATTTTCAAACACAAAACCATTTACCATACCTTCAGTACAAATTTGATCTGTTAATTGCATGTGGGTTGTAGAGTAAACTCCTGTTAATTGTATATAAATTTTTGTAATATGTCGAAAAAATTACTGTGACACGCACCAAATTCCCTTTATTTATCAACCTTTTTGGCCTCACTACATCCAATACAGGCATTTATTCTATTATATCTTGTTTGACAGAGCTCTATGAGCTCTGTCAAACAAGATATAATAGAATAAATGTTCAGTTTACCCCCAGAATACAGGAAACTGACCAAATCCCTGTTAATTGTATACTCCTGTTAATTGAATAATTTTCGCTGGCAAAATGGATATTCAGTTAAGAGGATTCTACTGTATTTTTTAATGTTTTCTGCAAATGTTGTCTGATCTTTGTATTAGGAAGACAGTTAATGAAAAATAAGAGAAGATTAATTAACTTCTACCCACGAAAACAACTCAAAACTTACCACATTGATGTTAACTTCTGACTTTATTCCCGAATTCGACATGTTGTGAATGATATTTTCTGTAATGAGCTATTTGAAACTGAATATGTGATAAATTTAATTATTAAACTAAGCATTACCATATCTTGTTTACTTGCAAGAACCTGAAACATCGAATCGTGAGACTCCAGAAGGTGGATATCCAGAAGATGGCTTGATGGGAATGTTTTTCGACATACTGAACAAGTATTTTTATGAACACTATGGTAATGTGATTCATAACTGTAAAATATAAAACAAATCACCATTAATCTTTTAATTATTGGGGTTTAATGACACTTTTGACAACCAGGGTTCCCTCCTGTCTGATAGCGTTATGGGTGGAGGAAGCCTGATTACACAGAGAGAACAACTGAGCAGCAGTGAGAAACTGACTCTCCAAGGCCTAAAAAAAAATTAAAAATCTGTTTCTCAGGCCCTCCCACATGGTCCTTTTGGCTGCCACATGCTCTCTTTTTATAACCAATGTAAACTTTAAATAAACAGCTGTGCCGAGCGCATGCTACGCCCGTTATTAAGTACAAGAGGGAACCACACAATATGAGTATACATGTGTACTTGTCAGGTTACATATATTTGCCACCAAAAAATCATGAAAATTGCTTAAAGTCCAACATGTGAAAAATTGCCTATATTTTGATGAATAAAGCCCCATAACTCTGGAATGACAAATCAGACAACAACACAAATCAAAAGGGAGATTCCTTCTATCAACATATACTTGCAACCAAAAAATCATGAAAATTGCTCAAAGCATTTTCAAGTTATTGTTCAACAAGTGATAAAATAAAGTCCCATAACTCTGGAATGACTAATCGAATGGCGACATCAACCAAAAGGGAGCTTCCTTCCATCAACATAAACCAGCAACAAAAAAACTGTGAAAATCTCTTGAAGCGTTCTCGAGTTATCATACGTGTAAAAAATCAACAATTTTCTAAGTAATAAAGTCCCATAACTCTGGAATAACTAATCGAACGGCGACACTAAACGAAAGGGAGCTTCTCTCCATCGATATACACCACCTACCCAAACATCACGAAAATCTCTCAAAGCGTTCTCGAGTTATCGTACGTGTAAAAAATCAACAATTTTCTAAGTAATAAAGTCCCATAACTCTGGAATGACTAATCGAACGGCGACACTAAACGAAAGGGAGCTTCCCTCCATCGATATACACCACCTACCCAAAAATCACGAAAATCTCTCAAAGCATTCTTGAGTTATCATACGACGTGTGACCGGACGGACATCAGTATACCATAATACGACCCGTTTTTTCAAAACGGGCGTATAAAAAATAAAAATTAAATGGTTTACGTCTGATATTTTACCCATGTTAAAAAAATTGATAAATTTGTGTCCTTGAGTGCAAGAAGGTTTTGCAATGCTAAAGCATTGCAAAGCCTTCTTGCTCTCAAGGGACGAAATACACCACCACCCATGCTATTCCGTAGATTATAAGTCGTAAAACATAAACCAAGAACATGAACTTTTAATGGCAAAGAAATAATTAGACAAAATAAAATAAAAAAAACGCTCGCCCGCATGCAATTTTACAAATAATGGCCCGAGAAACAGAAGATCTACTTTGTGTGGCCCAATGTACTAAATCTGCACAAGCAGGGTTAACACTGGGTTAATGTTGGTTGAAGGCAAGTGTACCATCGGCACACAGTATGCCTTAATACACAGCACCCTCAACTCACAGTACGCCTTAATACACAGCACCATCGACACACAGTATGCCTTAGTACACAGCACCATCGACACACAGTATGCCTTAGTACACAGCACCATCGACACACAGTATGCCTTAATACACAGCACCATCGACACACAGTATGCCTTAATACACAGCACCATCGACACACAGTATGCCTTAGTACACAGCACCATCGACACACAGTATGCCTTAATACACAGCACCATCGACACACAGTATGCCTTAATACACAGCACCATCGACACACAGTATGCCTTAATACACAGCACCATCGACACAAAGTATGCCTTAGTACACAGCACCACCATGCACTATCGACACACTGTATGCCTTAGTACACAGCACCACCATGCACCATCGACATACAGTATGCCTTAGTACACAGCACCACCATGCACCATTGACACACAGTATGCCTTAGTACACAGCACCACCATGCACCATTGACACACAGTATGCCTTAGTACACAGCGCCACCATGCACCATCGATATGCAGTATGCCTTAGCACAAGTGCCACCATGCACCATCAACACACAGTGTGCCTTAGTACACAGCATCACCATGTACCATCGATATGCAGTTTGCCTTAGTACACAGCACCACCACGTACCATCGATATGCAGTATGCCTTAGTACACAGCACCATCATGCACCATCGACACACAGTGTGCCTTAGTACACAGCACCACCATGCACCATCGACTCACAGTATGGCTTAATACACAGCACCATCGACACACAGTATGCCTTAGTACACAGCACCACCACGCACCATTGACATACAGTAAGCCTTAGTACACAGCACCACCATGCACCATCAACACACAGTATGCCTCAATACACAGCACCATCGACACACAGTATGCCTTAGTACACAGCACCACCATGCACCATCGACATACAGTATGCCTTACTACACAGCACCACCAATGCACCATCGACACACAGTATGCCTTAGTACACAGTGCCACCATGCACCATGAACACACAGTATGCCTTAGTACACAGCACCACCATGCACCATTGACATACAGTATGCCTTAGTACACAGCACCACCATGCACCATCGACACACAGTATGCCTTAGTACACAGTGCCACCATGCACCATCGATATACAGTATGCCTTAGTACACCGCACCACCATCCACCATCGACATACAGTATGCCTTAGTACACAGCACCACCATGCACCGTCGACACACAGTATGCCCTAGTACACAGTGCCACCATGCACCATCGACACACAGTATGCCTTAGTACATAGCACCACCATGCACCATCAACACAGTATGTCTTAGTACACAGTGCCACCATGCACCATCGACACGCAGTCTGCCTTAGTACATAGCACCACAATGCACCATCGACACACTGTATGCCTTAGTACACAGCACCACCATCCACCATCGACATACAGTATGACTTAGTACACAGCACCACCATCCACCATCGACATACAGTATGACTTAGTACACAGCACCACCATGCACCATCGACATACAGTATGACTTAGTACACAGCACCACCATGCACCATCGACATACAGTATGCCTTAGTACACAGCACTACCATCCACCATCGACATACAGTATGACTTAGTACACAGCACCACCATCCACCATCGACATACAGTATGACTTAGTACACAGCACCACCATCCACCATCGACATACAGTATGCCTTAGTACAGAGCACCACCATGCACCATCGACATACAGTATGCCTTAGTACACAGCATCACCATGCACCATCGATATGCAGTATGCCTTAGTACACAGCACCACCATGCACCATCGACATACAGTATGACTTAGTACACAGCACCACCATGCACCATCGACATACAGTATGACTTAGTACACAGCACCACCATGCACCATCGACATACAGTATGACTTAGTACACAGCACCACCATGCACCATCGACATACAGTATGCCTTAGTACACAGCACCACCATCCACCATCGACACACAGTATGCCTTAGTACACAGCACCACCATCCACCATCGACACACAGTATGCCTTAGTACACAGCACCATCGACACACAGTATGCCTTAGTACACAGCACCATCGACACACAGTATGCCTTAATACACAGCACCATCGACACACAGTATGCCTTAATACACAGCACCATCGACACACAGTATGCCTTAGTACACAGCACCATCGACACACAGTATGCCTTAATACACAGCACCATCGACACACAGTATGCCTTAGTACACAGCACCACCATCCACCATCGACATACAGTATGACTTAGTACACAGCACCACCATCCACCATCGACATACAGTATGACTTAGTACACAGCACCACCATCCACCATCGACATACAGTATGCCTTAGTACAGAGCACCACCATGCACCATCGACATACAGTATGCCTTAGTACACAGCACCACCATGCACCATCGACATACAGTATGCCTTAGTACACAGCACCACCATGCACCATCGACATACAGTATGACTTAGTACACAGCACCACCATGCACCATCGACATACAGTATGACTTAGTACACAGCACCACCATGCACCATCGACATACAGTATGACTTAGTACACAGCACCACCATGCACCATCGACATACAGTATGACTTAGTACACAGCACCACCATGCACCATCGACATACAGTATGCCTTAGTACACAGCATCACCATGCACCATCGATATGCAGTATGCCTTAGTACACAGCACCACCATGCACCATCGACATACAGTATGACTTAGTACACAGCACCACCATGCACCATCGACATACAGTATGACTTAGTACACAGCACCACCATGCACCATCGACATACAGTATGACTTAGTACACAGCACCACCATGCACCATCGACATACAGTATGCCTTAGTACACAGCACCACCATCCACCATCGACACACAGTATGCCTTAGTACACAGCACCACCATCCACCATCGACACACAGTATGCCTTAGTACACAGCACCATTGACACACAGTATGCCTTAGTACACAGCACCATCGACACACAGTATGCCTTAATACACAGCACCATCGACACACAGTATGCCTTAATACACAGCACCATCGACACACAGTATGCCTTAGTACACAGCACCATCGACACACAGTATGCCTTAATACACAGCACCATCGACACACAGTATGCCTTAATACACAGCACCATCGACACACAGTATGCCTTAATACACAGCACCATCGACACAAAGTATGCCTTAGTATACAGCACCACCATGCACCATCGACACACTGTATGCCTTAGTACACAGCACCACCATGCACCATCAACATACAGTATGCCTTAGTACACAGCACCACCATGCACCATTGACACACAGTATGCCTTAGTACACAGCACCACCATGCACCATTGACACACAGTATGCCTTAGTACACAGCGCCACCATGCACCATCGATATGCAGTATGCCTTAGTACAAGTGCCACCATGCACCATCAACACACAGTGTGTCTTAGTACACAGCATCACCATGTACCATCGATATGCAGTTTGCCTTAGTACACAGCACCACCACGTACCATCGATATGCAGTATGCCTTAGTACACAGCACCATCATGCACCATCGACACACAGTGTGCCTTAGTACACAGCACCACCATGCACCATCGACTCACAGTATGGCTTAATACACAGCACCATCGACACACAGTATGCCTTAGTACACAGCACCACCACGCACCATTGACATACAGTATGCCTTAGTACACAGCACCACCATGCACCATCAACACACAGTATGCCTCAATACACAGCACCATCGACACACAGTATGCCTTAGTACACAGCACCACCATGCACCATCGACATACAGTATGCCTTACTACACAGCACCACCAATGCACCATCGACACACAGTATGCCTTAGTACACAGTGCCACCATGCACCATGAACACACAGTATGCCTTAGTACACAGCACCACCATGCACCATTGACATACAGTATGCCTTAGTACACAGCACCACCATGCACCATCGACACACAGTATGCCTTAGTACACAGTGCCACCATGCACCATCGATATACAGTATGCCTTAGTACACCGCACCACCATCCAACATCGACATACAGTATGCCTTAGTACACAGCACCACCATGCACCGTCGACACACAGTATGCCCTAGTACACAGTGCCACCATGCACCATCGACACACAGTATGCCTTAGTACATAGCACCACCATGCACCATCAACACACAGTATGCCTTAGTACACAGCACCACCATCCACCATCGACATACAGTATGCCTTAGTACACAGCACCACCATGCACCGTCGACACACAGTATGTCTTAGTACACAGTGCCACCATGCACCATCGACACGCAGTCTGCCTTAGTACATAGCACCAAAATGCACCATCGACACACAGTATGCCTTAGTACACAGCACCACCATCCACCATCGACATACAGTATGACTTAGTACACAGCACCACCATCCACCATCGACATACAGTATGACTTAGTACACAGCATCACCATGCACCATCGACATACAGTATGACTTAGTACACAGCACCACCATGCACCATCGACATACAGTATGCCTTAGTACACAGCACCACCATCCACCATCGACATACAGTATGACTTAGTACACAGCACCACCATCCACCATCGACATACAGTATGACTTAGTACACAGCACCACCATCCACCATCGACATACAGTATGCCTTAGTACAGAGCACCACCATGCACCATCGACATACAGTATGCCTTAGTACACAGCACCACCATGCACCATCGACATACAGTATGCCTTAGTACACAGCACCACCATGCACCATCGACATACAGTATGACTTAGTACACAGCACCACCATGCACCATCGACATACAGTATGACTTAGTACACAGCACCACCATGCACCATCGACATACAGTATGACTTAGTACACAGCACCACCATGCACCATCGACATACAGTATGACTTAGTACACAGCACCACCATCCACCATCGACATACAGTATGCCTTAGTACACAGTGCCACCATGCACCATCGATATACAGTATGCCTTAGTACACAGCACCACCATCCACCATCGACATACAGTATGCCTTAGTACACATCATCGCCATGCACCATCGATATGCAGTATGCCTTAGTACACAGTGCCACCATGTATCATCGACATACAGTATGCCTTAGTACACAGCACCACCATGCACCATCGACATACAGTATGCCTTAGTACACAGCACCACCATCCACAATCGACATACAGTATGCCTTAGTACACAGCACCACCATGCATCATCGACATACAGTATGCCTTAGTACACAGCACCACCATGCACCATCGACATACAGTATGCCTTAGTACACAGCACCACCATCCACCATCGACATACAGTATGCCTTAGTACACAGCACCACCATCCACCATCGACATACAGTATGCCTTAGTACACAGCACCACCGTGCACCATCGATATGCAGTATGCCTTAGTACACAGCACCACCATGCATCATTGACATACAGTATGCCTTAGTACACAGCATCACCATGCACACATACAGTCTGCCTTAGTACACAGCACCACCATCCACCATCGACATACAGTATGCCTTAGTACACAGCATCACCATGCACCATCGATATGCAGTATGCCTTAGTACACAGCACCACCATGCACCATCGACATACAGTATGCCTTAGTACACAGCACCACCATCCACCATTGACATACAGTATGCCTTAGTACACAGCATCACCATCCACCATCGATATGCAGTATGCCTTAGTACACAGCACCACCATGCATCATTGACATACAGTATGCCTTAGTACACAGCGCCACCATGCATCATTGACATACAGTATGCCTTAGTACACAGCACCACCATGCACCATCGACATACAGTATGCCTTAGTACACAGCACCACCATCCACCATCGACATACAGTATGCCTTAGTACACAGCATCACCATGCACCATCGATATGCAGTATGCCTTAGTACACAGCACCACCATCCACCATCAACATACAGTATGCCTTAGTACACAGCACCGCCATGCACCATCGACATACAGTATGCCTTAGTGCACAGCACCACCATGCACCATCGACACACAGTATGCCTCCGTACACAGCACCACCATGCCCTCACACGGACAATTAGGATTAAGTGCCTTGCCCAAGGGCACAACACAGTTACCACTTGTTGTGATCAAACAGTGGACCTTTCGGTATGTAGTCCATTGCCATAACCACTAAGTCAATATACTCCCTAATTTTTTATCTAATGTTACTTTTGAAGAATAATTGGCTAATGGTGACTAGGGTGGGTGTGTGGGTTTTGTGGCTGAAAACAACTGAAGCAAGAACATTCTCATCTCCTTTAGACCAATAAATTCCTAACTACCGTGCATGCCCAGCAGTGGTACTTTCCTAGACAAACATGGGGGGAACATTGTTCCCTTAGTTTTATCTGAGTGGGGGTGCCATTACCCTACAATTTCCCAACCGGGACTGACCAGGAAGGGTTTGATCTTGACAAATATCCAACACAGCAAGCATTCACTCTACTCTCTCGTCACACTAAATCGATTTTAGCTGTGTGTAATATCAGGCATAAACCAGTTAATTTTTATTTTTTTAACTTCGCAATGGTTATACAAAGAGAGCATGAAGCAGCCAAAATGACCATGCAGAGGGGCCTGAGAAACAGATTTTCAACTTTTTTTAGGCCTTACCCACATTTTTTTTTAACATTGAATGCTGACGACCATTGATGCATTGTGATCTCCATTCACGTACACAGATATACAGATGCCCCAGTTATAGATATTCCATTCAATATGGATTTAATTCACTATGAAAACATCATGATTTTAACAGTTTGTAGAACTACGCAGCTCAACCATAAACCTTCGTCTGTGTCGAGTCTTCACGCATAATGATAATGTCATCAAAGATTCAGTCAAAGCATGTCTCGATTAACCCTTTACCCAACATAATGGCCAAATCCAGCCAGCGCTATTTTAAATGAAAGTGTCAATGACACTGTAGTTCAACTTGACAAACTTGAACTTGGTAAGTTATAAATGAAATGGCAAAATTGAAGATCATTGGTTCCAATGTTATTTGATGAAATTTCAACATAACAGCATTGTGTGTGCACAACGTCAGAGTAATCCATGGTTTTTAAATGTAAACTGTAAGACTGGCTAAGGAAGAATGCTGATACACAAATGCAGTAAGTTCAGAGGTTATTGTAAATGGCAACTTTTTTCACAGAAATGAATGCTAATCAATAGCTCTTATCTAAAGGTCTTGCCTAATGAGCACACCAAGTTCAAAAACAATCCTATGATAAATAAGGCCTGTAGGCCATGTCAAAGAAGAATGTTGATGCACAAATGCAATAAATTCAAAGATTGTTGCTAACAGCAACAGTTTTTGATGGAAATGAAAAGAAAACAATAGCTCCTATCTTTGTCACCCTGCATAAGCATACAAAGTTTCAAAACAACCTGATAATGAATGTGCTCTCTGAAGCATGCCAAAGGAAGATGTTAATGCATAAATGCACTAAATGCACTAAGTAGAAGGTCATTGTTTGTGGCAATGTTTTTTTTTATGGAAATTCATAAATATACCCTGCAGAGAGTGCAAAAGGGATAAGTTGATGCACAAATGCAGTAAGTTCAAAGGCTGGTGATAACGACAATAATTTTTTATGGAAATGAAAAAGAGCAATAGCTCACATCTAGAGGTCACCCTGAACACACATACCAAGTTTCAAAGTGATCCGATCATAAATGTGCCCTGAAGGGTGTGTTAAAGGGAAATTTTGAGGTCTGACTAAACTAAGTTCAAAGGTCATTTTTTGACAGAAATGATAGAAAATCGACAGCTCCCATCTAGAGGTCACCCCAAACAAGCATGCCAGGTTTCAAAGCAATCTAATCATAAATGTGCCCTGTAGGGTGTGCCAAAGGAGAATATTGAGGTCTGACTAAACAAAGTTCTAAGAACATTGGCCGCGGCAACATTTTTTGACAGAAATTGAAGAAAATCGATAGCTCCCATCTAGAGGTTCCCCCAAACAAGCATACCAAGTTTCAAAGTGATCTGATCATAAATGCGACCTGTGAGGTGTGCCAAAGGAAATTGTGGATAGACGTATGTATGCCTGGATGGACGTACATACGTACACCGACGGACGAGAAGTGATGGCAATAGCTCAGCTTGACTTTGTCAAGTTGAGCAAAAAATCACCAATTAATTTTCATTATTTTTTTTTTCATCATTTGTCTCGAGCTCATTCCAATGAGGGGTCATAACCTATGTTTTTGAGACAAAAACTGAAAAAAATTAGTTATTCAAGAATTTGTTTTGCAAGTGTCGTCTGCTTTTCGTGTTAGGTAAAGGGTTAAGCAGCATTTCTTGCTTTGTTCGAATGTTTGTTGTATTTTTTAGATTCAATTGTTTATTGTATTTTTTTGATTCAGTTGCTGGTTAGTATATTCCCAACAAGCCCACAATACAGGAGGCAGTTTCCCAATGAGAGGCTCTACATGTACCTCTCTTAGACGGGCTCGCTATAGCCCTCCCCCAAGCACTTCAACCACCCCCAAATACCTTGTCATAACAAACAATTCCCTCAAATTTCACTTAAACTGGACCAGAACTACAGTGGAACCTGGTTAATTGAATAGCCACTTTGCCAATGAATATTATTCAATTAACAGGAGTATTCATTTAACAGGGATTGTCACTTTTCTGAATTCTAGAGATAAACTTAGCATTTATGCTATTATATCTTGTTTGACAGAGCTCCGTGAGCTCTGTCAAACAAGATATAATAGATTAAATGCCTGCATTGGATGTACTGAGGACATATGTGTCTATAAACAAAGGAAAACTGGGGAGAGTCAGGGTAATTTCTCGACAGGTTGCAAGAATTCAGTTAACAGGAGTTTACTCTATAACCTATATTCAATTAACAGGTCAAATTTGTATTGGCAGTATGGTAAATGGTTGTGTGTTGAGAAATTATATTCAATTAACAGGGTTATTCAATTAAGAGATATTCATTTAAGTGGGCTCCACTGTATTGGAGAAGTTGTGAATATCATGTTTGTGGACAACACAAAGAGAGAGAGAGAGAGAGAGAGAGAGAGAGAGAGAGAGAGAGGAGAGAGAGAGAGAGAGAGAGAGAGAGAGAGAGAGAGAGAGAGAGAGAGAGAGAGAGAGAGAGAGAGAGATCATCTAACACTAAAATAGAGGTTAGAGAATGTATTCAGTGTCTCAAAATGCCATTTCCAGACATTTAAATAGAATGCACTCAATGATGCCTGGATGACCCCAGTGACTTTGATCCATCTTTTTACCCCTTGGAAAGGGGATAAACTTGTTTAAGGAGTAAAAGGTCTGTAAGTTTTGTAACATGGTATCTGAAATCTAATCTGGAAACAAAGTGGTGATACGGTTGAAACAAGAAGCTCTATCACAATTAGTGCATAAAATGCTCACTAGTTAATGCACTCCTTACACTGGAGAAGAATAAAGTGGTCTGAAATACAAAACAGCGATTGCACTGTGCAATGCAAAATATAATTCGCTATTAGCGAGATCAGTAGTGAAATCACAAATTGAAACGGTCAAATACAAAGAAAATATTTATACTACAGCATGTGGAGGGTGGATTACTATTAAATCGCTGTGGGGTAGATTTTTCACTTAGCAAATATTTCCAATTTCTGAAGATAAAAACACAAGAAGCCCCTGCATACTTTCATCACATGTACCACCGGGTTGCACAGAGGAGTACATGTATTTGCGCTGGGCAATGCAAAATATACTGCGCTATTAGCGAGGTCAGTAGTGAAATCAAGAACTGAAATGATCAAATGCAAAGAAAATATTGAGACTACAGTACATGCCTTAAAATTCGTCTCGATCCATGAGAATCAGTTTCATTCTCGTGTGCTCCTATTGCGAGAATCAATTTTTGTTCTTAAATATTCTGAATTTGAGTGTACTGTTATACCCTTGTGAGTGAAACAAGTACATATGCAATAGTAAAAGGAAAATGTCATATTTTTTTTTAGCGAGTTTACCCATTGAGAACCCAGCTTCCATTTTGTCGAGTTTCTCATACATGTGCATGTAAAATACATGTTCCATCATATAAGCTTTTGGTGGTCTTGATTATGGAAATTACAGTATCGAGGCAGTGGAGTCTAGTGAAGTCTTGGCCACCTACACAGGCAGCCAAGACTTCACAAGATACCACTGCTATTTATTTATTGGTGTTAAAGGTCACATACTTATGCACAAATGGCTAATGACCGTGACAGTTTTACGGGTGGAGGAAGCCGGAGTACCCAGAGAGAACCACCGAGCAGCTGCAGATCCCCAACATTGTAACTCCGCACTGCAGCACAGGCAGGGTTAGATTGGTTAAGACATGTGTACCATCGATGTGCAGTACGCCTTAGTATACGGCATCATCGTGCCCCCATGTGGACAATGGGGGTTAAGTGCCTTGCCCAAGGACACAGCGCTGGAGTCCGAATTGATCGCTAAGACGGCCACCCATCCGTGGATTACAGTTAAAACTAGAAGTCCTGTCATCAATTGTGCACAAACACCTCGCCACTTAGCGAGTTTATTGGCGCGTTGTGTCATATGGAAAGGCTATCAAATTCTCAATGCAGTTTATGCACAAGCAATGGTTCAGCCAATGGACCTCCGGGTTTAACCCGGAGGTCTACTGGCCGAAACATTGCTTGTGTTTGCTGTGAGTAATGGCAAGACTCTGTGGTAATTTGGGTATTTTCAACAGGAAAGTTGCACGTAATTTCTGTGCAAAATTATGTCAAAATAAGCGTGCAATTCATGACAGGACTTCTATTTTTAACTGTAACCAGGCTGGATGTTGCTTAACTTCAGTGAACACCACTGCTAAGTGAAGAAGGACAATAGAAATATTTATTTATTTATTGATGTTTAAGGTCACATATTTATGCACAATGGCTAATCATGACCGTGACAGTTTTACGGGTGGAGAAAGCCGGAGTACCCGGAGAGAACCACCGAGCAACGACGAGCAGCTGCCATCTCCCTAACATCGTAACTCCGCACTGCAGCACAGGCAGGGTTAGATTGGTTGAAGACATGCGCACCATCGACGTGCAGTACGCCTTAGTACACGGCATCATCGTGCCCCCATGTGGACACTGGGGGTTAAGTGCCTTGCCCAAGGACACAGCGCAGGAGTCCGAATCGATCGCTAAGATGGCCACCCAGCCGTGGATTAACCAGACTTGATGTTGCTTAACTTCGGTGAACACCACTGCTAAGTGACGTTTTGTTACCTTATGAGGGGGAAAGACAGAGCATTCTCCCAGTTTTTTAAAGCCACTTTTAGAATCTACAACAAGAATCAAATGAACATTTTGCGCAAAAGCTGATTCTCATTGTTTTCCTTGTGAGAATCATTTGCACGAATCACTTTGGAGTCGTGCATGAATTTTAAGCCCTGCAGTATGTGGAGGGTGGATTACTACTTAATCGTTGTGGGATAGATTTTTCTCCCCCACTGCATGTGTAACATACGTGTGTCCAGGGGGAGATAGCAGGGAGAGACAGATGTATCCCACCCCACCCACGTGACGTTATACATTTATAATGTTATTATGACGTTATGCATATCGTATCAGTTTCTTGCTACCAACTAATTCATATTGACGTCAACGGAATGCCGTGTGATCAAAGTTTGATGCTCTAAAACTCTTTAGACACCAAGATGCCACCGTTCCTAATTGATTTCGTGGTATATACCTTTGGTATATACATAACTTTTGCATGCTCTTTCCGATGGTGTCATTAGTTTTTCAAAACAACGAATACCAAATGAGTTGATTATATCAGCATGTGACTGCCAATTACCTCTGGCTAACGTAACCGCTATATGGTGGGGGAGAAAAATAATCCCTGATGGGTATGGGTGTGGGATGGAAAAATCTCACCCTCGGGACAAGATATTTGGTCCAGAAAGTCGGCATGCCTCGTGTCTGGCCCAAATATCTTGCCCTCGGGCGAGATTTTCCCATCCCACACCCGTACCCATCAGGGATTATAATATTCACTAACTAATTATTTACAAGCTCTGAGGGCAAAACACAAGAAGCACTTGCAAACTTTCATCACATGGACTACCATTGCACCTGGTGGTCCACGTGATGAAAGTTTGCAAGTGTTTCTTCTGCTGTTATATGTATGAACAATTACCTGTATAAATACTTTTCAAGTGGAGATGTCACGGTGTGGAAATAATAATAATATTGGTAAAAGAAAGAAATCTGAGAATCAGCAACAATTACTATGAATTTAATTATTCTGAAATTTAATTAAAAAAAATTAATATAAAAAAAATGATACACAGAGGATATGGAATGAGTGTTTTTCTCATATAATATTTATGAAATGAGTCTAAGAATGGAAAATTCGGATGAGTTTCATAAATATTATATGAGAAAAACACTCATTTCATATTCTATTTATCACATGAGACACACGCACAAATTAGCCACTTAGTATGACTTTTTAACCCAACATCTAACTTGAGTTGCAGATGGCACTTGGAAAAAACATCCTCATATAACTAAATATTTTCATTTTTTGCTTCCAAAACATAGGTTATGACCCCTCATTGGCATGAGTGTGACACGCTAGTTCCAATGAGGGGTCAAGACCTATGTTTTGGAAGCAAAAAGTGAAAATATAAAAAAAACTGAATGGCGTTTTTCTTGTATTGCACGAGACGTTTTTTGCCATTACGTTAGGAAAAAGATTAATACAATATAGCTCACCCTAAATAGGACAGATAACGTAAATTCTCCCTACTGAAATTATGCAAATGTGACCCAGTTGTATTTTGTTTAGCCAATCAAATTGTCTAGTTTTGAAATTGACCAATGAAATTGATAGAAGGCTTTATTTATCACTGATCAATATGAAAACAAAACATCAAATGTTTTAAAGTGAACAAAACGGACGAGTCATATGATAAAAAGATCTTTTACACCAATTGGTTTACAGAAAATAAAAACAGTGGTACTTATCAATTGTTGAATTTGTCCAAAATACAGTTTGACAGAATCCAGTAATCCAGTGGTGAAGAATCTTGTGAAGAAATTTTCCTGCTGGTAGTATTAAATCCTAGAATGTGTCTTCAGAAACAGTATTCCGTAGATTTG
Organism: Pictodentalium vernedei; assembly: GCA_031216915.1. Classification (NCBI taxonomy): domain Eukaryota; kingdom Metazoa; phylum Mollusca; class Scaphopoda; order Dentaliida; family Dentaliidae; genus Pictodentalium; species Pictodentalium vernedei. The sequence goes on along the minus strand of CM062288.1, from coordinate 32,531,696 downwards.
TAATAAAATGTTCACTTAGAAATTTCAGCAGTCTCCAATGAAATATAATAAAATTCTCCGCAAAATTCAAATGGAGTAAAAATCCAATAAGTATTGGTGCCACAGGTAATTTCCAAATAATCCAGTAGAATCCTGACTTTTCACAAAAATATATTCCGTTTCACAGAAAGTATAAATTCTCTTTTACAAGATGAATAAATTCTCTTCAAAATTCTCTTTTGGAATCACTTTTCCAAATTCACAAAGAAGCACTGCTTCTATAATAAATGCACTGTTCTGCAATGATAATTTATTTATTTATTGGTGTTTAAGGTCACTTATGCACAATGGCTAATCATGACTGTGACAGTTTTATGGGTGGAGGAAAAGGAGCACATGGAAAGAACCACCGAGCAACGATGAGCAGCTACCAGCTCCCCAACATCGTAACTCCACACAGCAGCACAGGCAGGGTTAGACTGTTTGAAGAAATTTGCACCATTGATGTTCTGTACACTTTAGTACACGGCATCATCGTGCCCCCATGTGTACAATTGGGGTTAAGTGCCTTTCCCAACAAGGACACAATGCGGGAGTCGGAATTGATCGCTCAGACGGCCACCCATCCAAGGACTAACCTGGCTCGACATTGCTTAACTTCGGTGATCTGACGAGTACCGGTTACCACAACGCCACAACACCCCTCTGCAATGATAATAATCGCCAATGTAAACAATACAATATCTATTTTACTGAAAAGAGTTTTTCTGAAATGACTGAGTCTTTCTGAAAATGAGTCTTTGAATTCTGTTGACAAACGTTTATATAGTACTCAGATAGAATGTCCTAGAAGATGAAGTTTCTCCAAAGTTCTGTTTTCTAACAGTTTCCAGGTAATTCTGTCTTAATTGATTTAAACAAGGATGACCTACTTAAACAATCAACAACTATACGTACAGTGATCTAAAATGAAAGTGTCAATGACACTGTAGCTTAACTTGTCTGTGTGTTGTGTTTGATGAAAAGGATAATGTTCAATGTGTATGAAAGGATTCTGAAATAAGACAAGAATTGTGATAATTGGGAATATGTTAATTTCCGTTTCCTGTATGCTATGTTTTTAATAAAAATAATATCAGGTGTACACTGTACTAAAGGGTGGAGGTGGAGGTTAATATGACCTCACAGTTAATGTATGTGGCTCTCACAGTTAATGTATGTCAACGAAAGTTACCAAGTTACTGTGAAATTATTCCAAAACGAGTCATACTATCAAGTTACATTGAAATCTCTTCATAAATATGGCCTGTAGACTGTGCTAAAGGTTTTCGGGCTTCAGGCCTGTGCAGTCATGACGGTTGACCGATTGCTACTAAAAGGGGACATCCTCATCTCGACATTATGCTGAGTCATTCTACTAAGTTACAATGAAATCCCTTCACAAATACGACCTGTAGTCTGTACTAAAGTTTTTCAGGTTTTGGGCTCGGGAAGCCATCATGGTTGAATGATCGTGACCAAAAGGGGACGTTGTCATCTGGGCATCATCTTGAGTGATCCTACGAAGTTATAATGAAATCCCTTCATAAATATGACCTGTAGACTGTGCTCAAGGTTTTTGGGCTTCGGGCCCCTGAAGCTGTCACAGATGACCAATCACGACCAAACCTAACAAGTTACAATGAAATCCTTACACAAATACGACCTACAGTTAAAACTAGAAGTCCTGTCACGAATAGTGCGCTTATCTAGGCTTAATTGCGCGTTGGAATTGCATGCAATTGCCATATCGAATGGCATCCAAAGCACGGCAGGTTCTCCTGGTTACTCATAGCAAACACATGCAATGTTTCTGCCAATGGACCTCCGGGTTACCCGGAGGTCCATTGGCTGAAACATTGCCTGTGCACAGGCCATATGTACAGAATATGATAGCTTTAATTGGGTCATAACGCGCATATTAATGCGCATATCAACGTGCTATTTGTGCGCATTTCATGACAGGACTTCTAGTTTTAACTGTATAGACTATGCTAAAGGTTTTGGAGTTTTGGGCTCGGGCAGCCATCAAGGTTGAATGATCATGACCAAAAGGGAACTTTCTCATCTAGACATTATTTGGAGTCATCTTACTAAGTTACAATAAAATCGCTTCATAAATATGACCTGTAGACTGTGCTAAAGGTTTTCGAGCTTCGGGCCCCTGTAGCCATCACAGTTGCCCAATCATGTCCAAAATGGGACTTTCTCATCTAGACATTATATGAAGTCAACCGACCATATTACAATGCAATCTCTTCATAAATATGACCTGTAGACTGTGCTAAAGGTTTTTGGGCTTTGGGCTCGGGCAGCCATCATGGTTGAATGATCGCAACCAAACGGGGACATTCTCATCTGGGCATCATCTGGAGTGATCCCACAAAGTTACAATGAAATCCCTTCATAAATATGACCTGTAGACTGTGCTCAAGGTTTTCAGGCTTCGGGCCCTTGTAGCCGTCACAGTTGACCAATCACGACCAAAAGGGGATGTCATCATCTAGGCATTATATCGAGTATTTTTTAGATTCAATTGTTTATTGTATTTTTTTGATTCAGTTGCTGGTTAGTATATTCCCAGCAAGCCCACAATACAGGAGGCAGTTTCCCAATGAGAGGCTATACATGTACCTCTCTTAGACGGTCTCGCTATAGCCTTCCCCCAACCACTTCAACCACCCCCAAATACCTTATGGTAACAAACAATTCCCTCAAATTTCACTTAAGTTAGACCAGAACTACAGTGGAACCCGGTTAATTGAAAAGCCACTTTGCCAATGAATATTATTCAATTAACAGGAGTATTCAGTTGACAGGGATTGTCACTTTTCTGTATTCTAGAGATAAACTTAGCATTTATTCTATTATATCTTGTTTGACAGAGCTCCGTGAGCTCTGTCAAACAAGATATATTAGATTAAATGCCTGTATTGGATGTACTGAGGACAAATGGGACTATAAACAGGGATTTTTCTACCCTTTTTGGGAAAGGGTCCAGGGGCCTTTCTAATTGGGAAAATTAGCGTCGCAGAGGCCAAAATTGGGAATTTATCTGAGCGATTATCAACAAGAAATATATAAACTTACTAGCATATCCTTGTGAGAAATCAGTCTATTAATCAATGAAAACCTGTTGTATAATTGTATTTACCCACTGGCTACTTAGAATTATTAAATTGTACTGGTGATTAATCAATCCTAGTGATGAAAAGGATTGGTTAATGATCACGCATATACATAAGTCCCCACCTAAGCAAGCCAAGTTCAGTCAGCAGGAGTACTTGGCCTGGTGGACGGTTTGAGTAAAATAATTGTGGACGGTTCGTTCTGGGGACGAAAGTCGATTTAGGTTTCATGGCATCAGTCAACAGGAGTATCAGACCTGGGGAACGGTTTGAATAAAATACAGGTTACCAGACAGGATTTCAGACGCGAGATGAACCTAAAAATAGGTACCGTGCTTTAAGAAGCACGGAACTTGCCTGTAACAAAATTTAGGTACATTCGTGAGCCATTATAGTTGACAGCGATGCATTTTGTCACTTTGACTCACGCACTGCGAGTCGCGTCATTCAGTTGTGATTCTATGCACATCAAGGGAGCTAATTTAGAGTGGCGATTCTAGGAACACACTGTCAAGGACGCTCCTTGACACTGTCAAAAGGTTTCAAAACAACACAAGTGAATACCCTTCGTACTGGAACAATTCACACTGCGAAGTCCACTGGCAAATATTATTTCGGTGCTGGTCACTTAAAAATAATCGACTGGTCACACAGAAATGAATTCTCAACTGCCGTGAATTGGGAATTTTTGGGAGCAAATTGGGAAAAAAAGTGACTATTTTCGATTGGGAATGGGGCCGATATTTGGCCCCTCTCGTCGGTCAAAAAAAACCCTGATAAACAAAGGAAAACTGGGGAACTTCAGGGTAATTTCTCGACAGGTTGCAAGAATTCAGTTAACAGGAGTTTACTCTATAACCTATATTCAATTAACAGGTCAAATTTGTATTGGCAATATGGTAAATGGTTTTGTGTTGGAAAATTATATTCAATTAACAGGGTTATTCAGTTAAGAGATATCCATTTAAGTGGGCTCCACTGTATTGGAGAAGTTGTGAATATCATGTTTGTGGACAACAGAGAGAGAGAGAGAGAGAGAGAGAGAGAGAGAGAGAGAGATCATCTAACACTAAAATAGAGGTTAGAGAATGTATTCAGTGTCTCAAAATTCCATTTCCAGACATTTAAAAAAGAATGCACTCAATGATGCCTGGATGACCCCAGTGGCCTTCACTCATCTTTTTACCCCTTGGAAAGGGGATAAACTTGTTTAAGGAGTAAAAGGTCTGTAAGTTTTGTATCATGGTATATGTATCTGCAATCTAATCTGGAAACAAAGTGGTGATACAGTTGAAACTACAGTTTGACAGAATCCAGTAATCTAGTGGTGGGGGGCGTGGTGGCTCAGTTAGTAGAGGTGCAGGCTGCAAGCCGAGAGGTCCTTGGTGCGAATCCCACCTGTGGCAACCGCGTTGTGTCCTTGGGCAAGACACTTCACCCCCATTGCCCATATGGGGGCACGGTGACGCTGTGTACCAAGGCGTACTGCTCATCGATGGTGCACCTGTCTTCAACCAATGCTAACCCTGCTTGTGTGGAGTTGGTATGTTGGGGAGCTGACAGTTGCTCGCCATTGCTCAGTGGTTCTCTCTGGGTACTCCAGCTTCCTCCACCTGTAAAACTGTCACGGTCATGGATAGCCATTGTGCAGAAATATGTGACCTTAAACACCAATAAATAAATAAATAATAATAAATTCAGTGGTGAAGAATCTTGTGAAGAAATTTTCCAGCTAGTAGTATCAAATTCTAGAATGTGTCTTCAGAAACAGTATTCCGTAGATTTGTAATAAAATGTTCACTCAGAAATTTCAGCACTCTCCAATAAAATATAATAAAATGCTCAGCAAAATTCAAATGGAGTAAAAATCCAATAAGTATTGGTGCCACAGGTAATTTCCAAATAATCCAGTAGAATCCTGACTTTTCACAAAAATATATTCTATTTCACAGAAAGTATAAATTCTCTTTTACCAGATGAATAAATTCTCTTCAAAATTCTCTTTTGGAATCACGTTTCCAAATTCACAAAGAAGCACTGCTTCTATAATAAATGCACTGTTCTGCAATGATAATTTATTTATTTATTGGTGTTTAAGGTCACATACTTATGCACAATGGCTGATCATGACCGTGGCAGTTTTATGGGTGGAGGAAGCAGAGCACCCGGAAAGAACCACCGATCAACGACGAGCAGCTGCCGGCTTCCCAACATCATAACTCCGCACTGCAGCACAGGCAGGGTTAGATTTGAAGACATGTGCACCATTGATGTGCAGTATACCTTAGTACATGGCGTCATCGTGCCCCCATGTTGACAATCAGGGTTAAGTGCCTTTTCCAAGGACACAATGCGGAGGTCGGAATTGATCGCTCAGACGGTCACCCATCTGAGGATTAACCTGGCTCGACATTGCTTAACTTCGGTGATCTAATGAGAACCGGTTACCGCAATGCCACCGCGTCCCTCTGCAATGATAATAATCTTCAATGTAAACAATACAATATCTATTTTATTGAAAAAAGTTTTTCTGAAATGATAGAGTCTTTCTGAAAATGAGTTTTTGAATTCTGTTGACAAACCTTTATATAGTACTCAGATAGAATGTCCTAGTAGATGAAGTTTCTCCAAAGTTTTGTTTTCTAACAGTTTCCAGGTAATTCTGTCTTAATTGATGTAAACAAGGATGACCTACTTAAACAACTAAACAATCAACAGCTATATGTACAGTGATCTAAAAAAATAGTTTCTGTGCAATCTTAAATGTAAACATGTTTACATGTAGATACACACAAAGGTCACTCAGTGCAAATGAGTCACACCAGCTAGAACCTGCTTTCAGAAAAATATAAAGTGCGTAGAATCATCAGCTGCAGTTAAAACTAAAAGTCCTGTCATGAAATGCACACAAATAGCACGTTGATATGCACGTTAATGCACGCGTTATGGCCCAAGTAAAGCTCCCAAATGCTGTACATATGGCCTGTGCACAAGCAATGTTTCAGCCAATGGACCTCCGGGTAACCCGGAGGTCCATTGGTAGAAACATTGCATGTGTTTGCTATGAGTAACCAGGAGAACCTGCCGTGATTTGGATGTCATTCGATATGGCAATTGCGTGCAATTCCAACGCGCAATTAAGCCTAGATACATAATGTAAGCGCACTATTGGTGACAGGACTTCTAGTTTTAACTGTAAGGACATTATCAATCTTGATATACATGTAAAATGGGGGCTATAACAGGAGAATATATGGAACAGTGATTAAGTGGTAAGCCACTCTTCATTCTGTATATGCAGACAAATTTTAATATCTATTTATGCAATTTCATGTACATGTATTCCAGAAGAGGTTAGGAATGATGTTAATGATCTTTATTAGTATAGAATTGTACAGAGTTGGGCACACTGTTTTTCTACAGGAACTGAGTTAATGGTGCAGTTTGACAGGGACAAAAGTGCACTTACTCAGTGCGCTATTACTTCAAAATAGAGCACAATACAGTCACGGGACTTCTAGTTTCAAATGTAAATGTACATTGCACCCGCTCCTGAACAAACAAATAATCAAACACATCCACACAGACTAGCACTGTTAATAGACCTTGCAACAACATTCAGCATGGGCAACATAAAACTTATTCAGTTCTATGATGTCTATTAAAAACAATTATCCACTTGGACTTAAAACATTAACATTTAGCAATCAGGCTACATGTATTAAAAAATGCTTCTTTCTCAGGCCCATATCCCACCACTGAAAATCTGCTTCATAACTCTTTGATGTCTCACTGATGATACTAATTTGCACCTGTAGGGCCAAACATTTCACCAACTGTATCTTGTTTGACAGAGCTCATTGAGCTTTGTCAAACAAGATGTAGTTGGTTGAATTTTAAAATGCATTATGGGAAATTTTCATTGCTGAAAACATTGTTTCCTCCACATAATAGTGTTAATGTTAACTTTCTAATTCCATCTATATTCAGAACTGTTTTGTAGATTAACCCTTTACCCAACATAACAGCCAAAACCGGCCAGCACTATTCGCAAAAATCTCCAATTAATTTTCATTATTTTTTTCATTTTTTGTCTCAAAAACATAGGTTATGACCCCTCATTGGAACGAGCTTGTCGAGCTCATTCCAATGAGGGGTCATAACCTATTATGTTTTTGAGACAAAAAATGAAAAAAAATTAGTTATTGGAGAATTTTTTTTGCAAGTGTCATCTGCTTTCCTTGTTAGGTAAAGGGTTAACAAGAAAAAAAAGCCACTTTCCCTCATTATGAAATTTAGGAAAAATTGCCTGAGAAACAAGAAATTTTTTTGGCGATAGGCCTAAACAGACTTTTGTTAAACATATACATGTAAAAGTATGGAGGAGTTCAAAATGGCATACATGCACTATTTTTATACCTTGATAATGTATTAAATTCTTTGTCACATCCAGCAATATTACATTTGATTTCTGATAATCTGAAAAATAAACAGAAAAATAAACATGATGATAATTTAAGCCCACACCTAATGTTACAGCCCTTATCCGGCCAGAGCTATTCACATAAAAAAATATAGTGTAGCGATGGGTGGTATACTGTGAATACACATATACCATTCGGTATCATATCGGGCCAATATCGATTTACAGTACTGAGGCAATCTCAAAACACAAACTTTGGTTATTGAAAATTATTCCCGATATTAGTTGGAAAATAAAAGAACAAACAACAGAAAATTATACAAAATTCATGACAAGAAGATTCCATGAACAATGTATTCCTAAAGGAAGTCACTACTGGTGACTTTTTGTAGGAAGCTGAGAGAAAATACCCAAGGGGGATTTTCTCTCAGCATTTTTGTAACATCAAATAACTGATGGCGAGTGCCTGTGCAACTTCCAACATTTTGAGACGTTGGCGATTTTGTCTGCTGTAAAAAGGTGAACTCTAGCTGGGCAGTATACCAAAAATACCACTTTATATTTGTATCGGTGTGAGTATGTGTTAGGGCTGCACGATATTCAAAACTGAATACCGGTATAAGTATTAAAAAAAATACCGTGGTATACCGGTATATCGAAAACTGATCAGACATATGAACACAAGTACCACAATCGACACTCGCGGCATCACAGTCGGAACGAATTAGCATGCCTTGATGATGCAGTTCGAAAAACCTTTACCCAACGCAGACGATATCAAAATTTATTATTTTCAAAATTAGTTTATCAAATTATCCCCATAGATTTCAACAAAACTATATCATGTGACCCCTCATTGGAACGAGCTCAACAAGCTTGTTCCAATGAGGGGTAGCATGATATAGTTTTGTTGAAATTTTTTAAAATTATTTTTTCAACTGATGAATTTGTATATTACGAGGGCACAAGCGGACGATTCCTTGGATAAAGGGATAATATTATTCATTTGGGGCTACAGTTAAGAAACTAAAGACATCTTGAAAATTAAATTGGGGGTAAATAAATAATGACGATACATGTAAACTGATATTTTTATAATTACACTGGTATTCAATCAATATTGGTTTGAATACCGATATATATCGGTTTATCGTGCAGCCCTAGTACGTGTATGTTGTTGACACAGAAAACTGTACCAATATCGAGGTAAATCATTCTAGAAATCCCAATACCGAAACCGAACTTGAAATGTCAATACCACTAGTGATCACATGATAAGATAAATGACTCATCATCCGAATGCCAATGTTTTGGATACGAAACCGGGCGTTTGTCAATGCCGATGTCATATGGCCAGTGTGTTATGTTTATGAGCACATTTCTTTTACTAATGGCCACTTCCATCTTGCATACATAATATTTGATAAACCAGAATCATGACAGAATAAAATAAAACGAAACAAACAGGAACAAGAATACTACAATTTTATCTTTTATGGAAGCCATTGCCAAAATGCATCAAAGGTAATAAACACAATGTTGCAAGCATGTTCCTGTAAATTCTTGTTGTCATTTGCGTCAGAGTTTCCACCTTTAATGCACAATTATCCCCAAGAATTTAACATCACTCATCACACATATTCACTCTGCTCGGAGAAATCTGAAGAAATCAAACAGAATTACGAATCCCTCAAGAGACACTTCAATACAAATGTCTTAACTATGGATGAATTGAAGAAATCTTTTTTACATGTGACATTCAGCAATGGCCGATCCCACACCCACCGATTGTCAACCGATGGGTGCTTATCAGCCGATAGCCAATTGTATACCATTTAGTCACCTCGTCACTGAAAACCACCCAACTCTAAAAAGCTGTAATATCACTTTTTTCTAATTTTTACCTCCAAAACATAGCTTATGACCTCCTCATAGACATTATCAGTATTTCCCATACTGATTGACTTATCTTCCCACCCTCACGTGACCTTTATTTACATAGAGAGTAATCGCTTGACTGGACTTGTTACATGAAATAATTCATGAGAAGTGAGGGACGTTGTACAAACACTTGTGCACGAATGCGTATAGTCTCTCGCCTCGAATGAATTATTTCACGTATCCAGTCCAGTCAAGCAATTACTCTGTTTATTACTTTTCATCATTAACAATAATTACATGTATATTATTTAACCTTTTACCTAATGTAACGGTCAAAAACGGCCAATGCTATTCTCAAAACTTGTCAATTAATTTTCATTATTTTTTCATTTTTTGTCTCTAAAACATAGGTTATGACCCCTCATTGGAACGGGCTCATCAAGCTCGTTCCAATGAGGGGTCATAACCTATGTTTTTGAGACAAAAAATGAAAATAATAGTTATTCAAGAATTTTTTTTTGCAAGTATCGTCTGCTTTTAATGTTAGGTAAAGGGTTAAAAAAAAAGCCAAAAAAACAATGAAGTCCCCATTACACCCCTGGCAAAGTGTCTCTGTTTGCACACACGGATACATGACAGAATTGTTGATTGCATAATTCACTTGTGAAGTTATCGTTTATAATCAAACCCGGAAATCCCAGTAAATCACACTTTGGAAAGTAATAAAAAATAATAAACATGTGTGAAGCCTATTGAGATCATTCTAATGAGCAGTGATAAGCTATATTTTAGTCTTTTAGAGCCATAAAATGACACTTTTAGTTACTAAAAACACTAGAAATCCTTTCTATTCCGACCAAGTGGTTGTAGCATCTTGAAAGTGAATAGCCAATGTATTTCACAGATGTGTTGATGGTATGCCGTATAGGTTTTCCATAGCCTGAGCGTTAAGTAGAGGACCTGTATTGTAGATAGATAATGTTATTTAGCTGTATACAGTACTGTCACCGTGGATTGGTTGTAATCCATGCATGGACAGAGATGTCCACACATGAGTTTACCAGGAAATAAAAATCATCACTATCATTAAAATTGTAGTTAATGAAACACCAAGTTGTATTCCTATAGTGTCTGGAATCTAATATTACTTAGGGTTGTCACCATTTTTTAATTTAGGAATCGATTAATCATCGCAAGTAATCGATAAAAATCAACTAATCATACCTAGATGACCCCCCTCTCCCTCTCTTTGAAGTCGTTAAAAATTAAATTCAAGTCAGTTACCTCAAGTAAACAATGATGACTTTCATCTTTTAGGTACATTCAAAGCTTTGATGTTCTGAACCATCAGTGTAATAATCAAGGCCGGTCATCAGTTGCGAACTTCGCAAGTTCGCAACTGCCGACCTGTCTGGATTAATACACTGACAGTTCAAAAGTTCAGAACATCAAAGCTTTGAATGTACCTAAAAGACAAATGTTTCTAATGGTTTTTGGAGGTTTAACGTCAACATTCTTGACCTTTTACTTTTAGAAGCAATAGTTTTTCATCACATTTTTAACCAGATAATCGGTTTGAAACCATTTAGCTACCTAACCGATTAGAAAAACAGTCAACTGGTTATCCAAAATATCGATAGTGATCCTCATTCCACATTTAAAACGTAGTAAATCTGCCACTTCTCCTTTGTGACAGACTACACATCGAAGCCACTTTGTATATATTGAGAAATAATAAACTTTGGAGTTCAAGACTTTGTTAATGATCGTCAGTTTCCGTGAGTAATGAGTAATCGCAGAAACTATTCTGTAGTGTGTATATAAACAAATGTTGTCGAGTACACGACAACGTTCGTTTGTATACACACTATGGAATAGTTTGAGAATACTGCTTTCCAACTCCTATAGTTTTGATCCCACATTCGGTGAAATAATGGCCTTGGATAACCGGATATTATCCAGTTATAGCTCTCGGTTAGTGAGTTACAAAAATGAGCCAACTGTTTCAGCCCTAATGACCAGCCTAATACAGATAGAATTGCTTTATTAAATTCTGGGCTAGATATAAATGGATTCTAAATGACTCATCAGGGCAGAGTGAGACGATTAACATTTACTCTGACATATAAAGCAATTTCTTCAGTTACTGTGATTGTATCTCTCCATTTTCTGTCATGGTTTCAAATAACTGGCCTGACAGGAAAGAATACATGTACGAGGGAAGAGATATATATTCATACTAATGCAAGAAATATGCCCTGTTATTCTGTGGGATAATGCAGGGGCTATAGGTTAAACTCTATTGAAGGTTGCTACTAGTTTTAAGCCAATTCTCTAATCAGGACAGTAGAGGTTATTGCACTCAACATTTTCAGAATAGGAGGATAAAAATTTGGATATTAATTTTGCTTTAAACATTTTCTTATCTATACTGCATAATTCTTTCTCTAGACTGTTTCACATTTCTGGAAAAGAGTATGAAGGGAAATTGTCCAATGATTTTGTACTTGTCTTATTTATCTGGAAAAGACTTGACTGTCCAGGACGTCTGGTATTTCATTTTCTTTTTTGGAGGGGAGTGGGGGTTACCCACTTGCCTAAAATATTCATCGAAGAAATTTTGTCAATTTTCTTTTTGTCAATCAAATATGAAGAGTAAGGAATGGAGTTTATTTAAGTCATTTACTTATATGATTTTATTCTTTATAAATTGTTGGTCAGTATGAGAATTAAATTTTGTATTGTTTATTATTTTATTATTTCATCATTTCTGTAGAAAAAATTTATTAATTGCTTTTGAATGACCCTTGATGTGTATTCCATACACCAGGTGAATGTATATCCAATAGAAATGGAGAGTTTTCATGGATTTGTGTCGAAGTACATGCTTTACTTTTGTTGTTGTGCATAATTTGCCAGGGCAACTATGGAATATAACTGGGAAATATGAGGTTTATATGTTATAGTCCAGGCACATTAGACATAAAAATGAGAAAGTAAGGAAAAAAATCGGAGAAAGCTGATTTTTTTATATGTTTCCGGGACACACAATGCGGATAAAGTGTGAAAAGTCCCCGTGAATCCGAGTTGAGCTTTTTTTAGTTATAGCGTTTTTTTGATGAAAAAAAAAAATTTTAAAAAAATTCGACCCAGCTCCATATTTCTCATTCTTATTCGCCTTAGTAGGGTGAGAATCATAAATATCGTGCTGAATTATATTGAGAATACATATCCCCAACAGAAAATGCCAACTTTGTACCAAACCTCACACTCAATGGTGAAATATTCACGAAAATGTACAAAATTACGAAAAAAAATTTATTGTTTTCATACACACAACGGTACACAACGTCCATTAAATCAAATCTACGACTACTTTGGGAGTTAAATTATATATCAAAAATTGCAGAAAAGCAGTGGCTTTATAATGATATATAACAATAGTCATTTATTCCATAATGAACTGGTGAAACGTGTGAAATATTAACCATACCCCCTAAACTCAAATTCAAACGGCATCGACTTTTCTCATTCAAATACCGTATTATAGCATCATTGTTTCAATTTCCATGTTCGATTAAATCACATAATGTGGTGTTCGCCTACACTCAAGATGCATCGGCATGCAATGTGTGCACGTCTTCGTCAGATAAGTTGACAAAAGTTTTCGTTAGACTCGGCGGCTTCCATATGATTATGTCATATTTAGGGGCAATTGGTTCGATCATGGCTGGTAGCGGCTTGATAGTCCAATAATATTAGCCTTCACCTGTGCTCCGAATTTATTATTTTTTGATTTTTAATATGTCGCACCGTCGAAGTCTAATCTGATCTTTCATTTTTCCAGCAGCAAAGTAAGAAATTAGGCGACATAACACTAATATGATGAATACTCATTCTCCATACATGTTCCCACATTCGACAAGAATAATATGCCTTCACATTCATATTAGATGTATAACTTTCCTATACTTACTGTCGAATTACGTAATTAAATACCAATAATTAAATAAAAACATTTTTTCAAGCGGTAATGTTCTGTTCTGTTCTGTTCTGTATCTAAGATTCCTGCGTTGACTTTTCGCAGCACCTCAGTATTCCTGAGTAAAAAGTTGAAATTGATATAATTGAATATATACACTGATTGGATCTCTAATTTGAAACAAACTGAAATAAAGTATTTGAGTTTTAATTTGTTGATTGGATTGATTTATTTAATCATGGAATTTCTTCTGCCGTGATCAACTTTCAGTAGCACTGATCTAAGCTGGTGAAGTTTTTCTATATATTCTCTACTCCAATGTTCAATTTTATATAAAAGTGGAATAGTAGAAGGATTGTTGAAACTAAATCAGAAGAACAGTCTAGTATTAGTAGGGTTAGTAGAGAAGAGTTAGTAGAAAGATTGTCGAAACTAAGTCAGAAGAACAGTCTAGTATTAGTTGGGTTAGTAGAGAAGAGTTAGTAGAAGGATTGTTGAAACTAAGTCAGAAGAACAGTCTAGTATTAGTTGGGTTAGTAGAGAAGAGTTAGTAGAAGGATTGTTGAAACTAAGTCAGAAGAACAGTCTAGTATTAGTAGGGTTAGTAGAGAAGAGTTAGAAGTTATGATTTCAAAAGCTTATTTTGAGATGATATTTTTCAATTTCATTAAGGCTGAAGATCTGATTTCTTGTACTTGATGATGAGAGCAGGAACAAAGGAAGTGTTCTATTGTTTCTTTGGTAGTTTCACAAAGCAAGCAAATTGAGTTAGGAAGAAATCCATTGTTTCTTGAACAGATGTGACTTGTTTGTAAGATGTAGGTACCTGTTAGAATCTTTACTTTCAGAACAGCTCTTCTTGATTCTTGGATGTTACTTCTCACTGAAGTCCAGACATGATGAGCTTGTCCAATTTTGACAGTATTTGGATTTATGTATCTTAAAGTTGATTTAGTGAGAATTTCATGTTTGATGTTATTTTCCCAGTAAAGATTTATTTTCCTGTTTACTAACAGTTTCCATTCCTTCTTCATTGGAGGATTTTCTAGTAAATCGAATGCAGATGGCAAGTCGTACTTCCAAAGTATTTTTCTTATTTTAATGAACCAACTGTTTGAGTTGAGATCTTTCATAGCAAGTGTCTTTCAGCAATTTGTCTTTCTATTGATGACTTCTGTCTACAAAAATTACCAAACAGTATTAACATTTTTTTATGAATTATTGCTTCAAGTGGAGGTTGACCAAGTAGGGTATATATAGCAGCATTGGCAGTTCTTGTAGGAAGAGATAGAAGTTGCTTTAAGATTTTCCTTTGAAATATTTCAAGTTTGTCTAGGTCACTTTGTTTAAAGTTGGTGGATTCAATTCCATACAGCATTCTTGGAAGAACAAATACTTTCCATAAGTTTACTGAGATATGTGGTGGGAGTGCATTCGTACCATGAAAACCAGCACCCATCAGTGCAAATACTACTCGTCTTCCTCTTTGGATTATGATGTCAATGTCTAGTTTACCTTCCAGATTTCTTTTGATGCCCACATGGGTAACTGAAGAACAAGCCTTGATGGGGTCACTGTCAAATTCAAATTCTGCGGATGACTTTTGCTTGTTTGGCATATAAGATAAAATGGCACTTTTTGCAGGATTTATTTTATATCTTTCCCTGTGTGAGTAGTCTTCAACATCATATAACATTACCTGGAGCTCCATTTCTTCATGTGATAAAAGGGCCACATCATCAGCACAAGTCACATGAGGGATTTCTATGTGTCCAATCTTTGCACCGGAATATCTCTTTTCAAGGTTCAGTAACAAAGGATTGTTGAATCTCTTATAATGAGATGCAGAGAGGACTCCACCTTGTCTAACCCCTTGTTTGATCTGTATAGTTGAAGAGAAGAGACCTTGCCACTTCACTTGAGATTCAAGATCTTTGTATAGGTGATTAAGCATAAGCCAATGGTCTCCATTTATACTGTCACAGAAGAGTTTCCTCATCAGAAGATTATGTGGAACCACATCAAATGCTTTCTGTGTATCTAAAGTGGCCAGATGAAGAGGTTTCTTTAATGCTTTAGATTCATTAATAGCTTCAGTGATTATAACTGCGGCATTTGTTGCTGAAACTTCTTCTGTGAAACCTGTTTGCAATTTAGATTGTGACTTTAGTAACATTTCTTTTGAGATTAGTAACAAGGTATGCTCTATTGTCTTCATTACCAAAGGTGTAACTGTAATTCCCCTGTATTTTGTTGGGAGATTTTTTTCATCCTTCTTGTGAACTGGTGTAATTATTCCAAGTTTTAGGGAATCAGGAACTTTCTTCAGTTTAAAGCAATTATTTATAAATTCTAAAAGGAACTCGTTTATCTTCTTACCACCAAACTTGACATGTTCTGCTTGTATCCCATGAGCATCTTGAGCTTTCCCATTTTTCAAATCTTTAATAATTTTGTCTAGGATTTCCATGGTGACTTGCGGGAGAGGCTGCTTTTGCGAAGAGCATATATTTTCAATAACATGCATGTCTTTTTCTACCATGAGTTGATGTTCACTGTAAAATTTAGTATCATCTTTTGGGCTGGAAAGCTGTTGAAAGTACATTGCCCATCCTTCGCAAATTTCTTCAGGAGTTGACAGGACATTACCGTTCACAATTAACTCATTCGTACAATCATCTTTTTTCTTCCTCTGCATCTTGATGAGTTTGAAGAAGAGTTTGTTGTCATTTTCTCTAGCATTCAGTATTTGCATCAGCTGTTTTGAACGTTTCAATGCATTTTCAATTCGTTGTGCTTTGCGAAGAGACTTTTTTGCTGCATTCATATCTATGAAAGTTTGATCAGTAGGGTTCTTGGGACATCCGACAAGTTTCCAGCGCCAGAAGGCATATTTTGATTTCTTTAGTGAAGATTTTATCTTTTCAGACCAAACTCTTATTTTCTGGCTTCTTTTTAACTTTAAAATTTTCTTATGTCGAGGAATACTCATCTGTGTTGCATGTGTTAATACATCTATTAGGTGATCTATGTCTTCATCTAAGTCACAGGAAGATACATTTTTATGCTTAGAGGATTGAAGATTTGACTCAATGTAATGTATATAAGCTTCTTTATTACATTTATCCCAATTCGGTTTCACAGGAATATGTATAGTTTGGTTTTTACCACAGGAATCAATCTTGAACATGAGGTCGAAATGGATAATAGCATTGACTGGAACATGATCAGAGACATTTTGGTGACTTCTGTCTGCAATTTCTATTTTCTTTAGGTGTTTTATTTTCTCTTCAGGTAAAAATATGTAGTCAATTTGAGATGAGTCTTTTCCATTACAGTGAAAAAATGAAGGTTTACATGTATATATAGTCTGAAGGTTGTTTTCTTTCAAGAAATTACTCAGTGCAGTATCTCTACTGTTGTCTTTTCTAAAGATGAGTGATGCATTCCAGTCCCCACAAAAAAACATCAAATGTGTGCCATTATATTTGCTGTTAATTTCTACGATTTCATCCAAGTATTCAGAAAATTTATCTTCATTTTCCCTGCTACCTCTAGTTGGCATGTAGACATTGACAACACAAGCTGGGGGAGAGATTTCTAGTTCAACAGCAATTATGTTCGGAGAACCATCAGGCAGCATTTTTGGATTGGGAAACTTCCTGTTGATCAAAATAGCTACCCCACCATAACCACGTGGAATCTGTGATGGACTAATTGGATCAAGTTGATCGACTGATTTGCAGAAGACTAGAAAGTCTTTGTTGATGTCATCAAGTAAATTTTGTTCAAATTTAAATAACCAATGTTCCTGAATGCATAATATATCTGATGTTTGTAATAAATGACAAATATAGATGAAGTTACTTTTGATGTTATGGGTATTGAAAGAGGTTATTGTTATTTTGTGGTGTATGCTGAATTCTCTTGGATTATCCTTTTCATCTATATCCACCGTAGCTCTGTAGCCCGGCCTTTGGACAAAAAAGGAATTTGATCTGAATGTAGAGATTTAGTCATGTTTCCTTTACCTGCTGGTAGAGTATTTTGTCTCACATGATGAACCTGATTATTCCCGGTTTTCAGATTTGATGTCATTCTGCTGTGTGCAGAATTTACATGTCTGTATGATGTATTCAATACACTAGGTTTTCTATTGTATCTGCTGCTGAAAGTTGTATCTCTATCCTGATTTGTTGACTTTGGCTGTTGGAAGTTTTCATCAACAGTGACTTTTGCAGTAGATGAAGAAAAAAACTGCTGACTTGGATCATTTATTGTTTTGAGGTTATCTTTCAAATTGCATACTTCATCTACATCTCTTAATTCAGTATGTGAAGCTGAATTCTGTACTGAGCAGTTCACTCTTCTGTTTGTATAATCAGCATGATGCAGTGTCTGATTATTATCACGATCTGGAAGATTACTTAAATTTCCTTGGTTTTTGTATTGATTCATATCTGTTTGCTGTGTTTTCTTACAGTAATTTTCCTCTGAATTGTGGTTACCGGTATACTGCTTTGGTTGGTTTCTTTGATTTTTCAAGATAGGGTGCTGATAAGCATTTGCATATGCTGTATTTGTAGGATGAGGATTATAGACAGGTGTGGGAGTAGGTGTGAACCATAGATCATGTATCTGAGCAGCTGAGTATGGTGGATACTGAAAACAGTGGGAGTAAGTTGGTGGATTGTTCTGGATCATTAAAAACTGCTGATCTTGAAGTTTGTTGTACATCTTGAGTTGTTCAATTTCTAATTCTAGATGTTTTAGTTTTAAAGTGTACATATCTTGTGAGTGACAGTGATGAGAGCAGTTACATTCCTTTGAAAATGTTGAGAATTTGAGATTGTTACTGTCAAAACCTGGAGTTGAACTACCTGTACATGTATTCTGTTTACATCCACCTATTTCAGAAAAAGTATCCATATCATCTTTTGAAAGAGAGGAGAGTCTTGTTCGTAAGATTCTGATGGTGCTATTAAGTTCCTCAATCTTATTTTCCATCTTAACAATTTCCGATTTCTGGAGGGCTATCTGTTTGTGTTGTTCTGAAAGTTCTTTATCTCTCTCATTAAGGATTTTTTTCTTTCTGGTTCAGAAACTGTTCACGAGATTTTATATCTTTCTTCAGATTAGCAATATTATCTATCTCTTGAGGAAGATCACTATCATGAGCGGTATTCAGGTTAGTGGATTGTGCAAAACATTTAGGATTATTCAGAGACAGAGTTGACTTTTTGATTTTTTGAGATTTTACCGCTGCCTGGAACAGAACATTAGGGTCACTGTTTTTTGCTACATCTTGTGAATTTACGATGACATTTTGGATGGAAATATTTGGGCTTTCAGGGTTGCATTTTTCACAGTCATTTTTGTCTTGATCATTCAATTCAAGACAGCCAGGACAAATAAAGGAATGATCCAATACAGATTCATATGTTTCAACTTCTCTTTCGTCAAGATGAATACATTTGTAGTGAAACCAACATCCACAGACTGGACACCAGATAGAATCAGACACAGCAGGCTCTTTACAGACTTGGCATAGAGCATCAATAATTAAAAGATTATCAGCCATTGCATTTTCAGAAACTTTGGATGGAATCTTCGAATTTGTATCAGAAACTGAAGAGTGATCATCTTTAATGGTACTGGTATTTATGAGGATTATTTTGTTACTTGAGTTTCCTGGCTGACTCTGAACATCTCCAGTCTCTGATTGTGCAGATGTATTTGTCTTCTATGGTTTTATTAGTTGTGAACTAACAGGATTGTCTTTGTTTGTTGCATTAAACTTAGATTCAACGGAATGTGACAGAATATCCCTAAACATTTTATCAATGTTATCGATGTTTAAGTGCTGATAAACTTCATATTCTATTTGTAGAAGGTGGTCTTGGAAGAATAGTGAATCAGCTTCACGTCCATTGATCAAGGCTGATGAGGTGGTGTTATATAGATTTATAGTATATTTATGCTGTTTGTTGCATCGTTTCTTTGTTACTTTATTGTAAACTTTTATTTGCTCTTCAACAATTAAACCACTTGAATCTACAATATTCTTAAATCTTGGACTGCATGTGTTGGAAGATTCTAAAATTTTCCTCACAGAGGACTTGAAGATTTCAAATACTCCAGTACTAAGTTCCAGTCTGTACTGCATACCTGCTCTCAGTCCAACATTGAACTTGAAAATGTTGGCTGCTGTGAATTTTTTTAGGAGAGCCTTTTTTTTATTCAAATTATAATTTCTTTGATCAGTATCACATGTACTCTTTGGGACGCTCTCTGCTTCCAACGTTTTATTCAAATAACCGCCTTGTTCAAACTCCTGGACTACAACTTGTTTGTTTCTCCTGGTGATCATGTTTCAGGCGATATATAGAAAGTAAGGTTAAGAAAGAGTGAATAGAAAGTTAACGGATTTGGATCACAGTTTAACTGAACTATTTTGATACATACGTAGAACTTAGAAGCAGCTAATAAATGTAACAGACTTTGTGCAGTGTTAGTTGTTAGAGCCAGAGAGTTAGTAGTTAGAGAGAAAAACGGTAACATTCAGTTATTGGATTAAGCACACGGTGGCAGTATTGTTACAGTGATGAAAAATGAGAATATGAATCAAAACTGTGCTGACAAATTTAATATCTTCTCGGTGTTGTTGAGAAATCCTTCATCGTCTTTCCACATCAAAATGCAGGTCTGAGAACAGGTTCAAAGAATTGCAGAATTAAAGGATCACGGCAAAAGGAATTCTATGATTATCGTTGAATTCTTGATAACGGTTTTCAGAGATCTCTCCTAATGTCGATGTATAAACAAGGACCAAAATCACTGTTATTCGCCAAAATTATAACCGAAAAAACCTAGATAATCTGCCTATGATGAAATCTAAACAAACTGACAAAAATATTGTTGTCTTCAATTAAATCAATTCCAAAAAAAACTTAGTTTAACACAAAATTTAACAACAGAAAATTTTCCAACATCCGTTGTTTCTACGCAAACATTACATCACGAGTTACGGCGGTTGGAAAATTGTTAAAAATCGTATCCCATTTCCGGGAACGGACCTCAGCGGTTTCGAACAAATCGAGATAAGTGCCGCGTCGTTTGACTTGGTGTGCACTACATTATCGGTATTCCGTTTTTCACTCCGCGTTTTCCTATCAACCCATCTTCCGGTTCAACAGTTTGTTTCAGCTTGAAAAAATTGCAGTGCAAATGATGCCTAAATAATTCAAAACATCGATTTATTTGCAAGAAAATGACCACCAGAATGAAGAAAAATGTGTTTTACACAACTGTCAATCGGAAGTAGGAACCAGGTGGGGAAATTTGATCTTTAATCGAGGTCCAACCGTTCAGCGAGAGTCTCTCGCTGAACTTTGCTGCTGGAAAAACGAAAGATCAGATTAGACTTCGACGGTGCGACATATTAAAAATCAAAAAATAATAAATTCGGAGCACAGGCGAAGGCTAATATTATTGGACTAGCGGCTTGGATGAACTTTGGGGGACTGTTTATGCTGGTGGGTCAATCCATCATTTGATCAGTGGTCATGCATATTCAAGAGCAGTTCGTGCCCATTTGCTAACACAAATTGCCATTACAAAACTTGTGTTTGAAGAAAGCCGAACACTAGATAACATAGACTGCACAGAAGTCAATGAAATATTCTGTGGACTTGCCAGAGGTGACTGTACAACAGCTGACGCTGTCAATCAAGAAAGTGTCAACCATCTACTGTCAAAATTACACGAACTGCTCCAGAATGCGTCCGTAGGACGCACAGGAAAGCTTTGGGTACAATACTACGAGCAAATAGGTCTTCTCCAGTTGTTCTTGAGAGCAGAGCGCACAGGCGACTGGGAACTCCACACATATTGTGTTCGCAATATGATTCCAGTATTTCACGCAGGTGGTCATTTTGCATACGCAAAAAGTTCTCATCTCTATTTGCAGCAGATGAATGAGCTAACAGAAATAATGCAACAGGATGATTTGAAGTTGTTCACTGAGAAAGGTTACTTTACCATAAGGCGCTCAGATAAATTCTGGGACGGGATATATTCTGATCAGACCATAGAGCAGTGTTTAATGAGAATGTTCAAGCTCCCTGGTGGTCTCACACATGGCAGGGGAATAACCGATAGCACTGTTGCGAAATGGGTACATGGACTACCTCTTTGCCTTTCGATATGTAATGCTCTCGAAAATTTTGTTCATGTTCACACTGGTCATGGCGAACAACATCGGGATCTCCATCAAAGTTCACAATTGACTGATGCCAATGATATCACCAAATTATTGAACTGGCTCAGAGTGCATTCCCCCTTTCAGAATAGAGATCCACTACAATTAGTCTCTATAGCGACCGGGCTTGTGGCCGACGAAACTGTGAACTGTGACCAAGTTCGCAAAATTGGTGAATGTTGCGTATCGAATGTTGTAAGCAAAACGTTCAACAGCATCAAACTACGACGTGTTGACTCTGTGAAGTCTTTTGCATCGATGGCAAATAGCATCAAAGTCCGTGGAAGTAAGGTAGTGATTGACCCCACAATTCTGTTCAACCGCATCACATGTGTTATTCAGTCACAAGCAGAGATGGAAGAGTATCTCAAATATGAACTCGCCCCGAAACCACCAGCATTGTTTGATTCTGCTGGAATGAGGAAGACACAGAAAAGCACGCTCGGTAAGATCCTCAAAACATACGGTTCCGAGCAAACTAAAATCCCAGAACATTCTCTGTTTGTTGTAGATGGTGGATTTTTATTGAGGGCAGTTGTATGGCCTAAACAGTCGTCATATAAGGACATATGTACATCATATTCCAATTATCTAGTGAGACATTTTGGGGCGAACGTCGTGGTTGTTTTTGATGGTTATGCTTGTACAATGTCGACAAAGGGCATGGAACAAGCCCGTAGATCTAAAGACAGGTATTCCATTGATATCAATATCTCACCCGAGTTACCAGCCACCACACCCCAATCCGATTTCCTTGCAAATGCCAAGAACAAAACCCAACTGATCGATCTTCTAATGCAGGAGCTATCTGCTATCAATATTCAGTCCAAGAAGGCCGAGGCTGATGCTGATGTACTGATAGCCGAAACTGCACTTGACATCGCTCAAGATGACAACAATGTTGTCGTTGTGGGAACAGACACAGACTTGTTAGTCATTCTTACCTCTCGAGTTCAACCGGAATGTAATATTCACATGATGTATTCCATTACCCCAAACTTACTAGTTTCAGTTAGTGAAATAGCAACCAAAATGGGTGACCATAGAAGCAACCTCCTTGTAGCACATTCTATAAGTGGTTGTGACACTACTTCTGCACTCTTTCGAGTTGGTAAGAAGAAAGTATTCAGTACAATTGTCTCCGATGTTACTAGCGACTCACAACAGTATGTCAACACAATTTTGGTGGATGACAGTACACCAAGTGCAGTAGCCGCTGCCGGGGAACAACTTCTCCTGATCTTATACGGGAGTAAAACTGTTTCCTCTCTCGACCAATATAGATATGTCATTTACAAGCGTTATGTAGCAAACTCTAAACTGAATAAACCCATCGACCTTGCCTCACTCCCACCAAGCAGCGATGCTGCACAACAACATGTCTACAGATGTTATCTCCAGGTCCAACAATGGCTGGGCACTTCGCTTCCTCCGACGGATTGGGGGTGGTCGCTAGACAATGGACTTCTTGTACCGACTGCAGCCACAAAGCCATGTGCCCCCGATAACCTACTGAATCTGATCAGTTGTGGTTGCAAGAGTGCTTGTACAAAAAGGTGTGGGTGTAAGAAGGCAGGACTCTCTTGCTCAGGTTTGTGTAATTGCAGTTCGGATTCTTGTAACAACCACAGAAACACTGTCCTGTCGGAAATTTCTGAGTTCGATGAATAATATGTATATAGGTCATGTCATTTCTGTATATAGCGTTGATAATAGTCAATGTAACTTAATCCATGTTGATTGATTTGTACATTCTGTAAATATTATCTATTGATTTTTGTACATTCTGTAAATATTATTTATTGATATAATGCTGCCAGACACAGACGTGTCTGTTCGGTCCCAAGCCCAAAAATAGTTGAGTTCTCATGCTGACGAATTTTATGCCAAAAGGGGAACTCGGCCAGAAGCAGAGGGGGTCTTCCATAATGTCTATTTTGTAAGCAATGATAAAAGTCTTCAAATGGTGGTGGATTTTTTATCGTCTGTCCAACTAACATCCCGTTCTGTACTACGACCCTTTGGGCAAATCCGTTAGGAAAATCGTCATTTTTTTGCGTAAATCCGATACTTTTTTGTGAATTTTCAATAATTTTTCGCAGAAATTGTCACAGAATGCACATTTTCCTCTAGGTAAATGTATATTAGACATTATGTTGCTCGAAATACGCGTAAACAAAAAATACAGTTGGATCAATTCGAGGTTACAAAGTTCGTGCGATTTTTTTTAATTTTTTTCAAACGCGTTTTCGAAAAAAGGCTGTAGAAAAAAAGCTCAACTGGGATTTTAGGGGACTTTTGTCTAATCGTTCAGTGACATGTACTCGACATTCCCTGAAAAAATCAGCTTTCTCCGATTTTTTTCCCTAGTGAAACCTAATGTTCTTGGGCTATTAAGTTATTATCAATGTTTATGTCTAAATGTTTAAGAAACTTTTCTGTTTCGTTTGAGCATATTCTGTTTATTCTCCGATTGTTTAAAAATATTTATTGATTTATCAAATTTCTTCATTTAGAAGTACATTGTACAGTTAAAACTAGAAGTCCTGTCATGAAATGCGCACAAATAGCATGTCGATCTGTGCATTAATCTACGCGTATGACCATAGTAAGGCTATCAAATTCTGTACATATGGCCTGTGCACAAGCTATGTTTCAGCCAATGGACCTCCGGGTTACCTCTGGCGCAATTCCTACGCACAATTAAGTCTACACATGTAGATAAGCGCACAGTTCATGACAGGACTTCTAGTTTTAACTGTAGGATCAATGATGATATATTTTGGTTTGGCTGTATTTAATACCACACGGTTTGCCGAGCATCATTCCAAAATGTTCTTTGATTGCTTATTTATATCAATGCCTAACTTACCGACATCAGGACCTGAGTAATGTACAATGGTGTGTCATCAGTCAATAAGAGGAGGCGTACAGTACAAGTCAAAATAAGTTATAGGATAACCACTGTAAACTATGTATCTCTTTCTTCCTACACTGATAAGACCAGAAGCTGACATCATTTTCTGGAAAGTTTTCACTGAGAGCTTTCCAGAAAATAATGTCAGATACTGATTTTATCAGCGCAGGAGCAACAGTATACTTAGTTTATTGCAGTTTAGCTACAACTTATTTCGACTTGTATATGTACAGTTAAAACTAGAAGTCCTGTCACGAACTGTGTGCTTATCTGGGCTAAATTGTGCATATCGAATGGCATCCAAAGCATGGCAGGTTCTCCTGGTTACTCATAGCAAACACAGGCAATGTTTCTGCCAATGGACCTCCGGGTCACCCAGAGGCCCATTGGCTGAAGCATTGCTTGTGCACAGGCCATACGTACATAATTTGATAGCCTTACTATGGTCATAACGCATAGATTAACACGCAGATCGATGTGCTATTTGAGCGCATTTCATGACAGGACTTCTAGTTTTAACTGCACTGTACTGCAGTGGAACAGCAAATGTCATTTACATGTACATGTATGTACAGCAGGAATAATATGGGGATTAGTACCAAGCCTTGGGGTACATCACAGGTTATCTTAGTTAAATCAGATTTCTGCTCTCTGTGAATGATGTACATGTACATGTACTGCATCCAACTGAATAAATAACTTTTGAACCATTCATTGGTTACATGTATGCCCCTAATACCATACTAATACCATACCATACTAGTTTCTTCAGCAGTGCAGTGGAACCCTGTTAATTGAATAGCCACTTTGCCAATGAAAATTATTTAATTAACAGAAGTATTCAATTAACAGGGATTGTGTCACTTTCCTGTATTTTGGAGATAAAACTTAGCATTTAATCTATTATATCTTGCTTGGCAGAGCTCATGGAGCTCTGACAAACAAGATATAATAGAATAAATGCCTGTATTGGAAGTACTGAGGCCAAATAGGTCTATAAACAAAGGAAAACTGGGGAGAGTCAGGGTAATTTCTAGACAGTTAACAGTTTACTCTATAACCTATATTCAATTAACAGGTCAAATTTGTACTGGAGGTATGGTAAATGGTTTTGAGTTCGGAAATAATAAATTTTGATGTCGTCTGCATTGGGAAATGGTTTAATTGAATACCCCTGTTGATTGAATAATTTCCATTGGCAAAGTGGCTATTCAATTAGCAGGGTTCCACTGCATCTTGGTTAAAGTGGATTACCAAAGGTGTGGCACATTCATGTCAGGTGTATGTTTATTATTACACATATTATTATTTACTGATGTTTAAGGTCACATATTTCTGCGCAGTGGCTAATCGTGACCACAACATGGGTATAAAGTCAAGTACAACCAATTGTTGATATCCATGTTGCCCATTTTAGAGGACTTCCACTTCAAGCGTTGGTTACAGACTCCTATTTTACAGTAAAACAGAGCCTGTTTACTACAGTAAACAAGCACTGCTTCACTTCCCAGGGTTTCCACGGGAAATGCACTTCATTGTGTTACTGACATGGCTGTTGAAGTGTCTTTGGTTTTGCCTACATATTTGTTTAGGTGAAGAAAAAATATTTCATTTTTTAACCCTTTACCTAATTTGAAAAGCAGACGACACTAGCAAAAATAATTCTTGAATAACTAATTTTTTTCATTTTTTGTCTCAAAAACATAGGTTATGACCCCTCATTGGAACGAGCTCGACGAGCTCGTTCCAATGACGGGTCATAACCTATGTTTTTGAGACAAAAAATGAAAAAATAATGAAAATTAATTGGCGATTTTTTAAAATAGCGCTGGCCGGTTTTGGACGTTACGTTGGGTAAAGGGTTAACCTTCCACATTTTCAGCTGTGACCTTAATTATTTTTTTTATCAACACCATTCACACAAATGTCAGCAGGGTATTTTTTGTTTTCGAAAATTTGATCAGCAGTTTCCATCTTGGTTTCAAAAAGTGATGATAAATGGTGAATATAAGGCCAATATGAAAGAAAAATGGTTAGCATTTGGACATTTTTGTATAGCATTTTGCGATGCGAATCCAGTCATCAAATACCCTGGTCAGTGTCAGAAAACTATCAGTGGGCAAGCGAAAAACAGCCAGTGCTTTTCTATATTTAGCAGAGCATAAGATTGCATGCCTCTTGTATCAACAAAATATCAAATAGTTTCCTGCCAACTGTCATCGAATAATATTCCCATCATCCAGATTTACCTGTCGCTGATATTTATAATTCACTGTCATGGGGTGACTATTGTTGATGTACCTGTAAGCATTGCTTCATTTCCCATGGCACCCACTGGCATTGCCGAATAATATGCGCTTTAACTATTCACTGGAAAGCATGCTTGCCCATGCTGCAATTACTCGACCCCACAATTTCCTACCACTATTCTGTCAAACACTCCTATTATACAGTTAAAACTAGAAGTCCTGTCACGAATTGTGCGCTTATCTAGGCTTAATTGCGCGTAGCGATTGTGTGCAATTGCCATATCGAATGGCATCCAACGCACGGCAGGTTCTCCTGGTTACTCATAGCAAACACAGGCAATGTCTCTGCCAATGGCCCTCCGGGTTACCCAGAGGTCCATTGGCCGAAACATTGCTTGTGCACAGGCCATATGTACAGAATTTGATAGGCTTACTATGGTCATAACGCGCAGATTAACGCGCAAATCGACGTGCTATTTCTGCGCATTTCATGACAGGACTTCTAGTTTTAACTGTAAGTATTATTATTTTCTCAAGATAAAAGTATTATATATATCTAAAGGTATGGCAAACTTAAAAGGGGTCCCCTTGCATGAAAGTAAAACTACCAGTGGGGAGTGTCATTCATGGTTTCCCCTTAATATTGACATTTCGCAGTGTTTTCACCAAGAAAATTCAACAAATAAATTTGTTATATTACTGTGGTCGTCTAATACTCCTCATGCATCACGTGGATGCATATGTGTTTCTGTCAATACCTTGGAAGTAGTTCACACGATCTTTTTGTCAGCCATGCTGGCTGGATACATATTACCAAGGCTGGAATACATGTATTTTCAACACTAAGATTTGGAAACTTTTAGATACCCTTGGTAGGGTAATGCAAGCTGCACATTCCGATATCACATGGAAAACTGTGGAAACATGTTAATTGAATAGTTATTTTGCCAGTAAGAATTATTATTCAATTAACAGGAGTATTCCATTAACAGGGGTTTGGTAATATATACATGTATTGTGGAGAAAACTGAGCATTTATTCTATTATATCTTATCCATGAGCTCTGTCTGACAAATAAGATTTTATAGAGTAAATGTCTGTATTGAGTGTACAGAGTCCAAATAGGACTATAAACAAAGGGAGTTCTTTGATTATCAGGGTAATTTCTTGACAAACTAAAAAAAAATTATTTAATTGTTCATTTACTTGATTATTGGGGTTTAACAACACTTTCAACAGTCAAGGCCACATGCAGTTTTAGACGCTTGTGTAACTGGAGAGAAATACCAGGCAGTGGCAAGCAAATGTCAGACTCCCCAACTTACTACAGTTAAAACTAGAAGTCCTGTCATGAAATGCGCACAAATAGCACGTTGATATGTGCGTTAATGTACGCATTATGGCCCAAGTAAAGCTATCAAATTCTGTACATATGGCCTGTGCACAAGCAGTGTTTCAGCCAATGGACCTCCGGGTAACCCGGAGGTCCATTGGCAGAAACATTGCATGTGTCTGCTATGAGTAACCAAGAGAACCTGCCGTGCTTTGGATGCCATTCGATATAGCAATTGCACGCAATTCCAAGGCGCAATTAAGCCTAGATAAGCGCACAATTCGTGACAGGACTTCTAGTTTTAACTGTACATGCAACTCTGCACCAGGCTTGTCATTTTGAAAATTGCAGGAGGGCCACTATGGTTCGCCTCAAACCACCACATGAGGGCCATTTTGGGTTCACATAAAATGACCCCAGGAGGGTCATTTATGAATTACGGGGGCCATTTTGTTTCAGCCTGATGGGTAGACAACTAATATCATTTTATGGTACAGTACGTGGAGAGTGGATTGTAACTAAATCACACACGGAGTGGAGTTATCACCCAAACTATAACTTTCAAATTTTATACACATGGACAAAAAAACACAAGCAATGTTTCAGCCAATGGACCTCCGGGTTTAACCCGGAGGTCCATTGGTTGGAACTTTGCCTGTGCTTGTTATGCTTTGTAACAAATTTGCAATTATTGCTTGGGTGGAATCTCCACTCTGCGGGTGATTTAGTGATAATACACTCTCCACGTACTGTACATGGTTTGTGTAATTATGATGTACGTCATCACGTAATGTATATTTGGAAAGTTATTTACTGTCTCTGGGTGACTGCATTGATGACACACTACAAACTTCACAAACTGCGCTTTTGTTACATGTACCTCCTTCAATCCGTGAAAACTGCTGTTTGAGGCAGCCGATTTTGAGGTGTCTTTGACTGAATTAAAGGGCCACAGAAATCGGGGTTAGGCGGATGTTTACCATCCACAGAATTTTGAACTCAGGTGGGCGACTGCAGCCCGGAGCAATTGCCCGCCTCAAAATGACAAGCCTGCTACACAAGCAGAGTCAGCAGTGATTAAAAGCAAGTGCACCATCAATGCATACATGTAAGTACACAGTATCACCGTTCCCTCACATTGGCAATCAGGATGAAGTGTCTTGTCCAATAACACAACACAGTCACTGATGGTCAGGATCATACTTTTATTCAATTAGTGGGAGTTTACTCTGGAACCTATGTGCATAGGCAATTAAAAGGTAAAATTTGTACTGAAAAGTATGGTAAATGGTTTTGTGTGTTGGATGTTATATTCATTTAACAGGGTTATTCAATTAAGAGATATCCAACTGAGTGGGTTCCACTCTACAGTACAGCTGCCATACATGTAGACTGGTCGCTTTTCACAAGTGGGCAATATTTCCACAGATGCAATAATATTACCGTAGATTACAACCACTAATCAAACATTTAATTATGAAGCACCAGATGATTTTTATTACCTGATAAATGTATGCATGGACACTGCCCATGCATGGAATACAACTAAGGCTGTGACAATTAATCGATTGTCAACCGGTCATGCCGAAATTGATTAGTATTTTTCGTTTGTCAAAGAATCAGTAAATTTTACATCGTTTGGAACCGTACCCTCACATTGACAACGTTTAATAATTAAAAATAAAATGATGAAAAAACTATTGTTTCTAAAGGTAAAAGGTCTTGAACGTCGATGTTAAACCTCAAGAAGTCGTTAGAAGCATTCGTCTTTTAGGTGCATTCAAGTTTTGATGTTCTGAACTTTTGCAACTGACGACCGGTCTCGATTATTACACTGACGGTTCAAAAGTTCAGAACATCAAAGCTTTGAACGTACCTGAAAGATGATCGTCTTCGTTGTTTACTTGAGGTAGGTTAACTGACTTGAACTTCATTTTTAACGACTTTAAAGAGAGGGAGGAGAGGGGGGTCATCTAGGTAAGATTAATTGATTATCATCGATTATTTGCGACGATTAATGGATTCCTAAATTTAAAAATCGTGATAGCCCTAAATCCAACCAGTCCACAATTCTTGTGCTGTATATGAAAAACCTCCCCGATCTACAGATTAGGTTATTTCTGTACTCACCTTGTGAGATAGTCATCCTGAGTTTCTATGGGTAATTGTTTAGCTAACAAACTACAAAAAATATCGCCTTCTTCAAACAAAACATTACTTGGCTGCAAGCGCCTCTTAGATGAAGTCCATGTCCACTGGGCATCTTCTTGTTCTTTCATCTTTAAAATCAACCAGAAGAAATAGAATAGAAAGTTAATACCAGTGTGACGAGAAAACAAAATTGAACACGTATAACATACAAAACTGTCCAAATAAATTCACTTCTCTGACATTGGAAATGACAGCTGATCCATTTTGTCATCAATTTTATCTTGTAGTGTCTCAATGATATCCGCAGAGATGAATAAATGTGTGTCATCTAAATCCTGTATGACAAATTTTCGGCCAAATGCATTGGTTTCATCAAGATGAAGAAGGAATTGTTTCATAGCAGGGTCACATTCGACCAAAATACCTTTCATAACATTCACCATGTTGGCTGTCAGACATGAAGATAAATTACACGAAGACTGGATCAATCATTCACTTTGATACCCTGGAATTCATTTCAACCACACAACACTGAAAAATAAAACAATTGATAAATTCTTCTCTGTTAGGCCTCTGTTAACCCCTAGTACTCTCGAGTATCTAATAATAGTATAGAGCAAAATAACAGTACATGGTGAAAAATGTCTGAAAAATAATAATAGTTTTGGGTTGAATAATAGTATAGGGTGGAAAATACCAAGATGTGAGCCAGCCGCTATGCTCAGACCTGTTTTTATAACACAGAAGTGACAGTCTGATGCTCTTGAAGTGGTGAAGGGCTAAATTACTTTCGGTTATCATAATTTTCACATGGATTTGGCTTGTTGCAATTTATGGGAGAGTACAGTTAAAACTAGAAGCCCTGTCATGAAATGTGCAGAAATAGCACACTGATATGCATGTTAATGTACGCGTTAAGGCCCAAGTAAAGCTATCAAATTCTGTACATATTGCCTGTGCACAAGCAATGTTTCAGCCAATGGACCTCCGGGTAACCCGGAGGTCCATTGGCAGAAACATTGCATGTGTTTGCTATGAGTAACCAAGAGAACCTGCCGTGCATTGGATGCCATTCGATATGGCAATTGAGCGCAATTCCAATGTACAATTAAGCCTAGATAAGCGCACTATTCGTGACAGGACTTCTAGTTTTAACTGTACCTACAGGCACTCTCCCATAAATTGCACCAAGGCAAAACCTTATAGACTAATTATTCTGTTTCGGCGATGGTATTACATGTAAGCACATCCACTGGGTACTACGTCTTAAAGTTAAGGTAACAGTCAGGCATGCCAACTGGTACCTGTACCGGTACTGCCGGTTCTCTCATCCTCCAATCAGTACCGGTACTGAAGCTTTTGTCCTGTCGGTACCGGGACAAAATTATTTTACGGGGAATTTCCTAACTGAATGAAGGTAAACAGACTGATAATCATGTATGGCACACTTGCACGACATACTTTTAACTTGTTTGTGAATGAACATACATGTATCAAAGCACTCTACAGGTGCATGTTCTGTCTGCACCACAACCCGATAAGGCCGACCATTTGACTTTTCATACATCACATCAAAGACACTGGAAGCACCGTCATCGGCTACTTCAAAGAAATTATTCTGTGGTCACATCAAAGTAATCATAAAGCACGATCTTCATGCTTTATGATTACTTTGATGTCACCACAGAATAATTGGACGATGCCCTCTTTGTCTTGCGATCTTGGGGACTGGTGTGGTTTGAAAGCGAATTTCTGCCATCTGATTGCGATATGTCATCCAACTGTTGATTTGTCCGGTACTGGTTTTGGCGGGACAGGCTCTGTCCCGTACCGGTACTGGTTATGTTGATACCGGCGGTACTTTGACATGCCTGGTAACAGTACAGTTAAAACTAGAAGTCCTGTTATGAAATTCGCACAAATAGTATCTCGATCAACACGTTAATCTACGTGTTAGGACCGTAGTAAGGCTATCAAATTCTGTAGATATGGCTTGTGCATATGCAATATTTCAGCCAATGGACCTCCGGGTAACCCAGAGGTCCATTGGCAGAAACATTGTCTGTGTTTGCTGTGAGTAACCAGGAGAACTGCCGTGCTTTGGATGCCATTCGATACGGCAATGCGCGCAATTCCTACACGCAATTAAACCTGGATAAGCACACAGTTCATGACAGGACTTCTAGCTTTAACTGTACTTCAGAATAAAGCCCAAATATATGCTTCCAGGTCTCTACCCATTAACATTTCCATTGCATCCTGTGTTTGCTTGCACATGTACCTTACTAGTATTTTTTGGTGAACTTCTGGAGATAAGTGGCTGCTCTGCACATTCGATTGCTGACAATTAACAATCATACAGTGTCAAATAAGGATCATACAGTTAAAACTAGAAGTCCTGTCATGAAATGCACACAAATAGCACGTCGATCTGAGTGTTAATCTACGTGTTATGACCATAGTAAGGCTATCAAATTCTGTACATATGGCCTGTGCATAAGCAATGTTTCAGCCAATGGACCTCCGGGTAACCCGGAGGTCCATTGGCCGAAACATTGCCTGTGTTTGCTATGGGTAACCAGGAGAACCTGCCATGCTTCGGATTCCATTCAATATGGCAATTGCATGCAATTCCTACGTGCAATTAAGCCTAGATACATGTAAGCGCACAGTTCGTGGCAGGACATCTAGTTTTAACTGTACAGGTGGGAATTTTGTTCGAAAAAGAATAATCATGCGTGCCATGTATGATCATTAAGCATTCAAGAGTAGTGCTAACAGACTTTTCTCCAATCACTCTGTTTCTTCTCTTGTTTAACCCTTTACCTAACATGAAATGCAGACGGCACTTGCAAAAAAAACCTTGAACAACTAAAAATTTTCATTTTTTGCATCAAAACATAGCTTATGACTCCTCATTTGAACAAGTTATGTTTTTGATGAACAAATTATGAAAACTGAATGCTCATTTTTGTGAATAGCGCTGGCTAGCTTTTACTGTTATGTTGTGAACAGGGTTTATTATGAATAGAACCAATTATATCTTGTATGACACAGCTCACTGAGCTCTATTTGAATTAAAGCCCTTGGAATATTTTTCTTCAAATTGGTAAGAATGTGAGAAAAAAAAAACATAATTTCATGTACATGTTATTAACCCTTTAGCCTAACATAGGGCCAAAAATGGTCAGGAAATTGACCAAAATAAGACAACCAGTGTCTAAAATATCGTACAAATGTCTCAATAAAACCATACAAATATGGATATAATTAGAAGCGGCTCGTCGATATCCATATTTGTATGGTTTTATTGAAAAATTGTGAGAATGTTTAATGAAAAATGTGAAATTTAATAATTTTTTTTTAAAAAAAGCTGTGTTAGGTAAAGGGTTAACTCAACCCTCTACTGTAAAAGAATTTGATTACCGTATTCATTTACTGGTGTTTAATGTCACATAATTCTGCACAATGACTAATCACGACCACAACATGGAGATAAAGTCAAGGTCAGTCAATCGTTTATACCCCATGTTGCCTATTTTAGAGGACTCACACCCCAAGCATTAGTGACTGGGTCCTATTTTACCAGTGAAACAGAGCTTGTTTACCACAGTAAACAATCACTGCTTCACTTCCCAGGGTCCCTGCTGGGGAAGGTTACCATAATTTTGCATTTAGACTTCAGATGAGATTAGATGACGAAACTTGCCTGCAGATACATGATTAATAATTATTGAACTTCACAGCCTTAACCCTTTACCCATCGCAGACGATATCAAAATTTATTATTTTAAATATTTTTTTTAATTTTTCAAAAAATGTCAACAAAACCATATCATGTGACTCCTCGTTGGAACGAGCTCGACGAGCTCATTCCAACGAGGTGTCACATGATATGGTTTTGTTGAAATTTTTTGAATTATAATATTTTTTCATCTGCTGAATTTGCATATTACATGGATGGATGCAGGCAATTCGTTAGGTAAAGGGTTAACTGGTTGAGGGCTAGATTATTTTTGGTGGTCTGAAATTATTATTCAAAGTTTGTTTTTTTACAGATTATTGGAGAGTGTCGACAGTCCACTCTCCAATAAGTTGTAATAAAACAAATTTATAATGAACAAAATACTATTTGCATTTGACTGAATATGAAACATGAAAAGGAAAATATCGGCTTTTGCTCTGGTATCCTCATTTTTTTTAAAGTCATGGTAGTGGCTTCTAGCACTCGACCAGTTAAAGGAAAATTAAAAAATTCTTCCACACTCCCATCAACTATGACACTAGTACAGCAGAGGTACTTAATTGAATATCTGTTTAATTGCATAACCCTACAGTATTAATTGAATATAATTTCCAAACACACAACTGTTCACTATACCTTCAGTACAAATTTGACCTCTTAATTGCATATCGATTACATAGTAAACTTCTGTTAATCAAATAATAAATCTTCTAATATCTAGAGAAATTACCCTGACAATCACTAAATACCTTTGTTTATAGACATATTTGGTCTCTGTACACCCAATACAGGCATTTAATCTACAATATCTTCTTGGGCAGAATTTTGTGAATTCTGTCGAACAAGATATAATAGAATGAATGTATAGTTTATCTCTAATGAGAAGAAAAATGATCAAATACCTATTAATTGAATACTCCTGTTAGTTGAATAATTCTTACTGGCAAAGTGACTATTCAGTTAACGGAGTTTGTCTGTGATGATACCAATAACGTTATATATATAGAATAAACTAGGGCTGAAATGGTTGGCTCATTTTCGTAACCGACTAACCGAGAGCTATAACCAGATAATATCTGGTAATCCATGGCCATTATTTCACCAAATATGGGATCAAAACTATAGAAATTGGAAAGCAGTATTCTCAAACTATTCCATAGTGTGTATACAAACGAACGTTGTCGTGTATTCGACAACATTCGTTTGTATAAACACTACGGAATAGTTTCTGCCATTTCTCACGGAAACTGCCAATCATTAACAAAGTCTTGAACGCCAAAGTCAATTATTTCTCAATATATACAACGCAGCTTCGATGTGTAATTTATCACAAAGGAGAAGCTGCAGATTTACTACGTTTTAAATGTGGAATGACGATCACTATCGATATTTCAGATAACCGGTTGACAGTTTTTCTAATCGGTTAGGTGGCTAACTGGTTTTAAACCGATTATCCGGTTAACCATTTCAGTACTAGACTAAACACATGGTGTTTTCAAGTAAAAAATTTATTCTATGAGTTGGATTAAGAATGAAACCGACGAGCCTCTGGTGAGTCGGTTTCATTCTTCATTCTATGAGTAGAATAATTTTTTTACTTTAAAACACTATACTTTTATTTGTTTATCCCATAAATCTTTTACAGGATAGTCACAGAGAAATCATATTGTTACTCGTGATAAAACACAGTGAGAAATTAGGAGTATATAGGTCCAGTTTGAAGACAAGCAAAATTAATGAAAAAAAAAGGCGCAGTGATACGCTTCTTTTGAAAATAATTCCCCTACAAACCAGAGCTAAACTTGCCAAAATACTTTATTAAATGAACAATGTGTAGTATGTTCTACTGGCTTTGTGTAATACTTTTAAAAAGGTTTAAAGAAAACAACAATTGAACAGTTAATTATACTACACGAATGCGGTAGAGGTCAGAGGTCAACAAGTCCATCTCTACTATAGGAATAAATTCTTTCAGTGTTAAACCTATGGGGAAAATTTATCGCCCTACTAGGTGAATAAAGCAAAATTTTATCCAAGGCTTTTATTGTTCAAATAAATAGCCATTTATGGGATAAAATATTTTTGCTATACTGCCCAGGTTGCAGTAGGCCATTCTAAAAGTATAAATTTTACCTCTTACATGTAACTGCACATGGATATGTTATAGGTCCCTATTATGATATCAAAATTGATATGGTTGGTAATTATAAACAATGTTTTCTAAAATAATTTTGATTTAAAGAAGGCAGCTCTTTAGTTGGGCTTATAACTTATTTGCACAGAGTGACCTTTGAATGTATCAACATGTTGACAGGTACTGTTACACAGAATCTATTTTTAGCTCGCTGATTGTTTATTTGGGTCACACTTGTTTACTTGAAATATGACAGAAACTTCTGGAAACTTAATGAGGTGATTTAATTTAACCAATCAGCAATTAGTAGGATAAAGGAACATTGGAGAAATTTCTCATTCTGAAGCTTTCTATTTGAAGACTATATAATAACCTCTGTCAATAGACTTTTGACACTCATTCATCTCACACAGTATTGAGAAGTGACTTGGTTATACATTCAGCATTCACTGAACATTTGAGATTATTATTACAGGACAGTGCATTGTTATTAGATAGCAGCTGAGTTTAATATATATTGTTCAGAAAATTATTTTGTGATCTGAGCATCATTGTCTATTGGAAAAGTGTTTCCAAAAGTTGAAGATAATTTATTCTTCTTGTGTAAACCATGATTTATTCTTGTGAAAAACCAGAATTCAAATGGATAATTTTCCAACTACCTGAGGAGCAAAAAACTTGTTGGATATTAATTTCAGCTGAATTTTGCAAAGCTCTTTATTGCAATTTATTGGAGACTACTGAATTTTTGAATTCTTTGCAATTTATTGGAAACCGTTTCTACAGACACATTCTTGGACATTACAGTACTAGATGGAAAGTTTTTTCATCACTGAATTATGGGATTCTATTGAACTTTATTTTGGACCAACTGAAAAATATATTTTCTGTTTTTAAGTATATTTTCTGTTTTTATTTTAATGTAAACCAAATACACATGCAGTATAAAAGATTTTATATCATTTTCATTTCAAATTAATTTGGTTATTAAATTTTAGAACAGTTAAATTTGAGTTATTGTTTTGATTTGCAGATTTCTTTCTATTACTATTATTGTTACATGTATTATCGGAATACACCTTAACAGGATAACAGAGTAAACTGCTGTTAATTGAATGAAAAATCTTATTATATTACATGTCAAGAAATTAGGCTGATAATCACTGAATTCTACTTTTTATAGATTTATGTGGCCTCACTTCATACAATACAAGCATTTAATCTATTACATCTTGTTTTAGTGAGCTCATGACTATTATATGTCTTGTTCGAAAGAAGTCCATGGGCTCTGTTGAACAAGACATAATAGATTAAATGCCCAGATTATCTCTAGAACATAGCTGTGTAATCAAATCCCTGCACGGAGTACTGTGAGTAGCCTTCCCGGTCAGGACACAATTACTCCAGTGGCTTGAGATCTCAGAAATAGTAATTTTGTGAAATCAAGAAAAATGAAAGAAAATAGGTTCTGAGATTGAATGTTCACTCATTTCCTTTTGGACAAGTGATATTCTAAAGCTGTGTTGAGAGGTAAGCACTCAAAAAACTTTGACCAGAGTATAATCCAGTCAAGATCCATTTTAAATGCTCTGTTCACTTTCACAGTACTGTAAATTCATTCTGTTATCGTTCTATATTTAATTACAACTACTACAACTAGCTTAATCTTCAACCACTGTAAAAAGGGTGAAAATTCTTCAGACGTGTGTTCCTTTACAAGGTGGTTGATGAATTGGTCAGTTATACATGTACAACTGGAAAACTACATAAACCTGAGAAACCAAAAAGACTGTTTACCGCTTACCCAACTCATACGGAATTTGTTATTTTAATTATCAGCTTGTTCCGATCAGGCCTGTCATGATTAACCCTTTACCCAATGTAATGGCAAAAACCGGCCAGTGCTATTCTACAAAATCGCCAATTAATTTTCATTATTTTTTTGTCTCAAACACATAGGTTATGACCCCTCGAAAAGGTCGTTCCAATGAGGGGTCATAACCTATGTTTTTGGGACAAAAATTAGTTACTCAAGAATTTTTTGCAAGTGTCACCTGCTTTTCATGTTAGGTAAAGGGTTAATCGATAATTCAACTAATCATCGCAAACACCCATAATCGAATGCAATTTCAAAGTCGATTATGGATTTTCATCACTCCTTTACTGATAAATTGTTAGTTATTACTCTCCTCCCCACCATGTTCGTAAGAAGTGTCAAAGGTTGTAGAATATCAAAATACACTGCAATTAATATGGGAAAGATGTGTGTGGGAGCGAGGTGGCTCAGTGGTAGACTGTTGGACTTCTATGCTAGAGGTCCCGAGTTCGATCCTCATCCATGACGACCCGTGTTGTGTCCTTGGGCAAGGCACTTTATC
Organism: Pictodentalium vernedei; assembly: GCA_031216915.1. Classification (NCBI taxonomy): domain Eukaryota; kingdom Metazoa; phylum Mollusca; class Scaphopoda; order Dentaliida; family Dentaliidae; genus Pictodentalium; species Pictodentalium vernedei. The sequence goes on along the minus strand of CM062288.1, from coordinate 32,493,097 downwards.
CCAGTTGCCTACATGGGGGCACAATGACGCTGTGTACTAAGGCATACTGCATGTTGCTGGTGCACATGTCTTCAACCGCTGTAACCCTGCTTGAGCGGAGCTTGAACAGAGTTAGTATGTTGAGGAGCTGACAGTTGGTCATCGATGTTCGGTGGTTCTCTCCGGGTACTCCAGCTTTCTCCACCCGTAAAACTGTCACGGTCACGATTAGCCACTGTGCATAAGTATGTGACATAACCACCAATAAAATAAATAAATAAATAAATGGGAAAGATGTGTAAAGATACAACACATAACACCAGGTCTGGTAATCTTAAAAGTATGGGATTACAAATAATAGCCCTTCTCAGTTTGCCAAGGAGTGCAACTGCCTTCTTAAATCTCAATGTTGTTATTAGACTCTTGACTACCTCAGGTTCAAACCTGATCTAGGCTCAGGTTTGGGCCTGAGACGGTCAAGAGTCAGAATTTTCCCTGGAGAGCAGTAAGCATGCAACATACCTGTATGCCTAAAGAATGTCCGGCCTAGGGAACTAATGACCTAAAGTTTTGACTTCTAGTTATTTCTCAAGTTCACAGATTATGAGTAAAGTTGACGTTAATCGATTATTCTTCTTCAAATTTCATAATCGTGTCAGTCCTAGTTCCAATCAGGCATGCATGATACAGTTTTGTTTAAAGTCTATCATTTTTACAAGTTTTTTTTATATTACCGGTATGTTGGCAGATGTAGCCAATTCATTAGGTAAAGGGTTAAGATACAAGAAATTCAAAGACTGTGAATCTGTAAACATTATACACTACTGTGATAAAAACAAGAGGCCCCACGGGGCCTGAAGCGCTCATCTTGAACAGAACACAATATAAACAGAGTCCAAGAAATTATCATCCATTTACAAGAAATAATTTTGAAAAGTATTCAAGTATTCATATTTGTATTCATAAATACATTGTAAAGTATTCGTATTCGTATTCAATACATTTTAAATTTGTGTATTCGTATTCATATTCATAAAATTTCAAAGTATTTGTATTCGTATTCAATACATTTACAATGTATTTGCCCCAACCCTGCCAAGAATGAGTCTATATTAAGCAATCCATCTCAATAGGATACACTGTCAATCCTTGAGTCACTCAGGAGTGACAAAAATAATCCAGACATCATGCCTTTTCTTCAGTTCATCATAATGTAAAATCTAGAGCTCCCCTATGAAGCCTCTTGATACAACCTATGTGGATTAATCTTAGTTACACACCTCTGGAGGTTACTGAATACAACATTTTTAATTCTTCAGCAACATGGCCAATTCCGGCTCCCATAGGGCGCCCAAATATTATCCCAGGCTCTCGATTTGAACACTGCTGAATCTGACTTCCCTAGATATGTTGTGTACCATATATGAAAGCATTCTGACTGTTGGATCTGAAAATGAGAAATTTTAAAAGAAATTTCTTCATATTGCACTAAGTTAAAATTTGGGCTACCATTGCAAGCCCAAATATTAACCTATGAATACGATTTTAACAAACTTGAATCTGACCCCCCCCCCCCCCCCCCCCCCCCCCCCCCCCCCCCCCCTCTAGAGATGTTATATACCAAATATGAAAGCATTCTGACTAGTGGATCTGAAGATTTTTGAAGAAATTCCCTCATATTGTATTAAGTTAAATTTCAGGTTCCCATACAGAGCTCAAATATTAACCCAGGCACTTGAATTGAACAAACTTGAATCTGCCCCCCCTAGAGATATTGTATACCAAATATGAAAGGATTCCGACTGGTGGATCTGAAGAAGAAGATTTTTAAAGAAACTTCCTCATATCGCACTAAGTAAAAAATTTGGGCTACCATAGCGAGCCCAAATATATACCTAGGAATATGATTTGAACAAACTTGAATCTGAGCCCCCTAGAGATGTTGCATATCAAATATCATAGCATTCTGACTGGTGGATATGAAGAAGAGTTTTTTAACATTATCACCCATATTGAACAAAGTTAAAATTTGGGCTTCCGCAGGAAGCCCAAATATCAACCTAGGGACTTGGTTTGAACAATCTTGAATCTGACACTCATAACAATGATGTATACCAAACATTAAAAGATTCTGACTGGTGGTTTTGAAGAAGAAGATTTTTAAAGAATATTCCCCATATTACCCTATGTTAAAAATTTGGGCTCCTGTACTGAGAACCCAAATATGAACCAATGGGCTTTATTTTGACAAACTTGTATCGGACCCCCCGATGAATGCTGTATACCAAATATCAAAAGATTCTGATGATTGGTTCTGGAGAAAAGATTTTTAAAATTTTTGCAAATATGCTGACTCAGCATTTTTTCAATGCCCATTACAGAACACCCTAACATAACCGATGGCAATTTTTTTTACCATTCAATTCTACTGGTCCTAAGGATACTTCGTACCATATAACAGCTCTCTGTTCCGTGTGCTTTGGGAAATATGGGCATTTGAAAATATTTCTATTTTTAGCTCCCAGGGTTCCCATGGGGATGCGGTAATTTTTTTTTGCAAGAGTCAAGTACTTACGACCCAATAATACCACATACCAAATTTGGTCCAAACCAGACCATCTGTTCAAAAAATAGAAATTTTGGGCAGGGCCAAAAATCTTACCCCTCCCATCACAAAGCCAAATATTGCTTCACGAACTTCATTTGAACCAACTTGATTCTACACCTCAAAAGGAAGCTACATAGCAAATACCAAGTCATTGTACACACTGGTTCATTAGAAGATTTTAAAAATATTTTGGAGCATTTTTCCCCACTCCCTCCCTATGGGGCTGGGCATGCAATGCCCCTTCGGGACCATCACACACACAAACTTTCACTTGAATTGGTCCAGTGGCTTTGGAGGAGAAGACCAAAACATGGTGTTGACAGATGACGGATGGAGAGCGATGAAATTAGGGCTGTCACGATTAATCGATTATTGATCGGTCACGGTGAAATCAATTAGTATTTTTCGTTGTCGAATAATCGGTAAATTGTATCCCGTTTTAGACGTTTAATAATTAAAAGAAAATTTGCTGAAAAAACTATTGTTTCCAAAGGTAAAGAGTTAAGAACATCGATGTTAAACCCCAAGAAGCTGTTGGAAGCATTTGTCTTTCAGGTACATTCATCAAAGGTTTGGTGTTCTGAACTTTTGAACCGTCAGTCTAATAATCAAGACCGGTTGGCAGTTGCAAAGTTCGCAACTGCCGACCGGTCTTGATTATTACACTGACGGTTCAAAAGTTCAGAACATCGAAGCTTTGAATGTATCTAAAAGATGATCGTCTTCGTTGTTTACTTGAGGTAGGTCAACTGACTTCAACTTTATTTTTATCAACTTCAAAGAGAGGGAGAGGGAAGGTTATCTAGGTACGATTAATCGATTATCATCGATTATTTGTGACGATTAATCGATTCCTAAATTGAAAAATCGTGACAGCCCTAGATGAGATTAGCTCAGCTTGACTTTGTCAAGATGAGCTAAAAAAGCAAACAAAGAATTTCCACCAGATCCTGACTGGATCATGATCTGGTTGAAATTAACTTTCTGCTTTTCTCACTATAGCACTGTAGAATCTCGCACATCAAAAAAGAAATCTAGGAACATTGAATCTGAGATGCTATTTTCGTTGCTCTTTTTTCATGATACATCTTAAGTTTGAAAGATTTTATTTATGAAAGCCAGCCCCACCAGGTTATAAGTTTGTTGTCACGTGATCATGATCTATCGAGAAAAATACCATGTTTGTGATCACAGTGTTTTAGATAAACAAGCTTGAAACAATAGATAGAGTACAGTTGGTGTGGAATCCACGTGTGGGCAGTGATGTCCACGCATGCATTTACCAGGTAATAGAAATCATCATCGGCAAAATTTTAATTAATGGTGCTAAGAGTTGTACCTGGTGCTTCATTAATTAATTTTTTGATGATTATTCCTATAAATAGGGTATGGCATCTAATATTATTGTGACTGTGGAAATATTGCCCACCCGTGTAAAGTTACCATCTACAGCGGCCGCACTTTACAACTAATTAATTTAAAAACTTATTCTTTCCAACCACCTGGACAGCAACACTGCAAATGCAAAATGTGAGGAGGAGTTTAAATCCCTCCTCAGTACCCATAGTTTATGAGCATGCTCACTCTCATCTGTTGCTAAAGTGCCAGCATTAATTTTCTTGCAACGTAGAATATACCGATACAGATACACTGTGGTATCATATATCAGAAGGCCCCAATGAATCTGGGTCACTCCACCGTAATGACAGCTTGCACCAGCCCCCACCCCCCCCCCCTCCCGAGTTGTTTTGTTCTATGCCAGTTAGCCTTGGTCATCTTGCCCTAATTGGAGGATACCTGTGACTGTAAATATTTTTCATAGGGGCTTGGAACTCAGAGGACTATTTATTTATTCATTTATTTACTGGTATTTAAGGTCACATACTTTTGCACAATGTCTAATCGTGGCAATGACAGTTTTACAGGTGGAGGAAGCCGGAGTACCCGGAGGGAACAACCGAGCATGGACGAGCAACTGTCAGCTCCTTAACATTCTAACTCTGTTCAAGCTCCGCTCAAGCAGCGTTACAGCGGTTGAAGACATTGTGCACCATTGGCGTACAGTATGCCTTGGTACACTGTGTCATCGTGTCCCCATGTCGGCAACCGGGACAAAGTTCCTTGCCCAAGGAAACAACATGGGTCATCCCAGATGGGGATCAAACTCAGGACCTCTAGTATTGACGTCCAATAGTCTACCATTGAGCCACCGCTCTCCACACTCAGAGGACTAAAAAAATATTTTTAAAATCCCTCCCATAAAAGTACCATTTTCAGTAGGATTGGAAATGTCTATTTCACACAATCTTTTGTTCACACCATATTTTAAATTTTTAATTTAAAAAGTGAAAATGTAAATGCATTTCATAGCAGCATATGGTGTTATTTATGAAAACAATATAGGTACATGTACATGTACTGTGTTCAGTTTCCAAATTTGGTGCATATAATATTAGAAATACCAACTGAATATTTTTATTCTCCTCCAGAACTCAAGTCATTCTAGTGTACTATATAAAATAATTCTTGATGAAAATAAGCACATGTTCTGACATTTGTAATCATTATAGGTTTGCACTAAGGTAATCTGACCTTTTTTAAATCAGCTATTTTGATTGGAAAAATGGATGATGACTAAATGACTAAATAGATTGAAAGTGGGAATAGTTTGCACTTCTGTTTTTACCTACATCATATAATTCCAGATATGAACAGTCAAGGAATTTGTTCAGTTTCGGTTTCTTGTGAGAAAAACTCTAATCACAGCCTCCCATGTAGGCTCTTCAGCAATAGAATGTGACTGATGTGTGAAGTGCCGACCAGGTATGTAACGCACACTTTTTTCCCCCAAAAGTTGAGAAATTTTGACAATGTACAGGGAAACTCACACATGCTCTCATCCAAAACCTTTGTTGTTTCAATGTGTGCCGTAACTGGATTATTCTGTCGAACCCACATCCAAATGAGCAAAATTTAGCACCATCTGACACTGACTGGCATGTATTCCATGGGAAAATTGAAATGAAATTTTGAATAAATTGGTCAAAAGAAGTTATCTAATAAAAGTGCCATGACTTCCAACTTATGCAGGCATAAAAAATAATCTATTGTCCATTAGTAAATGCCCTCACATTGAATGAAAACGTTTTGTAAGTGTGAAAATTCAAAGTCTCCTAATGTTGTCCGATACTTTTTCTGGTATTGTTGATGCATATCTTTCTGAAATATATACATAATAAGGGGGTATTTGATTATATTCACTATAAAAATCAATAATTATGTGTTTCTTAATGATCCAAGCATTGGCCACAGGGGTATGGAAACGTATTAAAAATTATCATTCATTATTTGATGTACATTTGACTATCACTTGATACTATTTTCAAACCGAGTTGGAACATAACTCTCAGGCCTGGCATTTTCAGGACAGTGATTTATTTGCTCGCCTACTGCTCGCCTTAAACAAGCCAAGACCAATACCGGGTCTGGACCTGTGTCGCTGTATGCAACAGATCTGAAAATTAGATACACGATACAACTCATCATTATGAAGCAGCAGACCAAATATAAAATTATTCCCTTTCATAGAATAGAAGCCAAGAAAAGTGTTTCGGACAGACTCACAGAATGATGGACTGACAGATGGAGTCGAGCGGTTATTAGACCTGGCAACGCAGGTAAAAAATTAAGGAGGGCGAAAACTAGCCCTCCTGGCCTAAGAAAACAATGATTACCACAACCGCCTAAAACTCACATCTTTTAATACCTTTGCTACATGTATTTTAGTGGTCTCTGTAAGATGGCCACACTGCCCCTCCCACATCTCCAGGCCTTACTAAGGCCCGGAGGTGTGGAAGGGACAGTGTAGCTGACTCACAGAGACTACCTTGTTACAAACACCAAATAAAATGTACAAAGCCCACTTGGCAGAATATTGATTAACAGTGAAACTTCATTTTGCAATTTTGGCTTTTGTAAGCTTGAGGAGAGCTAATCGCTTGCCCAGGGCATGTGAGGGGAGCGAGTTTTAGCCCTCCTGCATTTTTAAGAATGACAGGCCTGAACTCTGTTGAATTTCAATTCAGGTTCCTTATTCCTTATTAAGGCATTTATAATTTTAATTCATTGCCCTTCTCTTCTGCTCAGTATTCACATTGCCAAGTTTGAAGATCATGTGATCCTTTCTTCTTGACTATCAGTCTCTTGTTTCATTGGCCAAGGCCCATTTGGAGGCATGATCTGGTAAAGCCTGTTTATTTTCCAACATGACGAGATGTGAGAAAAGTTAAGATTTACAAAAGTCAAATTTCTGATTTTACAACAAATGTCAAGCTGAATTCAGTACACATGTGGTTTGAAAAGATGGTACAGTAGAATCCTCTTAATTGAATATCTATTTTGCCAGTGAAAATTATTCATTTAACAGGAGTATACAATTAACAGGGATTTGGTCAGTTTCCTGTGTTCTGGAGGTAAACTGAGCATTTATTCTATTATACCTTGTTTGACAGAGCTCATAAAGCTCTGTCAAACAAGATATAACAGAATAAATGCCTGTATTGGATGTAGTGAGGCCAAAAAGGTTGATAAATAAGGGGAATTTGGTGCATGTCACAGTAATTTTTTCGACATATTACAAAAATTTATATACAATTAACAGGAGTTTACTCTACAACTCATATGCAATTAACAGACCAAATTTGTACTGAAGGTATGGTAAATGGTTTTGTGTTTGAAAATTATATTAAATTAACAGGGATATACTATTAAGAGATATCCAATTAAGTGGGTTCTACTGTAATACTAAAACTTCCAACACAGTAAACACTACAGGTTTGTAAGTAGGAATTGGACTGGGTGACTGCACAACTAGCGACATTTCCAAAAAGGATGATGTTAAAATCTCTGTATTTTTAGGGCTGTCGCGATTGTTCAATAAGTTGACTAACTGACTGTTGTTGCAGTCGACGGTTTTAAATTTTAGTCTACCGTTGTTCATTTTCAAAGTAGTACAAGTTTAAATTGCACTGTATAATGAGGTGAATGAACAGTTTGGTTATTAACCTTTGAAATGACTAACCATAGTTACTTGTAATATCCAAAGGCCTTTGTTTTCCACACGATTGTGTTGTTCTTCTGAAATATTATTTTTTTATCAGTTGTGGTATGAATACGATCACTGACTTCCAGGAAACATTGGTGCCTTCTCTCAACTCTGTAAGCTGATTGCATATATTTTGTGTTCTATATACCACAACCTTCATTTTGATGTATGATTTGTGTACATTTAATTTAAATTTATGGAATATCCGAGGTTGGAATTTCAAAGTAAACAATTTTCTCTTACTTATATAGCACCTTAAGGAGTCGTCCAACATAACTTTGGGCATTTTTCTGAAAATTTCCACAATGCCCTAAAAACAAATTAAAGCGGTGAATAACAACATATTATATACCAAAATAATGACAAAAGTTTACAAAACCCGAATTTATCCACTTTTTCGATTTTTAAAATGTTTTTGCTTTTCATAATGAAGAAATTGCCAGCCGCATAAGTAACCATCAGGATTAACAAGGAATTCAAATAAAAGACTCCACACTTCATACTCAGAGAAAGCATATTTATCATTTCATCACCAATGTGGTGAGAACGCTCAGGGGAAAATGGTTGACCACAAATGCTTGATTCTGTTTGGGTGACATGTTTGTTATGATCACATGGGTTTTGGGCAAAGTTGAGAAATGATTTTATTTCCCATGATCTGAACTCTTCAAACATTTACAGTTAAAACTAGAAGTCCTGTCATGAAATGCGCACAAATAGCACGTTGATATGCGCGTTAATGTACGCGTTATGGCCCAAGTAAAGCTATCAAATTCTGTACATATGGCCTGTGCACAAGCAATGTTTCAGCCAATGGACCTCCGGGTAACCCGGAGGTCCATTGGCAGATACATTGCATGTGTTTGCTATGAGTAACTAGGGTAACCTGCCGTGCTTTGGATGCCATTCGATATGGCAATTGCGCGCAATTCCAACGCGCAATTAAGCCTAGATAAGCACACTATTCCTGACAGGACTTCTAGTTTTAACTGTAACTGCTGTTTTTCAATCTGGGAGGCGATGGGATGTACAACTCATGACACATTCATAAGTAAATATTCAACTGATAATGTGATAATTGCAAGATACAATCCATAGTACCGCTGTAGGGTTCAGAAACTATACAATGTGGTGCAAGTGTCAGCAAGGGATTAATAATACGCCACCGATTCAAACTACTATTCTTTGGTTGGTGACAATGATTAAAACTTAAAAGTGGAAAATTATATTTGAAAACAGAAATATATTCACATCAACATACATTACAGTCCTCACAATTGTGTATTTAAGAAAAACAAATTTTACTGTCGCCAAACTATATTAGTGACATAAAGAAGGCTTGATGAAGTCTGCTGTGAAAAAAAGAAGACCAATGTCAAGGAGAATTATCAAAAAGGTTTCTTCCTGTTCACCAAATATAGCGAAATGCTGTACCATCGTAAATTTAAATATCTCACTCGCACAACTGCATTGTGTATAAGATGGATCAACTTCAATTTTGAGCACTATTAGCACCAAAAGGTTGAGGTAATCTATGTGTGTTGACACTCTGGGGACAGAAATAGAAAAAATCCGCTAGACAGACAAAAATCACATGAATTACCAAAATGAGACCACAATATGTCATACTAGTTAAGTGTTTAGATAAATGAATTTAATAACCGACACAATTCCAATATTGTTCAGACCAGTAACCCTTCGCCTATAAAATTAGTATTGGTAAACAGATCAGTTACTAATGTTCTTAAATCTCACGAGAAAACAACAGTCAAGCCTCCCCAAACAGCAACTACGGAAGGCCAATAGTTTCAAAATAAACAAGCGCTATTGCTGAAGGCAATTATACCCCCACTGCAGTGCTGGACTGATGAAGCATAAATGAATAAAAAAAAAAATAATCTGACAACACCGAAAATCATTCTAGTCTTGGGAAATGTTACATAATTACATACCAAGTTCCATAATAATTTACTTAAGTTATGATAGTTATGAATATTCTCGGATGGACTCACACACAGACGGATGGATGCATGGACACACAGACGGACGGACGCATGTAATCAAGTGGGGGTATAATGAAGCATACCAAATCATGTACATAAATGAATTAGAAGCAAGGATTCTAAGTGTAATTGATTGGTGAAAATATTCTGCATGCGGGACAGGTCATTTTTGGTTGTTTTGGCCACACTTGAACATTCAAATGACGCTCTTGGAAGAAATGGACACATATAATACTAAATGAGGAAGTTTGGCAGTTTACCCTTTCTGGGTGTTATCGGTCTCATTGTATTTTTAATTTTTACCAATTTGATACAGATCTCATGTAAAATGGCACAGGATTGTGGGGAATGTGGTCACACCAAACTCACGAAAGCCACGTTGGACATTCTTCATTTTACATTGCTGCACTTGCTCATGACTCCATACTCATTCTTCTCAACTGTGTGGATTTGACCTTTGGTGAACTTTATAAAGGGTAAACAAACACAAGAAAAATGGCAGCCCTTTTGAAATGTAGGCAACCTAAATTACAATTGGTCTTGTAGTCTGTTCCTTGCAAGAATGATAAAAAGATTTCTCCGAGCCTGTACTAGAAGGATTTCAGAATTTAAGGTATTTTATTGTATAAAATCTGATCTCTTACGAAGGCCATAGCAGACTTTCAGGCAGTGCTTTCTGCCACATGGTAATGGTTCCATGGCAAATATTAGTTTCCACATTGATATATAATAATTTATTGGGGTTATTCCTTTCTGACCTTCTCTGGACTGTGGAGAAAAAGTTATCAGGACAACTCGTACCCTGGACAATTCGTACCTTTGGCCACAAGTTGTTTTTGTGAAATATTATTAAATTATCAGTTCTGGTGCGAATACGGTAGCAGACTTCCAGGAACCAGTGGTGCCTACAGTCGACTCTATGAGTTGATTACACATATGTTTTGTGTTCTATACATCTCAATCTTCAATTTGATGTATATTTTGTGTACATTTAATTTGAATTGAAGGAATATCAGAGGTGAGAACTTTCAAAATAAACAAAATTTCATTACTTATCCAGGCCCTTCAGGGCCTATATAAGTAAGGGAATTTTGTTTATTTTGAAATTCTCACCTCTCATATTCCTTAAATTCAGATTAAATATACACAAATTATACATCAAAATGAAGGTTGGGATGTATAGAACACGAAACCCATATGTAATCAACTCATAGAGTCGACTGTAGGCACCACTGGATCCTGGAAGTCTGCTACCGTATTCGCACCAGAACTGATAATAAAATAATATTTCATCAGAACAACTTGTGGCCAAATGTGCTTCATATGTCCAAGAACAAAGCTAGGCATTCAAAACACTTTCGAATACAGCGATAGGACTGCATTTTAGTGCTGCCGCGGTTATCCGGATAACCGGTTAACCTGTGGTTAAAACTTTGACCGGTCAAGAAAATGTTTTAACCCGTTAACCTTACATTCACTGTATATGTCCGTGTATAAGTCGCCCCCGTGTATAAGTCGTTTGGGATGCAACGGAAATAGGTAAGTTTTCACGCGTTACCACGTGGTGAATAAGAAGAATAAAGGAAAATTATTATTAAAGATTTAAAAAATACTCGCATTAATTTTTTTTCGTTGTTTATCACCCCAATGTCTTCATCCCTGTCAAGAAAATCCAACTCTCGTTTCTGACTGAAACTTCAGAGTTTCAGAATCAGAGCACCATTTGCGCCGTAACCTGCGCAGTTGTTGTGATTAAGTTGTTTTTTCCGGAATGCAAGAACGTTCCGGAAAAACCAATAAAAATACAACAAATGCACAGGTTACAGCGCAAATTATTTTCAAATTGTTGTCCCACTTAAGCAATGTTGGTGATATTGAAACTAATTTTACCTGCTGCACGTGTGCGTAATTTATAACTGGACATTACACATCAGTGAATTGGAGTTCATGGAATAAATAAATACGTCTCTCCAGGTATTGCTGGCAAACATTTAATGTATTATTACTTATTTTTTCGTTGTTATTTTGATGATTTTGTATTTTTTATGGGTTCATCCATATTGGCCCCACAAACCTGTTGATTTCCGGTACACACACTGATGTAAACACATGGGCGATTGAACAACAACAACTAAATAGAATACTTCTTTATTTATTATTATTTATGGTCAATGTAAATAACATTGGCCTGCCCGATATAAAGTTACAGTTGAAGCAAGAACACACTACAAAATAGGTACCTTAAATGCGGTTAACCACGGTCAAACACGCTGGTTAACCGGTCAGAAAAAAGTCTTAACCGCGGCAGCACTACTGCATTTTGGAAAAGGACAACGCTGTCTGCATTTTTTATTGAAGATGGTTTCCATGCTCGACAGACATGTGCAAATCACTCGTTACCACGAATTTCAATCAAAAAACAAAATCGTAATTCTAAGAAATTTCAACAGGTATCATGATACCTTGCATTGAATATGGGAACTGTGTAATCTCTATCTAATAACAGTATACTGTATGAAGGTGATCTTTTTTATTATTTGATTTTAGAGGGCGTTGTTTTTACATGCTTTTTCTGTCCGATGACGTCGGCCGGAAATCGAAAGTATACTCATACGTAAACAAAAGCAAAAGCATTGGAATTTTCCCCAATGCAGCTCTGTCGTCGTGTTTTGAAGAATTTTTATCCCCTAGCTTTGTTCTTGGATATGTAACGCACATTTGGCCACAAGTTGTTTTCGTGACATATCAAATTATCAGTTCTGGGGCGAATACTGCAGCAGACTTCCAGGAAACAGTGGTGCCTACAGTCGACTCTGTGAGTTGATTACACATGTGTTTCGTGTTCTATACATCCCAACCTTCATTTTGATGTACATTTTGTGTATATTTAATTTGAATTGAAGGAATATCGGAGGGGAAACACCCAAACCGTCCTCTGGCCAAACCGTCCTCTAGCAATTTGACCCAAACCGTCCTCCAATCTAACCCGAACCGTCCTCCACAGCGACCGAACCGTCCTCTGAGCAATTTGACCCAAACCGTCCTCCAGGGAAAGAGCGAACGGGAGAGAAGAGTGGTAGAATAATAACATAAAACTGGTTGTTTATTTATTGATTTTATTTATTTTTTAATTTTCAACTACGTTTCAAAAGATTTTTTTTTACAAAAACATAATAATGGTTATATGACATGAATACACGATAACAAAACAATATTTGTTATATCTTATCTTATATAAATAAGATTTTTAAAACAGGCATTGTTTCTTTACGGGGGTGGGGGATTCTGTTTAAATTTTACCGGCAGTGATTTTCAATGCATGATAACAGAAAATAATATTTTTAAACAGGCACATGTCCAATACATTAACGGTTACAAAATAACAATAGTTGTATAACACATTATCAATGTTTCTTTTATGATTTGCTAATTAGAATTGCTACAGCAGACAGAGTTTGTCTCGGTGTCTTTTCTTTGAGTTCATATTCTCTCCATATCACTTCTAAAGCTTTGTTGAATTTTTTAGTTTTGGGGTTAACATGGCGGCCCAGCTGACCCCAGTTCAGAAAGTTTCTCACAGATGGAAGGTAACTGGCTTCTTTATGGAGAAGCTCCACAAGCAAAAAGAACTGCAAATTTCTACGGCCAGCGGCAGCATTGATACGTCTGTGCCACCCCTCACAATCGTTGTTAGTGCGCACAGTTAGTCCAAATACTGACCAAGTATGTAATGGCCACACCGTCGAACAAACCCATTGATTTTCGGCATATGTGAAGAGCTGATCTAAAGCTGTCCCTGATGCTTGTTCTTTCAAATGCTGAAACTCACTTGAAATGTGGCTATAATGCAGATAAGGAAGTGCCATAAGTTTTTTGATAAGGCGGTATACATCGGTTTTTCTGCAGTAGTCAAGTTCTAAACCTAAACTTTGAACTTTGCGATACACAGCTTGCTGCCAATGAAAAGTACAGCCACGGAATTCTATGTTTGGTAGGAGTTCTCTTGCCGCATTCCAAACTCCTATCTCAAAGTCTGCCATGCAACGTTGTACTTTGATTGCCATCACACCACCCATTTTTTCCAACAAACATTTAAAAACTGCTTTATAGTCACATAGTCGCCTCCTGGACATAAAAATGAAAACAGCTGGCACCTGTTTCATCTCACCAGTTTCTGACAGTATAAAAGAGTGAATTCTGTAAAGGGTGTCCTAACAACACGAAAAGTACCATCCATGTACCAAGTCTTAGCATTTTTCAGCATTTCAAGTTGATCCTCTGTTGCGAACACTAAATGTCTAGCACTATCGACTTTGATGTCATCCACCAAAAAATCTGATGGGAAAAAGGACGGTCTAAAATCATATTCCAAGTCTTTTGGCTCGAGTGGTTTCTGAGCTTTACGATATCTATTTGCCCGTTTACACATAGCAGTCACTGTTGGGAGAGCCACATTATTTGAAGTAGTGTCATTTTTAAGACGATCTTCCACAATCTGCTGGGCAGGTTTATATAAATCTTTCCTCGCTGCTTCTTTTATCTCAACTGACTTTTGTGATGCAACATCCATTCCAGGCTTTCCCTCATGATTATGTGGTTTTAATCCAGGAGTGAAATCGTCACCAGACTGTTTTACAGTTGCCAAGCACACATTGGATTTTGATCGGACAGAGCATCTCCAGTAAACAACGCCCTTTTTTTCCTCTTTTCGTGCATATGAATATCCCATATTGTCCACTAGACGATTTTTCCCAAGTTGAGTACCTCCACACACAATTTTGTACACTGGTGCCTCGTCGTTGTGTACATCAACATTTACTCCTAGTGCCCGTCTTTCCACACTCTCATTTAATAATGATGGTCTATAAAATGAATTTTCGGCAGGAGGGCCATCGTTGTCAACAACTAAGGCAGGAGGCTCTACATGTATGTCCTCAGGTTGTTCATCAATGTCATTCTCATTAATTTCTGATTCTTCTCGCAGTATTGCAGCAGCGGAATTCTCATTGTCGCTGATCAGAGGTAGATTGATAATTTGCGGTAAATTGCAAGCATAGCATTTCCAGTCATCTAGAGTTTCTAAACCACGCATCAGTCGGCGATAAAAAGTCTGTGTGATGCCAGTTTGGCAAAGACGATGTTGCCATCTGTTACAGGAGTCACACTGAAGGCATTGCTGTCGACTAGTACACTGCCTCGAGCAGGACACACACGCATCAGAATCCATTTTTACTGACTGTCAAACAGTGGTCCACAAGGACTATTTATTGCCATATGCGGTCGCGCTACTTCTTTGAAAACAAAACAGGTTGAACTGTTTTAAATTACAATCATTCAGACAAAGACATTGCCTAAAAACAACAACGCCGGTACAATCTTTGTAATTACTATAATTAGTAATAATTAAAATACCAAACAGTGAGTGACCATTGATTAACTGAACTCAGCTTGTGTTTTCACAATAAAAAATCAGAGAACTTCTACTAAAATATAATCAAATGTAAACTGAAAAAACATGTTCTCACAATAAGTTTCAAAGTTTATTCAACATGTTAAAAAAATTATAGAAACATTCAATTTTTTTTTTCATTTTTAACTTATTTTCACTGGAGGACGGTTTGGGTGTATTAGCGGACGGTTTGGGTCAAAATGTAGCGGACGGTTTGGGTCAAATTGCAGAGGACGGTTTGGCCAGAGGACGGTTTGGGTGTAATTCTATCGGAGGTGAGAATATTCAAAATAAACAAAATTTCATTACTTATATAGGCCGTTAAAGCTATTCGTACATCAAGTTATCCCGATCCAAATAATTTCCTTTAAAGCCATAGTTACATTAACAATACTTTTTATAGTTACATCAAAAATACTTTTATTCCCGACGAAAATTGTCGAAATTTACATTTATTTGGAATTTGTTTTCTCTTTGGTTAATATTCGTTTTTGTCTGCCGCCATTTTGATGACAACACCGACACTGTGGAGCAAGACGAATTCTGATTGGTTTCTTGTGCCCAATCGGGACCGATTTGTCTCTTTCGACAGAGATTTTTTTCAAAAGGAAAAGGGAACTACGGCAAGCCGGAAGGGAAATCAACTTACGACTTACGAGTTATGACTTACGACTTATGACTTATGACTTACGAGTTGGAATTTCAACTTACGACTTACGAGTTATGACTTACGACTTATGACTTATGACTTACGACTTACGAGTTGGAATTTCTGTTTGTCTGTTTGTTCCTCTACCCCTCCGAGGTCCTTGAGCGGATCTTCACCAAACTTGCAGGGTGTATATAGGTTGACCCATGTAGTAATTGTCCTTGAGGGGCTTCTGCATAAAATTTTGAAACACAAAATCCTTTATCATTCTACACTTTCAATATTCTCCATGCTGAATGAGTCGTCGTTGCTCGGTGGTTCTTTCCGGGTACTCCGGCTTTCTCCACCAATAAACCTGCCACCGACACGATATGACCTTGGCTGTTAATGTGTCGTTAAACACCAATAAATAATATTAAATAATAATGCTGAATGAGTGTATGTTGTTGATGGCCTCAAGACTACCGTTTGTAGTTTTTTGCATATAATTTTAAAGCACAAAACCATTTAGTATTTTTGTCTGTTTGTTCCTCGATTCTCCTAGGTCCCTGGGTGGATCTTCACTAAACTTGCAGGATGTATGTAGGTTGAAACCGGAATTGCCTTTGAGGGTTTTTTCCATGCAATTTTAAAACACAAAACCATTTACCATATTATACCTTCTATATTCTCCATGCTGAATGAGCTGACTTCCACGGGACTTGCAGGGTATGTTGTTGATGGCCCAGAGATTATCCTTTGGAGTCTTTTGCATATAATTTTAAAACACAAAACCATTTACTATATGCACAAACCCCAGGGGTAGTTTTGCCCGTATAAATGATCTGTATTTACGGAAATATCCTTTACCTTTCTACCTTCCCATAATAATACCAATATATCTAGCATGTTGCTGTATCATTGGGTGGGAGAATATGTGTGTTGCAGCATCAGCATCCACATGGTGACCAGAACCTTCAACTCCACAGTTAAACCATTGATTTTTTTTATTGTTTTATATTGTTGAATATACATTTTTTGTTGATTTTGTTACAATTTATATCAAAGTATTGAAGTTATGTAATTGGTCATCTTACGGTAATAAAGATTCTATATCAAATATAATAACTCTTCTTCTGATTGTTTATGTTATTTAGGTCTAGTCCTTAGTCCCTAATTTATGGTCTTTCAGACTGTGAATTTTGATTGTCAGTATTCAAGTCATTTTGTTTTCAACCTTTCCGAAAATTAATTTTTTCTCAGTGTCATCATTTTGGGCAAAAGAACAAAAAATCCCTGCAAGTATATTTTTACATATAGTATGCTTTTCTTTAAAAGTGATATTGGAGTTGCAATAATTTTTATTTGAATAAGTCGTCAATTTTCTGGTGTTACCTTAGTTTTACATTCTATTCGTAAAATTATGGTATACCTTCATCTTCACATTGTCATTTACAGTATTGTGGTCGTTTTACGAAGTAAAACAAATTCAGTATATCGTAATTTACACATTGTCTATTTTTTGTTTTACCGTTAGAAAAATTATGGTATAGCGTAATTTCTACGGCGTTGAGATCTTTTTCACGTTATAACAATTTGCGGTTTACATCAGTTTTACAGTATTGTTTATGGTATAATAGTTTAGGGTATACCGTATTTTGACGGTATTGTTGTATTTTTTACGGTATGACAGTTTACAGTATACCGTAATTTCAACGGTACAAATACTGGCAACTGGATTGCCGGTATACTTTTACCATAAAAAATACGGTATATTTTTACAGGGTAAGTGACACGAGAAGAAAGTTGTATAGACGGAGTGCTATATCGTTACAGGCCGGGGGTTGTACTAACCCCGCAAATCCTTCTCTCACCCCACTAAGACGCCAACATTTACATTCTGTAACATTGACCTACAGATAGCATAACATATG
This sequence comes from Pictodentalium vernedei, assembly GCA_031216915.1. Taxonomy (NCBI): domain Eukaryota; kingdom Metazoa; phylum Mollusca; class Scaphopoda; order Dentaliida; family Dentaliidae; genus Pictodentalium; species Pictodentalium vernedei. The sequence goes on along the minus strand of CM062288.1, from coordinate 32,475,392 downwards.
GAACGACAGGAAAAGATTATACATTCATGTTAGTATAAGAACTTGTATGCAAGAAGAGGCATAACAAAAACTAAACCGAATTTTTGCTTATTACTATACAATGGAATACATCAAAAACATACAAGGGATAACATCAGTCAGCGACGAATACTCTGCTCTATGCTTTTGGCGCACCAAACTTAGCCCCGCGAGTTTTATATTCATCAACAACAAAGAGTTACACCCACCCCACGGGAGCAGGACGTTTCGTACACGGGCATTTCGTACACGACAATTTTTGGACGTTTCGTACACAAAGTGCCAGGAAGTTTCGTACACACATCTTTTTATCACTCTTCTTTGAATAAAATTGATTTATTTTAAATAAATCCATGTTTATCTTAAACAAAATGTGATACATGCAAAACACAAAAATGACATGTTGTTTTTGTATTTCTCTGATTTTATTCCAACACGATTTTTATTTACTTTGTATTTACAGCAAATTTTTGTCTTGTTTTTTTTTCTTTGCCCTTAACAATAGTACTACTCTATGGTTTCATTTCAAAGGAGCCTAAAAAGATTTCTCCGAAATGAAATCACAGACTAGTCCTATTTTGATTAGCAATTAGGTTCAATTGTTACCTGTTTTTCAAGTGACCATTGTAATAACATAGCAGCAATATGCATCCGGCAAATTAACCATTATAATCCTTACACCGAAGGTGCAAAGGGACGATGAAGGATTCTTGGAATCCCTTATGACCCAATTAGCTATTTTGTCCTTGTTCGTTTGTTTTAGACTGCGCAACATGAAAAGCCAGTTTGCAATTTGGGGTATGTGGACTTGATAACTGATTGGGGAAGGTGTTACTCAGCACCTGATATTACAATTAGTATCTAATATTTTGTTTATCACAACCTACTGTATATCAGAAGAAGAGAAATCCAAACAGTAACGCTGGTTTGGAAGCAGCTACAGCATTGTCGCGCCGCAGCGGTTACAAAAAGGAAAAACATGCCACCAATATGTGGTTTTTTGAAGGCTGGAGGTCATCCGTCAGCCTAACGAGGGAGATTGGATGCTGTGTCCTCACTAACTTACATGCGACTTATCTTAAAAATCAAATAGTGAATCAAACAAAAAATCAAAGAGATCAAGGAAATGAATCTATTTAATATGTGATCAAAAATCAACATCATGTACAAAACAGGAAAAATTTTATATAATGAAACTAAAAAATAATTTTAAATAAAATAATGAATAATTTTATAAAACAAACTTATATTTAAATTGTGTACGAAACGATCACCTTGTGTAGGAAACGTTCAAATTTTGTGTACGAAGCGTCCTATTTGTGTACGAATCGTCGCGTGCCGTGTACGAAACGTCATGTGTACGAAACGTCAAAGATTCACACCCCCACAACACTGTCCAAATCGATAAAAAAGCCTCCAAGTCGAACGATTTGTTGACGCTTATTCTCTTCCTGTGATATAGTGACTCAATACAAAAGACCATGAATTTGAAGAGCTCTTTGCACCCCCCCACCCCCCACCCAGCCTCCCTCAACTTTGTAAATCACACCATACTGGGAAATCCGTTTGCTCCAATAAAATTACCACGCTGGCCTCTAGAATATCACGATGCATTCAGAAATCGTTCCTGAGTTTTATCTTTACAATCGGTAAGAAATCATTTTGCAGTCGGAGCAAAGAGCGCAAGAGAAGTTACTCGTGTGAGGTGTTATGTGTGGGGGTAGGGGTTATGATCACTTACGGAGGATTTTAACTGGATATTCCTCTTCTTTCTCAAAACTTGAAGGCGTTCTTTAATTGAGGCAAGATCTCTAAAACAAAATGTACATTCCATTATTTCGCAACCTACCTGATTACCCCAGTAGTATACTGAGGGGGGGGGGGGGGGGGGGGCGTTTGGATCTTCAGCTGGTGGGCATAGTGGTCATCGTCATCTGTACACTTCGGCGTGACGACATAACGCGTTGCATGTTGGGTACAGTATATTTTCGTACGACTCCAATGCTGAAACCTATTTACTCATACGTACCACACATTAGGCACTTATTGCGCACTCATTATGAGTTTTGTGGGAACGATAGCTCCAGATAGAATCATGTCAAAAGACGAGAGTCCTTAAACCAGACACATTAAAAATTTAGGGTTAGACCTGGGAGGTTAACCGAAAACCGAGTTGTTTTATGTTATTAAAACTAGAAACCGAAACCGAACCGAATACTATTTCAATAACCGAAATTTCAGGTTATTAATGTGGATGTGCAGACAACATGTGGAAGAGAATCAATCAAGTACTAGTACATGGCAAAACTTGAGAATTGAAGAATTTGTTTTTCCATCTGACATGTTATTTCTTCACGAAACACTAAAAAAAATACTAGAATTTCACATCTTTACCAACTAATTTAAATATTTTCTAAAAAACTCATACACATATGCACATCATTAGAACCAGCTCATTGAGCTGGTTCTAACGATATCCATATTTGTATGTTTTAATTAAAATCTGAGTAGTAACTATATAATGATCGATGCTAATTAAAATCTGAATAGTAACTATATAACGATACAGAGAAGGCTTATACATGTGAGAGGTTGTTCAAACAGAATCAGAATATTGATTTTTTCCTACATGATAACCGAAACCGTAACCGTAAACCGAATCGGAATCCTTTAATCAAAACCGAGTTGCAAACAAAACCGAAGCAAAATTTCATAACCTCCCAGCTCTATTGATGGTACCCATCAAAGTGTATCCACCAGGAGCAAAAAAAGGACCGAGACTGGAAGCCGCAGGGAAGCAATTTTTCCAAGATACTTCTGCTATACTCCCGACTCCTTTCCCTAATCCTCTGACCTCTTTTCCTTCTATACCTCTCTTTAATTCCAAGGATGTCCTAATCTAGCATTCTACATATCTGCACCAACACAGTTTACTGTATTAAAAGGTTATATAAGAAATGGAATTTTGTTTATTTTGAAGTTTTCACCTCTCATATTCCTAAGCTTCAAATTAAATATACGCAAATTATACATCAAAATGTCGTAAGTCATAAGTCATAACTCGTAAGCTGATTTCCCTTCCGGCTTGTAACTCGTAAGTCATAAGTCGTAAGTCATAACTCGTAAGTCGTAAGTTGATTTCCCTTCCGGCTTGCCGTAGGGAACAGTTTATCCAGAGCACTTGGGTCAGGGTCTTTTCGGCCTCAGTTTTTTTTCAGGAACATTCGGCCACAGTTGAAGCCAAATGTTCCCACTTTTGGTAAAAAATTCCGGAGTTTGGGAGTTGAAAAATAACTTTATAATATTTATGCACAATGGCTAATTGTGATCATGCCAGTTTCACCGGACGGGGATCGAACTCGGGACCTCTAGCATAGAAGTCCAACAGTCTACCAGTGAGCCATCGTGCTCTCTTCCTTTTTGTAACCGTTATGGATAACATGCTGGGGCTGCTCACAAACCAGCGACTATTTGGGTTTCTTTTTCTTTTTTCTAAAACAATCAACAAACTGCGGTTTCAGTATTCATAAGGAAATTAGGGGTCAGGGAAGTTTCGTCCCCGGGAAGTTTCGTCCCCTATATATATAGTTAGTGGGAAGTTTCGTCCCCGGGAAGTTTCGTCCTCTATAGAGGACGAAACTTCCCACTTGAATGGTAAATTGTATAGAATTTTGACATATTTTTAATAAAAAAATAAAAATATGAGGTATCTGGTTATCCTTCGGGAATTCCAAATGACCTCCCCCCCCCCCCCCCCCAAAAAAAAAGAAAAAGAAAAAGACCCTCTCACAGACAAACACCCTCAAGCCCTTAAAAGGGCTGTTAAATCTTTATTCAAATGCTTATTTATATAAAATTTACACTCGTCCCCAGCCAGACAAGCTTGTTTCACTCCTTGCCTGGCGTTTCGTGGGGGGGGGGGGGGGGGGGGTTGGAGGTCATTTGGAATTCCCGAAGGATAACCAGATACCTCAAAATCACATACGGCATCCTATCTCCCAGAAGGCTTGATGGATGACTCCCGGTTTTTTAAAACTAAACTGTTGGAGCTTTCTCCACTCCTTTTTTGTAACCGCTATGGTCATATACCGGGGCCGCTACCAAACCGGCGTTGCTGTTTGGTTTTCTTTTTTCTTTTTCCCTTAAAATTGCCATCGCACAACATTATATTCTGGCTCGCCACCATGGTGGGACTCAAACCTCTACCATCGCCAAGCTGGAACCGAATAGAGCCCACTCTCTAACAGTCTTAATGGCGTTGAGGGATTGATCTTTGACAATCTATCACTCCAATGCAAACTGCCGGGAATTCTAACCGCGTGCATACCCCTTCAGACCCCATTTGAGGCAATAGGAAAGCTAGGCCTGTGTGATCCAAGATCCAAGTGAAATAAAATAAGGCTAACCGGGTCGCAAGGGATTTGTAAATCCCACATCGTCCCTGCGCGCCTTCGGCGCGCTAAAACCTTTCATTCATTCATCATTTCCTCATATCCGGGTCGCAAGGGATTCCGGGTCGCAAGGGATTTGTAAATCCCACATCGACCCTGCGCGCCTTCGGCGCGCAAAACCTTTCATTCATTCATTTCCTCATGTCTCTCAACATGCCTTACAACCTTCGAGAACCGTCTTCTTCCACAGAATACTCATGTTTAGAATGTGGAAGAAATGTTAGGACAAGACAACAAGCCGTTGATTGTGATGGTTACGGACGTTGGCAGCATCTAACCTGCAATACCAGCATTCCACAACGTAAACATTTATATTGTCTTTACATTGTCTTATATTTTTTTATTAATAAATTCAGACATTTGATTTTTTGATTCACGCAAGCCGATTGATTTTTATTTTGTGACAATCTATTGGCGAATGGCCACGGGCATTCACTAATAAATTGTCACAAAATAAATTTCATGGAGGCATGAAAAATTAATAATTACTTATCCATGTTCCTTACAATCCCACGCCAGCCCTAAGCTTATGATTATTTAACAAGTACTGAGGACGAAACTTCCCGGGGACGAAACTTCCCACTAACTGGGGACGAATATTCCCGGGGACGAAACTTCCCGAGGACGAAACTTCCCGAGGACGAATCTTCCCGATCCCGAAATTAGGTTGCGTGCCAATATATATAAAGTTAAAATGTATTTTATATTGTATGCCGAATGTTCCCGAGGCCGAAAAGACCGACTCCAAGCAGATCGATGTACTCACAAAAAAGAATTATGAAAACAACTAGACTTAATGATTTTGAAGAATCATAAGCTTTTCCAGACGAGAGGTCGTGATTTTTCATGCCCCAGACTGTCTGAAGAATTTTTTTAACTGTATAACTAACGTACCATAATACCATTATTGATGCCCTAAAAAAGGTGGGTAGAGAAGTCTCAAATTTATGACTCAGTCTGATAAAAAATAATTAATGTTAAAATCATCACTTTTGATGGGGAGGGTTAATATCAAGATCGTCGTCAGTAGTAGGAGATGGATGGATCGGCTACTAATGTCCGGACCCAGGAAGTGACGCCATGTCACGTGACCCAGTGGCGCCATGTTGTGCTATGGCAACCCGCGTGAGCGGCCATTTGTGACGTCATCTCCATACGTGATACGTGGTGTTAGTGCGCATGTGCAGCGTATGTTGTTAGGGTGATACGTGTTTCCGTCGGCCATTTTGTATACTGGAGGTTGCCATCTTGGTTTCTATGGTAGCAAGTGGTTGCTGTGTTATGTTACCCAAAGGCTTCTAATAGGACAGGGGGTATGTTCGGAGGGTATGTTTCTTTGTACAAGAGTAATTTCCGGATTCGTAGAATTACCAAAATAAACCCGACAATCCCACCAAATCACCAAAATCCACCATAAACTACCGAAACGGACTTGTATTCCCACATTTTATTGGTTTAGCACGTAGTGCTATAGTACTAGAGTACACACAATTACCCAAATAGACCCGACAATCCCTCCAATTCACCAAAAACGACTTTATTTACTATTGATTCCCGCAGAATCTTTTTTAGGGTCGCCATACCAGGGCTTATAATAGCAGCACGTAGTTCTATAGTACCGAGGGGGACCCCAGCGGTAAGTTCCTTTGGACAAGAGTATATCTAATTACCACGGAATCGGATAAGAATCCCAGTTAACGGAATTCCTCATATAGCCTATCTATAGATGTTTTACACTGAACGCTGTATAAAATGGTACATGTTGGGGGAATGAAGCAATCAGATTGAACATTTTGAAGGCCCGAGCGAAGGTATAGGAAGTTGTGTTACAAGTCAGTAGTAATGGTTCAAAGCTGCAATTGTGGTAGAAGACTATAGTATTGGGTGGTTGCTGTCGTCTGAGCAGAGACTTTCCAGTAACTGCTCGATAGCTTATAAGGGGAATTTGGGATAGGTATGCTATGGGGTGGCCTAGAAGGCTGGGCCAAACAAGTAATAGTATCCTTACATAAGTATCCCCAAACAATACAATGCCAGGCCATAGGCATCCTCAAATACCGAAATGAGTCAAAGAGCAGTATGTGCGAGTCACTCGAATGAGCAATTGCTCTATAGCTCATTTGCTTGATAACATTCAAGTCGTTCGAGCAATATGCCGAATCACTTGATTGAGCAATTACTCTAAAGCTCATTTACTCGATGGGCTTCGGGTCGTTCGAGCAATGACTTCAGTAACTGCTCGATAGCTTACTGGCTTTTGGAATGATAGGCTTTTGTTATACACAAGGGAGATAACTCTGCATACAGACTATGGGAAATCAAGCAATCTGATTGGTTAGTTACCTGCACTAAAGTGAACTGATTGGATTATCTGGAAAAGAAGAACAAGAGTACTTGGGGTGGGTTTAGAACGAGGCTGAACAGACTAGAAAATCTAAATACAGTAACAAAACTGTTCCAATGGATATGCTCTTGCATTCTTCTGGAGTATACTCCGATTCAATCCAACGCACCCTACAGCAATACTGAAAACCAGGGGATTTGGGGTAACAGCAATACAAAGGGACGCTCTAATTATTGAAAACAAGTAGGATTCGTGAGGAATCTGAGCCTAGTAAACAATTATCGGGTTGTTAGTGGTAATTAGATATACTCTAGGAGCTTACCCCCAGACCCCCCCCCCCCCCCCCCCCCAGTTACTATAGCACTAAGTGCTGCTATTGTAAGCCATGATATGGCGACCCTAAAAAAGATTCTGTGGGGATCCGTAGGAAAGTCGTTTTTGGTGATTTGGAGGGATTGTCGGGTCTATTTGGGTAATTGTATGTACTCTAGTTCAATCGAACTCACCCGGGACCCCACGATACTATAGCACTACGTGCTAAGCCGATAAAAAGGGGAATACAGGTCCGTTTCGGTAGTTTAGGGTGGATTTTGGTGATTTGGAGGGCATGTCGGGTTTATTTGGGTATTTCTACGAATCGGGAAATTACTCTTGTACAAAGGAACATACTCTCCGAACATACCCCTGTCCTATTAGAGACCTTTGGGTAACATAACAATCACGTGCTACCATAGAAATCAAGATAGTGACCTCCAGTATACAAATTGGCCGACGGAAGCACGTATCACCCTAACAACACGCGCTGTGCGTGCGCACTAACACCACGTATCACTATGGAGATGACGTCACAAGATGGCCGCTCACGTGGGTTACCACAACTCAACATTGTGCCACTGGGTCACGTGACATGACGTCACTTGCGGGGTCCGGGCAATAGGGGCCGATCCACCCATCTCCTCTTACTGTCGTCCGACAAGTCTACGTCCGACAGAAGGAGTTATATTTGTTTGCCACATACCCATTGAGTGCTGTAGCTATTTGAAAACGGTCCATTTTATCTCAAGTTACCTTAAGTTTTGATGCTTGGCACCTTATGGAAGGTTAATGAACGCTTACCGGAATAATTCTTCTCAAAGGTCTATTTTTTCTTGAAAATCTGTAAGAACCATTGAAGAAATTCACGCAAAATGTGAATTTTAAGTTCTTAAGGTCTGTCTCTCTTCAGTCTGTCAAAACACGGATAAGGCTTGGTTTTTTTAATAGGCCTACCCTTACAAATCAAAATAAGTTGTAGCATAACCGCAATAAACTAAGTATACTGCTGCTCCTGCACTGATGAGATCAGAGTCTGACATCATTTTCTGGAAAGCTATCAGTGAGATAGTTTACAGTGGTTATTCTACAGCTTATTTTGACTTGTACTGTACTTATAAAATTAATCACCAATTAATTCCATGCCCGATAGAAGAAGTTATGTCTATTTGTCACATCAAGGACGACGGAGACGGGGGTGAAGGTGGGGGCTAGGGAGGCTTCAGCTCCCCCCCCCCCCCCCCCCCCCCCCCCCACCAACACAAACCTTTTTCGCCCAGTATGTTGTTTAGAAGCGATCTGTACAGTCTCTTTCGCCAATTAACAACACTTGTTTCGGGTAATCCTTGTAACAAAGTAACAAATTATGGCACACTTAAATTATATTTCGGCTCTGTGTGATCTCGTTTGACATGCTTTATCGTCAGATACCCAATTTTGTTTATCTGGATACCGGGGACGTTGTCGATCTAGATTTTGAAACTTTCTGCACACGAGGACGCAGTGTTTAAAGAACTGCGTTAAAATGATACTGAAATACAAGGTAATCGAGTGTTTTGGGTCTAATTTATCAAAATGTTCTTCCCAAAGGTCGAACCATGGCCGCCCCGTGGGAGCTTGTACTCTCCAAACCGTCATATTTTTAGCCCCCCCCCCCCCCCCCCCCCCCCTTCGAATTAGGCTCCGGCGTCCCTGCACATATCCTTTGTGTGGAAATAAATAATTTTATTAAAATTTTGAAGTTTGGTAGTCTGCAGAGGCTTAACAAATGCTTACCAGGCAGAATACTTCCTTCATGCAGTATATATTGTCTAGCCAAGATCTTCAATACACTATTTTTTCTTGAGCAAGAAGCGTGTGGAGAAACTCACAAAAGTGTGATTTTAAGCCTTCAAGTGGTCTCTCTTTACCTCTCAAAAACGGTTAAATGTTTGAATACTCTTCCTACTTACAAAATGGATCAGACATGAATTCTGCATCTGACAGAAGAAGTTATGTTTGTCTGCCGCATATCCATTGGGTGCCGTGACTACTTGAAAACAGCCTATTTTATCAAAATTTCGAAGTTCGGCAGCTTGTGGAGGGGTGACGGACACTTGCTGGAATAGTTCTTCCATGCCGCACATACTGAACTATTTCTATTGCCTGAGTCAGGCATTAAATTTCGAGTTGTCGCCCCTATTTTGTCACACTTGATTGCACGGGTAATAATTAAAAAGCTTCGCACCTCGCTGTGTACCATCGATGAAGTAATTAATTTACAGTCGTCTCGAACGCACAAGCACATTGGAATATGAAAACGAAATGTGATTACCAATAGTCGGCGACCATTCGTTACCTGCACAACGTATTCATATCTCGGTATACTTGTATGTTTGGAATTGAATGCAATTCACAACTTTACAGTTGGCTGTCGGTCGCGTCATCTGCAGAACTGTAAATGTACAAAATGAAAAGCAAAGACTAAAATTTGATGTGAAATGTTTTTATTATTAAAATTCAAAAACTTAAACACAACAAATAAGTAAATATTTACAAACAACTATCTTACAAAAGCACACGTGTATTGACTAAGTTAGACTATCTAGGATCTGCCAATGACATTTTTTCTAGAAAATCTGCACGAGGGACTTGGAAAAATACACAGAAAACGTGGATTTTTAAGATTTGAAGGGGTGTATTATTTAACCTGCCCCCAAATCAGTTAACTCTTGTATTTTTTTAATGCTATCATTACTTGCAAAATTGAGCCCCAATGCATTCCGCGTCCGATAAAAGTTATTTTTTTACAGTCGCATACCCATTGGGTGATGTGGGTGCCTGAAAATAGCCCAATTTAACCAAATTTTGACGTTTGGCAGCCTACGAAGGCTAAACAAACGCTTACCGGAACATTTTGTCCTGGCAACATGTAACGCCACACGAAGACCTACCAATGGCCATTTTTTCTCGAGAATCTGCAAAAGGCGTTTGGAGAAATCCACGGAAAGCGTGAGTTTTAAGCTTTTAAGAGGTATGTCTCTTTAACCAGCCTGAAATTACGGTTTGTTTTTAGAATACTCAGTCTTAATACTAACAAAAATAATCCCACACGAATTCTGCGTCTGGTAAAATAAGATACGTTTAGCCGTGCCATACTCATTGGGTGTTCTTTATTTTTTGTTCATGCTCCATGTAATGTGACGCCAAGACCTGCTAATGGTAAATTTTTCTTGAGAATCTGCAAGAGGCGTTTAGAGAAATGCACGGAAAACGTGAATTAGAAGCTTTTAAGGGGTATCGCTGTTTAACCAGCCGAAAATACGTTAAGGCTTGGTTTTTTAATACTACTTACAAAAATACACCCCCCCCCCCGCCCCACCCCTGAATTCTGCGTCCGATAAAAGAAGTTATGATTATCTGTGACATACTCATTGGGTGCCCTAAAGCAGCGAATTTTATTCAATTTTTTATGTTTAGCTGTCAGTGGAGGGTTAACAAACGATTACCGGAATATTTTGTCCACGCAAGAGGCAATGCCACACAAAGACCTGCTGATGGCCATTTTTTCTTGAAAATTTGCAAGAGGCGTTTCGAGAAATCCACGGAACAGAGGTCTGTGGAACTGGGATGTAATAAGACAAACCGGTTCAGTATTCTGGGGTCTGAAGGCTTTGAGGAACATGATGGTATGTTGGGCAATAATTTGGAGTCTGGTCAGCAGAGGATAGGTAAGAGGGGGAGGAGGGAGTTTGAGGAGGAGAAGGTGAGTACCAACGATGGCCAAAAGCCACGAAAGGAACAGGGCCATGGTACCCTTGTCCACAATAGGGAAAAGGAACATGGTATCCAGGGGAGGCAAGACGCATGTGATAGAGGGTCAGGGAAGAGAGCCAAGACAGCCAAAAGGAAGTTGGTTGTTGCGGGTAGGGTTGTCACGATTTTTCAATTTAGGAATCGATTAATCGTCGCAAATAATCGATAATAATCGTTTAATCGTACCTAGATGACCCCCACCCCTCTCCCTCTCTTTGAAGTCGATAAAAATGAAGTTCAAGTCAGCTGACCTACCTCAAGTAAACAACGAAGACGATCAACTTTTAGGTACATTCAAAGCTGTGATGTTCTCAACTTTTGAACCGTCAGTGTAATAATCAAGACCGGTCGGCAGTTGCGATCTTCGCAACTGCCGACCGGTCATCATTATTACACTGACGGTTCAAAGATTCAGAACATCAAAGCTTTGATGAATTTACCTGGAAGACAAATGCTTCCAACGGCTTCTTGGGGTTTAACATCGATGTTCTTAACTCAATGCCTTTAGAAACAATAGTTTTTTCATCAAATTTTTTTTTAATTATTAAACATCTAATACGGGATACAATTTACCGATTATTCGACAACGAAAAATACTAATCGATTTCGCCGTGACCGATCAACAATCGATTAATCGATTGATTGATCGTGACAGCCCTAGTTGCGGGGAGTAGCTTTGTACGATGATTGGATAGAATAGTCTAAATCGAACAGTCTTGTGTGTCCCGGGCGCTAAGATAGGAGAACTGGGAGATAGGGTGGACGGTACTGTGGCAGGCCCCAGTGGTGGTGATGCAAGTGGGAACAAACAATATTAGGGAAACTCAGGTCAGTTGAGTTGGCGGAGACGTACAGGGATTTGGTAACTAAATTACTTAGTAGAAGTGACAAGAATGGCAGTGTTGGAACTTCTCTCCGTGATGGGTGGAGGGAATGATCTACATTCTAGGATTTTGGGAGTTACTGGGGAAGTAGAAACAGGGTTTATATTTCGTCTAAATTTGTGAGAATCCATTTGGATTCTCGTGAAAATGGTTGCGAGAATCCATACCCACAATGAGTGTCCCAGGATCCCATGACGCCACCATGGTTGAACCACTGTTGTATACTGATAACACATGTTAACATTTTACCCAACACACCTTTTTAATTTTTAAAACTAAATTTGATAATTTTTAAACAATAAATAGATGATAAAATAATTAAATGAACAATATTTACCAATAAAATCTTACAAATATGGCTGTCGTTGGAACCGGCTCAATGAGCCGGTTCCAATGACAGCCATATCTGTAAGATTTTATTGACATAGTGTCAGGATATTTCAGGTCATGTTAGCCTTCTGCCGGTTAATTTGTTGCCGCTGTGTTAAATAAAGGGTTAAATTGACTCAATTCTTTACACGCGAATCCTAGCAGAGGTGCAGCGAGAATCTAATGGATTCTCGCCGGTTTTATTGCGCGAATCTTTGAGCGAATCGATTCTCGGATTCTCGTCGAAATTTTAGCCCTGAGAAAAATACTGCAAGGAGCTGGGGGAGGGGGTACCTTTTGTTGACAACTGGGGGTCATCTTGGGGTAAGCAGAAATTATATGGTAGGGACGGTCTTTATCTAAGACCGAGTTGTACGGAGGTGCTGTGGAGGAACTTGTCACACGTAGTAGAGCCCGTTTTAGCACAGGACAGAGTGGGTGGGAAAAGATTACATACAAACGCATTTTCAAAAGGGAAAAAGGGGACCCACAAAAAGAGGTAAGAATAATCTCAGAGGACTAAGGTTTTCAAAATGGGATACAGCAATATCCAGGACCTCCGAAGGAAATTGAGTGAAATCACGGCCATTGTGGTGGAAGGGAATCTTCATATAACAGGCCTCAGTGCGACAAGGATCAGACAGGGTGAAAGGATTGACCAGACCAATGGGTATGGGAGGATTAGATTGGGCTGATTAGAATGCCAGGAAAGGGGAGTAGATATGTACATCAAGGAGTAGTTAGACCCTCTGATCAGCACATACTTATCAGAAGTAAATACAAAACACCAAGAGGAAACGTTGAAAAACAGAAGCATTGCCATGGGCGTTGTATGTTTGGCGACTGAAGGAAGCAAGCCTGAGTGGACGATGAAATATATATGACATTCAGATCCAGTGTTACAGAACTAGAAAACAAGGGGCTTCATGCTATACTGATGGAGATTGTGTGGAGGGTATAGTGGGTGGGAACAAGAACGTCAATGTTAATGGGAGGAAACTCCTAGAATTTACAAACGAAGTGAGTCTGAAGATAATGAATTAGGGATGCAAATTGTACGGGTAAATTTATTTATTTATTGGTGTTTAAGGTCACATACGTTTGCACAATGGCTGATCATGACCACAACATGCAGATAAAGTCAAGGTCAGTCAATCGTTTATACCCCATGTTGCCTATTTTAGAGGACTCGCACCCAAGCATTAGTGACTGGGTCCTATTTTACCAGTGAAAAAGAGCTTGTTTACAACCGTAAACAATAACTGCTTCACTTCCAGGGGTTCCCACGGGGGTACGGGTAAATAGACATGGGAAAGGAACGACAGAAAGACAATAATTGACTATGTACTTACCGACCAAAAGATGAGGAGGGAGGTCATAGACATGGAAATAGATGACGAAGGAATTTTTGAATTGGATAGTGATCACAGCCTGATAGCGAGGGTGAGAGTCAAAAGAATAGCAAAACCTCGAGTGACCTCCAAGGACATCTGGAAAATGAGAATGAAAGTAACCTGGAGGCACTTTGGGGAGAATTTAAAATCAAAGCTAGAAAATGTGTCACTTGGGGATATCCTCGGGCCCATCTTATTTCTAATATATATCAGCGATATTTCAAATTTGACAAATTTGAAAGTATCCTTTGCTGATTATACAACAGCTCATTCGTCAAATCATAATGTAGGTGATCTTTTTGAAGAGTCCAGCATTGAATTTCAAAATATTAATGTATGGTGCTCTGCTAATAGATTGGCGCTTAATGCCAATAAAACGAAATACATTTTGCTACATCCTAACAATGACTCATATAACATTGATGAGAGATGTTTAACCATAAATGGTAAGAACATTAAACCAATTGGAAGGCATCAAGACAATTCTACGGCGAAGTCTTCAGGTATCCACATGGATAAAAACTAAGGTTTCACACACCATATATCAATAGTCTGTTCCAGATGGCCCGAGCTATCTACACAATCAGCAGAGCCAAGCATATACTTTCACCAAAAGCATCAAAAACCCTGGATTTTTCACTGGACTGTCCTCATTTACTTTATGGCATTCATATTTGGGACCGTATTTCGTTTTCTAACAGAATTTTCCATTTGTAAAAAAGGCCATTCGCAATATTAATAGCGTAGTGATTTTCCAACAAGGGGGGGGGGGGGGGGGGGGGGGGGAGGGAGGGGGAACCCGTAGTTGGAAATTCACTACCGACAAAGATTTTGAAAATAAAGCCATTAAATGGGGCATAAAATTGATTCCAGTAACTAAAATGCCAATACATTTATGATAGAATTATCAGGTTATTATTTGGTATTCTTCTGGGAATTGAATATGTGCTAAACAAATGCTCAAGCTTAGAACTTTGAATAATTCACACTCTCCTACCATTAAATCAGATCTTATGGAGGAATGATCAGTTTTCGATGTTCCATCATTTTGGAACTGTGAATGATGGAATTAATTCAGGATAACGATTTTACATGATTTGATTTTCTCGAAGTACATTTCGAGGATTTTTTTTTATAAGTAAACGTACTATAGAAATCTCGTACCGATTGACATCATGCATACTTATGAAGCTCGATATTGCGCACATTGTTGTTGTAAATAGTAACAGTCAGAATTTTTACCGATTTTAAAACCGAGTTCGAATTTTGGGAAGTAAAGGAGACATCAGCATCGCCAAAAAAGCTCCAAAATCCAGATCATGGAATTTCCAACTACTCATGACTTGCCCTCCGACTTTCCAACTACAGGAAATATTGACCCCCCCCCCCCCCCCACACACACACCCTGTCGCCACGTCCCCGTTTGAGCTCAAAAACCTAAGAATTTTCAGCGATGTGAAGTTAGTTACTTATTCCCTATTTGACATTTTGACATTTTTTATTCCATTAAAACAGGAAAAATGGCACCTGCTGTAGGGTGGCACAAATGAAGACGAGTTGATTGACATGTTGCCCGTCGCCATATGACCCCTCTTTATGGGGCAACCAAGGCCCTAAAAGTGACAATCTCCCAGAAAACCTTCTAGATGGGCAAATCTGATCAAATAAATGGTGCTGTAGGGTGGCACAAATGAAGACGAGTTGATTGACATGTTGCCCGTCCGCATAAGGCCTCTCTTTATGGGGCAACAAATGCTCTAAAAGTAACAACCTCCCAGAAAACCTTCTAGATGGGCAAATCTGATCAAATAAAAGGTGCTGTAGGGTGGCACATATGAAGACGAGTTGATTGACATGTTGCCCGTCCGCATAAGGCCTCTCTTTATGGGGCAAACAAGGCCCTAAAAGTGACAACCTCCAAGAAAACCTTCTAGGTGGGCAAATCTGATCAAACAAAAGGTGCTGTAGGGTGGCACAAATGAAGACGAGTTGACTGACATGTTGCCCGTCCCCATATGACCCCTCTTTATGAGGCAACCAAGGCCCTAAAAGTGACAACCTCCCAGAAAACCTTCTAGATGGGCAAATCTGATCAAATAAAAGGTGCTGCAGGGTGGCACAAATGAAGACGAATTGATTGACATGTTGCCCGCCCGCATAAGACCTCTCTTTATGGGGCAATCAAGGCCCTACATGTGACAACCTCCCAGAAAACCTTCTAGATGGGCAAATATGATCAAATAAAAGGTGCTATAGGGTGGCACAAATGAAGATGAGTTGACTGACTTGTGGCCCGTCCGCATAAGGCCTCTCTTTATGGGACAGCCAAGGCCCTAAAAGTGACAACCTCCCAGAAAAACCTTCTAGATGGGGAAATCTGATCAAGTAAAAGGTGCTGTAGGGTGGCACAAATGAAGACGAGTTGATTGACTTGTGGCCCGTCCGCATAAGGCCTCTCTTTATGGGTCAGCCAATGCCCTAAAAGTGACAACCTCCCAGAAAACCTTCTAGATGGGCAAATCTGATCAAGTAAAGGTGCTGTAGGGTGGCACAAATGAAGACGAGTTGATTGACATGTTGCCCGTCCCTATATGACCTCTATTTATGGGGCAACCAAGGCCCAAAAAATGACAACCTCCCAGAAAACCTTCTAGATGGGCAAATCTGATCAAATAAAAGGTGCTGTAGGGTGGCACAAATGAAGACGAGTTGATTGACCTGTGGCCCGTCCGCACAAGGCCTCTCTTTATAGGTCAGCCAAGGCCCTAAAAGTGACAACCTCCCAGAAAACCTTCTAGATGGGCAAATCTGATCAAATAAAAGGTGCTGTAGGGTGGCACATATGAAGACGAGTTGATTGACATGTTGCCCGTCCGCATAAGGCCTCTCTTTATGGGGCAACCAAGGCCCTAAATGTGACAAGCTCCCAGAAAACCTTCTAGATGGGCAAATATGATCAAATAAAAGGTGCTATAGGGTGGCACAAATGAAGATGAGTTGACTGACTTGTGGCACGTCCGCATAAGGCCTCTCTTTATGGGACAGCCAAGGCCCTAAAAGTGACAACCTCCCAGAAAACCTTATAGATGGTCAAATCTGATCAAATAAAAGGTGCTGTAGGGTGGCACATATGAAGACGAGTTGATTGACATGTTGCCTCTCCGCATAATGCCTCTCTTTATGGGGCAACCAAGGCCCTAAAAGTGACAACCTCCCAGAAAACCTTCTAGGTGGGCAAATATGATCAAATAAAAGGTGCTGTAGGGTGGCACAAATGAAGACGAGTTGACTGACATGTTGTCCGTCCCCATATGACCCCTCTTTATGGGGCAACCAAGGCCCTAAAAGTGACAACCTCCCAGAAAACCTTCTAGATGGGCAAATATGATCAAATAAAAGGTGCTATAGGGTGGCACGAATGAAGATGAGTTGACTGACTTGTGGCCCGTCCGCATAAGGCCTCTCTTTATGGGACAGCCAAGGCCCTAAAAGTGACAACCTCCCAGAAAACCTTCTTGATGGGCAAATCTGATCAAGTAAAAGGTGCTGTAGGGTGGCACAAATGAAGACGAGTTGATTGACTTGTGGCCCGTCCGCATAAGGCCTCTCTTTATTGGTCAGCCAAGGCCCTAAAAGTGACAACCTCCCAGAAAACCTTCTAGATGGGCAAATCTGATCAAGTAAAGGTGCTGTAGGGTGGCACAAATGAAGACGAGTTGATTGACATGTTGCCCGTCCACATAAGTCCCCTCTTTATTGACTTGTGGCCCGTCCGCATAAGGCCTCTCTTTATTGGTCAGCCAAGGCCCTAAAAGTGACAACCTCCCAGAAAACCTCCCAGATGGGCAAATCTGATCAAATAAAAGGTGCTGTAGGGTGGCACAAATGAAGACGAGTTGATTGACATGTTGCCCGTCCCTATATGACCTCTGTTTATGGGGCAACCAAGGCCCTAAAAGTGACAACCTCCCAGAAAACCTTCTAGATGGGCAAATCTGATCAAATAAAAGGTGCTGTAGGGTGGCACAAATGAAGACGAGTTGATTGTCATGTTGCCCGTCCCTATATGACCTCTGTTTATGGGGCAACCAAGGCCCTAAAAGTGACAACCTCCCAGAAAACCTTCTAGATGGGCAAATCTGATCAAATAAAAGGTGCTGTAGGGTGGCACAAATGAAGACGAGTTGATTGACTTGTGGTCCGTCCGCATAAGGCCTCTCTTTATGGGTCAGCCAAGGCCCTAAAAGTGACAACCTCCCAGAAAACCTTCTAGATGGGCAAATCTGATCAAGTAAAAGGTGCTGTAGGGTGGCACAAATGAAGACGAGTTGATTGACATGTTGCCCGTCCCTATATGACCTCTCTTTATGGGGCAACCAAGAACCTAAAAGTGACAACCTCCCAGAAAACCTTCTAGATGGGCAAATCCGATCAAATAAAAGGTGCTGTAGGGTGAAACAAATGAGGACGAGTTGATTGACATGTTGCCCGTCAATATATAACCTCACTTTATGGGGCAACCAAGGCACTAAAAGTGACAACCTCCCAGAAAACCTTCTAGATGGGCAAATTTTACGCGAGTTTATCCGCGAGGTTAACGCGAGGTTAACACAATGTTAATGCGAGTTTGAGAGGAGTGTATCCGCGAGGTTGACGCGAGATTAACGCTAGTTGACCCGCGAGGATAACGGATGTTAATCTGCACGGTTAGCGGGAGTTTGACACGAGTTTACCAACGAGTTTAACGCGAGTTTAACGCAAGGTTAACGCAAGTTTGACAGGAGTTTATCCGCTAGGCTATCGCGAGTTTGGCGCGAGGTTTTCCGCGCGGTTAACGCGCGTTTAACCGCGAGGTTAACGCGAGTTTATCCGCAAAGGAAACGCGAGTTTATACGCAGAGGTCAACGCTAGTTTATCGCGCATTTTACGCAAGTTGATCCATAAGGTTGACGCGAGATTAACGCTCGTGTTAATCTCGCGTTAACCTTGCGGATAAACTCGCATTAAACACGTGCTAACCTCGCGTCAACCCCGCACTAAGAACGCGAATAAACTCCCGGATGAACTCGCGTTAAACTCGAGTTAACCTCACTTTAAACTCGCGTAAACCTAGCGGATAAACTCGTGTTAATCTCGCGATTAAACTCGCGTTAGCGTCGCACATAAACCCGCGCTAATCCCATGGATGATCACGAGCTAACCACGCGATTTAACTCGCATTAATCTTGCATTAACCCCGTGGATAAATGCGCGTTAACCTCACGGATTAAGTAGCGTCAAACTTGCGTTAAACTCGCCGTAACATCGGGGATAAATTCGCGTTAAACTCGCGGGTAAACATACGTTAACATCGCGGATTAACTCACTTTAAAGTTGCGTTACACTCACGTTAACCTCGGGGATAAACTCGCGTTAAACTCGCAGATAAACATGCGTTAACCTCCCAGATTAATTCCCATTAAACTCGAGTTAACCTTGATTTACACTCAGTTTAACCTAGCAGTTAGACTCCCGTTAATCTCGCGGATAAACTCGCGTTAAGCTCGCGTTAGGGTCGCGCATAAACTCGTGCTCACCTCGTTAACCACGCGAATTAACTCGAGTTAATCTCGTGTTAACCGCGGCGATAAACTCGTGTAAAACTCGCGAACAAACACAAGTTAAATTCGCGTTAACCTCGAGGATTAACTCGCGGATAAACTTGCGATAACAACGCATATAAACTCCCGATAACCTCGCGCATAAATTCGTGTTAACATCGCCGATAAGCTCGCGTTAAACTCGAGTTAACCTCGCGGATAAACTCGCATTAACGTCGCGCATAAATTCGCGCCTAGCTCGCGTTAACCTCGTGGATAAACGCACTTTAAACTCGCGTTAATAACGCGAATAAACTCGTGATAACCTTTCGCACAAACTCGTATTAATATCGCGGGTAAAGTCGCGTTAATCTGGCGGAAAAACTCGCATTAACGTCGCGCATAAACTCGTGCTGACCGCGCCGATAAACACAAGTTAACCTCGCGGATTAACTCGTGTTAAACTCGCGTAAAGCTCCCGTTAACCTCGCTGATAAACTTGCGTTAAACTCGTGGATGAACACGCGCCAAATCGCGTTAACTTCGCGCATAAACGCCCGCTAAACTGGAGTTAACCTCGCGGATACATTCGTAGTAACCTCGCGAATAAACTCACGTTAATCTCGCGTTGACATCGCGGATATACTCGCGCCAAACTCGCGATAACCAAGCGGTTAAACTCGCCTCATACTCGCGTTAACATCGCGTTTAACTCGCGTTGACAAACCGGATAAATTCGCGGTGACCTCGCCGTAAATTCGCGTTAACATAGCCGATAAACTCGCGTTAAACTCGGGTTAACCTCGTGGATAAACTCGTGTTAAACACGCGTTAACCTTGCGGATAAACTAGCGTTAAACGCGCGTTAACCTCCCGGATAATCTCGCGATAACCTCGCGTTAACCTCGCGGATTAACTGTCTCTAACAACACTGTCTCTGTAAACACGTAATAATCTCGCGGACAAATTCGCTTTAAACTCGCGTTAACCTTGCGTTTAACTCGCGCTAACAACGCGGATAAACTCGCGATAACCTTACAAATAAACTCCCGTTAACATCGTCGATAAACTCGCGTTAAACTCAAGTTAATCTCGCGGATAAACTCGTGTTAATCTCGCGTTAACCTTGCGGATAAACTCGCGTTAAACATGCGCTGGCCTCACGGATAATCTCGCGTCTACCTCGCGTCGAACTCGCGCTAACAATGCGGATAAACTCCTGTTAAACTCGAGTTTATCTCACGGATGAACTCGCGTTAAACTCGAGTTAAACTTGCATTAACCTCGCGGATAAACTCGTGTTAAACTCACGTTAACCTTGCAAATAAAGTCGCCCCAAACACGCGGTAACCACACGGATAAACTCGTGTTAACGTCGCGTCACACTCGCGCTAACGATGCGGATAAACTCGTGTTAAACTCCAGTTAACCTTGCGGATACACCCGCGTTAAACTCGAGTTAACCTCGAGGATAAACACGCGTTCAGCTCGAGTTAACCTCGCGTTAAACTCGGGTTAACCTAGCGGTTAGACTCGTGTTAACCTCGTGGATAAACTTGCGTTAAGCTTGCGTTAGCGTTGCGTACAAACTCGCGCTAGTCCCGCGGATAAATACGCGTTAACCTCGCGAATAAACTCGCGTTTATTTCGCGTTAACCTCGGGAATCAACTCCTGTTAAACTCGC
The DNA here is from genome assembly GCA_031216915.1 of Pictodentalium vernedei. Lineage (NCBI taxonomy): Eukaryota > Metazoa > Mollusca > Scaphopoda > Dentaliida > Dentaliidae > Pictodentalium > Pictodentalium vernedei. The sequence continues at coordinate 32,454,561 of CM062288.1, read as the reverse complement.
GGTCAAACAAACTCGCGTTGAACTCGAGTTAACCTCTGGGATAACCTCGTGTTAACCTCGGGCAAAACTCGCGTTAGCCTCGAGAATAAACTCATGTTAACCTCGCGTCAAACTCGTGATAATATCGCGGATAAACTCGTGATAATATCGCGGATAAACTCGTGATAACCTTGTTCATACATTCGCATTAATATCCTGGATAAACACGCGTTAAACTCGCGCTAACCTCACGGATAAACTCGCGTTAACCTTGCGAGTTAACTCTCGCTAACAACGCAGCTAAACTCGCGATAACCTCGAGGACAAATGTTCGTTAAACGTGAGTTAACCTCGCGTTGTACTCGCGCTGACAACGCGGGTAAACTCGCGATAGCCTCGCGCATAAACTTGCGTTAACATCGCCGCTAAACTCGCGAAAAACTAAGTTAACTTCATGGTGGATAAACGCGTGTTAACCTCGCGGATAAACTCGTGCCAAACGCGTGTTAACCTCGTGGAAAAACACGCGTTAAACTCTGGTTAACTTCGCGCATAATCTCGCGTTATCATCGCGGATAAACTCGCGTTCAACTCGACTAAATGCAGCGGATAAACTCGCGTTAAACTGGCATTACCCTTACGGATAGACCCGCATTAATATTGCGAACAGACTCACGTTAAACTCGCGTTATTTCTGCGGATAAACTCACATTAACCACGAGTTGCGTTAAACTCGCGCTAAACTCGAGTTAACCTCCCAAATAAACTCGGGTTAAAGTCGCGTTAACCGTGCTGATTAACACGCGGATAAACTCGCGTTAACATCGGAGATAAAGTCGCTTTAACCTCGCGGATTACCTCGCGTTAAACTCGCAGATCAACTCGCGATAGCCGCGCGGATAAGCACGCGTTACATCCGAATTAACTCGCGTTAATCCCGTGTTAACCTCCGGGATATACTCGCGTTAAACTCGCGGACAATCACGCGTATAATCACGCGTTAACCTCACATTAACGTGGCGTATAATCACGCGTTAACCGCGCGGATTAACTCTCGTTAAACTCGCCTTCGCCTCGGGGATAAACTCGCGTTACACTCGCGGCTAAACGCACGTTAACATCGCGGATTTGCTCGCGTTAAACTCGCGTTAATCTCGCCGATAAACTCGCGTTAATCTCGCGTTAACCTCGGGGATATACTCGCGTTAAACTCGTGGACAAACACGCGCCAAACTCACGTTAACCTCACGGAGAAACTCGCCGAAAAACACGCGGATAAACTCGCGATAACCTCGGGCATACACTCGCGTTATAATCGCCGATAAACTCGCGGAAAATTCGAGTTAACCTTGCAGATAAACTCGCGTTAACCTACCGAATAGGCTCGTGTTAATCCCGGGAATAAATTCGCTTTAAACCCGATAAACTCACGATAACCTTGCGCATAAATTCGTATTAATATGGTGGATAAGCTTGCGTTAAACTAGCGTTAACCTCGAGAATTAACTCTCGCTAACAACGGGGATAAACTCGACGTAACCTCGTGGATAAATTCCCTTTAAACTCGCGTTAATCTTGCGTCTAACTCGCGCTAATAACGTGGATAAACTCGCGATAACCTCGAGAATAACCTCGCGTGAACATCGCCGATAACCGCGCGTTAAACTCTAGTTAACCTCGTGGATAAACTCGTGTTAGACTCGCTTTAACTTTGCGGACAAACTCGCATAAGACACCCGGTAACCTCACGTCACGGATAATCGCGCGCTGACAACGCGGATAATCTCCCTTCAAAATCGGGTTAACCTCGCGGATGAATACGCATTAAACTTGAGTTAACCTCGCTTTAAACTTGCGGTAGTCTAGCAGATAGACTCGCATGAAATCACGCAGATAAACTCGCGTTAACATCGCGCATAAACTCGCGCTAATCTCGCGAATAAACACGCGTTAAACTCGCGAATTAACTCGAGTTAATCTCGCATTAACCTCACGGATTAACTAGTGCTAAAAGCGCGTTAAACTCCCCTTCATCTCGGCGATAAATTCACGTTACACTCGTGGGTAAACATACGTTAACATCGAGGATTAACTTGCATTACATTCGCGTTAACCTCACGGATAACCTCGCGTTAACCTAGCAGTTGACATGCGTTAACCTCCCGGATTAACTCGCGGATATTTTCACGCCAAACGCCGGCTAACCACGCGGATAAACACGAGTGAACCTCACGGATTACCTCAGATTAATCTCGCTTGAACCTCGGGGATAAACTAGTGTTAAAATCGCGGACAAACACGCGTTAAATTTGCGTTATCCTCGCAGATTAACTCGCGGATAAACTCGCAATAAGCCCGGGGATAAATTCGCGCTAAGCTCGCGTTCAACTCGCGCTAACAACGCGGATAAACTCGCGATAACCTCGCGCATAAACTCGCGTCAACATCACCGATAAACTCATGTTTAACTCGTGTTAAACTCGCGGACAAACTCGCGTTAACCTCGCGCATAACCTCGCGTTAACCTCGCGTTAAATTTGCGTTACCCTCGTGGATAAACTCGTGTTAAACTCCCGTTAAACTTCCGGATAAGCTTGCGTTAAACACATGCTAACCTCACGGTTAAACTCGCGCTAACAACGTGGATAAACTCGCATTAAACTCGAGTGAACCTCGCGGATAAACGCGTGTTAAACTCGAGTTAACTTCGCGTTAAACACGCACCTAGTGGTTAGACTCGCGTTAAGTTCGCTGATAAACTCGGGTTAGCGTCGCGCATAAACTCGCGCTAATCTCACGGATACTCGTTAATCTCGCGTTAACCTCGGGGATAAACTCGTGTTAAACTCGCGGACAAACACGCGTTAAATTCGCGTTAACCTCGCGGATTAACGCGCGGATAAACTTGCGATAACAACGCGGATAAACCTTCGATAACCTGGCGCATAAACTCGGGTTAACATCGCCGATAAACTCGAGATGTACTCGATTTAACGTCACGGATAAACTCGCGTTAATGTCGCGGATAAACTCGAGAAAAGCTCACTGATAAACTCGTGTTAATCTCACGGATAAACTCGCGCCGCACCCCGCGTTAACTTGGGTAAATGCAAGTTAAACTCTCGCTGACAACGCGAATAAATTCGCGATAACCTCGCACATAAACTCATGTTAACATCGCCGATAAACACGCGCCAAAGTCGCGTTAACCTCGTGGATGGACTCGTATTATCCTCGTGTTAACATCGCCGATAAACGCGCGTTAAACTCGAGTTAACCTCGGGGATAAACGCACGTTAACCTCCCGGATAAGCTCATGCCAAATAATATCGCGGATAAACTCGCAATATTCTTGCGCATAAACTCGCATTAATATCTCGGATAAACTCGCGTTAAACGCGCGCTAACCTCACGGAAAACCCCGCGTTAATCTCGAGTTAACATCGCGGGTTAACTCTCGATAACAACGCACATAAGCTCGCAATAACCTCGAGGGCGAATTCGCGTTAAACTCGAGTTAACCTCACGTTTTACTCGCGCTAACAACGTGGATAAACTCGTAATAACCTCGCGCATAACCTCGCGTTAACATCGCCGATAAACGCGCGTTAAACGCGAGGTAACCTCGCGGATAAACTCGTGATAACCTCGCGTATTAACTCGCGCCAAACTCGCGTTATCTTCGCAGATAAACTCGTGATAACCTCGCGTTAACATCGCCGATGAACTCGCGTTAAACTCATGTCAATCTCGCAGATAAACTCGCGATAACCTCACAGATAAACTACCGCCAAACTCGCTGACGACCACGCATTAAATTCGCGTTAAAGCGAGTTAACCTCGCGTTTTACTCGCGCTAACAACGTGGATAAACTCGTAATAACCTCGCGCATAACCTAGCGTTAACATCGCCGATAAAAGCGCGTTAAACGCGAGGTAACCTCCCGGATAAACTCATGATAACCTCGCGTATGAACTCGCGCCAAACTCGCGTTATCTTTGCAGATATACTCGTGATAACCTCGCGTTGACATCGCCGATAAAGTCGAGTTCAATTCATGTCAACCTCGCGCTTATATTCGCGTTAACATCGCGGATAAACTCGCGTTTAACTCGATTAAACTGGCGTCAAACTGGAGTTAACCTTGCGGATAGACTCGCGATAACCTCGCGAACAGACTCCCGTTAAACTCGTATTAATCTCGCAGAAAAACTCGAGTTAACCACGAGGATTACCTCGCGTTAAACACAACACGCGTTAAACACGCGTTAAACATGCGTTAAACACGCGTTAATCACGTGGATAAACTCGGATTAAAGTCGTGTTATCCTTGCTGATGAACTCGCGGATAAACTCGTGTTAACCTCGGGGATAAACTCGCGTTAACCTCACGGATTACCTCGCGGATAAACTCGCGTTAACCGCACGGATAAACATGGGGTGACATCGCGGATTAACTCGCGTTAATCTCGTGTTAAACTCGGGGATATACTCGGGGAGTCAATCTGCTGGGTTAACGCAAGTTTATCCGCGATGTAAATACGGGCAAAATGTCACTCAACTCGTCTTCATTTGTGCCACCCTACAGCACCTTTTATTTGATCAGATTTGCCAATCTACATGGGTTTCTGGGAGGTTGTCACTTTTAGGGCCTTGGTTGCCCCATAAAGAGGGGTCATATGGGGACGGGCAACATGTCAATCAACCCGTCTTCATTTGTGCCACCCTACAGCACCTTTTATTTGATCAGATTTGCCCATCAAGAAGGTTTTCTGGGAGGTTGTCACTTTTAGGGCCTTGGTTGCCCCATAAAGAGGGGCCTTATGCGGACGGGCAACATGTCAATCAACTCGTCTTCATTTGTGCCACCCTACAGCATATTTTATTTGATCAGATTTGCCCATCTAGGTTTTCTGGGAGGTTGTCACTTTTAGGGCCTTGGTTCCCCTATAAAGAGGGAGTCATATGGGGACGGGCAACATGTCAATCAACTCGTCTTCATTTGTGCCACCCTACAGCACCTTTTATTTTATCAGATTTGCCCATCTAGAAGATTTTCTGGGAGGTCGTCACTTTTAGGGCCTTGGTTGCCCCATGAAGAGGGGCCTTATGCGGACGGGCAACGTGTCAATCGACTCCTCTTCATTTGTGCCACCCTACAGCACCTTTTATTTGACCAGATTTGCCAATCTAGAAGGTTTTCTGGGAGGTTGTCACTTTTAGGGCCTTGTTTGCCCCATAAAGAGAGGCTTTATGCGGATGGGCAACATGCCAATCAACTCGTCTTCATTTGTGCCACCCTACAGCACTTTTTATTTGATCAGATTTGCCCATCTAGAAGGTTTTCTGGGAGGTTGTCACTTTTAGGGCCTTGGTTGCCCCATAAAGAGAGGCCTTATGCGGACGGGCAACATGTCAATCAACTCGTCTTCATTTGTGCCACCCTAAAGCACCTTTTATTTGATCAGATTTGCCCATCTAAAAGGTTCTCTGGGAGGTTATCACGTTTAGGGCCTTGGTTGCCCCATAAGGAGGGGCCTTATGCGAACGGGCAACATGTCAATCAACTCGTCTTCATTTGCGCCACCATACAGCACCTTTTATTTGATCAGATTTGCCCATCTAGAAGGTTTTCTGGGAGGTTGTCACTTTTAGGGCCTTGGTTGCCCCATAAAGAGAGGCCTTATGTGGACGGGCAACATATCAATCAACTCCTCTTCATTTGTGCCACCCTACAACACCTTTTATTTGATCAGATTTACCCATCTAGAAGGTTTTCTGGGAGGTTGTCACTTTTAGGGCCTTGGTTGCCCCATAAAGAGAGGCCTTATGCGGACGGGCAACATGTCAATCAACTCGTCTTCATTTGTGTCACCCTACAGCACCTTTTATTTGATCAGATTTTAGTGCCTTGGTTGCCCCATAAAGAGGGGTCATATGGGGACGAGCAACATGTCAATCAACTCGTCTTCATTTGTGCCACCCTACAGCACCTTTTATTTGATCAGATTTGCCCATCTAGAAGGTTTTCTGGGAGGTTGTCACTTTTAGGGCCTTGATTGACCCATAAAGAGCGGCCTTATGCGGACGGGCAACATGTCAACTCGTCTTCATTTGTGCCACCCTACAGCAGGTGACATTTTTCCTGTTTTTGATGGAATAAAAAATGTCAAAATGTCAAATAGGGAATAAGTAACTAACTTCATATCGCTAGAATTTTCACACTTTCTGTTATCTTGCTTGTCAGAATTAGTTCATTTTTCATGTCTCGTTGAACAGGGCTCAGTGACATCCGATGTATCATTCTTCTTGCCTTGTGGACAACCATTACTGCCAAAATATATATTTTGAGTTCGAAAAGCTTAAGAATTTCCATACTTTCTCCTTTCTGGTATCTTGCTTGTGAGAACTGATTGAATTTCATGTCTGGTAAGGCAGGGCTTGGTGAGCATTGGTAGACGGGGCGTGTGATGAATAATTCTACATGCCTTGTGTGAACATCTTACTGCCAAAATAGGTATTTTGAGTTCGAAAAACCTAAGAATTTCTCGTCTACCGGGGCTCGCTGGGCTCTGCTTGACGAGAAATGAAATTGATTGAATTTCATGTCTCGTTAAGCAGAGCTCAGTGGGCCTTAGTAGACGGATCATGTGATGGCTAGGCCGGGCTTAGTGAGCCCTGGTGGACGGGGTGTGTGTTGGATAATTCTACTTGCCTTATGTGAACATTTTACTCCAAAATATGTATTCTGAGTTCGAAAACCCAAGAATTTCCACACTTTCTCCCTTCTGGCATCTTGCTTGTGAGAAGTGATTCAACTTCACGTCTAGACAGGCAGGGCTCGATCAGCCCTGATTGACGGGACATGCAAAATATAACATCTTACTGCCAAAATATGTATTTTGAGTTCGAAAAGTTCAAGAATTTACATATTCTCCCCCTCCTGGTATCTCATCTCATCACCCTCAACTTTCATTGTGAAATATTTCGGCCTCAAGGATTATTATTGAACGGTTCTATTGAGGTTTTATGAGCCTTACTGTCTTGATATTCTTCATTTTGAGGGGAATGGCAGGAAGACAGCCAGTATGGTTATGTTATTTCCGGCAGTATATGTATTATTTTTTGTACAATATTTGTTACCAAATTATACTGCCAATAAAGATAATACTACTACTAGTAGTAACGTTCAGGAATTGGCTAACTCAGTGGTGAAAAGTCTAACAGATGCTGGAAGGGAAAGCACATGGAGGACTAGAGTGCTGTCAAAGGAATTGATATACACGGTAAACAATGTAAACAAAAATGAAATAAAAGAGAGGAAGAAACAATGTGCTGCTTTTAGAAGAAGCAGAAAAATGAAAGGGGTGGAGGACACAGCCACTAGAAATGCCAAAGAGGTACTTGAAGAGCCAAGGAAATTTTTTTTTATATAACTTAGGGACGAAAATAGGAAAAGGAAACAGCGGGACAGTAATCTGATTAAGACAATAAGGAAAACAGGGAGGGGGGGGGGGGGGGGGGTTGTCCAATGTAGTGTTTAACCGATGATCGGAACCGGCCACCACAATCGGCAGATTGTGGGCAAACGAATGACAGCGGCAACGGCTTCTGGAACATCAGTCCAAATGATTGTTGCCAAGTATTTTGTGAGGATTCATTAACCGCATTTTATTATCTTCTGCAATTGTTCAATTGTTAATGTAAAATGAAGTCAATGATACCATTTAATAAAGTTGAAAAACAACCACAATGTGTATTCTTAATCTCTGTAGACGCCCCTTTGCGCGATGTACAAGTTAAACCACACATAAAGCTTTCCCTTGAGCGTTCTTGCGGCAATCGACAGTTCATACCGGAAAAGCCTCCCGCGCAGCCCACTAGCTATTCAAGTCTGCTATCATCTTCAGCCATATTAAAATGGCGGCGCAAATAGAGTAGAAGAAAGGTAGGGAGTAGAAATTGTGTCGTTAAAAAGACCAGATCTTTCCCATTTCTGTCCCAATCTTTTTTTCGAGAGATTTTGTGATCGACTTGAACAATGAAAGTGTCAATGACACTGTAGCTCAACTTGACAAACTTGAACTTGGTGAGTTATAAATGAAATGGCAAAATTGAAGATCATTGGTACCAATGTTATTTGATGAAATTTCAACATAACAGCATTGTGTGTGCACAACGTCAGAGTAATCCATGCATTTTTAAATGTAAACTGTAAGACTGGCTAAAGGAAGAATGTTGATACACAAATGCAGTATGTTCAGAGGTTATTGTAAATGGCAACTTTTTTCACGGAAATTAATGCTAATCAACAGCTCTTATCTAGAGTTCTTGACTAATGAGCACAGCAAGTTCAAAAACAATCCTATGATAAATGTCGCCTGTAGGCCATGTCAAAGAATGTAGATGCACAAATGCATTAAATTCAAAGATTGTTGATAACAGCAACAGTTTTTGATGGAAATGAAAAGAAAATCAATAGCTCCTATCTTTGTCACCCTGCATAAGCATACAAAGTTTCAAAAGAACCTAATAATGAATGTGCCCTCTGAAGCATCCCAAAGGAAGATGTTAATGCACAAATGCACTAAGTAGAAGGTCCTTGCTTTGTGGCAATGTTTTTCGTGTTTTTTTTTGGGGGGGGGAGGAGGGGGGGGGTATGGACATGCATAAATATACCCTACAGAGTGCAAAAGGGATAAGTTGATGCACAAATGCAGTAAGTTCAAAGGCTGGTGATAACGACAATAAATTTTTAAGGAAATTAAAAAAATAGCTGACATCTAGAGGTCACCCCAAACACACATACCAAGTTTCAAAGTGATCCGATCATAAATGTGCCCTGAAGGGTGTGTTAAAGGGAAATATTGAGGTCTGACTAAACTAAGTTCAAAGGTCAGCGGCAACATTTTTTGACAGAAATGTAAGAAAATCGACAGCTCCCATATAGATGTCACCGCACACAAGCACACCAAGTTTGCAAGCGATCCAATCTTAAATGTGCCCTGCAGGGTGCGTCAAATGGAAATATTGATGCTTAACTGCACTAAGTTTTTACTTAGTTCATCGAAGGTCATTGCCAGTGGCAACATTTTTGACGGAAATCGAAGAAAATCAACCCCCAAACAAGCATACAAAGTTTCAAACCGATCTGATCATAAATGTGCCCTGTAGGGCATGCCAAAGGAATATATTGATGCCTGACTAAACTTAGTTCAAAGATCGTTGCCAGTGGCAACATGTTTTGACGGACAGAATTGGAAGAAAATCGATAGCTCTAATCTAGAGGTCACCCCAAACAAGCACGCCAGGTTTCAAAGCAATCAGAACATAAATGTGCCCTGTAGGGTGTGCCAAAGGGAAATATTGAGGTCTGACTAAACTAAGTTCTAAGAACATTAGCCGCGGCAACATTTTTTGACGGAAATGGAAAAAAAATCGATAGCTCCCATCTAGAGGTCACCCCAAACAAGCATACCAGGTATCAAAGCAATCCAATCATAAATGTGCCCTGTAAGGTGTGCCAAAGGGAAATATTGTGGTCTGACTAAACTAAGACTGGCCGCGGCAACATTTTTTGACGGAAATTGAAGAAAATCGATAGCTCCCATCTAGAGGTCACCCCAAACAAGCATACCAGGTATCAAAGCAATCCAATCATAAATGTGCCCTGTAAGGTGTGCCAAAGGGAAATATTGTGGTCTGACTAAACTAAGACTGGCCGCGGCAACATTTTTTGACGGAAATTGAAGAAAATCGATAGCTCCCATCTAGAGGTCACCCTAAACACGCATGCCAAGTTTCAAAGCAATCCGATCATAAATGTGCCCTGTAGGATGTGCCAAAGGGAAATATTGAGGTCTGACAAAACTAAGTTCTAAGGACTTTGGCCGTGGCAACATTTTTTGACGGAAATGGAACATAATGCATAGCTCCCATCTAGACGTCACCCTAAATAAGCATGCCAGGTTTCAAAACAATCAGATCATAAATGTGCCCTGTAGGGTGTGCCAAAGGGAAATATTGAGGTCTTCTGACTAAACTAAGTTCTAAGAACGTTGGCTGCGACAACATTTTTGACGGAAATTTGAAGAAAATCGATAGCTCCCATCTAGAGGTCTCCCCCAACAAGCATACCAAGTTTCAATGTGATCCAATCATAAATATGCCCTGTAGGATGTGCCAAAGGGAAATATGGAGGTTTGACTAAAGTAAGCTTTAAGAACGTTGGCCGCGGCAACGTTTTTGGACGGAAATTGAAGAAAATCGATAGCTCCCATCTAGAGGTCACCCCAAATAAGCATACCAGGTTTCAAAGCAATCCACTCATAAATGTGCCCTGTAGGGTGTGCCAAAGGGAAATATTGAGGTCTGACTAAACTAAGTTCTAAGAACGTTGGTCGCGGCAACATTTTTTGACGGAAATTGAAGAAAATCAATAGCTCCCATCTAGAGGTCACCCCAAACAAGCATACCAAGTTTCAAAGTGATCTGATCATAAATGCGACCTGTGAGGTGTGCCAAAGGAAATTGTGGACGTACGTACGTACGCCGACGGACGAGAAGTGATGGCAATATCTCAGCTTGACTTTGTCAAGTTGAACTAAAAATGAGTGCATGTCACCGCCAAACAACAGCGTTACTACCCGTTTTAATGCGAAAGAGTCGCGTCGATTATTCATGTTTTGATCTCAAATGTTTATTTCTAATCGCGGCACAGCATCTCAGTACAGTGTATCGTAAAGTTCGCCCGATACCCGCCATTTTGACACCAACCACACTAATTAGTCCAAACGTTACAGCTAATTTAATCTTTTCGATCCCCCCCCCCCCCCCCACACACACACACCCGGGTAGGCCTCGCCCACGGGCGATGGACGTATGGGACTTCGCGTACAACGTGATCGGTATGGCGAAAGGACACAATTTCTCACTTTAAAATAAAAAAGTTAAGTTTTTTTTTCGCCAGAGTACCATCTTTTCGTGTGTACTCTGGCAAACTGATTTAACACTGAAATTCCCACAGACATTTTTTCGCCAGAGTGCCAGAGTGCCATCAAATGTCTATGGGAATTTTCAGTGTTAAATTTTTACGCTCAATTCATTTTACGCCAATTTTTATGACAAATTCAAAACCCTACGGGAATTTTGCAGTGTTAAATTTTTACGCCCAATTCCTTCTAGGTCTGGATTTTCTCTGGCGAACCAATGTCTGTGAGATTTCAGTATTAAATTTTTACACCCAAGTGGCTTCTTACTACTGTAGGACTCAAGCAAGGGTGCATCTTGTTACCCATTCTGTTTCCGTTATACATAAAAGATTAAGGAGAGGGGGTGATTGCAAGCGCAGAGGGGGGAGGTCAAAGTTGGAGAGACAAAAATCTTAGGGCTATTCTTTGCCGATGACAGGGTTTTATTAGCCGAGAGTGAAGAGTGAAGAGGGCCTACAAAAACGTTTAACCGTGGTAGGAAAGTGCGGGGATAAATGACGACTCGAACTAAACGAAAACAAAAGCAAGGCAATACCTGTGGCCCGTAGGATGGATGCGTTGCGATGGTGGAGGGTGGGTAAATTCTCTATTAGCGAAGAGGAAAGTAAGGATATAACAGTGGGTGAAAGAAACAGGAGAATATGAATACTTGGGAGTGAATGTATGTGTTACAATTAGAGGCATGTACCAAAACCACACAAGTAAACTTAAGTCTAAGGGGAAAAGGATACTCAATCAGTTAAAAAGGTGTTCGTTGTGATTACATAGTATAACATATGGGACTGATGTGATCCCTCTAAATCAAATACAAGCGAGGAACTTACGAGATTCTACAAAATGTTGCGGGTCGGTGGATGACCGGATCAAGTGACGAAGCCGCCCTGGAGGCGGTCAGAAGGGAACTCGGTTGGATGCCGGTTAAAGGTAGAATGTATATGGGGAAATTATGCTACCTGGATTATCTGGTAAACCTATCACTAGGCTAAAATCTAGAGTCAGTAAATAATGGGTTAATTCAGATAATTTGAGAATAACGGATTTATAAATTAATGAACAAATGGATTAACACATTTAGATGTTTTTCACTCATACAGTCCATTACAATGCCCACTTGATTAATACATCAACGCTGAACTACTAGGGGGTATACAGAATTGGATGCGCAGCATCATCATCCGAGCCATGTAGCGGCGAGATAGGATCGAGCAGAAGAGGAAGCCGTTCCCCTCTCGCTGGAGGGGGTGGGGGGGGGGGGGGGGCTCCCCTGGGAAAAATTTCGAAATTTGAAACGAAAAAAAAGCAATTTCCTTGACTCTGAGTCAATTTGTGTCCATAATTTATAAGTTCTGGCCCCCGGCTACGCCACTGACCTTCCCCAGTGGGGGCTAACCCTTCCCGATGGGGGTGCCCGTCTGTAGCCCCGCTAGCACTACCCGTGTTCACATCCCAAGAGAAGTGTGTGTTACGATGAAGATATATTGTATTAAATAAATGGTCCAAGGTCGGCTGGGATAAACCTTTAACCCTTTACCCAACGTAACGGCCAAAACCGTCGAGCTCGTTCCAAAGAGGGGTCATAACCTATGTTTTTGAGACAAAAAATGAAAAAAATTAGTTATTCAAGAATTTTTTTTGCAAGTGTCGTCTGCTTTTCATGTTAGGTAAAGGGTTAAGAAATAACCTTACCTTAATCCTCTGCACACTGATATCAAAATATCGTAATTTCAACTTGTAATTCTTTTCCCATAATGCAACTAGGAATTTAATCAATTAAATCTTTTTACGATCTGTCGTTAAATCGTTAAATTCCTAACTGCATTATCTGAAATGTGTGTGGCTTGAACTTTTTGTATTTTGAGTTCAGTATTATAGAGCACAGAAGTTTTCAGTTATTCATTTTACTTTATTTTGCGGCAGGGTTGGTATTCTGCACCACCGCCAGCAGGAACAATAATTACGTCGTGGGTCTTAACAGTACGTGGTGAAAAATATAATTTAAGGCCACACAAAATAAATTAATTGATTCTCAGGCATTTTTTTCAAATCAATGATGGAGGAAGGGTTTTATTTTTCATTTTTATTTTTCTTTTGCAAAAAGTGAGCACACATGAGAGGATCTGTCTTTTTACATACAGAAATACAGAATGTGCATATTTATACAACTAAATTCATTTTTAATTTGAAAAATAAAACATTCCTCTAAAAACAAACCGTAGGTACTGCAATTCAAAGACTTCATATTGTTTCGATGCTCTTCATATTATCTTTTAAATAAAAGTATTTATTCTATGGGGATTTGCCTTGTTATAATTTATGGGAGAGTGACTTTTGGTACTGGCACTCTCCATAAATTGTAACAAGGCAAACATATTAGAAACGCAACTAAATAAATATGCATCAGTCACAAAATGTAAAAGCTTTTGTGTCTCCCTGAGATTGTATTGATATTGGAAGACACTGAAATGCAATAAAAATGTCCAATGAGGGATTGAAATTCAATGTGGGATTGCGGGATTGCCTGAGAATCAAAATATATTTTTTTAGCCTAACTAAATGTGTTTCTCAGCATTTGTATAACTTGTTGGATGTCGACTTTCTTCACAATTCTAACATTTCTTCTCTCTGTTGGTCTGTCCTGCCATGTCCAATGTACTATCATTTGGCCCCTTGTTGACACTCCTTCTAAAGCCACTGTGGCGTATTCCTCGGAAAATTTCTTCATGGTGTTCTTGTCCAATGTACATGCCATGGCCAATTCATCACACAAAAATATGTCACCGCGGGTTTCATAAAACTCGGCTCTCACTTTTTGTTGGAGAGTATTGATGAATCGTGCTTTTGGCGTATTCACTGAAAGTAGCTCGGTGTGCACGTCCTAAAAATAGAAACGAAGAACCACCAACACTTCAGTGATATCAAACTGAACACGGATGCGCATTTTAGAGGTTTGGGGTGGTAAGAATAATTGTTAACCCTTTAACTAACATGAAAAGCTGACGACACTTGCAAAAATGTTTTTTGAATAACTAATTTCTTTCATTTTTTGTCTCAAAAACATAGGTTGTGACCCCTCGTTGGAACGAGCCCGACGACCTCGTTCCAGTGAGGGGTCATAACCTATGTTTTTTAGTCAAAAAATGAAAAAAATAATGAAAATTAATTGGCGATTTTTGAGAATAGCACTGGCCGGTTTTGACCGTTACGTTGGGTAAAAGACTAAAATAGTTAACCCCTTCCTGTCATAACGGTCATAACCCATCCAAAATATGGCCATTTAATTTTTATTTTCAATTTTTACCTTCAAAAGATGGCTTATGATCACTCGTTGAAGCGAGCTCACCGAGCTCGCTCCAATAAGAAGTTATGAGATGTTTTTGAAGCAAAAAATGTCACTTAAGAAAATATTTTGTACGGATGCTAGTAGTGTTAGGCAAACAGTATATACTGATAAAATAAGTAAGTTTCTACTTTTTACATCCTGTAAATCCATAACAAGAGGCCTCTAAGCCTCGACATCTCCGTTCAGGGTCACTGCTTTTAGTGGAAGCTGAATACGCGACAATAATCCAAGTGGTACTGCTTGTGACCTTACGTTTGCTGCCTGTGACTTTGACCTTGATGATGTGACCTTGAATCAAGATCGTAACACACCTTTGAGTCTTAATCAGTAATTGTACCAAGTGTAAGTAAGATCTGTCAATCATACCAAGTTATATGGGCCGGCCAAGGGCGTTATAACAATATCAAAGTTTTGCTGTACGTGACCTTGACCTTGATGATATGACCATGCACCAAAGTCATGACGCACCTTTGAGTCATGAGCAATAATTGTACCAAATATGAATAAGATCTGCCAACTGAGATCAAATTATATGGACCGGACAAAAATGAAAGTAAAATATCCAAGTTTTCTTGAATGTGACCTTGACCATGAGAATATGACCCTGGATCAGCATCATGACACATCCTTTGGTTTTGGTCAGCAATTGTGTCAAGTATGAACAAGCCCAGTCTGATCACTCTGATAGATCAGAGTGTAGAGACTGGATAAATATAGCAATATCCAAATATTATTTTGTGGCCTTGATGATAAGGTCATGACATATTATTCAGTCATGGGCAATATTTGTTTGAAGACACGTTCTTGGGTTATGGTCAGCAACAGTGTCAAGTATGAATAAGATCAGTCGTATAGATCAGATTATAGAGACTGGACAAGGGCTTGACCTTGATGATGTGGCTTTGGGTCAAGATCATGACACACTATTCAGTCATGGTCAATATTTGTTTGAAGAATGAACAAGATCTGCCAACTAGATCAAATGATATGGACCTGACAAAAATGAGAGTAAAATATTGAAGTTTTCTTGACTGTGACCTTGGCCATCAGAATATGATCTTGAATCAAGATCATGACACACTCTTTTGTTATGGTCAGCAACTGTGTCAAGTATGAACAAGATCAGTCGAATGGATCAGATTATTGAGACTGGACAAGGGTGATATATCAATATCCAAATATTATTTTTGTGACCTTGACCTTGATAATATGGCCTTCATTTAAGGTCACGACACACTATTCAGTCATGGGCAATATTTGTTTGACGTATGAACAGGATCTGCCAATTAGATCAAATCAGATGCACTTGACAAAAATGATAGTAAAATATTGAAGTTTTCTTGAATGTGACCTTGACCATGAGAATACGACCTTGGCTCAAAACTATGACACAACCTTTGGTTATGGCCAGCAACTGTGTCAAGTATAAACATGGTCAATCATATGGATCAGATTATAAAGAACAGACAAGGGCAATGTAGCAATATCCAAATTTTATTTTTGTGACCTTGACTGTGACCTTCGCCCTGAGGGTAGATACCTCATTATGACTGGTTTCACAAAGCCTAGTGTCAATACATAAGGTTACAAAGTTTCATTAAAAATATTCAGTGGATAAGAAATTATGGCCCGGGCAAACAAAATAGTAAAATATTGAAATTTTCTTGAATGTGACCTTGACCATGAGAATATGTCCTTGGGTCAAAATCATGACACAACCTTTGGTTATGGTCAGCAACTGTGTCAAATATAAACAAGATCAATCCTATGGATCAGATTATAGATAGGGGACAACGGCAATATAGCAATACAGGCCTGAAAATAAACAGTCTGACATTTGCAGAATGAGGTGCCCAGAGGGTGAATTTGCTGATGCTATCCCATACAATGGGCCTATTTATCATTTGGGAACCTCTTTCTGTTTACTCTTGAGGCTCTGATTCAGATTGTGGTTCACAGAGGGTAAATTTAGTGATGCTACCCTGCTCTGCAGGGTAGCATCACTAAATTCACCCCCTGGGGACCTCATTTTGCAGATGGCAGTCTGCTTGTAGCAATATCCAAATATTTGTGTGACCAATGACCGTGATCTTCACCTTGAAGGTAGAGACCTCCTTGTGACTGATAGCACACTTTCTAATGACAATACATAGAACTGCAAAGTTTTGTTTAACCCTTTACCCAACGTAACGGCCCAAACCGGCCAGCGCTATTCTCAAAAATCGCCAATTAATTTTCATTATTTTTTTCATTTTTTGTCTCAAAAACATAGGTTATGACCCCTCGTTGGAACGAGCTCGTTCCAACGAGGGGTCATAACCTATGTTTTTGAGACAAAAAATGAAAAAAAATTAGTTATTCAAGAATTATTTTTGCAAGTGTCGTCTGCTTTTCATGTTAGGTAAAGGGTTAAAAATATTCAGTGGTTAAGAAATTATGGCCCAGACAAACAAAATGTTGACGATGGACGGACGACTTACCATTAGAAAAGCTCCGCTGACATTTTGTCAAGTGGAGCTAAAAAGATACTTTTGAGCAAACTGAGGATTAAATCATTGACATAAGTTTTTTAAAATTGGCATTTATGTTTTATCGATCAAAAAATGATGAAATCTTGTAGTAATGCAGTGGTAAAATGGACACAAAATAGTGATAATTCCTTCGAAATTCTAGAGATTTCGTGGTATGCAAAGAAAAACTGATGGAAGGAAATTACATGTCTACAGACAAACCTGCATCTGAAAATTTAGGGTTGTGCTAGAGTTACAATATTACTCACCACATTTACCGATATTCCAATGCCTCAGTAGAGGCATAAATAGAGACGCTGGTTTTATGGTGTCTGCATGGCTGTGACAAGCTTCACTACACACTTTTTCCATCCATTAATTTCTACTCCTAAATTTACGTTACGTCAAACGTAATTACGTGTAATTACGTGTTCTTTCACTTGAACTGTATTTTCTTTTCATTCTTACCATTTTATCACCGGAAGAAGACCGACAAGATCGAAAGCTAGTGTAAAAAATTATTCATAGGTCGAAAAGTAAAAATGCCTGAAGATCCGCAGAGAGAGTAGTGAAAGTGCTAGCAGGAATAAATTCAATAATTTCGTTGTATTTGTTTTGAACTTTGATGATTTTTCTTAAAACTACCAGCACAAGGATTTGTTTATAAACTTCTGATATATTATTACCACTTTGCAGGGCGTTCCCTAGTGTATTAACGCTGTTATGCCGAGCGTTCAAAGTAAATAATGCATGGCAATCTCCTAAGTTCCGGGCCGCGGGCCGATAATGAAAATAATCGCCCTCTGGCATCATTGTTACATCACGTGATCACCGCTTGTTCTCGATCGGCAAGGAGCTGAATCGAAACGACGATACCAGGGAAATGATTCATAAACGACCGAACTTTTCTTACCAATGGCTAGATTGTTGTTATTAGGTAAGTAATCCAGATTATTTTTATTATGAAGCAATTGTAAGAAGCCGTCATTGCCGAAAAATTACATCACTTTCCTAATTTCGACGTTCATGCACTCAATTTGTGACACGGGAATTCCCCCAAATTGTCGCCCCTGATCTCTCCGATGCGCATTTGTAAACAAACAGACGACACCTCCGTTTCAAAATGTCTCAATCAAGTGATTTAAGCGATTCTCAGTTGAACTTTCTAGAAAAAAGCGTTTTATCATAAAACCATGCAATATGGGTATCATTGGAATAGGCTGAATAAGCCGATTCCAATGATAGCCATATTTGCAGAATTCCCTTCAGTTATACCCATGAAAATTTTGAGAAAATATGAGATTTTGATTACTTTTTCAAAAAGCTTTGTTGGGTAAAGGGTTAACATCTTACCCTATTGTGGCCTTAACACAACATAAGCCCAAATCAGTTATTTTTTGTAACACTGGTAATAATAGTAATAACATTATTTTTGCGAGCATTATGGTATATTAGCGGCCCTGCAGAAATTATTAACAGCCCTCGGGCCAATTAGCGGCCCTCGACTTCGTCTCGGGCCGCTAATAAGCCCTTGGGCTGTTAATAATTTCTGCAGGGCCGCTAATATACCATAATGCCCTCAAAAATCATGTTATTGTTATATTATTAGTTACACAGTTTGTTGGTGGCCTAATATGGTATATATGGTGTCAGTTAATTTGATATTGGACGAGGCCACCAACAAACTGTGTAACGAATATATCTTACCGACTGCTGCATCAATGAACAGAACCAATACAACAGCGATCAAAATTAAATGAGAGAATTCTCACAATGTGTTCACGTGTCTTTGCCTTGTTACAATTTATGGGAGACTCCCCCATAAATTGTAACAAGGCAAATTCATACATACCAAACAGTTTCATTCCGAAGGTAACATGACACACATCCACAGAATATGAAGCCTTTTAAGTTGCCTAACCTGCACTTCAGACCAAATATGGGCTTCCAACACTCAATCTTTCAACTTGAAGCGTTTATCGGCTGCCGCCATTTTGAATAATCACTGAACAAAGGGGAGATTACCCATGGCTGTCAGCGTATATTGATGTTGACAGGCAGTATATGGTTTTATATGCAGTCTGCATGTGGCGTCTTTGAACCAATGAAATTCCCAGATATATAATTCACGCTATTTTTAAAAATTGCTTGAATTATAAATATCTGGATTAGTACAGAGTGGAGAGTACTTCAGGAAGTGCAAGGTGTGGCAGAGTTTAAATATGAATTGAACACACAATTTGACACAAACTAAAGAGATATATGGGCCAGAGATCTTTACACTGATTAGAAGGATTAGACTACCAATTATTGATGATTTTTGATTGAATTTCATACAATCACACAGTTGACAGCTAAAGCAATTTAACTTTAGAATGAATGTTTTGTTAGCTGCTTTCCAATGAATTTCAACCGTTTAAAGCTTATCTTGTTAAAAAATCTGACTTTGATGGGGTGGAACAAAAATTTCATCATTAAAATTAATTTCTTCGCGATGGACACTAAGTGGTATATGGTGCCAGAGTGCCCATAAAATGTTTTAGGGGCCATCTGCTTGCAAATTTTCATGGAGACCCCCACCCCTGTAACGGCCCTGTTATAAAATTTGAAACTACAATTCCATAAGTTCATCAAGTCCAATTTCTCGATTACTTACCTCAGTAAATTAAGTTATTTTTATTTCAATTGACTACTATCAAAATATCTTCAAAGAATCAATATTTCAGTGATCATGATAGTTCTCATTTAGAATATTTCACCACACAGCATTTCATTTTCACTGCATCCACGTATTTTCATCACGTGATCACTCACGTAATTCACCATATAGTATTCCATGCAACTATGCTCCGGGGAAAAACCCACCTGGTTATAGTTTAATCTCAAGAATTGTTATTTTAATACTCCTAATTTTAATATTTAGCTAACTTATCACCCGAAGCTCATTACAATTACCGGTTGCCACAATGCTTAATCAGTATTACATCAAGGCATTTGGAAGAAAAAAAAAACACCCCAAAACATGAGTTCAACTCCATACTCATCGCCCGTGTGTTGTAGATTGTTGAGCTTGTAAGGAAATCCGACACTGCTGAAGATAGTTTATCACGCGCTCCGCTTATGCTTGTGTTCAGAGTAGTTTCTCTTTATTTTTATATTATATTATTAACATACACCCCCCCTCCCCCCACGCCACTATTACAATCTGTTCGCCAAGCCCTGAAGAAGATCCATACTTTCATATTTTCAATAAGTGTGTGCTGCGACGTTGCATCACTAAATTTACCCTCTGTGAACCTCAATCTGAATCAGCGTCTCAAAACTAAACAGAAAGAGGTACCCAGAGGATAAATTGACCCACTGTATGGGGTAGCATCATCAAATTCACCTTCTGGGGTCTTCATTCTACAAATGTCAGACTGCTTATTTTCAGGCCTGTAATTACCTACAGCAGTTTTTGTTTTTAAAAAAATCGATATCCAACTGGAATGACCTCAGGATCATAAGCTACATGCTGTTGAGACCAAAAAATAATCAATGGCCCTCTCACGTTCATTTTAATTCCGCCTCCACTGGTATGGTAAATATTGTTTGTGAAAATGAATTATAATCGAAACACTCATGGAGTGGTATATCCACTCTGTTACAAAAAGTTTATCGGCATATTTTTAACTATTAACTTTAAGGGGTTCAATCCGTCAATTGGCAGAAATAATGTGTTTGCTTCTAATACAATCACCTCAGGCAGAGACGCCGCGAATAAGATCGATTGGTGGGGGTGGGTGGGGGAGGGGGTAAATCTGATTTGTCACGACTGGGTTGTCTCAAATCCTGGCTGATTAATATTCCAGCTACGTACCCTATGTAAACATTGCTTATGGCATGGCTCCCAAGGCATCACAGTGATGAGACATCCAAGTTCACGAAGTACAACAAAAGCAGCTTCCGGATCGTTGTGGAAATTAAACTCCGCCGTAGGAGTAACATTACCAAATCCTAAAAATAAAGAGTCAGTAATTTACTTCCCAATAAGGTCCACTAATCCGATTACCAAGTTGGTAGCATCACGTGGGTAGAACAAGGTGACATCTGCAATGCTTTGTATTCGAAAATAAAGGTGTGGTATATCGCCCTTACACACCAATTCCTTTGTCTTCTCCGGGTTGGTAAGAGATGTGAAATACCCGATAGAACAATAGACTGGGTGTTCACTTGAATACCTGTACCCACCATACCTGGGCCCGTGCGTTCTGTGAATTGGCGTGCAAGTAAGTTACTAACCTCGCTGTCGGTATTCATGAATTTGAACAACCTGCCAACACGCTGTAACATAATATTATGAGCTTCGCGGCTCGGCGTCACATACCGCACGTTGGCAGGTTGTTCAAATTCATGAACACCTCCAGCTCAGTGAGTAACTATTACATACTCTCCACACATACATACTTCTTAACACACTCCACTGCACTCGTTAAGACTGAAATCATAGGAACGGCATTTCCGTAGTTCCATTTTTCACATTTATTTCCTCGAGGCCGAACCATGGTAAATCCAGAATGTGCTGGATACTTATGTTCTGTCCCATTTTCATTCAGCTTTCATTCAGCATGTTCCTAAATCTTTCACCCCATGAAATACAAGATTTGTTCATTCCTTGCTTTATCTAGCGATTATAACTGTAAGACCAAAGAAAATTAAATAATTGATTCCCAGGCAATTTTCTTTTTAAAACGAATGGGGGAGGGCGGTTTTTATTTTTATTTTTTATTCTTGATGGAATGGTTGCCGATCCCTAAAATCCAGTTGTGAGAGCCTAAAATTAAATACCAGAGCGTCCATGGTGATTTCACTGACTCTCTCAGGGTACTCCGGCTTCCTCCACCCATAAAAAACTATCACGGCCATGATTAGCCATTGTGCATAAATATGTGACCTTAAACACCAATAATTAAATAAATAAATGAAAGTCTCAATGACACTGTAGCTCAACTTGTGTAAGACATGTACGTGTATAGTATGTGACACAGCAATTACACACATCTAGGTAATGGCCTGATAACAAAGGTACATGTATACTGGCTGTAGCCTGTAACAAATGTATAGGTAAAGTATCGTAAAGGTGGGTGACAGTTAGATGCTAAACTAGAAAAGAAATCTTCATGGGGTTAATGTTACAATGGGGATCCTTGTATGGTGCACCGTAAGCCAAATGTTAGCAATTGTTTTGGCCCCCTTGATTCATACTAATTAATAAATATTTCTTCAGTCCTTCTTAAAATATAGGTATTTGAATTTTTTATCTTTAGCTCATAGGGTTCTCACGGGTGAGGAGATTTTATTTTTCTCATTTTAAATGGAAAATCGGGTTGTGCTAATAACGTTTACCCTCCCCAAACAATACCAAATATTAACACAGGAACTTGGCTTCAACACATTTGAATATACACATCCTAGGGATGCGGAATTCAAGAAACATTATTTTGTCTGGTGTTTTTGGAAAAGATTTTAATTATCTCCCTTTTTGAGTCCCCGAGTGGGTCTGACTGAACCCCAAAATATTTGTTCTCATAGCACAGTGATAACAAAGGCACCCAATAAATTTATAGCAAACCTTACTGACATAAACAATCTTCTTAACAGGTTCTGTACAAAAAATGTAATACACAGAATTCCCGTAAATATGACTGCCAACAGGCAATTTGAATTTTTGGCCGAGCCCCAAAGCACTCGTTACCACCCCAGGATGATAACAAACGTAGTCCTAGAAGTTCTGTACTTAAAACTGATTGCACCCAATTTCAGTATCAAATGGCCGTCGGCAGCTATCTTGAATTTTGGACCGCACACAAAAACACTTGTTCCTGTCCCAAGGTGATAGCAAAGGTACCCAATACGTTTTGTGAAGATCGGTTCATAAATACAGCCTCTAGTCCGAGCCGTATTAACATGTGCACTTACTGTGCACAAGTAGCACTGAATAAATCAAAGTTCATCTAATTTGCATAATTTCTGCACGAGAAAAAACTGTATTATATGTGAAGTATTCCATGTTACTACGCATTCATCAAAAATTTATTCAAATCAGAACCTTCATAAAGAAATTCTGTATAAAAAAACGGATTGTACCTAATTTCGGTACAAAATGGCCGTCGGCAGCCATCTTGAATTTTGGACCGCGCCCAAAAACACTCGTTCTCGACCCAAGGTGATAACAAAGGTGCCCAAGAAGTTTTGTGAACATCGGTTCATAAATACAGCCCCTAGCCCGAGCCGTATTGACATGTGTACTTACTGTGTATAAGTAGTACTGAATAAATCAAAGTCCATCTAATTTGCATAATTTCTGCACGAGAAAAAAGCCTGTATTATATGTGATGTATTCCATATTACTAAACATTCAGACAAAAAGCTATTAAAAGTTATTCAAATAAGAACTTTCGTACAGAAGTGGTGTACAAAAAACTGATTGCACTAATATCGGTACAAGATGGCTGCTGGTGGCCATCTTGAATTTCGGACCGCACCCAAAGAACACTCGTTCTCATCCCACGGTGATAACAAAGGTACCCAAGAAGTTTCGTAAAGATCGGTTCATAAATACGGCCTGTAGCCCGAGCCGTACTGAATTGTTGACAGACGGACCATGGCATAACCTCAAATTTGACTACGTCAGAGTTGAGCTTATAAATAAATAAATAAATAAATAAATAAATAAATAAATAAATAAATAAGGGTGATGGCTCAAGACCCGACTGATAAATTATTCAACTACTTCATCAAGGCATGCCTTCGACGAAGGCATGCCATGTTGATACAGTTGGAATATTAACTTATTAATCAGTTATTACGGGTGGAGGAAGCCGGAGTATCCGGAGAGAACCACCGAGCATCGACGAGCAACTATCCGATCCAACATTCTAACTCTGCTCAAGCTCCACTCAAGCAGGGTTACGGCAGTTGAAGACATGTGCACTATCGACGTGCTGTACGTCTTAGTAAACGGCGTCATCGTGCCCCCATGTAGGCAACTGGGATGAAGTGCCTCGCCCAAGGACACAACCAACGCGGGTCGTCCCGGACGGGGATCAAACTCGAGACCTCTACCACAGAAGTACAACAGTCCACACGGAGCCACCACACTCTCGAATATTAACCAGTAAGGATTATGACTCCGTGTTTGGAAACTTTAAATTTGCTTTCGGTAGTGGCTCTGGCTTTTGACTGCATTTAGTATGGGTGGTGGAACGGGTGCAGATTCTATTTATGTTAATCTAGTAGAGGAGTGGCACTCAATCGTTATTTTCAGCATTATGTATGAACAATTTATATCCGAAATATCGTGAGACGCAGAAGAACACTGATAGACACTACACTACGCCTTAATGTACAGCCAATTGTTATACAGAGTCCAGATATGGGGTAGTTCCAGGCCACTAAGAAAATCATGAACATGCAAAAGCGATCACAACGAATAATTAATAACCGAAAATACAAAGCCCATACAGACCCTCTATTCAAGAAAGATAGATTACTTAAGGTTGATGATTTGCTTAAATTACATGCTTTGCTGTTCGTCTTTAACTGGAAAAATGGTAGATTACCGGCCTCCTTTAATGATATATTTTGTGTAGTAAACAATTAATATGGTAAGACTACCAGGCAATTTGGCCCCATACATATACAGAAAACCTGCACCAAATCTCTAGATAAATTCCCTCTATATACCTTTCCGAAACTTTGGAACACTCTCGATGACGTAACTCGTAGTATCACTCACAGAAACGAGTTTAAGAAAAACTTGACATCCAAATTTCTTTCATCTTATTCAACTTTTGTCAGTTGTGACAATCCTTACTGCCCTGACTGCACTTAGTACACGCTAAAAACTAAAGTGTTAAAAATTACACTTGAAGTGCTGTATTTAACACTTACTAAGTGCCGAACAAACACTTTGTTCAAGTGTAGAAATCCCAGAACTTGACAGGTGTTACAATAACACCACTTGACAACTGTAATGTCGCGACATTCAAAAGGAAACAACGCAGATGACGCGGATCAGGCTCGAACTCTCGAGCCTGATCCGCGTCATCTGCGTTGTGTCCTTTTAATTATGTACCCACCAAGCGCAAATCAAATTATGGACGATTCTGGAAGAACCACCAATGCAAGACACATGGGAAGTGCCATCCATTCAAGTTTAAGATGTCTGACGTTTGTAATGTCTAAGTGCTTAAAGCATTGCACTTTGAGTGTTAAAATCAAACCCTAAGAGTTAGAATGGGTTCAACACATTGAAAGTGTCAGTTTTAACACTTTAGTTTTTAGTGTGAAACTCTATTCTCGTGAAACGAATCGGACAGCCGATTTCGAATCGAACCGAATACCAACTTAAGATTCGAAATCGAATCGAATCTGGGAACTTTGTAGGACACTATTTATTTTTTTTATTGGGGTTTAATGACATCTTCGACAGTCAGGACATTCTTGTCATGGCAGTTTTACGGATGGAGGAAGCCGGAGTACCCGGAGACAACCGCCGAGCAGCGACGAGCAACTGTCAGCTCCCCAACATTCTAACTCTGTTCAAGCTCCGCTCAAGCAGGGTTACAGCGGTTGAAGACATGTGCACCATCGACGTTCAGTACGCCTTAGTACACGGCGTCATCGTGCTCCCGTGTAGGCAATCGGGATAAAGTGCCTCGCCCAAGGACACAACGCGGGTCGTCCCGGACGGGGATCAAACTCGAGACCTCTACCACAGAAGTACAACAGTCCACACTGAGCCACCGCACTCCCAAATATTAACCAGTAAGGATTATGGCTCCTTGTTTGGAAACTTTAAATTTGCTTTCGGTAGTGGCTCTGGTTTTTGACTGCAATTAGTATGGGTGGTGGAATGGGTGCAGATTCTATTTATGTTAATATAGCAGAGGAATGGCACTCAATCGTTATTTTCAGCATTATTTATGAACAATTTATATCCGAAATATTGTGAGACGCAGAAGAACACTGATAGACGGTATCAATTAAGCTCTATTCTCGTGAAACGAATCGGACAGCCGATTTCGAATCGAACTGAATACCAACTTAACATTCGAAATCGAATCGAATCTCGGAACTTCGTAGGGCACTATTTAAGGAATAGTGCATGGCTTGGAGTTGACTACGCCCATATAGTGCCCAGTGAGTTGGTGTAGTTCCCGCCGCGAAGCGGAGGGAACTACACCACCTCACTGGGCACTATATGGGCGTAGTCAACGACAAGACATGCACTAATCCTTATATTATATCGAACACCCATCAAGAAAAACATCTGTCCAATTTGTTGATCTATTACCAAGGTAGCAGCCCTACCAACCAGCGTTATATAGGAACAAATACCATGTAGTTTTCAAACAACATTTTCTTTTTCCAAAACACGGCTAACTTGGATTATTGATATGAGCAGAAGACAAATTTTGAATCGGTCGGCAAGGGTAAACAAAACATTTCCCCCAAACGGAACTGTGTATTCTAGAAACGCGCAACTCGCGAATGAAAGCTAAAATTTTCGAAATTTGACAACAACGCAGTTTGATAATTTCCACACATTTGTCACACATATTTATTACCGAATGGGTCAGTACGGGATACAAAACTCCGAAGATTCAAATGAATTCCATTATTTATTCGTTTACTGCCCAAAACATATAATTAAATAGCGAAATAATATGCGCAGCGAATCAAACGATTTTTCATATCCGGACGCGTTCTCATGAGTGTTGTACCCAGGTATGGATTATTCTCTTTCCGGGTCGTTTTGTGGATGTTGTACCTCTGTGAATCGATATTTAAATTTAGCCTGATTAGTTTTATTCGCCCACTATGAAAAGAAAACTGATATAGTAGTGTGCTAAAAATGGAAAACGTGTATTGCCTGGGTGTAGTGCCTGGTCAGTTCTGTGGATGCAAACTACACGAAATAGGGGTGCAGCATTCGTCCAATCAGGAGCCCAGAAGGTCACGTGAAATATAATATTTATTTTTTTATTGGGGTTTAATGACATCTTCGACAGTCAGGGTACACTCTTGTCAGGGCAGTTTTACGGATGGAGGAAGCCGGAGTACCTGGAGAGAACCACCGAGCAGTAACTAACAAACTCCCCAATGTACTAACTCTACACAATCAGGGTTAGCATTGGTTGCAGGCAAGTGCACCATCTATGTGCAGTACGTTTTAGTACACAGCGTCCCCAAACCCATACTCCTCCCACCCCGATGTGGACCACCAGGATGAAGTGCCTTGACCAAAGACACAATGCAGTTACACCTAGCGGAATCGAACCGTGAGCCTTAACGTTTGAAGTCCAATGCGTCACCACTGAGCCAAGCCAGAAAATAAGCAGACTGTCATCTGCAAAATGAGGTCCTCAGATGGTGAATTTAATGATGCTACCCTGCACAGCAGGATAGCATCACTAAACTTACCCTCTGTGAACCTCAATCTGAATCAAGGTTTCAAAACTAAACGGAAAGAGCTTCCCAGAGGATAAACTGGCCCACTGTGTGGGATAGCATCATCAAATTCACCCTCTGGGGACCTCATTCTGCAAATGTCAGACTGCTTATTTTCAGGCCTGCACTGAGCCACCGCGCTTACGTAGGAGCCCAAATATTCACACATATTGCTACTTGAGTATATCGGAACACAAATTCTACCACGTTCAGGGTGACGAGATGCTCCTTAGCATGATGTTTCGTGATGTATAATAGTGGTGTATTCTATTTTATCATACCTCTGTAGTTTCCTCCCATAATGAAGCAATCTTTCAGTCTTTTTCCAAAGTCAGGATCAAGGCGCAGGGTCATTGCAATATTTGTTAGAGGTCCAAGACAGACAAGTGTAAGTTTTCCTATAAAAGAAACAAATTTTTTTCTTAAATTTATTTACTGGGATTTAACGACACTTTAGACAGCCAAGGTCACCTTGTGACGGACAGTTTTATGGGTGGAGGAAGACGGATTATCCGAAGAGAACCACCGAGCAATGGCGAGCAATGGCGAGCAATTGTCAGAATCCCATACGTACTAACTCCACACAAACAGGGTTAGCACTGGTTGAAGACAAGTGCACCATCGACTTGCAGTGCACCTCAACACACAGCATCACTGTGTCCCCATTTTGGCAATCAGGATTAAATACCTTGTCCAAGCAATCAACGCAGTTGTCCCTGGCGTGGATCGAACTG
The DNA here is from genome assembly GCA_031216915.1 of Pictodentalium vernedei. Classification (NCBI taxonomy): domain Eukaryota; kingdom Metazoa; phylum Mollusca; class Scaphopoda; order Dentaliida; family Dentaliidae; genus Pictodentalium; species Pictodentalium vernedei. Next base: position 32,426,512 of record CM062288.1, on the reverse strand, counting down.
TGGACCTTTCAGTCTGAAGTCCAATTCCGTTACCACTTGGCCACTGCGCTCCCAACATTTTTGTGAAGCACCCATAAGTTCACGTTTCCGTATAGAATGCATGGAGGGTTATTTATTAGAAAAACACCCATGGAGTGAAATTTTCATGCATACAGTATCTTAACTTTATCCATTACGACTATACGGACAGTGTATTTTGACCTGATCGCGACCCAATAACAAATAAATGGACAAGGCCTAAAAAGGGAAAAATCTGTTTCTCAGACCTTCTGGAATGGTCCTTTTGGCTGCCGCCAAGCCAGAAAATAAGCAGACTGTCATCTGCAAAATGAGGTCTCCAGAGGGTGAATTTAGTGATGCTACCCTGCACAGCAGGGTAGCATCACTACATTTACCCTCTGTGAACCTCAATCTAAATCAGAGTCTCAAAACTAAACAGAAAGAGGTACAAGGAGGATAAATTAGCCCATTGTATGGGATTGCATCATCAAATTCACCCTCTGGGGACCTCATTCTGCAAATGTCAGACTGCTTATTTTCAGGCCTGGCTGCTGCGTGCGTTTTTTTTTTATAATCAGTGCACACTTTAAAAAAATAACAACAATTAAATGATTTATGTCTGATATTTTACCTAAGTTAATAAAATTGATAAATTTGTCTCTTGAGTGCAACAAAGCACTGTGAAGCCTTCTTACACTCAAGGGATGAAATACATCACCACCCATGCTATTCTGTAGAGTATGAGGCCTAAAACATAAAACAAAGCAAGAATATGAACTTTTGATTGCAAAGAAATAATTACAAAATTAAAAAATAAAATTAAAAAAAATGCCCGCCCCCCCCCCCCACCCCTAAAAAAACCCCATACCTTTTGACCTCTAATTAGAACGAGTGTGGAGACATAGTTCGAATGAGAGGTCATAATGCGATGTTTGGGACGCACTAAATCCCCCCCCAAAAATATACAAGGGTAAAAACAAGTGTTCTGATTCTCAGGCAATCCCTCATTGAATTTGGACCCCCCCCCCCCACCCCCCTCCTCATTGCCTTTCAGTGTCTTCCAATATTAGTACAAACTTCGGGAGACCCAAAACCGTTTTCATTTTTTGACTGATGCATATTTATTTAGTTGCGTCTCCAATATGTTTGCCTTGTTACAATTATAGGAGAGTGCCTATAGGCACTCTCCCATAAATTGTAAAGAGGCAAATCCCCACAGATTAAATACCTTTACTTCAAAGATAATATGAAGAGCATCGAAAGAATATGAAGCCTTTGAATTGCAGTTCCTACAGTTTGTTTTCCGTGAAAAGTTTTATTTTTCAAATTAAAAATGAATTTATTTGTTTAAGTATGCACCTTCTTTTCTTCCAGGTGTAAAAAGACAGCCCAAATCCTCCTCTCCATGTTTGCTCACTTTTTGCAAAAGAAGAATAAAAATTAAAAATAAAACCCTCCCTCCCTCACTAATTTGAAAAAAACAATTGCCCGAGAATCAATTAATTTATTTTGTGTGGCCTAAATAAACAAAAAATAGGCCGATGAAATCGTCAGATGTGTACCCATACGCGCAACTAGTAGAAAGCTGTATGACGGAGGGCCACCACGGATGCCGACATTATGTACACCATACATGGTATGGGTACATATAGAAATGGAATGGAGGAGTGTCTAATTTGATGGATAAAGGGTTAATATCTCCGGATCAAATTATCAGATCTACCTAAAAAACAACACAGCACAGCACATCGGTAATCTGAATAAATACATAAAGTAACATGACAATCGGATTGATATTTTTTGAGTTATCTCATGCCAAAGGGATTGGAGGGATTTTCTTTTTGAAGGATAAAGGGTTAATATCTCAGGATCAAATTATCAGATTTACACCAAAAACTATACAGCTCGGCACATCAGTAACCTGAACACAAATATAAAGTAACTTGACAATCCAAGCAATATTTTTCAAGTTATCGAATGCCAAAGGGATTGAAGGAATTTTCAATTTGAAGGATAAAGGGTTAATATCTCAGGATTAAAATAACAGATTTACACCAAAAACTATACAGCTTGGTACATCAGTAACCTGAAAACAAATATAAAGTAACTTGACAATCCAAGCAATATTTTTCAAGTTATCGAATGCCAAAGGGATTGAAGGAATTTTCAATTTGAAGGATAAAGGGTTAATATCTCAGGATTAAATTATCAGATTTACACTAAAAACTATACAGTTCGGCACATCAGTAACCTGAACACAAATGTAAAGTAACTTGACAATCCAAGCAATATTTTTCAAGTTATCGAATGCCAAAGAGATTGAAGGAATTTTCAATTTGAAGGATAAAGGGTTGATATCCCAGGATCAAAATAACAGATTTACACCAAAAACTATACAGCTCGGCACATCAGTAACCTGAACACAAATGTAAAGTAACTTGACAATCCAAGCAATATTTTTCAAGTTATCGAATGCCAGAGGGATTGGGGGAATTTTCAATTTGAAGGATAAAGGGTTAATATCTCGGGATCAAATCATCAGATTTACACCAAAAACTATACAGCTCGGCAAATCAGTAACCAGAACACAAATATAAAGTAACTAGAGAAACCAAGCAATATTGTTCAAGTTATCTCAAACCAAAGGGATTGGAGAAATTTCCAATTTGAAGGATAAAGGGTTAATATCTCAGGATCAAATTATCAGATTTACACCAAAAACTATACAGCTGGGCACATCAGTAACCTAAACACAAATATAAAGTAACTTGACAATCCAAGCAATATTTTTCAAGTTATCGAATGCCAAAGAAATGGATACGGACGCCGGACGGACAGACGGACGGACAGACGGACGGACGGACGGACGGACGGACGGACGGACGGACGGACGGACGGACGGACGGACGGACGGACGGACGGACAAACGACGGATGGCCACCCCGGATGCCGGCATTATGTGTACCATACATAGTATGGGTACACATAAAAATGGAACGATTATTTTGGAGAACAGTGGCGGTCAGAAATGACAGACCCATTTACGAGTTTTTATGCATACTTGTATCCAGTTAAGTTTTGATTCCACAGGCAATCGCAGATATATTCGATACATGATAGGATTCCAGGCTGTGGGAGTTAGCGATCGCACCCACCCCCACCCCACCAATTTATCGAGGGAAAAATATTTAAAGTCTTTTATACAAAAAGGGTTATATGCCCTCAGGAGCATTGCGAAGGCGACCGATTGGAGTGCTAGGGTGATATAAACCAGAATTGTTCTGACTGATAGCTCAATTCTCGACTGGCTGATATTCCATAGTATGTCCCGGGACATGGCTAGACGTTTCCGATTAGGAGGGAGGGGGGCGTAGGGTAGTGAATTTCCAACTAGAGGGAGGGACCGGGAGGGGGTTCCCCCTCCCGGTCCCTCTCTCTAGTTGGAAATTCACTACCGAGAAACATTTTGAAAATGAAGCCATGAGGGGGGGGGGGGGGGCATAAAATTGATTCCACAACATTTATGACAGAATTATCAGGTTGTTATTATTAGGTATTATTCTGGGGATTAAATATGTGCTAAACAAATGCTCAAGCTGAGAACTTTGAACATTTCACAATGTCCTAACATTAAATCAGATATTATGCAGCAAAGATCAATTTTCGATGTTTCATCATTTGTAACTGTAACGGAATTAACTCAGGATAACGATTTTACATGATGTGATTTTCTTGACGTGCATTTCGAGGATTTTTTTTATTACGATAAGTAAACGTACAAAAGAAATCTCGCACCGATTGACATCATGCATACTTATGAAGTAAGAGATTTGAAACCGAGTTGGAATTTTGGGAAGTGAAGGAGACATCAGCATCACCAAAGAAGCTCTAAAATCCAGATAGATGGAATTTCCAACTACTCATGACTTGTCCTCCGAATTTCCAACGCAGGGGACGATTTTAGCTATCGCTTGCGATTCAAATTGTAATTGCGATGCACGATTTGCAGAAAATTCCCGTGAAAGTTTGCTTCTTTATAATAAACAGCTGCGCCATGAGCGCATGATACGCCCGTTATTAATTACAAGAGGGAACCACACAATATGAGCATACATGTGTACTTGTCAGGTTACATATACATGCCACCAAAAAATCATGAAAATTGCTCAAAGTCCAACATGTGGAAAATTGCCTATATTTTGATGAATAAAGTCCCACAACTCTTGAATGACAAATCGGACAGCGACACAAATCGAAAGGGAGATTCCTTCTATCAACATATACTTCCAACCAAAAAATCATGAACATTGCTCTTAGCATTTTCAAGTTATTGCTCGACATGTGAAAAATAAAGTCCCATAACTCTGGAATGACAAATCGAACAGCGACAGTAGTATGTCATGTACCCGGACAGGTCCATTCTGGGGGATCTCATCGGGGGATCTCATCTGACGTCATAGTCACGTGACCTAGTGCCGCCATGTCGTGTTGTCATGGTAACCCGCGTGAGCGGCCATGTTGTGACGTCATCTCCATAGTGATACGTGGTGTGAGTGCGCATGCGCAGCGCGTGTTGTTAGGGTGATACGTGTTTCCGTCGTCCATTTTGTATACTAAAGGCCGCCATCTTGGTTTCTATGGTAGCACGTGATTGCTATGTTACCCAATTTTTCTGCAATAGGACGGGGTATGTTCGGAGGGTGTGTTCGATTGTAGAAGAGTAAATCTAATTACCACAAACAACCCGACAATCCATCTGAATCACCAAAATCCGCCGGAAATCACCGAAATTGACTTTATTTCCCCATTTTATCGGTGTAGTGCTATAGTACCGAGAGGGTATCGGGGTGCATTCGACTGAAGTGGAGTAATTTTCTGGTTCGGCTTTTCCCAGAATCCTCATTTAATTACCCAAATAAACCCGTCAAGTTGTATTATTTCGAATTCTTTAAGAATCCCTCTTTTTTTGATCCCATGACGTGTTATTTCCCTATTAAGAGTAGCACGTAATACCGAGGGGGTGTGTTCGTTTGAAGTGGAGTAATGTTCCCATTTATTTTTTTGGATCCCATGACGTTTTATTTCCCTATTAAGAGTAGCACGTAGTGCTATAGGACAAATTTACCCAGAAATCCTCTGCTTCAACTTGGAACTATATTTTTATAAATTCCAACGCTCTATTTTTAGTAACATCCTTAACTGACCCCCTAACTAATTGTTAGGGTGTATATTTAGCAATTTCTTTAAATGACCCCCCTAACTACATGATTTTAAATAATAAAATTAATGAGGATCAAGATGTTTTTACACTGACCAATCAGAGCGAAGTTAATCCACCAATCAGATTTCTGGATTCCCATTGTGTTTCTTTCCCATTACTTTCTATACTAATTTTCTAAATTTCCCAACTTTAACCTATAATCCTATAGGAAACAAACACAAACGCCCATTGAGAATGAAAATATCGATGAAAAAACGTTATGACGTCGTGACGTTTTCAAAAACGTCTGTCACGTCGAAATAAATTCCGAAGAAGAATAACGTCGCGTCATTCTGTTTCGATCCTTCGAACTGAACACATCGCTAGAGAGTTTTCTATAGCAATTTTGCCTTTGCAAAAAATTTACGAAGATGGAGTCTGAAGCTGCTACTGCCGTTACCATAACTGATGTCTACGCCTGTGAAGAGTGTGGAAAGACCTTTACTGCAAGAACGAATCGAGATCGCCATCGGAGAAGAAGACCCACGATTGTACCAACTGCAACAAGACCTTTACGAGGAAAGAGAAGCTGGATCAACACCTGATGAAATGTTTGGAGACATATACATGTATGGAATGCGGCCAGGAGTTTAACCAACTACTCCATTTTAATCGGAACAAGAGCGTTGCCCACCGACCAGTTCCTGTACCATCTAAAAGGAAGACTGATGAAACGAAGAGAGGACCACCTAAACAACCACGGACCACGACGACCACCCATTATGATGTTGACCCAATTGAGTTTGAAAGGAATACGATGTCTGAAGAAGAGCCAGATGAGATGTTGACCGTGTACGAAGATAACTGGAGTTCTATTAGAACTCGCCACATGATGAACAGAAGAGTCCAAGACCAATATAACTACCGGATCAACGATGTGAACCTGAAGATGATGACTGATGAATTGATGACTACCATATTTCTGCCACAACAGCTAAGATTTAAAATTAATCTGAGTTTTGGTTTTATCCTGCGACACAATGAAACGAATGAACTGAAGTATTACCATCCATCACAAAACAACGCCCGGGTACTTGATGTTCCACAACTTGTATGCTGCCAAGAAGACTTTGAAGAATTCCTTGATGATGTCATGGAAGAAGATATCCTGGAATGGGCCAAATTAAAACGACCCAACACCAAATGGCTTGTGGAGAGAGTTACCAACGTCACATTTTATGTGAATAAGCTGAAAGACCACCCAATTGGAATGGTAGAAGATCTTCCTGACTACATTCTCCAGAACAAAGCAGTAAATGCTTTGGTGAAAGATAAACATCGCCAGTTTTATTATGATGATAACCTGTGTATTTTCCGCTGTTTAGCTTTATGGAGTGGTTCCACAGCACACACATTGAATAATACAACAGATGCCATGTGCAACAAGTATACAAAGAAGCCAAAGAATGAATTCCGTGGAGTAACTTTAGCCGAATTACCTGACTTGGAGAAATGTTTTGAAGTAAATATCCAAGTATATAAACTTGTCAAGAATGATGATGACCAAATTGTTGCCAAATTAGTACAGAGATCTCACAGAAAGTATGAAGATACCATGTATGTGAACGTTTACAAGAACCATTTTAGCTACATCATCGATATAGACCAATATTGTAAATCCTTTGAATGCCGCAAATGCGGCAAATTATGGCACACTGTGAAGAAATTAAATCGTCACGAAAAAACCTGTACAGATGAAGTAAATTACCAGTATGTTGGCGGTGTATACCATCCATCCCAGTCCATATTTGATTTGTTAGAAGATGAAGGTATAGAAGTATCTAAAGAGAAGAAGTTTTTTCCATACCGTGCAACGTTTGATTTTGAAAGTTACTTTGTCAAATCCAGTCTTCCTGCTGACAGTGATAAACTGATATGGGAAGCAGAACACCGACCATTGACTGTTAGCATATGTAGTAATGTTCCAGAATACCAAGAACCGAAATGTTTTATTACAAATGGAAATTCTCAAGAACTTGTTGAAGAAATGATGACATACCTCGCAGCTATTTCATCTCATTGCCACCAACTGATGCAGACCTATCATGCTTGGACCTTGTTTAAACTCAGACAGAAAATTGATGAAACGCTGGAAGCGGAAGCCAGATCTACTGGAGAAGATACATCCAAGATGCACCCTTTACAATAATTGGAGAAGAAATTTCAAGACTACCCGCAAGAGATGCCCGTCATCGGATTCAACTCTGGAAAATATGATATGAATGTAGTCAAGCGTGAACTGATGACATACCTGAAGAGACAGCATCCACTCAAGTTTGCAGTGAAGAAATCGAATAACTACATGTGCGTCTCGACAGAATCTTTCAAGTTTGTTGATATTTGCAACTACCTTGCTCCAGGATTCAGCTATGACAAGTTTTTGAAAGCATTTGGCTGCTCCGTGACGAAGGGATTTTTACCATATGAATGGATCGACAGCTTGAACAAATTGGATCAAGACCACCTACCAGACCATGAAGCCTTCTACAGTTCTCTCAAGAAAGAAAATATATCCAATGAAGAATACCAGTACTGCCAGCATGTGTGGAACGACCTGGAGATGACAACTTTCCGTGATTTTCTGATCTGGTATAATGACCGAGATGTAACACCATTCCTTGAAGCAGTTGACAAGCAGTTTACTTTCTACCAAGAACGCCACATCGACATGTTTAAAGATGGTATCAGTGTTCCGGGCCTCACGTTGAAATACCTGTTCCAGACCATGAATGATGACACTTACTTCACATTATTTAACCAGAAAAACAAAGACCTGCATCACTTGGTGAAAGATAATATTGTTGGTGGACCTTCAATTATCTTCAACCGATACCACGAGAAAGATGTTACCCGAATCAGAGAAACAAAATATGGCAAAGAAGCAAAACCATGTGGAAGTATTATAGGCTTTGATGCGAATGCATTATATCTTTGGTGCCTAATGCAAGACATGCCAACGGGCTGGAGTATTAGACGTCGTGAAGAAAACCAGTTTAAACCAGAACATCCAATGAAGTATGGTAAAATGGCTGAACAATGGTTAGAGTTTTTATCCATGAGAGATGACATCCACATCAGACATCAGTTTAACGGAGCTGAAAAAATGATTGGTCGAAGACAGTTGCCTGTTGATGGTTGGTGCAAAGAGACACAGACTGTATACCAATTCCATGGCTGCTTCTGGCACGGACATACCTGCATGAAAGATAAGAATGGCCTTCCTATCATCCATAATGAAGTCAGAGATAAACCGATGAAAGAACTGCTACAAGACACGCGTACCAATGGAAAGTACATCACCGATTTGGGCTATAAACTTATTGAAATCTGGGAGTGTGAGTGGAGAGAGATGAAGAAGACCGATGCCACACTCAAAGCCTTCCTGAAAGAGAACTTTTCAGACAAAATAGATGGTGCGATGACAGAGGAAGAAATACTGAACAAAGTGAAGACCGGTGAACTGTTTGGTTTAGTCGAATGTGATATACATGTACCAGATCACCTGACAGAGTACTTTGCAGAATGACACCTATCTTCAAGAATACAGATATTTCCATAGATGATATTGGTGAACACATGAAGTCCTTTGCCGAGAAGAATGGAATCATGAAGAAACCCCGTAGAAGTTTGATCGGAAGCTATGGAGCGAAAAAAAATGTTGTTTGCAACCCTTTACTGCAGTGGTACCTCCAGCATGGTATTGAAGTTGATCACGTCTATCAAGTTATCCAATATAAACCAAGAAGATGTTTTGAAAAATTTGGAGATGAAGTATCTGAAGCAAGAAGACAAGGAGATGTTGACCCTGACAAGTCGATCGTTGCCGACACCATGAAGCTGTTGGGAAATTCTGGATATGGCAAAACCGTCACCAACAAAGAGAAGCATCGACGTGTGTGCTATTGCGACGACGAAGAAGTCACCAAAGCTGTAAATGACATGTCCTTCAGAGCCTTGAATCCATTAGATGAAACATTATATGAAGTCGAACTCAACAAGAAGACCATCAAGTTGGATCTGCCACTTCACATCGGATTCTTTGTTTACCAGTATGCGAAACTCCGGATGCTTCAGTTCTATTATGATGTCAACGATACTTTTATCAACCGCCAAGATTTCGAATATGCTGAAATGGACACAGATTCTGCATATATATGTACCTCGTCACCATCCATAGATGAATTAGTGAAACCAGAGAAGAGAGTAGAATTTTACAAAGAGAATCACAAGTGGTTTCCATCAGAGTGTTGTGATTTCCACAGAGATGATTATGTGAAAACCAAATTAGAAGGCAAAGAATGGCTGTCACCCTCATGCTGCCAAGAAAGAAAGCGTTTTGACAGGAGAACTCCAGGCTTGTTTAGGGTAGAATGGCAAGGAACTGGTATTGTTGGACTGTGTAGTAAAACATATTATTGTTTCGGTGCCACCAATAAATTCAGTTGTAAGGGAATCAGCAAACGCCACAATGATTTGACGAAAGACATATATTTGCAAGTTTTGAAGACTCAACAAAGTGGATCTGGCATCAACCGAGGATTTGTGATGAATGACAACACTATGTATACCTACCAGCAGAGCAGAGATGGACTATCATATTTCTACCCAAAACGAAGAGTTGTAGAAGATGGAGTTAGCACAATACCACTAGAGATTTAAAGAAGAAACAATTGAGTGAGTGTCATATTTTTCTACAACCTGAACCAAGTCTAGCTTTTGCCTACAAAAAGTTCTATTTAGTTGACCAAAAAATTCCTAAAAAAACCGAAATGGTTTTTAGGTGGTCTACTCAATCATATTAGGCTCATCAAATTTTTAAAGTCCTTTATGGCATTCTCTAAAGTCCTTTATGGAAGTCCTCATAAAGTCCTATATGGCATTCTCTAAAGTCCTTTATGGCAGTTTTTCTCTAAAGTCCTTTATGGAATTCTCTAAAGTCCTTTATGACAGTCCTCATAAAGTCCTATATGGCATTCTCTAAAGTCCTTTATGGCAGTCCTCATTAAGTCCTTTATGGCAGTCCTCATAAAGTCCCATATGGCATTCTCTAAAGTCCTTTATGGCAGTCCTCATAAAGTCCTTTATGGCAAGTTTTTCTGAAAGTAAAAAGGTCCTATATGGCATTCTCTAAAGTCCTTTATGGCAGTCCTCATAAAGTCCTATATGGCAAGTTTTTCTCAAAGTAAAAAGTCCTATATGGCATTCTCTAAAGTCCTTTATGGCAGTCCTCATAAAGTCCTATATGGCATTCTCTAAAGTCCTTTATGGCAGTCCTCATAAAGTCCTATATGACAGTCTTCAAAAAAAAATTCTAAATGGCAAGTCTTACAAGGCAATACATTTTTTCTATTGTAAAGATTTTTTTCAATTTTTTTTATTTATTCTAATACAGAGAGTTTTTTCATCATCATCATCATCATCATGTTCCTGATATACTTTAGGCTAACCCTATTGGAAGTGGAGGATACTTCTTTACTTTTTAGTTTCATTCAAAACTTAGTTTCATTCAAAACTTTTTAGTTCAATTTATTTTTAAAAAATGTTGATTCATGGTATCTTTTAGGTTACACCTATTGGAACCAGATGATACTTCTTTATTCAAAATTTAGTTTCATTCAAAACCTTTTAGTTCCATTTATTTTAAAAATGTTGATTCATGGTATCTTTTAGGTTACACCTATTGGAACCAGATGATACATACTCAACTTAATTCGTCGTAGGGATGTATTATTCGAAAAGTTATCTCCCCCTGTGAATACTGGAGTCTGACTGTAATGTAATTAGCATTGATCCACTGAAAGGTGTGAATAAAATCTTGTTTGTCGGGAAATCGTTTTCTCAAGCGGCGAGAGAAGTAAGTTGAGAATGAAGGCGTCAGACAGTTTATTGTGCAATCATTTAAGAGAATTGTTAATTTGATTACAATAATCGAGAATTGTTTTGATTTTGAGAATGTTGGTACTTTACACTGTCCTCTCAAACTATCTTCTTATTGTAGAAAAAACACACACATACATATATTTATGGACTTCAATGGACAATGAGGCATACTAGTTAAATAAGCGACAAGCTTCACATTTCTGGCTGAACTGAAAGTAATTAATAGGGCTATCGCACCTTTCCTTTTATTCACACCGAAACCTTCTGCATATTGTGGACTGTGGGTTCAACTGTTTTTACAACAATCAAATTTGTCTTGGTTTTAACATCAAAAGGAAAAAAATGGGAAACTGTCAGATTATATATTTTTATATGATTAGAGAGGACAATATCTATATTATATGCACATATGCGCAGAGCATTGCTAATATGAAGACTAAAAAATATTTTAATCTCTAAAAGTTGACGAAAACGCAATTTTCCATTATTTTACATGGCACTCTACACGAAATAACCGTACCTTTTTAAATGAACAGGGGAAAAAAATTGGTCGAATGAAATGGTTCGATTATATCACCAAGTGAGAGCATATATATTGTTCTTAAATGTCTGATGCGCAGAGCAAATATAACTTTCACGGGTTTTATATAATTTTGAGAAATATAAAAATTCCCCATTCAATTAGTGCTAATTTTTGCAAGCCAATTCCTAGCAATCAGGGGAGATAACTATTTGGTAAATAGATGCGAATAACGAGAATAGTTGAACATGCTTCTTTACTTTCCAGTTTCATTCAAAACTTTTTAGTTCCATTTATTTTAAAAAACGTGTTGATTCATGGTATCTTTTAGGTTACACCTATTGGAACCAGATGATACTTCTTTACTTTTTAGTTTCATTTCATTTTTTTTTAAAGTTGATTCCTGGTGTCTTTTAGGCTACCCCTATTGTATAACCAAAGGAATAAATCATCATCATCATCTTTACTAAGAAATTCTTTGTTGTGAATATTTAAAAGAAATGAGAATTTTTTGTGATAGAAAAACTAAATTGCTAAGCTGGACATGTTGTTTTCGTTTTCTTTTTTGATGAACAAAAAAAATTCCCTCAAAGAGGATACAAACTGTAGGGGGTGGGAATGCACTCGAGCTATTTAACTTATCTCCATTGGACAGAGGTTTGTAGCTTGACCTGTCCCAAGCCAGTATAAAATGCAGAGGGCCATATCCTACAGTTTAAGGCTCAAGATTGCAGTTTAATCGCCAAACTGACCAATCAGATCGAAGTTAATCAACCAATCAAATTTTTGTATTCTCATTGTGTTTCTTTCCCATTACTTTCTATACTAATTTTCTAAATTTTCCAACTTTAACCTATAATCCTATAGGAAACAAACACAAACCCCAACCAAGAATCAAAAATTCAATCAAAATTGGTTCAACTGGGGTGATGTTTTCAATCACGTCCGTCAAAGATATATAAGATTAGGCAAAGCATGGACTTGGCATCATTCACGATCGAACCATTGACCAGAGAAGATGTTCCGAATTGGCATCAAGCAGACTTATGCTAACGTCACCCAGTACCAGGGTGAACTGAAGATTCATCTCAGAAGATACTTTGAGGGAAAAGACCAGAAACCTTATCCTACGAAGACTGGTATTGCTCTATCTTTAGAAGAATAGAATGCCTTAAAATCTCAAATAGAAGAAGTAGATGCAGCCATCAAAACCCAACAAACAACTTTAACTGAAGACACTAAACCTACTAACCATGAAGACTTCAAAAAACCAAATCAAGAACCACCTTTGAAGAAGAAGAAGAAGATCACAGTGAGAATAACCCAACCACGACCATTGATCGTTGATGAAATTGATAGTGAACTCAGGCAAGTTCGCTTGCAGCATGAACTTTGCTTGGCATATGCTCATTATGTCGAAGAGAACATTGACGCTGTAATGAAAGAAAAATGCTATGGATGTACAGTCGATCACCCAAGTCAGATTCAGCATAATGTATGCCTAATGATGTCTGAAGAAGAGAAGATTATAACATGTTTTAGTGACGCACTTGAAAGAGTTAACAAGAATGATGTTCATCTACTGTGGCACCATAATACTTCTGGAATGAATCCACCACCAGTACAGAAAGAATATGAAGATATGTTCGAGAAACCTCTCACAAATTAACAGAGACGTTGTATTATGGATTTGGTGATTGAATGTATGACCATCAAGAAACCTGTTACAATTGGATTCTAATTGAAGATGTAAACAGATGTTGTAAATAGATGATTTTTATAAAAAAAAGAAAAAAAAGAAGAAAAAAAGTATAAAATGAAGAAACAAGAAAAAAAGGTGGTAATGACGCTTAAGTTATTTGATGTTTATCTTCTTGACAAATATCAAACAAACTTAACCTGTCCCCAGCCAGTAAGTCAGAGGGCCACCAATTTTAAATATTTTTTGGATGACGGTTCATACTGACCACCTCTCCAAAAGGTATAAAAGGGGGAGTAGTCCCCATGTTCAGTGGGGGCCACCTCCCAAAAAGGTATAAAATGGAAGTAGTACCCAAATAGAACAACAAAGATGGATCCTCGTTGGAAGCATCCATTCACTTGTTTATTGTGTGGTCCCACGGGTAGTGGTAAATCATCCTTTGTAAATCGGGTTATTCAAAACATTCAAAATATTATATCACCTGTCCCAAGTCACATCATTTGGTGTTATAGTGAATGGCAACCATTATACAATACTTTACCCCAAGTAGAATTCGTAGAGGGTCTCCCTCAAGAATTAAAATCTGATAGTTTAGTCATATTGGATGATCTGATGCTCGATGCAGATGTTCGAGTGTCTATATTATTTACTAAAGGTAGTCATCACCGTAACATTAGTGTGATCTACATTGTTCAAAATTTATTCGATAAAAATAAAGTCCATAGGACTGTAGCTCTCAATAGTCATTACATGATCTTGTTTAAAAATCCTAGGGATCGTTCTCAGATCTCACACTTGGCAGCACAGATGTATCCTGGTCATTCCAAGTTTCTGAGAGAAGTTTTCGAAGATGCCACTTCGACACCATATGGTTACCTTTTAATAGATCTCAAACAAGATACTCCTGAACACATGAGATTAAGAAGTCAAATTTTTCCTGGGGAAACCCAATATGTGTACCTCCGAAAAGTGTAAAAGGGGAACAACAAGTCTGACTCGAGTCAGAAGCATGTCTGACCATCTAAAGCGCAACATCGCTCTTCTCAAGGTTCTTATTATATCGAAACCCGCACTCGTCAAATCCATACTAAAACATGCGGACAAAGAATTGATAACTTGTTTGTGTGACTGTGCCTCGAATATACTGAAGGGAGCAGTACCTCTGACCAAAGCTCAGAGAACCAAACTCGTTCGTCAGAAACAACTAGTGAGGGCAGTGGCAAACAAAGGTACCTCTGACAAAAGGAGGAGACAAATCTTGCAGAAAGGGGGATTCTTGGGGGCATTGCTACCTCCTGTACTATTGGGTGCTGTTAAAGGTATATTTGGATGATGAAGTATGCAAAGAAGATGGCTTTGGTAGAACCAAGGTTATTGGAACGTCTACAAGAGACTCCAAGACAACCGAATAAACTGGCTGTTTCATCACTGGATAGAGAAATGAGAGATATTCTCGATGCCCCTTTTCTTTCGGCTGATGAAAAGATGACTCAATATAATCAAATTTTACAAAGATACTTGACATTTCAACAAAAAGTAATGGCTCTTCGACCAATTAAAGTCGAATTCGAGAAAGATAATAAAGACGAAGACATTCTCTATTCTGTACCTATGACAATGAAGAGAAAGGGAAAGTTGTTGTTGAATCGTATTAGAAGTGACCCAAATATATCTTGGAATGAGAAGGGTGAATTAGTCTACAAAGATCAAACAGTGGTAGGGTCGAATGTAACAGATCTTCTAAACGATTTACTTAGAAGACGAAAATCTTTCCAACCAAAGCGATGGGAAATGTTGGCCGAAGCTTTGAGAGATAGTAACATACCCCAAGAATTAATTGGTCATAAAGAACGTTGGGATTTTATGAAACAGGCACCGATAAAGACGGAACCAAAACAACCAAAGAAAACAGAAACGCCAAAGTGGACCGAAAAAAGGTATAAATAGGGTTGACACTTGAACAAGGCAGTCATGGAAGCATTGTACTATGATTCTGAAGTGCCTGGTAGTTTTGGTGGTGTAGAGGCTCTTCGTAGAGCGTCCAAGAAAAAAACCAAACAAGTTGTAAAATGGTTAGAGACTCAAGACACATACACTCTTCACAAACCTGTTCGTCGTACATTTCCTAGAAGAAAAGTAATAGTTAGTGGTATAGATGCACAATGGCAAGCTGACTTGGTAGATGTTTCAAACATAAGTAAATTCAACAAAAACATAAAATTTTTGTTGACATGTATAGATGTGTTTAGTAAATATGCTTGGGTGATACCATTACAAAACAAACTTGGTGATTCCATCGTGAAAGCATTTAGTAAAATTTTCAAACAAGGTCGTAAACCAGAAAAATTACAAACTGATCAAAGCAAAGAATTTCTAAACAGAAAATTTCAGAATTTTCTCAAAGATCACAAAGTCGACTTTTTCACTACACAAAATGTGGAAACAAAATGTTCCATAGTAGAAAGATTCAATAGAACTTTGAAAACCAAAATGTGGAAATATTTTACCAAGAACAATACACTAACTTTTCCACTTCAAAACTTGGTGAAATCATATAATCATTCTCATCATCGCAGTATAGGTATGGCCCCCATCGCCGTGAACTTTGAAAATCAAGAAGAGGTTTGGCAAAGGTTGTATGGACAACCCATAAAACACAAGAC
This sequence comes from Pictodentalium vernedei, assembly GCA_031216915.1. Lineage (NCBI taxonomy): Eukaryota > Metazoa > Mollusca > Scaphopoda > Dentaliida > Dentaliidae > Pictodentalium > Pictodentalium vernedei. The sequence continues at coordinate 32,410,487 of CM062288.1, read as the reverse complement.
ACCAAAGTACAAAGTAGGAGACAGAGTGAGAATCAATAAAGTTAAGAAAACTTTTGAGAAAGGTTATTTGCCCAATTGGACCGAAGAGTTATTCACAGTAGTAGCCATCAAGAAAGGACATCCAGTCACATACATCTTACAAGATGATAATGGAGAAATACTGAAAGGGTCATTCTACACTGAAGAGCTTCAGCGAGTTTCACATAAAACTATTTACAAAATCGAACACGTACTCAAGAAACGTGGTCGAGGTAAGAAAAGGGGATTGTTCGTAAAGTGGTTGGGATACCCAACTTCGTTCAATTCGTGGATCAAACAGAGTCAGCTCACCTATAAAAGGAAGTGAACCTCTGAAGTTTCTTCAAAATGGAAGAAGGATCGAACGGTTCTTGGCCTCTGTTTGGTAAAATAATTCCAAGGAGCGAGATCACTTATTTTTCACAAATAATCATTTTGTATATCATCATCATTACCAGTGTCGTTAATCTCACTCTCGAAAACACAGACAGCAAGTTGTGGACTGCTCTCTTGAGTAGTAGCATAGGATATTTGTTACCAAATCCAACCATTAAGAAAAAGTAATGTTTTATTTGACTCTGCCAAGTAATAGTTCTATGAACGTGTTTCCAGAAAACACGTTGGCTACGTACACCACTCAGTTATCACAACCAGTGAATCTCACGGGAGAATGGGAAGTAGGTCTGGCAGAGATTCAGTATCCAAATACTTGGTTCAATATTCGTGGAGAAGAAGCTTTCGTTACAGTGTTCTGGTCTTCGAAAAAGAATTACCGACTTACTCTCAAGGAAGGTCGTTATTCGGATCCCATTGATGTGATACGAGCTATCAATGGTGCTAAAGAATTACTCTTGCCTCGTCACGATAAGGTAGCTTTTGAACTAGATGAAGTGACTGGTAAAGTTCGTATCACGGTACGTGATGGAGTCGTGGTCACATTGAGCCCTACTCTTCAAAATATTTTGGGATTTAATGAGTGTGTTTTTAAATCAGGAACTTACAATTCTTCCAGAGTTGCCGATGTCAACCAAGGATTTTATTCACTCTATGTATATTGTGACTTGGTTCGTGACCAAGTCGTAGGAGATACAAGAATACCACTTCTTCGTATCGTACCCGTGCGTGGGAAATATGGGGATATCATCTCTAAAACATTTGAGAATGTGTATTATGTACCAGTAGAACGAAAAAATTTCAGTACCGTCCAGGTGTATATAAGAGGTGACACAGGAGCCATAGTACCATTCGAGTTCGGGAAAGTGACAGTGACACTTCATTTCAGAAATCGTAGATCTCTTCATTTCACATAAACATGACTTACTGTTGTAAGTCCAAATTATACGAAGAATATTACACGAAACAAGCTGGGAACGGTCTACCGGCTTTTTCTTGAGCTCAAATACAGAGAGGATATGGTTTGGGAAGTATATTGGGAGGACTGAAGAATATGGTGTTACCTTTATTGAAAACTACAGCCTGGACCGTGGGAAAACAGTTATTGAGAAAAGGAGCAGCCTTTGCCGAAGATGTCATTGAAGGGAAAAATGTAAAAAAAGGCAGCAATCAAAAGAGTCAAAGAGGCTGGTGCAGGAGCTTGGAATGAAGTGGTTGGTGGTTCAAAACCACCCGGTAGGAAAAGTATAAAAAGGCCCGCACCACGCAAAACTAGCAAATCGACAAAAAGAAGGAGAACTGTTCAGACTCAAGACCATCTCGGTGCATGATGTCTCTCATTAATGAAAAATCTTGTGAGTGTGTCAACAGCGAACTCGACTTGTTTTCCATACCACCAACACAGACTAGTGTGGAACATGGGCAATGGGTAGAACACAGGCCTTTGGCGACTATAGGAAACAGTGGTCCAATAGAATTCCACATTGCAGGATTAGGAGATGATTATTTGAATTTGGCACAAACATACTTGTACGATAAAGCAACGGTTGTAGATTCCAATGGGGCATCAATTGCACCCGATGCCAAAGTGGGCCCAGTCAATTTATGGATGCATTCCTTATTTAATCAAATCGATATCAGCTTGAATGAAAAACTGGTATCTCCTTCCAACAACACTTATCATTACAGAGCTTTCATAGAAACTTTGTTGAGTTATGGACCAGCTGCCAAGAAGTCACAACTGACTAATGTATTATGGTACAAGGATACGGCCGGACACAAGGAAGATTTGACAGATGATAACAAGGGATTTCTTCTTCGAAAGAAATTTATAGAGAAAAGTAAAATCGTGGACATGACTGGAAGATTACATTTGGACATGTTTTTCCAAACTCGTTACTTGCTGAATGGAGTTAATGTTCATGTTAAAATGAATAGAGCCAAAGATGCTTTCGCATTGATGGCCGATAACGCTACATACAAGATCAAAATTCTAGATGTATCCATGTTTGTACGCAAAGAGAGACTCCAATCATTCGTGAGAATGGCTCACGAGAAAGCACTAACAAAAGCAACTGCAAAATATCCTATCGATCGTGTGGAAACCAAGGTGTTTTCAGTGCCGAAAGAAAATCTGAGCATTACACAAGAAAACTTATTTTTAGGCCAACTACCTAAACGCATCGTAGAGGGATGTATAGACAACGATGCTTTCAATGGAAACTTTTCAAAGAATCCATATAATTTCAAGAACTACAAAATCAATTACTTGGCATTGTACGTGGATGGGCAGCAGATTCCAGCCAAACCATTACAATCTAGATTCGAACAAGAAGAAGTGGCGAGATGTTATGCAACTCTGTTCCAAGGAACTGGACAAATGTATGAGAATGAAGGAAACCACATCAGCCGAGAAAAGTACATAAATGGATACACCCTATTCGTATTCGACCTGACTCCAGATCTATCACATGGACAACACTTCGATCTGGTGAAGAGAGGAAACTTGAGACTAGATGTCCATTTCGAAAACCCATTACCAACCACAATCAACGTACTGGTGTATGCAGAATTCCAGAACATCATAGAAGTGGATAAGAATAGACAAGTAATCTTCGATTACTCAACATGAACACGTTGTAGTTAGAGAATGCACTTCGATCAGATAGTTGTTTGAAGAGAATATGTTTGGGTGTATTTTCAAGAAACAAATTACCAAGAAGATTACCAGATCACAGACCAGTGACTTTGATAGTCAACACGGATCCAGACCACAGAAAAGGAGAACATTGGGTGGCTCCCTTTGTGAGTCACCACAACACAGAATACTTTGATTCCTATGGATTACCACCACAACACAGACCATTCGAGAATTTGCTGAAGAAGAATTCCAGATATTGGAAGTATAATACAAAACGCCTTCAAGGACCATTACCAGTGTGTGGACAATACTGTCTGTTTTACTTGAAACATCGCTGTCGCGGTGTACCGATGGAAACCATATCCAACATGTTTACCACTGATCTAACGGATAATGATCTGTTGGTTAATGACGTCATAGAGGAAACCAGCCACTAGATGTCGCTGCATTGAAGGAAAACTATAAAAACTGGTGCGCTTGGTGTTCAGCTCATTTGTGTTTCGACAGCCAAAGAAGAAGGATGTCTACTAATGTGACCGTCTTCAAACTTAACAACGATTTACAGATTCAACTGTTCAAGAACGACGTTGGGTTCCAGTTTACCACCAGAGATTGGGAACTAGTGACCAAAGCAGTGGATATTGCAAAGAAGAGAAGTCTTGAAATAGGAGAACCCAAACCAAAAAGAGAAAGAAAACCAAAGAAGAATGAAGATAAAAAGGATTGAAGAATGTTCACTATTCCATGTTTGATCAGGATGGCACTGAATGATTATCAATCAAGAAACCAAGAAACAAGAAATCCAAGAGACTTTGTAGAGAGAATGAGCGTTTCATTCGAAACGTATTTTCGTGATGTTCTGCCACCGGTACTAGAGCAGTTATTACGTGGAGAAGAAAAAATAAGAAAGAAAACAGAACAAAGACCACCATCAAAACACATCAAGTATGCATTGGAGGAAAATCGTCTCAAGACATTTCAATTCATGTTACAAAGTGAAAGTGTGAAAACCCCGAATGAACTCACAAAAGCTGGATTCTTTTATTTGGGGACAGGAGACAGAACTCAATGTTTTCATTGTGGTATTATTGTTCGTTTCTGGGAAACAGAAGATGATGTTATAGAAGAACACAGAAAATATTCTCCAGACTGTTATTGCATTCATAATTTACCATCTGAATTCATGGACGTTGAAAAAGAAGAAGAAATGGCCGTCAGAGAAGAAGAAGAAATGGACACATCATTTCAAGAAGAAGATTCACGGAGGACAAAATGTAGTGTGTGTTTATTAGCTGAAGCCAATGTCGCTCCCCGACCATGTAACCATTTGTGCCTGTGCAAAGACTGCTGTAAACCACTCAGAAGATGTCCAGTATGCAGAAAGACTGTTTATGAATATCTGACAATCTACATACCATAAAAAGATGTATTTTTATTGTTGAATAAAAGAAATTTAAATTTATATTTAGTGTTGTTATTTTTTAACTTTCCATCGAAGCACAAAGAAAAATCAAAATGAGGGATAGTAAATTAGACCTCGTACGACACATCTGTTGGGTAGATCCTCATATGAGTATATGGTGGAACTTAGCTTCATGGCCTTCATGTACACATATGGGTCCTACTTATAATTTTAATAATGGATTCTGAGTAAATTTGTCCTATAGCACTACGTGCTATTCTTAATAGGGAAATAATACGTCATGGGATCCAAAAAAGGGGATTCTTAAAGAATTCGAAATAATACAACTTGACGGGTTTATTTGGGTAATTAAATGAGGATTCTGGGAAAAGCCGAACCAGAAAATTACTCCACTTCAGTCGAATGCACCCCGATACCCTCTCGGTACTATAGCACTACACCGATAAAATGGGGAAATAAAGTCAATTTCGGTGATTTCGGGTGGATTTTGGTGATTTGGATGGATTGTCGGGTTGTTTGTGGTAATTAGATTTACTCTTCTACAATCGAACACACCCTCCGAACAACCCCGTCCTATTGCAGAAAAATTGGGTAACATAGCAATCACGTGCTACCATAGAAACCAAGATGGCGGCCTCCAGTATACAAAATGGACGACGGAAACACGTATCACCCTAACAACACGCGCTGCGCATGCGCACTCACACCACGTATCACTATGGAGATGACGTCACAACATGGCCGCTCACGCGGGTTACCATGACAACACAACATGGCGGCACTAGGTCACGTGACTATGACGTCAGATGAGATCCCCCAGAATGGACATGACATACTACTAGCGACACCAACCGAAAGGGAGCTTCCTTCCATCAACATAAACCACCTACCAAAAATAGTGAAAACCTCTCGAACCGTTCCAACGGGCGTATAAAAACAGTCCGCCAACGGTTTCCGGGACGCATATATGTATGGGACAGATTTTCATTTTCCGCATTGTCTGGTGTTGCTGTAGATGGGGAGTTCATAGAACAGGTGCGTAACAAAAGATCTACTCGAATGCGAAATAAGCTATCTATCGCAGAATACTTTACAAGCTAGTGGCGGGCCCGTCGAAACCAGGGGGGGGGGGGCTGTGGGGGCTGCAGCCCCCCCCCCCCCCCCTCCCAATAATTTGTTCATATTTCGTCGTTAGTTTATCCATGATGGGAGCAACCGATGTAATCTGAATAAAACTGGACATTACATTATTTAACTCAGATTAGAACAGTGGCGTAGGAACCAGGGGGGGGGGGGGAGAGGGGGGGGGGGGGGTAAGGGAGATATTTCCCCCACCCCCACAAATTTGTCAAAAGTAGGCTTTACTGGGCTGGGTTGGTGGTTTCTCCACTCGGGATGCCCACTGGTTACCATATTCCGACACTGCTGTTAATGATTACTGGATTGAGTGGGTTCCATGTCGGCTTTCTTCCACCAATAAAACTGACAGTCGTGTTTTCGCCTAATTGTGGAAAGCGATGTTAAACCCCAACCAACCACAGGGTAATTCATTGCATGTTCACTATTCCTGTCATTCTGCTCGGAAATCACGCTGAATTGATCAGAGAGCTGACGAATTTCCTCATTGACGATGTATTTGCTCAGAATCACTCGGAATGCATATTTGTACATCTTAAATTAAAACGAGACGGGGAGGTACCCCCTCTCGTGCTCACCCCCACTCGCCTCTTCGCGGTTCGGATGACGCTTCGCGTCATAGGAATATACGATTTATTTGCTCAGAATCAACCAGAATGCACGTTTTTACATCTTAAATTCGAAAATTCCCCCCCCCCCCCCCCCGACGAGACGGAGGATACCCCCTCTTGTGTTCACCCCCACTCGTCGCTCGGATGACGCGTCGCATCATCGGAATATAGGTCCTACCCCCCCCCCCCCCCCCAAATAAAATTAGCTTACTACGGCCCTGGATTAGAATTATGAACGTATCACTGAATGTATAACATGCACCTGCATATGTTGATGTGCAAACGTTTTGAGCAATTCCTTTGGCAGCTTAGAAGACCACGACAACCGTTGGCGTAATGATAGAACTAATGAATCCACCATAAGGCCTGACTGTTTTTTAGCATGACGGAATACAGCCACGGCCTGCAGGTGAGCCCGGTGTGAGAACCGTCCCCAAATGTTATGGGGTTCTATTGGGAGTTTTGAAACATTTTGTTAAAAAAACAATTTTTGCCGTTTAAAAAAATCAAGAGATTTTTGCTTCAAAAGCTACCAGAATGCTTCCTTTGATTGCCCTTTTCAAAAAATTTTCTGGGGGAGTACCCCCCCCCCCCCCCAAAAAAAAGGTTGTGCCTTCAGCACTTGCGCCAGATGCCTTCGGCATCTGGATACCCCATACCCATTTAGTATCAGCCAGTTCACCCAAATTAGCAATATCAGCCCCCCTCCCCCAATATAAATTTCGTTCCGACGGGCCTGAGTGGTGTTGAATACTGGTCCCGTGTCTAGCTGAAAAAGAGGAAAGGTGGAGGAAGTTCAATGAAAGTGGAGGGGCGCGAATTACGAAGACGAACCGAATCTCACATAGTTCGGCCCGGAGGGAGAAAAATGGAACAATGCATACACATAAATTTCATTTCATTGATTATCATGCCCCGAGGAATGCAATGGAAGGTGATAAAAAGTGTGTGGGGTGGCGCACAGAACAGTGTTATTCAAGGCCGTTTCTCACTTTATTCAGTATTGTTCAAGGCCCTGCAATAGCCAAATCCAAGGAGTTTCAAGTTAAGTGATAACTTGGACTCTCTGGTCATTAGCCCCCTCCACCTATCTCCGTTCAAGAGAAGTAGAGGAGTGGTAACGATCCGATGGTCCTTGTTAGGACTAGGCATTCGTGAACTTTGACATAAAATGTATATAGGAAGCATAACGCTCCTCGATGGCGTTTTTAGTTTTTGAATATTCTGGAACTTTCAAGGCCTCCTTGCCCCATTTCCAGGCTTAAATGGCCCTTAGTCAAATTCAAGTCCATTCCTTGAATTCAAGGCCTCACGGGAACCCTGATATACTATATAGAGACAGCCGTTGGCGTAATTTCGTGAAAGGCCACGTATATCTCAGCTTCAATTATTTTCCAGTCCGAAAGCCAGAAGTTGAATAATAATAATAATAACAAATCAAAATTTTGTCCGGTTCCGTGGCCCCCTTGGTACGTTTCCCGGCAACTATTTTTGATCCAGTCCGCCCCTGTAATGCAGCTAGATGCAGTTATATTTGCAAATAACATGCTGCTCCTGACCTGTGCCCCTCTGATTCCTCAGCCTCCAGGGGTGGTAATATATTTAGGTTACAAGGGGTGCTAATTAATGTGTTTAGATTATGTTACTACCTTCATACTCCTTACTGAGTCGTGAAAGGGCGCTCACAGCATTTTCGGTTTGTAGTAGATTTTCGTCAGGAGGGTTGGGATCCGGAACATCCCCGAACCCATCCTTTCCATGATAATATGATGCGTCCTGTCCAATACCAAGCATTGACTTCTCGCAGCCAGGGAAAACAGGAATCTGAAAGGAAAGCATGTAATCCTGTGTTTATTTCAGCAGAGGCAGCGGAAACTCGATAAAAGCGGAGAGGCACAACTTTTCAAGGTTAGTTCGGCCCAGTGGGAGAAAAGTTACAATCGTATATCAGTAAAGGTACAGTGACATACTATAGTATCTCGTTTAGATGAGCAATCCGCGGTGTGGTCACAGTCCTGTCTATTTCTTCAACTTCAGTCATCTTCCAACCCGAAGGCTTACCTTCGGGTTGGAAGATGGGTGAAGTTGGAGAAACGAACCGAAGCGACGGAAGGTGGGGAGGATTCTTTTGTCAAATCTTGCTTGTATTTAAATAATATATAACAGGAATGCCTGTATATTGACATGTTTGCGTGCGCCAGTTTTAAATCATTGTGTAAGATGAGCATGCCGCGGTGTGGTCACTGTTCTGTCCATTTTTTCTACATCAGTCATCTTCAATTCTCGAATGTGCTGTTGGTGCTTAAAAACAGCGAGGTGGTGTTTCTGGTATCTAGTGAGAACAGCTCATCGGTTCGTGCAACTGACCTGAAAAAGTGGTTTGGCGCGAGATTGGTCCTTGTTGTCGTTGTCAAGTGGTCATGTAAAATGGTGGACGTTGCTGGCTTGCTCCCAGACGATTGTCAGACCATGCTTTTGTGTTAGAAGATTGCCTGTGTACAATCTGTATATTTGTCTGTGTGACAAGTACTGCTGTGTGCGGTAAGAATTATTGATGTATTCACATTTTCATGTTAAAACTATATAACCAATTTATATTATTTCAATTGCCATTGTATTGAACACCGGAATATACAACAAATGCATCTTGTCCCGTTGATGAGATAGCTGAGAGGTGAGTTGTCACCACAAGAATATTAAGGTTATGGTTATAAATGGCTGAAAGTGTTGTTTGCGTTCAAAAATTTCTGGGCACTTTCTAATGGTCTAAGTATATTTTATTTTCAAGTAGGTATCCTGTTCTTGTCAGATCACCGATGTAAAGCAACGTCAAGCCCGGTTAGTCCTTGGATGGGTGACCGTCTGAGCGATCGATTCGGACTCCCGCGTTGTGTCCTTGGGCAAGGCACTTAACCCCGATTGTCCACATGGGGGAACGATGACGATGTACACCGAGGCGTACTGCACTCAATGGTGTGCATGTCCTCAACCAATCTAACCCTGCCTGTGCTGCAGTGCGGAGTTACAATGTTGGGGAGCTGGCAGCTGCTCGTCGATGCTCGGTGGTTCTCTTCGGGTACTCCGGTTTCCCCCACCCGTAAAACTGTCACCGACATGATATGACCTTGGTTGTTAAAATGTCGTTAAACCGAAATAAATAAATAGATAAATAAATAAATTTTCAAGTAATGAGTCATGTGGTATCTAGAATTTAGATATTAGGCCTATCTAAGAAATAATGATAAATGAAAACTCACCAAAAATATGTCTTTGATTTCCATTCAATAAGTATAGGAATAATCATCAAACATTCAATTAATGAAGCACCGGGTACAACCGGGTTTCTTTTATTAATTAAAATTTTGCCGATTGCGATTTTCATTACTTGGTTAGGCCCCGGTCACACAATCGTACGTCAAGCATCCGATTTTTGTTAAGACAGCCGTATTATACGTCATCGGACTGAAATGAAAACTTTAGCTTTCCATTGGGGTGGTCACACCTTCGTGTACGATAACATTTTCGTACACATCGCACCTGCCCGTTCGAATAAAATGGAACATGTTTCATTTTATGACGGACCGAATCCGATCGTATACGATTTTTTCAATATTTTGAAGGTCATGGTCAAATTAAAGTATCAAAACCCACATAAGTAGTAGTGTATGTTCCCCGACAGGTAAACGTTGGATGACCTCGGAAGTGACGTCATGTAACGTGACCCAGTAGCGCCATGTTGTGTTGCCATGGTAACCCGCGTGGGAGGCCATTTTGTGACGTCATCCCCATAGTGATACGTGGTGTTAGTGCGCATGCTCAGCGCATGCTGTTAGGGTGATACGTGTTTCCGCCGTCCATTTTGTATACTGGAGGCCGCCATCTTGGTTTCTATGGTAGCACGTGGTTGCTATGTGACCTAAAACCTAATATGATGAGGGTATGTTCGGAGGGTGTGTTCGATTGTACAGGAGTAATTTCCCGATTCACAGAATTACCACAAACAGCCCGACAAATTGTACTATTTCGAATTCTTTCAGAATTCTCTGCTTCTATCTATCCATGCAATAGTTTTCGTCTACCTGACCATGTTCCTTTGTCCTGGTGTATACTCCAGTCGAGTAGAAGAGCCTATCAGCTGGAACAGCTTTGCTTATTATTACTATATTTAGCTTTTCTAGTCTGTTCTTGTTAGTTCTGACCCTCTTCCGAGTACTCTTGTTGTTTCATTTATCTAGATCACCCAATCAGTTCACTTTCCTGACCCTAACTAACCAATTAGATTGCAGCCGAGAGGTCCTCGGTTCGAATCCCACCTGCGGCAACCGCGTTGTGTCCTTGGGCAAGACACTTCACCCCCATTGCCCATGTGGGGGCACGATGACGCCGTGTACTAAGGCGTACTGCACGTCGATGGTACGTATGTCTTCAACCAATCTAACCCTGCCTGTGCTGCAGTGCGGAGTTACGATGTTGGGGAGCTGGCAGCTGCTCGTCGTTGCTCGGTGGTTCTCTCCGGGTACTCCGGCTTCCTCCACACGTAAAACTGTCACGGTCATGATTAGCCATTGTGCATAAATATGTGACCTTAAACATAAATAAATAAATGAAATAAATGCTTAATTTCCCACAACCTGTACTTAACCGCACAGAGCTATCACCCCTTATTACAATGAAGTCCTATCCGAGTCTCAGCACCTCTATATCCAATGACCACCTCCCATGGAATCCCTTTTTGTGAAATGTCTATGATTATGGAATCCCTTTTTAGTCGTATGAGGCCATGAGGGCTACGTAAAAGCCCCCAATGAGGCCTCATTTATTATCCCTCTTTTCCTCATTTTCCTTTGAGGGCATGAGGGACATGAAAAAAACCTCAATGAGGCCTCATTTACTACGATTCTTAGCCTCATTTCAATATTTGAGGATACCTATGGCCTGGTATTGTATTATTTGAGGATACCTATCGAGGATACTTTCTGGAGAACCCCTTTTTAGTCGTATGAGGCCATGAGTGCCATGAGAAAGCCCTCAATGAGGCCTCATTTACTATCCCTTATAGCCTCTCTTCAGTATTTGAGGATACCTATGGCCTGGTATTGTATTATTTGAGGATACCTATAGAGGATACCTTTTGGAGAATCCCTTTTTAATCGTACGAGGCCATGAGGGCTATATGAAAGCCCTCAATGAGGCCTCATTTACTATCCCTCATAGCCTCACTTCAATATTTGAGGATACCTATGGCCTGGTATTGTATTATTTGAGGATACCTATCGAGGATACCTTTTGGAGAATCCCTTTTTAGTCGCATGAGGCCATGAGGGCTATGTGAAAGCCCTCAATGAGCCTCATTTACTATCCCCCATAGCCTCATTTCTTTTGAGGTCATGAGAGCCATGAAAAAATCCCTCGATAAGGTCTAATTTACTATCCCTCTCAGCCTCATCTCGGTATTTAACAGCCATATCCACAGGCATCCCAATTTCGGCACCCCTTTTTGGAAAACGTCTGGCTTTCGGCACCCCTTTTTAGTCGTATAAGGCCATGAGGGCTATGTGAAAACCCCTCAATGAGGCCCCATTTACTATCCCTCATAGCCTCATTTCATTTGAGGCCATGAGGGCCATGAAAAAAACCCTCAATGACGTCTAATTTACTATTCCTTTTAGCCTCATCTCGGTATTTGAGGATACCAATGGCCTGGTATTGTATTATTTCAGGATACCTATCGAGGATACCTTTTGGAGAATCCCTTTTTTGTCGTATGAGGCCATGAGGGCCATGAGAAATCCCTCAATGAGGTCTAATGTAGTCTTACCAACGGCTTCCATCTTATCTCCAAAGCTCCAAGGCCACTACATTTCTATGGTCTATCTGTCCTACCATTAGTTTCTACAGCAGTCTTGTGTCATTGCGGCCTTGTACCAGTACCATTGACTAAACTATCATCCATTAATATTGACTTGTATCACTACTTCCTGCTATACCTTCACACAGGCCTTCAGAATGTTCAGTCAGATTTCCCTTGTATACATATAAACGGGCTATATAAGGCATTCCGTAATTGAGATTCTTATCCGACTTCTTAAAAGTTGGATTCCGTGATATGACATCAACACTCGGGGGTATTCACCTTCCCTATTGGATGAATTCAGTTTAATGGGAGTTAATACCTTCATTGGGGTTATAGTTCTAAAATTTATTCAGTTAAACGTTGTTCAGTTCAAGGGTGTTAATATTTATTTATACCTTCATTGGGGTTATAGTTGAAAAATAGAGTTCATTCAGTTCAAGGGTGTTAATTATATATACCTTCATTAAGGTTATGGTTAAAAAATATAGTTCATTCAAACAGTTCAAGGGTTAACATTGAGTTATATTTAGGGGTTATAGTTAAAACGTAGAGTTCAAACTTCGTTATGTTCACTTCGATCTTGGTTGTGTTGGATCTTCGTTCACTTTGTTGGGTTCATTCAGTTTTGTTCAGTTCAAGTGGGTTAACATTGGGTTGTATTTAGGGGTTATAGTTCAAAACTGTGTTCGATCAGATCAGTTCGGTCTTCGTTCACTTTGTTCTGTTCATTCGATCTTGGTTGTGTTGGATCTTCGTTCACTTCGTTCTGTTCAGTTTCTTGTAGTAGTTGTTGAATTGGGTGTTATCATTCCCTTTCAAAACCCTCGAGTGTTGATGTCAAATCACGGAATCCAACTTTTACGGAGTCGGATAAGAATCTCAATTACGGAATGCCTTATACAGCCCGTTTATATGTATACAGGGGAAATCTGACTGAACATTTTGAAGGCCTGAGCGAAGGTATAGCTAGGAAGTAGTGATACAAGTCAATATTAATGGATGATAGTTTAGTCAATGGTACTGGTACAAGGCCGCAATGACACAAGACTGCTGTAGAAGCTAATGGTAGGACAGATAGACCATAGAAAAGTAGTGGCCTTGGAGCTTTGGAGATAAGATGGAAGCCATTGGTAAGACTACATTAGACCTCACTGAGGGATTTTTCATGGCCCTCATGGCCTCGTACGACAAAAAAGGGATTCTCCAAAAGGTATCCTCAAATAATACAATACCAGGCCATAGGTATCCTCAAATATTGAAATGAGGCTATGAGGGATAGTAAATGAGGCCTCATTGAGGGCTTTCTCATGGCCCTCATGGCCACATACGACTAAAAAGGGGTTCTCCAGAAAGTGTCCTCGATAGGTATCCTCAAATAATACAATACTAGGCCATAGGTATCCTCAAATATTGAAATGAGGCTAAGAGTCGTAGTAAATGAGGCCTCATTGAAGGATTTTTTCATGTCCCTCATGCCCTCAAAAGAAAATGAGGCAAAGAGGGATAATAAATGAGGCCTCATTGATGGATTTTACATAGCCCTCATGGCCTCATACGACTAAAAAGGGATTCCATAACCAGAGACGTTTCACAAAAAGGGATTCCATGGAACGTGGTCATTGGATATAGAGGTGATGAGACTCGGATAGGACTTCATTGTAACAAGGGGTGATAACTCTGTACGGTTAAGTACAGGTTATGGGAAATCAAGCAATCTGATTGGTTAGTTAGCATCAGGAAAGTTAACTGATTGGGTGATCTAGATAAATGAAACAACAAGAGTACTCCGAATAGGGTCAGAACTAACAAGAACAGGCTAGAAAAGCTAAATACAGTAATAATAAGCAAAGCTGTTCCAGCTGATAGGCTCTCCGACTCTACTGGATTATACACCAGGACAAAGGAACATGTTCAGGTAGACAAAAACTATTGCATAGATATAGAGAAGCAGAGAATTCTGAAAGAATTCGAAATAGTACAAAATGTCGGGCTGTTTGTGGTAATTCTATGAATCGGGAAATTACTCCTGTAAATCGAACACACCCTCCGAACATACCCCTATCCTATTAGAAGGTTTTAGGTCACACAGCAACCACGTGCTACCATAGAAACCAAGATGTCGGCCTCCAGTATACAAAATGGACGACGGAAACACGTATCACCCTAACAACATGCGCTGTGCATGCGCACTAACACCACGTATCACTATGGGGATGACGTCACAAGATGGCCGCCCACGCGGGTTACCATGACGAACACAACATGGCGCCACTGAGTCAAGTTACATGACGTCACTTCTGAGGTCATCCACCGAGGTCATCCAACCTTTACCTGTAGGGGAACATACACTACTACTCACATAATTATGCATGTACTTCATTTTTCCGATTCCTAGAAGTGCTGTGTAGAAGGTAAGTGTGCATCTTTGTTACTCGTGTCTTATATTTTCCCCAGTACGGTAGTGAACTTATGAATATTATGTAGATGATTAATTTTCAAGTGGTTTAACGTCTGCGTCACTGCCGCCCCCAATATTTTGATTTTTTATTCAAACTTTTATTGACAATTCGAGTTTGGTATGGGTAAAAAGGTCAAACGGCATGATCAATATAGGGGTTCAACCATGACTTGGCCCAATTTTTATGTTATTTAAATAGATACGTGCTCCTTGCGGAGAGCTTCGGCGCCGTGGAAACGTGCATATAGTGTGACCATGCAACGATGCGAATCGCTGAGAAATACGTGTAAGGTAGACGGACTAGAAAATCGTATGCGATGATGTGACAGCGGCCTAAACGCGTGTGTGGACACCACTGCACACGTCTGCATTACTACAGTCCACGGCTGTACTGTACACTTAAATGGCTGCTATTCTATTTTACTCCCTTAAGGTGATGGTTACGTAAGCAAAATGGGTGAAAATTGTGTTTGTGTTCAAAACATTATGGGCACTTTCTAAGGGACAAAATATACTTTATTTTCAAGTACTGAGTCATGTGGTAGCTAGAACTGTGATAGAATGATATTATGTAAAAAAAATAATAAACTAGAGGCTGTACAGAGCCTGTAATCGCTCACATGTAACTACATAAAAAAATGATTTCCCATAGGCTTTCCATGGTAACTATGAGCTACAATTGTGGCCATGTTTACAACAGCATCAACATTACATGAGGATCATTGGTAGAAGGTGTCCCAATCCTCAATCATGTGAAGTTTCAAAACATTTGACTTTGTAGTTTCAGTGGGGAAGATTTTTGCAAAATCCATCAATCAAAATCAGAGAATGTCTCTGGTGGCCATATTTTCCAACCAACGGGAACAAAAAGAGGATCGTTTGGTTCACGTCGGCTCAGTAGTTCCAGAGAAGAAGATGAAAATGTGATTTCCCGTAGGGTTTCTCTAGTAACTATAAGCCGCAATTGAAGCCATGTTTACAACACGATCAACATTAAATGAGGATCGTTGGTAGAGGGGGTCCCAGTCATCAACCGTGCATAGTTTCATAACATTTGACCCAGTGGTTTCAGAGAAGAAGATTCTTCAAAATCCACAAATCAGAATCAAAGAATGCCCCTGGTGGCCATGTTTTCAAACCCATGGGAACAAAATGAGGATCGTTTGTAGAGGACCTCCCATAGACTATCCCTGCCAAGTTTGGTTCACGTCGGCTCAGCAGTTCCAGAGAAGATGAAAAGGTGATTTTCCCATAGGGTTTCTATAGTTACTGTAAGCCGCAATTGCGGCCATGTTTGTAACACGAACAACATTAAATGAGGATCGTTGGTAGAGGGGGTCCCAGTCATCATTTATATGAAGTTTCAAAACATTTGGCCCAGCGGTTTCAGAGGTGTACGCTCGATGAGCTCGAATAATTCCACGTTTGACAGAACGCCACATCGCAGCAAGGCATAATTGGTGTGGAGCACGTCAGCGCTGGGTCAATCGTCGGTGGAGCAGCGTCATGTTTTCTGATGAATCAAGGTTCAATCTCCACTTCCACGACAAGCAAAACAGAGTGTGACAGCGGCGGAACGAACGATACCATGACGTAACCACTAGGTAGCACGGTCATTTTGGTGGTGGATCGGTTATGGTTTGGGAAGGCATAACCATGACAAGCAGAACAGCATTACCTGTCATCCAAGGGCGTGTCACAGGGCAGTACTACTACCGTGACAACATGTTAGCAGCTCACGTGGTGCCATTTGCGTGACGTCAGGGCCGTCGATTCATTTTCCAAGATGACAATGCAAGAGCACATAGGGCCCGTGTCGCTACAGGGTTCCTCCAGAACATCACTACACTGCCTTGGCCAGCACTAAATCCAGACCTTTCACCAATCGAGCACGTCTGGGATATGCTTGGCAGGCGCCTACGACAACGCCAATAGCCCCCTACCAATGTCCAGGAACTCGCCGCTGCAGTGCAGGAAGAATGGAACAACATCAGTCAAGCTGATACTGGATGTTTGGTGAGGAGTATGCCACGTCGGATCTGCGCTCTTCCCGCGAACCGAGGAGGATTTTCAAGGTATTGAGGTCTTGGACTGAATGTGGTAAATTCTCTGACTGACCGTCCGTGTCTTCAACAGCACAGTGCGTGGAATATGTGCTTGTCAGATACCCAACTATCGCTGAAATCATTCACCAGATGCCACAGTGCAATGCCTCAACTGTCGTTTTGATGAAAATATAAATATATTTCTTCAAATATTTCACTTTTATCAAATATTCCCCACTTTTTTTTAATAGTATATATGAACATGCCCCTTTAATCGAGCAACATGTCATGAATCATCTTCACAAACATCATTGATCAAAACAAGCCCTAGAAGCCATATGATGTCCAGAAGCTAAACTCCAGGATGACCTTGGAGCGACAACGCCATGGCCTGTATGTAGAAGCTAAGGGCCACGGAAGCTATAATCTAAGACTCATGGAAGGTTATGGTCTGGTAGCTCCAGGATGGTCTAGGAACCAGAGTTAGGTGCCATGAAGGCACAGGAAACATAAACACCAAGGTGTAGAAGATAGGGGTCATGGAGGTTATGGATCACTTCATCGACTAATGGGGATCGGTGGGTACTGGTGTTAGGGACAGGCTTGAAGACCGGGATATGAAGACGATATTAGTAATTAGCTTCACTCTGTAGTTTCTGTTAGACATTGTATCGTCTCGATCAAGCCACGTTAGTCATCTTGGATTTCTTCAAAACACTGTGCTCTATTCATTGCGAAAGTGCTACTGCCCGCATTTCTTTTACGATCATCATTAAGTTGCATATACAGGTCCAGGTTTATTTATTTATTGGGGTTTAACGAAATTTTCGACAGCCAGGGTCACCTCGTGTCGGACAATTTTGCAGGTGAAGGAAGCAGTGCCACCGTGCCCCCACGTGGGCAATCGGGATGATGCACCTTGCCCATGGACACAACGCAGTTACCACTGGCGGGGAATGAACCTTTGACCTTTAGGTTTGAAGTTCAATGCCGTAACCACTGAGCAACCGCGCTCCCGTCCATGCCTAGATGAGTCAGTCGCATTGCGGTTACGGTCCGCTGCCCATGAGGTCACGCCAGCAACCATCTTGGATTTCTTATGCACGTGTTATAGGCAGCCATATTGCATTTCTTCAGAACACTGTCCACAATTCGTTCAGCACGGGCTACTGCCATCAGTTCTTCCCCGATCATTACCAAATTCCATAAGAATGTTCACGTTCATACAAAGATGAGAACGTCGTATTGTGGTCAAAGTCAGCCAACCACAATCGCCGCCACAGCAGCCATTTTGAATTTCTTCAGCACGGGCTACAGGTCGGATTTATGCATACAATTTCATACCAGGATGAAAATTTCTTTAGGACACTCTGCAGTTACATTTAATATTTCATTTTTTTAAAAACTTGGCGCACTTCCGTAGTGCGGATGAGTAGATGAGAATGTTCCGTGTTGGTCGCCATTAGACACACACACTGGCTACCATGCCAGCCACCTTGAATTTCTTCAACACACCCTACAGGTTGCATTTATGGGTCAGTTTTCATGAAACTTGGCAGGAAAACTTAGTATGATGAGCATATGACCTATTTCCATCACAGGTGACTCCCGAGAATGGCCGACATAAGTATATTAGTTTCTGATGGATAACAAACGAACTATAATAATAAAACAGTTTATGCAACATTAGTTGGGTAATTATGTAATTTATCTCATAAATGCAGCATCAAGTCAAGGTAAACCATAGTGTCATTGACAATTTCGTTTTAAAAAATTACTTTCGTTAATCGAAGGCTAGGACTAATTCTTAAAACTAATTATAATAAACGAACCCGTTTCGTTTATTATTGTTTTAAAAAATATATTGAGGTTGGTTTCAATTTCGTACCCGCGGCCAACGACGCGAGAAGACTGACGGAACATTTTAAATTTCCCTCCAAAATATCGGGAAAGTTTGAGATCCAAGCTTCGAGCTTGGGTCGTCCAATATCTACCAAACCCACAAGGTAAAACATACAAGGTACATACTGGTACATAGAACACATTGGACTCAGGGGACGACAAAACAAAACGGTTGTCGGTTGTGATCGCAAGTGCCTGCATAAGTATACGCAAAGACATTGCTCACTGATTGTATGAAGATCTACCAATAATCGTACACAGTGTTGTACTAGTTCAGCGATCTGAACGTAGTGGCTACCCCTCTACGTTCAGATTCCTCCCATTCAAATCTGTTGTAAAATTCCCCAATAAGGTTTTTTTGGGAACTCAGAACACGAAAATAGGAAAATATATCAAGCGTTCGCCCCTTTTTACCGGGTGAATTCGACAGAACACGTATTTCCTTATATTTGGAGTTTATTGAACCAAATTATGTGTTTATCCTTCACTTATCAAGATTTGAACACAGGGAAGCGTCAACAGCGCTTAGATATCGTCCATGTTTTTGCACTAAGAGTCATACTTACATCTAGTCTGTCGGAAACCTTCAGTAACCGCAACACATTTCTAGCTACTTGTTTAGCATTGGTATTCCCCTGCACTGTTGATATACCAATGACTTTTGCGGCTGGATGCCCTAGCGCCATCAGTATAGCCACTGCATCATCCAATCCAGCGTCAGTATCAATAAGCAGTAGTTGTTCACTCATGCTTTCCGCATTGGTCACTCTACAATAATTTGGAAATTGTTTTCAAATGTATACACAGCGCACATAATATCAAAATTTGTTATTTATTTTGTTCAAATTTTTTTTTCATGCTCAATTTGTAAATAAAAAGGGCGGATCCACCGATTCGTTTGGTAAATATACGGAACCATGCTTATGTTTGAATGAGTTTAGGATTACTGAACAAGAACGAGCGCCACAAAGATATCACGAGGGCAGTTTTTGCTCGTGTGGTATCCCAGCGAGTCCAGTAATAGAACATAAGTGTGGTTCTGAATTTGGTACGCGCCTCAACCCGAAACATAATTCACTGCAATTAATCGCTAATTGAATTAAATGGTCGATGATTTGAATGGTTGAACGGACTTTACTGAGAAACGGGCCATTTTGACAGAGAACCAGTCTTGAGTCTTTTACCTTGCCACCCGTCGACAGTACAGAGGGCTACCATAAACTGTTGTAAGCCAGTAGAACTTTACTGATTGACTGTCATCGATTTCACACTTACTAGGTGAATTAAGACCCCCCCCCCCCCCACCCCACCTCCTCTCCCAAGTAGCCGAAGAAAGAAAATAAAGGGGAACAATGATAAGAACGGTTAAAGAGAAATTCATTTTAATTCTGCTCAGTAGCGTATACTTGTAGAACCGATGTTTTTTTTCGCGCGCGCGCGCGTGCGTGCGTGCGTGCGTGCGTGCGTGCGTGCGTGCGTGTGCGCGCGTGTGTGTGTGTGTGAAAAATCGCACTGGCACAGACATTTCCTACTGAAACGGTTTTTTTTTCTTTTAATATGCCGCAGAAAAATTGTTGTCATTTACTGAACCGTGATGGGTTTCAAACATGACAAAAATTACATAAAATTGATTTGAACTAAGTGATGAGCTTAGGAACTGGTTAAACTGATTGGCAATAATTGATGTTATTCATTGATGGGCTCTAATTTAGTCCTTACAAGGATGTTACGTAAAATTTTGTTTTTCTTATAGGCGATGACAGGTCGAAGATTCAAAGGTTCATTTAATTTAGCGTTGGTAAAATTGAATTCATCTTTTAACATTGTTGCTATTTCGATATTCATTCATAGTTTAAATCTAGATGGTTCAACCAGTGATCGTACATAATATTGGCGGTTCTCGTGGTCCAATGGATTAAATCCTGAGCAACATCAAACTTCGCGTCATCAATTTTTGGTATAACGTTAACGTCCTTCACTTTCCGAATGGTTTCGTTGATGATGCTCATGGTTTTCCGCTCAGCCTGAGGGAGTTTTTGCGAAACGTTTAGTTCACACACGAGCTCGATCCAACGAGAGGTCATAACCTATGTTTTTGAGACAATAAATGAAAAAATAATGAAAATTAATTGGCGATTTTTGAGAATAGCGCTGGTTGGTTTTGGCCGTTACGTTGGGTAAAGAGTTAAATCGAGTGTAATAGGTACATGAGATGTGGGTGGGGGTACAAATAAGTACAAATCTCTTAAAAAGCCGTTACATGCCGTCTTTGTCGATTTTCGCAAAGCCTTTGATACTGTTAACTGTACTCTGCTTTTTGTAACATTGTGTCGTATCGGTATTCAAGGAGCAACTTTTAACCCTTTACCCAACGTAGAGAATATCAAAATTTATTATTTTAATTACTATTTTTTAATATTTTTCCAAAACTTTCAACAAAACCATAACATGTGACCCCTCATTGGAACGAGCTCGATGGGCTCGTTCCAATGAGGGGTCACATGATATGGTTTTGTTGAAATATTTTGAAAAATATAATTTTTTGAACTGCTTAATTTGCAAATTACGCGGGCGGATGCGGGCGATTCGTTAGGTAAAGGGTTAATAAATACTGCGTCAAAAAAGAAAGTATAATAGAAACAAATGTTAAAAAATAGAACAAAGGATGAAATATAATAGTTCTAATGTTGCATGTTTGTGGACAAGAAGTCGTGCAAAGAGTTTAATGACATGTTGTTGTTGTCCACCCAACCGTATGCAATTTTGCTACGGATTTCAAAATAGCACGTGCTACCCGAGAATGTCAAATAGAATGGGTGACCGACGATTTTCTTTGTGTTATGTTGTGCTAGAGAGCCTGGGTTATTGAGAAAACACGCTAATTTGTGTCTTCCGACATTTTAAAAATGTCAGGGTTAATCGAAAATCAGAGGTTGCGTGCCATTGGTATTCATGAGGCTGGGATACCTCCAGATGAGCTCGCTGCTGAGTTCGGAGTCACTGTGGCCATTATTTGCCGCCTCATTGGAAGGTATACAACCACTGGATCTACTGCTGACCGACCGCCTTCAGGTCGACAAAGAGTTACGACCCTTGCACAAGACCGACACATCAGGACGTCTCACTTCCGGGATTGCTTCCTTCCGACGACGAGGACAGCAGCAGCAATTACTCCTGGTAGAACTAACAATAGAATCAGTACACAAACTGTCCACAAAAGACTCGCTGAACACGGCATCCGAAGTAGGCGTTCATACCACGGACCAATCCTTACCCAACGTCATCGTACCGTCAGAATGGAATGGGTACGTCAGTGTTTTTCTGGCCTCAGCAGCGTTGGAGCACAATTCTTTTTAGTGATGAATCACGATTTTGTCTACGGCGCGCTGATGGTAGGACAAGGGTTTATCGCCGACGAGAACGGTTTTCTAATGCTTGAGTGCGGGAAAGCGACTGTTTCGGCGGGGGTAGTGTAATGGTTTGGGCAGGAATTTTCCTTCCACCATCGAACGCAGTTGATCTTCATAGATGGTAATCTGAATGGACAGCGATATAGGGACGAAATTCTTAACGCTGTTGTTGTCCCGTTGTTCAACGCTAACGTCGGATTGCAGTTATTCCAGCAAGACAATGCCCGATGTCACATTAGGCGATTTACGTAATGTTCTAAGGCAGGAGTGGAACGCAATACCACAGGGTGACATCCAGAGACTTATCAGGTCCATGCGCCGTCGATGTCTTGCCACCCAAGAGACAAACGGTGGACATACACGCTATAGACTGCACGTGTGAACTTTTCATTTCACCTCATGTCTGAATTACGACGTTCTGACGTGACGCTGGCAATAGTAAGAACATGAAATTATGCAAATTCATACAGCTAGACTAGAAATATGAATTTACAATAATTTGTTTGGAATTTGGAAGCCAGAGAGAATCGCGCTGAGACAAAAGAGAAAACGTGACACATATCATGCTACTTCCAAACGTGGCCGATCTTCCATACAGTAACTAAAACACCCGCGGAGTGGAGTATCACCCAAAGTATCACTTTCAAATTCTGTACATATGGACGAAAAACACAAGCAAAGTTTCAGCCAATGGACCTCCGGGTTTAACCCGGAGGTCCATTGGCTGGAACTTTGCTTGTGATGGTTATGCTTTGCAACAAATTTGCAATTATTGCTCGGGTGGAATATCCACTCTGCGGGTGATTTAATGATAATACACTCTCCACGCACTGTACCTTCCGCATCGGTTACTGCATCTTCTAATTGTTCTGCTCCAGTTTATCCTGGATCGTCTTTATCTTCAGCTACTGACTGTTATGCGAATATCGCCGGAGGGCAGAATTGTGTTCGGAGTGGTCAAAAGAGAAAAGGGGCATGTTTCGCGTGTGGTAATTTCTCCCATTGGAGACGAGATTGCCTCTCCTAGAGAAAGCAACAGTTCTAATATTCAAACACCTGAGAGTGCTACAGGTATTCTTAAAGATAAGTATTTTCTTGAACATTGTGCTCTATCAGATTCCTTCGAATTTCCAAAGGGGAAATTGAAAGACAATATTCAATTTTGGAAAGACAACACTGACAATGAGTTTTTACTCAATACTATCAACTGTGGTTATAGGCTCCCTCTATTTTCTTTGCCCGAGGATATCGAACTTCGAAATAATCAGTCTGCTTTCAATCATCAATCCTTTGTTACCGACGCTGTTGCCACACTTATTGCTGACGGCTTGACTGCGGAATTCTGTTCAAAATTCTGGTAAATTACGTCTGATTTTGTCTGCTGACGGCATTAGCCTGACTACCACACTGTGTCCACACAGGCTTTGAAGGTAAGACAAGACCTTGTCAGTTCCGGTTTTCTTATAAACGACGAAAAAAGTGTGTTGGAACCTGTTCAATGTTTGACGTGACTCGGTATTCAAATTAACACTAAAGAAGGCTTTTTGAAAATTCCACAGTCCAAATTGACTAAACTCGGCAAAACTATTTCTGACATTGAACAGACTATTCACGCTGAGCGTTTGGTGCACGTTCGCACTTTGTCTAGCTTGGTCGGACAGATCATAGCAATGTCGATCGTGCTAGGTAACATAACTCAGATAATGACAAAAAGTTTGTTTATAGTGACGCCAGCTCCTCTGGTTACGCTGGTTATGAGGTAAGTGCGAAGAAAGGGGTCATTCATGGTATTTGGAGGGAAGCACAAAAAGACAGGAGTTCTACGTGGAGAAAATTGAAGGCAGTTAGTAATGTTTTGCATGAGATGTCTGGTGTTTTCTCTAACAATAACGTGAAATGGTTTTCTGACAATCAAGGAGCGTGTCAAATTGTCCACAAAGGGTCTATGAAACCTGATTTGCAAGATTTAGCATTAGATATTTTTCATTGTTGTTTAAAGTATTATATATCGGTAGAAATGGAATGGATCCCACGTTCGTACAATCAAATAGCCGATTATTTTAGCAAAATTGTCGAGAAAGACGATTGGGGCCTCGCGCCGGAAGTAGTTGCGATATTAGAGCAGAAATGGGGTAATTTCGACGTCGATTGGTTTGCGTCGCCGCACAACGCAAAAAAAGGCAAAATTTTGTTCTCAATTTTGGACTTCCACTGCTTGGAGAATTGATGCTTTCACTAAAGACTGTGAGATATATTTTGGTCTTTTTGTTCCCCCAATTTGCTTGTTACCTCGTATTTTGAAACGCGTCGAAGGACATCACACTTGATCGCGCCGTTCTGGAAATCCGGCAGCTTTTGGCCTTTGTTATGCAATTCGGATTGTGTGTTTACCCGATTTATATTAGATTGGGTAGATTTACCCACCGACAGGAAAGATTATGTGCCTTGCTAGAGTGGAAAGGGCATGTTTGGTAACAGAGATTTGCCGTTCCGAAAGTTAGCAATCAGATTTCAAAGTTAACCGGCAATATGAACTTTTTATGGCTTATCAAACAGCCGGTCCGTCCATTGACCATGGCGCAGTGTGTTGATTTTTTACATCCGTTATATAATTTTCAGTTTATCAATTTAGTATGATAATACATTTTTACTGTTGACTGTTCGCCAGACGTGGCATGATAATACAAAGACGTTGCTGTCTTATTACTGGCTGTCTACTCAGTTTTCAGCCTGGGACGTGAAGCGGCGTTTGTTTTACAGTGGTAAAACACGTCCCGTTTTTCTGGTGGAATATACCGCAAATAAATGTTTGGTGTAGTCGCCCTTTACAGTGGGCAACATG
This sequence comes from Pictodentalium vernedei, assembly GCA_031216915.1. NCBI lineage: Eukaryota > Metazoa > Mollusca > Scaphopoda > Dentaliida > Dentaliidae > Pictodentalium > Pictodentalium vernedei. The sequence goes on along the minus strand of CM062288.1, from coordinate 32,385,753 downwards.
GGTATCATTGATTGGCTAAACTTGAATTTATATCCGTGTTGTGGTTCTACTTAGCAAATGTACAGTGCTAAATGTCTCTACATACCAATTAATGAATACATCAATGGCTGTATGTACTCTGTGGCCGGGCACGGCATGAGAATATGCAATCAGCTGCACCTGTTTTACTGAGGTGGCTTATATGAGCTGACGTCGTTTGGATAGTCATAGTCGGATTTCTACTACGGTTGCTAGTTTTGTGCGATTTGCCGACATGTTCTGTATTGTATTATAACTGATTTGTATTATTATGCGAGGTCCCACATTGAATGGTTCTATACGTTTCTTTTTTCTGAAATATGCGAGTGCCATGCAACATCTGCCTTAAGGTCTATCGGCGGTGGCTGCTGAAATTCAAACTTTTCTGGCTGAATCTAGGGCGCCAGCAACGGTTACCAAGTATCGGCAAGGTTTTTAGACTTTAAGTGTAGGGTTATGCAAAATGGACTTTCTGAAGATAGGACCTTACCAGCAGACTCCTTTCTTGTAGCATTGTTTTTGGTTTCAATTCTTCAGGCTGGTGGTCCTCTCAGTAAAATGGAACGTGTTTTCTACGGAATCAAGTGGTTTCACGACACATCCAATGTGTTGTCCCCTACTGCTGATAGTCTTGTGCAAAATGTAATGGAAGTCGGCCGTCGGAAATTAAATAAACCCAATACCAAAAAGGAACCAGTAACAGTTGATATTTTTGATAAGTTAATGCGGGATGATAATTTGTACAATCGACGAACAATCACATTTCTACTCATCGCATTCGCTGGATTTTTCAAAAGTTCTGAATTATTAGCTTTAAGAGCATGAGATGTCATGTGTTATCCTTCGTACATGGCGTTATTCATCGAACAAAGTAAAACAGACGTATAACGAGATGGTGCATGGGTTGTTCTCGCTCGCACCAACTCGATGCCATGTCCTGTTCAAAATCTCCGCGAGTGCACTTAACTCGTTTAGTGCTTCCCAGTGATTCAGAGCGTTTTATATTTTGCAATTTTTCCAAAACCAAGCTGGTTATAAGCCCAGAACAGCAAGCAAATCGCTTTCCTATACTCGGCTGCGAGAGCTCTTCATAGAGGCTTTGGAACCTTGTGTTCCAGACATTCGCAAATTTGGTCTTCATAGTCTGAGAGCTCGTGGTGCTTCTTCTGCAGCAAATTTAGGTATTAGTGACCGCTTGTTCGAAAGACATGGCCGATGGGCCAGCGACAAAGTTAAAGATGGATATATTAAAGATGATCTACAAGACCGTTTGCGCGTGTCCATGTCTTTAGGTCTGTAGCATTTTTTACGATTAGGTGTTACAATTTACCCGTTCTTTTGCTTCATAGCATCGCTAGGCACTGACCTATCCACATATATTATGTGTTGTTCTGTTTGCTGGTGAGCATGCATGTTTGAGGGTGTGTGTCCGAGGGAATAGTACTTTCTTTCGGTTGAACAGGGTGGAAAAAGAAAGAAATTGTATTCTCCCGGGTGTACTCAAACATTCGTGCTCACGGAGTCGCACGAGCAGAACAATCAGAGCTGCTGATTGTTTGTCAATGAATCGTTCAGTTCAGGTGCTATCGCGGTACACAACGAAACTCCGCATATTTTTCTAACACATTTAAGTTTTTTAAATCTTTCAGTTATATATGGATGGGATTGCAAGTCCGTGGCACTTCGTCGTGTTAGCAGAAATGTTGTCTGTTGTTCTCATTGTAATGTACTTCTTTTTCGTAAGAATAATTCTTATAGAAATAAATCATAGCATCGCGAGGCACTGGCCTATCCATATATATTATGTGTTGTTCTGTTTGCTGGTGAGCATGAAACTTTGAGGGTGTGTCCGAGGGAATGTATGGAGATGGTCCCCAGTGTTTACATTTTCTCTCTTGACAGGCAGACTTTTCGTGACCGTCATGGAAAGCATGTGCCCCTTGATTTTCATGACGTTTTTGTGTACTGTCTACATGTACATGACATGTGTAGGGTATTCAATCTTAATTTCAACACAAACCCTTGTGATTTAATGACTGAATATGACAAATGCAAATGTAAGAAGACATTTGTCTGAAGCAGAAATGTGGCGGGCTGTAGGGATGGTGGAGCAAGGGGCTACCCATTGTCAGGTTGGTGGAGCCCTTGGTGTGCACCATACGGTGATCACCAGAGCATGAGCAAGATTTCAGCAGTATGGCACACCACTACGACGGCATGGTGATGGCAGAGACAGGGCAGCATCTGCATCTGAAGACCGGTTTTTGATCATTCAGGCCCGTTGAAACCGCTTTGCCACAGCAACCCAGCTTCGCAGTGACCCTCAGAATGCATCCGGGGTAAATGTTTCGACGCAGACTATCCGGGAAAGGTTGCACGAAGGTGGTCTCCGATCGATAAGACCATCTATTCGCATTCCGCTGCCCCAGAACCACCAGCGGGCACGATATGAATTGGCCATGGACCACGCTGGATGGTCCAGAGAAGATTTGCGACCGGTCCTTTTTACAGATGAGTCAAGGTACTGTCTAGACCACACATATAGGCGTTCTAGGGTATGGAGAAGTCCAGGAGAGCGATTGGCTCAGTGGTAGACTGTTGGACTTCTATGCTAGAGGTCCCGAGTTCGATCCCCGTCCGGGACGACCCGCGTTGTGTCCTTGGGCAAGGCACTTTATCCCGATTGCCTACATGGGGGCACGATGACGCCGTGTACTAAGGTGTACTGCACATGTCTTCAACAGCTGTAACCTTGCTTGAGCGGAGCTTGAACAGAGTTAGAATGTTGGGGAGCTGACAGCTGCTCGCCGTTGCTCGGTAGTTCTCTCCGGGTACTCCAGCTTTCTCCACTCGTAAAACTGTCACGGTCATGGTTAGTCATTGTGCAGAAATATGTGACCTTAAAACACCAATAAATAAATACATAAATTCACTTCTCATAAACCTTCTCTCTTTTTAACCTTCATTGGGTTGATAAGGAGTGAAATGAACAAAGAACTGAACAGAAGAAAGCCTGAACTCTGTAAGAAACGTTGAACTTTTACCAATATTGTACTGGTGAACTCAGTAAAGTTTGACAGCAATGGTGGGTAAACTCTAAGTTAAATTTATAAGTGTATTTGTAGTTGTTTCTAAGCAAGCTTCGGCTGCCTATATAGGCAGCCGAAACTTGCCAAGAAACAACTGTAAAACCATGGAATTAAGAGAAGTCTAAGAGAACAAAATTTTTACAATAAAATACCTCAAAATAAAATAACAGCTGTATTCTATAAACATTTAAGTACATACTCGAAGAAATCTTTTCCTAATTCATGAAAGTAATGAAGATTGAGACCAAATGTTATAAGTGGAGTGCTCACTGATTGAAGGCAGACATTTTCTTTTGTTTATGTTTTGATTTGGGGAGTTCAACAAAGGTCAACTTGAAGGAGTCCAGCAGAAGAAGTATGGAAGGACAAAAGAGTGTCTCCCAATATCAAGATGTATGTGTTACTGTAATGGTTTGGAAAGAAAATATGATATTCTCCTATGTAGAATGCACTGCAAAGACATACATTGTAGTTGAATAAATATATTTACAAACCCCTTGCACTGTAACCCCTTTTATCCCATGCATCAATTTGATAGTGATTAAATTGTTAAATTTGTCTGGTTTATCAATAAGTACATTAGCTTTGTTTAACTCTTGGACACCAATACACTCATGATATCTGTTGGAGAAGAAATAAGGGTAACTGTAACCTGTCACTGCAATAAACCATCTAATGTACTTAAAAGTACATTGTTATTCAAAACACATCAAATCAACCTTACATAACCATTATTGCATGTACTTTCCCCAAGGAGGCTTACTGACATATTGAGATCAGAAGGGCACATCCAGAGGGTCTCACATATTTTTTTCAAGAACGCAGTACACAAAGCAATCCCCAAAAGATGACAAGTGAGCTCCATTTGACACAGAAAATTTTGGGGGTGGGGTGGGGGGGTTTTGCTCTCTTCCTTGTATGACTCTACCTCCGGCACTCAAGGCATATGCCTTTTTTCTCAAAGTTTAACTCTTTTTTTCTTTTTGAAGATCCTGGCCACACATGTTCCAAACACTATCAGACAGGTAAACCTCCAAATAAGTGTATCTGCAAAAATCATGTTACATTGCAAAACATTCTTTTTAGAGTTTTAGTTCTGGACCTTTCATGCTTCTTACTTCCAACTATAACACTTAATTTATCGATTCATGGGTGAATAGAAAAGTCCTGCCATAATCAACATTTTGAGTTCCATAAGCCTTCAAAACAGCTCCAATAAAAGTGTCAAACATCAGATTGGTGGCTTTATACAGAATATTCATTAGGTTGTTGCTTGATAAGTAATAGGAACAAAATCTTCACAAGAAAATTCTGCAGCAATACAATTGAGGGTATTAGCAGGCACTCTGCAACAAATTGTAACAAATCAACTAGTTATAAACAAAATTTTCTAACTCAAAAGAGTGAAAAAGTACCACAACTCTGAAAAAATGTGGGAAGAAACACATGCTACAGCAGCTACACAGGCATTGTTTCTCCATGATGCTCGATCACAAAACCAAATATCCTTCAAATTGGAGTAGCAATGGTTGAGATACAAGGGGGAATGTTGGTACATGCAATGATGAATGGGTAAGACTAAGATTAAGAGGACAGGGGGTCACCACTGCACGGCCCTGATGCACCTTTGATTTTCCAACTTCCACTAAGTTCCAGGTCTGGGGCATAATAATCGCAACACACCCAACTTATCAGTTCATAATTTCAGTTAAATAAAAGAAATTATCAATTTGAATTAAATAATAGATGATGTAAAAATATTTGGCTTCCTTCGCCTTCTCGTACTATTTAATTACCACAAACAATATCAGTTTGATGCCGACAAACGAAACTGAACGCATGTGGGTTGATTAAAAAGTAACTCGGCATGAATAATGAAGAAATTGCGAATATTTCGTGTATTTCATTTATTTAAAAGCCAATTGCAGCTAATATTGACCGTGCATTCGATAATTCGTTTCGGTTTTGACCACACGGCCACGCTGACACTCCGTGACAGCGGTTATGTTTATTGTGATATGCAAATTGGGGGATGGTTTCCGGTGAAGGAGATTTGTCACATTTGTCAGTGTAAAACGATAAAAAAAAAACACTGATCGACGCTTGTATTACTATGGTTGGTTGGAAGAAAAAACTAAATTCTCAGCATCGTCCAAGCGCACCTTATTTAAAAGCACGAATGCATCATTTTCAACCCATCTTCAATCGGTCCTTTGCAGACATCAAACATACCCGTCTTCAAATTCCATGGTTACTAGGACGTAAATAACTTCGCAGCGACAGGGGGAAATTAACACACTCAATATAGTTCCAGGTCACTTGGAATATACTTCGTGAAAAAGTGATTTCTGAAGCATTCTGCTTACTTTGTTATGAATATTGCCTTATTTTATGTGTATCGTCCCGATTTTATACACTCGGTTATTTTTTTACAAGTGGTTCATGTTGTCTTTCTAGTGCGCAATAATTCAGATTTTTTGTCAACAAAAAAGTTCAGACGGCCTGTAAACACGAGAGGGAATTTCGAACCATATTTTGCAGTTATGATATTAACAGCTCAAGTACTTGCTGTCACCTGTTTGCAAATACGCTCATACATTGTCTCGAACAAATAAAGGGCGTGATCACGTCCTTGCATTCTTACGATTGCCCAAATTGAGTATTTCTGCAAGAACCACATCGTAATCACATGACCGGAAAAACATCGTTGAAACATGGCCACATCCGGAACATCAAAAATTTGTGTTGATGTTATTACATTCAAACGTCAAAACCCACCAGAGTGTGTGTCAAAAAAATGCTTTCTCCGAGTCTGTAGTATGTTATCATTATATTGAGGACAAGGCTTTCGAATTACCGATTATTTTTTGGTTTTACCGGTTCGTTACTTATGCCATTTGCAAATTAATCTTCTTCAAAATCATAAAATTCACTTTTTTTCCTGAAAAAAAATATATGTACCTTTTCTATGCACTTTACTCATTATTTTGATATATAATTTGCCTTTCCCTACTTCTCTTATCTGTTTCTGAGGCATTGGGAAAAATGTCAAAAAATTGACCAAAGTTAGGTTGGACGACCCCTTAAAGACTTGTGTGAGAGTAGAGATCGAAGAATTGTCAGAAATAACTATCAAGCTTGGAATTCACTTACGGAATCCCACTTACACAATCACGATCTAGGATATGTCTGCAGTTATAGAATCCCAATTTCCAAAAGGAGTTGAAGAGTCGTACGAAAAGTCACTCGTTCAAGTAATTACTTGATAGCTTATTTGCTCGATAAGATTCGCGTCGCCCGAGCAATGCTTTTGCCAGTCACTGCTCGGTAGCTGATTTGCTTGATAAGATTTGAGACTTTCGAGCAATGCCAGTCGTAGTTACTACTCGGACTCCATTGCCTCTCACACTGGAGAACCAGTACGAAAGGGATATAACTCTGTATACGCAGATCTATACCGACTGTGGGAAATGAAGCAATCTGTCTTCTGATTGTATATTCTGTATTTATTTATTGGAATTTACGGTCACAAATGTTTGCACAATGGTTAACTGTGCCCATTTTACATTCTGAGATTTGGACAAGCGCAGAGGTCGGGAATAGACATTCCAAAGACTTAACAGACTGCTAGGCTGAGATGTGATCACTATACAGTTCCCTTTTACTCTCATTACCCCTTCTAACTCTATAACCTCACTTCATTATCCAATATTATGTGACTAAATAATCGATTATTATTCTGTCAATCCTCCCCCAGGCCTCGAATACCCTATAACATCAAAATCCATCCCACCCTCGGCCCCTGTAACTATTTCATTGACTTTCCTGTGGTTATGCGGGATGTTCCTATATCCCACGTCATGGTACTTTCATGTCCTTGACCCTCCCCCCCCCCCCCCCCCCCACTGATGTCGTGATTTCCCGAGAGGAGCCAATTCCCTGACATTGCAGCAGGAAGATTTCTGACACCTTCTAGACGCAATGGTGTATTTCTTTAGCGGCCGACATACTGTGCCCAAATGGACATCCTACGACTAAGCCAGACTCTTTCAGAACGAGAACCGTCTTTGAAATTTTAGGAGGTTTCAAATGTTTGCTTTTAAACAAAGGCCTATATCTCATGACCCATTATTGGAACGAGCACACTCCAATGAGGGAGCATTTATAAGATATGGTTTGCAAACGGCGCCCACCAGTCCACTGATCATAATATCAGGGCTTTAGATTAGTCTAATTTTGGGACACCGCGGACTTATCAATTTAGCTGCTTTTTTCCAACATTGTCTGCCTGGAATGTCATTTCCTGGTTTCTTCAGGTTGTATTCTTGTCTCTTTTTCCAATTCGGATTAGTTTCCACAGCAATAGAACAGGTGCCCCAACATGGCGTCTCTGGGCAATGGTGGGTAAACTCTAAGTTAAATGTATGAGTGTATTTGTAGTTGTTTCTAGGCAAGTCTCGGCTGCCTATATAGGCCTAGAAACAACTGTAAAACCATGGAATTAAAACTGTTATAGTAGCAGAATGTGTATACAGATATCAAGGCCTTTGTTCGATGAATTAATTCGAAGAAAAATGGGCAAGAAAGCATCAAGTCATGCCATGTGTTATAATAACCTCTAATTTGGGCACATTGCTATAATTTGGGCACACAGTTTACCGGTGCGAGTTTGACGGAATTTAAAGGCCTGATAATATCCGGCCGAATTAAAACAGTATCAAGAATATGGTAGCTGCTGGTTGTGGGTTCTTGTGTAGTTTCACCAGGGACGTAGCGACAGGGGGGGGGGGGGGGGTAATCCTCCTCCCCCAATCCTGGCAAAAAGTTCCTATAGCTGGAAATTCGGAGGGCAAGTCACGAGTAGTTGGAAATTTAATCTATCTGGTATCTGGATTTTAGAGCTTCTTTGGTGATGCTGATGTCTCCTTTACTTCCCAAATTCCAACTCGGTTTCAAATCGGCAAAAATTCCAACTGTTAATGTTTAGAACTACAGTGTACGCAATATCGAGTTTCATAAGTATGCATGATGTCATTCGGTACGAGATTTTTATAGTACGTTTACTTATCGTAATAAAAAAAATCCTTGAAATGTACTTCAAGGAAATCGCATCGTGTAAAATCGCTATCCTGAGTTAATTCCATTATTCACAGTTACAAAATGATGAAACATCGAAAATTGATCATTCCTGCATAAGACCTGATTTAATGTTAGGACAGTGTGAATTGCTCAAAGTTCTCAGCTTCAACATTTGTTTAGCACACATTCATTTCCCAGAATAATACCAAATAATAATAACCTGATAATTCTATCATAAATGTATTGGCATTTCAGTTACTAGAATCAATTTTATGCCCCCTTTCATGGCTTCATTTTCGAATTTTTTCTCGGTAGGGAATTTCTTTCAACTAGGGAGAGGGGCCGGGAGGGGGATTCCCTCCTCCCGGTCCCTCCCCTAGTTGGAAATTCACTACCCTACACCCCCCCCCTCCCTCCCAAACGGAAAACCTATAGCCACGTCTCTGAGTTTCAGACGAAACTGTCGCAGTGATTATACTTAAAAAGCAGCTTGTGCTCAGGGATGTTGCGAAGATGACCGATTGGGGAGGGGATTGTAAATCCAATTTGCCCTAACCTGTCTTGACTCAAGTCCCGACTTAAAAATATTTCAGCTTCATCATCAATGCATACATTCTTCGAAGACATGCTTTGATTTTGTAGTCGAAATATTTGTCAAGGGAGGGTGGGGGCTCAATGGTTACACGGCAATGGACTTCAAACCAAAAGGTACACGATTCCATACCCACCAGTGGTAACTGCGTTTTATCCTTGGGCAAGGAACTTAATCCCGATTGCCCATGCAGGGGGCATGGTGGCGCTGTGCAGTAAGGCACACTGCACGTCGATGCCGATGGCTGGTGTACAGGTCTTCAACCAGTGATAACCCTGCTTGTATGGAACTAGTACGTTAGGAGTCTGACAGTTGCCCGCCACTGCCCGGTGGTTCTCTCTGGTCCCAGGGACTGGCGGGAAATGAGAGTGATCACTCTCCCTCGCCACCACTCTTCCAAACTTTTCACTAGGGGAGCAATTAATGACTCGCCTTCATGATGTATGTAGAAATTCTTTCACTTGGGGCACAATTAATCACTCGCCTTCATTATGTTTGCAGAAATTATGTCTGAACATCAAGTTGTGCATAGTATTTCAATCACCCATCACATGACCCCATTAGTAGACGATACTTGCAAAACATTATCTCGCATAAAAATCTTTCATTTTTTGCTTAAACCATAACTTATGACACCTCAATGGAACGAGCTCAATGAGCTCGTTCCAATGAGGGGTCATCAGCTGAGTTTTTAGAGCAAAAACGAAAAAATAACAAAATTTGTATGGTCATTTTCCTGAATAGTGCTGGCCAGTTTGAGTGGTCATAGTGGATAAGGGGGAAAAGTCACTCTCTTGAATTTTTCACTCTCGCAAAATTAAAATAATACAAATTCACTCGCCTACATTCTCTTCCAGGCAGTAACTGCGGTACTGGAGCTTCCTCCATCCGTCAAACTGTCCGACACGAGGCGGTGACCCTGGCTGTCGAAAGGGCCGTTATTTATTTATTTATTTATTTATTTATTTATTTATTTATTTATTTATTTATTTAATGGTGTTTAAAGTCACATATTTCTGCACAATCGCTAATCCTGACCACGACAGTTTTACGGGTGGAGGAAGCCGGAGTACCCGGAGAGAACCACCGAGCAACTGTCAGCTCCCCAACATACTAACTCCACACAAGCAGGGTTAGCATTGGTTGAAGACAGGTGCACCATCGACGTGCAGTACGCCTTAGTACACAGCGTCACCGCGCCCCCACGTGGGCAATGGGGGTGAAGTGAAAGGGTCGTTAAATCCATAAAAATTGTCGATAAGGATTATAGTTGAAAAAAAAATTGTGGAAAACTGAGCAACATATAGTAGTCGTGATACCTAATTAGGACGTACTGGACTAAAATTGACCGACTGCGTGGATGACAAAAGTCCTAGAACCAAATCTAGTCCCGTAGGAAAGTACATGATTACTAGCGACAGCGATTCGAGATCAAAGACTCCCGTACAGATGAAAATCAGCTGAAAATGTTCCTCCTCGTCTTTCATCTAAATTTGGGAAAATCGCAAAAATGGTTGCGATAATTCATACCTTCTATGGGTGTCAGAGGATCCCATGAGGCCATCATGGTTGAACCCTTGTTGTATACACATATTAGCCCATTACTCAACATAACTTTTTAATTTAAAAGATATACTGAATTTGATAATTTAAAAATGCCGCTCAGGATCACCGATCCAATGTCGAGTTGTGACAACAGTTCCTCGCACCAAGGCCAACACACCTATGAAGTTTCATGACTCTAGGTTGAACCACTATCAAGTTCTCATCCGGAAACCAATTGTTGCGATATACTATGTTCAAGGTCACTGTGACCTTGACCTTTGACCTGGTGAGTCCAACATCAATAGTGTTCTTCATCGCACCAAGGCCAACACGCCTGTAAAGTTTCATGACTCTAGGTTGAACCACTATCAAGTTATCATCCGGAAACCAATTGTTGCGATATACTATGTTCAAGGTCACTGTGACCTTGACCTTTGACCTGGTGAGTCCAAGATCAATAGGGTTCTTCCTCGCACCAAGGCCAACACACCTATGAAGTTTCATGACTCTAGGTTGAACCACTATCAAGTTATCATCCGGAAACCAATTGTTGCGATATACTATGTTAAAGGTCACTGTGACCTTGACCTTTGATCTGGGGAGTCCAAGATCAATAGAGTTCTTCCTCGCACCAAGGCCAACCCACCTATGAAGTTTCATGAATGTAGGTTGAACTACTATCAAGTTATCATCCGGAAAGGAATTGTTGCGATTTACTATGTTCAAGGTCATATTGACCTTGACCTTTGACGTAGCGAGTCCAAAATCAATAGGGTTCTTCCCCTCACTAAGGCGAATCTACCTATGAAGTTTCATGAATGTGAGTTGAACCATTATCAAGTTATCATCCGGAAACCAATTGTTTAAGATTTACTATGTTCAAGGTCACTGTGACCTTGACCTTCGACGTAGCATGTCCAAAATCAATAGGGTTCTTCCTCCCCGCAAGACCAACCTACGTATGAAGTTTAATGAATGTGAGTTGAACCACTATCAAGTTATCATCCGGAAACCAATTGTTTACGTCCGATGGCCCGCCGGCCCGCCCGCTCGCCCGCCCGCCATTCACCAAACTATAAGTCGAGTTTGTCTTCGTCACAACTCGACTAAAAAATGAAAGTGTCATTGACACTGCAGCTCAACCGGTCCAAGAAGGGACTAAACTAAATAGAAAGATCAAGGGTGCGTTCGGAGTCCCACCATTGGTAACAAACGGTATTTACCACAGGTACCCGAACGCATACCGACAGTGACCGATGGTGTATTTCGACTCCGAACGGAAATTGGTAGCCATCGGTAACAACATGGCGGAAAGAAAATGCATAATCGCCGCTTCACTTCTGAATATTTGTTCCCAACGTGTTTCAAACGCATTTGCATGTTACCACTTGCGCACAAATGCTTTTCTGACCGATTCTCCCCCCCCCCCCCCCCCCCCCCCCATAAAAAGAATGTATGCAGCAACTTGCAGACGAAAATTTGGCACAAAAATAAAAAAAATACTACAAAATGTAGTACAATAGTTTCAATGCCAAGAAATTGGGACATTATCCGGTATTTTGTGTTATTTCTCACAGAAATAACTGTATATTCACTTGAACCTTCATTACAAAATTCACTGTCAATTGCTTACTTTTTGCCAACCAAAACATTTTCTCTTTTTTTTATAGAAATGACATAATCTTTTCTATTTACTGGTATTTTAATTTTGAATCGGTCTGCGTTCGCCATGTTGGATTTCGCGTTGGTAAAAAATTCCACACTCTCGAGCATGGTCTCAAAAATGTACCACTGGTGAAAAAAAAAATGGCGGAATTGGTACCAATCTTTACCGATGGTACCGAATAGCTACCATTGGTTACCAATGGTAGGACTCCGAACGCACCCCAAGTAATGCCATGTCACTCACTCAACCTTCTACAGAAAAGATGTCACACCAAAGCTACAAATGAAATCTGAAAAAAATCGGGTGAGGAATGGAGCCTGTTGGGTGTACTAATGGAATTGTTGACAATTTATAAGTCAAATCCAAGATGGCCGGTGGCGGCTATCTTTTTCAACGGAATGCAGAAAAATTTGATAACTCCCATCTGGACATCATACCAAAGTTACAAAAATTATAAAATTTGAAAGAGATCGGGTGAGAGGTGCGACCTGTAGGATCAGCTAATGGAATTGTTGACAATTTATATGCCAAATCCAAGATGGCCACTGTCGGCCATTTTTTCAACAACATTCAGAAAAATTTGATTGCTCCCCACCTGGACAGCACACCAAAACGTCATGTGAAATTTGAAAAAGAATGGGTGAGAGATGCGGCCTACATGGTGTGCTAATGGAATTGTTGACAATTCAAATGACAATCCAAGATGGCTGCTGGCAGCCATATAAGTTTGAACGAAATTCAGACAAAGTTGATAGCTCCCATCTAGACATCACGCCAAAGCTATATTTGAAATTCAAAAAAAAAGATCAGATGAGAGAGGCGATCTGCAGGATGTGCTACTGGAATTGTTGACAATTTATATCCGAATCCCAGATGGCTGCCGGCGGCCATGTTTTTCAACAAAATGCAGAAATATTCGATAGCTCACATCTAGACATCAAACCAAAGCTAAATATGAAATTTGAAAAAGATCGGATGAGCGATGCAGCAGATCTAAGATGGCCACTGGCTTTCATGTTTTTCAACGAAATCCATATGCAATTTGAAACTGATCGGGTGAGAGCTGCGACCTGTATGGTGTGCTAAAGGAATTGCTGGACAATTTATAACGATATCCAAGATGGCCACTGGCAGCCATGTTTTTCAACAAAATTCGACAAAAATCGATAGCTCCCATCTAGACATTTCCCCAAAGCCACGTATGAAATTTGCGACTGATCGGGTGAGAGCCACAGCCTGCAGGAAAATAATTTAAAACCGAGACGTCAAATGGTGCATTCTGGTAGCTTTTTCGGCTGAAAATCCAGTTGTTTTCTTTAATAAAAAAAGTTGATTTTCAGCAACATGTTTCATTTTTTTTTAAAGCTGCTCGAATTTCCTTCCGTGAATTATACAATAAATTGCCAGTAATATGCAGATACTACATTTCGAGTCAAGTAGAATTTGCGTATTTACGTATGACTTGTGTCTGTGCTCCAACATATGAAGAGCCTCCCGTAATTAAAAAAAAATAAGCAATGCTAACTTGCTTAGCCTTTCAGAAAGACGGGGGTACTTCTCTTTTGGTCACATTCAAATTTACTCAACAGGATGGGCCTAACTGTAAGCCCTGATTATATCATTTATCATCAAATGGAACTTTCATCACATATTTGTCGGTCATTGTCCCAGAGGGTTTAATATTTTTGGAAATGATTGTTTCAATAGAATCGATCATGTAAATATGGATGTCATGAGAACTCATCACGTAGATATTTGTTTTGTTTTCTAAAACTATTTAACCCTTTACCTAACGTGAAAAGCAGACGACACTTGCAAAAAAAATTCTTGAATAACTAATTTTTTTTCATTTTTTGTCTCAAAAACATAGGTTATGACCCCTCGTTGGAACGAGCTCGACGAGCTCGTTCCAACGAGGGGTCATAACCTATGTTTTTGAGACAAAAAATGAAAAAAATAATGAAAATTAATTGGCGATTTTTGAGAATAGCGCTGGCCGGTTTTGGCCGTTACGTTGGGTAAAGGGTTAATGAAGTCGGAAAATATACATGACCAAGTTAGGGTGGACATCTGTCGCTTGCCTGCATAATGTGCAGGAGAATTCATCTGCGAAGCCTATTATGTTAACATATACACAGAAAAACGGTGGGGGCACGTACCTCCTATCCCCCCCCCCCCCCCCCACGGTTCCTATGCCCCTGCTGCTGGCAGACATGTTTTTCGACAAAATTCAGAAAAATTCAATGGCTCCCATGAAGACATCACACCAAAGCTACATATGAAATTTGAAAAAAATTGGTGAGAGATGCGGCCTGTAGGGTGTGCTAATGGCATTGTTGACAATATATATGGCAAACCTAAGATGGCCGTTGGCAGCCATGTTTTTTAACGAAATTCAGAAAAAATCCATAGCTCCCATCTAGACATTGCCCCAAGGGTACATATGGAATTTGGGACAGATCGGGTGAGAGCTGCGGCCTGTAGGCTGCGCTAAAGGAACTGTTGGACAATTTATATCCAAATCCAAGATGGCCACTGGCGGCCATGCTTTTCAAAGAAATTCGAAAAAATCGATAGCTCGGCTTAGCTCCCATCTTGACATTGCCCCAAAGCCACATATGAAATTTGGAACTGATCGGGTGAGAGCTGTGGCCTTTAGGGTGTGCTAAACGAATTGTGGGGAGCACTTATTTATTTATTTTATTGGGATTTAAGATCACATAGTTATGCACAATGGCTAATTGTGACAGCGACAGTTTTACGGTTGGAGGAAGCCGGAGTACCCTGAGAGAACCACCGAGCAACGACGAGCAACTGTCAGCTCCTCAACATTCTAACTCTGTTCAAGCTCCGCTCAAGCAGGGTTACAGCGGTTGAAGACATGTGCACCATCGACGTGCAGTACGCCTTAGTACACGGCGTCATCGTGCCCCCATGTAGGCAATCGGGATAAAGTGCCTTGCCCAAGGGCACAACGCGGGTCGTCCCGGACGGGGATCGAACTCGGGACCTCTAGCATAGAAGTCCAACAGTCTACCACTGAGCCACCGCGCTCCCCGTGGGGAGCACTGGCGAAGCGAGATCGGTTCTCGTTAGATCACCGAAGTAAAGCAACGCCGAGCCCTGTTAATCCTTGGATGGGTGACCATTCGGCAATTGATTCGGGTGCTTCCATAGTAGTGGCTGGTGTGCGATCAGTGAAGTTTGAATATGTGATTCTGCGACGTTGCATCACATGCCAGTTGTGAACGTTGGGAATGTTCACCAGTACTACGCAATCTCCATCGTACCTTGGTGTAAAATAGGGACCTGTTGAGGTGCTTGTCTTGCGTGCCCGTCTGTGGAGCACTAGCAGTATGCTCCGTTGAGTTGAGCTGAGAATGTCATAGAATGAACAAAGGGTGTGAACACCTGTGATATGGGATAATAATGTAAGTCAGAGTGTACTGCGGTGGGTTCTAGACGTTAACATTGCATTATTATTGTGGGCGGACAGTCGTACGTGCGGACGGACGACGGATCACAACCCATCCCAATAGCTCACACTTGACGTTGCCAAGATGAGCTAAAAACAAACATTATCAATAAAACCTTACAAATATGGATACCATGAATGACCCTGGATCCCATTATGTCATCATGGTTGAACCCCTGTTGTATACTGAATCGAATATGTTTGCGAGAATCCATACCTGCTATGGGTGTCCCAGGATTCCATTAGGCCACCATGGTTGAACCCCTGTAGTATACACATGTTAGCCCTTTACCCAACACAGCTTTTTAATATTTAAAATATAAACTGAATTTGATAATCTATAAAAATAAAAGGGAGCGCGGTGGCTCAGTTGGTAGAGGTGCAGGCTGCAAGCCGAGAGGTCCTCGGTTCGAATCCCACCTGCGGCAACCGCGTTGTGTCCTTGGGCAAGACACTTCATCTCCATTGCCCGCGTGGGGGCACGATGACGCCGTGTACTAAGGCGTACTGCACGTCGATGGTGCGCATGTCTTCAACCAATCTAACCCTGCCTGTGCTGCAGTGCGGAGTTACGATGTTGGAGAGCTGACAACTGCTCTTCGTTGCTCGGTGGTTCTCTCCGGGTACTCCGGCTTCCTCCACCCGTAAAACTGTCACGGTCATGATTAGCCATTGTGCATAAATATGTGACCTTAAACACCAATAAATAAATAAATAAATATAAAAATAAAAACAATATTTATCAATAAAACCTTACAAATATGGATATCATTGGAACTGAAGCCAATGACAGCCATATATGTATTTGTACAATTTTATAGACAAAGTGCCAGGATATTTCAGGTCGTGTAAGCCTTGTGTTGGTTAACACTTAACGGCCAAAAACGGTCAGCGCTATTCCTAAAAATCGCCATTTAATTTTCATTATTTTTGCAACCTTTGTCCCCAAAACATAGGCTATGACCCCTCGTTGGCTCGAGCTCGTTCAAATGAGGGTCATAACTGAAAAAAATAGTCACTCAAGAATTTTTTTGCAAGACTAGTGTCGTCTGGTTTTCATGATAGGTAAAGGGTTAATTTGCTGCTGCTATGTTAGGTAAAGGGTTAAATTAGACTCAATTCTCTTCACGCGAATCCTAGCAGAGGCAGGACTGGAATATACATATAATTCCAGTTATCAAAATTACTTGTGTGGCAGAATATTGATAATAAACAACCTGTAAGTATCATATTATCCCGTAGGATCGTGATTGGGGCGAAAGTTTTCAAGGGCCTGCCACGTGGTGTATAAACAATTGTACAGAACTTCCGCTTGCTAGTTTGTCATTGTGTGTTGCACATGCATTGATCAGTTGACCTGAATGTGAATAAATATACTTTACCTCTCCTCAAAACCAGAAAATGATCAAGTTATCTAAAAATACCCGAGCTGCAGGCTCCAGTGGAAGCTTTGCTGCAAAACAAAATTAAAAGTGATTGACCTCATTCAACAGCCGACGGTCACGCTCACTCAGGGCTCGACCATGACCTTTCTGTGAAAAACATTTACCAATAGGGGCGTGCAGGCGACACACGCTTATGACCCATCTTTTCACATTACCACACATTTTCAGATTTCGCTTTGAAAACGTAGTTTATATGGTGCGCTGTAGTATCCAGTCCGTCTAAATAATTCCTTTTGGAAACATTCGTTTGTTCAGCCCGTTCCAATGAGGCTTTTCAGCTGTGCGTATAAACAGCAAACGTTGAAAATAACAGTCTGATTGACGATTTTTTGGAAGTCATCGATGAATTTGGATAATTTGTCCGACAAGGTGTTAACAAAAGGGGCGGCGGAATCGGGGAGGGGGCTGAAACCCCTCCAGACCCCCCCCCCCCCCCCCCACACACACACACTTTTTTTTGCCGTGCCATGTTTTTGTATGCATATATTTTAACACAACCAATGACTGGTGAAACAAGGGGCGGATCCAGAGCCTCCCCCATATTTTCGCCAGCTATGTTTCTCTCATGCTGGTTCAGTTTCGATGGGATCATTTTATGCAATAAGTGGCAGCAAACGCTAAAATGTATGCAGTCTGTTAAAAAATCGGTTAACTGAAATAGATCGTAATCTTACAGACATACAAGTACTTTTTTCACCCCCAGACAACATAATCCACAGAGAGTATAATTGTTGTTAACGTCTTCTAAAGCATACAGGTGACGTCTATTTATCAGCTTTGGTCGTTACGACCAAAGCTGATAAAAAGACCTCACCTGTATGCTTTACCCAAGTTTTTTAACGGCTCTCAAGGTGTGAAATCTTTCAAATATATTTCCTGAAAAATCTCAAAATATCCTCTCAGATGCATGAAAATGGGGATTTTGGGACCCTGGAATTTAAAAATTTTCCTACCACGGGCCGAACCATACCGACCACCATCCATCGCCCGACCCACTCCCCCCCCCCCCACCCCCACCCTTTGAAAATCGTTCGCCACCCCTGTGGTAAGTTTTGCTGGTAGGTTGGTAGGCCTTATAATTAGTCTATCTCAGTCAAAGTGCAGTGGCATACCCTACATTTTTCTGGAGCATAGTTGGACGATACCATAAAATAATTGAAATTTCTAACAAAATCATCAAATCAAAATACGGATTTATTATAGAAGTTGAAGGCTATTCCAAGCAGGCGCGTACCCAGGATTCCAAAATGGGGGTGCCCTAGCCAGTTTTGGGGTTCAAACATGATATTTGGACGGCCGTTGTGAGGGGGTGGGGGCACCCCTATCTTCCCTAGCCCCCCCCCCCCCCCCCCCCGTTGTTAAGAGGGAAGTAACAGCTGGAGCGTCCTAGTTAAGACTAGTCTTCCCATCTCCAAGAAAATTTTGCAAAATTCAGTGCTTAATAAAAGAGAAACTGAGGCATTTATGAAATATTGGATACCATTTTAGGGCTCCATATGTTATGTAAAAGTTGCGTTGTGCCAAAGTTTGGGGTTTTTTTCGGAGGGGAGGGGGGCAGCGAAAATTTTAGGAGGGGGGGGGGGCAAGACTCCAGTGGTATGCCACTGACTCCAAGCCGCTTACTCAGCTCAGAAAATGATTCTGATTCTGATCCGAGGTGGCTGAAACTCAACTAGAGTGTATGTGGCGAGATTATCAGTGGATGATCCAAGTTTCAGACGGGGGGGGGGGGGGGGGGGGGGGGGGGGGGGGGGGAGAGATGAAAATGGCAGGAGAAACATGCCGATTTTCAGAGCAACCCGATCCTATCCGAGTAATAAATGGACACCGAGTTCCGCGAGATAAGACAAAGTTACGACGTTTTCTTGGCCTGATTGTTCAGACGAGTTCTTGAGCCAATAAAGAGGGTCCCGAGAAGCTGATACTCCGTGTCCGTGTTTTATGGGCATCGAATAAAACTCTAGCACTATCACGGAACATCTAGGGTGTCATTTAACACCCGGTAAACGACGCTCTGTGGCATTTACTGAAGCATGTAGCGTCCCGAAGAGAAAGTTGGAGTAAAGTACATCCGGCTGGAAAGGACACCCGAGCAGAGACAAAGTCCGATTCTAGGACAGAAAAAACGAGTTTTGGACTTTGGTGATTTCTCGGGATTTTCTGTGACGTACGAACAGGTTCATAAATCAGTGAATTAAGCATTATGCTTAAATAATTAACCACCATACTTAATTATTTAGGAATCATGCTTAATTATTTATGCAGCATTTATGAAATCATACCAAACAATTTAGCATCATGCTAAATTATTAGAGTATCATTTTAAAATAAACTTTATAACCCTCCCGTACGCGGACCTCATTCAAGCATCATGCTATATTATTTATGCAGCATTCATGAAATTATAACAAATAATACAGCATCATGATTAAGCCTCATGCTATATTATTTATTCAGCATTCATGAAATCGTGCAAAATAATATATACACCTTGAACTTAATTAAGCACCCCCCCCCCCCCTCACTCGCCCCCCCCCCCCCCCCCCGTTTTTTTTTTCACAGTGGTGTTAATAGACACTGTCATTACTTTCATGCTATCTATAAGATGGCCAAAAGTGATTGTTTGCTGAAAGAAATTCACAGAATGGTCTATTGACAAATGAAAGACAACACCATGGTGAAAATACGCAGTATTTTAATGGCGCTAATTACACATATCTGTCACTAATATTTTTGATGAAAAAATGATCTCTCGACAAGTGTGGTGCTGGAACGGTCCATGATGAAACAATGCCAGTAATTACTGACAAAAAAAATGTACCTTGTGATATCCTGAACACAAAAGCAGCGTGTGTCTGACGACAGAGGCGAGTGTATCCACCACGTGCCCGGATGGTAGACTGAACCCTCCTCCTAAATTCCTAATGCTACCGGTGAGCCTTCTGAAACTGTCCAGAGGCAACTGCTGCCACTCCTCATGCAATGCAGCTACAAAGTCGGCCAAATTCTGTACAGGTGGATCCCATGCTTGCACACGACGTCCAAGAAAGTCCCAGATGTGTTCCAAGGGATTCAAATCGGGCTCATTGCAGGCCAAGGTAGTGTTGTGATAGCGTTGTTCTGAAGGAATGCTCTTACAGCACCTATGAGTCACCACGCGCATTCCTAGTTTGCAGACACCGATGCCGATTTTTTTGTTTTTGACCGGTCGGAGGACCCACCCACTCACTCCATGTAATTTTTTCCAGTTTTACAATTTTTTTCCGGGGTTATCTGAACCACCCACCCCCACTAAATACATGCTTCTGCATCATCCTTCCCACCATACTGCACCATAACCAATTTTATCATACAGTATTGAGTGATTGACCTTGTACAGTAGGACAGGTCTTGCAAGAACATCCGTTTTATCAGACCAAAGTGGTCTCTTAAGGCAGATGGTCTCCCATAACAAATCGAATATAGAGTATATATCGTATTCAAATGTATGCCACAATACAACCACACAAATATGGATAACATTAGAACTGACTCTTCGAGCCAGTTCTAATGTTAGCCATACATGTGTTTATTTCAAGTAACCTTATTGAACAATAATGGTTAAATGAGAATTTTAATTTTTTTTTGTATTTTAGAAAAGAATGTTAGGTAAAGAGTTAAATATCATAAATTACTCAACACATCAGAACCCATTGCGTTCTCCATTCATATATACAGTGGAACTTCTCTTGAGCGACCACCTTTTTGAGGAACCACCTCCTTTGTGCTAGAGCGTGTTTTATGTGGACAACACGGGACATCATACCATTTCGGCCAGACAAAAGTGGTCTTTCAAGACAGGTGGTCTTGACAGACAACCTGTCTGAAAGACCCCTTTTGTCTGGCAAAAATATTGGTCTCTCAAGAGAGGTTCCACGGTATGTGTATGCAAAAAGCAATGAGTTTAGTCATTTATGTATTTGTTTATTTTTTTGACGAAGGTTTGGGTGGAGCATGGCTGGGTGGGTGGGAGGGGGGAGGAGATTTATTACTTATTTTAAGTCCAGCCCTAGAAGGTCTGGTACATGATTTTGTTGACACCTGTGTTCTCAGATGTGTTTGAAGTAAATTAGCAGTTCAATCAGGTTGAATGTTTAGCAGTTTTTGTGTTACATACTTCCTACAATGGCAATAAGAGTCATTGATGTTTTGGTAATAGGTCTGGATACATCGTTGTTCAGAATTGTTCCTGCAGCTGAAATCTGTAACTGTTCCTGACTTCACATAATTGTCTTTGCTCCTCATCTAAGCCAGCAGATTTCACCAGGGTGAACATATTAGAAATTTAATCAAACGGAACACCCTCAAGATAACTTATCCTTAGAGTGCAGTGTTTGATAATTGCAATTAGTGATGCATTTTAACTTGCATTATTCAATATGTCATACGTTGTATCACTATAAGCCGAATCATAGCTCAGCCGCAATAACAGTTTTATAATTGTATATAACCCATGGTAGGTACCTCTGATAACTTGAGTGTCTTTTTATTGGTTCTTGAATGATACTTCACTGATTATGGTATACAATTTTGCACAAAAGTGTCTGAGGACAAAATTTGCAAGCACCGGAAACAAAAAAGTTTTGTCCTCCTTGAAGGCATCAGTGTTTTGCAAATCCCCCCCCCCCCTCCCCGGTGCAGAGGTAAAATAACAGAACGAAAACTTTTATTTGTAGGTCCAGGAGGCTGACATCGGGGTTTTTTATTGGGGTTTAACGACATTTTTCGACAGCAAGAGTAACCTCGTGTCGGACAGTCGGAGTACCCGGTGAGAACCACCGAGCAGTGGCTAGCAACTGTCAGACTCCCCAACGTACTAACTCCATACAATAGGATTAGCATTGGTTACAGACAAGTGCACCATCGACGTGCAGTACGGCTTAGCACACAGCGCCACCGTGCCCCCTCCCCATGTAGGCAATCTGGATTATGTGTCTTGCCCAAAGACACAACGATGTCAATTTTTATCAATGAGCTTTCTATGGCCCGCTTAAACCTCTTGTTGAACTGTTAATGTCCTGTTTGGGAATCTTGAGTTATTCCCTCTGATTAGATTAGACATCTGTGTGTGAGTATCGGCGTCAACCGCCTCTTTAGCTGAGGATGGCAGATGAGACAACAGTACAGACAGAAACAATTATCACTCCACATGGGCGGATCGTGGAACTAAAATACGGGGGTGGGCTGATGTGGTTCGACGGAGTCCTAGCGTCAGTCGCCGAAGGGGATTGTCGCTCGTGCCGAAAGGACGTGCGCTTGTGTGGAGGGTCTGGGGAGGGGTCCCCCCCCCCCCCCACAGAATATTTTTGATTTTCAGGTGCTCTGAGGTGGCTTCTAAATGCATTCTGGCCTCCAATTGAAAATGTCCGAAGGCGAACGCAATTCGATATTTGTTAGAAAGGCCATGTCACACCACACACCCATACAAAATTTCACCAATTTGCCTCTGCTATTAAAGACGTTATGGCCCGGATCACCATGGACATCTGACCGACGCACCGAACGACCGACCCTTCGACGGACAGATGCAATCCAGTATACCCCACTTTTTCAGAAAGTGGGGGTATAATAAGTTTAAAGATTGTTGTAGGCACTGCGGTGTGCCACAATGAGAACTCGACCGGTCAACTCAACTGGCCATTCGCAGATTCGGGAGAATGGCCAGTTGAGTTGACGCGGCGAATGCCAGAAACCCTCAATAAAATTAGAACTGGGAAACATACGCGACTGGAAATATTGGCTCCCCATTAACATTAACTTCAAGTTTGGGGTATGCGATGTAAA
Source organism: Pictodentalium vernedei (assembly GCA_031216915.1). Lineage (NCBI taxonomy): Eukaryota > Metazoa > Mollusca > Scaphopoda > Dentaliida > Dentaliidae > Pictodentalium > Pictodentalium vernedei. The sequence goes on along the minus strand of CM062288.1, from coordinate 32,363,021 downwards.
AATAATGATACCAGGAACATACCATATCTCTTCGGCCTTGTGGCGACAAATTATTCTTTTATACTTCGCTTCATTGCGTCCCGCTTTCGACTATCGATTTTGCAGACAGTGGGTACTTGCAGACAGTGGGTACTTGCAGACGTGACTGTCGTCAGTTCTATAAATGACCGATATTCTGCGAAATCTAAAAGAGGGTCATGTTCCTTATTTGGCAACGTGATGTCATTAGTTAAGGAGGGGCGTAATAGGACAAGATTGTGTGGAATAAGAGCATGACTTTTTTAGTGGCTCGGGGAGGGGGGACTAGTCCCCCCTCCCCTCTGGATCCGCCCTTGCTCCCATTCAAACTAGAAGAGGTGAAGTATCAGTGGGTGTCAAATATCCTAGACACATCGGATCTATTATGGTCCGGTCTTGTGGGAAAATACTAAACATTTATTCACGGACGGTGACGGAAGTGTCATTTCTTTGATCCGCAGACAAGACTTGACAAGTTAAGAGTGGTGGCTCCCCAACGTACTAATTCCACACCCAAGCAGGGTCAACATTGGTTGAAGACAGGTGGACCATCGACGTGCATTACGCCTGAGTACACAGCGCTACTGTGCCCCCACGTGGGCAATCGGGATTAAGTACCTCGCCCAGGAACACAACGCAGTTACTCCTGCCAGGGATCGAACCGTGAACCTCGGTTTGAAGTTCACTGCCGTAACCACCGAGCCACCGCGCTCCCCACCATTAGTGGCCCTGTCCAAAAATAGCGGCCCCGTAGGTTCGGTACCCGAGTATGCGGTCCGGGTTTCCCACTGGACCGGTCCAAGGCGATCCACCAGAGTGTTTTCGTTTTTTCAACCAAGATAGGGCATTTTGACGCGTCCCGTGTATGTACTCGATGGTGATGGAGGGAGGGGGGCGGGGGGCGCCTGCGTGTTTTTATTTATTTATTTATTTATTTATTTGTGTTTTAAGGTCGCATACAATGGCTAATCGTGACCGTGACAGTTTTACAGGTGGACGAAGCCCGAGTACCCGGAGAGAACCACCGAGCATCGACGAGCAACTGTCAGCCCCTCAACATTCTAACTCTGTTCGAGCTCTGCTCAAGCGCGGTTACAGCGGTTGAAGACATGTGCACCATCGACGTGCACTACGCCTTAGTACACGGCGTCATTGTGCCCCCGTGTGGGCAACCGGGATAAAGTGCCTTGCCCAAGGACACAACGCAGGTCGTCCCGAACGGGGATCGACCTCTAGCATAGAAGTCCAACACTCTACCACGGGGCCACCGCGCTCCCTGTTTTTATAGATATCAGTTATGTTTGATAAACTTCCAGCAAAATGAAAAATTCTATAAAGTATTGTGGCTTTGTAACAAGCGAACATTTTATATCGTGCTAACATTGAATGCAACAAGGCACCATCTGCAATGCCTTTCATTGCAGATGACGCCTTGTTGCACTCAAGAGACGATATATTGTTTCAATTATGCTTTCCCTCGTAATGGAAGGCGCCCCCTGTCTGGAAGGACTAGGGTCTTAGCCTATGAGGAGTAAAGCTGAAACGGTTAAAGGATTTTGTTGATTGATTAATCACGTAGATTAACCTTGGTTAACCGATTAATCACTTGTCCAAATAGATATCTGAATAATTGCCATTCTGTTGATGATTTACAGCATGAACCTTTTACCCAACGTAACAAACAAAACCGACTACGCCTATACACAAAAATGTCCATTCAAATTTATTGTTTTCAATTTTTGTTTCAAAAACATAGCTTATGACCCCCTCACTGGAACGAGCTCCTTATTTCGCCAGAAAATTCCCGTTTTCTGTGGATTTCTCCAAAACATCTAGTAAGTTTGCAAGAAAAATTGACCATTCGCAGGTCTTGGAGTGACATTACGACATGCATGGACAAAGTTTTCTGGTAAGCATTTGTTAACCTTTCAGAGATTGCCAAGCATAGACATTTTGAGAAAATCGGCTGTTCTTGGGCACCCATAACATCCAATGTGTACCTGCAAGATAAACATAGCCTCCTTCATTGGAAGTGGAATTCACCGAGGATCATTTTTGTCAGTAATGAAAGTATTCATAAAACCAAGCATTAACCCGTTTAGGGCTGGTTACAGAGCGATACCCCTCAAAAGGTTAAAGATTCATGTTATCCAAGGATTTCTCTAAAACTTCTCGTAGATTTTCAAGAAAAATTGGCCATTCTCAGATCTTAGTGTGACATTACAAGATGCACGTACAAAATATTCCAGTAAGTATTTGTTAACCCTATGCAGGTTCTCAAACATCAAAATTTTGATAAAATGGGCTGTGTTTGCGTACCCACAGAACCCAAAGTTAAGAGGAGAGATCAACATAAGTGGAAGTAGAATTCACTGAGAATTATTTTTGTAAGTAATAAGGGTATTCAAAAAACAACCCTTAACCCGTTTTGGGCTGCATAAACAATGGTACCCACCAAAAGCTTAAAATTCATGTTCTCCCTGGATTTCCCTGAAAACAACCTGTAGACTTTTAGGAAAAAATGTCCATTCGCAGTTCTTGGTGTGACATTACAAGTTGCATGGAAAAATATTCCTGTTAACACTTGTTAACCCTCTACAGGCTGCCAGACATCAATATTTTGGATATATATTTGAGATAAAATGGACCATTTTCAAATAGTCACAACACTCAGTGGGTATGTGTCAAACAAACATAACTCCTTTTGTCGGCCATTAACTTGTCTGACGACGATATTTATATTAACCCTCTCCACCATTAATGATGGTTTTTACCTAAACATTTTTTTTTATCAAACTGAGTCATTTGAGACTACCATACCCACCTTTCTCATAACATCAATAAAGAAACTTCAGTGAGACAGTTAAAAACAATTCATCAGATACTCTGGGGTTATGAAGAATCATGGAATCTCGTCTGGAAAAGCCATGATTCTCCAGAATCATAAAGTCTAGTTTGCTTCGTAACTTTATTGCTTATGAATCCACGAGAGTCGAAAACGAGAGCCAATAATATTATTTGGTTTGAGTGTGAACACTGGCAGTAGGGTAGTGGGTTGAGATCCCCGAGAACCTCGAACTGGAAGATGACAAGGAATTGTGTACAACTACAGGAATTCTGCTCTGTGCTTGTTTAGAGACGTGGGCATATTTCTAGTGATACTGAAACCGCCGTTTGGATGTATGTCGGTCTGTAACCCCAGTGCGCATCAGGATATGCACCAAGAATGGCAATATTCCTATTTCATTAGTATGAAACAGAATTCATGTGGCTGCAGATTATTTTCGACATTTCTCCTGGATTTGTATCAGAACTGATATAAATAATATTTCAGGAGAACAACTCGTGTCCAAATGTGCTTCATATCTGAGAACAAAGCTTGGAAATCAAAATTCTTCAAACACAGCGACAGAGCTGCGTGGGGATAAATTCCAAAACTCTCCACTTTGTTTTTGTTGTCGGTTTGTTTACATTCTGGTCTAGGTCGCATGGACCGAAAAAATCATCGATACACAATGGCTTCTAAACTCAAATAATGAGAAAGATCGCCTTCAGTGCTCAAAATAACTTTTTTTCTTTGCGTAGCAAAATGCTACGCATATCCAAAAAATGAATAGCATTTTGTAAAAATTACATAGATATTTTTGTATACCAGAGTTATGTTATGCTGTTTTATATTGAATTCTTCTAAGTAGATAGAATAGTTTCCATCCATTTCTGGGCATTTCCAAATGATCTGCAACACATGAAACATTTACTATGTTTTTTTTAACTGCACTGCCTTCAAGGGTTGCATGGACTTGTATACTGTTATAAATGGCGTCTTGGTTGTTTAATAGAGTTCTCAAAATGGAAGTTGGGATTTTTAATTTGATGGGCTTGTAGTTATTTTTAATGGACATTTTATGCAAAATGTTGTAAAAACAGGAAGTATTTAAACCAACAGAACTCATCTTACATATGAAGTTGCTAATGATGCTTGATGGAGAGTTAATCTGAGTTATGCCTGGAATGTTCCACAATCAGAAGTAAAGCATCAGTGAACTAGTTTTCAAATTTGTTTGCAAATTTTCATTTACATTTTGCGATACAAGATAATCAACTGCAGCCTAACAGGCTGCAGTTGATTATCTTGTATCGCAAAATGCTATACATAATTTAACATTGTGTAGCTTTTTGCAAGTTTTGAATAGCAAAAAGAGACGCGACACCGCTTATTTTGAGCCCAGATCGCCTTCATACTACACAGTATTATTATATGGAGACTGCACAGTTGCCATATTACTTGCAAGCTATCATGACACTTGTTTGTATTTCTTAGAGAGATTGTTTTCCGATGAAAATTCGGGGTATCGCATGATAATCGCTTGTCCGCCTGTCATGGGATCCATCTTCAATAAAAAAAAAATGCAGACAGTGTTGTCCTTTCCCCGACAGTAGCCCTGTCACTGCATTGTAAAGTGTTTTGAATGCCTAGCTTTGTTCTTGGATATCTGAAGCACATTTGGCCATGAACTGTTCTCCTGAAATTTTATTCCATTATCAGCTCAGGTACGAATGCGGTAGCAGACTTCCACTACCAGGAACCATTGGTGTCTGCATGCTGTCAACTCTGTGAGTTGATTGCATATATTGTTTGCTTTCTATACATCACAACCTTCATTTTGATGCTTAATTTCTGTATATTTAATCTTAATTTATAGAATATCAGAGGTGAGAATTGCAAACAAATTTCTCTTACTAAACTATAGCACCTTAACTCTTTACCCAACGAATCGCCCGCATCCGCCCGCGTAATATGTAAATTCAGCAGCTGAAAAAATATTATTTTTCGAAAAATTTCAACAAAACCATATCCTGTGACCCCTCTTTGGAACGAGCTCGTCGTGCTCGTTCCAAAGAGGGGTCGCATGCTATGGTTTTGTTGAATTTTTTTTTTAAAATTTAAAATATGATATTTAAAATAATAAATTTTGATATCGTCTGCGTTGGGTAAAGGGTTAAATTTTTTATGATTATTCCTATAATTAGAGTTTGGAATCTAATATTTCTCCGTCCGTGGAAATATTGCACACCCGTGGAAAGCAGGGACGTGGTTAGACGTTTCCGATTGGAGTGGTGTAGGGTAATGAATTACCAACTCCTCCTAGTTGGAAAACCACTACCGAGAAAACTTTTGAAAATGAAGCCACGAAAGGGAGCACAAAATTGATTCTAGTAACTGAAATACCAACACATTTATGATAGAATTATCAGGTTATTATTATTTGGTATTCTTCTGGGAACTGAATATGTGCTAAACAAATGCCCAAGCTGAGAACTTTGAGCAATTCACACTGTCCTAATATTAAATCAAATCTTATACAGAAATGATCAATTTTCGATGTTTCACCATTTTGTAACTGTGAATGATGGAATTAACTCAGGATAACGATTTTACATAATGTGATTTTCTTGAAGTGCATTTCGAGGATTTTTTTTTTTTTTTTGATTACTGTGGAAGAATTGTAAATTACTTATTTTAAACATTCTGAGGGGTTAATAGCAATCTGCTGTCAACAGTCACTATGAGTGAAGCTGTTGGATTCGCAGTGACACTGTCCGTGATATTTTAATTAGTTCAATTGAAAGGCCACGGTTGGAGACACAGTGAATGCGTGTAACTCACGAATGAAATGATGCGCACATTATCCTTATTACAATCTCCTTTGAAAACACACACTAATTGAGAGGCAGTCGAATGGACAATATCAACGTAATCAAACTTCGGTGTACGTTATAAAGTTAAAAGTATTTTACAGAACCGGAGGCATGGCATTTTAATAAGGCAACACTTTTGTTCCATAGAGTAGGTGTGTGGGTATATTTTATTAAGGAGATTTTCAGAATTCTGTTTATTTAATTACCGCATTATTCCAGTTCAAACTTGTGTTCGAACTTCGTTGCTGAAAATTTAATATTACGGGTCCTATCGCCTGTTGCGTCGACATGGCAGATCTAATAGATCTGCTCCGTCGGGGCAACGTGCGACTCGGCCAACTCAACTGATTATGGGTAATGTCAACTGATTAATTTGCTGGGCCTTATATCTATTTCTTTCTCTCATTCCACTCATACTAAATATTATGTTAAATTATTAACCCGCTATAATATCCTGGTATTGCTTGCTCACTGGCGCAATATAACCCGGTGATCGATGCTGTGGTGGGAAGACTGATAAGGACAATAGGAAAGAACGATTCTTTTATCATGACTTTATACAAGTTGTGGACATGATATGGCCATGGATGATGAAAGTGACCATAACATCAATTAATGGATAAATAAACTAGCATTAATTTAAATCAGGGTAAACAAATTAAATTCCACGTGGCATCTCAAGAAACCAATCCGTGCTTCGTTTCAAACTGATGTGTTCATTTCTAAAGTCCGTGCGTTTGAATATGGTTGTGCAGACGTAATTTTTAAAGTTATTCTTTGAGCTGCCAGCACGGCTTGGCTGCATGAGTTGATATTCGCTTTGGCGATTGCCTGTGAATTAAGGCCGAGAAATGGAATATCATGTCTTACGAGATAGCGCCTGTGCCCAAACAAAGGGTACAATTGAAAGTGCAGTGTGTTTGTAAATAGGATTAAGTTTGAAACATGTCCGTTTCATTTAATTACAGAGTGTACATAACAAGTACCTGGATGTATAAATACATAACGAATATAGAGAAGCAGTTGGTTTTTCCAACCCCTAACCCGGTTACAATTTGGCGAGGCTACCTACCTTTTTATACAATGAACCAATGATTAGCTGAACGAGGCCCGATACCAGCAATGTTGTGTTGTTGTTGTTGTTGTTGTTGTTGTTGTTGTTGTTGTTGTAGTTCATACGTGTAATAAAGACAACAGGTTATGTCCCGATACCAACCGCAATATCTTGCAGTGATTGGACAATGCCTGGTTGATTTTATATTATGTCGCCGGGCACGCGCATATGTCTACTGTCAGTGATTCTTATGTCCACTGTCAAGGAAAGCGTCTCGTTGCCATGAGCAACGGTTCATTGCAATGTCTTTTTTCACCTGAAATCAACTGAGACAAATACATTTAACTGAAGTAAAATACACACAAAAATACCGTCATTACATACAAAAAAAATTAGTTATGTAAACATGGGTAATTATTTATGAAACCGATTAGATTATAAGATCTCTTTTCATTAATTTACTGTAACATAAACTGAAACGAATTAACACCTTACCCTAACAACGTCTGTTTTCTAATATTCGCTGTTCACAAACGAAGAGGCTCACGGCGGTGTTTTTTTTTTTTTTTTGTTGTTTTTTTGTTATTTAAAATTACAATAAAACAAAAGATTTTTTTTCCAGTTCAATTTTACTTGCGTAAGAACGGAAAATATACGTTATTCTGTTTGTTGACAGGGGACATGGTCCCGCGTTCCCTGCATAAAACATATATTCAACCTCGGCTGACACCTCGGTTGAATATACATTTCATGCAGGGAACGTGAGACCATGTCGCCTGTCAACAAACAGAATAACTTATAGTGTTATTACTTTCCGATAAAGGGACAGGTATTTAGTTATAACTGAACAATGGTCCAAGAGAAACAGAGTTCAATATTAATAAACAATACCTTCACTGTGTAGTTGACTGTCATGTCTGTAAAGTGTGACTATTATTCATGGCTGTTCAGTCAGTTATACTGACTTCTCACCAAGAAAATAAATTTAAATACCACCATTTTGAATGATTCCACATCTTTAATAGACGTTTTATTAGTACAGTGAATTTTGCTCAATACATTATTATTATTATTATTTTTATTTTTTTTATATAATCATTCTACACATGCATGTTAAGATGAAAATTTAAAGCATCCTTCCTGTCAGACATGGTATTTATTTTGCGCAGGTAAAAAAATCTAGCCTTCAAATATTTTGCAATTAAATAACATATTTCTGATATATTTAAATTCTGTCCATGAGTGAAAGGAGATTATTAAAATTCCTAGAGAGGCCATGGGAAAGTGATTTTTCTAAGAAAAACATTTCCCATGTTGTTATTTCAACAACTAAAGGGAAATATTTACAGAACCAATTGGGTGATTGGGATTTTCATATCGCATGGTGGTGTAAAAGTGGTGCGTCCACCCGTGACCAATTAATTTATTTCAAACGAAATATTGGAAAATTAATATCTAAGACACAAAAGGTGAGAATATATGTGTGGCTAGGAACGTGTGATTTGACAACTAAAAGAGGAAAGTTCATATACAGTACGTGGAGAGTGTATTATCACTAAATCACCCGCAGAGTGGAGATTTCACCCATGCAAAAATTTGTTGCAAAGCATAACCAGCACCAGCAAAGTTTCAGCCAATGGACCTCCGGGTTAGACCCGGAGGTCCATTGGCTGAAACATTGCTTGTGTTTTTGTCGATATGTACAAAATTTGAAAGATATAGCTTGGGTGATAACCCCACTCCGCGGGTGATTTAGTTACAATCCACTCTCCACGTACTGTATTTAAGACAAGACAATGGTCAATAGTCTGTTGTGGATGTTATAACATGTTTCCAGGAATTCATTACACTTGTGCAAAATCACCCTTCGCTAGATTTGTTTTTTCTAGGAATTCCACGCATCTCAACTGTAGAATGGAATAGGTCCGGAGGTCACAATTTTCCCGGACAGTTTACTCAATCAGACACGGAGTTGCAAAAAGGGGTAGCTTCTTTGAACAACTGGATATATTCACTCAATAGGACAAAAGGCTTTTATTGCCCGAAATTTCACTTAGACATCCAGAAAAACAAGAAAAGGTCTAATCAAAAGAGTATATATAGAATATATACATTTTATTTATACCATGATCATCAGATTATTAAGAGTCGTTATTATTTTTCTCGATTTTACAGAGCACCAGACGTACATACCTGCGAATCTGTTTTTGTTTACACGAGCATCGGTGGGCGGTACTTCTGCTGTCAATTTTATCGCCGAAACGAAATGGAAAATGAAACGGGGCCTTTTTCATTTTAATAGCATAATAACATACCATTTCGAGTTAAGGATGCTTTATTAACATGATGAGACAATGCATGTTTGTTAAGTTTTGGTGTCTTATGGGGTAAACTCATTTAAAAAAGGAATAAATAATTGTCACTTTCATTTCACTCTTCGTGAGGCGACGTGCGATAAATTTAGACAAGTTGCATTCAGGTCGACGTCACCAAAGGTCAACTTGGATGTAGTTCCACTGTAGGTGTACATTTTTACTATTGGAATCCCATTGCTGGCGTGTTCACCACGGTTGGTGTGTAAAGCTAACATTTATATCATAGGCTTTTCCTATATTGTAGAATAGGTAGTCATGGTATAAATGCATTTAAACTTTCACTTGTATATTGATGACGTCCACCCTAAACCATAGTTAGCACGAGCATGGTTAAAACGACTAGTGGAGTGCATGATTAAATATTAATTTGTTCTTTACATATATACTGTATTTTAAACCGCTGAAATCTCAATCCATCTATTTATTTCCTGTTTTAAAAGGATCCTGTGCTGTTTGGCCCGGATTTCATTGTAACATTTATGATAACTTTGAATAATTTTGAAATGGCTGAAACATCAATGACAGATGAAGAAATAAAATGCTCAGTCAAAGCACTTGAAGATATTGGGGTTAAACCTAAGGCTGGAAGTGCAAAGGAGCTCAAGACCTGGATGTCATCATTTGTAGCATCTGGAGATGAAGCACGCACAGAAAAGTCTGGGATTTCCCCTCAGAAAAGTTATTTTTCTCAGCCACCGCGGCTACTTACTTTTTGTGGTGACTCAAAGGTGTGTGTGTGGGGGGTGGGGGGGGGGGGGCGCTTTTGATTTGTGGCAGTACGAAGTGAACTGCTTGTTGTCAGAGAACAATGCATTGGATATTGTAACTCAGGCAATAAGACGGTCATTGAAGGGCGAAGCAGGACGGATTGCAATGAGATCGGGCCCCACAACTTCTCCTCGAGAAATCTTGGTCAAGCTGAATAGTATCTATAACACTATTGAGGTAAAGGAAGCTATTTTGCCGCAGTTTTATAGTGACCGACACAAGGAAAATGAAAGTATATCAGAATAGAGCTGTCGCTTGGAAGATATACCAAATAAAGCAGTGCTTCTGAGGCAAGTAGATCCAAACGATACCAACACTATGCTTCGCACTATGCTGTGGACCGGAATGCGACAAAATTTTCGGGATATCAGCGGTCATAAATATGACAGGATTCAAGACTTTGATGAATTGTGTGTCGCGTTACGAATTATCAAACAAGATCATAAAGGGGCCGATTCGGGTTCAAAATCAAAGAAAGTATTACCCACTAATCAAATTCAGTCAAACTCTTCTAATGACAAAGGAACTGAAGTCAGTGGTTCAAAAAGTAACAACTGAAGTGGCTGAATTGAAACAACAGCGATATGAACCTTAACAGTTCAGATCTAGGACAGGGGTGGCGCCAGGGATTTCTCGACAGGGGGGGGGGGGGGGCTGACCTCTCCGACAGGGGGGCTGACCTCTCCGACAGGGGAGCTATAACATTTGACCTCCCAAATGAAGGAAAATGAGTGAAAATTGGTAAATTGGAGAACCAAAATAGAAGCAAATTGAGTATGTTTGTTGATTATTTAACCCTTCACCTAACCTGAAAAGCAGACGACAGTTGCAAAAATAATTCTTGAATAACTATTTTTTTTTCATTTTTTGTCTCAAAAACATAGGATATGACCCCTCGTTGGAACGAGCTCGACGAGCTCGTTCCAACGAGGGGTCATAACCTATGTTTTTGAGACAAAAAATAAAAAAAATATTGAAAATTAATTGGCGATTTTTGAGAACAGCGTTGGCCGGTTTTGGCCGTTTTTGAGAATAGCGTTGGCCGGTTTTGGCCGTTGGGTAAAAGGTTAAAGTAAACATATTATAATAACGTTGGGAAATATTTAATCTATAAAGCCAGTTTGACGAACGACATTAAGGAATTTCGTGAGAATCACTATTCTCTATCGAAGTTCCAGTGCTGCACGGGTTCGAGACTGACAAGACGAGATATCTACATTCGATTGTCGGAAATGTCTCGTGAAGTCGGGTTTACGAGGCTCTCCGACGGACTGACTAAAAATCTCCGACGGGGAAGGGGGGCTGGACCTCTCCGATGGGGGGGCTGTACCCCCCCCCCCCACACCCCCTGGCGCAACCACTGATCTAGGAACCGAAAGTCAAACAGGAAAGATTCAAAATCTCAAAAATTGAAAGATGGAACATCTGACATGTCGGATTTTCAGAAGGAGCAGAATTTTGACTCGAAGCAAACTCCGGATTATAATACCCGAGGGGCAACTTGGTTTAATTGTGGGCAAGTGGGGCACGTCGCGATTGGGTGCCGGGTCAGAACAGACCATTACAAAAAAAGTTTAAACTCAAACAAACCTATGGAAAGGGATCGACCGTAGGTTCTGGTAAACAACACCCCAGTTCAGCAAAATCTATACCACCAGCTGGTTTGTTTGGCTCTGCTAATGAGGCCAAAGTCAAATTAGCTGGAATTTCTACAAAATCTTTCCTTGATACAGGATCAACTGTGTCCACTACTGTGAGTTCCTGTTTTTATGATTTACATTTAAAATCTATTCCCATTCAGCCTTTGAGTGATTTATTAGATAATACTAATAAATACAGTTTAGAGTCATGAATCCACATAAAGTGCTCTCAGGCTTTACAATGGGGTAAAAAATGTAAACATACATACATAAAACCCATACTCAGTGAAATATGTCTTTGATAAACAATATGAGTTTATTCAAAGGAGACTTGTCGTGGAAATACATTTTGAAAAAGATAAGTTTTGAGACACTTTTTGAATGACGTGTATGTAAGTGGTGACTTCAGGTGATCAGGCAAATTGTTCCAGAGAAAAGGGCCAGCGACCGAAAAGGTCCAATCGCCTGCCGTTACAAGATTACCAGGTTTATAACAGAGTTTATTGGAAGAGGATGATCTCAGAGATCTTGAAGGAGTATAACACTGGAGTACGTTGCAAAGATAATGATTTTATTTCACGGTATACAGTATACATTCCGTTTAGACAAACAAAGTGGTACAATCTATTTGTAATAATACATGAGGAGAATAATGTATAGTGTTAATAAAATAACATGAGATATTAAAAAAAAGCATGTATGCCGTGGGGAGGTGGCATAGCCAGATTGGCTGTCTACCTGCCGCCCCCCTGAGAAAATGCTGCTGATTTGTGTCAGACTTGTATATGAAAGACTGTTGTAGATGGTTTCTGGAGTGTGATATTATCTACAATCCTGTCGAATTTGTGAAAATAATTCCTCGTTAGGCCTGATCCACTTATCAAGCGAGCAAGCCCAACTTGGAATCTCGAACGAGGTTCAGAGTGAGACGTGGCAACTAGCCCGTGGCTAATGACACTAAATATCTAATGACTATTGCTAGCCACCTTACACCAGAGTGCACGTCAATGTGACCAGTTCTATGGACCGGCCACAGTCGCACGCATACTGATGCGACGCTATTAAAGAACTGTGGGTAAAATTATTTTATTACTGTGATAACAGAATGGAGGAAAAAAAAAAAAAAAAAAAAAAAAAAAAAATCCTTCCGTGTCGGGTAAATTGTTAATTTCCGATGGAGCAATCCACACAGTATGGATTGTTGCATCGGACATCTTCAGCATAACAATTTAGGAGTTGATTTTTTAGTTCTTTCTTGAAAATATTCCTGCTTTTAATATTCCTCAGGCTTACGCTTAACTCGTTCCAAATTTTGGGGTATTGATAGGCGGGAAGTGCTTCTAGAGATCTGGTTCTAGATTTACCTTCATGTAACTGGTCCGATTGTCTTGTAGATCTAGCACTTACTGATCGCACATATCGGAAGTTGTCATCAAAGGAGACCGGCAATTCACGATTTACAAAGTCCCACATGAATAAGGACACCTGGAGCGTAAACAGATCACCGATCTTTAAAATTTTGTCTTTGCGAAAAAGCGGGTCAGTGTGAGCGTTGAAAGGCACGTTATTAATTATTCGTATTGAACGTTTTTGCAGTTTGAATAATTTTTTTACTTCTCTGCAATTGCCCCATACCTGAATCCCGTACAACAAGTGACTTTGTATAATTGTGAAATAAAGTGTTTTCATACAAGAATGTGGAAGAATACGTTTGACCTTATTTAGAATATAATTTGCACTTGCTACTTTTGTACATATACTGGATACACGTTCCTTATAGGAGAGCTTCTCATCTATAATTATACCTAAAAATTTGATTGACGTTTCAGTAAGATCCGAGGCAACTCGCTCTATTTTTTGATTAGTTATAATTATGTCCATTGGTAGAGGGTTGTTTTTCTTATTGTTTGGATTGATAATAATAAATTTAGTCTTTGATGTGTTGAGTAGAAGTTGGTTTGCAGAGCACCAATTGAAGATTTTTTCAAGTTCTAAATTAGTAGAAGTTACCAAGTCAATCATGTCAGGTCCAGATGAATATCCTGTAGTGTCATCCGCGAATGATACGAGGTTCAGGTTTGTGGCGTGGCAGAGGTCGTTCACGTATAGTAGAAACAATATTGGTCCGAGGTTCGAGCCCTGAGGCACACCGGAGGTAATAGGTGCCCGCAATGACTCCTGATTATTTATCACTACATATTGTGATCTGTCAGTAAGATAGCTCCGAAACCAATTTAATGCTACTCCGCGAACTCCATAGTGCTCCAGCTTGTTTAATAGAATTGTGTGGTTTATTGAGTCAAATGCCTTGGAGAGATCAAGGAAAACCGCTAATGAATTATTTTTTCTTTCTATGTTATTTTTTTCAGCTACGTGTTGAAGTAGCTGAAGTACTGGGTGGATTGTTGCGTGCTTCTTACGAAAACCATATTGATGAGGGGTCAAAATGTTATATTTGTTTAAAAAATTGCATAGACGCTCACACATAATTTTTTCTAATACTTTGGAGAATGTAGGTAAAATACTGACTGGTCTATAATTGGTAAGACAATGTGGGTCACCGGATTTATATATAGGTATAACCCTAGCTATTTTCATTCTATTTGGGAAAATGCCACTTTGCAACGAGCTGTTAATTATATAAGTTAGTGTCGGGGCTATTTTATCGAGGGTACGCTTGATCAGAAATGAAGATATATCATCGCAATCCTTGCTTCTTTTAGGTTTCATTCCCTTAACAACATTTGTTACTTCTTGTATCGAGCAAGGTCTTATGAAGAAATTGTTTGTAAAGAATCCTGTCATATATTCTGAGAAAGACGTATGATTAGTTGCAATTTTGTTCAGTGTGGTAGACCCAATGTTGACAAAAAAATCATTAAATTCTTGAGCTATTAAATAAGGATCGTTTATTGTTCTATCATTTATTATTAGCTTATATGGAATGGTAGACTTATTTTTAGCTTTTTTAATTACGTTATTTAATATGTTCCATGTATTGCGAATATTATTTTGGTTTTGTTGCAATAAGTTTTTATAATACAATGCTTTACTTTGTCTTTTAACCTTATTGAAAATTTTGCAATAATTTTTATATTTATTTATATTTTCAACAGTGGGGCTTTTTAGTTTTTTATTGTAGAATTTGATTTTATTATTTGAGGAAACAAGTAAGCTTTTGGTCATCCATGGTTGTTTTTTAATTAACTTTTTTTTCAGTTTTATTTCCCTAACAGGGAACGCCTGTTCAAATGCATTGTGATAGATTTCTATAAAAGTATCGTAGGTTGCATTGGGGCATTGTGACGCCTCAACTGAAGAGAAATCACATTCGGATAATATGTTATTAAAATTGGTTATTGCATCTTCATTAATTATACGTGTCTTTATTTGTGAAGGTAGGCTGACGGTCATTTTACGCTCTCGCTCAATGAAAAATGTGCCGAAATGATCAGACACATCCGTTAGTATAATACCTGAAGCTATAGAATCTGAAACATTGTTTGAGAACATGTGATCAATCAATGTTGCAGAGTAGGGTGTGACTCTAGTTGGCCTTGTAATATAGGGCATAAACCCTTGACTAAATAATGTATCCACATAAGCAGATGTTTTCGGATGCGAGTCTAACTTTAAGAGATCTATATTTATGTCGCCAATTATGTAGGAAGCTTTATTTTCTTTATTGATGTTGTCTATTATGTTACTCAATTTGGAAAGGAAAAGATCTAAGTCGGCTTTTGGGGGCGTATTGGGCCGGTAAATAGTTCCTATTATTTTTGAAGCTTTGCCTTTTTTAATCTCCACAAAAAGCGATTCAAATACATGGGGTATGAAAACAGTAAGATCATTTCTGATTTGGTAGGTAATATTATTTTTTATATATAGGCCCACCCCACCCCGACCATCTCCAGTGGTTCTAATATTTTTTAATATGTTGTGATAACCGTCTAATTCATATGATGTGTTTGGGGGTTGACGGAATAGCTCTGTTAGAGCAATGATATCAAACTTGTTTTCCTTTTCTTGAAGAGACGACAAGAGGTAACATAATGAGTCCCAATGTGCGGACAAACTTTGGACGTTGATATGAAATACAGAGAAGCTGTCGTCGCTGTTACAAAAGGTTGTCCGAAACTGTTCGGGTGAATAATACTCACAGTCTGAGCAATTAACCTGAAAAGGGGAACAGGCATTATCTGATGCATCTGCTGTATTAACAGTATATAAATTTTTGAAGTTGAACTCCGCCCCTCTCTGAATCTCGTCTAAACTAATATCACCCGCCATAAATTATTACACAATCGACAGGAAGTGTACAATAGATATCACTGGATGGAATATACTTGGATAAATATGATACTGACAAGACATTGAAGATACAAGTATGAGTAAGGGTCTGACACAAAGATACATTGAGGCCAACCCACTAACCCTTTGCCCAACGCAGACGATTTCAAAATTTATTATTTTAAATACCATTTTTTAATTCAAAAAAATTCAACAAAACCATATTATGTGCCCCCTCTTTGGAACGAGCTCAAAGAGGGGTCACATGATATGGTTTTGTTGAAATTTTTCGAAACATAATATTTTTTCAGCTGCTGAATTTGCATATTACGCGGGCGGATGCGGGCGATTCGTTGGTATAGGGTTAAACTAAAACAAGAATTTTGAATACGATACGCTGTTCAACAGGAAGCTAATGTAGATGGTATAACAAGGGTGTAATGTGACATGGTTTCCTTCTTCTTAGAATGATCCTCGCTGCGCAGTTTTGAACAAGTTGGAGCTTCTGTAGTAGGGAGTGTTTACAGCTATACATCAGAGAGTTACAGTAGTTATTTATTTATTTATTTATTGATGTTTAAGGTCACATATTTATGCACAATGGCTAATCATGACCGTGACAGTTTTACGGGTGGAGGAAGCCGGAGTACCCGGAGAGAACCACCGAGCAACGACGAGCAGCTGCCATCTCCCCAACATCGTAACTCCGCATTGAAGACATGCGTACCATCGACGTGCAGTACGCCTTAGTACACGGCGTCATCGTGCCCCCACGCGGGCAATGGAGATGAAGTGTCTTGCCCAAGGACACAACGCGGTTGCCACAGGTGGGATTCGAACCGAGGACCTCTCGGCTTGCAGCCTGCACCTCTACCTACTGAGCCACCGCGCTCCCAGTTACAGTAGTCCAAGCGGCTGGTAACAAATGCATGGACTAACTGTTTCTCGACCCCATCGTCGATCACGCTTTCGCACTCTACTGATATTTCGTAGATATGACTCTCAGCCGACAGGTTTTCATCTACGATATATCCGAGGTTGCGAACCGAGGTTGACGTAGAAATCAAATGACCATCAAAATTAGGCTGCATATGTGATAATTTTATGAGTTGATGGGGTAGGCCTAGATGGATGACTTCTGTTTTGTCGGAGTTCAGTTTCAGGAAGTTTGACGTCGTCCAGGGGTTGATGTCACCAACGCAGGATTCTAAGGCATGAATACGAGGGAATTGTTGGGAAATATGGGAGCAAATGGAGACTCTAACTTAATGAAAGCAAGAGCAAAGTTATACCCGTGGGCCGCAAAGTGGATCCCACTCGAAGGTGGAGAGTGGGGGAGTTCTGCATTCCGGACGGTAGCAGTATACTTCTTAGTGTAGGAGAGACTAGTGACTGAGTACCTGGGGGTAAATATATAAACATCACAGGAAGAGGCATCTACCGAAACCAAACAAATAAATTGATTCTGAAGGGGAAGCGAATCTTTAACCAAATGAAACTTACAAGGAGAAACAGTTTCAATAAGGTTTTCGTGGGAAAACTATTTGGGAAATAGTGGATATGCCAAGTATAACATACGGTACGGAAGTTGTACCCCAAAACCACACAGTTGTTAAGAGCTTGGAAATCCTGCAGAACGATGCAGGCCGATGGATAACAGTCTCGAGTAATGCCTGCAGCGCTAGAAGCGATCAGGAGTGAGCTTGGGTGGATGAGGATCAAGGACAGGATAGACCTATTGAAACTCGGTTATCTTAATTATTTGGTAAATCTCCCCGATAGCCGATGGTGTAAAGTAATGTTCCTGAGAACTTTCAACTCAAATATCAAGACGGGATGGATGGTCCAAGTGAGGGAGCTAGTAGAAAACTACTCATTGGAGATTTCGGACCTTGACGTTGGGGCAAACCAGGGCAAAAAGATCGTCAGAGAAAGGGTCATGGAGGATTGTAACCGTAATTGGCGAGAGGGGGTCAAATCAAAGAGATCTTTGGGTGGCCTGCGTGATAAAGAGAAGCCTGGTTTTGAAGAGTACCTTGATCGCACCTTTGGGGGGGGGGGGTCACTATCGATCAAGCTGAGGTCGCGGTACCTGGAGCTGAGGGGAAAAATTGGGAAAAACAGTGAAAAGGAGTGCCAGATGTGTAACTTGGGCGTGGTGAAGACCCTGGAACACTTTCTTATAGAATGCCCAAAATACCAGTCTAAAAGAACAAGATTCACGGGGAGTATAATGGGGAAGTGGGATGGGAGAATGAAGGACATGTGGTTAGGGGGCGACTCAAAGGAGAGGGTTAATATACTAATCGAAGAGATTGGGAAGAATTGGCAAGGGATGTCATCAAGCAGTTCGTCTCCGAGTGTTGGGAGGAGAGAAGAAGCGCGGGAATAGGGAGGCAGTTGGTAGAACATGGGTAACCAAGGCCTTCTCATACGGGATCCGCGACAAATCAGAGGCCGGCCGAAGTGTTATTATTATTATTATGTCAGTTCGAAAAGCCTAAGAATTTCCATACATTCTCCCTCCTGGTATCTTGCTTGTGTGAACTGATTCAATTTTAGAACATCTTGATGCTAAAATATGTATTTTGAGCTCAAAAACCTAAGAATTTTCATACTTTTACCTTTCTGGTATCTTGTTTGTGAGAATTAATTCATTTTCATGTCTCGTTAAGCAGGGCTCAGTGACTTGCGATGGATCATTCTTCTTGCCTTTTGGAAAACCATTCCTGCCAAAATATATATTTTGAGTTCGAAAAGTTAAGAATTTCCATACCTTCTCCTTTCTGGTATCTTGCTTGTGAGAACTGATTCATTTTCATGTCTCGTAGGGCAGGGCTTAGTGAGTCCTGGTAGACGGGGCGTGTGATGGATAATTCTACTTGCCTTGTGTGAACATCTTACTGCCAAAATATGTATTTTGAGTTTGAAGAAGTCAAGAATTTACATATTCTCTCTCTCCTGGTATCTCATCTCATCACCCTCAACTTTCATTGTGAAATATTTCGGCCTCAAGGATTATTATTGAACAGTTCTATTGAGGTGTTTTGAGCCTTACAGTCTTGATATTCTTCATTTTGGGGGGAATGACAGGAAGACAGCCAATATGGTTATGTTATTTCCAGCAGTATATGTCTTATTTTTGTACAAAATTTGTTACCAAATTATACTGCCAATAAAGATAATACCACTACTACTAACATACAGGAATTGGCTAACTCAATAGAGAAAAGTCTAACAGATCCTGGAAGGGAAAGCACAGGCAGGGACGTCGTGACAAGGGGGTGTGGGGGTGTCCCCCCCCCCCCCAATATTTGTCAAAACCTCAATAGTTGGAAATTCGCAGGGCAAAAATATCAACAGTTAGAAATTTTTAAAAAACTACTGAATATACGGTATAATTCACTAACAAACCTATTTTTCCGACTGGAGGACCATAATGAGGAAATATTCCGACTACCGAGACTTTCGGGTGAAAATCGGGTCAAAGAATTCCGACTCCACGCGGCCTGCAGTCTGAATGACATCAATTAGAAGAGTCCATAATCAACCATTTGGGGTAGACCAATCCATATTCTCAACATGCAGCCTTTGGGCTGCACGTTGAAAATATCGATTGGTCTACCCTACAAATTCACTGAGCAACCATTCTACTTTTTAAATGTATGGTGTGTCATGATCCTGGAAAGGTAAAGCGGTCTTACGGGTTCAAAGGGTTAATAAAAAAGTACTTGTTGTCATGTCAAGTGCCTGTGAAATGCTCTAGAAACACAAAACTCCCACTTTCCCAAAGGCGATGTTTCAAATTTGTCCGTCAGACAGTAGGCGTATGAGCCACTGGGGACAATTCGGGCAAAGCAAGATATTGAAAATTTGTATACAAATAAAATTAAAAATGTTTCCTACAAAAAAATCACTGAATTTGGAACTGAAAATTAGCCTTATAACTATTACCAGAACCCATGAAAACGCATCTGAGCACATCAATTTTTCAAAATTTTCTAGGGGAGGACCCCAGAACCGCTACTAAAGATTCGTGCCTTTGGCGCTCGCAGTTTCGCGCCTACCATTCAATTGTGCTCATGTGTCGGGATTCCCAGTTAGAATTTCAAACACGCACCACCCCCCCCCCTCCCCCCCCCCCCCATTAAAAGGCCTTCAGCTACGTCCCTGAGCACAGTGAGGACTAGAGTGCTGTCGAAGAAATTGATATACATTGTAAACAATGTAAACAAAATGTAATAAAAGAGAGGAAGAAAGAATGTGCTGCTTTTAGAAGCAGAAAAGTTAAAGGGGTGGAGGACACAGCCACTAGAAATGCCAAAGAAGTATTTGAAGAGTCAAGGAAAAAGTTTATATGCTATTCAAAGTTTGCTAAGCACACATCATTGTGAAATTTGCTTGTGACATATTTGCGATATGTTTGGTGGATATGATTGAGGAATGTATTGAGATGGTCCCCAGTGTTTTCGTAGGCTCTATTGACAGGCAGACTTTTCCTGACAGTCATGGAAAGCATGTACCCCTTGATTTTCATGATGTTTTCGTGTACTGTCTACATGTACATGACATGTGTAGGGTATTCAGTCTTCATTTCAACACAAACCCTTGTGAGTTAATGATTGAATATGGCAAATGCAAATCTAATTTCAGCAGTATGGCACACCAGTTAGACGACATGCAGCCAGCACGGTGGACAGATCGCAACCAAAAGGGGATGTCCTCATCTAGACATTATACTGAGTCATCTTACCAAGTTACAATGAAATCCCTTCATAAATGTGACCTGTAGACTGTGCTAAAGGTTTCCGGGCTTCGGGCCCCTGAAGCCGTCACAGTCGTCCAATCACGACCAAAAGGGGTCGATATCATTTAGACATGATATGGAGTCAACCTACCAAGTTACAATGAAATCCCTCCATAAATACGACCAATAGACTATGCTAAAGGTTTTCGGGTTTTGGGCTTGGGCAGCCATCACGGATGAATGATCGCGACCAAAAGGGGATTTTCTCATCTAGACATTATTTGGAGTCATCCTACCAAGTTACAATGAAATCCCTCCATAAAAAGACCTGTTTATTTATTTATTTATTCGTGTTTAAGCTTAGTCACATACTTATGCACAATGGATAATCATGACCGTGACAGTTTTACGGGTGGAGAAAGCCGGAGAGAACCATCGAGCAACGACGAGCAGCTGCCAGCTCTCCAACATCGTAACTCCGCACTGCAGCACAGGCAGGGTTAGATTGGTTGAAGTCATGCGCACCATCGACGTGTAGTACGCCTTAGTACATGGCGTCATCGTACCTCCATGTGGACAATCGGGGTTAAGTGCCTTGCCCAAAGACACAACGTGGGAGTCCGAATCGATCGCTCAGACGGTCACCTATCCGAGGACTAACCCGGCTCGACTATGCCTAACTTGGGTGATCTGACGAGAAAATATGACCTGTAGACTGTGCTAAAGGTTTTCGGACTTCGGGTCCCTGTAGCCGTCACAGTTGACCAATCGCGACCAAAAGGGGATGTTCTCATCTAGACATTATATGAAGTTAACCTACCAAGTTACAATGAAATCCCTCTATAAATACGACCTGTAGACTGTGCTAGAGGTTTTCGGGTTTTGAGCTCGGGCAGTCGTTACGGTTGACAGATCGCGACCAAATGGGGAAGTTCTCATCTAGACATCATACAGAGTCATCCTACCAAGTTACAATGAAATCCCTCCATATTAAATATGACCTGCAGAGTGTACCAAAATTTCGTGACGATCGGATAAGAACTACGGGGTGTAGCCTGTGCTAAAGGAAAATGTGAACAGACTCAGACTAACAGACTCACAGACTAACAGACTTCCGCACGTGTGATGGCAATAGCTTATCTTGACTTTGTCAAGTTAAGCTAAAATATGGGCGAGAGATGCGGCCTGCAGGGTGTGCTAATGGAATTGTTGACAATTCATATGCCAAATCCAAGATGGCTGCTGTCGACCATAATTTTTAACGCAGTTCAGAAAAAAATGATCTAGACATCACACCACAGCCATATATGAAATTCAAAAAAAATCAGGTGAGAGATGCGGTCTGTGGCGTGTGCTAATGGAATTGTTCACAATTTATAACCAAATCCAAGATAGCAGCTGGCGGCCATGTTTTTCAAAATTCAAAAATATCTGATACCTCCCATCTAGACATCACACCAAAGCTACATTTGAAATTTAAACAAGAGCACCGCGCAGCGGGACAATATACGCGTTCGACTTCAAATGAAGGGAAACCAATTTTTTTTCGAAAGATTGTGTTTTCAAAGAGCCATAACTCTGCAGTGGATGGACTGAGAAACAGCAATATCGAACTTGACCTGTATTTCATTGCTAAAAACAACATCTGAAAAATTTGGTGTCAATCCGTCAAAGCGTTCAGCTTTAAATGAAGGGAAACCCATTTTTTTTTTAGAAAAATTGTGTTTTCAAAGGGCCATAACTCTGCAGCAGATGGACTGAGAAACACCAATATCAAACTTGACCTGTATTTTAATGCTAAAAACAACTTCTGAAAGTTTGATGTCGATCCGTCAAGGCGTTCGACTTTAAATGAACGGAAACCAAATTGTTTAAGGACAGACGGACAGACTGATAACACAATACGACCGTTTTTTAACCCTTTACCCAACGTAACGGCCAAAACCGGCCAGCGCTATTCTCAAAAACAGCCAATTAATTTTCATTATTTTTTCATTTTTTGTCTCAAAAACATAGGTTATGACCCCTCGTTGGAACGAGCTCGTCGAGCTCGTTCCAACGAGGGGTCATAACCTATGTTTTTGAGACAAAAAATGAAAAAAATCAGTTATTCAAGAATTTATTTTGCAAGTGTCGTCTGCTTTCCATGTTACGTAAAGGGTTAAACGGGCGTATAAAAAGATCGGGTGAGCGATGAAACCCGTAGAGTGTGCTAATGGAATATATGCCAAATCTAAGATGACCGCATGTTTTTCAACGCAATTTGGTACAATTCGACAGCTCCCATCTAGACATTGCCCCAAAGCCACATATCAAATTTTGGACTGATCGGATTAGAGCCGCGGCCTGTAGGGTGTACTAAAGGAATTGTTGGACAATTTATATCCATGATAAAGTCATAATATAGCTTGTACAGGCATACGTAGAAACCGAGGATTTAGTTAGAAAAACTACTCTAGTTCAATCGAACTTACCCCTGGGGCCCCTGAATTGGGACGATCCATCGCTCTCTTACTACTCGCAGTTGTTTTGAAACTTTAGTGGGCTTGACTCACAAGCACTTACTAGGTCATATTGGCATGGAAACAACTCGTGACAAAACGTATTCTGGGTGTAGATAGTGCCCAAAATAATCCTGATGATTCGAGTACCTTGCAATTTCGCTTTTCAACTCAGTGTCCTGAAACAAAATGGTGTTCGGTGTCACAGAAGTATACATATCTGGTGACATTCTGTTTCCACCAGGTAAGGCCACACAAAGTAGATCTTCTGTTCCTCAGGCCATTATTTGTAAAATTGCATGCGGGCGAGCGTTTTTTATTTTATTTTTTATTTCTTTAAATTATTTCTTTGCCATCAAAAGTTCATGTTCTTGGTTTATGTATTTGGCCTCATAATCTACAAAATAGCATGGGTAGTGGAGTATTTCGTCCCTTGAGAGGAAGAAGGCTTTGCATTGCTAAAGCATTACTAAGCCTTCTTGCACTCAAGGGACAAATTTATCATTTTTTTTTAACTTGGGTAAAATATCAGACATAAACCATTTAATTTTTATTTTTTTAAAGTTTACATTGGTTATCAAAAGAGAGCATGCGGCAGCCAAAAAGACCATGCTGGAGGGCCCGAAAAACAGATTTTAAATCTTCTTAGGCCTAATGGCATTTTATTTTTAGGGCAAAGCCAAAAAGAGCAATTAGTGTTGTGGCCGTGCATTCCACGCCCTCAACTAACCACATGTGTGTAGCCAGGATTTTTGTTGGGAAAGTACTCTAGGTAACGATCGACGATCAAATTTTGAAAATGAGGATCCGATTGAGGCCTTTGGTAGCATTTGGGAAAATATTTTTTGAAATTTTGGATCCAAAATCTAAGCATTTTTACACTTTCGTTATATACAAAATAGATCGATAATGTTGAGCGGCATATTTTTTCCAGATTTCTATTATACCTATATATGTAATTCTGTTAGGCATATATGTGATTCTGGGCTTTCTGGCAGAAATTAATCAGCGATAAACTCGATGCAACATATAGAGCCTGTCATACCAGCCCCCCCCCCTCCCCCACCATCCTGGCCAAAACGTTCTATAGTTGAAAATTCGGAGGGCAAATAATGAGTGGTTGGAAATTCCATCTAACTGGATTTTAAAGCTTCTTTGGTGATGCTGATGTCTCCTTTACTTCCCAAAATCCCAACTCGATTTCAAATCGGCAAAAATTCCAACTGTTACTATTTATAACTACTGTGTATGCAATATCGAGCTTCATAAGTATGCATGATGTCAATCGTCACGAGATTTCTACAGTACCTTTACTTATCGTAATAAAAAAATAGGCCGATGAAATCGTCAGACGTGTACCCATACGCGCAACTAGTAGAAAGCTGTATGACAGAGGGCCACCACGGATGCCGACATTATGTACACCATACATGGTATGGGTACATATAGAAATGGATTGGAGGAGTGTCTAATTTGATGGATAAATGGTTAATATCTCCGGATCAAATTATCATTTTTATCAAATTTACATAAAAAAACTATACAGCACAGCACAGCAGTAACCTGAATAAATATATAAAGTAACATGACAATCGGATTGATATTTTTTGAGTTATCTCATGTCAAAGGGATTGGAGGAATTTTCAATTTGATTTGAAGGATAAAGGGTTAATATCTCAGGATCAAATTTATCAGATTTACATCAAAAACTATACAGCTCGGCACATCAGTTACCTGAACACAAATATAAAGTAACTTGACAATCCAAGCAATATTTTTCAAGTTATCTCATGCCAAAGGGATTGGAGGAATTTTCAATTTGAAGGTTAAAGGGTTAATATCTCGGAATCAAATTATCAGATTTACACCAAAAACTATACAGCTCGGCAAATCAGTAACCTGAACACAAATATAAAGTAACTAAACAATCCAAGCAATATTTTTCAAGTTATCTCATGCCAAAGGGATTGGAGGAATTTTCAATTTGAAGGATAAAGGGTTAATATCTCAGGATCAAAATAACAGATTTAGCCCAAAACTATACAGCTCGGTACATCAGTAACCTGAACACAAATATAAAGTAACTTGACAATCCAATCCATATTTTTCAAGTTATCGAATGCGAAAGGGATTGGAGGAATTTTCAATTTGAAGGATAAAGGGCTAATATCTCAGGATGAAATTATCAGTTTTAGACCAAAAACTATACAGCTCGGCACATCAGTAACCTGAACACAAATATAAAGTAACTTGACAATCCAAGCAATATTTTTCAAGTTATCGAATGCCAAAGGGATTGGAGGAATTTCAATTTGAAGGATAAAGGGTTAATATCTCAGGATCAAAATAACAGATTTACATCAAAAACTATACAGCTCGGCACATCAGTAACCTGAACACAAATATAAAGTAACTTGACAATCCAAGCAATATTTTTCAAGTTATCGAATGCCAAAGGGATTGGAGGATTTTTTTCAATTTGAATGATAAAGGGTTAATATCTCGGGATCAAATCATTAGATTTACACCAAAAACTATACAGCTCGGCAAATCAGTAACCTGAACACAAATATAAAGTAAGTAACTAGACAATCCAAGCAATATTTTTCAAGTTATCGAATGCCAAAGGGATTGGAGGAATTTTCAATTTGAAGGATAAAGGGTTAATATCTCAGGAGCAAATTATCAGATTTACACCAAAAACTATACAGCTCGGCACATCAGTAACTTGAACACAAATATAAAGTAACTTGACAATCCAAGCAATATTTTTCATGTTATCGAATGCCAAAGAAATGGATACGGACGCCGGACGGACAGGCGGACGGACGGACAAAGGATGGACGAACGACGGCTGGCCACCCCAGATGCCGGTAATATGTGTACCGTACATAGTATGGGTACACATACAAATCCTCGAAATGCATTTCAAGAAAATCGCATCATACTAGATATCACGGAGATGGAATCCCCGCAGCAACTAACCGATGTTAGGTATAAACTGATGTGAACCGTAATACTAAAATATTTCAAGCAATAGGTAAAATCTGAATAAAATCTCTTCCCGGACACGAACTTGTCTGAAAAAAAACCCAAATTCTGAATAATTTGACCTTGAGGTCAAACTTCAAGGTCAAAGCATGGCAACCTTGGTACGCGACATGTCGTCTTGAGATAATCTACCCACATACTAAATATCAAAACCCTATCTATCAAGGGGAAAAAAAGTTACAGCCCGGACACGAACTTGTCAGAAAAAAAAAATCTGAATAATTTGACCTTGAGGTCAAACTTCAAGGTCAAAGCATGGCAACCTTGGTACGCGACACGTCGTCTTGAGATAATCTATCCACATACCAAATATCAAAACTCTATCTATTAATGGAAAAAAGTTACAGCCCGGACACGAACTTGTCAGAAAAGAACCCCGAATTCGGAATAATTTGACCATGAGGTCAAAGTTCAAGGTCAAAGCATGGCAACCGTGGTACGCGACACATCGTCTTAAGATAATCTACCCACATACCAAATATCAAAACCCTATCTATTAAGGGAAAAAAGTTACAGCCCAGTCACGAACTTGTCAGAAAAGAACCCCCGAAAACGGAATAATTTGACCTTGAGGTCAAAGTTCAAGGTCAAAGCATGGCAACCTTGGTATGCGACACATCGTCTTGAGATAATATACCCACATGTCAAATATCAAAACCTTATCTATTAAGAGAGAAAGATTACAGCCCGGACGGACGGACGCACGGACAAAGCGATCACTATAGGGCGTCCGCCTCACGGCGGGGCCCTAATAAAATCGTTATTCTGAGTTAATTCCATCACTCACAGTTACAAAATGATGAAACATCGAAAACAGATCATTACTGCATAAAATCTGATTTAATGTTTGGACAGTGTGAAGTGCTCAAAGTTCTGAGCTTGAGCATTTGTTTAGCACATACTCAATTTCCAGAATAATACCAAATAATAACAACCTGATAATTCTATCATAAATGTGTTAGCATTTCAGTTACTAGAATCAATTTTTGCCCCCTTCCGTGGCTTCATTTTCTAATTTTTTCTCGGTAGTGAATTTCCAACTAGGGAGAGGGACCGGCAGGTGGGTTCCCTCCTTCCGGTCCCTCCTCTAGTTGGGAATTCTCTACCCTACAACCCCCCCCCTCCCAAACGGAAAACCTCGAGCCACGTCTCTGAGTTTCAGATGAAACTGTCGCAGTGATTATACTTTAAAAGCAGCTTGTGCTCAGGGATGTTGCGAAGATGACCGATTGGGGAGGGAATTGTAAATCCAATTTGCCCTAACCTGTCATGACTCAAGTCCCGACTTAAAAATTTCAGCTTCATCATCAATGCTGACAAGGCATACCCCCCCCCCCCCCGGTTCCTCCCCCTAGTTCGAAATTCAGTACCCTACCCCCCCCCCCCCCCCCCAATAATATATTGTATAGGTGATGTGTAGTGACCATAGGGGTTGTGTATGTTTTGTCGGAAAATGCCCTTCTGGTACCTATAATTGGTGAAAAAAGTGGGGGCACGTGCCCCTTGTTCCCTCCCCACTCCCCCGGCTCCGCCGCCCCTGGGTGTTATATTTATTAGTTAGAAAAACCCCTCCTCCGCATATACTCAACCTGTCACCAATGCCCTGTTTGTTTTAGTAGGAGAAAAACTCCACACAAACTGGTACATGAGCCCCCGATTTTCGCACAACATCTCAAATCGAGAGCTATATAATTATCTACAGGCAATAAATGTTTAGGATTTGGGTATGTATGTAAATGTGGGGAAATACCTCCGGTGCCAGTTTGATTAGAAAGTTGGACCATTTGGATGTTGAAAACGAGAAAATTTTCACCGATCGTGGGGGTACCCAAACAAAAAAAAAACGGCATGGCGGACTCTGTTCTCTGACAAAGCGGACTCTAAAAAAAAAAATGTTTTTTTTTTTTTTGGTTGAGCGGACTCCAGGATATATCCTCGAGTTAAATTAACTGTATTTGCATGCGTTACTCTTTTTTGGTGCGCAGAGATTTATTTGCATATATACGCACATAATAGAGGTGCGTTGACAGCATTTTGTTGCATACTTGATTCATCCTTCCAAATTTTTATATTTTCTGGCATTCTTCCTGTACTATTTACAAAAAGTAAATGTGAATTTAAATTCTCCTAGTTTTTTTCTCACGGCACAAACCGCTTACATTTGGTTTGCTACTTCATATGACCAAAATTGTCAGTAACCAAAACAGACGAAACGTCTCTATCCTTAAAAATAGACAAATCTAATTAGGTGTCATCACAACATACAATAATCCATAAACTGCTTGTCAAGCCGAGTTAACTGCGCCAAGTATATAAAGACTACACAGGACGCTTATTCTGTTCTTCGAACCCTTGAAAGTGTCAACGTACAGACAAATCGTCGCCTGAGTGCTAGAATGTTCTATGTCCCATAGGGGACATAGAACGTTCTAGCACTCAGGCGACGAAATGCAACACGGACCAACCGTTTTCAATTTCTGGGTTATTTTTCTGGTCGGATTGCTTTCCTGTCACTGCTACAAAAGCACTTCAGGAAACGGCATAAATGCATGTACCCGATTTTGCTTATATATTGTCTAGTTTAAAAATAATGTACAGAAAAGAAAAGAAAGCGAATTCAAATATAGGAGAATTACAAACATTCGTACCAGATTTCACAGGTGTCCATTCTTCTTGTTCATCAATTCAATTGAAAACCAGGACAGGTTACCAAAAATGGCTTGGCTTTCCCCGTCGGAATAATAAGCACTCACTTTTGAGTTATATAGCTTAGAATATTATGAATGCAAAAATATTTATCACATTATCATTATCCTGCGTAATACAGAAACAGTTTACGGCAAAATTGAACCGAAGAGAACATAACTAGATATATTCACGAGTTTCATACATTTGTTCTGCATGTGCATAAATTTCCATTTTTTTTTTTGTTTTCCACGTCAATTGAATCTACCCAAGAATTCAACACAGCATTATTTAGGTTACGGATCGCCCCTGCTTGTACGCTTTGAGGCAGGTGATCATCTTTGCACCTTTCAAGCTGGCTTATTTCTAAGAAGCATGATTGACTGCTCACCCTATTCAAAATTCTTGATGGGCTTCTGAAGTTGGAACCTGCCCAATACACCGTTAAATAGGCATAATAGCCGTCAACAAAACAAGCAATACATACACTGTGCCATCGATTCTGTGATCAGTTGTCTGTAATAAATGGGTACTTTGTATTTACTTACGTATTGCCGGATTCGACTGTCACTAACACCGCGAAAACGTCCACGACTCAATACAAACTTAACTCAGAACAAACAGGTCGCAACCCTCACCCCCCCCCCCCCCCTTCCCATTGTAGAAAAAAACGATATATTCGCAAATTTACTCGAGTGTAACCCTTAACTGGCCGAGAGCATATATATTTTGGGACATCTTACTTTATTCATCAATAAGTGCTTATATCTGATAAACTATAAAATATTCTGTATTGGAAACAACTTGGCTTCTAGCTGAATCTAATGCGCATGCTGAGAGTATGAAACTTTACAGGGGTAATCTCCGAAGTATGGACTTCAAACACACTAGTTAAGAGCCACGTTCATTTTTTGGTCAGTTGTTTTTTTTTTTGTCTTACGTGTACATGCGGAAGACATGTTCCAAACATAAGGCTTTGGTGGTCTTGCTTTTGGAAGTTACAGTACCTTGCCATTGGTTCCTGTTGCTTTTAGTAGTCAAAACTTCATTACACACACCTAAGTCAAAGTTTTACCTTATGAGGAGCAAAAAATATCTGGAATTCTCCAGACTTTCAATGATTCTTTCAGAACCTACGACAAGAATCAAATGAACATGTTGCACGAATCAAAATTGATTCTCATTGTATTCTTTGCGAGAATTAATTCTGATTCTTGCATGAATTTTGAGAACAGGTAAACATTCTTCAAATTTCATTAGAAAGTTCTTTTTTCTATGGATAAAATTCTTGATACGTTCATATTTGTTGACCGGATTTCAAAACTTAATATTTGATTAAAGCATTTTTTGGAAACTGGACAACTTTTATGATTTGTTACCGGGAGGCATTCCCCGAGGGCATACAAGCTCTGATTTGTAAATGAATGATCTCTCACAAATAAGAAACCTTTATTGTTTGTCACTAAAATGAACTTCCAAATGACATTCAATATTTGATTTTCAAGACAAAGACTTCCCACAATACCACACCTGTATAATTTCTCACTTGTATGCAGTTTTCGATGACCAATAACAGACTCTTTTATGGTGAACATACTCTTTCGTGG
Source organism: Pictodentalium vernedei (assembly GCA_031216915.1). NCBI lineage: Eukaryota > Metazoa > Mollusca > Scaphopoda > Dentaliida > Dentaliidae > Pictodentalium > Pictodentalium vernedei. The sequence goes on along the minus strand of CM062288.1, from coordinate 32,332,585 downwards.
TGAACATGCCAAGACAGAGAGAACACTTGTATGATTTTTCAGCTGCATGAACTTTCAGATGATTCTGAAGACTTGACTTCTGATCAAATGGTCTGTCACAAATGTCACATTTAAATGGTTTTTCACCCGAGTGAATCCTCAGGTGCTGTCTGAGCGACCAATGCTGAGTAAATGATTTGTCACAAATGTCACATTTGAATGGTCTTTCACCTGAATGAATTCTCTGATGACGTGCATGAGCAGAATAGTCAAGAAAAGATTTGCCACAAACTTGACACCTATATGGATTGTCTCCAGAATGAATCCTCAGATGGCGTTCAAGGCTTTCCTTCCGAGTAAATGACTTCTCACAAATACCACACATGTATAATTTCATAGTGATCGTGTTGTTACAAGTATTACCCTCTTCAACCTCATATGGCTTTTCACATGAACGAGCATTAAAATGATATTCAAGATCTGACTTCCTCCGAAATGATTTGATGCAAATGTCACATTTAAATGGTTTTTCACCTGAATGTGTCCTTAGATGCCATTTGAGAGCACCATTCTGAGTAAACGATCTGTCACAAATATCACACTTGAATGGTTTTTCACCCGAATGAATTCTCAGATGACATACAAGATTTGAACTGCAAATGAATGATTTGTCACAAATAGAACACGTATATGACTTGTCACCTGAATGTAACTTCAGATGCCAATCAAGAGTTGACTTCCGAGAATATGACTTCTCACATATACCACACCTGTATAATTCCTCACCTGTATGCCTTTTTAGATGACTAATCATAGATTCTTTCCAGGCAAACATGTCATGACAAATAGAACACTCATATGATTTTTCACCTGAATGACTTCTCAGATGAGAGTCAAGATACTTCTTCTGACCGAATGATTTATCACAAATGTTGCACTGGAATGGTTTTCCACCTGAATGAATCGTTAGATGCTTTTTGAGAACAGAATTGTGAGAAAATGATTTACCACAAATGTCACACTTGAATGGTTTGTCACCAGTGTGCATTCTCACATGGCTCTGAAGACTACTTTTATAAGTAAATGACTTTTATCACAAGGGTTAATTCCGTGACCAATCAACAAAACTGTGTTTACTGGAAATAACATAAGCTCATGACTTTGCAAACAATCTCCTTATACTTGTCAACACTAGCAAGTTTCTGATTGAAAGGAATAAAGCTCCTTATTGCCTTCACTCGTTCCGGCAAAACATGTATAACACTTTAAAATAATAGGAATTTAAAGGTTTTACGGATTAACGGATTACTGAACACAAAAAGGGAAAATTAAACACTGCCTGCAGAGCTAAGCGGCTCAAACTGTCCAAGGAGTATATATTGGTCAACTTCACTTGCACATTACATTACGTTATGTGAAAGTGAAGAAGTAAAATAAACAAATATATTCTTTGGACAAATTTTGATGTTCGCTGTTTTACTCTGCAGGTAAGCTGTATTTTCGTAAGAAAATTTATGTTAATATAATTTTTCTGGACTAGCGTGGATCAAATTCCCTGCGACTCCGTTGTGTGTGTCCCGTCCGGCCATGCGAAATACAATCACATTTATTCGAGTAAAACACACCGGAGCAGAATATATTAGTTAAAGAAATGAAAAATTAACCAGCAAACAAAAATTGTGTTCGCATATAATGAAGAATATATAATTTTTAGTTGACCATTTAAATGCAGCTCTGCGAGCCCTTAAACCCTCGAAATGTGTATATTAGAGCGTACCGTGCGCATGTATTATAAGTTTTGGTCTCGCCTCTGTTTATCAATCGATATGTGGAAACATATCGATTGGGAAACAGCGGCAGGCTTTTGCTACGATTTTTATTGTAAACTTTTCGGTGAAAACAATCGAATCTCACTCATATTTTTATATTTGTAAATATTGAAAGTAGATGTTATTTTAGTCGTTTTATTTATATAATTAGCCGTCAGTAACTCATAAAAATTTATTAATGTAATCAGCTTATTGAGAACATATTGGGCAGATGGATTTGTCAAGTGGTCACCATCCAATCGACTCTCGGCAGTCGATTGGGCGGTGGCTACTCGATCGGTTCATCACGCCCCCCCCCCCCCCAATCGACGTCCGGTGGTCGATTAAACGGCGGTTAAGTTAACCGTGTTATTATGCCCCACGCTATTTACATCCAAAAATGACGGCAAACAATTTTCATGTATTATGATGTTATGTCTGTGAGATATTAAATATTATTATGACATTACGTTATGTGAAAGTGAAGAAGTAAAATAAACAAATATATTCTTTGGACAAATTTTGATGTTCGCTGTTTTACTCTGCAGGGCACATGTACACGCCATAAATTCCCGGCCACCTCTCGAGTTCAATTCCCCAAATTGAATGAACAAGACAGACGTCGCCGTCAAACATGGATAACCTTTTCTTGTCGTGGTCAGTCATTCACCAGGTCATACATTTCTTATATAAAAACAATTCTAAGAAGCTAGTTATGCACAAAATTCATATTCTGGCGATTCCTTTAGAAAAGATGCAGCAACCTCTGCTGTCCTGCCGATATTGAAGATAATCTAATCAAAACCCTTGGTCGATGGTCATCAAACTGCTGTGTGCGATCAGTTTAAAACCGGCCAGGGCTATTCACAAAAATCGCCAATTAATTTTCATTTTTTTGTCTCTAAAACATAGGTTATGACCCCTCTTTGGAACGAGCTCGTTCCAATGAGGGGTCATAACCTATGTTCTTGTGACGAAAAATGAAAACAAATTAGTTTTTCAAGAATTTTGTTTGATATGTGTCGTCTGCTTTTCGTGTTAGGTAAAGGGTTAATTCTTTACTCATAGAATTCGATGAGTGACTCCATAGATTAGAAAAGAAATCTTATTCCACAAAGACTCTAAACCCTAACTTTGTTAGAGTATAGCTTGATATCAGGCGTATTAGTCGTCGCGTGGTTCAGATAGAAATTGTACATAAATGATGCTGAAAGTGAAGACTGGGTGTAATATCCGCAAAATTAACATAAACAGCATCTGCACCCATGCCGCCACCCATGCTCATTCTGGTATCACCAGTCACGGTTGGAAGTAAATTTAAAGTTTCTAAGCAATCTCAATGATGAGCCGTTGCCAGCGGCTTGTCCTGTGCAATAAATAGGCCGGACAATTCACGCAATCGTTTCTGTTTTTGAACTGTAACCCTTACACGGTAGGCTTAATATTCCCGCAACGTCATTAAGGCATGCCTTCGGCATTGAGCCTTCACAGTCACAACAAATCAGGTTTTCAGCACCCCTTCTAGACACCGCTGATTCCATTCGAGATTCGATTCGATTTCGAATAAAAGATCTGATTCGATTCGAGATTCGACTCGAATCGAAAATGTGTGATTCGCAGGGCCGTAAATCAGCCATTATTTGATTTTATGAAAATTCCCGAAAATACTCAGCAGTTAAGAGTCAAAGATCTAATAATCGTTGCAGGGCAAATTTTCTCAGATGATCTTGTGAGCAATTGGTAACTGACTACGGCAGCGTGGAAGCGACACTCAATGTTTTCCTACTATCTTGTTTAAACGAGATAGCTAAGTTGTTTAAACGAGATAGCTAAGTTGTTTAAACGAGATAGCTAAGTTGTTTAAACGAGATAGCTGAGTTGTTTAAACAAGATAGTAGAGCTGTAGGCTAACCGAAACCGAACCGAGGTTTTTAGTTTTTTGAAAAAACGAAACCGAAACCGTCGACATCCCGTAATGTAAGGTTTTTCGTTTTTTATTAAATACTCTCTTGCTGCAGAAATTCACAGAATGTAGCCTTCCCAGAGTAGTGAGAGTACCCAGACACTGCCAATGGCAGTGTCTGGGTACTCTCACTACCCTGGGAAGGCTACATTCTGTGAATTTCCGACATTTTCAGTTTAGTTGTGTTTGCAGCTTTCCTCAAGTTGCGTGTAGGTGTCAGACCTCGAAAAATGGCCAAGCACAATAAAAGTTCTGTATATTTAGGTAATTATTATATTGGCCTTCAAGATTCTTTATGTGTTATAGCTTATTTCGGGCATTCATTGAGTTTCACTCAAGTTCACTACCATTCAGTTATGACTCCGGACATAAGAATGAGTTTTATTGAATTTTACTTAGCCTCATGAACAAACCGAAAACCGAACCGAACCGAGGTTTTACTCCACCTGAAAAACCAAAACCGAAACCGAACAAGAAATTTAAAAACCTACAGCTTTACAAGATAGCAGTTGGCCAATCAAATTCATTCCTGACATGACCGTGGTTGTGTTCAAACTAGTTATCTTTCTGTCTAGAATGACGAACCTTGCGAGTATTGTCGAACTGCATTTCTCTCTGGGATTGTCTCAAACAGAATTTCAAGGTTATTTGTATATAGTAAACGGAATCAGCGTGTCGAAAAGGACAATACAGCGCGTTCTTTATCGACGGAAGAATTTATCAGATATATATTCTTTGGACAAATTTTGATGTTCGCTGTTTTACTCTGCAGGGCACATGTACACGCCATAAATTCCCGGCCACCTCTCGAGTTCAATTCCCAAATTGAATGAACAAGACAGACGTCGCCGTCAAACTTTCCACAAAATTGACAAGAGTGTGGGTTTTCACCCAAATGCATTTTCAAATGAACATCAAGTTCACTTTTCTCAGTATACAATCTGTTACAAATGGAACACTGATATGGTTTATCGCTAGAATGAATCTTTAGATGACGTACAAGATGAGATTTCTGACCAAAAGATTTTTCACAAACTTGACAACTGTATGGTTTGTCGCCAGAATGAACTCTTTGATGACATGAAAGCTCCGAATTGGAAATGAACGATTTGTCACAAAACTGACAAGCGTGTGGCTTTTCATCTGAATGCGTTTTAAAATCCATTCCAAGTTTGTAGTTCTCACTAAACGATTTGTTACAAAGAGAGCATTGGTATGGCTTTTCACCAGAATGGATTCTTAGGTGACGTGTAAGATGGGCTTTCAAAGTAAATGATTTTTCACAAACCTGACAACCGAATGGCTTGTGGCCAGAATGAACTCTTCTATGACGTACAAGATCTACATTAGAAATGAATGATTTGTCACAAATTTGACACCTATATGGCTTGTCACCAGAATGAATTCTCAGATGACGTCCGAGACTTGACTTCCGAGTAAATGACTTCTCACATATACAACACCTGTATAATTTTTCGATAAACATGCCATTAGAAATATGATCCTTGTCTCCCTCGTATGTTTTTTTACATGAATGAGCTTTCATATAATACTCCAGGTTTGACTTCCTATCAAATGTTTCATTGCAAATGTTGCACTTAGATGGTTTTTCACTGGAATGAATCCTTGAATGTAGTTTGAGAGACAAATTCCGCGTAAATGATTTGTCACAAATCTCACAATTGAATGTTTTTTTGAGAAGAATGAATTATCAGATGCTTTCGAAGATCAACCTTCCGACTCAACAATGTACCACAAATATCACACTTGTATGGTCTGTCGGTAGCACAAGTTCTTATATGTCTTCCAAAATCGGAGTTCTGAATAAGTGATTTACTGGGAATATCACAATTTGATTTGCATGCAACGGAATTAATTCTCTGATTAATTTCCAGATGTGACTTTGGGCTAATTACATGTTCACAAACATCACTAGCCACGTATTTGTATGTCCTGTACAAGTTTTTTGATCAAAGACCCCATTGTGTGTACCTGAACCTACAGAAGAATTAGCACAAATATCAGAAGACTTAAATGCCCGACTATCATCAAGAGTTTCTAGATCACTACTAGAGTTCTGCATGCTACACTTAGTTTGTATATGTATCCCCTGTTTGAGTTTCTGGACATGAGATTCCATGGTTTCTATGATGTGTACATGCATATGAATCACAATTTACATATTGTAACGTTTCTTTTTCCATATCAAACATTTGATGGTTAACTATGTTTGGCTTGGACATCTCCAATACTTGAGTCACAATCTGAGCTATTTTCATTCATATCTGAAACCAAATGTATGGAAAATGCATCTTCTTTAAACCCTTGTTACACGTGTTACACATGCATTGTGCATCACCAGAATGAGAATGTATATGCTGAGATAGTTGCTGTGTTTCGCTGATGGATTTATTGGTCATTTTGCTCCTGGATATCTTTTTACCAGTATCAGTGGTTGCTTGTGCAACGTTTTGTACTAGGCCTACAAATATCAGAAATTTTAGTCTGCTGTGATATTTTGTCAGTATCACAAATTATAACATAATTTGTTCCATGTAATTTCATATCTTCACTCTGCTCTGTGTGTACTACATAGGGTTCTGTATATTTCTCTGGTTTCATCATCTTAGAAGACCTTCTCTTCTGAAAAGAAAATACAGTATTTAGTCCTAAGTTATTAATAACAGCAGGGCTGTAGTTCTGGGGCCAGCAATGACCCTTGCCTTCAATGATTGCAATACAAAACGGCTTGATAAACTAATTAATTCCAAAGTCTGTGTTTGCATAACAAATCTTATTTAATCTGTAATGGCCTGTGCAAATTATCACTATTGTTTTTACACTTGTCTTACAGCTAACAGCGACGTCAAGGTTTAACAATTCTAAATAAATGAATAAGACTTACCCCACCCTACCCCTGCTAGTGGCAATTGGAATGATTCAATATATGAAAATAGGCTGACTTAAAGAAATATTGTTTTGATACACTTTTGAAGCATTCTGTTGAGGTCTTGCATCATTGTTAAATATTCCAGAGAAAAATAGAAGGCAATTTGATGAATTTGCAAGTCTAAAAAATAAATTTAACTATTTTGGAATTCACAAATTAACACAATGTGATCATATTTTTTTTTCATTAACCTTTTAATGGTCGCTGAAAATAATTTGTGCTGTTATACCTCCAACCAAGTCTGGACCATCTGTAGAAGCAAACAAGGCGTAGCCTGAAACCACTGCCAATACAGTTTAACTACTGTCCATGTTACATCTTTGTTTAAACAACATTCCTTTCCAATTCACAGTTTGCATCAAATTACCAGAACTAACATTATGTGTGGATAGTTTATAGAAATATGACAAGGCAGAAGTATGGTGAAAATAGTGGAGGGTGCATATTGCAGAAGGAAATAAAAAGGTAACAAAAAGACACACAGATCACAAGGAAACGGGTCTGTTAAGAACAAAACTCACAATCGTTACAAAATATTCCAAAATATGTTAGAGCCTACCCAAATGCCAGTGGCATAGATAGCATTAGCGTATATCCAGTACGCTCGAAAGTGAGAGGTGGGCTGGTATAAGAACAAGACTTGGTGATGCCATGAACATGATATGCCTCCTTAAGAATATTGTAGCGAATGCAAAGGGATATGAAATACCAAACGAGGACTAAAAGAGTGGTGTATTTGGATGACGCTTATTCAGGACACAAACACCAACTTAATCACCAGGTATATTTACTGGCGAGAGGGTGCCCCAAATTTCCCAAGCCAACGCAAAAGCATAAAGCTCATTGACTGCAAGGAAGAAGTTGAATTTCATGTACCTGTATTACACTGACCTCAAACACGCGTAAACTTCATTGTTGTTGTGAAAAGCTTATTCGAAAAATCGGGTATTATTTTGGAATCCGTACTTACTGTGGAGTGAATAGTGGGCAGATTGTTAATGTTTTTCATGAAAACATTTTCCCGATGCCAGGACTCAACAATGGAATGCTTCTCTTCAGATGGCAGCGAGCAGTATATAGCCTGTCTTCCATTTGCAAAATCGAAAGACTGGCCAGGGGGATTTGAAGAAGATTTGTTTTAAATAGTTCCGCATACTAATACTGCACTGAGTTAAAATTTAGGTTCCCATAAACACACTGTATTACCCATTCCTGGCCTCTGTGCAACAGACTGCATTACCCATGTTTAGACACATGGGGGTAGGCACAAGTCATATTTGTTTCCAAAATAACAAGGTGAAAAGCCATCGGTGTCCCCCGCCGTGGTTTGCTAAAAAGGGGGCAAAGTTGTTGCAGGTTGGTGGTCCATAAGTATACCAAAGATACGTGTATATGCACTACTAAAGTTATCATCCAAAAACAATAAAAATTGATATTTTCTAAGTTCAAAGGGGCCCATAACTTTAGAAAAAATTATTTGCACAAAACCTATTATTGTGAGCATCCTTTCCCTCGTCTCATGATGGACCATCAGCATACCAAATATCATTCAAATCCGACATGCACTGACCGAGCTACAAACGTCTAAAGTTGTTATAGACCGAAGATGAAAGGCGAAAAAAAGTCGAAAAGGGCCCATAAATCTAATCAAGAAGCCCCACGGGGTCTGAAGTGCTCACCTATAATGGGTATCAATCTCCATAGGATACAGTGTCATTTTTTGAGCCTCTCGCGAACCCCTAAAATAATCCAAGCACCATGCCTTTTTCCAGTTAATCATAACTTAAAACGTATAGCACCTCTATAGGTCCCCTTGATACAACTTATGGGGATTTGTCTTAGTTACACACCTCTAGAGGGTACTTGAGAAAAAATATCGAATTCTTTTAAATGATCTTGGAATTATGCATTGTTTCTGTTTTTAGCACATGTCGAGCCCCATTAGAGCTGGGGTTATTCTTTCATATTAATCAAAAAGCTATTGCCCACTTATGCATATTTTGTGAAAATCGACTGAGTTCTAACAGTGAAAAATTGGGCGGTGCCAAACGTTTTGCCCTGTACAGGCGGACTACAAATACTGAACCACAAACTTCATTTGAACAAATTTTATTCTTGACCCCAAAAGGAAGCAGAATACCAAACAAGAGGCCCCACGGGGCCTGAAGCGCTCATCTTGAACAGAACACAATATAAACAGAGTCCAAGAATGAGTCTACATTAAGCAATTCATCTCCATTGGATACACTGTCAATCCTTGAATCCCTCAGGCGTGACAAAAATAATCCGGCCAAAACGTAAAACGTAGAGCTCCCCACTGAAGCCCCTTGATACAACCTATGTGAATTAATCATAGTTACACACCTCTAGAGGGTACTGAATACAAAATTTTTAATTCTTCAGCAGCATGGCCAATTCTGGCTCCCCTAGGGAGTCCAAATGTTAACCCAGGCTCTCGATTTGAACACAGTTGAATCTGACTTCCCTACAGATGTTGTGTACCAAATATGTAAGCATTCCGACTGTTGGATCTGAAGAAGAGAAATTTTGACGAAATTTCTTCATATTGCACTGAGTTAAAATTTGGGCTACCATAGCGAGCCCAAATATTAACCTATGGCTCCGATTTGAACAAATTTGAATCTGCCCTCCCCCCCCCCCCCCCCCCCTTCAGATGTTGTAAACCAAATATGAAAGCATTCCGACTAGTGGATCTGAAGAAGAAGATTTTAGAAGAAATTCCCTCAAATTGTACTAAGTTAAATTTCAGGTTCCCATATGGAGCCCAAATATTAACCCAGGCACTCGAATTGAACAAACTTGAATCTGACTCCCCCCCCCCCCCCCCCCCCCCCCACCCACCCCTCCTCGAGGTGTTGTATGCCAAATATGAAAGCATTCTGACTGGTAGATCTGAAGAAGAAGATTTTTAAAGAAATTTCCTCATATCGCACTAAGTAAAAATTTGGGCTACCATAGCGAGCCCAAATATATACCTAGGGATCTGATTTGAACAAATTTGAATCTGACCCCCCTAGAGATGTTGCGTACCAAATATTAAAGCATTCTGACTGGTGGATCTGATGAAGAAGTTTTTTTAAAATTATCCTTCATATTGAACAAAGTTAAAATTTGGGCTTCTGTAGGAAGCCCAAATATTAACCTAGGGACTTGCTTTGAACAGTCTTGAATCTGACCCTCATAACAATGATGTATAGCAAACATTAAAAAATTCTGGCTGGTGGTTCTGAAGAAGAAGATTTTTAAAGAATATTCCCCATATTACCCTGTGTTAAAAATTTGGTCTCCTGTATTGAGCCCAAATATGAACCAATGTGCTTTATTTTAACAAACTTGTATCTGATCCCCCTATGAATGCTGTGTACCGAATATCAAAAGATTCTGATGATTGGTTCTGGAGAAAAGATTTTTTTAATTTTTTGCAAATATGCTGCCTCAGCATTTTTTCGATGCCCAATACAGAACACCCTAACATAACCGATGGCAATTTTTTACAATTCACTTCTACTGGTCCTAAGGATACTTCATACCAAATAACAACTCTCTGTTCCGTGTGGTTTGAGAAATATGAGCATTTGAAAATATTTCTATTTTTAGCTCCCAGGGTTCCCATGGAGATGCGGGAAATTTTTTTTTTTTTTTTGCATGAGTCAAGCAAGTACTTATGACCCAATAATACCACATACCAAATTTGGTTCAAACCGGACGATCGGGTCAGAAAATAAAAATTTTGGGCCGGCCAAAATTCTTACCCCTCCCATTACAAAGTCAAATATTGTTTCACGAACTTCGTTTATACAAATTTGATTCTACGCCTCAAAAGGAAGCTCCATAGCAATTATCAAGTCATTGTACACACTGTTTCATGAGAAGAAGATTTTAAAAATATTTTGGAGCATTTTCCCCACTCCCTCCCTATGGGGCTGGGCATGTTGAACAAAAATGCAATGCCCCTTCAGGACCATCACTCACACAAACTTTCACTTGAACTGGCCCAGTGGCTTTAGAGGAGAAGACCAAAACATGGTGTTGACTGACAACGGACGGAGAGCGATGAGATTAGCTCAGCTTGAATTGGTCAAGATGAGCTAAAAACAAAGCATTACATCCACAGATTTTTAAAAAGTTTGGGGCAAATTTCCTCCACCCCATCCCACTGAAGCAGAGACACTTCAAGTGATGAAAGATGAAAGGTTATCACCCACTAATATTGTGTATACAATTTGTCTGAATTAAGCCAAGTAGTGTTCTACACGACAGACATACGTTCATGCACGGATACAGGTGACACTCATTGAGTTTTGGCTGAATACGCAACGTGAATCTATCTCTCCCAGCAATGACAACGCCCGGTTTCCGCTATCTGGCGAGGCAAACAGAGGATTGTCCTAAAAAGTAACAATTGAAAAGATCCAAATTAACAGGATCATCACTTTAGCTATTCAATTCAATCGGCGAATTAAACATAACGGTGGTGGAAATTCGCGCGAAATCATAGGACGCGATGTAGGTTAGGTAAAAATAACCCTTTAAGTCAAAAATATTTTTGTGCGAAATTTTCAGTGATAAATTTCCCAAATGGATACCCTAAGCTTGGAACAGTTGATTAGAAAGGGAGAGCGGCTGGGCTTCGTGGAACGTGAGAAAGAGGTTGCAACAGAGCGTGAAAGGGCTGAGAGAGAGGCAGTACTAAAGGCTGCAGAGCGAGATAAAGATTCAGGTTGAGCGCGAAACAGCTGAGAGAGAACTTAGAGAAGCTGCATTAGAGCGTGAAAGGGCGCGTGGGGAAGCTGAAAGGGCGCGTGGGGAGGCTGAAAGGCAACACGAGAGGGAGATGGAAATTATTAGGGCTGGGGCTCAGTTACCAGAAGCTAATGGTAGACAGGGCGGAGAAAGTCCCGAGGGAAACGTGAGAGCAACTTATCCACAGTTACTCAAGTTCAATGAACAGACTGACGACATTGCCGCTTACTTACAGAGGTTTGAAAGGATAACTTCGAGTCAGAGTTAGCCTGATGACGCCTGGGGGTCAGTCTTAGTCCGCAGCTGACGGGCAGTTCGCTACAAGTATATGTGAGCATGCCCCAGACCAAGCTAATGACTACGGTGGGCTGAAAAGGGCTATCCTCAAGAGGTACCAACTTACCAAGGAAGGGTTCAGGACGAAGTTCAGAGAGTGTAAGGCTGAGAAAGGTGAAAATGTGTACCAGTCTGTGTCGAGGGCCACAAGATATTTCGACAGGTGGGTCGAACTATCAGAAATTGTAAAGTCATTCCACTCTCAGGAGGACCAACTTATCAGGGAGCAATTTATGTCATCGTGTGCCCCCGAGATGGCATTGTTCGTTAAGAAGAGGAAGCCGGGTAATACCACATACCAAATTTGGTTCAAATCGGACCATCGGAATAGAAAATAGAAATTTGAGTGGGGCCAAAAATCTTGCCCATCCCATTACAAAGGCAAATATCGCGCCACGAACTTCGTTGGAACAAACTTGATTCTACACCTCAAAAGGAAGCTCCATACCATATAACAAGTCATTGTACTCACTGGTTCGTAAGAAGGGTTTTAAAAATGAAAGTGTCATTGACACTATAGCTTAACTTGACTGTGTGTTGTGTTTGATGAAAAGGATAATGTTCTATGTTTATGAAAGGATTATGAAATACGACAAAAATTGCGATAATTGAGAACATGTTAATTTCTGTTCTCTGTATGCTGTGTTTTCAGTAAAAAAAAATTGAGGTGCAGACTGTACTAAAGAATTGAGGGGTGGGTTAATGTGGCCATCACAGTTAACGTATACCAACCAAAGTTACCAAGTTAGAGTGAAATTATTCCAAAACGAGTCATCCTATCAAGTTACAATGAAATCCCTTCAAAAATATGATCTGTATACTGTGCTAAAGGTTTTCGGGCTTCAGGCCTTTGTGGCCATCACGGTTGACCCATCGCAACCAAAAGAGGACGTCCCCATCTAGACATTATACTGAGTCATCCTACAAGGTTACAATGGAATCCCTTCATAAATACGACCTGTAGTTTGTGCTAAAGGTTGTTTTCGGGTTTTGGGCTCGGGCAGCCGTCACGGTTGAACGATCGCTACCAAAAAGGACATGCTCATCTAAACATTATACTCAGTCATCCTACAAAGTTACCATGGAATCCCTTCATGTTTATTAAGGTTAAACCGTTTAACGGCACTTTAACAGCCAAAGCCATATCGAGTCGGTAACAGTTTTACGGGTGGAATCCCTTCATAAATACGACCTGTAGTCTGTGCTAAAGGTTTTCGGGTTTGGGGCTCGGGCAGCCGTCACGGTTGAACGATCACGACCGAAAGGGGGCGTTCTCATCTAGACAATATACTGAATCATCCTACAAAGTTACTATGGAATCCCATCATAAATACAACCTGTAGTCTGTGTTAAAGGTTTTCAGGTTTTGGGCTCGGGAAGCCGTCAGGGTTGAACGATCGTGACCAAAAGGGGGCGTTCTCATCTGGAGATGATCTGAAGTCATCCTACCAAGTTACAAGGAAATCCCTTTATAAATACGACATGTAGACGACTGTTTCTAAAGGTTTTCGGGCTTCGGGGCCCTGTAGCCGTCACTGTTGACCGATCACGACCAAAAGGGGACGTTCTCATCTAGATATTATATGGAGTCATCCTACTAAGTTACAATGAAATCCCTCCATAAATACGACCTGTAGACTGTGCTAAAGGTTTTCGGGTTTGGGGCACGGGCAGTCGTCACGGTTTACAGATCATATCTTTCAAATACATCCCAGCGAGTTGTCGTAGTAAACGAATCCTCGTCTTGAAGAACTGTTTGCTCCGGAGTGCCACAATGTTCTATTCTTGGACCCCTTTTATTCCTTATTTACATTAACGATATAAGGGAAAATTTGATCAGAAACATTCGTCTCTTTGCAGACGACACGTCTCTCTATCTAATTGAAGAAAACCCTGCCCAAACGGCCAATTTTATCAATCACGATCCGGCGACACTAGATAATTGGTCTAGATCGTGGTTGGTTGAATTTAATCCACAAAAAACGGAAAGCATGATCATATCTCGTCAAGGAAACCTTTCCCAACATCCACCCTTATTGGTTGCTAATAATCAAATTGTTGAAGTTGACAGACACAAACATGTAGGAGTTATTTTAAACACAGTTGTGTAGATGGGATAATCATATTGACTATATCTGTACTAAAGCCTGGACACGCGTAGACCTAATGCGAAAACACGAATTCCTACTTGACATAGGCGTTCTGGAGAAAATCTCTTTCGCATTTATAAGACCTCTTCTTAAAATCCAGCTGCTGCTAGAGTTGTCACTGGAGCAACTGTTGGCGCTAGCAAAGCCTTTCTATACTCTGAAACCTGCTGGGATCCTCTTCAAGACAGGCGTCGTAAGCATAAGTTAATGCTGTTGTTTAAGATGTACCACCACATAACGCCTCCATACATTGCTAATAAAGTACCACCGTTGATCTCGGTGATCAATACGAGACATAATCTCCGCTCCGGTGGAAACCATAGGATTCCTCTCTGTCGAACTCAATTATACCATTCGTCCTTTAATCCCAGAGGTGACTAAGTTATAGAATCAAATCCCATCGGCGGTAAGAGAGAATACGTCCTACAGTAATTTTTAGAGCTTTCTAAATCGCAATAACCCCCCCCCCCCCTCCCCATCCCCCCCCCCCCCCCCCCCCCCACACACACACATCATTCTTCAGTAGTGCTAAATACCGTGCAGCACAAATATATCACTGTAGGCTACGCCGGGAATGTAGCAATCTCAACTCACATTTGTATTCTTGTCACATATTACCGTCACCACACTGCCAGTGTGGTGAGATCGAGACAACTGAACATTTTCTGCTATTGTGGCCAACCTACATCAATATTTGTGATCGCACTATTGGCCATTTATCATTTGCTCCCGATGTGCCGACACTACTATATGGTTCCGAATTTCTAACCGATAAAGAAAATTGTACAGTCTTCGATGTCGTTCAAGAATTCATTGTGGCAACAAAGCGCTTTCACGAGTGGATATTCGGTTGAAGTGGCCATATGTATATTATTAGTTACACAGTTTGTTGGTGGTCAAATATGGTATATATGGTGTCAGTTAATTTCATATTGGAGGAGAGCGAAATGTGAAATTAACTGACACCATATATACCATATTAGACCACCAACAAACTGTGTAACTAATAATATACATATGGCCACTTCAACCGAATATCCACTCGTGAAAGCGCTTTGTTGCCACAATGAATATGGAATTAACTGACACCATATATACCATATTAGGCCACCAACAGACTGTGTAACGAATATATCTTACCGACTGCTGCATCGATGCACAGAACTAATAACAACAGCGATCAAAATTAAATGAGAGAATTCTCACAATGTGTTCACGTGTCTTTGCCTTGTTACAATTTATGAGAGAGTGCCTGTATGAAGCCTTTTAAGTTGCCTAACCTGCACTTCAGACCAAATATGGGCAGTGGCGGCGCCGGAGTTACAGAAGTGAGGGGATACAGTTGGGTATTGCCCGCCGCGCAGCGGCGGCCTCGACGCGCAGCGCCGAGCCGGGGTGGGTATCGGGAGGTGTGTCCCCTCTCGAAGTTGAGAAAGTTTTAAAACTTACGTTGTTAATGGTGTTCTCTGGGGCATTCTCAGACAATTAAATTAAAACAGTTTTATCCTTTTGAAACTTATTGGTTAGGTCTTTCAGTTTATAGAAAACGTCGTACATGGTGACATTTTAACGGAAGAACGCTGTTGTAAACTGCGAGCACAAAGCACCAAACGACACTCAAATCGAAAACGAAAGTAGGCTGCATTCCAAACGGATGCGTTGCACGCTCTCGATTCTAGCATTCCTCGAATACTCTTAAGCGGTATGTTTCAGACCGTTTGAACGCGGCACGCCTTGTTGCAATTTGGGCCCTCGACTCTTGTTTGTTGTTTGTGTGTGTGTGTGGGGGGGGGGGGGGGGGGGGGCACACAAACATAATTTAAAAACTTTCTCTGATTTAGTGCACTTGGGAAAATGGAATTAAGCATACCCACCATTACATCGCAACGTTCAATACAAAAATTAAAATGATAGTATTTTTTTTACTACGCTTGGCGAAAAAAGTGGAGGGGGTAAGTACATTGATATTATACACAACATTCGATTTTCCAGACTTTATGTTTACATTCTGTAATTTCTGTGTACGTTCTGTAAATAGACGGCTTCCCCAACTCGAATGGGAATTGTATTTTAGGCACTTTCTTGACAGTTTAGGCAAAAAATACAATTGATTCTCAGGTATCGCCGCATTGAAAATGAAAGTGTCAATGACACTGTAGCTTAACTTGTGTGTTGTGTTTGATAAAAAAGGATAATGTTCAATGTTTGTGAAAGGATTATGAAATAAGACAAGAATTGTGATAATTGGGAATATGTTCATTTCTATTCCCTGTATGCTATGTTTTTGATAAAAAATAATATGAGGTGTACACTGTACTAAAGAGCCGAGGGGTGGGTTAATATGACCTCACAGTTAATGTATGTGGCCCTCACAGTTAACGTATATCAACGAAAGTTACCAAGTTACAGTGAAATTATTCCAAAACGAGTCATCCTATCAAGTTACATTGAAATCCCTTCATAAATATGGCCTGTAGACTGTGCTAAAGGTTTTCAGGCTTCGGGCCCCTGTAGCCGTCAGCTTCCCAATTGCGTCCAAAGGGGACGTTCTCATCTAGACATTATATGAAGTCAACCTACCAAGTTACAATGAAATCCCTTCATAAATATGACCTGCAGACTGTGCCAAAGGTTTTTGGGCTTTGGGCTCGGGCAGCCATCATGGTTGAATGATCGCAACCAAAAGGGGACATGCTCATCTGGGCATCATCTGGAGTGATCCTACGAAGTTACAATGAAATCCGTTCATAAATATGACCTGTAGACCGTGCTAAAGATTTTCGGGCTTCAGGCACCTGCAGCCATCACAGTTGACCCAATCACGACCAAAAGGGGATGTCATCATCTAGGCATTATATGGAGTCAACCTAACAAGTTACAATGAAATCCTTCCATAAATACGACCTATAGACTATGCTAAAGGTTTTTGGGCTCGGGCAGCCATCAAGGCTGAAGGATCGTGACCAAAAGGGGATGTTCTCATCTAGACATTATTTGGAGTCATCCTACCAAGCTACAATGAAATCCCTTCATAATTATGACCTGTAGAAAGTTCTAAAGGTTTTCGGGCTTCGGGCCCCCGTAGTTGTCACAGTTGCCCAATCGTGTCCAAAAGGGGATGTTCTCATCTAGACATTATATAAAGTCAAACTTACCAAGTTACAATGAAATCCCTTCATAAATATGACCTGTAGACTGTGCTAAAGGTATTCGGGCTCGGGCAGCCATAATGGTTGAATGGTCGCAACCAAACGGAGACATTCTCTTCTGGGCATCGTCTGAAGTGATCCTACGAAGTTACAATGAAATCCCTTCATAAATAACACCTGTAGACTGTGCTCAAGATTTTCGGGCTTTGGGCACATGTAGCCATCACAGCTGACCAATCACGACCAGAAGGGGATGTCATTATCTAGGCATTATATGGAGTCAACCTAACAAGTTACAATGAAATCCTTCCATAAATACGACCTATTGACCATGCTAAAGGTTTTTGGGCTCGGGCACCCATCAAGGCTGAATGATCGCGACCAAAAGGGGATGTTCTCATCTAGACATTATTTGGAGTCATCCTACCAAGCTACAATGAAACCCCTTCATAATTATGACCTGTAGACTGTTCTAAAGGTTTTCGGGCCCCTGTAGCCAAGATTTTCGGGCTTTGGGCACATGTAGCCATCACAGTTGACCAATCACGACCAGAAGGGGATGTCATCATCTAGACATTATATGAAGTCAACCTACCAAGTTACAATGAAATCCCTTCATAAATATGACCTGTAGAATGTGCTAAAGGTTTTCGGGATTCGGGCTCGGGCAGACATCATGGTTGAATGATCGCAACCAAAGGGTACAATCTCATCTGGGCATCATCTGGAGTGATCCTACGAAGTTACAATGAAATCCCTTCATAAATATGACCTGTAGACTGTGCTAAAGGTTTTCGGGTTTCGGGCCCCTGTAGCCGTCACAGTTGCCCAATCAGAACCAAAAGGGGACTTTCTCATCTAGACATTGTATGAAGTCAACCCACCAAGTTACAATGAAATTCCTCAATAAATATGACCTGTAGACTGTGCTAAAGGTTTTCGGGTTTTGGGCTCGGGCAGATCACGCCCAAATGGGGAAATTCTCATCTAGACATCATAAGGAGTCATCCAAGTTACAATGAAATTCCTCCATAGTAAACATGACCTGCAGACTTTGCTAAAAGATTTGGGGTCTTCCGGGTCTAGTATATGCAGAAGCAATCTGACGGTCTCTTGTGTGATGGCAAAGCCAGTCTGCAAACATCTGTGATGCATCAGTTTATAACCATGCAATTGTCCGCCAGAAATAAACAAACTCACGTCCAATATATCTGATAAATTCTTCCGTCGATAAAGAACGCGCTGTATTGTCCTTTTCGACACGCTGATTCCGTTTACTATATACAAATAACCTTGAAATTCTGTTTGAGACAATCCCAGAGAGAAATGCAGTTCGACAATACTCGCAAGGTTCGTCATTCTAGACAGAAAGATAACTAGTTTGAACACAACCACGGTCATGTCAGGAATGAATTTGATTGGCCAACTGCTATCTTGTAAAGCTGTAGGTTTTTAAATTTCTTGTTCGGTTTCGGTTTTGGTTTTTCAGGTGGAGTAAAACCTCGGTTCGGTTCGGTTTTCGGTTTGTTCATGAGGCTAAGTAAAATTCAATAAAACTCATTCTTATGTCCGGAGTCATAACTGAATGGTAGTGAACTTGAGTGAAACTCAATGAATGCCCGAAATAAGCTATAACACATAAAGAATCTTGAAGGCCAATATAATAATTACCTAAATATACAGAACTTTTATTGTGCTTGGCCATTTTTCGAGGTCTGACACCTACACGCAACTTGAGGAAAGCTGCAAACACAACTAAACTGAAATGTCGGAAATTCACAGAATGTAGCCTTCCCAGGGTAGTGAGAGTACCCAGACACTGCCATTGGCAGTGTCTGGGTACTCTCACTACCCTGGGAAGGCTACATTCTGTGAATTTCTGCAGCAAGAGAGTATTTAATAAAAAACGAAAAACCTTACATTACGGGATGTCGACGGTTTCGATTTCGTTTTTTCAAAAAACTAAAAACCTCGGTTCGGTTTCGGTTAGCCTACAGCTCTACTATCTTGTTTAAACAACTCAGCTATCTCGTTTAAACAACTTAGCTATCTCATTTAAACAACTTAGCAGCTATCTCGTTTAAACAACTTAGCTATCTCGTTTAAACAAGATAGTAGGAAAACATTGAGTGTCGCTTCCACGCTGCCGTAGTCAGTTACCAATTGCTCACAAGATCATCTGAGAAAATTTGCCCTGCAACGATTATTAGATCTTTGACTCTTAACTGCTGAGTATTTTCGGGAATTTTCATAAAATCAAATAATGGCTGATTTACGGCCCTGCGAATCACACATTTTCGATTCGAGTCGAATCTCGAATCGAATCAGATCTTTTATTCGAAATCGAATCGAATCTCGAATGGAATCAGCGGTGTCTAGAAGGGGTGCTGAAAACCTGATTTGTTGTGACTGTGAAGGCTCAATGCCGAAGGCATGCCTTAATGACGTTGCGGGAATATTAAGCCTACCGTGTAAGGGTTACAGTTCAAAAACAGAAACGATTGCGTGAATTGTCCGGCCTATTTATTGCACAGGACAAGCCGCTGGCAACGGCTCATCATTGAGATTGCTTAGAAACTTTAAATTTACTTCCAACCGTGACTGGTGATACCAGAATGAGCATGGGTGGCAGCATGGGTGCAGATGCTGTTTATGTTAATTTTGCGGATATTACACCCAGTCTTCACTTTCAGCATCATTTATGTACAATTTCTATCTGAACCACGCGACGACTAATACGCCTGATATCAAGCTATACTCTAACAAAGTTAGGGTTTAGAGTCTTTGTGGAATAAGATTTCTTTTCTAATCTATGGAGTCACTCATCGAATTCTATGAGTAAAGAATTAACCCTTTACCTAACACGAAAAGCAGACGACACATATCAAACAAAATTCTTGAAAAACTAATTTGTTTTCATTTTTCGTCACAAGAACATAGGTTACGACCCCTCATTGGAACGAGCTCGATGAGCTCGTTCCAAAGAGGGGTCATAACCTATGTTTTAGAGACAAAAAAATGAAAATTAATTGGCGATTTTTGTGAATAGCCCTGGCCGGTTTTAAACTGATCGCACACAGCAGTTTGATGACCATCGACCAAGGGTTTTGATTAGATTATCTTCAATATCGGCAGGACAGCAGAGGTTGCTGCATCTTTTCTAAAGGAATCGCCAGAATATGAATTTTGTGCATAACTAGCTTCTTAGAATTGTTTTTATATAAGAAATGTATGACCTGGTGAATGAATGACCACGACAAGAAAAGGTTATCCATGTTTGACGGCGACGTCTGTCTTGTTCATTCAATTTGGGGAATTGAACTCGAGAGGTGGCCGGGAATTTATGGCGTGTACATGTGCCCTGCAGAGTAAAACAGCGAACATCAAAATTTGTCCAAAGAATATATTTGTTTATTTTACTTCTTCACTTTCACATAACGTAATGTCATAATAATATTTAATATCTCACAGACATAACATCATAATACATGAAAATTGTTTGCCGTCATTTTTGGATGTAAATAGCGTGGGGCATAATAACACGGTTAACTTAACCGCCGTTTAATCGACCACCGGACGTCGATTGGGGGGGGGGGGCGTGATGAACCGATCGAGTAGCCACCGCCCAATCGACTGCCGAGAGTCGATTGGATGGTGACCACTTGACAAATCCATCTGCCCAATATGTTCTCAATAAGCTGATTACATTAATAAATTTTTATGAGTTACTGACGGCTAATTATATAAATAAAACGACTAAAATAACATCTACTTTCAATATTTACAAATATAAAAATATGAGTGAGATTCGATTGTTTTCACCGAAAGGTTTACAATAAAAATCGTAGCAAAAGCCTGCCGCTGTTTCCCAATCGATATGTTTCCACATATCGATTGATAAACAGAGGCGAGACCAAAACTTATAATACATGCGCACGGTACGCTCTAATATACACATTTCGAGGGTTTAAGGGCTCGCAGAGCTGCATTTAAATGGTCAACTAAGAATTATATATTCTTCATTATATGCGAACACAATTTTTGTTTGCTGGTTAATTTTTCATTTCTTTAACTAATATATTCTGCTCCGGTGTGTTTTACTCGAATAAATGTGATTGTATTTCGCATGGCCGGACGGGACACACACAACGGAGTCGCAGGGAATTTGATCCACGCTAGTCCAGAAAAATTATATTAACATAAATTTTCTTACGAAAATACAGCTTACCTGCAGAGTAAAACAGCGAACATCAAAATTTGTCCAAAGAATATATTTGTTTATTTTACTTCTTCACTTTCACATAACGTAATGTAATGTGCAAGTGAAGTTGACCAATATATACTCCTTGGACAGTTTGAGCCGCTTAGCTCTGCAGGCAGTGTTTAATTTTCCCTTTTTGTGTTCAGTAATCCGTTAATCCGTAAAACCTTTAAATTCCTATTATTTTAAAGTGTTATACATGTTTTGCCGGAACGAGTGAAGGCAATAAGGAGCTTTATTCCTTTCAATCAGAAACTTGCTAGTGTTGACAAGTATAAGGAGATTGTTTGCAAAGTCATGAGCTTATGTTATTTCCAGTAAACACAGTTTTGTTGATTGGTCACGGAATTAACCCTTGTGATACATGCTTTCCAAATCTACGCCTCTCTATTAAATACTTCAGTAGTCAGACGGGACAAGCTGGACGATAAACCGAGAAAAGTTTGATTCAATACCCCGTCTAAAAGGATCTGTTTTCTGATGCTTTTAATTTAAGGAGGCAACTATTTTTAGAAAATGACAACCTCCAGAACTGTTTCTAAACCCAATTTTGATTTTGCCGCGAATTCTCCACATCTCAAGAAACCAAAGAACGCTACTGAGCATGCAGTTTGAAACATGTGGTCAGTGTATGAACCAAAAACAGAGCACAAATATTTTGTTTAATTTGGGGAGTGCGATTGGAATGAGTGGTTTCTGCGATGTTGATGTTAACTTTTTGAGACCTCCCATGGCAATCTATAGCCTCTGATAGGTGAATCCATCAATATTATAAAGAGGGTCGGCAAACCCCTGTTTGAAATAAAAGAACTTAATTCCAGCAAGATACAGCTTGGTAATGGACTATGTCAACTGTAAATGATGTTGACAATCACTAATGAAATATACGACCACTTTTTCGTTGAAATGTGGATAAAGGTTGTTTGCACCTTTTCTTTCAAGACCACATCTTTGAAAAAAGTTTTGGAAGCACTGTATACCTGACCTGTATGTTGACTATGTAGTCACACCGCGGGATGAATTGAGTAGATCCATAACCAATGGCTTCAGGGATACGAAAAGCTTGTCATGTCTGGGATCCCTTCTATGTGTGGGTTGGCACCCGGAGCATCAGTTTCTCATTTTGTAACCTGGAACATGACCTTCACACACAGCAAAACTGCACTGTGCAGAACACCAAGCCAGCGTTCTCATCCAGTGTGAAACGCTCAATGTTTTAGATGGACCTTTCTTACGTGTACTACTGCCTCACTGTAACATTGAAACTCTTTTGTTTTACCCCCCCCCCCCCTTCCGCTGCAATCACAATAGGATATAGTTCCAGCAGAGCCATCGAATACGAATTTTTGTCACCAGTATTGATTATACTCGGGCCATTTACCCTGGAACCACCTTCCATTGAATATCTCCCGCTCAAGTGAGTTAGGCAGCTATTGCCCCAAGGCCTATTTCAAATTCCAGCAATCATTCGAACCAGCTTTCTACCTTACGCTTGTGGCTAACAACACACATCAGCACATGGAGTGATACGCGCGTAAGTGCCGGTGCTTTTAAACAATCATGCGTATTTGAGTGTAGATGTGTACGTGTGTGTGGGAGGGGAAGCTGGCGTGCGTGTTAGGGCCAGTGGGCATTGGTACTGGTGTGCGGGTATGTGGGTGTGTTAAATTAAGACCATACTCTGGCGGACTAAGAATGTTTGTCCAACACATCGCCGCGCAACTGCCTTTCAGTTCTTCTTTTCCCTTTCGTTTGTTTCGCACTTTTGGAAAGGAAGATTATCGAATGGGACCCGTCGCACTTGGCAGGTTCCTTTGACATCACTAAATGTAAACTCTTTCTTGACAAGATGAGGTTATTTTGCTAGCCCCACACGATCACACTGTGGCGCCGTGGGCTTAAGTGTTACAGTATACTTATTTTTCACCTGGATCTATCAACGCGATGTGCTGCACGGAATATTCGTACATTATCCCTGAATACAGTGAGGATGGTCACGCTTTCCCGTGATTATATTCACTGTGTTCGGACAGAGTCTTATTTCGATTAAGCTTAAGTTAATTATACCTTCGGAGTGTTACTGGTGCCTGAATAAAACTAAATTTGCCTTAGCATTAAATGAACTTCATATCTGGTATTTACCTTTTCGTCAGGACTCTCGGTCAGCTATTGGCTTCACGTAAGTGGCCAAGCTGTAATCTCTTTATGCAATCAGAACCTGTGACTTTGTCACTGTGCTCACAATGTCTTACTCTAGAGTGAACAGTTGTTTAGCTGCAATGTTAAGTTATCATCCGAACTCCAAATCCTAAAGTTAAATCAAGATATGTTCTAAATAACGTTGATTCGGTTGCTGGGTTCCTATAATCCATATAACAGAAACTCAGCAATTATGTTGTTGCTTTTCTTTGTGCTTTTTTATGTTTTGTTTATATGTTCAGCATTTATCATTCAATATTCCTCAATTACTTTTTTCTCCTTTCTGTCAAAACACATCCTTGTTCTTTCTGTCAAAATACATCCCTGTCCTAATATAAGTTGTCAGTTGAAAGTATTTGTGGCACCCTTGGCCTATGGCGCTCTGGTAGTTTGTGTTCTCGTATGTAGTGCGGGACCTACCTATCATCAAATCAACAGTAAAAAATTATCTATAAATAGATAAAACAATGTGTAATATAGAAACATATAGAATGGGAGTAGGTCTCTTCATTGTTCGTGCACATAGGGGTGTAAATAGGAAACGCTTCCTCGATTTGTCATGCTTCATCTTTGCGAACCTTCTACTTAAATACCAGTGCAAAGGGCTGATCTTAATGTTAGCTGTGATGAACTTGCTCGGAGCCACAAAAGATGACCTGGCATACACTGTAAACTCACAACTAACTGAAACAGGAACCCTCGATTGGGTACCTGTGTCCTTGCTTTATCCCCCTAATCTAATGGTTCAATCGAGCAATTCCAACCTGATATTAGCCAACGAACCAAAGTCCTTGCATTACTCGGTGCATCTCAATTAGCCGCCGACATTAATTATTTGCCTATGTGTATCAATGCTCTTACTCCTTTCAGGTGACATTGAACCTAACCTAGGGCCTGCGAGTGAATCTTCGTCAGCATTGGAGGGAATTAGCACGTCAATTGAAAGAGCTAAAGATTCAGGAATCCCTGATCTGATTGTAACTGGCGACTTTAACGATAATTTACTTTCATGTAACAAAGGAAAATTTCGCGACGTTGCTGACTACTTCAATCTTCGACAAGTAGTAACCGAACCTACATACTTTACAGAGACATCAGAAAGTTTATTAGATTTATTTGCCGTCAGTAGTACAGTAGAAGTTATATCGTGTGATGTAGCTGATGTAGCTGATCCCTTCATACCTGACCTAATAAGATACCACAGTCCAGTTCACATTGCAGTAAGTCTTAAGAAAATTACACCAAAAACATTTAAACGTAGAATTTGGCTTTATGATGAAGGTGATTTTGCAGGACTGAATGAATCATTGTCAAATACTCAATGAGATAGTATGTTTTCAAATGCAAACCTAGACACAGTGGTTAACAATCTTTGTTCTAAAATCCTCGAACATGCAGCCGCATACATTCCAAATAAAACCGTTACTATACGGAAAAATGAAAATCAATGGATCCACAATGAAATAAGGTTTCTAATACGTCAAAGGAAGCGTGCTTATCGTCTAGCCAAATCGAATGGCCGGCCCGAGGCTTGGGCCAAATATTGCACTAAACGGAATGAAGTTGTTTCTGCGGTTAGAAAAGCGAAAGCCAGCTATCACAACAACATTCAGAACATACTAAACAATAGTAGTACGTCTCTATCATCGTGGTGGAAGACACTAAAGTTACTTCTGGGGAATAAAGTCAATGAAATTCCAAATATTCTCCACACGAACAAAATTATCTCCCGCAACACGGAAAAGGCAGAAGTATTTAATGATTATTTCTGTAGTATCGCGACAGTTGATGACACACAAGCACATCTCCCGTCTCAGAATTTTTCGGAACGTCCCCTGATGAGTAATATATTAATTTCACAAAAAGATGTACGTGACTCTCTTAACTCAATCAAAATTTCAAAAGCTTTTGGTCCGGATCTCACGAGTCCACGACTCTTAAAGGAGTGCACACCCTCCCTGACCGAACCTCTTACGCGATTGTTTAACATTCTGCCCAAGCATTCATATTTCCCCCACAATGGAAGAAAGCTAATGTTGTGCCAATCTTGAAAATAGATCCCCCCCCCCCCCAATCTGGTGTCTAATTACCGTCCGATATCATTACTGAGCTGTGTAGGGAAGGTCTTTGAAAGGTGTGTGTTTAAACACTTGTGGTAATTTTTGGACATGAACAAGATACTTAGTCCTTTCCAGTCAGGTTTCACCCCAAATGATTCAACAGTACTTCAGCTCACTGATATATATGATGCACTCAGTCGTGCACTTGACGAAGGTAAAGATGTGAGGGTTATATTTTGCGATGTCAGCAAAGCTTTTGACAAGGTTTGGCACAAGGGTTTGATCTATAAATTGAACAAAATTGGTATTACCGGCGAACTGCTTGATTTTTTGAAATCCTATCTCAATGATCGACTACAAAGAGTAGTTATAAATGCGGATGTGTCGTCCTGGAAACCAGTCAATTCCAGTGTTCCCCAAGGATCTATTCTTCGACCGCTTCTCTTCCTGATATATATAAATGATATTACTTCAGATCTAACAAGTAGCATTCGACTATTTGCGGATGACACAACATTGTATTTAATCGTTGACAACCATGATCGAGCTGCCCGTGTCTTGAATAATGATTTGATGAAACTTGAGCAATGGTCGAAAACATGGCTGGTAGAATTTAACCCTCTAAAAACTGAAGCGATGACTATATCGCGCAAAAAAAGATCAGACTGGACACCCGACATTAACAATGGCTAATACTAACATTAATGAAGTTGAGGAACATAAACACTTGGGTGTTATCCTCAACTCACGGTGCACGTGGGATCATCATATTGATTATATTTGTACAAAGGCATAGCCACGTCTTGACCTAATTAGGAAACAGAAATTCACTCTGAATCGAAAAACATTAGAGAAATCTACTTTGCATTCGTCCGACCTCTGCATGAATATGCAGATACAGTGTGGGACAATTGCACTGAACAAGATTCAACGAAGCTTGAAAGCATTCAAATTGCAGCAGCGCGTATTATAACAGGAGCAACTCTCAGTGCCAGCAAAGCCTCGCTATACGTAGAAACTGGGTGGGAGAATCTCAAAACTAGACGGGAAAAGCATAAATTGATACAATACTTCAAAATGGTTCATAATATGGTTCCCCCTTACATATCCAATATCATCCCTCCACCAGTTTTGTTTAATCAATCTCGTGACCTTCGTATAGCTAGAGATCTCCGTCTTCCGTCTTGTCGAACCAAGAATTATCAATCCTCCTTCTTACCTTCAACAACAAAATTATGGAACGACCTCCCTCTGAACATCAGAGACAATTGTTCCCTACCTGAGTTTAAAAATTATATAAACCGGAATACTCGCCGACCGCCACAATTTTTTGCCTTAGCAAGTTCACGGAAGGCACAGATATATCATTGTAGACTACGATTACGATGTAGTAATCTTAATGGGCATCTTTTTGAAAACCACTTAGCGGATACACCATTATGTGCGTGCGGTGAATGTGAGACGACCTAACATTTCTTTCTGAGATGTCACATCTTTGACCAGGTACGAAACAATACGCTTGGACTACTTCCCTACACTATTGACTGCAATACTTTGTTGTATGGGACTGAACATTACAATACTAGGGATAATCGAGTAATATTTGAAACAGTACATCAGTTCATTTTAAACTCGGGCAGGTTCACCTGACTATCCAGCCTAAATACATGTCTTTCCACTCGAATATCAGTTATCGACTAGGAATTATCTGTTATTAGCACCCTGACTGTGATGATTCTGTCTATGTACAATTTTAATAACACAGTTGCCCCCAGTGTTTCCAATAAGACCCCCTACTCATTGACGACCTCATGATAACACACTTGCCGGGATTCCTGGGGCAAGGCGGCCATTCGCGACAGCAAATGATACAGGACACTTTCTTAGCTTCTATACTTCTGTTCATCCAAGGTATGTGGAATTCAATATAACGCAAAGAGTTTTTTTCTATTTTGAAACTTAATACCTTGGATGAAATTTAAATCTACTTTTATTTCTAACTTCCTTCATACCCTCTGACAATTAATAGTACTTCCAGTATTTGATATCCTAATAAATGTCTACATGTAATTACCATCCCGTCCTCTGTATCTGTAAATGACTCACGAGTGGAAACGACCTTGTTAAAGCTTATAGCTTACTGTCGGATCCACACACACTTTATTGTTATTGAATGTAACTCAACGAAATTGGAAATAAATACTGTTTAAACTAAATATAACTCCCGAAGCCAAGATTTGAAGATTCATCAATATGGAGATCTATATCAGCATCAACTGTAATGGAATGTTCAAGGAAAAATACTATCCATTCAATCCAATAAAGTTATACCACATGAGTAGGTCTTTCCGGGTATCCGGAAAAAAACCCAGGCTTGGCAATTTCAGGAGAGCGATTTTTTAGCTCTCCTTACTGCCCTCCTGAAAGAATTAAGGAGAGCGAAAAATTGCCCTCCTAAATATTTTGGTCTGGGATGATTGAGATTACATGTATTATGCTCACATTAAATTTTTGTTGTAAAGCAAAAATGTAATTTAACTTCGAAGTCACATCACATCACGTAATTTCATTTTGAAAGTGGTTTAGTGGAAAAAGGTAATGGCTGCAACTGTGTTTGGGTATGTACTTTGTATACCCAAAACGCAGTTGCAATCATTTGAAGCAAAATGGGTCACAGCAATATTTTTTTCTGTCAGTTTTAAGTTCAACAACTGACATCACAGTTTGAGGGGTAATTATTCAAGGAATATTGACACTATAATATACTACCATTACTACTATCCTGTCACTTGAAGCACTTGCACCAGGATGTGACTGTAGTTTCAAGCAGACCTGTTGTCCAAGAAAGTCATACGCCTACCACTACCACCTTCAACCCCCCTTGGGGGGTTGAAGGTGGTACTGGTAGGCATATGACTTTCTTGGACAACAGGTCTAGGTACACACACAGGTCTTGTCAAGAGTGTGTTCGATTGTTGAGTGAGACATCTAGATGTCTAAGAGATTTCGCTTTACCTTAGTCAAGTTAATAAAATCACTGATGTAATAGTCTGTGGTTTCAGTTTCAACGAGTTCGTTCAACTAGATACTTAAAATGCTGTGTAAAGCTAATTGCTCTCCTAAGCTTATTGAGGAGAGCGATTTTTTGCCCTCCTGCATTTTTCAGAATGCCAGGCCTGAAACCCTCATAAAATAAAACCCCAAAGGAAAAAAAAACCCTCAGAAAAAAACCCTCAAGAAAAAACCCTACCAAAAATGACAGGTGTAGGAAAAAAAACCCTACCTTTTTTATATTGAATATTTTTTTATACAATATTTAAATATTGTATGTTTTTATGTTATAAACCCCTATTGAACCAGGTCATTGACCTAATTCCAAATGCATCCATATTAGTATGGTTTTATCGTGTCTTCTCTGGTTTTATATCTTGTCTTGACATAAGATCCATTTTTCTGAGTACTATACTGAGAAATGGTTAGTGCTCCTACATATTAAACAAAGTTCAGCATATTTGTTACCTATAACCATGCAAGTATGGATGCCATTGGCCCATGTCAGTGACCTGATCCCAAATGCATCCATATTAGTATGGTTTTATTCAGATACAGTGGAGCCCACTTAATTGGATATCTCTTAATTGAATAACCCTGTTAATTGAATATAGTTTCCCAACACAAAACCCATTACCATACCTCCAGTACAAATTTGCCTGTTAACTGAATACAGTTTATAGAGTAAACTCCTGTTAATTGAATAAAAAAATTTGTAACCTATTGAGAAATTACCCTGACTCGGCCCAATTTTCCTTTGTTTATAGACCTATTTGGCTTCAGTGCATCCAATACAGGCATTTAATCTATTGTATCTTGTTTGACAGAGCTCGTAGAGCTCTGTCAAACAAGATATAATAGAATAAATGTTAAGTTTATCTCTAGAATACAGAAAAGTGACACAATCCCTGTTAATTGAATACTCCTGTTAATTAAATAAATTTCATTGGCAAAGTGGCTACTCAATTAATAGGGTTCCACTGTACTACATTGTTTTCTGAAGGATAGACATTTTGATTTTATTTTTAGCACATTGATATGTGTTTGATTTAAGGTGAAAAGGCATATTTTTTTACTTCTGTGTGATGTATGTTTTGATTCTACGTGCAAGGAATAAATTTCTGATATGTGGAAAGATCTTTTCTATTGTTTTACCTACAGGAATATTTTTATACCATTACCCTCAAAAAGGGTAGGTTTTTTTCCTACCCCTGTCATTTTTGGTAGGGTTTTTTTCTTGAGGGTTTTTTCCTGGGTTTTTTTTCATTGAGGGTTTTTTCCATGAAGGTTTTTTTCCGGCATTCGTCTTTCCCACATTCGCGATTGAAGTAGACAAGATCAAAGGGAGGTTCGGCTGTCATGGACAAGGCAGTTAGATATGAAATGAATGAATGACCATGAACAACTCATGTACCCCAACAATGATAACAATTCTTGCTTCCTACATAAACAAGAATTAAGGAATGTTAATTTTTTCATTTAATGGAACGAATTTATCCTCAGGTAACAATTTTTTTGTAATCGGGAATTAAACCAAGAAATTCCAAATTTGTGGTTGGACCGAATCTTGTATGTAGGGCAGTCGGAATGTTGAGAAAAGAAATTTGTAAGAAAAGCCATTGTTCTTTCGGGCACAGAGTCTGGGTGATCATTTGTTAATAAATCGTCTAAAAGATTAAGATGTGTTCAGTTTTATAGCGATGTTTTGGTTCCCAACAAATAGCCAAACATAATTTTCCAAAATTTGTTGGCTCCTCCAGCACTCAAAAACAAGTCGACGACCAAAAATAATACTTGTCCCTCCGTTTAATGCCATGTAACTGCCACAGGGAAGGGTGAATTTGAATAATTTTTAATGCACCCATAAATGTCGGTTTTGCACATCCAACTCCCACCCCCATTATAGTTGCAATACCAAGAGGGCTAATTCTCTTAGTCTTACAAGCAGGACTATTGAAAGGGACCGACAGCATACCTTTCTCGATCTCTACATTTCGTACTTTATCAACAATATTATGATCTTCTCGTGCTGACAACAAATTTTTGCACTCCAGTGCGTACGATGGAAGAGAAGACAGACCAGTTATAAACCAAACTGCAAGCCATTTATGTAACCATTAACCCTCTGAATTCAATTTCTGCTGACATTCAACAAACAATATTCCCTTGGACAAACAACAATTCACAAATATTGGCAGAGACCAGCAGGGACAGTTTTTTTTAATTCTAACAAGGGGCATAACTGTTGAGATAATGCGTGGGCGAAACTCGCAATATGTGTATATCCTTTCCCACATACTGGTCTATCCTCATACCAAAGGGCAACAAAACACGACAACCAATCCTCGAGTTTTAATGCAAAACATTCATACAAGTGTTCTGAGCGTAACTAGGGCTAAAATGTTGGTACGTATGTGTGGACGAAAACGAAATATTTGGATATTCTTTCCCTCATGCAGGTCTCTCACCATACCAAACAACATTAAAATCGGGACACACTAAAAAGTGTAGTCCGTGTCCGTGTCGGAGAAAAAGTGTAGTCGGGAATTAAATTATCATTTTCTCTTGTATGTGTTGGTTGTTTTCTGTGAAATTTGGAAAGTATACTCAGGGGACGATATGAAATATATATGCCAAAAGAGAAGTTTGTACGATGTTATTTTACGATGTTAGAAGACATTTTCTCTTTCAAACACACTAAAAAGTGTAGCTGACTCGGAGCCGTGTTAGCTAATTAATTGGTTTACGCTGTGTTGACACATGATTCTTAGGAGATTAGTGGGGTGTTGATTGGATTGATAGATTTTCTTTCATTACTTTTTTTCCATTTACATGGAGTAAAGTACAAGAGTAAGAGTATAATAAGATTATTTCATATAAGATTATGTTAAATGTCCGTGGTGGGTAGTTACACGTTCACGCACCCCCCCCCCCCTCTCTCTCTCTCTCCCCCCCCCCCCCCCCCCCCGTGCGCCCTCACAGTCTCACTCTCTGTTTCACAAATCGGTTGCGATGAATGAAACTGGGACTGACAGAGAAGAAAAGAAAACCAATCAGCAACGCCGGTATTGGTAGCGGCCCCGGTATATTGACCATAGCGGTTACAAGAAGAGGAGTGCCGAAAGCTCCGCCAGTATAGTTTTGAATAACCGGGAGTCATCCATCAAGCCTTCAGGGAGGTAGGATGCCGTGTGTGATATATGTGATATCTGGTTATCCTTCTGGAATTTCAAATACCCCCCGTCCCCCCACCCCCCGGCAAAAAATAAAATGAAATAAAGTCCTTAAAGGGGCTGTTTGTTGGCAGGATTGTTTCATTCGGTTTCAAATCGGTTGCAATAATAAGCAACAATATAAATTGGGCATTGATTGCGTGTTTTGATTAACAAAATCTCAATATAAATTGTATCAGGGGGTCGGATACAATCACGTTCCTTTTGCGCGAGTTCCATTTTTTCTTTTTGTTCATCCGTAAGAATAAATAGTTCGTTATATATTTGTCAACATTCTTGACTTATCCCCAATATATTGTAAATTGAGGGTCGGGTGTCACTGTAACATGTATATGTAAACTGAACACAATGTGACAAGTGTTTTTTCCACTCGATGAGAATGTTTTCTTTTTTAAAAAAACACAACACTTGGGAAGGTTTCAGTTCATGGACTATCGGTTCACACCTGATGGTCCACGAGCTGAAACTTTGCTAGTTGATCATGGGCTTCTCCTGCATTTTCCTGAAATTTGTTGGTAATCGCGACACTTGACATCATTTGTAAGGTAGGTCTCCATGCTTGAGACCTTCCCAAGAAATGATGTCAAATGTTGGAATTATAAATAATTAGGTGAAAAAAAATCTTGTTCTTATTTCGGTTTTAAAACACGATCGACACCTTTATCCACTGTCGCAGGGAAACCAACCACAAAACACTCGGAACGGCAAGACCAACTAAATTCACTTTTGCCTTTTATATATATGTTTGTTATTTGTTCATGTTTGTGCTGTATCTCTATATCTTTGTGCTATGCTATATCCATTATGTCCTGTAAGCCCAATTTATGCAATAAAATACTGAAAATTAAATTAATCGTTGTTTCTTTCATCTACACTCCACTAATCTCCTCATAATCATAAAAAGAACCAGGATAATAAGCCCGCCTCGCTGTGTCAACACCGCCTAAACCAATTAATTAGCTAACACGGCGCCGAGTCAGCTACACTTTTTAGTGTGTTTGAAAGAGAAAATGTCTTCTAACATCATAAAATAACATCGTATAAACTTCTCTTTTGGCATATATATTTCGTATCGTCACCTGAGTATACTTTCCAAATTTCATAGAAAATAACCGACAAATAAAGGAGAAAATGATAATTTAATTCCCGACTACACTTTTTCTCCGCCACGGACTACACTTTTTAGTGTGTCCCTTAAAATCCGACGAACCATTCTTGAGTTGTAATGCAAATCTTTGGTACGGAAAAGGGGCGCGGTGGAGTTGCAGTAACCGGTTCTCGTCAGTTCACCGAAGTTGAGCAACGTCCAGCCCGGTTTGTCCTTGGATGGGTGACCGTCTGAGCGATCGATTCGGACTCCCGCGTTGTGTCCTTGGGCAAGGCACTTAACCCTGACTGTCCACATGAGGGCACGATAACGTCGATGGTACGCATGTCTTCAACCAATCTAACCCTGCCTGTGCTGCAGTGCGGAGTTACGATGTTGGGGAGCTGGCAGCTGCTCGTCGTTGCTCGGTGGTTTTCTCCGGCTTCCTTCACCCGTAAAACTGTCACCGACACGATATGACCTTGGCTGTTAAAGTGTCGTTAAATCCTAATAAATAAATAATTGGGTACGGAAAAGTTTTTTTCAAAGTGTAACAAGGGCCATAGCACTGACACACATTCATGGACGAAATTCGCGATATCTGGATGTACTTTTCCCTAATAATGGTCTCTCGGCATATCAAAGGACATTAAAATCCGCCCACAAATGACTGAGTTATAAAGCAAAACGCTCTTACGGAACGTTTTCAAAGTGTGATAAGGCAATAACTCTGGAACTTATGCATGGATGAAGCCCACAAATCCTATCCCCCATGATGGTCTCTCACCATTTAAACGATATCACAATCCGACAATCAATACTTGAATTATATTGCGAAACGTTCGTATGCAGTTTTCTTCTTGTAACAAGAGCCATAACTCCACCCACCCCCCCACCCCCCCCCCCCACCCAACTGGGTGTGTGAAAATTTGAAGAGGGGTCCATCAACAGAAGTGTCATGTGCATGATCCCCAGTACTTGAAAAGTGTGCGAATGAAGGCGGTATTATTTTTCATCGGTATTTATGGTCACTTTCAGATGCGTGAAACCCACTTTCCAAATTCTAGTCCCCCACCTTTTGAGCCAAAAAATACGTGTATGAACTTTGGAATGCATTAGAGGATCATAAATTGCTATTTCCAGGTGACCTCAGTGACCTAGACCCATATTTTGAACCTCAATTGAGTTTTGAATCACTCGATCGATGTTAGCCGCAGGTCCATACGTCATACGATGCTTGAGATAGAAGTACTACCCACTGTAAAGATGTTTGGATCCGCTCCCTCTTTTTGAGTGTAAAAATACATGTATGAACTTCGGGAATGCATTAGGGTTTCATAAAATGCGATTTCCATCAATTCTGAAAAAAATGCTCTCATTGACCCCTGGTTAACCCAAGTGACCTTGATCCACATTTGAACCTACATTGAGTTTCGACTTATTTGATGTTAAGGACCCAGGTCAGGTCCGTTGGTCATACCATGTTTGAGATATGAGCTTGAGCCACTTAGAAAGTTTTTAGCCCGCCCATTTTGTTCAGTGTAAAAATACATGTATGAATTTCTGGAATGTATTGGGCCATAAAATACGATTTCCAGCAAATCTGTAAAATGCACTCAATGACCCCTGGGTGACCTCGACCCCTATTTTGAACCACCAGTGAGTTTCGACTTATTTGGTGTAGGTCCCAAGACCATACCAAACTTGAGATGATAGCAAACATAGTTAGGTACTGGCTAGATGGCCTGATAGAATGTTGGATAACATATTCCGAGTGAACTAATTCAGTAATATGGCTGTACAGATCAAAAGCCTTGAAGGCCTCGAAGCCCTTATGGCTGCCCACTGGGATATTAAGATATCTCATTGGTGCCTATCTATGTTCAGAGCGGCAATGTGAGTGCTGAAGGGTTCTTGTATTATTATAGCCATGCATTAAATACAATCTTGAGGATCATCGTTGAAGGCTTTGAGAGGGTTAAAACACACAGGCCTCCCCACCCATTAGAATTTATCTGGTGTTCTTAAGAAAGACATGAATAACATATGAAACTGCCTTACAAAGCAAAGGGTTTCTTCCAACTTTGTTTGAGGATGAATTTGAAACAATAGATAAAAGTTAATATGTGACAGCTGTCTCCAGCTCTCTGTAATTTGATTTAAATTATTCTTCTGGGTATTGTCTATATTATTTCCGATGCATATAAATGGTTATTGCTTCCGGCTGATTTACTGTTATCAGAGAATTATAGGCTGTAAAAGCCCTGCGTACCTGTTGACTGCACCCAATGCCCCAAGAGTCTGAAAAAAACATAGATTGCCGAGTATGAGTAACTGTCTATCTCTATTCCAAAACGCAGCGTGATAAGAGAAATTTGTATTCAGGTTATCGTGCTGATAATGAAGTAGGTGGAAGACAGACAAGAGCACCGCATAGCGGGACAATATGCGCCCGTTTTGTATTTTTGAAGGGTTGGGGTAAGGATGGGGGTGAGGGTGAAAATTGTTTGGACCAACCCCATATTGGAACTTGACCTGTATTTTGTTGTGATTCAACAACATACCAAGTTTGGAACCAATCGGAAAACAAATAATAAAAGTTATCATCCGGAAACCAAATATTTGATGCATTCTATGTCCAACAAGGTCCATAATTCAGGGAAACTTCGAAGTTTGAACTGACCCCATATTTGAACTTGAACTGACCCCATATTTGAACTTAACCTGTCTTTTGTTTTGATTAAACCACATACCAAGTTTAGGAGTCAATCAAAAAAAAAAATACTGAAGTTATCATCTGGAAACCAAATGTTGACGAACGGACAGACCGACGGGTGGACAAATGGATGGACAAATGGACAGACAGACAGACTGATTCCATAATTTGACGGTTTTTCAACAGGTGTATAAAAAATCAGTTAGGCCATACTAAAGTTATAATCCGGAAAACACAAAATGCACAAATTCAAGAGGAATAACTCTGGAAAGGTACATGCGATTTTGGCCAAAAGTGAACTTGAGCTGTGCTTTGTGGTCATAAACAAAATCTGAGAATTTGAAACAAATTAGTCAAGGCAAACTAAAGTTATCATCCGGAAATCACATAATTCACAATTCTGCAATCATTCAAGGGGAATAACTATGGAACGGTATATGCGATTATGACCAAAGGTGAACTTGAGCTGTGCTTTGTGGTCAAAAACAAAATCTGATAATTTGAAAAAAATCGGTCAAGGCAAACTAAAGTTATCCAGAAACCACAAAATCCACAAATTTTCAATCATTCAAGGGGAATAACTCTGGAAAGGTATATGCAATTGTGGTCAAATGTGAACTTGAGCTGTATTTTGTGATCAAAAACAAAAAACTTAAAATTTGAAATAAATCGGTCAAGGCAAACTAAAGTTATCGTCTGGAAACGAAAAGTTGGGCTAAATTCCCATAAATAAAGGGCCATAACTCTACTGCAAATGGGCCGCTAGAAATGGAAATCGAACCCATCCTGTATTTTATCATACTAAATCCACATGCCAAATTTAACTCAGCTCAATAAATTAGAACTAAACTTATCGTCCGGAAACGAAATGTGTCCATGGATGGACAGACAAACAGACGGGTGGAGAGACCATTATCATAATACGTCCCGTTTTTCAAACGGGTGTATAAAATCAACATCTGAAAAATTTGGTGTGAATCTGTCAAGGCGTTCAGCTTTAAATGAACGGAAACCAATTTTTTTTCAAAAATTGTGTTTTCAAAGGGCCGTAACTCTGCAGCGGATGGACTGAGAAACACCAATATCGAACTTGACCTGTATTTTATTACTACAAACAACATCTGAAAGTTTGATGTTGATCCGTCAAGGCGTTCGACTTTAAATGAAGGGAAACCAATTTTTTTTTAAAGATTGTGTTTTCAAAGAGCCATAACTCTGCAGTAGATGGATGGAGAAACACGAATATCTAACTTGACCTGTATTTCATTGCTAAAAATAACATCTGAAAAATTTGGTGTCAATCCGTCAAGGCGTTCAGCTTTAAATGAACGGAAACCAATTTTTTTAGAAAAATTGTGTTTTCAAAGGGCCATATCTCTGCAGCAGATGGACTGAGAAACACCAATATCGAACTTGACCTGTATTTTAATGCTAAAAACAACTTCTGAAAGTTTGATGTCGATCCGTCAAGGCGTTCGACTTTAAATGAACGGAAACCAAATTGTTTACGGACAGACAGACGGACAGACAGACAGACTGATAACATAATACGACCGTTTTTTAAACGGGCGTATGAAAAGCAGAAGAAAACAATAGCCACATCTATTTCCCCCAGACTAACTGCGGTAGTTGAAACCTCTCCTGTATCACTCTACTTTCGTTATCTGCATATGGGCTGGGAAATGGTGTGGCACAAGTGTGTCTGCGTGTATGTGTGAGCATCTTTAAAAGGTCCATGTTTACATTTGCTGATATTATATTATGGCATGCAAGAGGCATAGAAGTATGGTTACGAGTGAGTTCCATGAGTCGCCTTCATGCTTCTTGTGCGGGTATCTATTGTTTTAACTCTTATCCAACGTAACTACCAAAATAGGCCTGCGTTACCAGCTGGCGTTACTCGCAAAAATCACCATTCAATTTTCATTATTTTTTTCAATTCTTGTCTCAAAAAACATAGCTTATGGCCCCCTCATTGGAACGAGCTCATTGAGCTCATTCCAAGGAGGGGTCAGAAGCTGTGTGTTTAACGCAAAAATGAAAGAAAAATAGTTATTGAAGAATTTTGTTTGCAAGTGTCGACTGCATTTCGTGTGAGGTAAAGGGTTAAGTGATGCCAAAGAGGCTCAGCATGTAACAATGATGGTGGAACACACTTGTAATTGGGTATTATTAGCCTGACTCCACGAATGAGCACCGGAGTTCTGTTCATGGGTCGCTACAATTTCCTCTCTACTTGCTAGGAGCATAACACTCGGCAAATATAGAGAATCAAGACCACAATGCCTGTCGCCAAAGGGAAGTGCAAACTTGTAATTTTGAGCGAAACCTGCCCCATATTCTCTGAATCAAACCACTGGTGGTGGAGTTACAATTTAAACAGGCTGGAGACAAAATCTGTAACATATAAACACACAAATTTACAGAGCCATGGACAAACAGAACGACTAATAGAGGTGTGTGTTTCCAGTCCATCCATGGTCACAGAATAAGGTTAGTATATACTCATTGGCCATGGGTGGGTGGGTGGGGGCGGGGACAAGGAGCAAAAACAATTAAAGTACCCATAGCGCTATGCGAGAGGTATGCAAGAAGCCTAGACTGAAGTAAGTGGATATCTTATTTATTTATTTATTGATGTTTTAAGGTCACATATTTATGCACAATGGCTAATCATGACCGTGACAGTTTTACGGGTGGAGGAAGCCGGAGTACCCGGAGAGAACCACCGAGCAGCTGCCAGCTCCCCAACATCGTAACTCCACACTGCAGCACAGGCAGGGTTAGATTGGTTGAAGACATGCGTACCATAGACGTGCAGTACGCCTTAGTACACGGTGTCATCGTGCCCCCACATGGGCAATGGGGTGAAGTGTCTTGCCCAAGGACACAACGCGGTTGCCGCAGGTGGGATTCGAACCGAGGACCTCTCGGCTTGCAGCCTGCACCTCTACCTACTGAGCCACCGCGCCCCCAGTAGATATCTTCATAAAGGGACTGTTGGTTCGGGGGCTGTTGGAATGAATTTCAGACTCTTAACAAGAGTTTTTTCATAAACACACAAATTTACAGACATACAAACATATGCAGCTCTCTACTAAATACCACCCTCAGGAGAGGGCATAATAATGTAGGTTCATGGACCCAAGAGAAAAAAAATCAAGATTTTCCAAGGACTTTTAACAAGAACTCCAGGACCTTTCCCTGAAAATAATTTTCTCATCTCCAATGTTTTGGAATCTGCAGTTAATCCTTTACCCAAAACGCAGGACATCAAAATTTATTATTTTAATCACTGTTTTGTAAAATTAAAAAAAATTATCAACAAAACCATATCATGTGACCTCTCATTGGAACGAGCTTGACAAGCTCGTTCCAATGGGGGTCACATGATATGGTTTTGTTGACATTTTTTTAAAAATATATTTTATTTTCAACTGCTGAAGCTGTAAATTATGATATGGCCGATTAGTAAGGTAAAGGGTTAACATATCTTATACACGTATTCTAATCTAGCAATACCTGATTCTGGGGATGGTATCTCCTAAAGCATGTCTTGGATTAATATCAGGGGCAGGTATTGTTTCAGATAATAAATGAGTAATTATTGCAGTAAAAAGCTGCCGATGCCACAGTTAACTAGTAGAGTTGCTGGAAGCCAATATTTGGGCTTTATTCTGAAGTGTCGGAACCACAACTTGAAGGCTTTATATATGTTCTTCATGTCACCTTTGAAGTGAAAATTATTTAGACTGTTAGGATTTGCCTTGTTATAATTTATGGGTGAGTACCTATTAGCTCTCTCCCATAAATTGTAACAAGGCAAAGATTTGTGACCAAAAATAATTCAGCACTCTACCAGTTAAAAATCGCGACATCGACGCCGTAGCTGCAACGGGTGGTAAAATCTCAAAAAATTCTAAGTTCATCAAGGGCCATAACTCTGAGAAAAATATTTGGAACAACACATGCATTGAACAGTGGCTAGACATCAATAAGATACACTTACATGCCAAATATAAAGTCATTCCATAAAGTATTTCAAAAGTTATTGAGTTTTGAAACTCGTTGGTCACAGACAGACCGACAGACTGACAGATGGGCCAGAACTCCAAGAAAAATATTTGGAACAACACATGCATTGAACAGTGGCTAGACATCAATAAGATACACTTACATGCCAACTATAAAGTCATTCTATCAAGTATTTCAAAAGTTATTGAGTTTTGAAACTTGTTGGTCACAGACCAACTTGTTGGTCACAGACAGACTGACCGACTGACAGACAGACCGACAGACAGACCGACATTGCGACTTATAGAGCTGCTAGTTGCAGCTAAAAAGTGCTGATTTGGGTCAAACACAGTCTTCAAGCAATTCAAAGACTTGCTCTTTTAAATGGTTGAATGCTAGAAGCCATTGTCATGACTCTATTCAAAAGTGCTGGAAGCCACTTAAGTGGTTTTACATTGTAAGCATTAGCTTGATGTTTGCTCGGCGGAACATATTTTAAATAAAACTGCTTGGTTGCAATTTATTGCAGAGTGCCTATTGGCACCCTCTAATAAATTGTAACAAAACAATTTTTCATGAACAAAATCTTGATAAACTAAGGCTACTCTTGCTGGTAGCAAGGTATCTTTGAAAAAAATACCCATGTTTCCAATCATCTTTGAAAAATAATTCAGCACTCAACCAGTTGAAGTTATACAGGAGCAGGTGATTTTTCAAATCTCTACCCTTGTTGACTAAGTATTAGAAATAAACTCATTGCATCCAAGTCAGAAATCTGGACCGGGTCTAAGGCAGTCCACTTCAAAATTAAAACACGGGTATGAAATATATGTAGTTTTATTTTGAGTTATGTACATTATTTATTAACAATAAATAAAGTTCATGTGTATATAATGTACAATCTGTCTTGATTTTTATCCATTTTAACATTTACTGTTTGAGTATAATCAAACTGGACTGTTTGCCATACACAATTAGTTATCTCTTTCTACTCAATTTGTTTCATCACCATCATCCATTCTAAAATGGGAACAAACTGTGGAATCATCACCATCATCCATTTTAAAATGGGAACAAACTGGAATCTTGTTCAGGATTCCTGCTGGCAATGACTGATCAAATTCAAAGCTATTCAAGGCCGATTCTCAACATTTTTTAGCCTTTTTCAAGCCTCTACAGTTAAAACTAGAAGTCCTGTCATGAAATGTGCACAGATAGCATGTTTATATGCGTGTTAATGTGCGCGTTATGGCCCAAGTAAAGCTATCAAATTCTGTACATATGGCCTGTGCACATGCAATGTTTCTGCCAATGGACCTCCGGGTAACCCGGAGTTCCATTGGCAGAAATATTGCATGTGTTTGCTATGAGTAACCAGGAGAACCTGCCAAGCTCTGGATGCTATTCGATATGGCAATTGCGCGCAATTAAGCCTAGATAAGCGCACTATTCGTGACAGGACTTCTAGTTTTAACTGTACAATAGCCAAATTCAAGGATCTGCAATCCCACTGCAATCATTAGGACCCTCTAGTTATTACCTACCCCACCTTTCCTTTACGGGAAGTTGGAGGAGTGGGTAATGACTGGAAGATTCTAGTTAGGACTAAACCTACCTGTCCCAGATGGGCCTGTCCATAACCCCCCCCCCCCCCCCCCCCCCCCCCCCCCCCCCGCTGCCAGGATTATTCTAAGACGAAGAAATGGCACAACTCTGGTAAAAAAAAGTCTGTTCGAAACTATAATAGCAGATGCACAGGTTCCCATGGTAGTGAACATCTTTACCAAGTTTCAAAGGAATCGACCCAAAACCATTTGAGAAAATCTCTGGACAAAATTCAGGCATTCTAAGAAGAAAAAATGCCGCTCAGGATCACCGATCCAATGTCGAGTTGTGACAACAGTTCCTTGCACCAAGGCCAACACACCTATGAAGTTTCATGACTCTAGGTTGAACCACTATCAAGTTCTCATCCGGAAACCAATTGTTGCAATATACTATGTTCAAGGTCACTGTGACCTTGACCTTTGACCTGGTGAGTCCAACATCAATAGGGTTCTTCCTCGCACCAAGGCCAACACGCCTGTAAAGTTTCATGACTCTAGGTTGAACCACTATCAAGTTATCATCCGGAAACCAATTGTTGCGATATACTATGTTCAAGGTCACTGTGACCTTGACCTTTGACCTGGTGAGTCCAAGATCAACAGGGTTCTTCCTCGCACCAAGGCCAACACACCTATGAAGTTTCATGACTCTAGGTTGAACCACTATCAAGTTATCATCCGGAAACCAATTGTTGCGATATACTATGTTAAAGGTCACTGTGACCTTGACCTTTGATCTGGTGAGTCCAAGATCAATAGAGTTCTTCCTCGCACCAAGGCCAACCCACCTATGAAGTTTCATGAATGTAGGTTGAACTACTATCAAGTTATCATCCGGAAAGGAATTGTTGCGATTTACTATGTTCACGGTCATGTTGACCTTGACCTTTGACGTAGCGAGTCCAAAATCAATAGGGTTCTTCCCCTCACCAAGGCCAATCTACCTATGAAGTTTCATGAATGTGAGTTGAACCATTATCAAGTTATCATCCGGAAACCAATTGTTTAAGATTTACTACGTTCAAGGTCACTGTGACCTTGACCTTCGACGTAGCATGTCCAAAATCAATAGGGTTCTTCCTCCCACCAAGACCAACCTATGTATGAAGTTTAATGAATGTGAGTTCAACCACTATCAAGTTATCATCCGGAAACCAATTGTTTACGCCCGCCCGCCCGCCATTCACCAAACTATAAGTTGAGTTTGACTTCGTCACAACTCGACTAAAAATATATATATGGAACTATAATCGCAGGTGCACAGGTTCCCATGGTGATGAACATTCATACCAAGTTTCGAGGAGATTGGTCCATAAACGTCTGAGAAAAACTCCAGACAAAATTATGTCTGTGGATGGACAGATTGAAGGATGGATGGACAGACAGACAGATGGACAAAGTGATTCCAGTATACCTCCACAACTCATTCCGTGGGGGTATAACTACTGAGTTGTGATCACATCCTTTTATGGCCTGGACAAGGGTATGAATTCCCACCATTCCACAGTCTCTATATGTCAAATGGCTCTGCAGTGATTTCTAGTCAAGTCTTGGTTGCCAAACTTGCCTGCGAAGGCAGCCAAGACTTGCCTTGAAACCACTGCCTAGGTAATTTGGCATCATAAGGGCACCTGTACTGAGGTTGGAAATATGCCTTTAACCCTTTATCTAACATGAAAAGCAGACTACACTTGCAAAAAAAATTCTTGAATAACTATTATTTTAATTTGTCTCAAAAACATAGGCTATGACCCCTCATTGGAACGAGCTCGTTCCAATGAGGGGTAATAACCTATGTTTTAGAGACAAAAAATGAAAAAATAATGAAAATTAATTGGTGATTTTTTAGAATAGCGCTGGCCGGTTTTGGCCGTTACGTTAGGAAAAGGGTTGAAGTTTCTTGGCCATTGTTTAGGATTCTAAGACCTTGAATGACTCAGAGTCAAATTCAAGGCTATTCCTTGAATCAAAGTGCACACAGGAATCTTACCATTAATTGAATAGTTATGATAAGCACACACAGCACATGC
This sequence comes from Pictodentalium vernedei, assembly GCA_031216915.1. Classification (NCBI taxonomy): domain Eukaryota; kingdom Metazoa; phylum Mollusca; class Scaphopoda; order Dentaliida; family Dentaliidae; genus Pictodentalium; species Pictodentalium vernedei. The sequence goes on along the minus strand of CM062288.1, from coordinate 32,289,228 downwards.
AGCGACAGACTAGTTTGATGTTCACACTATCTAAATTCAATTGATTAAATGCAAGTACAGGCCTTAAAACTGCAAATGATCATTTAGGTTACATAGGGCTTACGTCAATCAGAAAATATGTTGACGAAATACAGGTTAGGACAAAATAATGCAAGCTAAAGAAATTCCTAATCCCACATGTTTTGTCAGTCAGACTTGACCATCTTTGGGAACTAACTTGACACAAGTGTTGTGCATTGCATCCACATATGAATAGAGTGACATGCTATTTACATCGTAATTATATTTCCGCTAAATTAAATAGCAACAACTAAAGCACGATCTCACCAAAGTGAGTTTGCCTATCAGTTGCTGTTATTTATTTTGACGGAAATTCATTTAAAATGTCAACAGAATCGCTGACGGGCATAAAAACAGAATACGGAAAAGCATCACAACACATTTTCCCTATATGTTACCACCATGTTACGATTACGATTCAAGCTCTTTATTTCCGGGCCTGCAGGTAGGTAGAATTCTTTGACTTTGGTGAAATGATGTACATGTATTGTTTCAGGTCCAGAAAGATTGCAAAAATGGTAAAATTTAATGTTTATGACTAAGATGTTGGTGAAGACCAGTTCCACAGTTAAAACTAAAAGTCCTGTCTCGAACTGTGCGCTTATCTAGACTTAATTGTGCACAGGAATTGCGCGCAATTGCCATATCGAATGGCATCCAAAGCACGGCAGGTTCTCCTGTTTACTCATAGCAAACACAGGCATTGTTTCTGCCAATGGACCTCCGGGTTACCCGGAGGTCCATTGGCTGAAACATTGCTTATGCACAGGCCATATGTACAAAATTTGATAGCCTTACTATGGTCATAACACGTAGATAAACAAGCAGATCGACGTGCTATTTGTGCACATTTCATGACAGGACTTCTAGTTTTAACTGTATGTTCAGGGGTGTAAGTGGGAATTAACTGGTAGAGTGCTAAATTACTTTCAATGGTCATTTATAATGAAAGAATTTTTTTCAGAGATGTCACACTGCCAGCAAAGGGAGCCTTAGTTTAGCAAAATATTGCTCATAAATAATTGCTTTGTTGCAATTTATTGGATAATGCCAGTTGGCACTCTCCAAATAAATTGTAACAAAACAATTTTATATTAATATTTTTCTTCTACTGGTGAGCCAACAACAAATTAGTGCAAACACTGTAAAGCCACTATAGTGGCTTTCAGTAGTGCCCTGATAGTGGCTTCCAATACTTAACCAGTAAATAAAAAAAAAAAAGAGAGGAAAATTAAACCAGAAGAGTAAGGAATATCAGGCAGATACCTTGGCTATGTAAGACTCCGCATCACCTCAATACCACCTGGGTTCAGCTGATTCCATTTAGGCCAGAGGTGATGTCGAGTCTTCCAGGAGCTAGCACATATCTTGATTCACTTGTGACAGTATCAATAGTTCACCAGGCATAAGAGACCAGAGACAAAAAATTTTATATGTGTTGAAAAACTGACTAGAGTGTTCAGGTTTTGTCGTATTTCTGAATAAAAATCACTACATGGACAGGATCCCTCCACTTTGATACAAAATTACGAAGGCAGAAACTAATCAGTTGCCAGACAAACCGGTAATCCAACATATACCAAAACACTTGCATCTGTGTTGTGGTATACACCTGGTAACATCTGATAATGGCTTACCAATGAGTATTCAAACAGTTCCTACCAACCAACTGGATGCAGAATTCTGAACCCATTTAAACACTAGAACACAAATAATCCACTCTCCCTGATATACAGTAAAACCTGTCTTGAGAGACCACTGTCTTGAGAGACCACCTGTCTTCAGAGACCACATCTGCCAGGAACCAATTGGTTTTACTCTAATAATGGACCTGCTATGGGAGACCACCTGTCTTAAGAGACCACTATGACCTGGTACCAACTTGTATTTTTATGCCATAATGGACCTGTCTTGAGAGACCGCCCCCTTTGAAGACTGAAACCATGACAAAAGCTTTTTACCTGTTCTGGAATTGGAAAATCCATTGTGGTTATACTAACATAATTAAAAGTATTAAAAGATCTTAATTGGGTTTCAATTGCTAACTCATTAAAGATTGAGATGTTCATATAAGACCCCTGTGAAAAGATTAGGATTATTGCTGAATAAACAATCTCATACATATCTGAAATGTGACAGATAGGAATAAAAATAAATTTGTGTTGAAAATCTTTTTGTAACAAATTGAAATGGACTGTTATAATATAATAAAAAATAAATTAGTGTTGAAAATCTTCAATGAAGATTTTCAACACTAATTTATTTTTATAATTTTTTATAACAGTCCATTTCAATTTGTTACAAAAACTTCATAAAAAAGAACAACTACAAAGTAATTACAAAAATCTATTCTTCTCCATTTTCTGAATTTTGTGGTTGGTTAATCACTGACTTGAGAAAACCTGAAACCTGTTATGAGAGACCACCTGTCTTGAGAGACCACTTTTGTGTAGCCCAAAGGGCAGTCTCTCAAGACAGGTTCTACTGTAGTACCTTATGACTGCTATTTAAATTATTTATTGGGGTTCAATGACACTTTCAACAGCCAGGGATATGCCGTCAGACAGTTTTACAAGGGAGAGAAGAGAACTGCTAAGTGGAGGAGAGTAACTGTCGAATGATCCAACTAACAACCTTATATAAGCAGGGTTTGTAGCTGAAGGCATGTGAACCACTGTGTAGAATGCTTCATCACACTGCACTATCCTTCTCCAACTTGGGCAATTTGCAAAGTGACTTGACTAAGGACACTGCAGATGATGCAAGTTGGGACCATTTTGATCAGACGTCCAATACTCTAACCTAGGGATACATGGTATATTGATATACCGGTATTCAAACCAATATCGATTGAATACCGGTGTAATTACAAAAATATTGGTTTATCGTCATTATTTATTTACCCACAATTTAATTTTCAAAATGTCGCCCCGAATGAATAATATTATCCCTTTATCCAAGGAATCGTCTGCTTGTGCCCTCGTAATATACAAATTCAGCAGTTGAAAAAAATAATTTTCAAAAATTTCAACAAGACTATATCATGTGACCCCCTCATTGGAACGAGCTTGTTGAGCTCGTTCCAATGAGGGGTCACATGATATAGTTTTGTTGAAATCTGAGGGAAATCTGAAAAACTAATTTTGAAAATAATAAATTTTGATATTGTCTGCGTTGGGTAAAGATTTTTCGAACCGCATCATCAAGGCATGCTAATTGGTTCTGATTGTGATGCCTCGAGTCCCGATTGTGGTACAGTGGAGCCCACTTAATTGGATATGTCTTAATTGTATATCCCTGTTAATTGAATATAATTTTCAAACACAAAACCATTTACCATATCTTCAGTACAAATTTGATCTGTTAATTGCATATGGGTTGTAGAGTAAACTCCTGTTAACTGTACAAAAAAATTTGTAATATGTCGAAAAAATTACTGTGACACGCACCAAATTCCCCTTATTTATCAACCTTTTTGGCCTCACTACATCCAATACAGGCATTTATTCTATTATATCTTGTTTGACAGAGCTCTATGAGCACTGTCAATCAAGATGTAATAGAATAAATGCTCAGTTCACCTCCAGAACACAGGAAACTGACCAAATCCCTGTTAATTGTATACTCCTGTTAATTGAATAATTTTCACTGGCAAAATGGATATTCAATTAAGAGGATTCTACTGTACTTGTGTTCATATATCTGAACAGTTTTCTTCGATATACTGGTATACCATGGTATTTTTTTGAATACCAATACCGGTATTCAGTTTTGAATATCGTCAACCCTACTCTAACCAATTAGTCACCACACTCCACCCTTATGCAGTCCTTTAGATTAGTTAACCCTTTACCTTACACAGTATTTTTAAAAAATAAATTAAATTTCACATTTTTTGAAAACAAATTTCAAAATTTTTCAATAAAACCATACAAATATAGATATCATTAGAACCAGCTCAATGAGCTGGTCAGACCTTTAGATCAGTCTAATTTGGGCACAACGGCAAATATGGATGTGGCCTGCATCGTTGGAGAAAAAGCACAGATCTTTTCTTCTTCTTGGCGTCTGTTTTAGGTACCAGTCTTAAAATGCTAGTTTACAACCCCTTGTTGTAGGTCTTCACCATTATCACTGGTTCCCAACACCCTTTGACGTAAGCTTACTTGACTAACTCAAGAAGGCTTCTTAGTATCCTTGTGTCGAGCCAAAGTCCTATCTGAATGTAAATTACGCATGGCGTTTACTGAGAAATTCCAAAAAAATGAATATAATAGATCTCAAGCTTTGAGTGCATGATCAAAAAGTAATCGCCATCGACAGTGTCGTAAACAAACTTAGGAAAAAGTTTCAAACTTTGCATAATTTGGCGCAATTATCTTATTTGGGCACAACGTTTACCATCGTTAGTTGGGAAGAATTTAAAGGCCTGGAGCTAGTTCTAATGATATCCATATTTGTATGGTTTTACTGAGACACTTCCGAGATACACTAGGTTGTGGTAAGCTTATTCTGGTTAATTTTCTGGCCGGTTTTGGCTGCTATGTTAGGTAAAGGGTTAATTTTGGAACAGCAACAAAATTAATACAGATCCTATGTATTATGTATGGCCTGTGGGAGGGATAAGTGCCAGTATTTTTGCCTCCTCGGAGTCTGTTTCATATACTTTTCAGGTTTGCCCCCCACCCCCTTAGAATCACAGTTTACAGCCACTTGTTATAGGTCTTCAGCATTGTTATTGATTTTCCTTGAGCTAAAGTTTTCTCAAAGTTTCTCCGGTTCTGGGATAAAGTGAAAATCCACAGGAATGAAATCAAAATTAGCCAATCGTTTTCATTGTGTTGTCCATTTTAGACGACTCTTATCCCAGGCAGCAGTTACCAAGTCCTATCATATCAGTAGTAGAAAACCTGCCTGCCTCAGTAAACTATTACATGATCAGTACAACAGAACATGTCTGCCTCAGTAAAGAACGACTAGTCCACTTTGTGGGGTTCCAGTGGAGATCCTTTGAGGATTAACCATCCTAATTTAAGCCCTGCATGCAAATATGACCTCCAACCCAGATCATTGTGGATAAACTCTAAAATACCTGGCATAGACTTTACATTCCCACCCAAGAAGTTGAATACAGTCATCTTTTCCAATTGTCAAATCTTGAGTTGAAACGGTTAACCGATTAATCGATTAACCAATGACCAACGTCTTGATCGATCAAAAAAGTAATTGATTGATTAAGCATTATTTTTGAACTACTGTATTTTCTGGATTAACAAAGGAACAAACTTGCGCCAAAACAGGCAAACATTGTCACACTGACTCACATCAATTATACAAGACAGAGTAAAGCATGCAAGTTACATGATGACATACTTGTTCACTTGCAGGATCATTATACTGTATCAGTAGCCGGAACTGGTCATTTTAAGTTAACCTTTACCCAATGCAGGTAGCACACAGCACTTGCAATATAGATTCTTGAATTATTAAAAATTTTCCATTTTTGTCTCAAAAACATAGCTTATGGTCCCTCACTGGAACAAGCTCGTTCCAATGAGGGATCATAAACTATGTTTTTTAGACAAAAATTGAAAACATAATAAAATCTGAATTGAGATTTTTGTATGCAGAGCTGGCCGAGTTTGTCCTTTACGTTGGATAAAGAGTTAATGCTATAAATCATTGACCAAGGTATATCCATGTGATTAATCGATCAAGAAAACCCTTTAACCATTTCAGCTCTAGTCAAATCTCCAATGAACATAATCAAGACATCTTAATGATGAATGTTTTTCCACCCTTAAATGTAACACTATCAAACTGAAAATCTACGACAAATTAAATATCAAAAATAAAACTTCCAGATAAATTTCCACATCTTCCGTCAACTTACATAAATGCATGTAAACATGTATAATGAAAATGTATGAACCGATTTCTAGACACTCTCAGATCAACCACACTCTTCATTCTTGGCAAAACTTCAACCCTCTGTACTGATGTCAAAATACTGAAATTTTAATTAATTTTTCCCATGATGCAACTTGAATTTTATGCAATTCAGTCTCATCTGCACTATGGGGAAAATCTGCACTGTGAAATTTTAATTAATCTGCTTTAATAAAATTATACAGCATGAGATATGTATTTGCGTCTTAGGTCACATATTTCGGCACAATGACTAATGCTGACTGCAGTGATGTGCAGTCACAAAAAAATGAATCTTGATCTAAAGATTTGAGTACATCCTCATACAGAGCTCCCATCCTTTCAAGAGAAAGGCTCAAATTGGTGGCAGCACACCATGTCAAAATTACAAACTGAGCAGAGAAAATATTTAATTTCACTTCATAGCATCGCACGCAATGCTAGAATCGAAACCATTTTGCAACAGTGTTCAGAAATTATCATGTCCACGGGGCTTATATTTCGGCGAGAATTGATTCACACAAAGATTTGTGCAACAAAAAAATTGAGAATCGATGTAGATTCTCGCTGCTCCTCTGCTAGGATTCAGGTGAAAAGAACTCAGTCAATTTAACCCTTTACCTAACATAGCAGCAGCTAATTAACCACTAGAGGCTAACATGAACTGAAATATCCTGACACTTTGTCAATAAAATTGAACAAATATGGCTGTCACTGGAACCGGCTCACAGAGCCAATTCCAATAACATCCATATTTGCAAGGTTTTATTGGAAAATATTGTTTATTTTTGTTTTAAATTATCAAATTCAATTTATGTTTTAAAAATTAAAAAACAGTGCTGGGTAAAGGGCTAAAATGTGTTATCAGTATACAACAGGGGACAACCATGGTGGCCTCATGGAATTCTGGGTCACTCACAGCAGGTATGGATTCTTGCAACCATTTTGCACAAGAATCCAAATGGATTCTCCCAAATTTAGATGAAATAGAAGCTCTGGTTCTGGCAAATATAGGCAGCCAAGAATTCTCTCTTTCAGTTTCGCCGATCTTTCATAAAGATTTAAAATACTGTTGGTGGCACAATAATGAAGGGTTCAAACACCCCTTTTCAGCCCTGTACCTAATCTGACGAGACATGATTCCTAAAGCTTTTGGAAAAAAAAAAATTCCATGATTTTTCATGACCAATTAACTCAAATTTCCTAACGTTATAAATGTTAATTAATTACACATAATTTTCATAACTTTCTGTTGAGAAGAAGCCTTTGAAGAACCTATCAAATGAATCCTTGATGTCAACATAAGTAAAATTCTGTCTCTTTTTATTTATTTATTTATTTATTGGTGTTCAAGGTCACATATTTCTGCACAATGGCTAATTATGACCACGACAGTTTTACGGGGGGAGGAAGCCGGAGTACCCAGAGAGAACCACCGACAAGCAACTGTCAGCTCCCCAACATACTCCACACAAGCAGGGTTAGCATTGGTTGAAGACAGGTGCACCATCGACGTGCAGTACACCTTAGTAAACAACATCACCATGCCCCCACATGGGCAATGGGGGTGAAGTGTCTTGCCTGAGGACACAACGCGGTTGCCGCAGGTGGGATTCGAACCAACGACCTCTCGGCTTGCAGCCTGCACCTATACCAACTGAGCCACCGCACCCCCCATCCCATTTTATTAACTTCTGAGTTTTAACCCTTCACCTAACAAATCAGCCACATCCGCCCGCGTAATTTACAAATTAAGCAGTTGAAAAAAAACATTTTTCAAAAATATCAACAAAACCATATCATGTGACCCCTCATTGGAACGAGCTCCTTGAGCTCGTTCCAATGAAGGGTCACATGATATGGTTTTGTAGAAATTTTTTGAAAAATTATAAAACAATAATTGAAATAATAAAGAGGATATTTACTCTATTTTAGTGAATATCGGGAATTATCTCGTGAGTGTCGACCTGAAAGTTTTATTTTTCATGAACACTTTTCACTAAAATAGCGTAGGTCTTTTTTATTATATGCTAAATGACATTTTACTGTGCAATATTCAGCCCAATTCGACTGCAAACACGTATGTTTCAAAACAATAACAAAGATCAGCTGATCGTTCTTTCAAGGCGACAACATGCACCAAAGTGCGATGTTATTTAGGAAGCTACTGAGGGGCATTCCTTGTAATCCATCGAGTCGATAGATATTGATAAATATCTTTTAGATAATTTGCGATAATTCACAGGCTAGCATATAATAAATTTTGATATCCTGTGTGTTGGGTAAAGGTTTACCCTGTTTCCACTGAACCCCTTACCTTTTAACTTGTGCCATGCCAAAACCAACCAGTGTTTTCCACAAAAATTGGCAAACAAATTTTGTAGGAATTTTTTCTCAAAAACACAGCTTTAACCCCTCAACAAGTTCCTCATGCTTGTTCCAATGAGGGTTCCAAGGCTGTTTTTTAAGCAAACCTGAAGCTGTTTTTGTTTTTCAAGGAAAGAAAAATGCAATCGTCAAGTCATGTTAGGCAAAAAGTTCATGCGGTGTCAAATATAATTTAATTTTGTTAAAAGTTCTGATGTTGATAAATCCAAAACTACACACTTCATTGCACAATCAAAACCTGTATGAAATCATGTCACAATGCAAGCCGAATCCTCATTACTATATTGTAAATGTAACTTTATGTAAGCCTTTCCAATACCACTAAATTATTTCTGAAAAACATCGCTGCACCTTTTTTTTTGAGTGTTCAGTCTGATCCCTTAACTGTTCTTTATACAATTTCATATTTTTCTGAGAAGCAAATGATTTCTGATGAATATTTAACTGGCTGCTCTCCATCAACAAATAAAACATCCTCCAACTGAAATGATAAACAAAAAATAGGGCTCACAAACATGAAAATATTTTATAAGGCTCCACAAAGTAGATCTTCTGTTTCTCATGCCATTTTTTGTAAAAATTGCATGCAGGTGGGAGTTTTTTTTTATTTTTGCAATTATTTCTTTGCAATCGAAAGTTCATATTCTTGGTTTGTTTTGTTTTCGGCCTCATTATCTTCAGAATAGCATGGGTGGTGGTGGTGCATTTCATCCCTTCAGTGCAAGAAGGCTTTGCAATGCTAAAGCATTGCAAAGCACTGTTGTACGCAAGGTACAAATTCATCAATTTTATTAACTTGGGTAAAATATCAGACATAAACCATGTAATTAATATTTTTTTAAGTTTGCATTGATTGTAAAAAGAGAGCCTGCCAAAATGACCATGTGTGAGGGCCAGAGAAACAGATTTTTAACTTTTTTAGGCCTAAAAGAGTAATATTACAAAAAAGAGAATTCTTTAACTGTAGAAAAAGTACACTTAACCACTGGCCTAAAAAATTTTCCAAATCTGTTCTGTGCTACTAGTTGTGACACAGGATTTTTTTTTGATGGGTAGGGGCACAAGGATGGAATCAGGTGTTTGTGTGCATCTCACCCTCCTCTGTAACACCATCACTGATGCTTTACACACAAACAAAATATTCTGCTGTGGTAATGCAGGAATTCATTTGGATATCTTCATATTTATTTATTTATTGATGTTTAAGGTCATATATTTATGCACAATGGCTAATCATGACCGTGACAGTTTTACGGGTGGAGGAAGCTGGAGTACCCGGAGAGAACCACGAGCAACGACGAGCAGCTGCCAGCTCCCCAACATCGTAACTCCGCACTGCAGCTCAGGCAGGGTTAGATTGGTTGGAGACATGCATACCATCGCCGTGCAGTACGCCTTAGTACACGGCGTCATCGTGCCCCCACGCGAGCAATGGAGATGAAGTGTCTTGCCCAAGGACACAATGCGGTTGCCGCAGGTGGGATTCGAACCGAGGACCTCTCGGCTTGCAGCCTGCACCTCTACCTACTGAGCCACCGAGCTCCCAGGATACCTTCATATATAGTGGATGACCAGTGGGAAGAGGGGGATTACAGGCCTTGGCCTTGGCTGTGATGTTATATTATTGTGCATTGCAAAATGAGATTTCAAACATACCATCTGTAATGAGACACTGACTTATATAAAGTGAGTACAGTGGAACCCTGTTAATTGAATAGACACTTTGCCAATGAAAATTATTCAATTAACAGGAATATTCAATTAATATGAATTGTGTCACTTTCCTGTATTCTAGAGATAAACTTATTTATTCTATTATCGCTTGTTTGAAAGAGAACCATGAGCTCTGTCAAAGAAGATATAATGGATTAAATGCCTGTTTTGAATGCTCTGAGGCCAAATAGGTCTATAAACAAAGGAGAACTGGGGACAGTCAGGGTAATTTCCCAACAGGTTACAAGATTTTTTATTTAATTAACAGGAGTTTATTCTATAACCTAAATTCATTTAACAAGTCAAATTTGTAATGGGGGTATGGTAAATGATTTTGTGTTGGGAAATTATATTCAATAAACAGGGATATACAATTAAGTGGGCTTCACTGTACTAATTTGACCTGTTAATTTCAAATAAACTTACCAATAAACATTATTTAATTAACAGGAGTATTCAATTAACAGGGATTGTGTCACTTTCCTGTATTCTAGAGATAAACTTAGCATTTATTCTATTATATCTTGTTTGACAGAGCTCCGTGAGCTCTGTCAAACGAGATATAATAGATTAAATGCCTATATTGTATATACTGAGGCCAAATAGGTCTGTAAACAAATGAAAACTGGGGAGAGTCAGGGTAATTTCACAACAGGTTACAAGATTTTTTATTCAATTAACAGGAGTTTACTCAATAACCTAAATTCAATTAACAAGTCAAATTTGTAATGGAGGTATGGTAAATGGGTTTGTACTGGGAAATTATATTCAGTTATCAGGGTTATTCAGTTAAGAGATAACCAATTAAGTGGGTTCCACTGTACTATTAACCCTTTACCTAATGAAATGGCCGCATCTGCCAGCTTAATTTCAACAAATCCAGATCATGTGATCCCCCACCGAGCTTGTTCCAATGAGGGGTCACATGTGGTTTTGTTGAAATTTTTTGAAAAATTTAAAATAATTAAATAAATTTTGATATCGTGTGGGTTGGGTAAAGGGTTAAAAGAAGACAAATGCTGCAGGCATTTGTAGGAATTTTTGCTCAAAAATGCATGAGCACCACAGCAAGCCTATCATTCTGAGACAGACAATCACCCCCTTGATTTTCCTTCCAGGCACGTGTTGGATCGCTCACCTCGTCAAGCGACTATCATCTTAACAACACTTCAAACTACCATACCGACCAATCAGTTGGCCCACTTCCGTGCATAAGCCCTGCCCCCAACTTTCTGAAAAACATTTAATTGGAAGGCACCCCAGAATGAGCCCACTACAGATTTTCCAACATTATTTTTTAGGGACATGTAACACTTACTGATAATTACACCAACGATGGGGATTTCCCAAGTTTCCAATCAAAATAAAATGTTACTTGTTTTTGTTGATGTTTTCATTTTATTCATTATCACAATAACACTGAACCTAACATAAAATTTTAAAATCATTTTGATGAGTTTCTTTTTTATATCACTTTATTCTTTCATCGCAGCTGAATTAAAATTCAAAAAATGTCTTTAGTGTTGTCAATTTTGTTTCTTCACTCTGTGCTAAGCCTTTATGTTTAGAAATGAACGGGAAATTCCCAGTTCATAATTAATTCTTCTTCCGGGAGACGACTTACATATAAGCTTAAAGCTTTCTGCGAATCCCTCCTTTAAACAGTAACAAATTTCCCTGTCTTTAGTTGTTTCATTGTAATACTGTATCTTTGTTGTTCATATTTTTTTGTTGCTCAACAATTGTTGTATGCATTTATCAATTATTGAATAAATATTGTTTAAACTAATTCTTCCAGGCAGTATGGCGAGTCCAGGTAGTGTTTTCTTAGTTGGAAAATGAGTTGTTTGGTTATCTAAAGCAGCCATTTTGAAAAGGCACTTCAAAAAGGAAATATAACTTCGCACCTTTGTAATAATATCCACTTTGTTAACCCCCTGCACACTGATGTCAAAATATCTAAATTTCAAGCAGAAAAAATTTCCCTTAATGCATCTAGAAATTTAACCAATTCAATCTCGTTTGACAGAGCTCATTGAGCCCTGTCAAACGAGACTGAATTGGTTAAATTTCTAGATGAATTATGGGAAAAAAACAGCTTCCTGAAATTTTGGTATATTGACATCAGAGTGCAGGGGGTTAAATATGACATAAAACGCTGTTTGCAAACATACATGTGAAACCATTTTGAAATTAATATTAGGGAGTCTCTATGAGCACCACAGCAAGCCGATTAAATAAAGCGTTTTTTTATGAGCACGGCCATGTGGTTTATTCACATTTCATGTCACATATGTTTGTTCAACAGTTGCAACTTGAATGGAGATCAGTAATGTTTGTGGTCATCGATACTGTGTACAAAAGAGACAGCTTTGTAAGGTGAGAATTTTTCTTAACTCATGCTACAATTCAACCTTGACACGAGAGTGATGCGCTAAAGCGGTAATGAGCAATTAAAATTGCCATAACTTTCAAATTTAGTAGACTAATAGTTGATTATATCTTTGTCGCATCATTCGCATCGAGTCACAGTCCCCAGTATTTGTTATATTGATATAGCCAAAGACTTTAGTGTTTTTATACATGGTGATGCACAATAGCATATTAATGACTTCAGTGTTTTTATACATGGTGATGTACCTAGCATATTAATAACTTCAGTGTTTTTATACATGGTGATGTACCATAGCATATTAATGACTTCAGTGTTTTTATACATGGTGATGTACCATAGCATATTAATGACTTCAGTGTTTTTATACATGGTGATGTACCTAGCATATTAATGACTTCAGTGTTTTTATACATGGTGATGTACCTAGCATATTAATGACTTTAGTGTTTTTATACATGGTGATACACAATAGCATATTAATGACTTTACTGTTTTTATACATGGTGATGTACCATAGCATATTAATGACTTCAGTGTTTTTATACATGGTGATGTACCATAGCATATTAATGACTTCAGTGTTTTTATACATGGTGATGTACCATAGCATATTAATAACTTCAGTGTTTTTATACATGGTGATGTACCATAGCATATTAATAACTTCAGTGTTTTTATACATGGTGATGTACCTAGCATATTAATAACTTCAGTCTTTTTATACATGGTGATGTACCATAGCATATTAATGACTTCAGTGTTTTTATACATGGTGATGTACCATAGCATATTAATGACTTCAGTGTTTTTATACATGGTGATGTACCTAGCATATTAATGACTTCAGTGTTTTTATACATGGTGATGTACCTAGCATATTAATGACTTTAGTGTTTTTATACATGGTGATGTACCATAGCATATTAATGACTTCAGTGTTTTTATACATGGTGATGTACCATAGCATATTAATAACTTCAGTGTTTTTATACATGGTGATGTACCATAGCATATTAATAACTTCAGTGTTTTTATACATGGTGATGTACCATAGCATATTAATGACTTCAGTGTTTTTATACATGGTGATGTACCATAGCATATTAATGACTTCAGTGTTTTTATACATGGTGATGTACCATAGCATATTAATGACTTCAGTGTTTTTATACATGGTGATGTACCATAGCATATTAATGACTTCAGTGTTTTTATACATGGTGATGTACCATAGTATATTAACCATTTACCCAACAAATCGGCCACATCCGCCCGCGTAATATGCAAATTCAGCAGTTCTTATTATTCTTATATTATTCTTCTAATAACTTCAACAAAACCATATCATGTGACCCCTCGTTGGAACGAGCTCATTGAGTTCATTCCAACGAGGGGTCACATATGGTTTTGTTGAAATTTTTTGAAAAATTTAATAAAATGATACTTAAAATAATAAATTTTGATATAGTCTGTGTTGGGTAAAGGGTTAATGACTTCAGTGTTTTTATACATGGTGATGTACCATAGCATATTAATTAGTAGTTTTCGATTAGGGAGAAGAGCACTGCCCATCTGTGAAAAATTTAAGGAGAACTACCGATGGCTCGTCTATCTTTTTAAAAAACACAGGCCTGCTATCATAAATGTGTTGGAATTTCAGTTACAAAAATCAAGTTTATGCCCCCTTTGATGGCTTCATTTTCAAAATCACTACCCTATACCCCTCCAATCGGAAACCTCTAGCCACGTCTCCGATGACAGTCTGCTTATTTACAGGCCTGGACGGTAATCAAAGCAAAAACCCATTAAAACTCTGAAAATGTGTTACTGGTCATGAGTAAGACAAGTCTGTCCAAGATGGATAAAGAACTATTATTTATATTAATTCATTTTCCTTCCCCCAAAACAAATCGTATTCCTTCTCCCACTCACCGAGAGGAAAATTCCACTCCCCACATCGTATTTCCACGATCGGCGATGAAGGACTATTTTTTTTATTGTGCACAAATCGGTTGAGTTGAAACAATTTTAAAGGGTTGTTTTGGGGAAAAAAAATAAGTAGAAAATAAAATAAATAAAAATGTTCACTGCTCGGATTTGAGAATAATTTTATCCTCTTGTGGGCCTTGTGGATTATTTCACTGGGCTAATGCCTCGTGACATAATCCTCCATGTGCCCCACTTGAGGATAATTATTATTATTATTTATTGGTGTTTAAGGTCACATATTTCTGCACAATGGCTAATCGTGACCGTGACAGTTTTACGAGTGGAGGAAGCCAGAGTACCCAGAGAACACCACAGAGCATCGACGAGCAACTGTCAGCTACTCAACATTCTAACTCTGTTCAAGCAAGGTTACAGCGGTTGAAGACGTGTGCACCATCGACGAGCAGTATGCCTTAGTACACAGCATCATCATGCCCCCATGTAGACAACCAGGATAATGTGCCCTGCCCAAGGATACAACATGGGGATCGAACTCGGGACCTCCAGCATAGAAGTCCAACACCTCCAGTGGGATGCTATATACCAAATATCAAAAGATTCTGACTGGAACGGATGTGAAGAAGATTTTTGAAGAATATTCCTCGTACTGAACAAAGCTATAATTCAGGCTTCCAAAGGGAGCCCAAATATGAACCCAGGGACTTGGCTTGAACAAACTTGAATCTCACGTGAGAGTCTTGAATGTTTTTCCCATTACCCACAGTAATGTTACTACAACCGATAGCAATTTTTTTGGACCTTTCCATTCTGTTGGTCCAAAGAAAGCTTCACGCCAAATAAGAATTCTCAGTGCCGTGTAGTTTTAGAGATATGGGCGTTTTAAGAAAAAAGTTTTTTGGCATAAATTAAGTACTTCTGCCCCAATAAGCCCTCAAATCAAATTTGGTTCAAATCAGCCTCTGTTTTGAAAATAGAAATTTTGGGCGGGGCAAAAATTCTTGCCCATAACAATGGCAAATATAGCTCCTCGAACTTCTCTTGAACAAATCTGTGTCTACACCTCAAAAAGGAAGTTGTACACCAAATATCAAGTCTCTGCTACTGCTAGTTCATGAGAATATTTTTTAACATTTGAGCACACTTTTTGGGTGTGGCCCTACAAGGGGCGGGGCAACTTGATTTGAACATAACATAACAAACAATTATCTCAAATTTCACTTAAATCGGTTCAGCAGTTTTGGAGAAGTTGCAAACGCCATGTTCACGGACGTCAGACGGTGAGTGATGACTATAGCTCACCTGACTGAAAGTCAGGTGAGCTAACAAGAGGAATGTTACATCCCAGCGACTCACCAACATCCACGCTTGATACAGTCAATCCAATGTCAAGAAAGCTCCTTGAAACTGCATTTTTTTCTTAAAATCACCCCAAATATTGGAAATATTCAATTTTTAATGGGACATATTGTAATTATCACAAAGTTAATATTACTGCAATAGTTTTCCATAATTCATGTCAACAATATCAACGACTTGGATAGACACCACAGAAACAAAATTCACCCTAACACAAACTGTTAAACCTAAAATTGACTTAGTCTGAGAAAAACATGAACATTTTTACGGAAAAATAAAAAAAATTCAGCTAAATCTTCACATGCAGAAGGGTTAATGCCTGAAGAAGTTATGGAAGTTAAAAAATTTATAGTAATTTATATATTTTTTATACTTACCAATGACCCAGACTTAGCTGGTGCTAATCTCCATAATTCAGGGCCAAACACAAATTTTGCCCCCCCAATCCCCAAAATTTGCATCAGAAACCGAAAAATACATGTCCTATATGGCCCTCCATACATCGACTCCTCTGCGCATGCGCAGTGTCGAGGAGGTCCCGAAATTGGCGCCAATTATCATTCTTACAACCAGTGCCTGGTAAGCGTTATGTACTCAGTGGGGAGGTATGAGTTCCCAACTCCTGGGAGGGCCATCCCCGTCTGGGTCATTGGTAAGTATAAAAAATATATAAATTACTATAAATTTTTTAACATTTTTATACTGTACCAATGACCCAGACTTAGCTGAATAGTAAATAGGCTGGAGGGCCTAGGACATAAAGGAAAATCCAATAAGCTCAATTATGTATAATAGAATATCCTCTCCAGGAGAAAAGAAGAGATAGGCTTTACATGTATCTTTCCTATTTATAATAAAGAAGAAAGACACAACACCGATCAGTAATTGAGCATAATAATCAATGATCTCTATTAACATCCAGTATAACCCTTTATACTAATATTTTTAAAGGTAAGCCAATAAATAAAGGAAGTCCAGAGAAATGAGACTCTTTATATTCATTAAAAGTGTCCGAGGATTGTATATTAACGCTCGTTTGACACATGACATATACAAATGCTTCACACCGAGCTACACTTTAAAAATATTACATGGATGATTAAACATTATCTTTACACTTTAAAACCATCCCGGTACCGACTCACAATTACTGACTCTGGGGAAGGTATTCCCTTGCTTTTCACTATAAAGCAGGTGACCTAAGGGAACACCCGCCCCCCCCCCCCCCCTTCCCCTTGCCCTGGGTCAAATACCCCAGAGCGAAGATGGCAGCAGGACAGAGTCACTGCCGGAACAGAAAGCCTACATAACTATAGTTGCAACTGTTTAGTGGACGATATTCTGAGCAACTGATAACGGACCTAAACAATGGAGGTCTCCAGAAATGGACTCAATATTTCTGAGATGAAAATTAGTGAATGTGGAAGGTTGAGACCAATATGCAGCCTTCATTAGATCAGTAATAGCAATACAATTAGCATAGGCCCAAGAAGTAGAAAGAGCTCTTACTTCATGGGCTGAGATCTTGAGTGCCGACTGCTGAGAAGAAGATAATTTTTCATAAGCAGTTCGAATAGTTAATTGAATCCATCTAGCAATAGAATGGACCATAATATCCTTTCTATTAGGCATCAAAGACAGAAAGAAACGTTTACGTCCCTTTCTGATAAACTCAGACCTACGTCTGTAAATACGTATTGCTCTAACAGGACACAGTAGAGGCCTACGCCCATCAGATGATGGAAGGGCCTTAATAATAATAGGTTCAGGATACTTATTAGGAGCCTGATTCTTGGCCAAAAATCCAACATTAGTGGTAAAGGTAATAGTATTACCGACACTACGGTAGTGAGAATCCTCCACAGATAGTGCATGAAGCTCACTAACTCTTCTAGCAGAAGAGAAAGCTAAGAGAAAAGCTGTCTTATATGTTAAGAATTTGAAGTCAACTGTGTCAAGAGGCTCAAAAGGAGCTTCTTTTAGCTTAAGAAGAACCCAGGCCAAATTTCACTTCGGAATTAATCTAAGGGTTCTAGGTCTATTTATCGAAAAATTTCTAACTAACTTTGATAAAGAGACATTAGTTCCAATCCTCAAGCTATCATGATGTGCATATGTATCAGATAGCATAGACCTATAACCCTTAATGGTGATAGGCTGCAGATTAATCTCATCAAACAAGTATACTAGAAAGTTTGCTATGTCTGGAATGGAGGGATCATAAATATCTACTGAATGATCCTCACACCACTGACAAAAGACCCTCCACTTAGCAGCATAGTTTAGCGAAGAGGAGGTCCTCCTGCAGTTAGAAATCGCGTCCACTGCTCGTCCTGTAAAATGTTTTCCGTGCAAGAAGGACCGCACAATGGAAATACGTGAAGGTTTAGACCTTGCGGATTGTGATGGAGGATGCGCGATTTCCCTTGCGAAAGAAGATCTTCCCGTTGAGGAAGCTTCCTCAGCATGTCCCACAACAGACACCTGAGTAGATTTATCCACGGTCTCTGTGGAGACAGAGATGCTACCAACAGAATCTTGCATTGCGATTGTTTTATCTTGAGCAATATCTGCTGAATCAACGGCACTGGAGGATACGCATATCCTATCATTCCGTCCCAAGAGATCGAGAGAGCGTCTACTGCAAACGCTTGAGGATCCGGACAAGGTGACACATACGTCTGCAACTGATTGTTGAGATGTGTCGCAAATAAATCTATCATTGGCCGTTCCCATTGGTAGCAAATCTGATTGAATACTTGCTTGTTGAGAGTCCATTCTGACGGCAACAGGCGACCCCTCCGTGAAAGGGAGTCTGCCAAGACGTTCAGACGACCCGGAATATGACGGACGGAGAGAAGAATCTGATGTTCTAGTACAAACAGAAGAATTCTTTCCGTTAGATTGAGCAACGGAATGGAATGAGTGCCGCCTTGGTTCCGAATATACGCAACTACTGTCGTATTGTCGGACATAATTTGCACATGTGCATTCTGAATCACGTCTATCCAATGACGTAGAGCAAGCCAAATCGACATCATCTCTTTGATGTTGATGTGCTTGCTCAGAAACAGCGGATCCCAAAGACCCTGGCACTTCAAATCCGATGGGCTCAGTGTCGCGCCCCAGCCTGTTTGACTGGCATCCGTCATAATCGTAAAGCTCGGATCTGGCAACTGCAGTGGAACTCCCTGAGTTAACCACTGTATGTCTGCCCAAGTCTGAATCTCTTGTTTCACTTGGCTTGACAAGAGTATGTCCGTTTCAAGCGAATGAATCTTCACTCTCCAATTCTGAGTCAGATAGACCTGGAGAGGACGAGTGCGTAGCCGCCCCATCAGAATGAGATCCGAGGCAGCTCCGCACAGACCTATTAGTCTCATGAATTCCCTTGCTGACACTTTGTCTGAGTGAAGACAATAGCGAGCATAACAACTGACTAATTTTGCTCTGGTTAACGGCAGACGAACGAGATTGTTGTGCGTCTCGAAGCTCATTCCCAGGTGGGTAAATGACTTGGACGGCACCAGATCCGACTTCTCTTCGTTTACTATGAAACCGAGACGTCGGAGCAATAGAAGCAGATTGTGCATGTCGTTCTGAAGCGTTAACTCGTTGCCGTATCTCTGAAGAATATCGTCTAGGTAAGCAGACGAATGAGCTCGGAAATGAGTCATTACCGAGTTCATTACTCGAGTGAATGCCCAGGGCACTAGATTCAGACCAAAGCACATCGCTCGGAACTGATAAACAACACCTAGGACAGCGAAGCGAAGATACTTTCTGAACGCCGGATGTACCATGACGTGAAAGTATGCATCCTTGAGGTCTATGCTCGCAGCATAGTCGTTCACTCGAATGCTCGCTCTGACCGATCGAATGGTCTCCATATAAAACTTTGGAGCCACGATCAGCTTGTTTATCCAGCTTAAGTCGATCACTGGACGGAACGAGCTGTCTGGCTTCGGAACCAGAAAAAGATGGCTGTAGAAACCTGGAGATTCCTGGTTTTCTACGACCTCTATCGCGTTCTTCATTAAAAGAGACTGGACTTCTGATAGAAGTGCCGTTCTTTTCTGACAATTTGACGGAAGCTGAGTCCATCTTGGACTTCGAGTTAACGGAGGCTTGCCTTTGAAGGACAGTTTTAGTCCTTCTGAAATAACCCCTAGAACCCAAGGGTCCTCCGTAATTGATTCCCAATTGCTTGAGAAACTCGACAGTCTTCCGCCCACCGGAACACGACAGAGGTCTAGACCATCACTTCCTGGATCCGCGAGGCTTGCGGTAGGAGAAACCACGTCATCCGCGACCCGCACCTCGCCCCGTCGGCCTAGGGGCGTCTGACCGGTTATTTCGGCCAGCAATAACGGCCCCTAGTCGAGTCGCTACTCTGCCGGTCTCTAGAGTAAGACCTAGAGGACGCATAGGAACCTCTATAGGAACTTCCCCTGGACGAACTCGTCCCGGAAGTGCCTGGCCTACTCCTGTCTGCTGGTTCCGATTTCTTGGAAGCAGACTTAAACAACAGAGAGTCCGAAGCTTTCTTTGTTAATTTATCGTATATATCAGAAAGCTTGCCACTGAAGAGAAACTCTCCAGAGACCGGAGCGACTCTAAGAGAGTTTTTCACCTTACTGTCCACGCGTGTGGAAGTAGCCAAGGCCGCGTCACGTCGAGCTAACTCCAGATTTGCCACTGAAAGGGCGGAGTTATAAGTGGAAAACGCTATGGCCCTGGACAGAACTCTTAAAGACGTTTGTACGTCTTGAAATTCAGGTCCTTCAAAGCGTAATGACAACGCTCTAGTAAGGTGATCTGCGTAGGAAAGAGCGTCTAAACTAGCTCTGTTAGATGATATCGTCGTTTCCATCGTAGACGACGGAAGTGACATAGACGACGGCATGGATATATCAAGGTCTTCAGCCTAATCGTCTAAACGCAGAGGAACTCTCTGGATGCCCTGACCTGCCGTATCAAACTTGTTCCTTTGATTAATAAACGGCAGCTGTAGAGCAGATGCCGGTAGGAAGGCTGACCTGCCCGTCTTGTTGGCAAGTTTATCAATAGCGTCATTCAATAACTCAAAAATCCGAGAGACATTCTTGGATTGTGACGGAAATTCCGGGACAATGTCCCTAAACCGATTAAAAAACTCGGTGTCCAGTGGCGCTATCACCCTCCTATCCGGCTGCGCAGCATTTTGGTCTGGCGTAACAACTTCTGGAAGATAATACCGGTTGAATTCTACGGCTATTTTATGTTGTTCCGAAAGGGAAATATCTAATTCATCAGAATCCCTTTCGCCATCCTGCCGGACCTCATGTAAATCATGTAAATCTCGGTCGTCCGCACCGGATCCAGCGGCGGAACCTACCGACCCAGCAACTTCTGACATTTCATGTTCCGACAGAGGTTCTGATGGTTGCTGGGATGCTGCGATTAACTTTGCTATCTGTGATAGCACATCCGTTACAGAGGCCTGGGGAGCGGCGGTCTTACTGGATTTAGCCGCCGGAAGCTCCCTGGACGTTGCATCCTGCATACATCTTTTATGCAAACGTCCGGATGAAGAAGGCCTCGAATCCCTGGCTACCGGATGGCGTGACCTGATCGCCGAGGAATCCCTGGTCGGCGAAGCTGACTGTAATTCACTGGTCACATAGCCAAGGTGCGGTCGAGTGTGCTGCTGAGAGGATATGGAAGCCTTATAGGTAGCCTCGGCGGACTGCCTATATACCAGAGACGTATGCTCCGACTGCGTAACACTACGGACTACAACATCTGGTCCCAGATGCTGTTGTCTGAGAGAGGGACCTCTCTCGCTTGCAGCCCGTGTCGAACTAGACAAGCTAAACACCGGACTGTCAGGCTTCCTCCGATCCATCCTCCTTTCCGTCGTCACTGGGTGTGCACGTGGATGTTTTATAGTGCTCGCAACACCCGACTCTCTCTGCTGGACCGCAACGGATGAACCAGAGTGCTGCCCCATTCGGTGAATGGACGCAACCCAGGTCGAGCTAGCAGACGTCAACCCCTTCGGGTTCCTTTCAGGGAATTGACGAATCTCCATGAGCACTTTTGCCGCTAGCTCTTCACTTGTATGTGACGACGGAGGCACACTTCTGGACGACATCACGGAAACATCACCCTGTTCTTGTTCCTCTGAAAAAGAGAGTGAAACACTAGAGTGACTCTGAGGAGAAAGAACCGGAATGGATCTTTCTCCAGGAACAACATACCGTGACACACGTTTCCAACGTTTTTCATCCCATTTGAAACACACAGAACAAAGATCAGTGCGAGTACAGAGAGAACAATTAATACGGAGATCATGAGAATCATAGGAAGACTTCCTCCTATTACAATTTGAACAATAATCATTCATAGTTGAAATGTAAACAATCAAAGTACTCGCACTAATCTTTGAAAATAAAGATACATAATACAACAATCCATTATATTCATTAATAAATAATGATTTGAAAAGAAAAAATTTCTTTAAAAAAAAAATTTTTTCAGAAGAGCCCAAGTTCCCAAAGGGAACCCTGAGCCCAATGGATCCCAAAAAAGCCTAAGTGTGGACAAAAATTTAAATTCATTTTGAAAAAATTAATGAGACACTTACGGACAATAATAATGTATCTTACTATGAATAAGAGATGCAGAAGACAAAAAATCACTATCAGCAGTAACTGTTGTCAACCTAAGCAAAAGTGTCAACAAACCGGAAACATGACTCCAGGCACTGAAACAACATGGCCCGAAATCAGTCACCAATTAAAACACTATCTGATGCAAAACAGAGGCTTCCACAGAAGAAACTGTAGAACATCAGATGGTAGATGCAGACCAAAACGCCTAAACACCCCTAGGGTGAGGACGTAAACATGGGGAAAAAACAGAAATAAATCTGTTACGAAGCCAAAACTCCCAAGAAATTTTAGTAATAAACATTACACAAAATTAAGCCAAAACATGGGAGAATAGCTAGGGGGGAATAAGGAAGGTAGAGAGGAAACACTGATCAAACAATGGTACTTCATAGCAAGAATGACAACATCAAGGTTTCAAGCGACGCGATTACTATATTTTAATTATTTACTGTAAAATTACCGTAAATTTAGCGAAAGACCGGCATTTATGGCCCGGAATCATGATAATAAAACATACCATGTATTGCTGTCACTTAGTGTAATACGCATTTTGATTGGGCACCTATAAACTCATTGGGATACAAGACGATTCGGCAGAAATGCATGTCAACAACAGTGCACCTTGGCTCTGCTAAGAGAGCTATCAAAATCTGGTAATTCATTCCAGTTGAGAAATCATTTCTGTGTGAACAGTCAATTATTTTTATTAAGTAACAAGCGATGAATATCTGGCAGTGGGCTTTAGTAACAGCGTGAATGTATTCAGCACAAATCCTATTCACTTCTTCCGTTTGGAAAAACCGGACGTTCTCTGAGAGGTTCGTGCTTCCTGGTCCAATCACCATTCAGTATTCACCAATGGAGCAAATTTATCAGCTCTGCATAAATTATAGCCGCAATGTGCGCTTTTTTGTTACTTGGCACCTAACACATCGTCATGACCCAAAGTTGGGATTCGGATCATTCCTTTAATGAAAACCATGAAAGCACCAAATCGTCCAGGTTTCATGTTACCGTTCGATACGGATATGCCCAAATACCGTACTGAATGCACAGTGCTGTCAATTGGTGGCTGCATTCTTCATTGCATGTTAATTGTTCTTGCCAACAACATGACAATCGGGCATCACTCCCAAGCATTCTCGCCAAAAAATTGCCACGACAAATCTTTTTTTTTAATCGACGGGGCTGGATGCACGATAGTGCACATCACTTCAAATAGTAGCAAGCGATCTAGGCTATAACGTACCTACGGTTTTCAAAAGCTAAAGACTGTACCACGCAGCTCCGAATCTGACGACTCGCCTTGCATTTTCCATGAAATCACTTTGTTCTGGTAGCTTGTAGGGTATCAATCTACTTTTAATTTGGGTGGGAACAAATTTTTTTTTCTACCTGCATGTTAAAATTTTCACTGGAAAATTGTAACATGCTGTTATTGATTCACGAGTGCATAATGCCCCTGTCTCCATTTTTACGAGGGCATTTTATTGCTCCCGTGGGATTTTCTTCCTGGGAAGGACTGGTTTGGGTTGACAATTTTAGGTGAAAATTCACAGTATTTGGGTTGGATTTATTTATTGGATTTAATGTCACTTTTGACAGCCTGGTTCAGACATTTTTGCAGGTGGAGGAAACCGGAGTATTCAGAGAGAACCATCAAGCAATGGAGAGCAACTGTCAGACACTGCAACATACTAACTCCACACACGGAGAGTTAGCATTGGTTGAAGACAAGTGCACCACCAACGTGCAGAATGCCCTTGGTACACAGTGCCACCATGCCCCCATGTGGGCAATCAGGATTAAGTGCTTTGCCCAAGGACACAATACAGTTACCCCTGGCAGGGATCGAACCATGAACCATCCAGTTTGAAATCCAATTCCTTAATCACTGAGCCACCACATGCCCTAGGGTTGGATCAGGCCTGCACGTTATATCAATAAACCAATATATTTATTCAAACCAATATCGATTGAATACCGGTGTAATTACAAAAATATCGGTTTATCGTCATTATTTATTTACCCGCAACTTAATTGTCAAGATGTCTTTACTTTTTCTACTGTAGCTCCAAATGATTAATATTATCGCTTTACCCAAGGAATCGGCCACATGTGACCATGAAATATACAATTTCAGCAGATGAAAAAATAATTTTAAAAAATTTAAACAAAACTATATCATGTGACCCATCATTGGAACAAGATCGTTGAGCCCCTTCCAATGAGGGGTCACATGACACTGTTTTGCAGGAATTTTTGGAAAAAATTTGATAAACTAATATTTAACCCTTTACCCAACGAATCGCCTGCATCCGCCCGCGTAATATGCAAATTCGGCAGTTGAAAAAATCTTATTTTTCAAACAATTTCAACAAAACCATATCATGTGACCCCTCGTTGGAACGAGCTCGATGAGCTCGTTCTAATGAGGGGTCACATGATATGGTTGTGTTGAAATTTTTTGAAAAATTTCAAAAAATGATATTTAAAATAATAAATTTTGATATCGTCTGCGTTGGGTAAAGGGTTAAAATAATAAATTTTGATATCATCTGCGTTGGGTAAAGGTTTTTCGAACCACATCATCAAGGCACGCTGATTTGTTCCAACTGTGATGTCTCAAGTCTCGATTGTGGTACTTATGTTCAGATATCTGAACAGTTTTTTATACACCGGTATACTGCAGTATTCTATTTTGAATATCGTGCAGCACTAGGTTGGATACTGTTGTGATAGGTTAAATATTACTACAATGGACTTCAGTAACCCAAGACTACAATATCAATAACATGGAAAGACAAACACAAGAGGTATGTTAACTCCCCCTTCACTCAACTACATTTCTCTTTGATAGTCACTTTTATTTAATGCTCAGGCATCAATTCACGCTGAAAAATTAAGTCATATTCCCCTGTCGGTCGGCAAAACGAAATATCAAAATGATATTTAGAAATCGATATTTCATCGTAGGTTCGGATGACGAATCACATGTACTTTAAACGAGTCAGCACATCAGTAATGAATTCCAGAGTCCCAAATACAAACGAATTCGAATAATTGATAGTGACAGTGACTAAATCAATTCATTAAATCAGCAGTTTCAAAGTTTGACTTTCTCATTCACCTTCCAGCGAAAAGCCGAAATCACTTTCAAATTTCTTCAGTTCAACTTCACACGTCTTCAGTGCATTGAGTTCAAAAAAAATAAAATGATGTGTCTTGTTATTGAAAATAAGAAAGTGGTGTTTTTTGTTATTGTTCTATTTCTTCGAAACACATTGCGATTATTTCAATTCGCCAGCCTTGGTAAATCGTAAAGTTAGGGGAGAAATAAGACGGGACTACTTTTTGTGCGGATATTCACACATTCCAATGGTTGGAGTTTGGTTGTTGTAATTTTTGTATGGACGCCGGTTCGGCACATAAATTTTGCGCCTTAATGGCAAATAAAGGCCACAAATTGGAGAGTTTGTAGTCGTAGAGCATTAAATAAAAAGAAAATTCACGAAAATTTGATGAATACCGAAAATATCTCGTTCGTGGCTACAAGAAATATGAGGATCTTCACTCGCGACTGCGTCGCTCGTGAAGATCCTCATATTTCTTTGTAGCCACTCACGAGATATTTTCGGTATTCATCAAATTTTCGTGAATATCCTCTATATATTTATTTATTGGTGTTTAAGGACACTTTCGACAGCCAGGGTCACCTCGTGTTGGACAGTTTTATGGGTGGAGGAAGCTGGAATACCCGGTGAGAACCACTGAGCAATGGCGAGCAACTGTCAGACTCCCCAGATACTACAGATCATACTAACTCCACACAAGCAGGGTGAGCATTGGCTGAAGACAAGTGCTCCAGCGACATACACAATGCCACCATGCCCCGTGGGCAATGGGGATGAAGTGTGTTGGCCAAGTACACAATGCTGTTGCCACAGCAGCCTGCACTTCTACTACCTACTGAGCCACCGCATCCCCTTTGATAGTCAGTTAACCCTTTACCTAACACGAAATGAAGACGACACTTGCAAACAAGATTCTCGAATAACTATTTTCATTTTTTTGCATCAAAACATAGCTTATGACCCCTCACTAGAAGGACCTCAACGAGCTCGTTCCAGTGGGGGTCATAAGCTGTTTTTGAGAAAAAAATGAAAATTCAAAGGTGACTTTTGTGAATAGCACTTGGGCTGCACGGTATTCAGATTTTAGTACTGGGTAAGATATTAAAAGCAGTACCGTGGTATACCGGAAGACAGTGGAGAAAACGAGGCAAATACAACAGAAATACGCAATACAAAAAGTAATTCCTGTAGGCCATACGTTCCAATAAAAACTAGACTTTTTCAGACTGTTGATTGCAGTGACTCCCTCTGTGTCAAGACAGTATTTTCAGCCTGTTTCCACGGAGTATAAATAATATCAAATAGAAAATGACAGAATCCAAACGTTCCGAGTCACCACACAATTAACCTATAACTATTAATTAATACGCTTACACATTAACAGCAGCACCACAACCATGGTGGTTTGATGTTCAGTGAAACTATGAAACATTTTTCACAGAAATAAATTACTCTTTTCCCTTGGATAACAGCAAGCAGTAAGTAATAAGTCAGCAGCTCAAAATATTTTTTTTATCGATCACATCCCGTTAATATAATATCTGTTTTCCCTATTTTCGCGTAGCATATTTTGTTTATTTTCAAGAATGTCTTACTCGAAAATTGAATACCGCCTTGCAAAATTAAATACTGTTTGTGACGTTATACCCATAGTTAAATTTTATGGACGATATTCAACTGGTTACGATTTTGATACCAGTAACAACCGGTATACCGAAATACTGTGCATCCCTAAATAGCACTTACCGGTTTTGGCTATTACGCTGCGTAAAGGGTTAAATAAATGACAAACTATAAAATGTGAGGCACATAATTATTGAAATCCTTTTCCTTCTCAAAGAAATTAACTGTAATATTAATCTACTAAGTAGAAGTGTTTGTTTGTTTGTTTGTTGGTGGTTAACGTCACATATTTATGCACTATGGCTAATCGTGACACAACATGGAGATGAAGTCAAGTGTAGTCAATCGTTGATCAACATGTTGCCCATTTTAGAGGACTTTCACCCCAAGCATTGGTGACTGGGTCCTATTTTACTAGTAAAGCGGAACTGGTTTACCACAGTAAACAAGTGCTGCTTACTTCCCGGGGTTCCCACGGGGAAAGTAGAAGTGTTAAAGGAACTTATAATCACAATAAAACACACATATGACAAATATACATCACCATAATGTGCAATAAAAACAACATTACTTCAACACAAACTCTTACTAAATCGGACATTGATGTTACCGGGGTCACGATATTACCTCACCTCTACTTCGTAGTACAGGAGCAAACAAAATGGCTACCATTCTTGACTTATCATTCATTGGAAAGAGGGCTTTCCAATAAATGATAAAAGATTTAATTAAGTTTACATCTTCAATTAACATGTGGATTATAACCATACAATTAACAAGCACCTGTTTCCATAACGATAAACTGTTCTACACAAAAAAATATACAGTTTTTACCTGAATATCACAATATGATTTTCTGGAGACAAATGACACAGTGACTGGGAAGAAATCATCAGGATGACCAGCTATGTGGAATTCCATACTTCCTGATTTGTTGCTCATATCAATAAGTGGTAGAGTCCAAATTAATAAATTTTTACTTCTTTCATAATTATATTCTCCCTCACATTCATTCACCACAGGAGCTCCAACTCCAGACCTGTAAATATAAAAATCTATCAGGGAATGGATGCAAACTCGATAACAATTGTCTATGTAGTTTATAAATAGAGAAGTTGCTGAAAATGAAAAAAAAAATTTCCAGAAAACCCTATCATGTGCTCCATGAGCTCATTCCAATGAGGGTTCACGTGGTTTTACCGAATTTTTGTTTTAAATTTCAAGAAAAAATCAAATTTTGATATTGTGTGCAGTGCATAAAGGATTAAAGGCCTTTGCCTTGATGTGAACGGTCACCTTAGATGCATCAAGAACTAGTGATTAACCGGCGTTTGGCAATTGCATCTGACATCGGCCGATTTTAAGCCATCGGTACAAGTGTTTGAACATTCGTTCAAGACGATGGTTACTTGGAACACCATTTGATAAAAATTGTTTGAGTTTATGTTTGATTCACAATTTCATACAAGCAGTATCAAGCTTAAAAAGTTACCACAATGATTGGAAGGAATCATGATTGGTCTTATCTCATTGATTGGTTTGATCCGCCCTTTGATAGCTGCTCAAGACACAGGTGCAATGTGTCATGTGATGACTATGAAATACGACATCAGCAGAAACAAGTTAACCCTTCACCCAACGTAACGGACAAAACTGGCCAGTGCTCTTTTTAAAAATCACCATTCACTTTTCATTATTTTTTTTATTTTTTCTCTCAAAAACGATCTCGATGAGTTCATTCCAATGAGGGGTCATATGCTCATTGGAACGATCTCGATGAGCTCATTCCAGTGAGGGGTCATATATGCTATGTTTTCGAGACAAAAAAATGAAAATATTTAGTTATTCAAGAATTTTGTTTGCAGGTGTCGTCTGCTTTTCATGTTAGGTAAAGGGATAACAGCATGGTGTCTTCGATCATTGATAAAAGACGCTGCGCTGTTAACTTCTTTCCAATGATGTCGTATTTTTATTTTAATGCACACACTGACATACTCTTGAGGTCAAGGAACCCATCAACCTGACTGTACTGTAAAATTAACCATATTCTATGCATTCTTGAGCTTACTACTCCTTTTGGCTGTGACTGACACCGGCACTCACAATCAGCCGATTGTACGCTCATCTAATCAGAAAGCAGATGGCAGTTGCAACTCCTTGTCGGTTAATCACTATCAGGAACTACTATATTTCAAGAACCATATGTGCCCTTTTGTTTACTGAAGTTTTAACGACACTTGCAACAGCAAGGGTCACGTCACATCAAACACTTTTATGGGTGGAGGAAGGTCAAGTACCCATAAAGGAACCACCGAGCAACTGGGAGATTTTCCAATCTTTACACACTTACCTTTGTAACTTTTATTATTGCAATGTATTTTCTTAAAATGTAAACTTTCGTTTTGCTCCCAACCATATATGCCCTAGGTCTTGAACACAATTGCCATGGTCGCTTTTATTATTACAATGTATTTTCCTAAACTTTAAATGTTCAATTTTTGCTTCCAAAACATATTTTATGCCTCCTCATCGTTATGAGACAAATGAAATCCCTGAAGTGCATGAAAGATCAGAGGTTCATGTTTTGGAAGTAGAAGAGGAAATGAACAAAAAACAGGGCTTATATTTCATCTAAATTTGTGAGAATCCGTTTGGATTCTTGTGAAAATGGTTGCGAGAATCCATACCTACTACGAGTGTGCCAGGATCCCGTGACGCCACCATGGTGGAATCGCTGTTGTATACTGATAACACATGTTAACCTTTTACCCAACACACCTTTTTAATTTTTAAAACTAAGTTTGATAATTTTTAAACAATAAATAATAAATAAATGATAAAATAATTAAATGAACAATTTTTAATAATAAAATCTTACAAATATGGCTGTCATTGGAACAGGCTCAATGAGCCGGTTCCAATGACAGCCATATTTGTAAGGTTTTATTGACAAAGTGTCAGGATATTTTCAGGTCATGTTAGCCTTCTATTGGTTAATTTGTTGCTGCTGTGTTAGTTAAAGGGTTAAATTGACTCAATTTTTTTCACGCGAATCCTAGCAGAGGTGCAGCGAAATACATGGATTCTCATCGGTTTTATTGCGCGAATCTTTGTGTGAATCGATTCTCGGAAAAACTAGTGTTCTAACAATTAATCAATTAACCCATACTGGGATGCTTAGGGCTTCTTACAGTTTTGCTGCCATTTGAAAACTCACTCATGACTGAAGTGTAGAAATCTTGTGTGTTTGTGGACTCTGACAATTGGGAAATAAGCAGAAGGTATCTTATGCAAATCCAGCATAAAATACTCTTGGGTTTCATCAAGTCCATGCAATTTATGTGAAATTTGATTTAAGTTATACATTTATTCATTGGTGTTTAAGGTCACATACTTATGCACAATGGCTGACCGTTTTATGGGTGGAGGAAGCCGAAGTACCCGTAGAGAACCACTGAGCATCGACGAGTAACTGTCTGCTCCTCAACATTCTAACTTTGTTCAAGCTCCACTCAAGCAGGGTTACAGCGGTAGGAGAAGGGCTGCACGGTATTTCGATAAACCGATATATACCGGTACTGAAACCCATATCGATTGAATACCGGTGTAATTACAAAAATATCGGTTTATCGTCATTATTTATTTACTCACGATTTAATTTTCAAGATGTCTTGAGTTTTTTAACTGTAGCTCAGAATGAATAATATATCGCTTTACCCAAGGAATCGTCCGCATATATGTAATATACCAATTCAGCAGTTTAAAAAATAATTTTCAAAAATATCAACAAAACTAAATCATGTGACCCCTCATTGGAATGAGCTCAACGAGCTCATTCCAATGAGGAGTCACATGATATTGTTTTGAAGAAATTTGATTTAAAATAATAAATTTTGATATCGTCTGCGTTGTGTAAGGGGTTTTCGAACCGCATCCTCAAGGCATGCTGTTCCCACTGTGATGCCTCAGGTGTCGATTGTGGTACTTATGTTCAGATATCTTAGCAGGTTTTTGATATACCGGTATACCGCGGTATTTTCTTGAATACCGTTACTGGTATTCTGTTTTAAATATCGTGCAGCTCTAGGTTGTAGACATGTGCACCATCAACGTGCAATACGCCTTAGTACACAGCATCATCGTGCCTCCATGTGGGCAACCGGGATAAAGTGCCTTGCCCAAGGACACAACGCGGGTTGTACTGGATGGGGTTCAAACTCAGGACCTCTAGATTAGAAGTCCAACAAACTACCACTGACCCACCTTTGATTAAGTTACATTCTGTCAGAACTGGGTATTTTATGCGAGATTTGTTTTTGTTACATTCAGAGTTTTTCTCTTGGTCTGAATTCACTAATACAAATTATTACCATCTCATGGGGCATTCTCTGGCAAATAACAGAACATTGCAGGGCATTCCCATTTAAATATTTCCAATCAGTACCAGGTAATAATGAAATAAAGTTTTTAATTATTGCCCGGCAACCTGACTAAACTTCTATTTCCAGTAAAAATTTTTTTTTTTTTACAAAGTTCATGAGTTTCAACACACCAAACTTTGGGGTTTTGAGAAGAGTTCTGTGCAGAAAAATACTTTATATGTACAAGTAATATTCCCCTATCCTTCAAATCTATTATAGAGTAACTCGATGGTTTCTCTATAGCTGGCGGTGATAATAGTAATAACATGACTTTGTCTGGTATTACAGTTCTGTTAGCATCCTTCCAGAAATGAATGATTAACAGCCCTTTGTCCTATCAGTGGGCCCTTGACCTCATCTCCAGCTACTAATAAGATCTTGGGCCATTTATCATTTCTATTGGGCAAATAATGAGCCATAATACCCTTGAAAATCATGTTGTTATATTATTTCCACCTAGTTATAACATTTCCATCCAGGTCCTGGGTCTATTTGCTGTTCCCAAGGAATGGGTGGTTACAGACAGGTGCTGTTCAGGCCTACTGAACAAACATTTTTTTGTAATATTGACTGTCTGAAATGCAATGTTTGGGGCTTCACGGCAGCTGTTTTGGTACCTAAAGATGTCAATCTTACAGGGCCAGACTCCAACTCTGATTTCTTTTTAGTGCAACAGAATGGAGGTCCCAAATGCCGTCTTTGGGTAAATCAAAGTTACATTACAAGTACCTTGACATTTGTTTCTAGGAAAGTCTTGGCTGCTTATACAAGCAGCCAAGACTTCCCTAGAAACAATTGTCAAGGTACTTGTAATGTAACTTTGATTTTACCAAAAGATTTGCCTAGAAAGAACTGCAAAGTCATTGGATGGAGACCGGCATTGTGTAGCAAATATGTATAAAAAAAAAATTTTCAGGGTTAAATTTATTTATTGGTGTTATTTATTTATTGGTGTTTAAGGTCACATACTTATGAACAATGGCTAATCGTGACCGTGACAGTTTATGGGTGGAGGAAGCCGGAGTGCCCGGAGAGAACCACCAGGCATCGTTGAGCAACTGTCAGCTCAACATTCTCTGTTCAAGCTCCGCTCAAGCAGGGTTACAGTGGTTGAAGATATGTGCACCATCGACGTGCAGTATGCCTTAGTGCACAGCGTCATCGTGCCCCCATGTGGGCAACCGGGATAAAGTGCCTTGCATTTATTGGTGTTTAAGGCCACATAAGTCTGTACAATGACTAATCAGAACTGCAATATGGAAATAAAGTGATATTTAGTTGATCATTTATACCGATGTTGCCCATTTTAGATGGACTTCTACTCCAAACATTGGTGACGCTGGGTCCTATTTTCCCAGCATAACAGAGCTTGTTTACAACAGTAAACAAAACTGTCTTTCATGTCAAAAAATAAACCACACTGTGTATTAAGCCCTCTGTCTAATTTGGAAACATTCCTGTAATTTTGGGACGGACACTGGTTACCCGTATGTTTGGTGGAATTTATAGGCTTGAGTGCATACAGATGATAAACATACTCACGGTAAAGGAATTGCAACAGTAACATCATTCAATTCTAATTCTGGCTGTTCTAACTCATATTCTATGTTTACATCACACCCATTTCCTGTTTCATTTGGCCAACAATTTACTGTAAACAAATAATAAATAACATGTAGATTAGCAGCTTTCATGTTATGACCTCTTTATCAGTAGACATCAAAATACGGTGAAATTTTAATGTATATGTAATGTACTAACCCTTAAGTAACCAATTCCGACTTAAATAATAACATTTTTATGCAAAGGAACATGTATTGTTTGGGCAAACTAAAAACAAATTGTTTTCTTCCAAGTACCTTGACAGCTGTTTCTTGGCAAGTCTTGGTTGCCTCTGTAGGCAGCAACCAAGACTTGAGTAGAAACAACTGAGGAGGTAGATTTTCAACGTACAGTGAAAATGTATAAAAAAATCTCCAGGCCCTCAAGGGTTAAAAGATTGTTCTATTTCAATGGTAGATCATTACCATATTACATCAGTGTTTCATTTTGGAGATTCGCTGTTGTGCTTGTGAACATATAGAAGACCTTATTTGCAACTGATATAGACTTTTAATTGCATTCCTGGAAGCGTGGTGGCTCAGTAGGTAGAGGTGCAGGCTGCAAACCAAGAGGTCCTCGTTCGATTTCCACTTGCGGCAACCGCGTTGTGTCCTTGGGAAAAACACTTCATCTCCATTGCCCACGTGGGGGCACGGTGGCATTGAGTTCTAAGGCGTACACACTTGTCTACAACCAATGCTAATCCTGCTTGTGTGGAGTTAGTATGTTGGGGAGCTGACAGCTGCTCGCCGTTGCTCGGTGGTTCTCTCCGGGTACTCCGGCTTCCTCCACCCGTAAAACTGTCACGGTCATGATTAGCCATTGTGCATAAATATGTGACCTTAAACACCAATAAATAAATAAATAAATAATTGCATTCCTAAAATATTAACAGGATGTATCCAAAACACTACACCACACTGCAGGCCTACCTAGGCATACAGTTTCTATGAATCTGTGGGGAAACTAGTAGTAAAATTATAAGTGCCTTGGCAGTTGATTCTATGAAAGACTTGGCTGCCTATATGGCTGCCATCGGCCATCTTGAATTTTGGATCGGACCCAAAAACACTCGTTCTCGTCCCACGGTGATACCAAAGGTACCCAAGAAGTTTCGTAAAGATCGGTTCATAAATACGACCTCTAGCCTGAGCTGTATTGGCATTTGCACTTACAGTGCTGAAAGTAACACAAAAAAACATCAAAGTTAGTCTAATTTGCATAATTTATGCACGAGAAAAAACCTCATATTATATGTGATGTATCTCACGGTACTAAACATTCATATAAAAAATTATTCAAATCAGCGATTTCATGTGGAAGTTCTGCGCAAAAATCTGATTGCACCTAATTTTGTACAAAATGGCTGTCAGCGGCAAACTTGAATTTCGGATCGGACCCCAAAACACTCGTTCTCATCCCACGGTCATAACAATGGTACCCAAGAAGTTTCGTAAAGATTGGTTCATAAATACGGCCTCTAGTCCGAGCCGTATTGAATTGTTGATGGACAGACGGACAGATGGCCAGATGGACAGACGGACAGATGGCCAGATGGACGACTGGCGATGGCATAAGCTCAAATTTGGCTTCGCCAAAGTTGAGCTAAAAATTGGTCACTTTAATTAATTCCATTGATATGGATCACATTGTAACATTTTCCAAGATTTAGGAGTCAAGATTCTATGAGAGAGATGAATGGTTCCCAGTAACACAAAACAACTGCAATACCGTTGGATCAGCAAAGTGGTTGTCACAAATACTGAGTATGAAAATTAAAACTTACTTGAAAGAGGCATAAAAGATTCATCTTGTGTTTGAAATCTCCACTTCAAAACACCAACATCTGTGTTTAATGGAAATGGCTTTGCAGGATTCTTCAAACAAACTAAAGATGATGCTGCAAACAATTTCTTATCTATGTTAGGATGAGTCTGAAAAATGAATACGAAACTAGTCAAATTAACACCTCTGCGAATTTGACACCTGAAGAGCAGTAACTCTGTGAAGTACTGCTGGGCGATATCGGTCCAAATAAAAACCGCGATATTTTCGTAACAATATCGCGGTTCACGATATTATCGCGATATTTTTGGGGAAGGCGCTGATCAGCCATTTAAGCAAACGGCATGACAAACTTGAAGTTAAAGGATTGCCCCAACAAGGGACATTCTTGATAACAAACCAATGGCATTCCAAAAGCAGGTACTGATGCGTGATTCTGATCCAAAGGTGTCTAAACTGGCGTGCAGAAATACACTGACTACCCAGCAGAAACGTTCTACTGTGGGCTTTTGAATTACCATATTTCGTTGCCTTCATCTGCAACTGTTGTTTCAAAGTTTCATCATCTTAACTTTTGTTTATTTTAATCAATCAATTACCTGACAGCCACTTTCCAAGTTCCAACTTTCCGTCATTGGATAGAAACCTTTTTTCCGCTATTCATTATGCCAATCGACAACCTAACCTTGTACCTCAAAAACATAATATTTTTACCCATGGGGCGTCAGCCGAATAATCATTATCGGTGATTCGTGTTTAGTCAACGAGAAAGCATAAACACACGTGGTCAATGAATGTTATCTTAGAGGGCAACACCAAATGAATTGAATTGCAAATCACCCGAAGTCTTCTGGCAGTGAAACGTCTCATTTACAAAGTCACACTTAACAATGGAAGGCCCTTTAAAATTTTATAAACAATTGAGGATGATTTTCATTAATTCCCTGGTCTTTTTAATTACTTAATTCTTTTCGCCCAACATAACTTCACAAGTTCCAAAACATTCAAGTGTTGAACGCAAGTGCTGAATGTAAATTGCAAACACGAGTTTGACGTCATATGCAAAGGCGTATACATTATTTGATTGACAGCAATTGTCGGCCATTTGCGGTTCGCCCTTACCCTCATACTGTTTCAAATAAAATCAAGCTGAACACAAAAAAAACCAAGCGTGGAGGAGTGGGGGAGCTCACTGCCAAACATTCGGTCCTTGTCACTTAAAAATAAGCGACTGTTCACACAGAAATGAATTCCAAACCAGAGGTTAATTGGGAACGTTTGGGAGCAAATTAGGGGGGAAAATGACTATTTTTGATTGGGAATGGCCAATGGGGCCAGATTCAACCTCTCTCATCGCCGTCATCGGTAAAAAAAAACCTAAGTGAAGTAATTTTTGACTTTCTCACAAACAGCTTGTCATTACATGGCAATACAGAGACGTATTCACAAAGTTTTGCTCCTTTTCATCAAATGATGGGTGGTTGCCAACGACGTTCGCGATATTTCGGTTTTTTGAAAACAAGACGATATCACTAACGGTATTGCTTTTCAAACCGGCTAAGTCGGTATATACCCAGCACTACTGTGAAGCATCATCTGAGCCCCAGCAAAACTCTCAACACATCTACAGCTGATTATGATTATGTAAACCAAGATTCAAACCGATATCTTGAAAGATGTGACAACAGTTCGCTCAACAAGATTTCTACAGACTGACAAGATTTTGAGTAAGTTCCAGGACAATTATTACAGGAATGTTTTAACCCTTTACCCAATATAACAGCCAAAACCGGTCAGCACTATTCTAAAAAGTTAAAAAATTTATAGTAATTTATATATTTTTTATACTTACCAATGACCCAGACATAGCTGGTGCTAACTCTTAAAATATAGGGCCAAACACAAATTTTGCCCCCCAATCCCCAAAATTTGCATCTAAAACTAAAGAAAACATGTCCTGAAAGGCCCTCCACACCTCGCCCCCACTGCGCATGCGCAGTGTCAAGGACGTTCCGAAATTGGCGCCATTTATCATTCTAATAACCAGTGCCTGGTAAGCGCTATGTACTCAGCAGGGAGGCAAGAGTTCCCAACTCCTGGGAGGGCCATCCCCGTCTGGGTCATTGGTAAGTATAAAAAATATATAAATTACTATAAATTTTTTAACATTTTTATACTGTACCAATGACCCAGACATAGCTGAATAGTAAAAAGGCTGGAGGGCCAAGGACATAGAGCAAAATGGAATACGCTCAATAAAATAAAATAGAGTCATCCCCTGTAGGGAAAAGAAGTAATAGGCCTTACATGTATCTTTCTTATTTATGATAAATTAGAAAGATACAACACCTTCCAAAAATTGAGCTTCATACATCCATGTACTCTATTAATATCCAATAATCCTTATACTAATAATTTTTAAAGTAAGCCAATAATAAAGTAAGTCTAGAAAATAGAGACTCTTATACTCCTAAAAGTGTGTGAGAATTGCATAATCATGTCAGTTGACATATGCAATATTCAAAAGCTATACTTTAAAAACTAAGACTTGAATGAATTTTATAAACTTAAACTTCTCACTAAACAACCATCCCAATAACAGCTCAGAATTACTAACTCCGGAGGAGGTATCCCCTTGTTTTCATAGTAAAAACAGGTGACCCAAGGGAACACCCTCCCCCCCCCTTTTTTCTTGCCCTGGGTCAAATAGCCCAGAGCGAAGAGGGCAGCCGAACGGAGACACTGCCGAAACAGACAGCCTACCTAGCTATAGTAGCAACTGTTAAGTGAATGACATTCTGAGCAGTAGATAATAGACCTAACAATAGAGGCCTCCAGAAATGGACTCGATATTTCTGAGAAAAAATTCATGAATGGATGGCTGAGCGCAATGAGCAGCCTTCAAAAATCTATAATAGCAACACTATTAATGTAAGCCCAAGAAGTAGAAGAACTCTTACTTCATGAGCCGAAATCTTAAGCACAACTGCTAAGCCAATGATATACCATAAGCAGTACGCTAGTTAATAGAATCGATTAACAATAAAATGGAGCGTAACGTCCTTCTACTGGACATCAAAGACAGAAGAAGCTTACGCCCTTGTAATAAACAGATATCTGTTTATAAATACATAAACTGTACCCGGAAAGAGTAAAGGCCTATGCCCATACGAAGACGGAAGGACCTTAAAATAATAGGTTCCGGATAATAGGAGCCTAACTCTTATGCAACAATCCAACCTAAATAGTAACGGAAGTATTGATTCCGAAACTATGAAAGTGAAAATCATCCATCGATAGTGCATGAAACTCACTGATTCTACAGTAAAAGAGAAACCAACAGAATTACTGTCTAAAAGGTCAGAATTTGAAAACTACTGTTTCCAGAGGCTCAAATGATTACTTAGCTAAATAAGAACCGAAGTTAAAATCCGTATAGGAATTTAATCTAAAGATTCTAAGTCTATTTATCAAAAAGTTACTAACTGACTTAGATAAAGAGACAAAAGACTCAATTGTAAACTATCGTAGAGTGCATAGGTATGAGGTAACAAACCTATAACCTAAATAACAACAGGCTGCAGTAGATCTTGTGAAACAAGTATACTAAAAACTAGCAATGCGTAGTATGGAGGGATCAACAATATGAACATAATGATCCCTACACCACGACGGAAGAGCCTCCACTTTAGCCGCATAGAATAGCGAAGAAGAGGATCTCCTATAGTAAGAAATCGCGTCCAAAGCTCGTCCAGTACAGTGCTTACAATGCAATACGGACCACACAACGGAATACATGAAGGTTGCGACCTTGCTGGTTGTGATAAAGATGACACGATTTACCCAGTGAAAAAAGATCCTCACATAGAGGAAGATTTCACGTTAAGATCCACAGTAGACAAGAGAGTAAATTACTCATGATCTCTGTGAAGATAGAGATGCTGTCAACAGAAATGTATTGTGGTTGTTTATCTTAGCAATACCTGCTAAAACAACAGCGCCGGAGGATACGCGTATCCTATCATTGCGTCCTATAGATCAATAGAGCGTTAACAGTATTAGCTCAGAGATCTGGACAAGCCAACACATACGTCTGCAATTGATTAGCAAGCTGTGTCATAATAAAACATCATTGGGCGCTCCCATAGATAGCAAATCTGATTAAATACTTGTTTGTTGAGAGTCCATTCTGACAGCAACAAGCGACCCGTAAGAGAACGGGAGTGCGATAAAACAATCAGACGACCCAGAATATGACGGACCAAAACTGAACTTGGTGTACTATAACCAACAGACGGATTCTTTCCATTAAATAGAATAACGGAAACGAAAGAGTGCCTCCCTGGTTCCGGAGATACGCCACTACTGTCGAATTAAAGGACAGGAATTTGGGCATGCGTTTCTGAATAATGTTCATGCAATGACATAAAGCAAGCCTAAAAAACATTATTCCGCGGAAGTTAAACTGATAGCTAAAAGACTGCGGAACCCAAAGACCCTGGCACTTCGAATCCGTAGGGATCAGTATATATCCCAATCTGTTTGACTGGCAACCGTCATAACAGCCACACTAGGGTCCGGCAACTGCGGCGGCACTCTCTGAGTCAACCACCGAATGTTTGCCCCAGTCTGAATCTCTTGTAACACTAGATAGACAAGAGAATGTATAAATCAAGCAATTCATGGATTGCCGGAAAGTTGCCGTCGAAGAGAAGCTCCTCCGAGAACGAAGCGACTCTGAGAGAGTTCTTAACCTACTATCCACGCGTGGATGTAGCTAGGGCTGCATCACGTCTAACCAACTCCAATCAGCCACTGAAGGGCGGAGTTATACGTGAACAAACTACTGCCCTCAAAAGAAATTACATTGAGAATAATATCCCGTAAATCTTTTCTTGAAGACGTAATGATAACGCCTCAGTAAGGCGGATTACGTATAATAAAGCGTCTAAGTTAAGTCTACTATACATAATGTCGTTCCCAACATTGAAATTGGAAAAGACATAAACGGCGAAAAAGAATATATGCAGTCTTTAATCACACCGTCTAGACGCATATGAACTCTCGGTATGCCCTGCTCTGCCAAAATAAACTATATGTAAAAAAAGATAAAATGGCAGAAATGAGCCACGCGGACAAGAAACTAAACTATCATGCTTAGTAGCAGGCTTGTATATATATATATAATATATAGCGTCGAAAAATAAAACACATGTTGTAATGACAATATTGGACTGCGTCGGTAAGTCAGGGACAAAGTCCCTGTACCGATCGAAAAATCCGAGTCCAATGACGCTATAAGTCTCTTATCCAAGATCGCAGCAATGAAGTCCGAAAAATAATCACTGGAAGAAATGCCAGAAGATATGAAAGGCATCTTCCGATACTACTAAAGGGAAAACTCGAAATCTTTCGAATCCCTTTCGCCATCCTGTCGGACCCTATAAAGCGTTCGGTCGTCCGTAGCTTGATGCAACCGCGGACCGCACCGACCCAGCGCCGTCGGATAATTCCTGATTCGACCGAGAAACCGTCAATTGCTGGGATGCTGCGAAACAACTGTGCTAACTCGGATAGCACGTCCGTCACTGAGGCCTGAGGAGCAGCGGTCTTACGATGCATTGCCGCAGGAAGCTCCGAGATCGTTACCCCGTGCATACTTCCAATATGCGAGCGAACGGAGTGTATAGGCCTCGTGTCCCTTGGCTACCGGATGGCGCGACCTATTCGCTGTGGAATCACTGAATGCCGAAACTGATCGGATACTCGAGGTCACGTAGCCAATGTGCGGTCGTGTGCCCTGCTGTGAGGATGAGGAAGCATTAAAGACAGTCTCTCGGACTGTCAATATAACGGAGCGTCCCGAGCAACGGACATATGCTCCGAATGTAAAATATCTGAACCACAACATGCGGTCCCCTATGTTGTTGGCTTCCTCCGATCTGTCCTCAATCTGCCGTCACTGGGTGAGTACTAAAGTAATTAAAGTGCTCGCATCACCCAAATCTCCTTCCTAGACCGCAACGGACGAACCCGGCAGCCGAACCATTCGATGAATGTACGCTACACCGGGTGAGCTAGCGAATGTCATTCCGTAAGCGATAGACATATTCCATGAGCACTTATTGCCGCTAACTCTTCATTAACTATGACGACAGAGGCACACTTTTGAAAGACATCTCCATAACTCTTCGAACAAGAAACCAGAAATGCTTGGATAGCAAGCATAAAATAATAATATATATAGCGTCGTTCAATAATTCGAAAGTTTGTGTGACATTATTGGACTATGTCGGAACTGAGGGACGATGTCCCTGAACCGAACCAAAAATTTCTAAGTCCACCGACGCTATCAGTTTCTTATCCGGCATCGCAGCATATGTTGTTCCGAAAGGGAAAGCTTGAAATCCACCGAATCCCTTTCGGTATCCCGTCGGACCGGATGAAACTTTCGGACGTCCGTACCCGCTTCCGCGGAGCGTCCCGACCCAGCATCGTCGGATAAAATATATGCGACAGATTCAGTTGATGCTGGGATGCTGCGATAAACTGTGCTATTAAGGAAAGCACGTCCGTTCCCGAGGCCTGTGCAGTAGCGGACTTACGATGCATTGCCGCTGGAAGCTCCGTGTACGTTGACTCCCGCACACTTCCTATGCGAACGTCCGGAGTCTGCAGGCCTCGAGTCCCCGGCTACCGACCCAGCGCTGTCGGATAATTCTCGATCCGACACCGTTTCTGTCGGCTGCTGGGATGCTGCGATAAGTTGTGCTATGTGCACAAGAATGTCCGGCGTCGAGACCTGCGGAGGCGCAGTCTATCGGTGCTTCGCCGAGGGCAGCTCCGCATCAGATGGCTCCCGCATACTTCCTATGCGAACGTCCGGAGTCCATCGGTCTCGAATCCCTGGCTGTCGGATGGTGTGACCTGGTCGCCGAAGAATCCTTGATCGGCGAAGCTGGTAATATATCGGCGGTCACGCAGCCAAGGTGCGGTCGTGTGCGCTGACGAGAAGAGGAAGCCTTAGCAGTCTCAGCGGACTGCCTATACAACGGAGCGTCCCGAGCGACGGACGTATGCTCCGCTAACGACACATTTGTACCACAACATCTGGGGCCAGATGTTGTTGAACGAGAGAGGGGCCTCTCTCGCTTGCCGTCCGGATGGACCGGAACGAGCTATGAACCGGACTAAAAGGCTTCCTCCGTTCTCCCTCCGATCCGCCGTCACTGGGTGTGCATTAAGTTAATTTTATAGTGCTCGCATCACCCCAAAATTCCTTCTAGACCGCAACGGACGAACCCGGCTGCCGAACCATTCGGTGAATGGACGCTACACCGGGCGAGCTAGCGGACGTCAAAGGCCGTCGAACCTACTAGGGTCCTCTTAGGCAATTGGCGTATTACATGAGCACTTTTCCGCTAGCCCTTCATTAATTGTGACGACGGAGGCACACTGTTGGAAGACATCACAGATACATCACCCTAATCTTGATCGTCTGAAATAGAAATTGATAAAGTAGAGTGACCCTGCGGGGAAAGGACCGGAGTGTCCAAATCCCCAACAACATACCGTGACATACGCTTCCCATATTGTCATCGAAATCATACGATACAGAACAGGAGTTAATGCGAGTACACTGACCACATATAGAATGATAATAAGGTCAGAGGAAGACTTCCTCCTAAAACAATTGATCAATATCCTTTCAATGTGAAAAGAAAACAAGTCCTGGTACTCGCACTAACCCCTGGCAATCAAAATACATAATAATAATATGATCCATTAATATAGAAAAAATAATTGAAATCAAAATATTTTGAAAAAATATTTTTTCAGAACAGCCCAAGTTTCTGAAAAGTAACGTTGAGCCCCAATGGATCCCAAGCCTAAGTGTGGACAAAAATTTTAAAAATATTTTAAACAATTTATTCAACACTTACGAACAATAATAATGTATCTAGTTATGATTAAAATAACATAAAGATATTATTATTTAGAAATCCCCCCCTCACACAGAGGGCTGTTGTAAATGTAAACAATGAGTGTAAAAACACTAAAATAAGACTCCAGGCACCCAGGCCCGAAATCAGTTACCAAAAATACACCATCTGATGCAAAACAGAGACTTCCAGGGAAGAAACTGCAGAACATCAGATGGTAGATGCAGAACACAACGCCTAACCACCCGTAGGTGAAGACGTAAACATGGGGAAAGAACAGAATTCATTCTGTTATTAAGCTAAAACTCCCAAGAAATTTTAGTAATAATAATTACAGAAACTATGCCAAAAGCATGGGAGAATAGCAAGGGGGAACTTAAAGGACAGGGAGAGAGGAAAAACACTTGAAAAAACAGTGTAACTAAATAATCAGAATGACAACAAAATGGCTGCTGCCTTGAAAATAGGTAACTTAACATAATTTCATTAAAAAATTTTAAGTTACAGCCCTGATAATATTCTGTCACACATTCTTT
Source organism: Pictodentalium vernedei (assembly GCA_031216915.1). NCBI lineage: Eukaryota > Metazoa > Mollusca > Scaphopoda > Dentaliida > Dentaliidae > Pictodentalium > Pictodentalium vernedei. The sequence continues at coordinate 32,245,738 of CM062288.1, read as the reverse complement.
TCCTCTCCTCCTTTTCTATCCTCCTTAGAATCACCATTTCACTAATATTTATGTGTCTGGCATCATTTAAACTGAGATTTAAAAGCACAAAGATCAGTCAGATGTTAACTGATGAAGGGCCAAACTTAGAATGATAAATGGCGCCAATTTCGGAACGTCCTTGACACTGCGCATGCGCAGTGGGGGCGAGGTGTGGAGGGCCTTTCAGGACATGTTTTCTTTAGTTTTAGATGCAAATTTTGGGGATTGGGGGGCAAAATTTGTGTTTGGCCCTATATTTTAAGAGTTAGCACCAGCTATGTCTGGGTCATTGGTACAGTATAAAAATATCGCCTATTAATTTTCATAATTTTTTGTCTCAAAAACAGAGGTTATGACCCCTCATTAGAACGAGCATGTCGAGCTCGTCCCAGTGAGGGGTCATAACCTAAGTTTTTGAGACAAAAAATTAGTTATTTAAGATTTTTTTTTACAAGTGTCGTCTGCTTTCAAGGTCGGTAAAGGGGTTAATCGAGGGTTAATTTCAAACTCATCTGGACAACAAATGTGTGAGATGTGAATAAGATATGTCAATTGGATCAAAAAATAACAAGAGATATTTCTGAAGGTAATTGTATCCCCACTGCAGCAGGCCTTAAATTTGCCTCGATTCACGAGAATCAGTTTCGATTCTCGCGAGCTACTGTTGCAAGAATCAATTTCCACTTCTTAAATATTTTGAATTTGAGAGTACTGTTATGTGAGTGCAACATTTACATATGCCATAGTAAAAGGCAAACGTCATAGTTTTTTTCAGAGAGTTTTCCCTTTATGGGCGCAGTTTCCATTTTGTCGAGTTTCTCACACACGTACATGTACAACACATGTTCCAACATACAGGCTTTTGGTGGTCCGGCTGATGGAAATTACAGTATCGTGGCAGTGGTGTCTAGTGAAGTCTTGGCTGCCTATATAGGCAGCCAAGACTTCACTATACACCACTGCTAAGTGTAGTTTTTTTACCTTATTATGAGGGGCAAAGACAGAGCATTCTCTTGGCTTGTTAAAGCCACCTTTAGAATCTACGACAAGAATCAAATGAACATTTTGTGCGAATCTAAGTTGATTCTCATTGTTTCTCTTGCGAGAATCATTTGCGCGAATCGATTCGGATTCGCGCATGAATTTTAATCCCTGCTGCAGTACAGGACCGATGAAGGATAAATGAATTAAAAAGAAAGTAAGCACAAAAACAATCATGAAAAACTGACAAAGTAACTCTGGTGAAAAATAAGCAGGCAACTTTTTTATAACATGTGTAGAAGCGGATTGTTACAAGGATACCTGATGCAAAATTTCATCCATTCACTGCTGAGATATTGCGCAGGGCTTATATTTCGACGAGAATCCGAGAATCGATTCGCTCAAAGATTCGCGCAATAAAACCGGCGAGAATCCATGTAGATTCTCGCTGCACTTCTGCTAGAATTAGCGTGAAAAGAATTGCATCAATTTCACCCTTTATTTAACACAGCGGCAACAAATTAACCAGCAGAAAGCTAACATGACCTGAAATATCCTGACACGATGTCAATAATATCTTACAAATATGGCTGTCATTGGAACCGGCTCATTGAGCCGGTTCCAATGAAAGCCATATTTGTAAGATTTTATTGGTAAATATTGTTCATTTAATTATTTTATCATCTATTTATTGTTTAAAAATTATCAAATTTAGTTTTAAAAATTAAAAAGGTGTGTTGGGTAAAAGGTTAACATGTGTTATCAGTATACAACAGTGGTTCAACCTTGGTGATGTCATGGGATCCTGGGACACTCATAGTAGGTATGGATTCGTGCAACCATTTTCCCGAGAATCCAAATGGATTCTCACAAATTTAGACGAAATATAAGCCCTGTTGCGGTGGATGGACGACCAGATGGATGCATGGATGGTCAGAAGCATGCACGCACATAATCCAGTACTATCCATCTGACAAAAAAATGGCCTGAGAAACAGAAGATCTACTTTGTGGGGCCTTAATCTGACTTTGTATATTCTCACCAATGTTGGCAGTATCACATAAAGTGCAAAAGTGGATATCTGAAAATGGAAATGCGTATAGATGGTTCTTACATACTTTTTAGACATTTTTGATACCCATTCGACAAATGTAAATTGACAAAAATATGACTGTGGGACGATATTGTACAGAAACACAAGGTTGGGTTTAGTTTATTGGGGTTTAACCCTTAAAGGCCTATTTCAGACTTTTACGACCTGAGAACAGATGCCTTTAATATGCCACCATGAGTAGGTCCTGCTGACAATAAACAAATAAAAGGCCAGTCGGCAACATGTCCCCCATAAAAAAAGAGTGCAATTCGAGCTATTTGAAAAAATGGAATTATTTTGAAGATGAAAAAGGTACATAACTGGCAATGAAAGTGTCAATGACACTGCAGCTCAACTTGTGTAAGACATGTACATGTATAGTATGTGACACATCAATGACACACATCTACATAATGACCTGATAACAAAGGTACATGTAAAGTATTGTAAAGGTCTGTACATAAATACTGACTGTAGCCTGTAACAAATGTACAGGTAAAGTATTGAAAAGGTGGGTGATAGTTAGATGCCTCTCGCCAGAGCCGTATTGAACTGTGCACTTACTGTGTATAAGTAGCACTGAATAAATCAAAGTTTGTCTAATTGGCCGCCGCCAGCCATCTTGAAATTTAGGACTGTACCCAAAAACACTCATTCTCGCCCAAGGTGATAACAAAGGTACCCAAGAAGTTTTGTGAAGATCAGTTCATAAATGCAGCCTCTAGCCCGAGTAGTATTGACATGTGTACTAACTGTGTATAAGTAGCACTGAATTAAATCAAAGTTCATCTAATTTGCAGAATTTCTGCACGAGAAAAAAACCTGTATTATATGTGATGTATTCCATGTTACTGAATATTCATTCAAAAATTTATTCAAATCAGAACCTTCATATAGAACTTCTGTAAACTGATTGTACCTAATTTTGGTACAATATGGCCTCCGGCAGACATTTGGAATTTCGGACCGCACTCAAAAACACTCGTTCTTGTCCCAAGGTGATAGCAAAGGTACCCAAAATATGTGATGTATTCCATGTTACTAAACATTCAAACAAAAATGTATTCAAATCAGAACTTTCATACAGAAGTTCTGTACAAAAAACTGATTGCACTAATTTCGGTACAAAATGGCTGCTGGTGGATTGAATTTTGGACTGCACCCAAAAACACTCGTTCTCGTCCCACGGTGATTACAAAGGTACCCAAGAAGTTTTGTAAAGATTGGTTCATAAATATGGCCTCTAGCCCGAGCCGTATTGAATTGTTGACAGACAGACGAACGATTGACAAAGGCATAAGCTCAAATTTGACTACGTCAAAGTTGAGCTAAAAATTGTCGGTCCAAACACCGATTTGAACTTGATCTGTAATTTATGTTGATACACCTACATACCAAATTTGATTTGATTTGGACAACTATAACTAAAGTTATCATCAGAACAGCCACCCCACCACACACACCCTCCCCCCAACCCCCCCCCCCCCCCCCACCCCCCCAAAAAAAAAAAAAAAAAAAAAAAAAAAAATTTTTGAAGTCTGGAAAAAAATGTTGGACCACACACGATTTGAACTTGACTTGTGTTTTATGTTGATACACCTACATACCAAATGTTCACATTTTGGGGAGAGGAAGCATAAAAACCAATGGAGGGATGGATTGATAGTGGGATGTGTCAACAGACAAGAATACAGAAAATATAACATATTACATACAGCTATTTATGTAATAAAAATGAATTAAATACTGTACCTGTAACTGAATTCCCTTTGAATCATTATTTACCACTTTTAATTTTATTCTACCAAATTCACTATCGCTAATTTTCAGTTTAAACATTCCATGAATTTCTAGATTCTGTAATCCACCATCTCTTCCAGCTGTACAATTTATTTTTTCTTCAACAACGATATGAACACTGAAAAACAAACGATAGAAAAATGTCAGCAAAACTTTATGAAGGCCATATATAAGTTCAACTGAATTTAGGCTGAAGCAACAAAAAGTATTAATCTCTGTCAAACAAGATATAGTTGGTTAAATTTTCAACCACATTATGGGAAATTTTCACTGCTGAAAACATTAGTTTGCAACATAATAGCGCAAGTAGTTAAATTTCTGATTCCAACCATTTTCAGAACTGTTTTGTGAATAACATAAAAAAGCCTCTCTCTCTCATCATAAAATTGAGGAAAAATTGCCTGAGAAACAAGAATTTTTTTTTATAAGCCTTAACCTAAGCTCTTACAAATTGGATGCCAATATCACCATGGTCATGACATTACCTCCCATCCACCTTATATTAAGTAAGATAACTTTGATATAGAACACATCTGCAGAAGATAATAAAAGTGTTGTTTCAACATTTTTTTATTTTTTCTGCATCCCTTACTTTATGAGCATCTCAATGTAAGGGCCAAATGTCTTGTCCATAAAAGGAAGGAGATAAACAGAACAAAATTTGACTGGCAAGCTATGTGCATTAAACCTTCAGTTGCAACGCGGTTTGCGAAGATTACCATCCAATTATTTACCTCTAAAACAAAGTTAATGACACTTCAAGCTCATTCTAATCAGGGGTCATAAGCTATGTTTTGAAAGCAAAATAAGAAATTTTTAGTTACTCATAGGGGTTTCAACACTTTCTGGGAAAAAAGTTCCAAACTTTTTCCAGACATGTCAGCACTTTTTCCACACCAATTCAAGTACCTCAAATTTATGAAAATCTGATCCTGGGAAATTTTTTTTTTACGAAAACCGTAACACAGGGATTTTTCTACCCTTTTTGGGAAAGGGTCCAGGGGCCTTTCTAATTGGGAAAATTAGCGTCGCAGAGGCCAAAATTGGGAATTTATCTGAGCGATTATCAACAAGAAATATATAAACTTACTAGCATATCCTTGTGAGAAATCAGTCTATTAATCAATGAAAACCTGTTGTATAATTGTATTTACCCACTGGCTGCTTAGAATTATTAAATTGTACTGGTGATTAATCAATCCTAGTGATGAAAAAGGATTGATTCTGAATACCCCCTAACTCTTTGCCTAACAGTGATGACTAAGGTTACTGTGCAGTTGATTTTGTATTTGCCTCAACGATGTGGATTTGAAATTTAGTATGACCCATGGTGAGAGTGTTCTTCTCTGAAACAGAAGGTATATTCTTTTTAAAAAAATATTTAAAGTGTTTAAAATAAATTTCAAGTTCATATAAGAAGCTGGGTCATTCATGGTTTCTGAATACCCTAACTGAGTTGAAAAGCGTAGTTAAAAAAGTTTTCGATATCCTTCGTAAATTAAGCGTTATTAACAATTTGAGTTAATTAATTTCTTTGGTAAATGACAAAACATTTCAGTTGTCTCCCTTCCCGGCTGTACTGGGTAATAATACACTGTTCAGAAAACGGACAATTTCTGCCAACCATCTTTCACTGACACGTGCGATTGGTGCTTTGAAGGTCTGCCATTCTTATCCATCCAAATACCTGTGATTTCTATTGTAGCCTTATTACATTTAACCCCTTCCAACAAACTTCACAAGTTTTCAAAGAAAAACATTCAATGCAAATTGCGGGGCGAATTTCAATGCAGCCAATTTTTCAGTGGAACAGAGCGTAACCGCAAGCAATTTCGATATGGACGAACTGTCTCCAATACATTTTTTTTGTTTTGAAACGGTGGTTAACTTTAATAAATTCTAATTAACTCACTGTGTGTCTTGTGTGATTCGTTGTTTTGTCTGGTACTTTGTTTTTAAATAGCCATTTTGTGCTGGTTGCTCTCAGTTGGGGCGAATTGTTCGAACGACTGCGCCATTGCAATTCTTTTCAGAAATATAAAATTGGGCTAGTTTAGGCTATTTTCATAGCCGTGTGACGGACTTTAACAGCAACCGTGTTTACTGTTTTTTGCGGAAGCGTGTGTTTTTAAAAAATAAAACATAAGAAAATACAGTAAACTGCCATGTATTACCCTTCGTACTGGAACAATTCACACTGCGAAGTCCACTGGCAAATATTATTCGGTGCTGGGCACTTAAAAATAATCGACTGGTCACACAGAAATGAATTCTCAACTGCCGTGAATTGGGAATTTTTGGGAGCAAATTGGGAAAAAAAGTGACTATTTTCGATTGGGAATGGGGCCGATATTCGGCCCCTCTCGTCGGTCAAAAAAAACCCTGTAACACAACGTAACATTTTATGTTATTTGAAAAACATTTCAAGAATGTTATGTCTTCATATTTATGTGGTTAATAAAGCTGTATATTAAAGTAAACAAAGTCTTATGTTACAAGGAATTTTAAATGTTTTTTTTATTTCTAATGATTAATCCTCTGCACACTGATGTTAAAATTGACAACATTTTAAGTACTAAGATTTTCCCCATCATGCAACTAGGTATTTAACTAATTCAGTCAAATAAGCCTGACTTAGTGGTTAAATTTCTAATTGCATTATGGGAAAGATTTGCAGGTTGAAATTTTGATATTTCAACATCATTGTGGAGTGTGTTCAAGTTTATTCCAAAAAACGTTTTCCATATTCTGGCATTGTTTTTTTCATACTTGATCCCACTTAGAATTTAAGCAATGAACTCTGTTAACCCTTTGAAGACTGGTGGTATCTTCCATGCCAGTTAAATGGCAGAAATTGGAAGAGTCCACATCAATTATTTGGGGGTCGAGCAATTAATATTTTCAACGTGCAGCCTTCAGGCCTTCAGGCTTCATCTTGAAAATATTAATTGTTCTACCACACACATTCACTTAGTAGCCATCCTCCTTAACCCCCTGCACTCAATGGAGCTCTGTCAACCAAAATCTAAATTGCTGAATTTCTGACAACACAGGGGGGATAACCATGCATGACAAATCAGGTATTTCGTCATCAGAGTGCAGGGGGTTAATGAAATTATGACGTATCGTGTTGCTGGACCGGAAGAATGGTCTCTTGTGTTGAAAGAGTTAAACATGAATGAATTTGTTAAATTCCAATTTCTTCCCATTATACCACTTGGAATTTAAGCAATGAGCCCTGTCAAGAATGACGGAGTTCACTAAATTCCAAGTTGCATTATAGAAAAGAAAATCGCAGCTTGGAATTTTGATATTTTGACATTAGTGTTTAGAGGGTTAAAAATGAAAGTGTCAATGACACTGTAGCTCAACTTGTCAAGGCAAAGACATAGACATGTATAGTATGTGACACAGCAATGACAAACATCTAGGTAATGACCTGATAACAAAGGTACATATAAAGTACTGTAACGGTCTGTACATAAATAATGACCGTTGCCTGTAACAAATGTATAGGTAAAGTATTGTAAAGGTGGGTGACAGTCAGATGCTAAACTAGAAAAAAATCTTGGAGTCCCAGAGTGGGTCTGACTGAACCCCAAAATATTTGTTCTCATAGCACAGTGATAACAAAGGCACCCCAAAACACACTCATTCCTGTCCCAAGGTGAAAACAAAGGTACCCAAGAAGTTTCGTGAAGATCAGTTCACAAATATGAGCTGTGTAGAAGTTGTGACAAAAAACTGATTGGACCTAATTTTGGTACAAAATGGCCACTGGCAGCCATCTTGAATTCTGGACTGCACCCAGAAACACTCGTTCTTGTCCCAAGGAGATAACAAAGGTACCCAAGAAGTTTTGTGAAGATCGGTTCATAAATACAGCCTCTAGCCCGAGCCGTATTGACATGTGCACTTACAGTGTACAAGTAGCACTGAATAAATCAAAGTTCATCTAATTTGCATAATTTCTGCACGAGAAAAAAACCCGTACTATATGTGATGTATTCCATGTTACTAAACATTCATACAAAAATATATTCAAATCAGAACTTTCATACAGAAGTTCTGCACAAAAGACTGATTGCACTAATTTTGGTACAAAATGGCTGCTGGTGGCCATCTTGAATTTTGGCCCACACCCAAAAACACTCGTTCTCATCCCACGGTGATAACAAAGGTACCCAAGAAGTTTCGTAAAGATCGGTTCATAAATACGGCCTCTAGCCCGAGCCGTATCCAATTGTTGACGGACAGACGGACGACGGGCCATGGCATAAGCTCAAATTTGGCTTCGCCAAAGTTGAGCTAAAAATCAAAGTTCATCTAATTTGCATAATTTCTGCACGAGGAAAAAAACCCGTATTATATGTGATGTATCCCATGGTACTAAACATTCACACACAAAATTATTCAAATCAGCGCTTTCATATGGAAGTTCTGTGCAAAAATCTGATTGCACCAAATTTTGTACAAAATGGCTGCCATCGGCCATCTTGAATTTTGGACCGGACCCAAAAACACTCGTTCTCATCCCACAGTGATAACAAAGGTACCCCAAGGAGTTTCGTAAAGATCGGTTCATAAATACGGCCTCTAGCCCAAGCCGTATTGGCATTTGCACTGACAGTGCTGAAAGTAACACCAAAAAACATCAAAGTTAGTCTAATTTGCATAATTTCTGCACGAGAAAAAAACCTGTACTATATGTGATGTATTCCATGTTACTAAACATTCATACAAAAATTTATTCAAATCAGAACTTTTATACAGAAGTTCTGTACAAAAGACTGATTGCACTAATTTTGGTACAAAATGGCTGCTGGTGGCCATCTTGAATTTCGAACCACACCCAAAAACACTTGTTCTCATCCCACAGTGATAACAAAGGTACCCAAGAAGTTCCATAAAGATCGGTTCATAAATACAGCCTCTAGCCTGAGCCGTATAGAAGTTGTGTACAAAAAACTGATTAGACCTAATTTCGGTACAAAATGGCCACTGGCAGCCATCCTGAATGTTGGACCGCACCCAGAAACACTCGTTCTCGTCCCAAGGTGATAACAAAGGTACCCAAGACGTTTCATGAAGATCGGTTCATAAATACAGACTCCAGCCCGAGCCATATTGACATGTGTACTTACTGTGTGTAAGCAGCACTGAAAAAATCAAAGTTCATCTAATTTGCATAATTTCTGCACAAGAAAAAAACCTGTATTATATGTGATGTATCCCATGGTACTAAACATTCACACAAAAAATTATTCAAATCAGCGCTTTCATACTGAAGTTCTGTGCAAAAATCTGATTGCACAGAATTTTGTACAAAATGGCTGCCATCGGCCATCTTGAATTTCGGACCGGACCCCAAAACACTCGTTCTCGTCCCACGGTGATAACAAAGGTACCCAAGGAGTTTCGTAAAGATCGGTTCATAAATACGGCCTCTAGCCCGAGCCGTATTGGCATTTGCACTTACAGTGCTGAAAGTAACACCAAAAAACATCAAAGTTAGTCTAATTTGCATAATGTACGCACGAGAAAAAAACTCGTATTATATGTGATGTATCCCATGGTACTAAACATTCATACAAAAAATTATTCGAATCAGAGCTTTCATATGGAAGTTCTGTACAAAAAACAGATTTCTGCATCGTCGGTACAAAATGGCGGCTGGCAGCCATCTTAAATTTCCGACCGCACCCAAAAACACTTGGTCTCGTCCCACGGTCATAACAAAGGTACCCAAGAAGTTTCGTAAAGATCGGTTCATAAATACGGCCTCTAGCCCGAGCCGTATCCAATTGTTGACGGACAGACGGACGACGGGCCATGGCATAAGCTCAAATTTGGCTTCGCCAAAGTTGAGCTAAAAATGAATTCTCATTCAGATAAAATTACCTTTCTTGGTCCACAACAGGGGTAGATATTTTTGAAATAGCACTAGATACAGATGTGGTATTTGAACCTGCAACCTCTGAAAAAAAAAATATTCTGTCTTTAGAAAGACAAATCAAGTGAGTACCACTAATGTGAATTTACTGAAAGCAATCTATTTATTTATTTAACCCTTTACCTAACATGAAAAGCAGACGACATTTGCAAAAAAAATTATTGAAGAACTAATTTTTTTCATTTTTGGTCTCAAAAACATAGGTTATGACCCCTAATTGGAACAAGCTCGTTTTGAGACAAAAAATAATGAAAATTAATTGGCGATTTTTTAGAACAGCAATGGCCGGTTTTGGCGATTACATGGAGTAAAGGGTTAATGTGCAAATGAGACAGAAATGTGGTGATAAAGTCAAGTTTAGCCAATTGTTTATACCAAACTTGCCCATTTTTGAGGAATTCCACCACAAGTATTGATGAATGGGTCCTATTTTACCAGTAAAGCAGAGCTTGTTTACCCCAGTAGACAAGCACAGCTTCACTTCCTGGGGTTTCCATCGTGGGGGGGGGGGGTTGGCTCGGGGGGGGGGGGGGGGGGGAATCTATGAAAGGAATCTAAAACCATTAATTCTCAAGATACTACTCATGTTTTCTTTGTTTATTGGAAGCTGTCATTGAAACATAATGATGCCAGAAGTGTTTATTTATATTTATTGGGGTTTAACAACACTTTTGACAGCCAGGGTCACCTCGTGTTCGACAGTTTTACAGGTGGAGAAAGCCAGAGTACCCGGAGAAAAACACTGGGCAGTGACAAGCAACTGTCAGACTCCCCAACACATTAACTCCACACAAGCAAGGTTAGGCCTAAAAAAATAAAAAATCTGTTTCTCAGGCCCTCCCACATGGTCCTTTTGGCTGCCGCATGCTCTCTTTTTCTAACCAATTTAAACTTAAAAAAAATAAAAATTAAATGGTTTATGTCTGATATTTTACCCAAGTTAAAAAAAATTGATGAATTTGTCCCTTGAGTGCAAGAAGGCTTTGCAATGCTTTAGCATTGCAAAGCCTTCTTGCACTCAAGGGATGAAATACACCACCACCCATGCTGTTCTGTAGATTATGAGGCCTAAAACTTGAACCAAGAACATGAACTTTTGATGGCAAATAAGTAATTACTGAAATAAAAAATAAAATAAAAAAACGCTCGCCCGCATGTAATTTTACAAATAATGGCCTGAGAAACAGAAGGTCTACTTTGTGTGGCCTTATGACCCCTCATTGGAACAAGCTCGTTTTCAGACAAAAAATAATGAAAACTAATGGACGATTTTTTAGAATAGCGCTGGCCGGTTTTGGTCATTACATTGAGTAAAGGGTTAATGTGCAAATGAGACAGAAATGTGGCATTAAAGTCAAGTTTAGCCAATCGTTTATACCAAACTTGCCCATTTTAAAGGAATTCCACCACAAGTACTGGTGACTGGGTCCTATTTTACCAGTAAAGCAGAGCTTGTTTACCCCAGTAAACAAGCACAGCTTCACTTCCTGGGGATCCCATGGGGGGAGGGTTGAAAGGAATCTAAAACCATTAATTCTGAGTTTCTCAAGATACCACTCATGTTTTCTTTGTTTACTGGAAGCTGTTATCGGAACAAAATGATGCCAGAAGTATTTATTTATATTTATTGGGGGGTTTAACAACACTTTTGACAGCCAGGGTCACCTCGTGTTCGACAGTTTTAAAGGGTGGAGAAAGCCAGAGTACCCGGAGAGAAACACTGAGGAGTGTCAAGCAACTATCAGACTCCCCAACACACTAACTCCAAACAAGCAGGGTTAGTATTGGTTAAGACATAGACACCATCAATGTGTAGTACGCCTTTGCACCTAGTACCACTGTGCTCCTACGTGGCATTCAGGATTAAGTGCCTTGCAGCTTGGCCAAGAACACAACGCAGGGGGATCGAACTGTTGACCTTCCGATTTTAGCTCTGTCAAACAAGAGAAATAGATTAAATAGTCAATTCTTTATACCCATGTTGCCCATTTTCAACACCAAGCACTGGCGACTGGGTTCTATTTTACCAGTAAAACAGAGCTTGTTTATCACAGTAAAACACTGCTTCACTTCCTGGGGTCTCCACGGGGGAAAAAATGGGCTAACAAATCTGATAAATCTCTCACTGCAATATCGGCAGGGCTTATATTTCGTCTAAATTTGTGAGAATCCATTTGGATTCTCGTGAAAATGGTTGTGCGAATCCATACCTACTATGAGTGTCCCAGGATCCCATGACGTCACCAAGGTTGAACCACAGTTGTATACTGATAACACATGTTAACCTTTTACCCAACACACATTTTTAATTTTTAAACAGTAAATAATAAATAGATGATAAAATAATTAAATGAACAATATTTACCAATAAAATCTTGCAAATATGGCTTTCATTGGAACCGGCTCAATGAGCCGGTTCCAATGACAGCCATATTTGTAAGATTTTATTGACATCGTGTCAGGATATTTCAGGTCACGTTAGCCTTCTGCTGGTTAATTTGTTGCCGCTGTGTTAAATAAAGGGTGAAATCAATTCTTTTCACGCTAATCCTAGCAGAAGTGCAGCGAGAATCTACATGGATTCTCGCCGGTTTTATTGCGCGAATCTTTGTGCGAATCGATTCTCGGATTCTCGTCGAAATATAAGCCCTGATCGGGTGGAGCAAATACTTATCAAAACCTGATCTGTGATAAATGGCACCACTCAAAAGGAATGAGAGAAACTACTTCAGCATTATTTAACTCTTTACCCAATGCACAGTTTATCAAAATGTATTAATTTAATTCTTGTTATTTTCAAATTTTTCTAACAATTTCAACACCACCATATCAAGTGACCCCTCAGTGAAGTGAGCTCGATCGTCACAGGATATGGTTTTGTTTTAATGTTGGAAAAATAATTTTTTTCTCAATAGCTCAATCTGTAAATTTCGCGTGCAGATGCGACATAAATGCAGTGATACGACTATCACGTTTTGTGTTCACAGGTAACCCATTAGCACTAATCTGCTGTTGCCAGTTGATCTTGTACACAACTGTGTGTACAGATCATATAAGGAAATAGATTGTTAGGAGCTGCGCTCGGGTTGCTCCGGGGGTTGTTGGGAACGACTGGTCTTTTCAATTCTCTTTGTTTGAGAACAAAGAAAATGCTATATCTAGCAACCATCAATAACTTGTGGCCCAATCGGTCGTTTACGGACGTTTCCGGAGTGCTCCGGTGCAGCTTATGATGTAATGTCACGAATTTCATCCAATCGGAATTTGGTAAGGCATTGATTCCATCTTCACGGCATTTCTGAAGTAAACTTTCACCCTCTTTCATTTTCACTGCCAAGAAACAAAGAAGCATTGTTAATTCGTCTACTAAAAGTTGTCCCTCCCTCCCTTTTACTTTCATCTTTTGTTATTTCAGTTTAGCATTGGCGTTATATTCCGCCACCTTGTCATTACATATTGGCTATATATATACTTTTGTTTAAATGTATCAATTTGTTTTATAAATGTTTTTTAATACCTCAGTTATTGGAATTTAATTTAATAAAAGTATTGTATAGCTCTTTCAGCTAAATCTGGTGTAAATCACTTTATTGCATGCCCTTATCTACTGGGGTGCCTGGGACATAAATAATTTTTTTCTTAATAGCTCAATCTGTAAATTTTGCGTGCAGATGCGGCTGTTTCGTTTGGAGAATAGTTAACCCTTAACTCTTAACATGCCGAGTATTTTTAGTATATTTTTCAACAAATCCAGTCATGACCACTGTGAAGCAGATATGACTATACTTTAGGCCACACAAAGTAGATCGTCTGTTTCTCGGGCCATTATTTGTAAAATTGCATGCGGGCGAGCGTTTTTTTATTTTATTTTTTATTTCTGAAATTATTTCTTTGCCATCAAAGTTCATGTTCTTGGTTCAAGTTTTAGGCCCCATAATCTACAGAATAGCATGGGTGGTGGTGTATTTCATCCCTCGAGAGCAAAAAGGCTTTGCAATGCTAAAGCATTGCAAAGCCTTCTTGCACTCACGGAACAAATTTATCAATTTTTTCAACTTGGGTAAAATATCAGACATGAACCATTTAATTTTTAATTTTTTTAAGTTTACATTGGCTATAAAAAGAGAGCATGCGGCAGCCAAAAGGACCATGCGGGAGGGCCTGAGAAACAGATTTTAAATTTTTCTAGGCCTTATGAAAAATTCCTGAAACTTAAACTTGATAAACCACAGGTCAAAAGTGGAGCAAGCTAAATGAGATTGTTCCAATGAGTGCTCATAGGATACGATTTTTTTTTAAATTTTCAAAAATTTGGGGAAAAGTGCTTTTCTCTTAAGTGCTCAATTTGTAAGGCCTAAAAAAATAAAAAAATCTGTTTCTCAGGCCCTCTCGCATGGTCCTTTTGGCTGCTGCATGCTCTCTTTTTATAACCAATTTAAACTTTAAAAAAATTAAAATTAAATGGTTTATGTCTGATATTTTACCCAAGTTAAAAAAATTGATGAATTTGTCCCTTGAGTGCAAGGCTTTGCAATGCTTTAGCATTGCAAAGCCTTCTTGCACTCAAGGGATGAAATAAACCACCACCCATGCTATTCTGTAGATTATGGGGCCTAAAACTTGAACCAAGAACATGAACCTTTGATGGCAAAGAAGTAAATACTGAAATAAAAAATAAAATAAAAAAACGCTCGCCTGCATGCAATTTTACAAATAATGGCCTGAGAAACAGAAGATCTACTTTGTGTAGCCTTATGCATGCACAGTGAAGCAGCCATTACTAGACTTGAAGAAAATCTCATGAAATTTGACTCAAATCATGCATCAAAAGTTGGTTTAATATACAGGGAAAAATTTGCTTGAGGCCTAAAAAAATTAAAAATCTGTTTCTCAGGTTCTCCTGCATGGACCTTTTGGCTCTCTTTTTATAACCAACATAAACTTGAAAAAATAAAAATTAAATGGTTTATACCGGCTATTTTATCAAAGTTAAAAAAATTGATAAATATTTCCCTTGAGTGCCAGAAGGCTTTGCAATGCTTTAGCACTGCAAAACCTTCTTGGTCTTAAGGGCCGAAATACTATAAAAGATTATGAGGTCTAAAACATAAACCAAGAAATGAACTTTTGATGGCAAAGAAATAATAATTACAGAAATAAAAAATAAAATAAACTAGAGATGGTCTGTCGCCCGGTATACCTCCACAGTGGCATACCACCTAGTGTGGGTGACTGAAAAAGGGCTCTCAATTTTTCTGAGTAAAAAAAAAATCTAATATGGCCACCAGTCGGCAATCTTGAATCTGATTGGGAAAAAAGATTATGACATGCACTGCTCCTCATCATGTTGATCATTTTGGTGAAGTTTCATGAAAATGCGACTAAAACTGTAAGTAGTTTGCTCCACAAGTATTTTGCAAAATTCAATATCGTCTCCAGTCGGCCACCTTGAATCCGATCTGGAAAACATTTATGTTACGCACTGCTCCTCATCATGTCGATCAATTTATATTGAGTTTCATGAAAAACTGTAGTAGTAGTTCGCTCTACAAGTATTTTGCAAAATCCAATATGGCCACCAGTCGGCCATCTTGAATACATTCTGGAAAAGTTAAAAAATTTATAGTAATTTATATATTTTTTATACTTACCAATGACCCAGACATAGCTGGTGCTAACTCTTAAAATATAGGGCCAAACACAAATTTTGCCCCCCAATCCCCAAAATTTGCATCTAAAACCAAAGAAAACATGTCCTGAATGGCCCTCCACACTTCACCTCTACTGCGCATGCGCAGTGTCAAGGACGTTCTGAAATTGGCGCCATTATTCATTCTTATAACCAGTGCCTGGTAAGCGCTATGTACTCAGCGGGGAGGTAAGAGTTCCCAACTCCTGGGAGGGCCATCCCCGTCTGGGTCATTGGTAAGTATAAAAAATATATAAATTACTATAAATTTTTTAACATTTTTATACTGTACCAATGACCCAGACATAGCTGAATAGTAAAAAGGCTGGAGGGCCAAGGACATAGAGCAAGATGGAATACGCTCAATTATATAAAATAGAGTCATCCCCTCTAGGGAAAAAGAAGTATTAGGCCTTACATGTGTCTTTCTTATTTATGATAAATTAGAAAGATACAACACCTTCCAAAATTGAGCATCATACATCCATGTACTCTATTAATATCTAGTATAATCCTTATACTAATAATTTTTAAAGTAAGCCAATAAATAAAGTAAGTCTAGAGAATAGAGACTCCTAATACTCCTTAAAAGTGTCTGAGGATTGTATAATAATGTCCGTAGACACGTGCTATATTCAAAAGCTATACTTTAAAAACTAAGACCTGAATGAATTTTTAAAACATAAACTTCTCACTAAACAACCATCCCAATAACAGCTCAGAATTACTAACTCCGGAGGAAGTATCCCCTTGTTTTCATAGTAAAACAGGTGACCCAAGGGAACACCCCCCCCCCCCTTTTTCTTGCCCTGGGTCAAAAATAGCCCAGAGCGAAGAGGGCAGCAGAACGGAGTCACTGCCGAAACAGACAGCCTACCTAGCTATAGTAGCAACTGTTAAGTGAATGACATTCTGAGCAGTAGATAATAGACCTAACAATAGAGGCCTCCAGAAATGGACTCGATATTTCTGAGATAAAAATTCATGAATGTGGATGGCTGAGCGCAATGAGCAGCCTTCAAAAATCTATAATAGCGACACTATTAATGTAAGCCCAAGATGTAGAAGAACTCTTACTTCAAGAGCTGATATCTCAAACACAACTGCTGAGTGAATGATATACCATAAGCAGTATCGATAGTTAATTGAATCCATTAGCAATAGAATGGAGCGTAACGTCCTTCTATTAGGCATCAAAGACAGAAGAAGCTTACGCCCGTAGTAATAAACAGAAATCTGTTTATAAATACATAAACTCTAACCGGACAGAGTAAAGGCCTATGCCCGTACGAAGACGGAAGGACCTTAATAACAATAGGTTCCGGATATTAATTAGGAGCCTGACTCTTATGCGAAAATCCAACCTAAATAGTAAAGGAAGTAGTGATTCCGAAACTACGAAAGTGAAAATCATCCACTGATAGTGCATGAAACTCACTGACTCTTCAGTAAAAGAGAAGCCAACAGAATTACTGTCTAAAAGGTCAGAATTTGAAAACTACTGTTTCCAGAGGCTCAAATGATTACTTAGCTAAATAAGAACCGAAGTTAAATTCCGTATAGGAATTTAATCTAATGATTCTAAGTCTATTTATCGAAAAGTTACTAACTGACTTAGATAAAGAGACATAAGACTCAATTGTAAACTATCATAGAGTGCATAGGTATGAGGTAATATAAACCTATAACCTTAATAATAACAGGCTGCGGTAGATCTTGTCAAACAAGTATACTAAAAAGTTGCAATGACTAGTATGGAGGAATCAACAATATCAACATAGTGATCCCTACACCAACGACGGAAGAGCCTCCACTTTAGCCGCATAGTATAGCGAAGAAGAGGTTCTCCTATAGTAAGAAATCGCGTCCAAAGCTCGTCCAGTACAATGCTTACAATGCAATAAGGACCACACAACGGAATACGTGAAGGTTAAGACCTTGCGGGTTGTGATAAAGATGACACGATTTTACCCAGCGAAAAAAGATCCTCTCATGGAGGAAGATTTCGCGTTAAGTCCCACAGTAGACATCAGAGTAAATTTACCCACGGTCTCTGTGAAGACAGAGATGCTATCAACAGAAATGTATTGTGGTTGTTTATCTTAGCAATACTTGCTGAAACAACAGCGCAGGAGGATACGCATATCCTATCATTCCGTCCTATTAGATCAATAGAGCGTTAACAACATAAGCTCAGAGATCCGGACAAGCAAACACAAACGTCTGCAATTGATTAGCAAGTTGTGTCGTAAATAAATTATCATTGGGCGCTCCCATTGATAGCAAATCTGATTGAATACTTGTTTGCTGAGAGTCCATTCTGACGGCAACAAGCGACCCATAAGTGAACGGGAGTCCGGTAATACAATCAGACGACCCGGAATATGACGGACCGAAGCAGAACTTGGTGTACTATAACAAACAGAAGGATTCTTTCCATTAAATTGAATAACGGAAACGAATGAGTGCCTCCCTGGTTCCGGAGATATGCCACTACTGTCGAATTAACGGACAGGATTTGGACATGCATTTCTGAATAATGTTCATCCAATGACATAAAGCAAGCCTAAAAAAACATTATTCCGTGGAAGATAAGTACTTGCTTAGAGACTGCGGAACCCAAAGACCCTGGCACTTCGAATCCGTTGGGATCAATATTATATCCCAACCTGTTTGACTGGCAACCGTCATAATTATAAAACTCGGATCCGGCAACTGCAGTGGCACTCTCTGAGTCAACCACCGAATGTTTGCCCCAGTCTGAATCTCTTGCTACACTAGATAGACAAGAGAACGTGTAAATCGAGCAATTCATGGACTGCTGAAAAGTTGCCGTCGAAGAGAAGCTTCTCCGAGAACGAAGCGACTCTGAGAGAGTTCTTCACCTTACTATCCATGCGCGTGGATGTAGCTAGGGCTGCGTCACGTCTAACCAACTCCAAGCAGCCACTGAAGGGCAGAGTTATACGTGAACAAACTACTGCCCTTAAAAGAAATCACATTGAGGATCATATCCCGGAATTCTTTCTCTAGAAGACGTAATGATAACGCCTCAGTGAGGTGGATTACGTATGATAAAGCGTCTAAGTTAAGTCTATTAGACATCATTGTCGTTTCCAACATTGTGGTTGGAAAAGACATAGACGGCGAAAAAGAATATTTCCAGTCTTTAACCACGCCGTCTAGACGCATATGAACTCTCGGGATACCCTGTTCTGCCAAAATAACTTATTCGTATAAATGATAAAAGGCAGAAATGAGCATTGCGGACAAGAAACTAAACTATCATGCTTGGTAGCAGGCTTATATATATATATAGCATCGATAAATAATACACATGTTCTAATGACATTATTGGACTGTGTCGGTAAGTCAGGGACAATGTCCCTGAACCGATCCAAAATTCTGTGTCCAATGACGCTATAAGCCTCTTATCCAACATCGCAGCAATGTAGTCCGAAATAACAATCACTGGAAGATAATGCCGGAAGATATGTATGGCAGCTTCCGATGCAACGAAAGGGAAAACTCGAAAACTTTCGAATCCCTTTCGCCATCCTGTCGGACCCTATAAAGCGTTCGGTCGTCCGTACCTGATGCAACCGCGGACCGCACCGACCCAGCGCCATCGGATAATTCCTGATTCGACCAAGAAACTGTCGATTGCTGGGATGCTGCGAAAAAACTGTGCTAACTCGGATAGCACGTCCGTCACTGAGGCCTGTGGAGAAGCGGTCCTACGATGCATTGCCGCTGGAAGCTCCGTGATCGTTACCCCGTGCATACTACTAATATGCGAGCGAACAGAGTGTATAGGCCTCGTGTCCCTTGGCTACCGGATGGCGTGACCTGTTCGCCGTGGAATCACTGAATGACGAAACTGATCGGATACTCGAGGTCACGTAGCCAATGTGCGGTCGTGTGCACTGCTGTGAGGATGAGGAAGCATTATCGACAGTCTCTCGGACTGTCAATATAACAGAGCGTCCCAAGCGACGGACATATGCTCCGAATGTAAAATATCTGAACCACAACATGCGGTCCCCTATGTTGTTGGACGAGAGAGGGACCTCTCTCGCTCACAGCCCGGACGGACCTGGACAAGCCAGGAACCGGACTAACAGGCTTCCTCCGATCTGTCCTCAATCCGCCGTCACTGGGTGAGTACTAAAGAAATTATAGTGCTCGCATCACCCAAATCTCCTTTCTAGACCGCAACGGACGAACCCGGCAGCCGAACCATTCGATGAATGTACGCTACACCGGGTGAGCTAGCGAATGTCACTCCGTCGATCCTACAAGGGACCTCTTAGGCAATAGACATATTCCATGAGCACTTATTGCCGCTAGCTCTTCATTAACTAAGACGACAGAGGCACACTTTTGAAAGACATCTCCGTAACTTTGCGAACAAGAAACCAGAAATGCTTGGTAATAGCAAGCATATAATAATAAATATATAGCGTCGTTCAATAATTCGAAAGTTTGTGTGACATTATTGGACTATGTCGGAACTGAGGGACGATGTCCCTGAACCGAACCAAAAATTTCTAAGTCCACCGTCGCTATCAGTTTCTTATCCGGCATCGCCAGCATTCTGGTCCGACGAAAGAACCTGTAGAAGATCAAGTCAGATGACATACACAACAGCATATGTTGTTCCAAAAGGGAAAGCTCAAAATCCTCCGAATCCCTTTCGGTATCCCGTCGGACCGGATGAAATTTTCGGACGTCCGTACCCGCTTCCGCGGAGCATCCCGACCCAGCATCGTCGAATAAAACATTATGCGACAGATTCAGTTGTTGCTGGGATGCTGCGATAAGCTGTGCTATTTAGGATAGCACATCCGTCCCCGAGGCCTGTGCAGTAGCGGTCTTACGATGCATTGCCGCCGGAAGCTCCGTGTACGTTGACTCCCGCACACTTTCCTATGCGAACGTCCGGAGTCTGCAGGCCTCGTGTCCCTGGCTACCGGATGGTGTGACCTGGTCGCCGATGATTCTCTGACTGGCGAAGCTGACTGGATATCCGAGGTCACGTAGCCAAGAGCAGTCGTGTGCGCTACCATGAGAATGAGGAAGCCTTATTGACAGTCTCTCCGGACTGACTATATGTCGGAGCGTCCCGAGCGGCGGATGTATGCTCCGAATGCGAAACATTTTGTACCACAACATCTGGGGCCAGATGTTGTTGTACGAGAGAGGGGCCTCTCTCGCTCGCCGTCCGGATGGACCAGAACGAGCTATGAACCGGACTAAAAGGCTTCCTCCGTTCTCCCTCTAATCCGCCGTCACTGGGTGTGCATTTGGTTGATTTATAGTGCTCGCATCACCCCAAAACTCTTTCTAGACCGCAACGGACGAACCCAGTTGCCAAACCATTCGATGAATGGACGCTACACCGGGCGAGCTAGCGGACGTCAAAGGCCGTCGAACCTACTAGGGTCCTCTTAGGCAACTGGCGTATTTACATGAGCACTTTTCCGCTAGCCCTTATTTAATTGTGACGACGGAGGCACTGTTGGAAGACATCACAGATACATCACCCTAATCTTGATCGTCTGAAATAGAAATTGATAAAGTAGAGTGACCCTGCGGGGAAAGGACCGGAATGTCCAATTCCCCACTAACATACCTTGACATACGCTTCCCATGTTGTCATCGAAATCATCAGATACAGAACAGGAGTTAATGCGAGTACACTGACTACATATAGAATGATTATAAAAGTCAGAGGAAGACTTCCTCTTATTACAATTGATCAAAATCCTTTCAATGTGAAAAGAAAACAAAGTCCTGGTACTCGCACCAACCCCTGACAATCAAAATACATAATAATAATATGATCCATTAACATAGAAAAAATAACTGAAATCAAAATATTTTGAAAAAATATTTTTTCAGAACAGCCCAAGTTTCTGAAAAGTAACGTTGAGCCCCAATGGATCCCAAGCCTAAGTGTGGACAAAAAATTTAAAAATATTTTAAACAATTTATGCAACACTTACGAACAACAATAATATATCTAGTTATTAAATTAACATCAAGATATTATTTTCAAGAAATCCTCCCCTCACACAGAGGGCTGTTGTAAATGTAAACAATGAGTGTAAAAACACTAAAATAAGACTCCAGGCACCCAGGCCCGAAATCAGTTACCAAAAATACACTATCTGATGCAAAACAGAGACTTCCAGGGAAGAAACTGCAGAACATCAGATGGTAGATGCAGAACACAACGCCTAAACACCCATAGGTGAAGACGTAAACATGGGGAAAAGAACAGAATTCATTCTGTTATTCAGCTAAAACACCCACCCAAGAAATTTTAGTAATAATAATTACAGAAACTATGCCAAAAGCATGGGAGAATAGCAAGAGGGGACTTAAAGGAAAGGGAGAGAGGAAAACACTGAAAAATCAGTTTAACTAAATAACAAGAATGACAACAAAATGGCTGCTGCCTCGAAAATAGGTAACTTAACATAATTTCATTAAAAAAATTTAAGTTACAGCCCTGATAATATTCTGTCACACATTTTTCCTCTCCTCCTTCTATATCCTCCTTAGAATCACCATTTCACTAATATTTATGTGTCTGGTATCATTTAAACTGAGATTTACAAGCACAAAGATCAGTCAGATGTTAACTGATGAAGAGCCAAACTAAGAATGAATAATGGCGCCAATTTCGAAACGTCCTTGACACTGCGTGTGCGCAGTAGAGGTGAAGTGTGGAGGGCCATTCAGGACATGTTTTCTTTGGTTCTAGATGCAAATTTTGGGGATTGGGGGGCAAAATTTAAGTTTGGCCCTATATTTTAAGAGTTAGCACCAGCTACGTCTGGGTCATTGGTAAAGTATAAAAATATATGTCACGCACTTCCCCTCATCATACTGATCATTTTTGTAAAGTTTCATGAACATGCGACTAAAACTGTGGAAGCATTTCGCTCCACAAGTTTACAAGTGCAACGGACCGACGACGACAGACCGACCGATGGACGGATGGACAAGTCGACTCCTATATACCCCCCTAAACTTTGTTTTGTGAGGGTATAAAAACCACTTGCCCGCATGCAATTTTACAAATAATGGCCTGAGAAACAGATTTACTTTGTGTGGCCTAATAGGGCCAAATTATAGTTATTTTAGTGGCAAGACATTTTCTGCAGTTGGCTATTAACCAGCAGTGTGGAAAGAGTTAAAGAGCTGGAGACTTTTGTACATTTTTGTTATATTTGATTGCCTACATTCTGTGGCCATGTTGTTATAATGGCAGCTAACTCTTTCCTAAAAACAACTGCCGAGGGACCTAGAATGTAACTTTCTAGTTTACCCAAAGACTGGAAGTTGGGGGCTCCTGTTTTGTTGTAGTAAAAAGTAATTCGTTGGAATCAGGCCTTTAAGGTATAAAGCAGAAAATGAGTCATATCTTTCAAGCAACATTTGCAAGCAAATAAATATTCTAGCAAGTAAAAAATTATTCTTGATGTGTTCTTTTCCCATTAATCAAAACCTTTTAGAGAAATTGAGGTTAGCTAAAATCTAATGAACTTACTTTCTCCTTCTGACTCAAGCTGACCTACAAAAGTATCCACATCTTTCTTTTTGCTGCCAAGTTTGAGAGCTTTTCCCGAAGAAGCTGGCCTGCAATTCAGAATGCATAACAAAATTCAGTAGAGAAAAATAAACAATCTGATCTTAACCCTTAAAGGGCTGAAGTTTTTTACACATATTGCTATACTTTGCCAAGTCTACATCCAGTGGTTTTGTAGTCAGGGCTCATACAGGCCTTGCAGTACGTTTTTCTCTAGTTTTTCCATAGCCTGCTACAAATTTTCCATAGCCCTACACCCACTAAACTATAGAATGCACAGGAAAACAAAGGGGTGGAGATCTACCTGTACTTTCACTTTTATGACCAAAAGCGATGATCAAACGAATAAATTTGCTCATCATGGACCACTGGGTATTCTACCTGGTGGTCCATGATTTGCAGATTAGTTTGTTAAGCCATCAAGTTACTAGAGATGTAGTAGTTAAGGATACAGGTATATTTGGGCACATGCTGTTCGAAATAGAACTAAATGGTAGGATGGCTGCTCAAGAATTCTCATTATGGTCAATAACAACACAAAATTCTACAACCAATCCTTTGTACATTTAGGACCCATGCCAGAACTTGCATGAAATGTCACGGGTTGTAGTTTAGTGATTTGGGACATAAAAAGTGAATTTCCATAGCCTTTCCAGAGTCTACTAAAATAACTTTGGATTTTCCGTAATTTTCCAGGTCCTGGAAAATAAAATTTCGCTTTTCCATAACTTTCCAGGAGTTTCCATAGCCTGTATGAACCCTGTGTAGTTGTTGCTAGGTAAAAGCCTTGGTTGCCCACATAAAACAAAAGATTTTGACGGGTAGATCTGAAGAAAAAGATTTTTAGAAAAAAAACCGGCCAGTGCTATTCTCAAAAATTGTCAATTAATTTTCATTATTTTTTTCATTTTTTGTCTCAAAAACATAGGTTATGACCCCTCGCTGGAATGAGCTCGTCGAGCTCGTTCCAACAAGGGGTCATAACCTATGTTTTTGAGACAAAAAATGAAAAAAATTAGTTATTCAAGAATTATTTTTGCAAGTGTCGTCTGCTTTTCATGTTAGGTAAAGGGTTAACCAGACCGATTTCGATAGTGTTTTCCTCATCAGTGGTGTTTTGAACATCATTGAATTCTTGAATTTATCCAATGCTGCAACGAGCACCACCCAACTGACAACCACTGCGCACAAGACATGTCAGTCCGAATAATACAAAAGCTCTCGTGAAACCCGGATACTGAACGCAATACGCGTATCAGAAAACAAAGGGAAAAACATTGGATATACACGTTGCGCTCATTGCAACCATTCAGCCTCAACACTTTCGACTAGGGTCACCCCACATATCATTTCCTCTTTGGAATGAGCTCGTTCCAATGAGGGGTCATAACTCATGTTTTTGAGACAAAAAATGAAAAAAATTAGTTATTCAAGAATTCTTTTGCAAGTGTCGTCTGCTTTTCATGTTAGGCAAAGGGTTAACACTTAAAAGGTGTATTTCTGAATTTTGTGACCACACAACAGGTGCCTAGGCACTTGGATTTCTCTTAACTGAATAACCCTGTTAAATGAATATAATTTCTCAACACAAAACCATTTACCATACCTCCAGTACAAATTTGACCTGTTAATTGAATATATGTTATAGAGTAAACTCCTGTTAAATAAATAAAAAATCTTGTAACCTGTGACGAAATTACACTGATTCTCCCCTATTTTCCTTTGTTTATAGACCTATTTAGCCTCAATGCATCCAATACAGGCATTTAATTCATTATATCTTGTTTGACAAGCGCTCATAGAGCTCTGTCAAACAAGATATAATACAATAAATGCGATGTTTATCTCTAGAATACAGGAAAGTGACACTATCCCTGTTAATTGAATACTCCTGTTAATTGAATAATATTCATTGCCAAAGTGGCTGTTAAATTAACAGGGTTCCACTGTAGTACTCAAAATAACAGAGAAAACTAGACTTTATGATTCTGGAGAATCATGGCTTTTCCCGATTAGATTCCATGATTTTTCTTGACCCCACAGTGTCTGATGAATTGCTTTTAACTGTCTCACTAAAGTTCCTTCATTGATGTTATGAGAAAGGTGAGTATAGTAGTCTCAAATGACTCGGTTTGGGTTTGATAAAAAAATGTTTAGGTAAAACCCATCATTAATGGTAGAATGGGTTAATATCAATATCAATGTTTCCCTATCAGTTTTGCATCCGGTAAAAGAAGTTACGTTTCTCTGTGGCATTTCCATTTGATGTTGTTGGTGTCCAAAAACAGACTATTTCCTCAATTGTTTTTTTGACATTTAGCAGCCCATGAAGGGTTAACAAATGCCTACCAGAATAATTGATCCATGCAACTGGTCATATGACACCAAGACCTATCAACGGCCATTTTCTCTTGAAAACCCCACAAAATGTTTGTAAAGAAATCCAGGGAAAACGATTTTTTAAGCTTTTGATAGGTATCCCTGTTAACCTCCACAACAGGGGTTAACGCTTGGCTTTTTGAATACCTTTATTACTTACAAAAATGGTCCTCTGTGAATTCCACTTCAAACAAAGGAGATTATGTTTATCTCTCATGTATACATTAGGTGCTGTGCGTGTCTGAAAACAGTCCCATGTTAACAACATTACGATGCTTGGCAGCTTGTAGATGGTTAAAAAAACGCTCACCGGAGTATTTTGTCCATGCAACTTGTAATGTCACATAAAGACCTACGAATAGTCAATTTGTCTTGAAACCCTACAAGTTACCGTTAGGGAAATTCACAGAAAATGGGAATTTAAAGCTTTCAAGGGATATCTCTCTTTAACCTGCCCAAAATGGGTTAAGACGTCGACTTTTGAATACCCTTACTACTTACAAAAATGTTTCCATATGAATTGTATGCGCTATAAAAGAAGGCACTTTTCTTTGTGGTGTACCCTTTGGGTGCTGTTGGTGTGCAAAAACAGCCCATTTTATCGCAATTTTGACCTTCAGCAGCCTGGGGAGGGTTAACTAATGCTGACCGGAATATTTTGTTCATGCGACTTGTAATGTCACACGAAGACCTGCAAATAGCCGATTTTTCTTGAAAACCTACAGGATGTTGTTAGAGAAATCCACAGAAAGCAGGTATTTTAAGATTTTAATGGGTATCTCTCTTTAACCAGCCCAAAATGGGTTAAGACGTCAAATTTTGAATACCCTTACCACTTTCAAAAATATTTGCCGATCAATTTTGCGTCCGATAAATGAAGGCCCCTTTCTCTGTGGTAGATTGTTTGGGTGCTGTTGGTGTCTAAATACAGCCCATTTTATCACAATTTTTACGTTTAGCAGCTCGGGGAGGGTTAACTAATGCTGACCGGAATATTTTATCCATGCAACTTGTAATGTCACACCAAGACCTGAGAGTGACCAATTTTTCTTGAAAATCTACAAGACTCGTTTAGAGAAATCCACGGAAAACATGAAGTTTTGAGCTTTTTTGCGGTATTGCTGTTTAACCAGCCCAAAACGGGTTAACACTTGGTTTTCTGAACACCCTTATTAGTTACAAAAATGATCCTCGGTGAATTTCACTTCCAATAAAGGAAGTTATATTTACCTCTCGGGTATCGTTTGGGTGCTGTGGGGGTCTGAAACTGGCCCATTTCATCAAAATTTCGATGTTTGGCAGTCTGTGGAGGGTTACCATATGCATCGCCTAATATGTCGTGTGTATCAAAGGTTGTGTCATAGGCAGGTCTAGTAATGATGAATATTTAAAAAAAATCCTAAAGACGTGTTTCGAGAAAGTGCCGATAAACCCCAATTTTGGCAGTTTTTTGCCAATTCTGGCGAAATAAGGGTTAAAACGAAAATTCTGCTTCGGTACATTTTTAGATTTTTTGCCACTCTATGCGTGTGCCAAATTGTGTGAAAATCAGTTCGAAAATGGCTTCTGAATAGTACAGACAAAAATGTGTGGAAAAAAAACAAAACAAAAAAAACAAAAAAAAACAAAAAAAATAAAAAAATAATAATCCGTAGAAAAACAATAGTCTTTTCCAGAGGGAAAAGCCTAATAAACTGGTAAGTGCGGGATTCAACAATAAGCTGGAAGCTTTTGTTAATCGACTCTCAAAAAATGATAGGTTAATTAAAGGTCAAAGTTATTTTTCTGCAGATCAGGGACCAGCCTACAAGGCGAAGTGGGCGATATCTTCGCCCTTAACACCAGGTATTTCTTTCTCTGGGCGAAGTTGAAGTCGCCTTACAGTTCTGAAAAGTCGCTGAGAAAAGTTATTTCTGGCGATTCCGTTGCTAACTTCGCCTGGAAAAAATAGAAAAAAAATAAGTGTAGTGAAAGCAAATAATTGGGCAGGTTAAAAAATTACTAAATATATTCATTTTACTTCCCATAAAACCCCAAAATAATACCAACCATGGCACGATTTCGTCATGACAATTCACGTTTTCACTAGAGTGAAGTTAGATGACAAGACGAAAAATGCTCAAGGTCTTTTTTAATGTTTCATTTCAAAAGTGATTTCCCCCATCAAACTTCGCTATACATGGTATTTATTTAAAAACTACATTTTTGGTAATGATAAAAATGTTTAATTTTTAGTTTGAACTTGTGAGTTTGAAGCATGTGATTTTTAAAAATTATTGTTGGGTGTGTTCCATTTGCGGCAGTCACAATAAGGGTCCCACTAAATTACCAAAAAGTTGTAACTTACAGTAATAAATGGTGTAAAATGCAAACTGACAAATTCAATTATCTTCCTTGATAACAGAACATTTGCCTGGAAGAACTGATTCTCTAAACTGAATTGAAATGATATTTGGTTGGCAAAAAATAATTCACTAAACTGAATTTAAGCCCCCACTAATAGCTTTTAAACTGAATTGAACTCTTACCTAAACAGTTTTTTGTGAAATAATATTTGGTTAGCAAAAACAATTTGCTAAACTGAATGTAACCCTTTACCTTACACAGCTTTTTGAGAAAAATTTGGCTGGCAAATATAATTTGCTAAATTGAATTTAACCCTTTACCCAACACAGTTTTTTGAGAATATTTGGTTGACAAAAAAATAATTTGCTAAACGGAATTTAACCCTTTACCTAAAGTAGCTTTTTTGAGAAATAACATTTGTTTGACAAAAGTAAATTTGATAAACTGAATTTAACCCTTTACTTGAAATAGCTTTTTGAGAAATAATATTTTTTGCTCCCTTCTCCCTATTTTCACCTCACTTCTCCTTAAAACCTTGGGAGGGAGAAGTGACTTCTCCCTACTAAATTTAGCCTCTAGGCTGCTCTCTGCTGCAGATGCAGGATATTTTATTGCTATCTCGGCATTTCATTTTTGTCAAAACAAGGAGACTAAAAAATAGTACATTTACAATTATTGAGATATGCTGTTAGTATTTGGGGGAGATAAAACTGACACAGAAGATTTCAAGGCAAGTGATCAGGGAAACTGAATGTTATTTTCTTCCAACAAAGGTATTTTATACAAATAATATCCAGAAGTTTACAGATTTGTTTCTATGTCAGTAGCTCTTATAACACAAGGGAAAATAACTTGCTGAAAAGTTTTTATGCCACACCCGAGCCAGCATGCATTCTGTGATATTCAGCAATAACTCCAGCACAGAGTTTCCTGACACTGAATATGGAACTAAGTCAGGTCACATGTTTCACCAAACATCCATCATTAAGTTGTCATTCACTTTTCATTTATTTCAGTTCAAAACGATGAATTAACCATAGAGTTTCCGACGTCGAACATAAACATCCACCACTGTGTGTTGCAAATTCTGGGAATTAATTTCCAGATATCCAATTAAGTGGGCTGCACTGTATTTGAAAGTGTCTGGATACTACTTTTGTATTTCACCAAAGCAATAAAAATTGTAAATAAATTTAATCGATATCTTACCCAGAACTTACTGAATACAGTGGAGCCAACATAATTGGATATCTCTTAACTGAATAACCCTGTTAATTGAATATAATTTCCCAACACAAAACCATTTACCATACCTACAGTACAAATTTGACCTGTTAATTGAATATAGGTTATAGAGTAAAGTCCTGTTAACTGAATAAACAAGAGATATTGCTGAAGGCTATTCATACCCCCACTGAAGTGCTGGACCAATGACGCATAAATGAATAAAACAAGTAATAAAAAAAAATGAAAGCATCAATGACATTGTAGCTCAAATTGTCAAGACATGTACATGTATAGTTTGTGACACAGCAATGACAAACATCTAGGTAATGACCTGATTACAAATGTACATATAAAGTATTGTAACGGTCTGTACATAAATACTGGCCATAGCCTGTAACAAATGTATAGGTAAAGTATTGAAAAGGTGGGTGACAGTCAGATGCTAAACTAGAAAAGAAATCTTCGAGTCCCAGAGTGGGTCTGACTGAACCCCAAAATATTTGTTCTCATAGCACAGTGATAACAAAGGCACCCCAAAACACACTCATTCCTGTCCCAAGGTGAAAACAAAGGTACCCAAGAAGTTTCGTTAAGATCAGTTCATAAATATGAGCTGTATAGAAGTTGTGACAAAAAACTGATTGGACCTAATTTCGGTACAAAATGGCCACTGGCAGCCATCTTGAATTTTGGACCGCACTCAGAAACACTCGTTCTCGTCCCAAGGTGATAACAAAGGTACCCAAGAATGTTCGTGAAGATCGGTTGATAAATACAGCCTCTAGCCCGAGCCGTATTGACATGTGCACTTACAGTGTATAAGTAGCACTAAATAAATTGAAATTCATCTAATTTGCATAATTTCTGCACGAGAAAAAAACCTGTACTGTATGTGATGTATTCCATTTTACTAAGCATTCCTACAAAAATTTATTCAAATCAGAACTTTCATACAGAAGTTCTGTACAAAAGACTGATTGCACTAATTTTGGTACAAAATGGCTGCTGGTGGCCATCTTGAATTTCGGACCACACCCAATAACACTCGTTCTCATCCCACAGTGATAACAAAGGTCCCCAAGAAGTTTCGTAAAGATCGGTTCATAAATACGGCATCTAGCCTGAGCCGTATAGAAGTTGTGTACAAAAAACTGATTAGACCTAATTTCGGTACGGAATGGCCACTGGCAGCCATCTTGAATTTTGCATAATTTCTGCACGAGAAAAAAACCTGTATTATATGTGATGTATCCCATGGTACTAAACATTCACACAAAAAATTATTCAAGTCAGCACTTTCATATGGAAGTTCTGTGCAAAAATCTGATTGCACCTAATTTTGTACAAAATGGCTGCCATCGGCCATCTTGAATTTCGGACCGCACCCAAAAACTCTCGTTCTCGTCCCACGGTGATACCAAAGGTACCCAAGAAGTTTCGTAAAGATCGGTTTATAAATACGACCTCTAGCCTGAGCCGTATTGGCATTTGCACTTACAGTGCTGAAAGTAACACAAAATCCATCAAAGTTAGTCTAATTTGCATAATTTACATACGAGAAAAAAACCTGTATCATATGTGATGTATCCCATGGTACTAAACATTCATACAAAAAATTATTCAAATCAGCGCTTTCATATGGAAGTTCAGTACAAAAAACAGATTTCTGCATCATCGTTACAAAATGGCGGCTGGCAGCCAACTTGAATTTTGGATCGGACCCAAAAACACTCGTTCTCGTCCCACAATCATAACAAAGGTACCCAAGAAGTTTCGTAAAGATCGGTTCATAAATACGGCCTCTAGCCCGAGCCGTATTGAATTGTTGATGGACAGATGGACGACAGACAACTGGCCATGGCATAAGCTCAAATTTGGCTTTGCCAAAGTTGAGCTAAAAATGAAAGTTATGAATATTCTCGGACGGACTCACACACGGACGGACATATGTAATCCAGTATACCTCCCCATTTTCTGCGAAAATGGGGGTATAAAAATCTTGTAACCTGTAGAGAAATTACCACGACTCTCCCCAGTTTTCCTTTGTTTAATGCTCCATTTGGTCTCAGTACATCCAATACAAGCATTTAACCTATTATATCTTGTTTGACAGAGCTCATGGAGCTCCGTCAAACAAGATATAATAGAAT
The DNA here is from genome assembly GCA_031216915.1 of Pictodentalium vernedei. Classification (NCBI taxonomy): domain Eukaryota; kingdom Metazoa; phylum Mollusca; class Scaphopoda; order Dentaliida; family Dentaliidae; genus Pictodentalium; species Pictodentalium vernedei. The sequence continues at coordinate 32,214,499 of CM062288.1, read as the reverse complement.
AAATGCCAAGTTCATCTCTAGAATACAAGAAAAGACACAATCCCTGTTAATTGAATACTCCTGTTAATTGAATAAGTTTCATTGGCAAAGTGGCCATTCAATTAACCCTTTACCCAACGAATCGCCCACATCCGCCCGCGCAATATGCAAATTCAGCAGCTGAAAAAAAATTATTTTTTCGTTCCAAAGAGGGATCACATGATATGGTTTTGTTGAAATGTTTTGAAAAAATTTAAAAAATGATATTTAAAATAATAAAGTTTGAAATCGTCTGTTGGGTAAAGGGTTAACAGGGTTCCACTGTATAATGAATTGAAAAATATTTGATTTTAGAGCTTACACAGGTTTATTGTATGTTGATTTGGGTTCCATTGGAGTTGGATCTATAATTGTGTTGCTCATTCCAGACATTGAGTTGCTACCAAAACCACCCCGTTCAAATCCAGAACTTTTGCCTCTAGCCAAGTCACGCTTCTGTTGCTGTAATTCTTTGGCCTTTTTACGCATTTGTTCTATTGCTCCTTTCTCTTGTGTCTGAAAAAAATATGAAATTTGCTTGCAACTAAAAGATACTTTGTAAGAAAAATCAACATTTCTTTCTCAAGAAGTGTTGTGAATACAGTACATGCAGGGTATTTTTTGTTTTTAAAAATCTGATTAGCAGTTTTTATCACAGTCCTGGAAAATTGATTAGAAATTTCAACTTCAGCCCCCCCCCCCCCCTACCCCCCCACCGACCTCCAATTCCCCATCCCTAACTTTACAAATGTGAGTTACCAAAGCACACCCTTCATGTACTTTTCAGTTTTCGAATAAAGACGATTTTAGTCACAGGCACAGGTAATTACGACGAAAATAGGTACAGTTAAAACCAGAAGTCCTGTCACGAATAGTGCGCTTATCTAGGCTTAATTGCGCTTTGGAATTGCGCGCAATTGCCATATCGAATGGCAGCCAAAGCACGGGTCCTCCTGGTTACTCAAAGCAAACACATGCAATGTTTCTGCCAATGGACCTCCGGGTTACCCGGAGGTCCATTGGCTGAAACATTGCTTGTGCACATGCCATATGTACAGAATTTGATAGCTCTACTTGGGCCATAACGCGTACATTAAAGCGCATATCAACGTGCTATTTATGCGCATTTCATGACAGGACTTCTAGTTTTAACTGTAAGTAGTCATCTGATGATCACGACAACTAACCTTACCAAATACATAAAAAGCTAGAGTACCCTGGTTCCGTGGGTTGGCAATGAAAAATAAATACATCAGTGATTGAAACATACTCTTGCAGTTCATAATTCGACTTCCACTTCGCAATTTTCAAATCGATCCACCCGAACAAAGTCATGGAAGATGATTATGAAGAATAACTGGTGCACATCAAGGGAGCTAATTTATAGGCACCGACATCGTAGAAAACTCTATTGGAGTTTTGACAACTGATTTGAAAACACTTGTAAAATGGTTGGTTAAATTTATCATTTTGCATGATCAACAGACGTTCATTATAAGTTATTGTGATGAATTGACGGTAACATGGTCTGAGGTTTGCGGCTCGGAGCTTATGTTCAATCAAGATGCAAAGCGTCGAGGTTGAACATATACGCTCCGATCCGCAAACCTCAGACCATGTTACCGTCAATTCATCTCAATAACGTATATGTTCCAATAAGACACTACTCACAGCCCAAACCCTACATCGTGAAACACGAGAGGTTTATTTACTAAACATGTAATCGTTAAAAGTTGCCTTGTTCAAGGCAACTTTTAACGATCACATGTTTAGTAAATAAACCTCTTGTGTGTCCCACGACGGCACTAGATAAATAATCAATAAACCAGAAAAACTCATTCCATCTCAGTTCAAATCGTAAATTGGTTTGTAATTTAAACAACACTTCATTCAGAACAATGTCTGCTGCACGAGTGAAAAATCCAGAAAAATGAAGCGGCTTGCTCGTTACTCTGTTGGTGAAGCAATTACGAAACGGGCGACGTCATTTCAAATATTTTGCGTTGTGACGTCGGACGGTAACATTTGCAACTTGAGCCGTAAACACAGAATATACTAAGTGAGCTCTCATCCAATCAGAGGAGGAGGATTTTAGTCTTAAAGGAACATAATAAATTGGTGTATTGTTACACTGTTTATGTGTAGTTTTACCATTTTTGAATTAGAATACTCAGCATACAAAAGTTTTAATCGCACAATGTGAACCAAATCTTGGTGATTGGATCGCACATGGGAGATCTTGCTTCTCACACTGTGATGCGAACCCGAACAAAAAATACCCTAACAAGTCAAAATAAGTTGTAGCATAACCACAATGAACTAAGTACACTGCTGCTCCTGCACTGATTAGATCGGAATCTGACATCACTTTCCGGAAAGCTCTCAGTGAGAGCTTTCCAGAAAATGATGTCAACTTCTGGTCTTATCAGAGTACAAAGAGAAAGAGACACAGTTTATAGTGGTTATCCTACAACTTATTTTGACTTGTACTGTACATACAAGATATATTTATTTGGATGGCAATATAATATGAAGTCAAGCTTAGCCAATCGCTAAAACTAACGCTGTCCATGTTATAGGAATTCCAAGGCATTGGTTACAATGGCCTACTTTACCAGTCAAGCAGAAACTGCTCAACTTCCCAGGGTTCCCACAGAGGGATGGGCAGATACGTACTCAAGCTATCAGGCCAATAGTCTAATAATGTAAGAAAATTTACCCTGTTATGGCCTTGAACCAGTCTAGCTCTCAAATAGGTCATTGCCTATGTTTAGATTCACTCATCTGAAATATTTCAGTTGATTGGAAAAGCGAACCTATGGTTCACTTTTCCAAACAATTGATTTATTCCGGAAGATTGAATCTGAAAAATTTCACAACGATTCAGTTTCTGTGAATCAAAGCTGCAAATGTTAATCAATGAAGACTTGATTCGACTGACATTCTGATGACATCACAATAACGAAAGTGTCAATGACACTGTAGCTTAACTTGTGTGTTGTGTTTGATGAAAAGGATAATGTTCAATGTTTATGAAAGGATTATGAAATAAGACAAGAATTGTGATAATTGGGAATATGTTCATTTCTGTTCCCTGTGTGCTATGTTTATGATAAAAATAATATGAGGTATACACTGTATTAAAGAGCTGAGGGGTGGGTTAATATGACCTCACAGTTAATGTATGTGGCCCTCACAGTTAATGTATATCAACAAAAGTTACCAAGTTACAGTGAAATTATTCCAAAATGAGCCATCCTATCAAGTTACATTAAAATCCCCTCATAAATATGGCCTGTAGACTGTGCTAAAGGTTTTCGGGCTTCGGGCCCCTGTGCCGTCAGTTTCCCAATTGCGTCCAAAGGGGACGTTCTCATCTAGACATTATATGAAGTCAATCTACCAAGTTACAATGAAATCCCTTAATAAATATGACCGGTAGCCTGTGCTAAAGGTTTTTGGGCTTTGGGCTCTGGCAGCCATCATGGTTGAATGATCAAAACCAAAAGGGGACATTCTCATCTGGACACTATTTGGAGTCATCCTACCAAGCTACAATGAAATCCCTTCATAATTATGACATCTAAACTGTTCTAAAGATTTTCGGGCTTTGGGCCCCTGAAGCCGTCACAGTTGCCCAATCGTGTCCAAGAGGGGACGTTCTCATCTAGACATTATATGAAGTCAACCTACCAAGTTACAATGAAATCCCTTCATAAATATGACCTGTAGACTGTGCTAAAGGTTTTCGGGCTTCAGGCTCGGGCAGCCATCATGGTTGAATGATCGCAACCAAAGGGGACAATCTCATCTGGGCATCATCTGGAGTGATCCTGCGAAGTTACAATGAAATCCCTTCATAAATATGACCTGTAGACTGTACTCAAGGTTTTCGGGCTTCGGGCCCCTGAAGCCGTCACAGTTGCCCAATCGTGTCCAAAAGGGGACGTTCTCATCTAGACATTATATGAAGTCAACCTACCAAGTTACAATGAAATCCCTTCATAAATATGACCTGTAGACTGTGCTAAAGGGTTTCGGGCTTCGGGCTCGGGCAGCCATCATGGTTGAATGATCGCAACCAAAGGGGACAATCTCATCTGGGCATCATCTGGAGTGATCCTGCGAAGTTACAAGGAAATCCCTTCAAACATATGACCTGTAGACTGTACTCAAGGTTTTCGGGCTTCGGGCTTCGGGCACCTGTAGCCATCACAGTTGACCAATCACTACCAAAAGGGGATGTCATCATCTAGGCATTATATGGAGTCAACCTAACAGGTTACAATGAAATCCTTCCATAAATATAACCTTTTGCCTATGCTAAAGGTTTTTGGGCTCGGGCACCCATCAAGGCTCAATGATCACGGCCAAAATGGGACGTTCTCATCTAGACATTATTTGGAGTCATCCTACCAAGTTACAATGAAATCCCTTCATAAATATGACCTGTAGACTGTGCTAAAGGTTTTCGGGCTTCGAGCACCTTTAGCCGTCAAAGTTGCCCAATCGTGTCCAAAAGGGGACGTTCTCATCTAGACATTATATGAAGTCAACCTACCAAGTTACAATGAAACCCCTTCATAAATATGACCTGTAGACTGTGCTAAAGGTTTTCAGGCTTCGGGATCGGTCAGCCATAATGGGCATCATCTGGAGTGATCCTGTTTGTTGGTTTGTTGGTGGTTAACGTCACATATTTATGCACTATGGCTAATCGTGACACAACATGGAGATGAAGTCATGTTTAGTCAATCGTTGATCAACATGTTGCCCATTTTAGAGGACTTTCACCCCAAGCAGTGGTGACTGGGTCCTATTTTACTAGTAAAGCGGAACTGGTTTACCACAGTAAACAAGTGCTGCTTACTTCCCGGGGTTCCCACGGGGAAGGAGTGATCCTGCGAAGTTACAATGAAACCCCCTCATAAATATGACCTGTAGACTGTGCTCAAGGTTTTCGGGCACCTGTAGCCATCACAGTTGACCAATCACGATCAAAAGGGGATGTCATCATCTAGGCATTATATGGAGTCAACCTTACAGGTTACAATGAAATCCTTCTATAAATATAACCTTTAGCCTATGCTAAAGGTTTTTGGGCTCAGGCACCCATCAAGGCTGAATGATCATGGCCAAAATGGGACGTTCTCATCCAGACATTATTTGGAGTCATCCTACCAAGTTACAATGAAATCCCCTCATAAATATGACCTGTAGACTGTGCTAAAGGTTTTCAGGCACCTTTAGCCATCACAGTAGCCCAATCATGTCCAAAAGGGGTCGTTCTCATCTAGACATTATATGAAGTTAACCTACCAAGTTACAATAAAATCCCTTCATAAATATGACCTGTAGACTGTGCTAAAGCTTTTCGGGCTTTGGGCTCGGGCAGCCATCATGGCTGAATGATCGCAACCATAGGGGACAATCTCATCTGTAGTGATCCTAAGAAGTTACAATGAAATCCCTTCATAAATATGACCTGTAGACTGTGCTCAAGGTTTTCGGGCTCCGGGCACTAGTAGCCATCACAACTGACCAATCACGACCAAAAGGGAATGTCATCATCTAGGCATTACATGGAGTCAACCTAACAGGTTACAATGAAATCCTTCCATAAATATGACCTTTTGCCTAAGCTAAAGGTTTTTGAGCTCGGGCACCCATCAAGGCTGCATGATCGCGATCAAAATGGGACGTTCTCATCTAGACATTATTTGGAGTCATCCTACCAAGTTACAATGAAATCCCTTCATAAATATGATCTCTAGACTGTGCTAAAGGTTTTCGGGCTTTGGGCCCCTGTAGCCGTCACAGTTGCCCAATCATGCCCAAAAGGTGACTTTCTCATCTAGACATTGTATGAAGTCAACCAACCAAGTTACAATGAAATTCCTCAATAAATATGACCTGTAGACTGTGGTAAAGGTTTTTGGGTTTTGGGCTCAGGCAGTCGTCACGGTTGGCAGATCATGCCCAAATGGGGAAATTCTCATCTAGACATCATACGGAGTCATCCTACCAAGTTACAATGAAATCCCTCCACATTAAACATGACCTGCAGACTGTGCTGAAAGTTTTTGGGTTTCGGGCTTGGGCAGCCATCACGGTTGATAGATCATGCCCAAAAGGGGAAGTTCTCATCTAGGCATTATACAGAGGCATCCTACCAAGTTACAATGAAATCCCTTTATAAATACGACCTGTAGACTGTGCTAATGGTTTTCAGGTTTTGGGCTCAGGCAGCCATACCGGTTGCCCGATCGCGACCAAAAGGGGACGTTCTCATCTAGACATGACCCCAAACCTGCATATGTAATTTCGTGACGATCAGACAAGAACTGCGGGGTGTAGCCCGTGCTAAAAGAAAATGTGAACAGACGTCACAGACTACCAGACTCACAGACTAACAGACTTCCGCACGCGTGATGGCAATAGCTTATCTTGACTATGTCAAGTTAAGCTAAAAATCACAAAAAATTAAGATTCACCACAGCCAAAGTTTTATGATTATGCCGCATATAGTTTACAAATGATGTTAATATTGGGATGTTTTCAAGAGGTATTAAATGCTTATTGATTAGATTATCTATAACTGTGCAGGAAAGAATACAGGTATATCTTTCAAAGTGAAGACACATCAAACTACATCAGTGGTCATCTGTACACAAATTTCCACAAAAACTGGGTGAACAAGAGGGACAATGCAAAGCGTGTACAAATGCACCTGACACCGCAAAAATTTTCGAAGTCGAAAGAGTGAAAAAGGGCCATAACTCTGGAAAAAAGTTGGAAGAAATTCATGCTACATAGGTATCGTTCCCCCCAAGATGATCTATCACAACACCAAATATCATTCAAATCAGAGTAGCAGTGGCTGAGATACACGGGAAAATGTTGGTATGGACAGACTGATGGACAGACTCCACTAGATACCCCTTCTACTTTTCAAGTCGGGGGCATAACAAACAGCCCATAATAGCATCGCATTCAAAACAGAATTAAGCCTGGTGACCTGAGAGATTGGGTAAGACAACCCGTAAAACCTTAACCCTTCACAAGTAGTGCATAAACATTTATGTATTGGAAAACTCACATACATTTATTTATTGGCGCCAAAGGTCACTTTCAGCATTTAAGGCCATCTCATGACAGCAACATTGGAATGAAGTCAAGTTTATCCAATCATTTATTGTAAAACTAACGGTTGCCTAGTAAGCATACTTATGCAAATATTTAATGAAAGAACCTTAGTGAGCACGCTCACATACCCCACGTGCCCCGATATTTCAAGCTCTAATCATTTTTTAAAAAAAAACATAGATTCTAAAAATACTGCAGAAAACAGTGTTCTGTAGTTTCAACGGTATTGAAAGAATTCAAGCAGAGAAAAAGTCCGGAAAACTGTAATTTTGATGAACTTTTCAAAGTCTATGGGGCCGTAATTTTGGTAAAAATCAGTGGAGCGGAACAAAACCCAAACTTGTTCTGTAGGCCACCATGTTAGACTAACATATTAAAAATCAGCTCAATATCTGGAAACGTGTAGGAAAAAAGTCCTGAAAACTGTAATTTTGATGAACTTTTCAAAGTTCAAGGGCCGTAATTTCGGTAAAAATCAGTGGAGCGGAACAAAATGCAAACTTGATCTGGCCACCATGTCAGACTAACATACCAAACATTAGCTGAATATCTGGAAGCGTGTAGAAAAAAAGTCTGGAAAACTGTAATTTTAATACATTTTTCAGAGTCTAAGGGTTGTAATTTCGGTAAAAATCTGTGGAGCGGAACAAAACGCAAACTTGTTCTGTAGGCCACCATGTTAGACTAACATACCAAAAATCATCTCAATATCTGGAAGCGTGTAGGAAAAAAGTCTGCAAAACTGTAATTCTGATGAACTTTTCAAAGTTCAAGGGCCGTAATTTCAGTAAAAATCAGTGGAGCGGAACAAAATGCAAACTTGATCTGTAGGCCACCATGTTAGACTAACATACCCCAAAACAGCTCAATATCTGGAAGCGTGTAGAAAAAAAAGTCCGGAAAACTGTAATTTTGATGAACTTTTCAAAATTCAAGGGCCGTAATTTTTGTAAAAATCAGTGGAGCGGAACAAAATGCAAACTTGATCTATAGGCCACCATGTTAGACTAACATACCAAAAATCAGCTCAATATCTGGAAGCGTGTAGAAAAAAAGTCCGGAAAACTGTAATTTTGATGAATTTTTCAGAGTCCAAGGGCCGTAATTTCGGTAAAAATCAGTGGAGCGGAAAAAAATGCAAACTTGATCTGTAGGCCACCATGTTAGACTCACATACCAAAAATCAGCTCAATATCTGGAAGCGTGTAGAAAAAAAGTCCGGAAAAATGTAATTTTGATGAATTTTTCAGAGTCCAAGGGCCGTAATTTCGGTAAAAATCAGTGGAGCAGAAAAAAATGCAAACTTGATCTGTAGACCACCAAGTTAGACTCACATACCAAAAATCAGCTCAATATCTGGAAGCGTGTAGAAAAAAAGTCCGGAAAACAAGTAGGACTGACGGACTGACAGACAGACCAGTCAAAAACATTATACCCCAGCAACTTCGTTGCGTGGGGTATACAAATATATTTGTACTCCTAAGTGTGAGGTATGACACAGAATAGCCAATGATTATGCATTTATTTATTGGGGTTTCACGACACTTTTGACAGCCATGAACGCCTCGTGCCTGACAGTTTTATGGGTGGAGGAAGCTGGAGCAACAGCCAGACTCCTCAAAGTATGAACTCCACACAAGCAAGGGTCGAAGACAAGACAAGTGGTCAGCATTGGTTGGAGACAAGTGCACCATCGACGTGCAGTACGCCTTAGTACACAGTGTCACCATGCCCCCAGGTGGGCAATTAGGTTAAGTGCCTTGCCCAAGGACACAATGCAGTTACCCCTGGACACGACTGAACCATGGACTTTTTGGTTTGAAGTCCAATACCGTAACCACTGAGCCACCACACACCCAATGATTATGTTGTACTGGTATAAGACAGTTGAACATGTTAATTAATTCCCAATTGATCTTTGCATGTTTGGTCTAGGTAGGGCTAGCACGATTATAAAATTTTGTGATCGACATCTGAAGAAGAATAGTAAATATTTAAGCTGACTTTAATCATACTGTGACCTCAAGAAACAACTATATCAAAATCATATTTTGGTAATTAGTTCCTCTGGCCGGGCGGTCCTTAGGCAAGCAGGTAAAGTGCACGACCACTGATTTCGGAGGGAAAATTCTGACTCCTGACCACTTCAGACCCAAATCTGAGCCTTGGCTCAGGTTTGGACCTAAGGTGGTCAAGAGTTTAAAAATAGCTGCATTGAGATTTATGAAGGCAATTGGACTCCAAGGCCCTTGACAAACTGAGAAGGGCAATTATTTGTACTCCATACATGCTAGAATGCCAGTCCTGATGTGTTGTATCTTTATACTTCTTTCCCATATCAATTACAATGTATTTTGATATTCTACAGCCTCTGACACTTCTTACGAGTACGATGGAGAGGAAAGTAATAACTAATATATTCAGTAAAGGAGTGATGTAAATCCATCGTCAACTTTGAAATTGTAGCCGATTGTGGGCGTTTCCAACGATTCATCATAGAGCTGTAGGTTAACCGAAACCGAATCGAGGTCTTTAGTTTTTTTACAAAAACCGAAACCGAAACCGTCGACATCCCGTAATCTAAGGTTTTTCGTTTTTTTTATTAAATATTCACTTGCTGCAGAAATTTACAGAATGTAGCCATCCCAGAGTAGTGAGAGTACCCAGACACTGCCAATGGCAGTGTCTGGGCACTCTCACTACTCTGGGAAGACTACATTCTGTGAATTTCCGACATTTCAGTTTAGTTGTGTTTGCAGCTTTCCTCAAGTTGCGTGTAGGTGTCAGGCCTCGAAAAATGGCCAAGCACAATAAAAGTTCTGTATATTAAGGTAATTATTATATTGGCCTTCCTCATTCTTCATGTGTTATATAGCTAATTTCGGGCATTCATTGAGTTTCACTCAATTTCACTACCATTCAGTTATGATTCCGGATATAAGAATGAGTTTTATTGAATTTCACTTGGCCTCATGAACAAACCGAAAACCGAACCGAACCGAGGTTTTACTCCACCTGAAAAACCAAAACCAAAACCGAACAAGAAATTTAAAAACCTACAGCTCTAATTCATCAACTTTTCAATTAATCATGACAGGCCTGATAAACAGACCTTTATCAAGGTCATAACTCAAAACAATACTGGGAATTTCGCCAATTCTTAGTTTTAAGACTCCAAAATGTTGAAATGACTGAAACTGGGTGATTCAAGTGATTGGATCATCCAAAGACAGTAATTCTAAATATACTAGCTCTGATTTATCATTAGAAACAGACAGTAATAGTTTAGGTAAAAGTTTTGATGTAGATGATTGAAGCATATTTTTGTGGAATCCCTGGTAATACTTTCAATTCAAATGAATGCAGAGTCTATGTGTCTGATGATGTTTCTAGAGCAACACAGTATTCGAAACTGAATATAGGTATTGGTGTTCAAAAAAATACAGCGGTATATCGGTATATTGAAAGACTGTTCAGATACATACCTTAATCAGGACTGGAGCCATCACAATCGGAATAAATCAGCATGCCTTGATGATACAGTTCAAATAACCCTTTACCCAACACAGATGATATCAAAATTTATTTTTTTAAATATTAGTTTATCAAATTTATCAAAACCATATCATTTGACCCTTCACTGGAACGAGCCCATCGAGCATGTTCCAACGAAAGGTCACATGATATGGTTTTGATGAAAAGTTTTGAAAAAAATGTTTCACGTGCACAATTTGTATATTATTCAGGTGGATGCAGCTAATTCGTTAGGTACATGGATAATGTTATTCGTTTGGGACAACAGTTAAAAACTTAAAGACATCTTGAAAATTAAATTGTGGCTGAATAAATAATGATAAAGAAATATTTTTGCAATTACACCGGTATTAAGTGGATACTGGTTTGAATACCAGTATATATTGGTTTATCAATATACCGTGAAGCCCAAGATGTTTCTTCAGAAGAAGAGTGTACTGAATTTGTTAATTTGTTATTTATTTATTTATTGGCGTTTAAGGTCACATATTTTTGCACAATGGCTAATCATGACTACAACATGAGTATCAACTCAAGACCAGGGATGAGTGTTATGTTAATAAGCCTTGTTGCCTATTTTAGAGAGGATTTGCACCTCCCAAGCATTGGTGACTGGGTCCTATTTTACAAGTAAAACAGAGCCTGTTTACCACAGTGAACAGGCACTGCTTCACTTCCCAGGGTATCCACAGGGCTGTTACTTTGTTTCTAGACTAGTTCTTTCAAAATTTGTCGAAAAGGTAAAACTCGTCACCCAAATGTCTATTATGCCACTTTGTGGAAGACTGTTGACCAACATGAAATGAGTACCTTCACTGCCCTGCATTAGAGATGGGTGGTATAAGAATTAGGAGTTCAAGATCGGTTTTATAATTTTTATGCCACCACCAACAAGCTCAACACTGTCATTCCTTTGTAAACTCAATCATATCTGCAGTAATTTTAGAACTTGATAATAATAATAATAACACTTTGGCCAGCCGCTGATTTGTCGCGGTTCTTGGACGAAAAGGCCATGGTTACCCCTGTACTCCCAACTGCCTCCCTATTCCCACGCTTCTCCTCTCCTCCCAACACTCGGAGACGAACTGCTTGATGATATCCCTTGTCCCATTCTTCCCAATCTCTCCAATTAGCATATTAACCCTCTCCTTTGAGTCTCCCCCTACCCACATGTCCTTCATTCTCCCATCCCACTTCCCCATTATACTCCCAGTGAATCTCATTCTTCTAAACTGATACTTTGGGCATTCTAGAAGGAAGTGTTCCAGGGTCTCCACCATGCCCAAGTTACACATCTGGCACTCCCTTTCACCGTCTTTCCCAATTTTTCCCCTCAGCTCCAGGGATCGCGACCTCAGCTTGAACAACAGTGACCCCCCCAAAGGTGCCATCAAGGTACTCTTCAAAACCAGGCTTCTCTTTATCACGCAGGCCACCCAAAGACCTCTTTGATTTGACCCCCTCTCGCCAATTACGGTTACAATCCTCCATGACCCTTTCTCTGACGATTTTTTTACCCTGGTTTGCCCCAACGTCCAGGTCCGAGATCTCCAATGAGCAGTTCTCTACTAGCTCCCTCACTTGGACCATCCACCCCATTTTGATATTTGAGTTGAAAATTCTCAGGAACATTACTTTACACCATCGGCTGTCGGGTAGTGTACGGTTAACCGGTTTTATAAGTCGGTTTCGGTTTTGCTTGAAAACCGAAACCGTGTAACTGGTAAATGAGTACGGTTTCGGTTTTTTTCTAATATGTCGGGAAGAGATGTTTTCTTTATTCAGTTTGCACTAACAATGTCTGAAATGTCAAGCTTTGTCAGGAAATAACAGTGTCGCCAACGTACGCCACATTCTGGGTGCAAAGAGGCCACTGCAGCATGTCCAGATCACTCGAGAATTATGTATGACAAGTTGTCAATCACAAATCGTTGACGTAAAAATGGGTTGTGTTTTCTATGAGAATGACAAAACAGACAGCCAACACGCCTACATTTCACTGATTACAGGAAATACCTTGCGCAATTGGCTTCGTTTTTGAACAGGTTTATATGACATAGTCAATCAGTTTAATTAAAATTACTTATCTACAATCTGTTGGACAGGGAATAATATCATATCAGAAAAAGGTCTTGGTATTTCATTGTCGTATTCAAAAATAACATTTGTCACAGATTGCCCCACCACGTGCATCGGATGTTGTCTGTTGCCTCCCTTGATGTGCTTATCTGGGAAGAGGTTTTACTGCAATTCAGTTTTGGGACGTTCCGACCCGAGACGATTTGTCCTGAAGGCTTCGGCCCACTCAAACGCGAAACCGCAAGTTCTTATTCTATTTAGTTCAATATATGAAGGCCAAAACGTCTTGAACCAAAACGTCCCGAGGCCGAAACGTCCCAAGACCGAATCGTCCATATCCACGGGATAAAGCTGCGTTCCGTAATATCGCTGTCAACGTGCCACGGTTGCATTCCCACACAACTTACTTTAAGGGGGCCAACCAAAGGAACAAATCAGCGATAGAAATAAAAATTGGAATGGCAAGAGGCAAACGCAAAAAAGTTACAATATATAACAGTACACCAGTGAATTTGTGAAATCAATTCCGTTGAGCTAAAACCATTGCGTGCGCGAGGGGGGAGGGGGGGAGGGGGGGGGGGGAGAATAGGTATTTGGTAAAGTGGTTCGTTTTGAAGCCCACCCAGCTACAAACAATATGACTTTCCCATTCCAGGGTGACATGAAATGATTGCTGATTATTTTACTAGGGCGGGTGGTGGCACTAGTCACCACTGTGTGTGTGTGTGTGGGGGGGGGGGGGGGGGGGTATTGAAAAGAGTGCATACATCAGTTCATTGTCAAATATGTTAGGATGGGTGTCTAGGTGACCCACTTGGCAACGCTTGTTATTATTTGCAATGCCTGGTAGGGTCATTTTGTTAGGCTGCCCAGGGCCCACCTAGGAGTGAGCACTGAACAGAGCGCTGGGAAATTGTGAATTAGCTCTTTTCACACCCATGTGTTAATATCAATTGATCATAGACTCTCTATGCCTGAACTTAAAGACCAGAGGTGGGGGGGGGGGGGGGGGGGGGGGGCATGTGCCTAGAATTGGTGAGTGGTGATATTCTACGAACACTGTTACATTTTATTTTCTTTTATATTATTTTGTTTTGATAATGCCTGCCATTTATACACTTAGCACAAATGCTAGTCAATGCCAATTAAATCATCATTGAAAATATGACAGTATGGGCATTATATCAACACTACATAGTTTCTGTTGGAAACTGCAGATGTCTTACTATAAAAAACCGAAAACCGACCTATAAACCGAGTTTTTTTTAAATAACCGAACCGAAACCGAACCGAAACAAGAAAAATAAAACCGCACAACACTACTGTCGGGAGATTTACCAAATAATTAAGATAACCGAGCTTCAACAGGTCTATCCTGTCCTTGATCCTCATCCACCCAAGCTCACCCCTGATTGCTTCTAGCGCTGCGGTATTACTAGACCCCGTTATCCATTGGCCTGCATTATTCTGCAGGACTTCCAAGCTCTTTACGGCCGTCTGGTTTAGGGGTACCACTTCCGTACCATATGTTATACTTGGCAAACCCCACCAAACACACCTTAACCACTAAAGGCCTATTTCAGGCTTTTGCGATCACAGAGCAGGTGCCCTTAACATGCTATCATTAGGAGGTCCTGCTGACAATAGACAAATCACCTGGGAATTATTTTCAAGTCTTGTGCACCTTCAAAAGCAGTCAAGACTGTATTAGAAATCACTGCTATGACATGTACAGACTGTAGACAAGTGGGTATTACGGAAAGTTTGGTCAATGATTTCCACCTATGCTGCCCACTTCAGAGGACTTTTACCCCAGGCATTGGTCCTATTTTACCAGAAAAGCAGAACTCGTTTATCTCACTAAACAAACACTGCTCTAATTCCCAGCATTTCCATGAGGGAGGCTTTCAGATTTCTGTAATTTTGGCACAATGGAAAGGACCACACAGATCCACTGGGTCAACAAAGGTTCAAACCAACCCAGTGTGAAAAAATTTGGAAATTTGACAATGAATGAAAGTGTCAGTGACACTGTAGCTCAACTTGTTTAACATCTAGGTAATGACCTGATAACAAAGGTACATGTAAAGTATTGTAACGGCCTGTACATAAATGCTGACCGTAGCCTGTAACAAATATATAGGTAAAGTATTGTAAAAGTGGGGGTGACAGTTAGATGCTATACTAGAAAAGAAATCTTTGAGTCCCAGAGTGATTCTGACCGAACCCCAAAATATTTGTTCTCATAGCAGTGATAACGAAGGCACCCAAAAACACTTGTTCCTGTCACCAGGTGATAACAAAGGTACCCCAAGAAGTTTCGTGAAGATCAGTTCATAAATACAGACTCTAGCCCAAGTCGTGTTGACATGAGCACTTACTGTGTATAAGTAGCACTGAATAAATCAAAGTTCATCTAATTTTCATAATTTCTGCACGAGAAAAAAACCTGTATTATATGTGATGTATTCCATGTTACTAAACATTCCTACAAAAATTTATTCAAATCAGAACTTTCATACAGAAGTTCTGTACAAAAAACTGATTGCACTAACTAAAGTACAAAATACAAAATGGCTACTGTTGGCCATCTTGAATTTTGGACCGCACCCAAAACCACTCGTTCTCGTTCCACAGTGATAACAAAGGTACCCATGAAGTTTCGTAAAGATCGGTTCATAAATATGGCCTCTTGACCGAGCCGTATTGGCATTTGCAGTTACAGTGCTGCAAATAAATCAAAGTTAGTCTAATTTGCATAATTTACGCACGAGAAAAAAAATCATATTATATATGATGTATCCCATGGTACTAAACATTCATACAAAAAATTATTCAAATCAGAGCTTTCATATGGAATTTCTGTGCAAAAATGTGATTGCACCTAATTTTGTACAAAATGGCTGCCAGGGCAGTCTTGAATTTCGGACCAGACCCCAAAACACTCGTTCTCGTCTCACGGTGATAACAAAGGTACCCAAGAAGTTTCGTAAAGATCGGTTCATAAATACAGCCTCTAGCTCGAGCCGTATGTATGGACAGACAGACGGACGGGCACCAAAGTTGAGCTAAAAATGTGATTTCCCGGCTTCTAGAGATGAAATATAATTCAATACATGGGTGAAAGTCTGTATCAGTTCCACCCTTTTATAAGTAGGTTGAAAATGAGATTAACCCTAGGAGCACTGATGTCGAAATATCAAAATTTTAAACTGCAAATTTTCCCCATAATACAACTAGGAATACAGTGAAAACCTGTTAATTAAATAGCCACTTTGCCAATGAAAATTATTCAATTAACAGGAGTATTCAATTAACATGGATTGTGTCACTTTCATGTATTCTAGAGATAAACTTAGCAATTATTCCATTACATCTTGTTAGAGCTCCATGAGCTCTGTCAAACAAGATATAATAGAGTAAATGCCTGTATTGGATTACTAAGGCCAAACAGGTGTATAAACAAAGAAAAACTGGGAGAGGCAGGGTAATTTCTCAACAGGTTCCAAGATTTTTTATTCAATTAACAGGAGTTTCCTCTACAATCTATATTCAATTAACAGGTCAAATTTGTACTGTACTGTCGGTATGGTGAATGGTTTTGTGTTGGGAAATTACATTCAATTAACAGGGTTATTCAGTTAAGAGATATCCAATTAAGTGGGCTCCATTGTATAACCAATTCAATTTTGTTTGACATCGAGCTCAGTGGACCAAAACAAATTGAACTGGTTGAATTTTGAATAGCATTATGGGAAAACGTTGCAGCTTGAAATAACGTTATTTTGATATCAAGAGTGCCCGTCTTGGGTTAATGACACTTTTGACTTGCTGTATTCCAACTTAAAACTTTTGAAATACAATTTCTTGTGAATGTTATTACCAGAACATGAAACTTCTGCAGGGGAAATAATATACATGCATTTCCACATTTCATGGGTTCATACATGAGATTGGTCAAAGATAAAAAAAAAAGAGGAAATGTTTGCCGAGCGTAGCGAGGAGAAAAATTTTTTGCAGAGCGAAGTGAGGTGAAAAATTTTTTGGCCGGGTGAAGTGAGGCGAAATTTTTTTTAGCCGGGGTCCAGGGGCCGCTAGGCCCCTGGAAGCTCTGGGGTTGTATGTGCTCGGAGATTGAATCTTGGCCATTCCTAAGCATTTTAAATAAACATAAAATCAAGAGAAAAGGTTGTGAGCCAGATTGGAGGAAAATAATTTCAAGTTAACCAGTGGTGAAAAGCTTGCCTGCCTGGTAGAGTGGGTCCTATCTAACAGGGCACCAACCAGTGTTATGTATGTAGCAAGACCCCCCCCCCCCCCCCCTCCCCCACACACACACAGTGGGTCACACACACCCACGGGGTACGGGAACACTCGTCCCTTGAATTGACACAAAACGTTTTAGGGAGACAAAAGAATCTGTGTCAGTTTTCTTCCAACCCATCTTGTGACAGGACATGTGGTGTACTTGTCTTGTGCAGAACTTACTGTTCCGAAATATTTTAAATATTTCGGAACAATAAGGTCTGCACAAGTATTTTTCAAGGACGATTAAGTATTTTGTCCCAAACTAACTGGGACGTTTCGTCCCCAGCTGGGTACAAAAAAATCCCACCCTGCCATGGGGACGAAACGTCCCGGAAACGAAACAACCTGGACCCGCAAAAGCGAGTCCTCAATATGGCAGTGGGTCCTCTAAAAGTGAAGGTTACATACCTGGGAAATTATTTTCCTTTTAATTTGATGCTTTGCAGACTTAATGTGGTCGATTAATGCCGGCTTACCACGGCTTCCGTACTTTATCTCCAAATCACAGAGTTTACATTAAGCTTTCCCTTTGGCACGAATTTTTCGTACGTGTTCATTGACATATTCTGTTTCGTCATGATTGATAATTTTTAATTCCATCCATGACCATTTCCAAGAATTTTTTATCCCCTTTTCATCATTTAATGAATCACTTTCTCGCTCAATAATGTCACTCCGCATTTTGATTAATAGTATTGGAAATCCAAGTAGAATTACAAATAAAAAGTGCATAATATTTAGCAGCAGAACATAAAACATGTGCTCTCGATGGTGCGTTTGATTGTGCATAATCAATAGAAGAGTGGTACTCGCAAAACGCTCCCAACAGATTCACCCCAATATTTCGTACCCTTCGTCTTTTTAGACGTTTTTTGCGTGGAAATTTTGCTTTTTAACGTAATATTTTTACACTTCATTATTGGAAAATACGCAAAGTGGAAATCCGCGGATCCGCGGAAAAATCTCATGTATGCGGGTTATGCACCTTTGCCAGAATGACGTTTGCTCTTATCATCTTGATCGGTGCTGCACTTCACAACCAAAAGTTTTCAATAAGAACAAATGGGAACTGCATTTACCATCATAATTTGGAGTGGGGAGGAAGGGGGGGGGAATATTTTGAGGCCTGTGTGCAGAGAAATTTATACTGGTGTTACCAACAGTTATTTCTCAAAAGAATGAGGTAAAGTCGTGAGTGTTGTTGTCCAAATGACTTCAACTTTGCACTGGAACTTCTAAGATAAAAATCATTTAAGTGTAACGGGGTTTTTTATGTATCAAAATTATTGATGAAACATACAACTCTGGTATTCATGTCATGTGTACAATCAGGGTGAATCAAATTTTTTCAAGTAAACAGAAGATAAACAATATACAAAAAGAAATAATGAAGCATGGCAGGCATTACTACTGATGCACAGACAATATTCTTGCCATAATATGGAACAAGTAGCTGATACACTTCAGAAGTACATCAGGCATAATTTACTAAACCAATCAGTGTAAATTGAGAAAAATCCAATGAGTGGATTGTAGATACACAAATTGAGTTGTGTAACCGGTTACATTTATAGTAACAGTACCATGCCTGAAAATCATATGCTTTGTTAGTCACCTTGACCATTGATCGATAAATCTAAAAGTTCCTCTTTCATGAGGATACCCCCAACCCTGTAAATGTTGTGGTTCTGTATAATGTAGAAAAAGTTATTGCCTATAAATCTTTTTTTTAACAAGTTCTCTTTATAGTAACAGAACTGTGATCTTCGAATTCTCAAATGCAGACTACAAAATCAATAAGATTCTTTCTCTTCCATAAGGCTACCTAATCTATAAATCTGGTGAATGTGTGGCAGATGAAACAAAAGTTGTAAAGCTCAAAATACAATTCTAGATGAAGTTCTGTGTAAAAGTTGCATGACCTTTGACCGTTTGGCTACCACATCTAAAATCAATAGAGTTCTTCACTGTCCATATACACATGCAATTAGTGTCTGCAAGTTAGGTTAAATAGAATTGAAATTATTGCTTGGAAACAAAAACAAGAGGCCCCACTGGGCCTGAAGTGCTCACCTTGAACAGAACACGATATAAACCGTGTCCAAGAACGAGTCTACATTAAGCAATCCATCTTCATAAGCTACACTGTCAATCCTTGAGCCCCTCAGAGAGTCAAACACAGTGCGAGCATCATGGCTTTTCTTCAGTTGATCATAATGTAAAATGTGGAGCTCCCCTATAAGCCCCTTGATACAACCTATGTGGATTAATCTTAGTACCTCTAGAAGGTACTGAATACAAAATTTTTAATTCTTCAGCTACATGGCCAATTCTGACTCCCATAGGGCGCCCAAATATTAACTCAGGCTCTCGATTTGAACAAAGTTGAATCTGACCTCCCTAGAGATGTTGTATACCAAATATGAAAGCATTCTGACTGTTGAATCTGAAGAAGAAAATTTTTAAAGAAATTTCTTCATATTGCATTAAGTTAAAATTTGGGCTACCATCGCAAGCCCAAATATTAACCTACGGACCTGATTTGAACAAATTTGAATCTGACCCCCACCCCTCCCCCCCTCCTAGTGATGCCGTATACCAAATCTGAGAGCATTCTGACTGGAGGATGTGAAGAAGATTTTTAATGAAATTTCCTCATATTGCACGAAGTTGAAATTTGGGATATCATAGGGAGCCTAAATATTAACCCAGGGAACCAATTTTAACAAACTTGAATCTGACACCCATAGAGATGTTGTAAACCAAATATGAAAGGATTCTTTCAAGTGAATCTGAAGAAGATTTTTGAAGAAATTCCCTCATACAGTGGAGCCCACTTATTTGTATATCTCTTAACTGAATAACCCTGTTAATTGAATATAATTTCCCAACACAAAGCCATTTACCACACCTCCAGTACAAATTTGACCTCTTAATTGAATATAGGTTATAGAGTAAACTCCTGTTAATTGAATAAGTGAAAGTGTCAATGACACTGTAGCTCAACTTGTCAAGACACGTACATGTATAGTATGTGACACAGCAATGACAAACATCTAGGTAATGACCTGATAGCAAAGGTACATATAAAGTATTGTAATGGTCTGTACATAAATACTGACCGTAGCCTGTAACAAATGTATAGGTAAAGTATTGTAAAGGTGGGTGACAGACAGTCAGATGCAAAACTAGAAAAGAAATCTTTGAGTCCCAGAGTGGGTCTGACAGAACCCCAAAATATTTGTTCTCATAGCACAGTGATAACAAAGGCACCCCAAAACACACTCATTCCTGTCCCAAGGTGAAAACAAAGGTACCCAAGAAGTTTTGTGAAGATCAGTTTATAAATATAAGCTGTATAGAAGTTGTGACAAAAAACTGATTGGACCTAATTTCGGTACAAAATGGCCACTGGCAGCCATCTTGAATTTTGGACCGCCCTCAGAAATACTCGTTCTCGTCCCAAGGTGATACCAAAGGTACCCAAGAAGTTTCGTGAAGATCGGTTGATAAATACAGCCTCTAGCCCGAGCCATATTGACATGTGCACTTACAGTGTATAAGTAGCACTACATAAATCAAAATTCAGCTAATTTGCATAATTTCTGCACGAGAAAAAAACCCGTACTGTATGTGATGTATTCCATTTTACTAAACATTCCTTAAAAAATTTATTCAAATCAGAACTTTCGTACAGAAGTTCTGTACAAAAAACTGATTGCACTAATTTTGGTACAAAAAGGCTGCTGGTGGCCATCTTGAATTTCGGACCACACCCAAAAACACTTGTTCTCATCCCACGGTGATAACAAAGGTCCCCAAGAAGTTTCGTAAAGATCGGTTCATAAATACGGCCTCTAGCCTGAGCCGTATAGAAGTTGTGTACAAAAAACTGATTAGACCTAATTTCGGTACGAAATGGTCACTGGCAGCCATCTTGAATTTTGGACCGCACTCAGAAACACTCGTTCTCATCCCAAGGTGATAACAGAGGTACCCAAGAAGTTTCGTGAAGATCGGTTGATAAATACAGCCTCTAGCCTGAGCCGTATTGACATGTGCACTTACTGTGTGTAAGTAGCACTGAAAAAATCAAAGTTCATCTAATTTGCATAATTTCTGCACGAGAATAAAAAACGTATTATATGTGATGTATCCCATGGTACTAAACATTCACACAAAAAATTATTCAAGTCAGCTCTTTCGTATGGAAGTTCTGTGCAAAAATCTGATTGCATCTAATTTTGTACAAAACTGCTGCCATCGGCCATCTTGAATTTCGGACCGCACCCAAAAACACTCGTTCTCGTCCCACGGTGATACCAAAGGTTCCAAAGGGGGGGGGGGGGGGGGGGGGGGTGGTGGTGGGGGGGGGGGGGGGGGGGGGGGGGTTACGTAAGTTTAAAAAAAGGTTCCACATGTAGTGACTGTAAATAGTTCAAAATGCATATTGGAGAAAAGAAGAAAAAACTAGAACTATCACTGAAGGTGATTAATACCCCCGCTTTGGGTTTTTAGAGGAATGCACTTCTGATCATGTAGGCGAAGGCCATAAGGAAATGTATACATAAAGATCATTTTTTGTCGTTGAAATTTGTATTTGCATGTGGCCTTCCACAGAACAGCACTGAATACTTAAAGAGCCCACACATATATGGTTTACATTTGGAAAAACACATTTACAATGTGCAACATGTATTCAAAATCGGTTCATTAATGTAGGAGGAGTTGCACACACAAGAATCCCATTTGAAAACCCATAATAAATCCAAGTTAAAGGGAGATAACCTAGTTAAAATTGTCGCAGATCAAAAATTTGGGAATATGCATATGTTCACTTAGTTGTGATAATGTTTGAAAGGTTTCGTCAAAATTGATTGATAAATGTAGGAGGAGTTGCACGCACAAGAATTTCATGTAGAAACCCATAATAAATCTAAGTTAAAGGGAGATAACCTAGTTAAAATTGCCACAGCTCAAAAATTTTGGAATATGCGCATGTTTACTTAGTAGTGATGATGTCTGTAAACTTTCGTTCAAATTGATTGATAAATGTAGGAGGAGTTGCGCACACAAGAATTTCATGCAGAAACCCATATTAAATCAAAGTTCAAGAGAGATAACCTGGTTAAAATTGTCGCAGATCAAAAAGTTTGGAATATGCACATGTTCACTTAGTAGAGATGATGTTTGAAAGGTTTCATCAAAATCGGTTCATTAATGTAGGAGAAGTTGCGCACACAAGAATTTGTTCGAACGGAAAGACATAATAAATCTAAGTCAAAGGGAGATAACCTGGTTAAAATTGTCGCAGATCAAAAATCTTGGAATATGCACATGTTCACTTAGTAGTGATGATGTCTGAAAAGTTTTGTCCAAATTGATTGATAAATGTAGGAGGAGTTGCACGCACAAGAATTTCATGTAGAAACCCATAATAAATCTAAGTTAAAGGGAGATAACCTAGTTAAAATTGCCACAGCTCAAAAATTTTGGAATATGCGCATGTTCACTTAGTAGTGATGATGTCTGTAAACTTTCGTTCAAATTGATTGATAAATGTAGGAGGAGTTGCGCACATAAGAATTTCATGCAGAAACCCATATTAAATCAAAGTTCAAGAGAGATAACCTGGTTAAAATTGTCGCAGATCAAAAAGTTTGGAATATGCACATGTTCACTTAGTAGAGATGATGTTTGAAAGGTTTCATCAAAATCGGTTCATTAATGTAGGAGGAGTTGCGCACACAAGAATTTGTTCGAACGGAAAGACATAATAAATCTAAGTCAAAGAAAGATAACCTGGTTAAAATTGTCGCAGATCAAAAATCTTGGAATATGCGCATGTTCACTTAGTAGTGATGATGTCTGAAAAGTTTTGTTTAAATTGATTGATAAATGTAGGAGGAGTTGCGCACACAAGAATTTCATGTAGAAACCCATATTAAATCAAAGTTCAAGAGAGATAACCTGGTTAAAATTGTCGCAGATTAAAAAGTTTGGAATATGCACATGTTCACTTAGTAGAGATGATGTTTGAAAGGTTTCATCAAAATCGGTTCATTAATGTAGGAGGAGTTGTGCACACAAGAATTTGTTCGGATGGAAAGACACAATAAATCTAAGTCAAAGGGAGAAAACCTGGTTAAAATTGTCGCAGATCAAAAATCTCGGAATATGCGCATGTTCACTTAGTAGTGATGATGTCTGAAAAGTTTTGTCCAAATTGATTGATAAATGTAGGAGGAGTTGCACGCACAAGAATTTCATGTAGAAACCCATAATAAATCTAAGTTAAAGGGAGATAACCTAGTTAAAATTGCCACAGCTCAAAAATTTTGGAATATGCGCATGTTCACTTAGTAGTGATGATGTCTGTAAAGTTTCGTCCAAATTGATTGATAAATGTAGGAGGAGTTGCGCACACAAGAATTTCATGCAGGAACCCATATTAAATCAAAGTTCAAGAGAGATAACCTGGTTAAAATTGTCGCAGATCAAAAAGTTTGGAATATGCACATGTTCACTTAGTAGAGATGATGTTTGAAAGGTTTCATCAAAATCGGTTCATTAATGTAGGAGGAGTTGCGCACACAAGAATTTGTTCAGATGGAAAGACACAATAAATCTAAGTCAAAGGGAGAAAACCTGGTTAAAATTGTCGCAGATCAAAAATCTTGGAATATGCGCATGTTCACTTAGTAGTGATGATGTCTGAAAAGTTTTGTCCAAATTGATTGATAAATGTAGGAGGAGTTGTGCACACAAGAATTTCATGTCCGGAAAGACGTACGGACGGACGTACGGACGGACGGACGGACAGACAGACGGATGGACGGACGGACGGACGGACGTACGGACGTACGGAGGTACAGGGCGATTCCTATATAGCCCCCACTTCTTCGAAGCGGGGGTATAAAAAGCCTAATTGGGGGGGTGGGGGGGTGGAACATGGGGGTTTGTCTGGGTTTTTAACCACAAACTTGGAGTCATCCTACCAAGCTACAATGAAATCCCTTCATAATTATGGCCTGCGGAATATTCTAAAGGTTTACGGGCTTCAGACCTCTGTTGCCGTCACAGTTGCCCAAAAGGAGGCGTTCTCATCTAGACATTATATGAAGTCAACCTATCAAGTTACAATGAAATCCCTCCATAAATATGACCTGTAAACTGTGCTAAAGGTTTTTGGGCTTCAGGCCCCTGTTGCCGTCACAGTTGCCCAAAAGGGGACGTTCTCATCTAGACATTATATGAAGTCAACCTATCAAGTTACAATGAAATCCCTCCATAAATATGACCTGTAGACTGTGCTAAAGGTTTTCGGGCTTCGGGCTAGGGCAGCCATTATGGTTGAATGATGACAACTAAACGGGGACATTCTCATCTGGGCATCATGTGGATTGATCCTATGAAGTTACAATGAAATCCCTTCATAAATATGACCTGTTGACTGTGCTGAAGGTTTTTGGCTTCGGGCACCTGTAGCCATCACAGTTGCCCAATCACGTCCAAAAGGGGACTTTCTCATGTAGACATTATATGAAGTCAATCTATCATGTTACAATGAAATCCCTCGATAAATATGAACTGTAGACTGTGCTAAAGGTTTTCGGGTTTTGGGCTCGGGCAGTCGTGATAGTTGATAGATCACGCCCAAATGGGGAAATTCTCATGTAGACATCATACGGAATCATCGTATCAAGTTACAATGAAATCCGTCCATATTAAACATGACCTGCAGACTGTGCTAAAAGTTTTTGGGTTTCGGGCTTGGGCAGCCATCACAGTTGACAGATCATGCCCAAATGGGGACGTTCTCATCTAGGCATTATACAGAGGAATTCTGTGAAGTTGCAATGAAATCCCTTCATAAATACGACCTGTAGACTGTGCTAATGGTTTTCCGGTTTTGGGCTCGGGCAGCCATAGCGGTTGACCAATCACGACCAAAAGGGGACGTTCTCATGTAGACATGACCTAAAACCAGCATATGAAATTTTGTGACGATCAGACAAGAACTACCAGGTATAGCCTGTACTTGAAGGGTGAATAAAAAACTTTAACCACAAACTTTAACCAAAACTCTAAAAGTTAACAGATGGACAGACGGACGGATGGACAAAAGTCATTACTATAGCCGTCACTGTAAACAGTTGGGCTAAAAATGCGGTTTATGAATCATCAGAAAATCCTTGGCAACAATCGGTTGAACTGATGTTCCAGGAGCCGCTGCCATTGTCATCCGATTGCTCACAATCGGCCGATTGTGGTGGCCGTATCCAATCATCGGTTGAACACTAATTCTTTCTCTCCCACCTAATTTGTTAATCTGGTGAATGTGTGAAACAAAAAACAAAAGCCATATCCCCAAATCCAATTTTTAACGAAGTTCTATGTTTAGAAAGTCAAGTGATCTTTGGACTTGCAGTGATCTTTATATCCAAAATATGGTGCTTCTCTGTCCATATACAAGTAGGTTTTGAAAGTTTAGTTGAGCTGTGATAAACGGAACAGAAGTTATCGCCTTCCCCTGGAAATTGCTATTTTTAGTAACAGTAAACTTGAAAACCAACAGGGTCCTTCCTTTTCCGCTAGGGTACTAACTATATTTAGTGGTGTTTAAGATCACATATTTCTGTACAATGGCTACTTATGATCACACGAAATAAATAAAGTCAAGTTTAGACAATCGTAAATACCCATGTTACCCATTTTAGAGGATTTCCACCCCAGGCACTGGTTTCCGGTCCTATTTTTGCAGTAAAACAGCTTGTTTAACATGGTAAACAAGCACTGCTACACCTACCAGGGTTCCCATGAGGGCAAGTACCAACTCAGGGACTGATATAAGCTTCATACACCATAACCTTAAAATAGGTTATGGTGTGCCTAGCATGCCGTAACCTGTAGGTTTCCGTAGTGTAGATATAAGGTAAATTATTAAGGTAATCAGTTTCCTCTCATAACCTAATAATAGGTCTCGAGTTTATACAAACACGTAACCTCCCTCATAACCTAACCTATAGGTTACAGCTTATGTCGGACCCTGGGACAACTGCGTCAATTGGGAATCTGCATTAAATAGAACTAAAGTTGTCAACCAGTTGTTCTTATTTGGGATAACATCTAGATAGTGCCATCTACAACATATAGCAGAGTAGCCAAGGTCAGAAAAAAACATTTTGATGAAATCTTCATGTTAATGGCAAGGTCTTGGAGCTGTTCAACTCTACAATGAAAACTATGAACGGCCTAACTGGATGCTCACCTGAATTCTGACCTTCAAGATCATTCAAGGTTACCAATGATCAGAAAAGTAAATTTTGAGGAGTATTGTCAGATATCGGTGCAAGGCATTACAATTTGTTCTGCTTTCATGCATTGTCACGTGATATGATATTGTGGGAACACTGTTGAGATAAATAAGATGATTTATCGAACAAAACAGGTATCCGAGCTCACGAAAAATACAATCAAATAGATTGAGATCATTGTGTCTAGATCAACACAAGGTTACCATCTATCATTCTCCCGAAAAATTCTGTCTCACAGCTACAGTGGCATCTTACATGAATGTGACAAAAACAGCTTTATTCTCAACAAGTGCAATAAATTGAGCAGGGTGTTCTGTGAAAAGCCTTTTTTCTTTATCCATACTGGTTCCTTCTTATAGCCATTTATACTTGCTTAATTACAGACTCATACAATTTGTGTTCTTTATTCACAGTAGACAAATGTTTTTCAAATGAAAGGAATTGGTTTGGATGTAATGTACCTCCAACGGTATGGGGAGAGTGGAGTGTAATTAAATCACACATGGGGTTGAGTTAACACCCAAAGTATCACTTTCAAATTCTGTACATATGGTAAAAAAAACACAGGCAATGTTTTAGCCAATGGACCTCCAGGTTTAACCCAGAGGTCCATTGGCTGGAACTGTGCTTGTGCTTGTTACGCTTTGCAACAAATCTGCAATTATTGCTTGGGTAGAATCTCCACTCCACCCATAATTTAGTGATAATACACTCTCCACGTACTGTAGGACTTTTCATGAGCAGAGAATCTGCAGCATTACTGAGGTAATTTATTGAATTTTAACACCATGAAAAGTCAGAAAGCCAGTTGTACCATCCTCTTGGTTGCCAGTTTAAGGTCTATCTTAAAGGTTAAACGTTTCCAGCTGCCTTCACATATCCAGTGTGCAATGAGATTTGGGGTTTGGGCAGAATATTGAGGGGTTTGTCAGTGAAGAGTGGGCTCTTAATCAATTTTGGAAAAGGAGTTGACGGGTTTTGTTTTTAAGTGGAAGTAACATGTTCCTGTGTTTATTTTTTCATAGAATTGGTCATTGATAACATCTGGAGATGTATTTCACCTACATTCCTGGGTTTTGACAAATTTCAGGAAAATATTTGATTTTTGGGGTATGGTCAGCTTTTTTCACTATTTCGACACAACTCGTCAGATTACAACCAAAATCAATTTCAATTTTCTGAATGATGGTGATGTTTTCTGTGTTTGTTATCTTACATATTTACTTACATGTACGTGTTTGAATTTTGAATTAGGGTAAAAATCAGTATAACTTTGCTGAAAAAGTGGAGTTTTCACTCGAATACAATGTATGAGTCAATGGAATTTGTTTTAGGGCTGTCACGATTTTTAAATTTAGGAATCGATTAATCGTCGCAAATAATTGATAATAATCGATTAATCGTACCTAGATGACACCCACCCCTCTCCCTCTCTTTGAAGTCGATAAAAATGAAGTTCAAGTCAGCTGACCTACCTCAAGTAAACAACGAAGACGATCAACTTTTAGGTACATTCAAAGCTTTGATGTTCTGAACTTTTGAACCGTCAGTGTAATAATCAAGACTGGTCAGCAGTTGCCATCTTCGCAACTGCCGACCGGTCTTGATTATTACACTGACGGTTCAAAGATTCAGAGCATCAAAACTCTGATGAATGTACCTGGAAGACAAATGCTTGCAACAGCTTCTTGGGGTTTAACATCGATGTTCTTAACTCAATACCTTTAGAAACAATAGTTTTTTCATCATATTTTCTTTTAATTATTAAACATCTAAAACGGGATACAATTTACCGATTATTCGACAACGAAAAATACTAATCGATTTCGCCGTGACCGATCAACAATCGATTAATTGATTGATCGTGACAGCCCTAATTTGTTTATCATACATAGCATCACAGTCTCCAGATATGTTGTGACCACAACAACAGAAAATTGTTGTGAATCCTTCATTAAATGTAATATTCAGAACGTGATATGCCTGTCACATAAAAAAAATCACTGTATGACTGTGATAATATAACAAAAACGTGTTTGGAGGGTGTTACAGTTTATTAACGGCCTGAGGGGAATGAATAACAACCCAATGGTTTATCACTTGCCCAAGTCGAAGTCGAGGGCCGTCAATAAGCCAGGGCTGTTATTCAGTACTCAAGGGCCGTTAATAAATAAAATCATGCTATTGTTACCATGACCTTAAGTAGGAGGTGGGCTATTAATGAATTTTGTTTTCATTAATGTGCACCGCCCACTTCCGGTTGCATGACGTAATAAATTACTGAGTAATTTTCCCCAAAATGACTGCTAAAGTGGTATTGATGACCTTTAACTGGTAGAGTGCTGGAAGCTCATATTTGGGCTTTATTCTGAAGTGCAGGTACCACCGCTTGAAGGCTCATACTCAGTCAATGTGCTTTGTATTATCTTTGAGGTGATATCATTTAGTCTGTAAGGGTTTGCCCAAGAGCACTCTCCCATAAATTGTAACAAGGCAAAGACATGTGTACAAGATTTGAAGGCCGAAAATTAGCACTCTACCAGTTAAAGCCAAAAAGCAAATGGGTATAGTTCCATCGAGACTCACATCCCAAGAGGTTTTATATTCAAAAGGATGCCCATAATTAACACAAAGATGAAATCAAAACTCTTTCTAGGCACATTTTTCAACATTGACGGACGTCCTACTTGATCACAGGTTTAATTTAATTTTGTCAAAATGAGGAATATACTGGTTATCTCCAAAGGATCTACCTGTCGAACTGCCATGAAAACCTTCTCTTCGTGTGAGTCCATTTCAGTAAATGTTCTGATTTGTGCCAAGTTAACATTCTCTCTGTAACCTAAAGCAACAATTTCATCAAATGCAAATATGAGCTGAAATGATTGGTCCACTATTTCGGATTCTTCCATGTTTCGACAATATTCTGGAATCTGAAAAATGCAAATGATCAAGTAAGAGTTTTCTAACATGTTCAAAACAGGGCTTATATTTCGACGAGAATCCGAGAATCGATTCACACAAAGATTCGCGCAATAAAACCGGCGAGAATCCATGTAGATTCTCGCTGCACCTCTGCTGGGATTCGCGTGAATAGAATTGAGTCAATTTAACCCTTTATCTAACACAGCAGGAACAAATTAACCAACAGAAGGCTAACTTGACCTGAGGTATCCTGACACTTTTTCAATAAAATTGCACAAATGTGGCTGTCATTGGAACCGGCTCATTGAGCCGGTTCCAACGACAGCCATATTTGTAAGATTTTATTGATAAATATTGTTCATTTAATTATTTTATCATTTATTTATTATTTATTGTTTAAAAATTATCAAATTTAGTTTTAAAAATTAAAAAGGTGTGTTGGGTAAAAGGTTAACATGTGTTATCAGTATACAAAAGTGGGTGAACCATGGTAGCGTCATGGGATCCACGGACACTCACAGCAGGTATGGATTCTTGCAACCATTTTCACGAGAATTGAAATGGATTCTCACAAATTTAGACGAAATATATGCCCTGCAAAATAACATCACACTTTAACCCTTTACCCAACGAATCGGCCGCATCCGCCCAAGTAATATGCAAATTCAGCAGTTGAAAATATACTATTTTTCAAAAAATTTCAACAAAACCATATCATGTGACCCCTCGTTTGAACGAGCTCATTCCAGCAAGGGGTCACATGATATGGTTTTGCTGAAATTTTTTGAAAAATTTTAAATGATATTTAAAATAATAAATTTTGATATCATCTGCATTGGGTAAAGGGTTAAAAACTTCAAACTCTCAGAAACAAGTGAAATGCATTTGGAGGAAAAGGGGGCAGTTGAAGTTCATATATACTGGCACCGGGTCAAACGATGGTCGGGCTAATGGGTTTAAAGTCACCAAATTCATCCAATGCCAATGTATCCAAATTGAACGAGTCTGAATTATTTCTTTATTTATTGGTGTTTATTTATCTATTTATTGGTGTTTAAGGTCACATGTTTCTGCACAATAGCTGATCATGACACCAACATGAGTATCAACTCAAGACCAGGGGCAAGCGTTAATAAGCCATGTTGCCCATTTTAGAGAGGGTTTGCACCTCCCAAGCATTGTTGACAGGTCCTATTTTACCAGTAAAACAGAGCTTGTTTACCGCAGTGAACAGGCACTGCTTCACTTCCTGGGGTTCCCACAGGGATTTATTGGTGTTTAAGGTCACATATTTTTGCACAACGGCTAATCATGACCACAACAAGAGTATCAACTCAAGACCATGGGTGAGTATTAATAAGCCATGTTGCCCATTTTAGAGAGGGTTTGCACCTCCCAAGCATTGGTGACTGGGTCCTATTTTACCAGTAAAACAGAGCCTGTTTACTGCAGTGAACAGGCACTGCTTCACTTCCCGGGGTTCCCACGGGGAGAACCAGTCTGAAGGCCTGAGCTTTTGCAAGTGATGCATGATTTTAGATGACAAATTAGGGTAAATTTTCATTTTCCATGAGATGATTTAGTAATGGCAGTAGAGCTGTACTGTAGGTTTTTAAATTTCTTGTTCGGTTTCGGTTTTGGTTTTTCAGGTGGAGTAAAACCTCGGTTCGGTTCAGTTTTCTGTTTGTTCATGAGGCCAAGTGAAATTCAATAAAACTCATTCTTATGTCCGGAGTCATAACTGAATGGTAGTGAAATTGAGTGAAACTCAATGAGTGCCCGAAATAAGCTACAATACATGAAGAATCGGGAAGGCCAATATAATAATTACCTAAATCTACAGAACTTTTATTGTGCTTGGCCATTTTTCGAGGTCTGACACCTACACGCAACTTTAGGAAAGCTGCAAACACAACTAAACTGAAATGTCGGAAATTCACAGAATGTAGCCTTCCCAGGGTAGTGAGAGTACCCAGACACTGCCATTGGTTCTCTCACTACTCTGGGATGGCTACATTCTGTGAATTTCTGCAGCAACAGAGTATTTAATAAAACACGAAAAACCTTAGATTACGGGCTGTGGACGGTTTCGGTTTCGTTTTTTTTTTAAAAAAAAACTAAAAACCTCGGTTCGGTTTCGGTTAACCTACAGCTCTAAACGGCAGCAAATCATTTCCAAAGCATTTGCTGCACATCGATTGATAAAATGAACCGTGATAATGCTAAATTTGATGTCGCCTGTTGGCTTCCGTACATTGTTTTTTAATGTGTCTAAAAATTTAAAAATTGAGGTTGATCACGGCTTTCCAGTATGCACAGGTGTGCAGTATAAATTATTTATTCGAAAGAATATAAAGCCAATGAGGGTATTAAAGTTTGGGGGCTTGTATTTTAATAAAATGATCAGTTGTTAAGCGTATCTGCAACTTAAAATAGCAATGCTAAATCGAAAGAAATGCTATAAAAAATCACCGAGAAGCGATAACTACAGGCAATATTACTGTTTATTTGTCAATTTGTCAACATATTGAATTGTCAATGATGGTGCATTATTTCCAACAAATTGTCGACAAGTCAACCACCCACCTGACTCCTAATGGCCCCCGTGAATAAATTGCACAGGAATTTCCAGAAAATATATTGAATCAGTCTGAATGTTAGGAACACTGGAACCGGGCTGTAAAACGGAAGTACCAATTTAACAACTTCCCATTTTTCATTTTTCTGCCGTTGCTTTTTTATTTCTTTCTCTTGACGTATTAGCAGCATCTGCTGTTACCTGTCGCCTACAAAGTTTACATTTGTCCGCTTTCTTATCAATTTGATCAAAATATGCTGCCCACAGGCCTTTAGATTTACGATCTATCTTGATAAGTTGACTATGTCAATTTCGCAGAAAAATACAATACCAAAATAGTCCATATTTTGATTTAATTTCAGTACTGTTTTCGGTATCCCTGTAAAAACGAAACCGTACCGGAAAATCGGTATACCGCACAGCACTAGTGACATCCCTTTTAGCCTAATGAGGATTAAGTTAGAACTTTTGATTTATGCCAGTAATCAGTAATTCCGAGTCTGTACCGGGATGGTTTTAAAGTGTAAAGCTAATGTTTAACTCATTCATATAATATTTTTGAAGTGTAGCTCGGTGTGAAGCATTTGTATATGTCACGTGTCATACGAGCATTAATATACAATCCTCGGACACTTTTAATGAGTATAAAGATATAAAGAGTCTCATTCTCTGGACTTCCTTTATTTATTGGCTTTCCTTTAAAAAGATTAGTATAATGGGTTATACCGGATGTTAATAGAGATCATTGATGTTATTGTGCTCAATTACGGAATGGTATTGTGTCTTTCTTTTTTGATACAAACAAGAAAGATACATGTAAAACCTGTTCTCCTCTTCTCCTTGAGGTGATAATTCTGTTTACATGTAAATGAGCCTATTAAATTTTTCTTCATGTCCTAGGCCCTCCAGCCTTTTTTCTATTCAGCTAAGTCTGGGTCATTGGTACAGTATAAAAATGTTAAAAAATTTATAGTAATTCATATATTTTTTATACTTACCAATGATCCAGACGGGGGTGGCCCTCCCATGAGTTGGGAGCTCATACCTCCCCGCTGATTACATAACGCTTACCAGGCACTGGTTGTAAGAATGACATATGCGTCAATTTCGAGACCTCCTTGACACTGCGCATGCGTAGTGGATAAAAGTATTGAGGACCACATAGGACATCTATTTTTGGATTTTGATGCAAATTTTGGGGATTGGGGGGGCAAAATTTGTGTTTGGCCCTAGAATTTAAGGAGTTAGCACCAGCTAAGTCTGGGTCATTGGTACAGCATAAAAATATTAATTGACTATTTTTGAGAATAGCGATGGCCGGTTTTGGCCGTTACGTTGGGTGAAGGGTTAACCCTTTACCTAATGAATCTGCTGCAACTGTCAACATAATATACAAATCGAGCCATTGGAAAACAACTATTTCTCAACAAAACCATACCATATCCCATCATTGAAGTGAAAAAAACTCAATTAAAAATAGCTAGCTAAATTAGGGGGAGGAGGCATTTATTAGAGCTGGGAGGTTAACCACAACCAAGAGTCGGGATCAGTAGTGCGAGACTACCAAAAATCTCAACCGCGTTTCAATAAACACAACCGCAAAGTCAGTTTTAAAATTCCAGCACGTTCTCACAGAAATAAAATGAATATCGAAGGACCAAATAATTCACTTAAATGCAGGGCTTGATTTAATCTGAAAATTTTGAATAGCAATTTACTATTCACCCTGGAAAATTGATTAGCAGTTGATCCAAAAGCACTTGAAACTAATAAATCTTGAATAGCAAAATTCAGAAATTGGAGAGCAAAGTGCTATGCTAATCCAGTTAAATCGAGCCCTGCTTAAATGCAAGATATACGCATTTGCACGATCTATCATTTCTATGTATACATTTGAGTGGAATTAAAAAACAAAACTGTTGCACCAATGACATTTTCAAGACAATTAGCAAAGATTTGGGGCTTTCAGTATCGATCCACGAAACTCAACACCAATGGTGGAGCATTGTAAAATGTTCATCAGTTTATCAAATGCATTTTCCTTTGCTGAATTAGCATCTTGCCACTTGCTTTGCATTTATAATGTCCGATATATATTTATTTCTACACGTAATTTTGAAAGCTTGAACTCCAAAATCGGTTTCTAATTCACAGTTGAAGTTGAAATTTAGGGTTACGATGATCTAAATGGGCCACTTTTACTTGATAAAATTTTTATGGGCGGCATAATATTTTAGGGTCAGTCAGGTTACCCTAAACACAGTTTTTTATTGTTTCTGGCTTGACATTGCCTTGTTAGTAGATGTTGTACATTATAATTATAGGGCCGATCTGATAGGTATATATACGGATGGTTTCTATACGCTCATGGACAACGGAAACCGCAACCACAACCAAGGTCTTTTCATTTAAAGAAACGAAACCGCAGTGTAAATCCCACAACCTCCCAGATCTAGAATTTATAATGCCATAGAATCTGTTTACATCTGATTTGGAAGTACGCCCAAAATTATTTCAGTCTAGTGGTGGAGCTGGAGTATCAAACATGCTGGACATACATAATCTTTAACATACGAACATATGCAGCTGCTTACTATATACCCCCTCAGGAGGAGTCATAATATTCACGGCTTAATGCATAATTCTCATACTATTTGGCAGACATTGCATCAGATAGAGAAGACAGAGTCCAATAATACATGGCTGAAAAGCAGGCTGAATACAGCTAAAATGAATGTCCTCTGATGAGACATCTCTATTTTTCAATAAAGGTTCCAATATCCAGGGACTTTCCAGGTCCCTGGCAAGAGATTTCAAAATTCTAGTAATTCCCAGGAGCCAAAGGAACCTTGATTAACCCTCTACTCAGCGCACACATTATCAAAATTTGTTATGTCAATTAACCCTTGGGGGCCTGGACATGTGTCTTGAATGCCCACCATTCCACAGTCTTGATACGTCTAATGGCTTGGCAGTGTTTTATAATTAAATCTTGGCTGCCTGTTAAGGCAGCCAAGACTGTACTAGAAACCACTGCTGGGGTCAATTTGTGTACTGTCAGAAAGACCTCCTCATGATGGCATGTTAAGGGCACCTGTTTTGAGGTCGAAAAAGTTGGAAATAGACCTTTATGGGTTACTGGGTATGTTCTTTAAAAAATTTTTTTAAAACATTCAATAAATTTTGAATAAAACCATATCATGTGACCCCCTTATTGGAACAAGCTTGAAAAGCTCATTCCAGTGAAGAGTCACAGATATTTTTGTTGGAAATTTTGGGGAAAATAAGTTTATTTGTAAATTACAGGTATGGTTGATATGGTTAAAGGGTTAACAAGCCCACTGTGCTTCACAAGTACCCCATGTTTACCATACAGTATAGAATGCGAAACTAGTAGAATAAAATACGTACAACTCTGGCAAATAATCGTAACGTTTCCAGATCTTCAAGGATATTACTAGCTTTGGTCGTAATTAACAGCATGAACAGTTTTTCAAGGGGCTGATACACATATCTCACACTTTCTGTTTCAACAAATGTATGTTGTTTTCCAGAGTTCATTAACTTGGGAAAGGCAGCAAGTAATCCTTCTATCCTAGATCTTGACATTTCAACAAACTGGCGTGAGACAATTGCTGAAAAATGAAAATAAAAATAATCATTGCAAATGAAGGTTTGTAACAAGAGCTGGGTGGTGTTTCAGTTTTCCAGTTCGGTGCCGTTTTTTGTGGCAAAACTATACCACAAGAGCCAGCAAGTGCTGACCGAACAGTTGTACTGTACATAAACTGATCAAACTACTTTACGAGGAGGAAGCTGGACTGGTGGCCCATATGGACTTGTGTCATCTAGTCTATAAGACAAAGGTACTGAATATGTTGTGGTCTCTAGGGCTGTCACGATTAATCGATTGTTGATCGGTCACGGCGAAATCGATTAGTATTATTCGTTGTCGAATAATCGGTAAATTGTATCCCGTTTTAGATGTTTAATAATTCAAAGAAAATTTGATGAAAAAACTATTGTTTCTAAAGGTAAAGAGTTAAGAACATCGATGTTAAACCCCAAGAAGCTGTTGGAAGCATTTGTCTTCCATGTACATTCATCTGACAAAGCTTTGATGTTCTGACTTTTGGAACCGTCAGTGTAATAATCAAGACCGGTCGGCAGTTGCGAAGTTTGCAACTGTCGACCGGTCTTGATTATTACACTGACGGTTCAAAAGTTCAGAACATCAAAGCTTTGAATGTACCTAAAAGTTGATAGTCTTCGTTGTTTACTTGAGGTAGGTCAGCTGACTTGAACATCATTTTTATCGACTTCAAAGAGAGGGAGAGGGGGGTGGGGGTCATCCAGGTACGATTAATCGATTATTTGCGACGATTAATCGATTCCTAAAATGAAAAATCATGAGAGCCCTAGTGGTCTCATCTTCACATTTTATCGCTTACTGACATGTCACCGGACAATGAGAACATAGCATCCATCAGATGAACATTTATTACTTTCCAAAGTGTGATTTACTGGGATTTCCGGGTTTGATCATAAACGATAACTTCACAAGTGAATTATGCAATCAACAACTGTGTCATGTATCTGTGTGCGCAAACGAAGATGCTTTGCCTTGAGTGTAATGGGGACTTCATTGTTTTGTTTTTTTTTTGCTTTTTTGACCCATTACCAAACATGAAAAGCAGACAACACTTGCAAAAAAATTTTTTGAATAACTATTATTTTCATTTTTTGTCTCAAAGACATAGGTTATGACCCCTCATTGGAACAAGCTCGGCAGGCTTTATTCTAAAGTGCAGGTACCACAACTTAAGGGCTCCATATTCTGTGGATGTTTTTCACGTAATTTCTCAAGTGAAAATATTTAGCCTGTCTGAATTTGCCTTGTTACAATTTCTCTCCCTTAATTTGCTACAAGACAAAGACATATGAACAAATTTTGATGATCAAAATTAATTTAGCACTTTACAGGTTAAATTTCAGAATAGTTAAATTCTAGATATTGTTGTGGATTCTCAGATTTCTTCCTGTTACCATTATTCTTATTTTTACACTGAAACACAGGAAGCTCCCTTCATCTTTAAAACATATGTCAAGTGAAGCACTTGAAGCATGTATAATAAAAATCTTGAGGAAATTATTTAAAGTATAATTTAAACTGCCCGAACAAGAATATTCTCCCACAATTTTGTTGTTTTCAGCTGTCTCGATCTCTTAGCACCCTCACACATCCCTCTCCCAGGTATTCCGCCTAAATTTAAAAAAATTGCCAACCCATGGTCCAGATCCTAACTGAGACTAAAACATCAGTCCTGATTATAATTCTAAGGAAGTGTTTTTCATTAGGCAGAAGACAACAAGATCGGCGTGGGGCAGGTGACATGTTTTCATGACACTGCAACAATCATGTTACTCGTAACCTTACTCGCACTAGGACTGTCACGATTAATCGATTGTTGATCGGTCACAGCGAAATCGATTAGTATTTTTCGTTGTCAAATAATCGGTAAATTTTATCCCGCTTTAGACGTTTAATAATTAAAGGAAAATTTTATGAAAAAACTATTGTTTCTAAAGGTGAAGAGTTAAGAACGTCAATGTTAAACCCCAAGAAGCTATTGGAAGCATTTGTCTTTCAGGTACATTCATCAAAGCTTTGATGTTCTGAACTTTTGAACCGCCAGTGTAATAATCAAGACCGGTCGGCAGTTGCAAAGTTCGCAACTGCCGACCGGTCTTGATTATTACACTGGCGGTTCAAAAGTTCAGAACATCAAAGCTTTGAATGTACTTAAAAGGGGATCTTCTTCGTTGTTTACCGGAGGTAAGTCAACTGACTCGAACTTCATTTTTTATCGACGTCAGAGAGAGGGAGAGGGGGTCATCTAGGTACGATTAATCGATTATGATCGATTATTTGCGACGATTAATCGATTCCTAAATTAAAAAATCGTGACAGCCCTAACTCGCACCATGAAACTTAATCCTGCTTTAAATTGATTTCATAGCTTATTATTCGTGATTGTAGTTCTGAGTCTGTGTCGAAATATCAACTTTAAATTTGTTTTCAGCATGGAAAAAGTTCTATTTATTGGTGTTTAAGGGGTCAGTCAGCAAGCCAGAAAACAGGCCTGGCATTCTGAAAAATGCAGGAGGGCAAAACATCGCTCTCCTCAATCAGCTTAGGAGAGCAATTAGCTTTACACAGCATTTTAAGTATCCAGTTGAACGAACTCATTAAAACTGAAACCAACAGACTATTACATCAGTGATTTTATTAACTTTACTAAGGTAAAGCGAAATCTCTTAGACATGTAGATGTCTCACTCAACAACCGAACACACACTTGACAAGACCTGTGTGTGTACCCAGACCTGTTGTCCAAGAAAGTCATATGCCTGCCACTACCACCTTCAACCCCCCTTGGGGGGTTGAAGGTGGTAGTGGTAGGCGTATGACTTTCTTGGACAACAGGTCTGCTTGAATCTACAGTCACATCCTGGTGCAAGTGTTTCAAGTGACAGGAGAGTAGTAATGGTAGTATATTATAGTGTCAATATTCCTTGAATAATTACCCCTCAAACTGTGATGTCAGTAGTATATTACAGTGACAGGAGAGTAGTAATGGTAGTATATTATAGTGTCAATATTCCTTGAATAATTACCCCTCAAACTGTGATGTCAGTTGATGAACTTGAAACTGACAGAAAAAAAAAATATTGCTGTGACCCATTTTGCTTCAAATGATTCCAACTGTGTTTGTGTATGGTTGCAGCCATTACCTTTTACCACTAAACCACTTTCAAAATGAAATTACGTGATGTTATGTGACTTCGAAGTTGAATTACATTTTTGCTTTACAACAAAAATTTAATGTGAGAATAATACATGTAATCTCAATCATCCCAGACCAAAATATTTAGGAGGGCAATTTTTCGCGCTCCTTAATTCTTTCAGGAGGGCAGTAAGGAGAGCTAAAAAATCACTCTCCTGAAATTGCCAAGCCTGAGAAAATAAGCAGACTGTCATCTGCAAAATGAGGTCCCCAGAGCGTGAATTTGGTGATACTACCCTGCACAGCAGGGTAGCATCACTAAATTTACCCTCTGTGAACTTCAATCTGAATCAGGGTCTCAAACCTAAACACAAAGAGGTGCTCAGAGGATAAATTGGCCCACTGTATGGGATAGCATCAGCAAATTCGCCCTCTGGGAACCTTATTCTGCAAATGACAGATTGCTTATTTTCTGGCTTGTCAGTCAGTGTGTACCATAACTTCCGTTTGGAGCAACATGAAATAACTTGTCTATTAAGATTCGATTCGATATCCGCATCAGAGGTACAATTTGATTCAATATTAGATTTGAAAAAAAAGTTAAAAAATTTATAGTAATTTATATATTTTTTATACTTACCAATGACCCAGACATAGCTGGTGCTAACTCTTAAAATATAGGGCCAAACACAAATTTTGCCCCCCAATCCCCAAAATTTGCATCTAAATCCAAAGAAAACATGTCCTGAAAGGCCCTCCACACTTCGCCCCTACTGCGCATGCGCAGTGTCAAGGACGTTCCGAAATTGGCGCCATTAATCATTCTAATAACCAGTGCCTGGTAAGCGCTATGTACTCAGCGGGGAGGCAAGAGTTCCCAACTCCTGGGAGGGCCATCCCCGTCTGGGTCATTGGTAAGTATAAAAAATATATAAATTACTATAAATTTTTTAACATTTTTATACTGTACCAATGACCCAGACATAGCTGAATAGTAAAAAGGCTGGAGGGCCAAGGACATAAAGCAAAATGGAATACGCTCAATAAAATAAAATAGAGTCATCCCCTGTAGGGAAAAAGAAGTAATAGGCCTTACATGTATCTTTCTTATTTATGATAAATTAGAAAGATACAACACCTTCCAAAATTGAGCTTCATACATCCATGTACTCTATTAATATCCAATATAATCCTATACTAATAATTTTTAAAGTAAGCCAATAAATAAAGTAAGTCTAGAGAATAGAGACTCTTATACTCCTAAAAGTGTCTGAGGATTGCATAATCATGTCCGTTGACATATGCAATATTCAAAAGCTATACTTTAAAAACTAAGACTTGAATGAATTTTAAAAACCTAAACTTCTCACTAAACAACCATCCCAATAACAGCTCAGAATTACTAACTCCGGAGGAGGTATCCCCTTGTTTTCATAGTAAAACAGGTGACCCAAGGGAACACCCCCCCCCCCCCCCCTTTTCTTGCCCTGGGTCAAATAGCCCAGATCGAAGAGGGCAGCAGAACGGAGACACTGCCGAAACAGACAGCCTACCTAGCTATAGTAGCAACTGTTAAGTGAATGACATTCTGAGCAGTAGATAATAGACCTAACAATAGAGGCCTCCAGAAATGGACTCGATATTTCTGAGATAAAATTCATGAATGTGGATGGCTGAGCGCAATGAGCGGCCTTCAAAAATCTATAATAGCGACACTATTAACAATAAAATGGAGCGTAACGTCCTTCTACTAGGCATCACAGACAGAAGAAGCTTACGCCCATAGTAATAAACAGATATCTGTTTATAAATACATAAACTGTACCCGGAAAGAGCAAAGGCCTATGCCCATACGAAGATGGAAGGACCTTAAAATAATAGGTTCCGGATAATAGGAGCCTAACTCTTATGCAAAAATCCAACCTAAATAGTAACGGAAGTAGTGATTCCGAAACTACGAAAGTGAAAATCATCCATCGATAGTGCATGAAACTCACTGACTCTACAGTAAAAGAGAAACCAACAGAATTACTGTCTAAAAGGTCAGAATTTGAAAACTACTGTTTCCAGAGGCTCAAATGATTACTTAGCTAAATAAGAACCGAAGTTAAAATCCATATAGGAATTTAATCTAAAGATTCTAAGTCTATTTATCAAAAAGTTACTAACTGACTTAGATAAAGAGACAAAAGACTCAATTGTAAACTATCGTAGAGTGCATAGGTATGAGGTAACATAAACCTATAACCTAAATAATAACAGGCTGCAGTAGATCTTGTGAAACAAGTATACTAAAAAATTGCAATGAGTAGTATGGAGGGATCAACAATATGAACATAATGATCCCTACACCACGACGGAAGAGCCTCCACTTTAGCCGCATAGAATAGCGAAGAAGAGGATCTCCTATAGTAAGAAATCGCGTCCAAAGCTCGTCCAGTACAGTGCTTACAATGCAATACGGATCACACAACGGAATACATGAAGGTTGCGACCATGCGTGTTGTGATAAAGATGACACGATTTACCCAGTGAAAAAAGATCCTCACATAGAGGAAGATTTCACGTTAAGACCCACAGTAGACAAGAGAGTAAATTACCCATGATCTCTGTGAAGATAGAGATGCTATCAACAGAAATGTATTGTGGTTGTTTATCTTAGCAATACCTGCTGAAACAACAGCGCCGGAGGATACGCGTATCCTATCATTCCGTCCTATAGATCAATAGAGCGTTAACAACATTAGCTCAGAGATCTGGAGATCATACGTCTGCAATTGATTAGCAAGCTGTGTCGTAAATAAATCATTGGGCGCTCCCATAGATAGCAAATCTGATTGAATACTTGTATGTAGAGAGTCCATTCTGACAGCAACAAGCGACCCGTAAGAGAACGGGAGTCCGGTAAAACAATCAGACGACCCGGAATATGACGGACCAAAACAGAACTTGGTGTACTATAACCAACAGACGGATTCTTTCCATTAAATTGAATAACGGAAACGAAAGAGTGCCTCCCTGGTTCCGGAGATACGCCACTACTGTCGAATTAAAGGACAGGATTTGGGCATGCGTTTCTGAATAATGTTCATGCAATGACATAAAGCAAGCCTAAAAAACATTATTCCGCGGAAGAAAACTGATTGCTAAGAGACTGCGGAACCCAAAGACCCTGGCACTTCGAATCCGTAGGGATCAGTATTATATCCCAATCTGTTTGACTGGCAACCGTCATAACAGCCACACTCGGGTCCGGCAACTGCGATGGCACTCTCTGAGTCAACCACCGAATGTTTGCCCCAGTCTGAATCTCTTGTAACACTAGATAGACAAGAGAACGTGTAAATCGAGCAATTCATGGATTGCCGAAAAGTTGCCGTCGAAGAGAAGCTCCTCCGAGAATGAAGCGACTCTGAGAGAGTTCTTAACCTACTATCCACGCATGTGGATGTAGCTAGGGCTGCGTCACGTCTAACCAACTCCATTCAGCCACTGAAGGGCGGAGTTATACGTGAACAAACTACTGCCCTCAAAAGAAATTACATTGAGAATAATATCCCGTAAATCTTTTCTTGAAGACGTAATGATAACGCCTCAGTAAGGCGGATTACGTATGATAAAGCGTCTATGTTAAGTCAACTATACATCATGTCGTTTCCAACATTGAAGTTGGAAAAGACATAAACGGCGAAAAAGAATATATCCAGTCTTTAACCACACCGTCTAGACGCATATGAACTCTCGGTATGCCCTGCTCTGCCAAAATAAACTATTCGTATAAATGATAAAATGGCAGAAATGAGCAACGCGGACAAGAAACTAAACTATCATGCTTGGTAGCAGGCTTGTATATATATATATATAGCGTAGAAAAATAAGACACATGTTGTAATGACAATATTGGACTGCGTCGGTAAGTCAGGGACAATGTCCCTGAACCGATCGAAAAATTCGAGTCCAATGACGCTATAAGTCTCTTATCCAAGATCGCAGCAATGAAGTCCGAAATAACAATCACTGGAAGATAATGCCAGAAGATATGAAAGGCAGCTTCCGATACTACTAAAGGGAAAACTCGAAATCTTTCGAATCCCTTTCGCCATCCTGTCGGAACCTATAAAGCGTTCGGTCGTCCGTACCTGATGCAACCGCGGACCGCACCGACCCAGCTCCGTCGGATAATTCCTGATTCGACCGAGAAACTGTCAATTGCTGGGATGCTGCGAAACAACTATGCTAACTCGGATAGCACGTCCGTCACTGAGGCCTGAGGAGAAGCGGTCTTACGATGCATTGCCGCTGGAAGCTCCATGATCGTTACCCTGTGCATACTACCAATATGCGAGCGAACGGAGTGTATAGGCCTCGTGTCCCTTGGCTACCGGATGGCGCGACCTATTCGCCGTGGAATCACTGAATGACGAAACTGATCGGATACTCGAGGTCACGTAGCCAATGTGCGGTCGTGTGCCCTGCTGTGAGGATGAGGAAGCATTCGGGACAGTCTCTCGGACTGTCAATATAACGGAGCGTCCCGACCGACGGACATATGCTCCGAATGTAAAATATCTGAACCACAACATGCGGTCCCCTATGTTGTTGGACGAGAGAGGGACCTCTCTCGCTCACAGCCCGGACGGACCTGGACAAGCCAGGAACCGGACTAACAGGCTTCCTCCGATCTGTCCTCAATATGCCGTCACTGGGTGAGTACTAAAGTAATTAAGGTGCTCGCATCACCCAAATCTCCTTCCTAGACCGCAACGGACGAACCCGACAGCCGAACCATTCGATGAATGTACGCTACACCGGGTGAGCTAGCGAATGTCACTCCGTAGGCGATAGACATATTCCATGAGCACTTATTGCCGCTAGCTCTTCATTAACTATGACGACAGAGGCACACTTTTGAAAGACATCTCCATAACTCTGCGAACAAGAAACCAGAAATGCTTGGTTATAGCAAGCATAAAATAATAATATATATAGCGTCGTTCAATAATTCGAAAGTTTGTGTGACATTATTGGACTATGTCGGAACTGAGGGACGATGTCCCTGAACCGAACCAAAAATTTCCAAGTCCACCGACGCTATCAGTTTCTTATCCGGCATCGCAGCATTCTGGTCCGACGAAAGAAGCTGTAGGAGACCAAGTCAGATGACATACACAACAGCATATGTTGTTCCGAAAGGGAAAGCTCGAAATCCTCCAAATCCCTTTCGGTATCCCGTCGGACCGGATGAAACTTTCGGACGTCCGTACCCGCTTCCGCGGAGCGTCCCGACCCAGCATCGTCGGATAAAATATATGCGACAGATTCAGTTGATGCTGGGATGCTGCGATAAACTGTGCAATTAAGGAAAGCACGTCCGTTCCCGAGGCCTGTGCAGTAGCGGTCTTACGATGCATTGCCGCCGGAAGCTCCGTGTACGTTGACTCCCGCACACTTCCTATGCGAACGTCCGGAGTCTGCAGGCCTCGTGTCCCTGGCTACCGGATGGTGTGACCTGGTCGCCGAAGAATCCTTGATCGGCGAAGCTGGTAATATATCGGCGGTCACGCAGCCAAGATGCGGTCGTGTGCGCTGACGAGAAGAGGAAGCCTTAACAGTCTCCGCGGACTGCCTATACAACGGAGCGTCCCGAGCGACGGACGTATGCTCCGCTTGCGACACATTTTGTACCACAACATCTGGGGCCAGATGTTGTTGAACGAGAGAGGGGCCTCTCTCGCTTGCCGTCCGGATGGACCGGAACGAGCTATGAACCGGACTAAAAGGCTTCCTCCGTTCTCCCTCCGATCTGCCGTCACTGGGTGTGCATTAGGTTAATTTATAGTGCTAGCATCACCCCAAAATTCCTTCTAGACCGCAACGGACGAACCCGGCTGCCGAACCATTCGGTGAATGGACGCTACACCAGGCGAGCTAGCGGACGTCAAAGGCCGTCGAACCTACTAGGGTCCTCTTAGGCAATTGGCGTATTTACATGAGCACTTTTCCGCTAGCCCTTCATTAATTGTGACGACGGAGGCACACAGTTGGAAGACATCACAGATACATCACCCTAATCTTGATCGTCTGAAATAGAAATTGATAAAGTAGAGTGACCCTGCGGGGAAAGGACCGGAGTGTCCAAATCCCCAATAACATACCGTGACATACG
The DNA here is from genome assembly GCA_031216915.1 of Pictodentalium vernedei. Taxonomy (NCBI): domain Eukaryota; kingdom Metazoa; phylum Mollusca; class Scaphopoda; order Dentaliida; family Dentaliidae; genus Pictodentalium; species Pictodentalium vernedei. Next base: position 32,169,638 of record CM062288.1, on the reverse strand, counting down.
CTTCCCATATTGTCATCGAAATCATACGATACAGAACAGTAGTTAATGCGAGTACACTGACCACATATAGAATGATTATAAAGTCAGAGGAAGACTTCCTCTTAATACAATTGATCAATATCCTTTCAATGTGAAAAGAAAACAAGTCCTGGTACTCGCACTAACCCCTGGCAATCAAAATACATAATAATAATATGATCCATTAATATAGAAAAAATAATTGAAATCAAAATATTTTGAAAAAATATTTTTTCAGAACAGCCCAAGTTTCTGAAAAGTAACGTTGAGCCCCAATGGATCCCAAGCCTAAGTGTGGACAAAAATTTTAAAAGTTAAAAAATTTATAGTAATTTATATATTTTTTATACTTACCAATGACCCAGACTTAGCTGGTGCTAACTCCAACAAAACCAGGGCCAAACACAAATTTTGCCCCCCAATCCCCAAAATTTGCATCCAAAACAAAAAGAAATCATGTCCTAAAGGACCTCCATAGTACGCCTCTACTGCGCATGCGCAGTGACGCAGTCGTCCCGAAATTGGCGCCAATTATCATTCTTACTGGCAGTGCCTGGTCAGCGCTATGTACTCAGCGGGGAGGCAAGAGTTCCCAACTCCAGGGAGGGCCATCCCCGTCTGGGTCATTGGTAAGTATAAAAAATATATAAATTACTATAAATTTTTTAACATTTTTATACTGTACCAATGACCCAGACTTAGCTGAATAGTAAACAGGCTGGAGGGCCTAGGACATAGAGGAAAATCCAATAAGCTCAACTATATAGTAAAGAGGTAACCCCTTAAGGAGAAAAGGAGTATTAGGCTTTACATGTATCTTTCTTATTTAATATTAAATTAGAAAGATACACTACCCATAATAATTGAGCACAATAACATTCATGTTCTCTATTAACATCCAGTATAACTCTTATACTAATTATTTTTAAAGCAAGCCAATAAATAAAGTAGTCCAGAGAATTGAGACTCTTTATAATCATTTAAAAGTGTCCGAGTATTGTATATTAAAGCCCGTTTGACACTTGACATATACAAATGCTTCACACCGAGCTACACTTTAAAAATAAGACATGAATGAAATTAAACATTAATATTACACTTTAAAACCATCCCGGAAGCGACTCAGAAATACTGACTTGGAGGAGGCATTCCCTTGCTTTTCACTATAAAGCAGGTGACCTAAGGGAACACCCGCCCCCCCCCCCCCCCTTCCCCTTGCCCTGGGTGAAATAGCCCAGAGCGAAGAGGGCAGCCGGACGGAGTCACTGCCAGAACAGAAAGCCTGCATAACTATAGTTGCAACTGTTTAGTGGACGACATTCTGAGCAACAGATAACGGACCTAAACAATGCAGGTCTCCAGAAATGGACTCAATATTTCTGAGATAAAAATTCGTAAATGTGGATGGCTGAGACCAATAAGCAGCCTTCATTAAATCTGTAATAGCAACACTATTAGCATAAGCCCAGGAAGTAGAAAGAGCTCTTACTTCATGAGCAGAAATCTTAAGCACAGACTGCTGAGAAGATAAATCTTCGTAAGCAGTACGGATAGTTAACTGAATCCATCTAGCAATAGAATGGACTGAAATGTCCTTTCTATTAGGCATCAAAGACAGAAAGAAACGTTTCCGTCCCTTTCTGATAAACTGAGATCTCTGTTTATAGATACGTAGTGCTCTAACAGGACAGAGTAAAGGCCTACGCCCGTCTGAAGACGGAAGAGCCTTAATAACAATAGGTTCCGGATATTTATTAGGAGCCTGATTCTTAGCTAAAAAACCCACATTAGTAGTGAAGGTGATAGTGTTCCCAACACTACGATAATGAGAATCATCCACCGATAGTGCATGAAGCTCACTGACTCTTCTGGCAGAAGAGAAAGCTAAGAGAAAAGCTGTCTTATAAGATAAGAATTTGAAATCTACTGTCCCAAGAGGTTCAAATGGCTTTTCCTTCAATTTAAGGAGAACCCAAGCTAAATTCCACTTAGGAATTAATCTAAGAGTTCTGGGTCTATTTATCGAAAAGTTTCTAACCAACTTCGATAAAGAGACATTAGATCCAATTTGTAAACTATCATGATGTGCATAGGTATCAGATAACATAGATCTATAACCCTTTATAGTAACAGGCTGCAGTTTGATTTCGTCAAACAAGTATACTAGAAAGTTTGCAATGTCTGGTATAGAGGGATCAAATATATCTACAGAATGATCCCTACACCAACGACGAAAAACCTTCCACTTAGCCGCATAGTTTAGCGAAGAGGAGGTCCTCCTACAGTTAGAAATCGCGTCCACTGCTCGTCCTGTAAAGTGCTTGCCATGCAAGAAGGACCGCACAACGGAAAAACGTGAAGGTTGAGACCTTGCGGGTTGTGATGGAGTTGGCGCGATTTCCCCTGCGAAAGAAGATCCTCTCGTGGAGGAAGCTTCCGCGGTAGGTCCCACAACAGACACCTGAGTAGATTTATCCACGTCCTCTGTGACGACAGAGATGCTACCAACAGAATCTTGCATTGAGATTGTTTTATCTTTAGCAATACTTGTTGAATTAACGGCGCTGGAGGATACGCATATCTTATCATTCCGTCCCAAGGGATCGACAGAGCGTCTACTGCAAATGCTCTTGGATCCGGACACGGAGACACATACGTCTGCAACTGATTGTTGAGATGTGTCGCAAATAAGTCTATCATTGGCCGTTCCCATTGGTAGCAAATCTGATTGAATACTTGTTTGTTGAGAGTCCACTCCGACGGCAACAAGTGACCCTTTCGTGAAAGGGAGTCTGCTAGCACATTCAGACGACCCGGTATGTGACGGACCGAAAGAAGAACGTGATGTTCTAACGCAAACAGAAGGATTCTTTCCGTTAGATTGAACAACGGAACTGAATGAGTGCCTCCCTGATTCCGTATATACGCCACTACTGTCATATTGTCGGATAGGATTTGGACATGAGCATCGTGAATAATGTCCATCCAGTGACGTAACGCAAGCCAAATTGACATCATTTCCTTGATGTTTATGTGCTTGCACAGGAATTGCGGATCCCAAAGACCCTGGCATCTCGAATCCGTTGGGATTAATGATGCACCCCAACCTGTTTGACTGGCATCCGTCATAACGGTAAAACTCGGATCCGGCAACTGCAGCGGAACTCCTTGAGTTAACCACTGAATGTTTGCCCAAGTCTGAATCTCTTGTTTCACTTGATCTGACAAGAGAACGTCTACATCGAGCGAATGAATTTTCACACTCCAATTCTGAGTCAGGAAAATTTGAAGAGGACGTGTGCGTAGCCGCCCCATCGGAATGAGATCCGCGGCGGCTCCGCACAGACCTATCAGTCTCATAAATTCTCTCGCCGTGACTTTGTCTGCGTGCAGACAATAGCGAGCGTAACAACTGACTAATTTCGCTCTGGTTAACGGCAGACGAACGAGATTGTTGTGCGTCTCGAAGCTCATTCCCAGATGAGTGAATGACTTGGACGGCACCAGATCCGACTTCTCCTCGTTTACTATAAAACCGAGACGTCGGAGCAATAGAAGAAGATTCTGAACATCGTTCTGAAGCGTTAACTCGTTGCCGTACCTCTGAAGAATGTCGTCCAGGTAGGCCGACGTTACCGCAGACGAATGAGCTCGGAAGTAGATCATTACCCGAGTGAAAGCCCAGGGTGCTAGATTCAATCCGAAGCACATGGCCCGGAACTGATACACCACTCCTAGGACTGCAAAGCGTAGATACTTTCGGAATGTCGGATGTACCATGACGTGAAAGTACGCATCTTTGAGATCTATGCTCGTTGCATAATCGTTCACCCGAATACTCGCTCTGACCGATCGAATCGTCTCCATATAAAACTTCGGAGCGACGATCAGCTTGTTTATCCAGCTCAAATCTATGACTGGACGGAACGAGCCGTCTGGTTTCGGAACCAGAAACAGATGGCTGTAGAATCCCAGAGATTCCTGGTTTTCTACGACCTCTACCGCGTTCTTCATTAAAAGAGACTGCACCTCTGATAACAGAGCGTCTCTTTTCTGTGGATTTGACGGAAGATGAGTCCACTTTGGACTTCGAGTTAATGGAGGCTTTCGTTTGAAGGATATCTTTAGACCTTCCGAAGTCACTCCTCTCACCCAAGGGTCGTCCGTAATCGACGCCCACTCTTGTGAAAAACTCGACAACCTTCCGCCAACCGGAACGCGATAGAGGTTTAAGCCATCACCTCCTGGACCTGCGAGGCCTGCGGTAGGAGAAACCACGTCTTCCACGACCCGCACCTCGCCTCGTCGACCTCGGGGCGTCCGACCGATTGTCCCGGCCTGAAGGACGTCCCGACCGAGAGTCGCTATCCTGACGGTCTCTCGAATAAGACCAAGAGGACGCACCGGAACCTCTATAGGAACCTCTCTTGGGCGCATTAGACCCAGAAGTGCCTGTCTTATTCGTGTCTGCTGTATCCGACTTTTTAGGAGCCGATCTGAACAACAGAGAATCATTAGCTTTCTTTTTAATTTTATCATAAATAGCGGAAAGCTTGCCGTCAAAGAGAAGTTCTCCTGAGACCGAAGCGACTCTAAGAGAGTTCTTCACCTTAGAATCCACTAGTGTGGATGTAGCTAGGGCTGCGTCACGTCTAACCAACTCCAGATTTGCCACTGAAAGGGCGGAGTTACACGTGGAATAAGCTACTGCCCTTGAAAGAAGTCTTAAAGAGGATTGTATATCCTGAAACTCTTCCCCTTGAAGGCGCAGTGATAACGCCTTAGTAAGGTGATCTGCGTAAGATAAGGCATCTAAATTGGCTCTGTTAGACGCAATAGCAGTTTCCAACACCGCGGTTGGAATAGAAGCTGACGACGGTAATGATAGCTCTAAGTCTTCCGCCTCGTCGTCCATACGCAGAGGAACTCTCGGTATACCCTGTCCTGCCGTATCGAATTTATTCCTTGCATTAATGAAAGGCAGGTTAAGAGTATTAGCGGACAAGAAACCTGCTTTCCCCGTCCTGGAAGCAAGTTTAAATATAGCGTCGTTCAATAATTCAAATGTCCTTGCAACATTATTGGACTGCGACGGAAACTCGGGAGCGATGTCCCTGAACCGCTCAAAAAATTCAGAGTCCAATGACGCTATAATTCTCTTGTCCGGAAGCGCAGCCGTCTGGCCCGACGGAACAACTTGAGGGAGAAAGTGCCGGATGAAGTCCACGGCAGCTTTATGTTGTTCCGAAAGGGATAGCTCCAATTCATCCGTATCCCTTTCACCATCCGGTCGGACCTCCCGATGTTCCCGGTCGTCCGCCCCCGATGCTTCGGCGGAGCGTACCGACCCAGCGCCGTCGAATAATTCTCGATCCGACACCGTTTCTGTCAGCTGCTAAGATGCTGCGATAAGCTGTGCTATCTGCACAAGAATGTCCGACGTCGAAACCTGCGGAGGCGCAGTCTTTCGCTGCTTCGCCGAGGGCAGCTCCGCATCAGATGGCTCCCGCATACTTTTCCTATGCGAACGTCCGGAGTCCATCGGTCTCGAATCCCTGGCTGCCGGATGGTGTGACCTGGTCGCCGAAGAATCCTTCATCGGCGAAGCTGGTAAAATATCGGAGGTCACGCAGCCAAGGTGCGGTCGTGTGAGCTGACGAGAAGAGGAAGCCTTAACAGTCTCTGCGGACTGCTTATACAACGGAGCGTCCCGAGCGGCGGACGTATGCTCCGCTAAAGACACATTTTGTACCACAACATCTGGTCCCAGATGTTGTTGTATGAGAGGGACCTCTCTCGCTTGCGGCCCGGCTGGACCTGGACGAGCTAGGAACCGGACTAAAAGGCTTCCTCCGTTCTCGTTTACTATCCGCCGTCACTGGGTGTGCATCTATTATGTTTATAGTGCTCGTATCACCCAAAATTTCCTCTTGGACCGCATCGGACGAACCCGGCTGCCGAACCATTCGGTGAATGGACGCTACACCAGGAGAGCTAGCGGACGACATTTGTCTAATCTCCATGAGCACTTTTGCCGCTAGCTCTGAATTCATTTGTGACGACGGACGCACACTTGAAGAAGATAACATGGAAACATCACCCTGTTCTGGTTCCTCTGAAATAGAAACTGAGAGAGTAGAGTGACCTTGTGGAGAAAGAGCCAGCATCGCTCTTTCTCCAGAAACAACATATCGTGACACACGTTTCCAATGTTTCTCATCCCAATGTTCACATATAGGACAGGGATTAATGCGAGAACACTGACTACAATTAATACAAAGATCATGAAAGTCAGAGGAAGATTTCTTCCTATTACAATTTGAACAATGTCCCTTCATTGTGAAAGAACAACAATAAGTCCTAGTTACTCGCAAAAACCCCTGACACAAAGATACATAATAACATGATCCATTAATAAATGAAAAAACAATTGCAAAACAAAATAATTTTGAAAAAATATTTTTTCAGAGAAGCCCAAGTTGCTGAAAAGTAACGTTGAGCCCCGATGGATCCGATGGCAAAGTGTGGTCAAAAAATTTTAAATTTATATAAAATAATTAATGAGACACTTTCGGATAATATAAATGTATCTTATAATGAGATAAACTACCACAAAGGCAAACAGCCCCCCTCAAAAAAGGCTGTTGCCAATGAAAACAAACAGTGTAAACACACTAGAAAACATGACTCCAGGCACTGAAAAAACTGGCCCGGAATCAGTCATCAATTACACTCTATCTGATGCAAAACAGAGACTCCCAAGGGAGAATCTGTAGAACATCAGATGGAAGATGCAGAACACAAACGTTATACACCCATGGGTGAAAACGTAACTATGGGGAAAATAACAGAAAACATTCTGTAACCAAGCAACTCTCCCAGGAAATTTTAGAAATGAAACTTCTCAAAAATATGCCAAAAGCATGGGAGAATTGCCAGGGGGGACTTTAGAAGGCTAGGGGAGAGGAAACACTGAATAAGCAGTGCAACAATTAGCAAGAATGACAACAAGAGGCCCATGCCTCGAAAATAGGCAACTTAACATAATTTCATCAAAAAATTTTAAGTACAGCCCTGATTATTTTTTGCCACTTCTTTTTCCTCTCCTCCTTCTATCCTCCTTAGAATCACATTTTCTCCAAAAATTACGTGTCTGGCATCCTTTAAACTGAGATTTACAAGCACAAAGATCAGTGAGATGTTGACTGATGAAGGGCCAAACAGAGAATGATAATTGGCGCCAATTTCGGGACGACTGCGTCACTGCGCATGCGCAGTAGAGGCGTACTATGGAGGTCCTTTAGGACATGATTTCTTTTTGTTTTGGATGCAAATTTTGGGGATTGGGGGGCAAAATTTGTGTTTGGCCCTGGTTTTGTTGGAGTTAGCACCAGCTAAGTCTGGGTCATTGGTACAGTATAAAAATATATTTTAAACAATTTATTCAACACTTTCGAACAATAATAATGTATCTAGTTATGATTAAAATAACATCAAGATATTATTTTCGAGAAATCCCCCCCTCACACAGAGGGCTGTTGTAAATGTAAACAATGAGTGTAAAAACACTAAAATAAGACTCCAGGCACCCAGGCCCGAAATCAGTTACCAAAAATACACTATCTGATGCAAAACAGAGACTTCCAGGGAAGAAACTGCAGAACATCAGATGGTAGATGCAGAACACAACGCCTAACCACCCGTAGGTGAAGACGTAAACATGGGGAAAAGAACAGAATTCATTCTGTTATTCAGCTAAAACTCCCAAGAAAATTTAGTAATAATAATTACAAAAACTATGCCAAAAGCATGGGAGAATAGCAAGGGGGGACTTAAAGGACAGGGAGAGAGGAAAACACTTAAAAAACAGTGTAACGAAATAATCAGAATGACAACAAAATGGCTGCTGCCTCGAAAATAGGTAACTTAACATAATTTCATTAAAAAATTTTAAGTTACAGCCCTGATAAAATTCTGTCACACATTTTTTTTCTCTCCTCCTTCTCTATCCTCCTTAGAATCACCATTTCACTAATATTTATGTGTCTGGCATCATTTAAACTGAGATTTATAAGCACAAAGATCAGCCAGATGTTAACTGATGAAGGGCCAAACTTAGAATGATTAATGGCGCCAATTTCGGAACGTCCTTGACACTGCGCATGCGCAGTAGGGGCGAAGTGTGGAGGGCCTTTCAGGACATGTTTTCTTTGGTTTTAGATGCAAATTTTGGGGATTGGGGGGCAAAATTTGTGTTTGGCCCTATATTTTAAGAGTTAGCACCAGCTATGTCTGGGTCATTGGTACAGTATAAAAATATATGTGATTCGCAGATCCCTACTACAGAACTAGTTTTTATTCACAAACCTTTGCCAGTCTTGTTGCATACTGCTGCTGCTAGCAGCACCTAAAATTGAAAAAAAATATCAGTCAACTGATTTAAAATATAAATTTCAAATAAGCATTTACCAGGTAATAAAAAATCATCAACAAAATTTTATTTACTGATGTACCGGGTTGTATGTCTGTGGAAATATTGCCCACCTATTGAAAGTGACCAGTCCCGGCAGTTGTACTGTACAGTTAAAACTAGAAGTCCTGTCCCGTATTCTGCACTAATTTGAAATAATAGCGCGTTAGGTTAGCGCAGCAAATCATCAGAGAATTACATCTGATGCACGGTAGTGTATCGCGATTTCTGCAGAATTGTAACGCGCGACGGCTGATTGATATTCAGTACTTGAAACAGGCAATCAACAGTTATTAAGTCGCACGTCCTACTGACATGAGGTGGCAATTAAATATTAGAATTAGATACTAAGAGGACGAAATGATGTTCATTCATCTGCTCCCCCCCCCCCCCCCCCCCCCCCACTTTTCATTATCAATTCATTTCGCGACAATACAAGAAGTATTTAAAAACGCGTATTGCGTGATTTTTGTTTTCGAAGATTAATGAGAAAATCAGGCTGGTTGATTCAAGACTGCTAAACCTTGAGAAGGTAGAAGTAATGACGTTTTTATTTCGAGAATTTTTAGCCTAGTATGTATGAATCGCAGCCGTTCTTATGGAGGAACTATGAGAAAACAAGCGTGGTTGGAAACAAAAGAACGCTCTCCACAGCCTACCGAACTGACAGTGTATCGAAAGTGTTGCGAGCGAATTAAGAAATCAGAATGCTCAGATATTTATAAAGAAAGTTTCAATTTCAAGAGATAGTTGGTGTTCTGTAAAAAAAAAAATATGCATTTGGGTGAAAGCTGAAAAAGAAATTAATTATTCGTCGAGAACTTTGAAAATCAACAAAAAGAAAAAAAGATCCCCCCCCCCCACCCACTCCCTTTCCGGGGCAGAACCCTCAAGTCCTCATGTACCCTTATCCCCACACAGAGGAAAGCATGAGCAGCAAACTGCCAATTCCTCTCACACCACAACTCCTCATCCCCACGCTAGCTTTTTTAAGTAAATGCTAAAAAAAATTCTCAAATTTGGCTGGTGGCCAATGCCACGTGGACCTTCGATCATTGAAGGTAAAACAAGGTTAACATTATGAGTTAGATTAAAAACGGCGATGCGTAATTATTTTGTGTGATTTCATGTGATGGGGGGGGGGGGGGGGGGGGGGGGGATTTTATATATCCCCCCCCCCCCCCCCCCCCACCCGCTAACACAAGTTTCCACCACTGCATGGTTCGAATCGATGGGCATGCGGTGTTAACAATTTATGATTGATAAGGGTGGGCCTACCCTTCACAACACTTTTTCTGGGACCTACATTCCTACTCTTCCATATGTGGTCAGTTAAATTTGGCCTTTTAAAATTCATAGTACGGCATTTTTAAATTTCTCTCAAATACTGGCAACAGCTATGGAATATTAAACCCTTGGGCTTGCCATGAATATATATTTTATTTTTATTTTAGAAAGATATCAATGAAACATTTCAAACAATCATTGTCAATATTTAATGGAGTGTTGAAAAAGCTTGGGCAACTGAAAAATCTCCACATGCTCATGCTAGAAATCAATTAAAATCAGTTTTTTTTTATTTTCTGTCTGCGGGCGGCTTTTTTGGGGTGAATTGATATTCTGACGCATTTCACTTGATAGGTTAATATGTCGTGAGAGAGCATTTCCAAATGACTGAGAGCAATCAAAAGCCTGTAACAACTATTTATTCGTGAAAAATATCTGAAAGAATGTTTTAGAAAGCTCAGTGAGCATGAACATTGTGAACAATTTTCTCGTCCACATCTTGACACGTGGTTTGAGACGTTGAAACTTCATCTTTCTGTTTCGTACCACAGGTGACTCGACCCATCGTTCTTGTGAATTTCTCGTACACCGTTAACGACTGTACTTCTGATTGTGGAAATTCTGTGACGTGTCTGAAACCCATCCACGGTACATGGTATATGCTTTTGTACTGAAACACCAACAAAGTGGAATTTCCACGCATTCTGGATTGTGTTATGTGAAAGAAACATTCTCAACTTCAAGTGAGCTTCGAACCAATATAAAAAAACCCAATCAACAGAACCATACTGTGAGTTCCTTGTGTTTGCTTTGTCACAGAAACTGAGAATATCATTCGGGTGGATATTCCACCCCTGGAGTGATTTGCAGACACCCCAATTATAAGGAGAAGAATAACTCGGGTCATCTGGCGAGTAGATGAGTACAAGTGCCAAGTGGTGTTTCCTCGAGTTGAAATTTGCAGGACTTCAGTCCGATATTCCAAACACTGGGTGGGGGAGGGGAATTGTATAGACCCATCCCACACAAGACCCTATCATATCTCTAATATAGGCGTACAGTTCGTTTACAATGAACTGCCATTAAACCATGTGCACGGTGAAGTTTTTACTCTGCACACTTGAAAGTTGTTAGTTTTAATTTTCATAAAATGTCACCAGTTCTTTTGATTATTCAACTTTCTTGCTCCACATTTATGGAACAAATATGATTATTATTTATTGGTGCTGAAGGCTACATCAGAGGATTGCGCTATATTGTGGACTGAACAGGGAGGATTTTCTGCGGCAGTTTTTCAGGTAGCAATCAGTAATGTTGGCAATTACCATCTGTGCGTTTTTTGAACAACAGAAGGTGTGAATAAGCTTTGAAAACACTCCTGTCAATATACTAAGCTCCCGTTTTATGACTTCAATTTGGAAATGGGTTACTTAATAACAATTAGGTGTCAAATTTATATTTATGTTATTTTGTCATCAGTGATTAAAGAATAATGATGAAGAATGATTGAAAAGAACTGATCCGGAGAAAAATCCGTTTGGGATAAAAAATTAAAATAAAAAAACTCATTTTTTCCGGCTGTTTTATTTGTTTAAAGGGATTGAAATTCCTGTCCCAAACGCTGAAATTTTTAGAAATTAAATATTTCAAAATCAACAGGTTCACCCTGTGTTCTTATATTTAAAAAAAAATCCCTGATTTTTACAAATTTATTTTGAAAACGGATTTTTTGCAAATTTCAGCGAATTTTGTTGCTTAGCGTTCTCATCTACGGAAGCCTATTAGCTTCACATTGTTTTTAGTTATTAAATTGTAGCTACAATTTAATAAATTGTACTTACAATTTAGCTAAATTGTCTCATCCCTATTGTTTACTGATAAATTTTATAAGATACACTTCACTTACGGTGAGAAGGACAAGACGGTTCGGAAAAGTTGAAGATCGGGGGTGTGTGTGTGTGTGTGTGTGGGGGGGGGGGGGGGGGTGGGGGTGGGGGGGGGGGGGGGGGGTTCAAGTAAGTCGTGTTGGCTTATGACCTATTTTTAACCAGTCTGCACAGGAAGGGGAAGGGCGTTTTTTCAATCAACATTGAAAAATTATTGTTTATTTAGTCTTTAGACTAATATGAACAAGCGTGCCGTTTGCCATAACAAGAACAACTACCTCCTCAAAAACCCAGCTTGTGACCACCCAGTCATTATTTCAAAATCTTGGGTAGTGGGGGGGGGGGGGGGGGGGGGGAGGTGTCGGTCTAAATATTCTGGGGACGGTTTGACTCTGGGACGGGCGGGGTGAAATCGTTCGCCAGCCTTTATGGCCTTGCCACTGAAAATGGGTTTGGGTCAAATAGTGGAGACGGGGTTCAGATCAAAACGGTGTGGATCAATTCGGCTAGGGGAGTCTCTGGGTGATTCCCATCGTACTGAATAGCAAGTCGCGGCCTCACTGTGTTTGTTATTATTTGGTGTAGCAAGTGATACATGTATGAACAAGGCCTTATATTGGAATGAGAAGGTTTTAATTGATATTGAAAATTTGTTGCGAATTACTTGTTGAAATTCAGACGGAGACTGAGCGGTATTAACGGTATTTGGATGATTTTTTATGGTGATTTTACGAACAAATTTATCCATATTTTCTAAGTCGAACAGAGTCAGAGATATTAATTAATTGATAAAATGTTGTTGTCAAAACATTTTTATTAGGTTATTTCAAAATGATCACGTGCCGGGCTGTTCGTACATACACATCTCACACAAGTCTCGTCCCCGTGTTCATCAATAGCATTGAATAAAATCATTTAAAAGACGATTATATCCGATTTGGCAATGACTTTGATTTCACTGTCTGGGCTTCTTGTGAAAATGAAAACTGGTCATTTCGACATTTTTTTCTGCGTTTTTTCATTCATTGTCACGACTAATTTTCCCGGCGAACCTGATTCGAAATAATATCAACTGATGTCTGAGTCCACTTACCACACATTTCTTTTCCTAATGATATGTGTCGGAGATTGATGTTAATGACCTCGGGAATAGCGCACTACGTTCTGCATTACATAGCGCAGAAGTTATCGCATGTTTAACGAGATTTACTTGACTGTTCTGCACTAGATAGCGCATTAGCTAACGAGCGTTTTCTGCACTAGACGTGACAGGACTTCTAGTTTTAACTGTACATGAATTGGTAGCTTCAATGAACTGGGAATAATTCAACTTCTAACAGAAACAGGACATCCCAGGGGACCTGAGCGGCTCACCTGAAAAAGGTATTTAAAGAAGGATTTAAGGACACATTCAGCATGTATGATATGGCTAGTTAACATTACAGAGGAATGAAGTAATGCATTTATTCATAACTCTATTGCCCGAAGTTATGGGCAACTGAGTTATAAATAATTACATGACGTCATGATATTACGGAAATTCCAGTTTTCAGATGATAACACAGAAATAATGTCTGGTTTTCAGTAGCCATGCTGACAAAGAACCATTTTCCTATAGCAGCGATCAAAATACTTTTTTTTATTTGCATAGCGAAATGCTATACATTTTCAAAAATTGTATAGCATTTTTTTTAAATTGTATAGCATTTTTATGTTTCAAATTCAATAAACAATAATGAGTGCTTTTGTTCCCTAGAAAGCATTTGACACTTAGTTACATACATGTATATATTAGTGGTAGGCCCACTTGAAGAAAAAAACATATGGCACAGACATACTGATTTGGTACTCTGCCAGCATGTGAGTTGGCATCTATCCCCAGTTACCTTTTTTCTTGCGTGGATACTTGAGGACTTGGGAGGGAAATCGGCAGTTCATGGACCACCAGGTATTCTACATGACGGTCCATGAACAGCTGAATTGCCAATGAGCCATCCTCTTTTTACCAGACAAGAAGTTACTGGTTAGGAATAATGCCGATTGTCCACCATGATAAAGAACTTGAGAATGTGCGTTGCATTTTGCTATACATATTTAATGATTGCATGGCTTTTCCTGCATTTTTCATAGTGAAATGCTATGCGACACTGCTCATTTTGATCCCTGTATAGTAAAGTATGGTTTTCCAGAACACTAATTCTGAATCTCTATTTTCCAGTATTTTTCACTTTTCAGGATGCATCCAAATTCCCATGTTTCAACACCATATTTTTAAAAGGGGGTTCATTTGGTCTTATTTTGTGCTTTAAAATTGGGGTTTTTGAGTGGTTCAATGCAGAAAAAAAACACTGAGCAACCGGCCCTCTGGGAGTCCAAAAATGATCTCTGGGACTTGGTTTGAACAAACTTGAATTCCCCCCTCCCCACCCCATCAGAACACTGAATATGAAATAGCTAATATTATCAGCGGTTCTGTGCAAGATTTATATTAAGATAAGTTAAAATTTGGACTCTCTACAAGAAGCCTAAATATGGACCCATTGACTTGATTTGAATGAAATTAAATTAGCCTCCCCCCAAGGAAGCCGTATTCAAAATATCAATAGGTTTTAATTGCTGGAACTGAACTGAAGAGGATTTTTGAATAAACTTACTCATATTGCACATAAGTTAAAATTCTGCTCCCATAGGCAGCTCTAGTATTTCCACAGTGCCCTTTATTTATTGCTTTATTGGTGTTTATGGTCACTTTCAGCATATTTGGCTATTTCATGACCCAAACAAAGCAAAGTTTAGTCAAGCATTTAGACCTATGTTGCCCACTTTAGAGGACTTCCATCTCATGCATTGGGTTTAACAGTAAAGAACTTGTTTATTGCAGGAAACAAGCATTTGCTCCACGACCCTGGGTTCCAAGAGGAACCTGATTTGAGGAAGTTTTCATCTGCCCCCTTAAATGAAACAAGAAACATTGCCTTACAGTTAAAACTGTAAGTCATGTCACGACTAGTGCAGAAAATGCTTGTTAGTTAATGCGCCATCTACTGTAGTGCAGAACAGTCAAGTAAACCAAGTTAAACTGGTGATGAACCGATTTTCATAACTTGCTATGAACTGACTATTGATTATTTCTCTGCCGTTAGTGCCAATTTCGATGCTGATTCCGATGGCTGAAATCGGGCCAAGAAGAAAATCTGTTAGTGCCTGTTATACTGCAGAATTTCATTGATAAAGCACCAATTACGAAAGCTTAATACCACATAAGTTCTCAGAGAATGCATGTTTAGTGCTGGGCAATATTAGCCAAAATAATATTTGCACTTTGGGAGTTGGGGTGGGGGAAGATCGTTATAAACGATACAATCACACGATATTGTTCTCTTGTGAATATTGGGATTTATTCTGGTGAATAGTGTTAATACGGTTTTGTATAAGAATACATTACACTTGGATGTATTAACCAGGAAGATAATGAGCACACATACTCTGTGTCTTAACTGAATAACTTTAATAGCTTTCCAGAAAATTATGCCAGTTTCTGGTCTTATCATTCGAAGAGAAAGATACATAGTTTATAGTGGTTATCCTACAACTTATTTTGACTTGTACTGTATACTAGACAGCACTTGGGGTCCCAGGTCATTTTGACCCAATTCCTGTTGGCCCCCAGGGTCATCTCATCCCAATCCTCATTCGCACCGGGTGATTTTGCCCCAATTGCTGTCCGCCACCCTGGGTCATCTCACCCCAATCCTCGTTCGCACCGGGTCATTTTGCCTGGGTCGATTTGCCCCCCCGTCATTCATCTCAATGCAACCAATAAGAACTTCCTTCTGCACTTAATACCAATACATTCATCCAATTCAACAGGAAATGGAATATAATTTTCTGCCGCTGTTAAATTGTTTTCAAGATGGCAAGTGTGCTGTACCTGTATTAGTTATATGCAATTTAATGCTAATTGGTGGTGGAAACGTACTTTAAAACCATTAAAAAAAATCAAATCAAATTATCAGGGGTGCGGTGGCGTCACGGTAACCGGTTCTTGTCAGATCACCGAAGTTAAGCAACGCCGAGCGCGGTTAGTAGTTGGATGGGTGACCATTTCAGCGACTGATTAGCACTTCTGCGTTGTGTCCTTGGGCAAGGCACTTAACCCCAATTGCCTGCATGGGGACACGATGACGCCAAGGCGTACTGCACGCCAATAGTGCGCATGTCTTCAACCAATCTAACCCTGCCCCTGTCGCAGTGCAGAGTTCAGAGTTACGATGTTGGAGAGGTGACAGCTGCTTGTCGTTGCACAGTGGTGCTCTCCGGGTACTCTGGCTTCCTCCACACGTAAAACTGTCACCGACATGATATGACCCTGGCTGTTAAAATGTTGGTAAACCCAATAAATAAATAAAATTATCGTTGTTTCGTCTCCCTTATAGGGGGCGAAACGACCCGGAACGAACATTAATTGGGACGAAACGACCAGGCACCCCGCTTGGTATGTAGCACGAAAATAGGAAACGAAGATACTTTTCAAGTTATATCCAGCAAAATGTCCAATGTGTATACAAAACACCGACGCATACAAAGTGTTGGTCATTGCTATTTCCTTGAACGAAACAGTGGTGAAAACAGTCTGAAAACTAAGAGCTGCTAAAATTATCGCGATCGTCGGGCGAAAACAGGCCAGGTTTCAACGCCTGAACTTGAATGAAGCACGAAATCACTCGATGAAACGGCATTTTCATTTCCTTCGCTCGCAAACTTTCCCGTGACGCTCTTCAAGTGATAAAAACTAAACTCGACACTTCGAAGAAATCCCAAATAACCAACCATTTTTATGTTTCAAGAGAGTGCCGTTCTCCGCTGAAGGTTTATTTATTTATGTCGTGTCAGTCTTGACTGCGTTTCATATCAATATGGTGGTGGCCACGTCAATCTGGCGTATATCCATCCGCGAAAAATAGAGTAAAAGTGGTAATCAACTATTATTTATCATTTCTTTCTCAATTTAAGTTAAGAATAGTTCTTTATTCAATGTGAGATTGTTTTTTAAACAAATTTGACAACAATTTGGTAAGTTACAAGTGTTAAAACCGAACTAGGTTTGTGAATTGCCGGAAATCAGGCACCGGTTCTCCATTTCTGGATGTAGATTTGGATGCCAAAATGTGTGAAATTTGGACATTCATGTATCATTTTTAAGAGCGAAAATATGAAAGGGCCTATTGTGGCATTGATTTGGTGGGGTTACGCCTCTTAAATGGGGTTGCTGCAAGGGGAACGTGTCAACGCATGGGATGTATAGCTGCAATAAGATCTCAAACATGCAGCTGTACGAATATTTGGAAGGAATCGGCATTATTATATGAACCACAACAAGAAGAATACAGGACAGGCCCAATCTGAAACTGCCAATGCACTGTGACTTCTCTGACCTTCCACTACTAACTTGTAAATGATGATGTCCGTAACTTTACCCGCCTGACAATGAGAGTATGATACCCGAACATTTTGCCGTTTTGGGACTCCTCGCGAGACGTTTCGGAGACTCGGAGTTCTTCGATTCTCGATTATGCAAGTAACAATGTTCCTAGTATTTAGGACCAAGCTGTACAGAAATGGGCGTTGTGTTAGTGGAAGAGATATTGTCAAGAAAGTCTGTCATGGGGATAATTTTTTAGAGACAGTGAACAAAGCACAAGAGTGCACAGTGCAACATAACGAGCGTGACGCATTCAGATGGGGCGGGCTGGATAGCATTTGTACACACATATGCCCGTTTGGCTGATGGGAATAATAATATACACATTTATATAGCGCCAAAATTATAGTTCAGAAGACGTAGAACCATATTCTAAGGAGCTGTACATGTTACTGAGCTCGCGCAAATATACAAACGGAATATATACAGTATCTTACAGTCCACAACATCACTTATAGGCTTTTTGAAACAGGCATGTTTTGAGATCTTTCTTGAAAAGGTTGACATTTGACAGTCTTTTAGGTGTTCTGGTAAATTATTCCACAAGTGAGGGCCAGCAAATGAGAATGGCCTATCTCCAAATGTCTTACACCTATGTTTTGGAACATGTATTAGCATTTTACCAACGGTCCTCAGGTTGTATTGGCATACATTCTTTGTATTAAGGAGTTCTTCAAAGTAGGTTGGTGACATGTTGTTTTGTGTCTTAAAACTAATAATAAAGTTTTGAAAATTATTCTGTACTTGACTGGCAGCCAGTGCATATCCCCCAGAACAGGAGTGGTGTGTTGAGGTCGTGATACCCTGCATACCACTCGTGCTGATGCATTTAGTACCATCTGCAGGCGAGAGTAATGATATTGTGGAAGGTTGAACTGTAAGGCATTACAATAATCCAAATGTGAAGTTACGAAGGCATGAACTAGTTTTTTTTGTGGCGTCTTTCGTGAGGAACTGTCTTTAACTGTCTGTTTAACTTTGTATAGACCCCTGAAAGCCTTATTGCACATATTTGTAACACGTCTGTTAGACACGGTAGAGTCGAAGAAGGCACCAATATTACGTACACTGTTACTGGCACTGATGGCGGAATCTCCTACCTTCACTGAATTGATGTCAACTTTAGTGAGTTGCTGTCGTGAACCAATTATTAGGAATTCAGTCTTATCATCATTTATCATTGATTTGTTTGAAACCATCCATGTGCGAATGTCCGAAATACATGATTCAATAGTTTCTAGAGCTTTAGTTTGATCCTTAATTGATGGTCGAAAAGAGAAATAGACCTGTGTGTCATCAGCATAACCATGAACGTCAAGCAGGTGAGATTCAACGATGGTGAACATTTTTGAAATATAGAATAGAAACAGAACAGGACCAAGGCAACTGCCCTGTGGGACTCCACATTCAAGATGGAAGTCTTTTGACAGATTACCATTTATTGATACACGCTGCTGTCTATTCTTGAGGTATGATGATAGCCAGCTAGCAGCTACACCATTAAGTCCAAAATCAGAATTCATTGTCTCTAGCAGAGTTTTATGACAAACAGTGTCAAAAGCAGCATTAAGATCTAAAAGAGCCAGCAATGTTACCCTTCCAGACTCCATATTAAGGAGGATGTCATTCTGAACCTTGAGCAATGCCGTTTCAGTCGAGTAAAAGTTTCTGAATCCAGACGTGTTGGCCGATGATGGAGCATGCATATCACTATGTAACATTAGCTGGTCAGTTGAGGCTTTTTCACACAGCTTAGAGACGAACGGTAAGTTACTCGCTGATCGGAAGTTTTTAAACACAATTTCCGCACCTTCTTTCTTCAGAAGATGATTAACAATTGGTATTTTCTACGCATCAGGCACATATCCTTCTAACAGAGACATGTTGATCATTTTTGTGATTACAGGAGCTAAAGAGTCTACACATGATTTGACAATAGATGTTGGCATTGGGTCAAGTTGACATGAGGCATTTGAGGATTATTTTATTAATTTGGTTACCTCGTGGATTTCTAATGGTCGAAAAGTTGAAAGCTCTTTTTCTGATGGTCTCTGTTTGATGTCAGTTTTGTCTACATTTATGTTCTGAATTTTTTTCCTGAATTAATTTTATTTTTTTGATGAGGAATTCGCCAAATTGATCAGCTAGCTTTGATGGATCATCGTGTGGTGGAAGTGACACACTTTGTTTTTCTGTACACAGATTTTTAAACAGTTTTTTGCTGTCACCATTACAAGCTTCAACACATGTTGTGTAGTAAGATTTTCTGGCATCGTTTAGTGTGTTGGAGAACTGATTACGAATAGTCTTATATGCTGCTTCCTCCTTGTAAGATTTAGATCTTTCCCGCTCCTGCTTTCGATGATTAGCATTTAGAGTTCTCAGTTCATTGGTAAACCAGGGTATATTTGGGCGAATAATTAATGTTTTTGTTTTCAGAGGGGCATGCTGATCCGGTAGACAAGATAATGTGTTGTTGTATGATTTTGCCAAATCATTCAGGTTAGCACACTGAGAATTCCACAAATCTGATTTTTCAATGTCACATTTAAGCTTGTTAATGTCAATTTGATTGAATTTTCGGAGTGTTACTTCCTTACGTGTCAGTGATGGTTTTCGAACACCAAGCGTACACTCAAGAAATGAATGGTCAGATAATCTGAATGGGATTAATGGCTCAGAAAGCTGAAAGTCATTATTACATCTTGTGATGGTAAGGTCAATCCAACCCATTGTGAACTCGTCCGGGAGGAAAAAGTCTGCCCTTGTGACAAGTCTCTCCTATTAAATCAGGAAAATTAGACCCAGGAGAAAAGTCGACCTCAAAACTTTATGAGAAGCCGGGCTATGGGAGAAGTCGGCCCCAAATATTAGATAAGTTCCTGGTACAGGAACTCCATCGGGACAGGTTTATAATTTATTTAAATCCTTCACCAAACGTGGGTACTGGACGGCATCTTCATTTTCCTTAGAAAATTCAATTGTTTGTTTTGTTTCAAAGCCATACCTTCTTGCTCCATTGATGAGCTTGTTTCAGTAAGGAGTATGGAGTCATAAGCAATATATTGGAGGCAAGAATAGGAAAAAGTATTAGTGGATTACAATATCCTCACCCCGCCATACAAACGCACTATAGTAAGGGGATGTATTAACCCTGAAAGGCAGTCGGTATGTCATACATATTGATGAATGTTTCACATTCCTAATCCTTCTGTTAGATTCAGGTCTTTTTTCTTTTCTTTTTTTTGGGGGGTGGCGGGGGGGGGGGGCATTTTCTGCAAGATGTCTGCTATTCAGTCGACTTGTGCATACATACTGTCTTATAGAACAGATTAATGAAGTTTCTGTTGATAACGTCAGTGGTTGGTAGTATTCCCAAAAGTGCATGGAAAGCTCGGGTCATAGTCACCAGTAGGAAATATTGTATTTGTTGTAAGGGTAGGCTTGAGAAGCTCTGGGTTTCTTCATATTAGCGCTACATGTAATGACAACATCTATCCCACATATGATTCTTGGAACAACATATTTTGCCCACATCTTGGGTTTAACCATTTGAATAATATCCGCTTTCCCAATGAAGGAAAACTTAAGCATGCTGTTCGTCAGCCTAATTGCGTTTTTTATAGATTGTCATATTCTGCTTGGTTTCTGGGTATATATTCCACTTTTTTACATCTTCGTTGGGTTAATTGTGTAATGTTCAACACAGGCGACGGCTTCAACTTCTGTAAGAATTGTCTGCTTCTCCAAGCTTCCATGTGACAATAAAGTTGTTGGTAAGCGTCGAAGCACTGGTGAATTTCTTGTCTCAAGAAATAGGACAAAGTTGTTCAATCGTTTGTGATGAGACACTTGCAGTGCATGTGGCTTCTTTCTGACGTTCTATTTGCTCTTTATGGGCTCTGATAACCTACCATGCCATTTTGTTGTGCTGTACAATTTGTATAAGGTTCCTTGATTCGTTGCCTGTCACTTTCACTAATGCCACTAAGGACTAGCTAGTACAATATAAGACTGTGATTAACCACGTCCGAAGCATTCTGAGCATTCAATGTTGTCAGATTTAAACGATTTTTGTTGCTTTTGATTCATTCCATCTGTGTACCAAGTCTTCCATTCACCGAGCACTAACTATTATTGTTATTACACACTTTTTCGTGTCTTTGCAGTTACCAAAAGAACAAAGTTTTCGACTTTACCGCATATCGGTCCAAAAGGAATCAATTCTGCACATTTCAAATGGCGACGCATGTCCGTATACATAATAGCACAATAGCGATGCAATTGCCGATATTTCGAAAAGAACGCAAAAATATTGCCACTAAACACGCCCATAGTTATATTGGATAGAAATACACGCACATGCCGAGTTTGAAGTCGATCCAGTCCGTAGAGGCTGAGGAGATAGGCCACGTCATGGCAAATAGATTAACTTAAATTATAGTAAGATTGTTGAGATCGTTTTGACCTCTTTTGGCAGCAGTGTGTCGCCGTAATTGTTCCAATAACGGCATTTAACCCCCGTGGATTAACAATTCTTCTTTCAGCCCCTTTTGTGGAATCTTTTTCAGACTGTAAAACAATCAATATGCTTGTTTGCCATACTTGTCCCACCTGGATTTTAGTCCTGTTGTATATACTTAATTTCTCTTTCTCTCATAATGACATTGATCGTAGCTGCTGTATCCACATGATCAGATGGGTTGATGTGATCTCTTACCGTAACTCTACAAGAAGCTGCAAGATTAGTTACTTCATCGTTGCAAAGGATATAATTTTGACTAATCTCGTTGGCAAAAATCAGATGTTCATTCTTGGGAATTATCAACCATTTCCCTTGTTTTTGAAAGAACAGCGTCTACCCACAGGAACGTTAGCTGTTACTTCATAAACAGGAGAGGTGAGAAACATACTTTCAAAGGTATAACCCAATGTCCACCACCGCGGTGTCTCTTATGGGCTTCTTTTTATGTGTCATTGTTTTCCCGATCATACAATAGGAAGATAAATGAAGAACATTACTGTCCTCAGAGTGATATCAAAACAGATCTAAAGTCTGAAGAGAAGTACCATGCAAGAGAGATGCTGCAGACCTGCTCCCGTCGATAAAGAGAAATATAGAAGCCTTAGGAGTTTTTGTGTGATACGAACAAAGAAGGGACAGATGACGGTCTACAAGCAGTCTGTGAAGATTTGATTACGTGTTTATGCAGCTGTGCAATCAACATCCTCGAAGACGGGATACCACTGAATGCAAAGGAATACAATAGTAGTAGGAGATGTATGGATCGACCCTTATTGGATGGACCCCGGGCTGGACCCCGGAAGAAGTGACATCATGTCACGTGACCTGGTAGCGTCAAGTTTGGTTGTCATGGTAACATGGTACAAAAATAAACTCATTTGTGTCCTGACCGTCGTCGAGTGAAGACATGTTACCAGTTCGGTGCAGATACAGTTCCAAATTATTTTCGAGATCGGATATTGCTCGAAAACACGAAAAGGACCATCGTCGGCTCCACTGCAGATATTGTATTAAGTTGTTCGCCCAACCATACAATAGGAAGAGACATGAAGAACATAACTGTCCAAGAAGAACAGAAGAGGAGAGAGATACTGGAGATTTAATGACTGGCCAAAATAAAGCACTTTTAGAATTTTTACGGGATGCTGACAAGGAGGAAATCGATGGCGTTCTCCGCGCTGCTGATGAAGATTTGATTACCTGTTTATGTAAATCTTCTACCAACATCCTCGAAGATAAGATACCACTGAATTTAGCTGAATTTGATGACCTGCGAAAATACGAACATGTATTGAAGCTGCTAACAGATGATGGAATTTCTCCCGACATAAAAAGATGTATATTACGAAAGAGTTGCTTTCTCTCGGCGCTTATCAACCCAGTCCTAGCTCTGAAAAAAGTATAAAAGGAGTGTTGGTGTGAAAATAAACTCATTTTGTTCTCCGACCACGAAAGAGTGAAGTCATGAAAGTCCATTGCTGCAGATATTGTGATAAAGAATTCTCCAGGAACTTCACACGTAAGAGACATGAAGATGATTACTGTCCCATGAGGAAATCGGAAAAATCGAGCAACTCTACAAGATTAGAAAGAAATTTAGATACACTGCGAATCCTATCTGATGCGGATCGATATGAAGCCAAGACTATACTCAAGACGGCCAGTGATTATTTGATGCAATGTATATGTGATTGTGCCTCGATTATCTTGAAGGGAGCAGTACCTATAACCAAATCTGAGAGAGCTAAGCTGAATCCATACAAATACCAGATTAGGAGAATTGCCTCACCAGAGAACTATCTTATCGGAAAAGAAGACGGCTCATACAGAAAGGAGGATTTTTAGGAAAGTTAATCAATCAAACCAATCACCAGTGCTCTGTCCGATATCCTATAAAAGGGTCGTGCTCATAAGAAACTTCTCATTTGTAATCTGACCTTCGAAGAGAGCGGACACAATGCAATCCAGTTGCGCACCAAAAAATAGGTCAATAAATTCGGACACCGATGAGTCGTCGGAACTATCAGAAGATATGGAATATGAAGACGAAGAAGAAGAAGAAGACGTTTCTGTGATGGGAACTATCGTCCAAAGTGCCTATAGCAAATACCAAGACGATTTTGACAACCTCATGAACAAATATATCGAAGATGGAATGGACAGTGAAGATGCAGTTGAAACAACATATAGAGCACTTCAAAAGAATGTCAGAGAAGCCATTAGTGACAAATACATTAATACCCTTGTGTACATTAGAAATTTTTGCAACGACTCAATTCACAAGAAAATTCAAGAAACAGCCAAGCGTCTTCGTGAAGAAGAGGGTTATGACTTTGAAGAATCCCAGAAATATGCTTTGGAAAAGCAAAGATTTCTGTTCGACAACCTTATGACAAACTACTCATTCAGAGTAGATGATGATGATGAAGAAGAAGAAGAAACAGACGATTAGAAAAATGTATAAAAGGAGTGTTGGTATAAAAATAAATTCATTTCCGTTTTGAACGTCGAAGAGTGAAGATGTCTGTGTCAATAACAGTGCCCAGATTCAAAGATGACTTACATATACAAATCTTCAAGAATGATGCTGGATTAAAGCTGACTTCCCTAGAACTGGCTCAAGTGAATCGTGTAGTAAATGCAGCCAAGAGAAAACATCTAGACATTGATGCTGGTGGAAAGAAACAAAGATGTGTGGATACTAACCGATCATTAAACAAAAGAATAAAGAGAGAACTGACTGATACTTCCAATACAAACAAGAATGAATTACTACTATGAAACAACACGAAGTTTCTACTGTGAAAGATGTTTCCACTAAGAAGGAAGTTACTAGTGAAGACAAGAAAAAGATGCCAGCTCTCATAAATAAAGATGTTTCCACTGCGAAGGAAGTTTCTACTGCAAAAGATGTTTCCATTTAGAACGAAGTTTCTACTGCAAAAGAAGTTTCCGCTAAAAACGAAGTTTCTACTGCGAAAGAAGTTACGAAGAAGCCTGAAGTTTTTACAGTGAATGAAGTTTCTTCTGAAACCAAGAAAGATGCTTTCACTCAAACCACAAATGAAGTTACTACTAAGAATGATGTTCAGAAGACTGAAGTTACTACCATGAAACAGCTGGAGAAAGAGGAACCCAAAGATGCCAGACAGGAAATTAAAGCAACCAACAAAAACAAAGCTATCAAATGAGAGATTTTTCAAGAACCTGGCCATGCAATGGGAAGAAGCTCCAACCCAAAAGAAGATGAAATGGTTAGCCAATGCGAGAAGAATTACAAAAACAAATGCCTTGAGAAATTGAATTGTATACTTGAATAAAAATGAAATGTTATATATATTGTTGTTTGTTTTTTATCTACTACCCCAGCAGAAATACCCGGATGTAGCATGAAGTACCCGGATGTAAAGTTTCTACAACTGGTATCCTCAAATAATGCAATACCAGGTATCCTCAAATATCAGTATGTGCCTATGTGCTAGGGCACATTGTGTCACATTGTACCTTTTCACATAAGCACATATCGGCACATCCAGCATGTGCCTTTGTGCTAGGGCACATTGTGTCACATTGGGCCTTTTCACATAAGCACGGGATTCTCTAGTAGGTATCCTCGAATAATACAATACCGGGTCATAGGTATCCTCAAATACCCGTATGTGCCTATGTGCTAGGGCACATTGTGTCACATTGTGCCTTTTCACATAAGCACATATAAGCACATATCGGCACATAAAGCATGTGCCTATGTGCGAGGGCACATTGTGTCACATTGTGCCTTTTCACATAAGCACATATGACAAAAAGGGGTGCTGAAGGTCATATGTTTTTCAAAAAGGGGTGCCGAAATTGGGGTGCCTGGGGATATTGCCATTGGATATAGAGGCGATGAGAATCGGATTCAACTTCGTTGTAATAAGGTGAGATAACTCTGTACGATTAAGTACAGGTTATGGGAAATCAAGCAATCTGATTGGTTAGTTATTATTTATATAAATGATCTAGATGAATGAATCAACAAGAGTACTCAGAATAGGGTCAGATTCAGATTCAGATTCTTTATTCACGATATACATATATGTATGATGTAAACAAAAATAAAGATTATGCATGAGTAACAAATAGCATACCGTGGGAAGTGGCATAGCCAGATTGGCTGTCTACCTGCCACCCCCTAAAGGAAACAGAACTCGCGAACAGACTGTGACTAGATGAGTAAACATGTGACGATTTATCCGGTCTATGATAGGGATGCTGGTTTTTCCGTTCCTTGGGTCGAAATTACGTTCAAGTGTGAGAAGCTAGGATAAAAAGCCAGCGGGAGGGTGGTGTTTCTGTTTAGGCAGAGTCCGCAGAGAGCAACCTGCTTGCTAAATTACCATCATTGCTCCGCATAAAGTTCAAGAGGCACAATCAGTCAAATCGAGTGGATAATATCGTTCCAACTAGAAAGATCATGATCTTTATAATTGGACGAGGGGTCAATGTTGGTTGGCGCACCATGAGAGGCGAATGCCGTAAAGTAGCTGACAGCATTTAGGTGTCGGTCAGTTCACCGCATGCGACTTCCCATGATTAGCCGACCGACTTGACCAAGCACTTGCTTAAATACGTGTTCCCGAACGCAAATTTGTTCCTCAGGAGTATTGTTTCGAGCTTCTTAACCGTGTGTGTCTCTACGCGAGGTTAGTGGGGCAACTAGACTGGAAAACTCTGCAGGTTGCATTCGACGAGGGTGCAAGATTAAGACATATCGCACGACTAGTATCTTTCTATTGCGGATTTGTTTAATTTGCTAATGTGTCACTATGATCCATATTTACTAAGTACAGTCTGGGCAGTAGGGATTATCGCAACGGACATACGTCGAATATGACGAAAGAAATGTTGAGGTCAATGTTTTCTTAAATGTAGCCCTGTTGATATTTCGAACTGTGTCGTCTAAAGCGTTCCATAGTTTCGGGATGGCGTATAGATGAAGTTTATCTAGGGTTCGTGTACGTGTTTTTTTCTATGTATAAATGTCCCGACTGCCGGGTTGTCTTACCGAGTGGGTTGTCAGTAACCTTGAATGTATCGTTAAAAGAAGCCGGTAATCTGCCATTTTGCCAGTCATGCGCGAACAATAATGCATGCAATTTGAACAAGTCATCTACTTTGAGTATTTTATTTTCCTTAAATAAGGGGTCTGTATGGGAATTGTACTTTTTGTTATTTATTATTCTTAATGAGCGCTTTTGCATGATAACTAGTTTATTAACAGCTCTTGAATTGCCCCATGCTAAAATCCCGTACACCAGATGACTATGAACCAGGGCGTAGTACAGTGTTTTCAGGACTTTGCGTGGGAGAATATGTTTTACTTTGTTGAGGGTATAATTTGCGTGAGCTATTTTCGAGCATAGCCTAGATATATGAGCTTTGTAGGTTAAGTGTTCATCAATGCTTATTCCAAGAAATTTTAAGAGATTTTTCTGTCTCACTTCCCCCGACTTTGCTTATCTTTTGATTATTTATTTTTATCTCTTGACAGAAATTATCATTCTTACCTTTATTTGGGTTAAGTATAATATAAGTGGTTTTTTTAGCATTTAACAGCAGTTGGTTCGCCGAGCACCATTCAAATATTTTTTGAACTTCGTTGTTGAAATAGTGAGTTATGGCATTCCCGTCTGAACCGGAGCAGTGTACCGTGGTATCATCCGCAAACGACAATAGATCGAGTGATGTTGATTTACTAATATCGTTGATATATAAAAGGAAGAGTACAGGGCCCAGAATTGAGCCCTGTGGGACTCCACAGCTTTGTTTCGCTGAATCTGATTTGTGTTCTTCGTACATAACATACTGAAGCCTGTCAGACAGGTAACTTCTGAACCAATTATTCGCGAGGCCTCGGATACCATACTTTTCGAGTTTACATAATAGAATTTCGTGATTTATCGTGTCGAAGGCCTTTGACAAATCCAAGAACAGTGCTAAAGTGTTGTTTTTATCCTGTTTATTGTTTTCTGTTGCGGTGCTTTTCAGAAGTTGGAGGGTTGGGTGAATGGTGCTATGGCGTTTTCTAAATCCGTACTGGTGGGGGTATAAAATATTGAATCTATTTAGAAAATTTTATAAGTCTCGTTTCCATTAGCTTTTCCAGTACTTTTGAAAACGCGGGAAGTACACTAACAGGTCTGTAATTGGTAAATCTGTGCTCGTCGCCTGTTTTGAATATAGGTATCACTTTTGCAATCTTCATCCTATCAGGTACTTTGCCATTAATAAAAGAATTATTAATAACATGTGTGAGGGGATCCAATACTTCGTTTATTGTTTGTTTAAGAAGACTACTAGTTATACCATCGCAGTCTTTTGATAATTTGGGCTTCATTTTATTTTCTATTCGGCTGACTTCTGTGGGATCTGTGGGTAACAGATAAAAGTTGTTGGAGATATTAGTGTTCATGTAGTCTAAATAGGACTTGTTTGGTTTCTGAATCTGGTCGGTTACAGCCTTTCCAATGCTGATAAAAAAAACTGTTGAATTCGTTTGCTATGTTATTTGCTTCTTTTATTTCTATATCATCCTGTATAAAAAAACGATGACAACTCCCTTTCGCGTATTCCCTTATTTATAGCTTCATTTAAGATTTGCCATGTTCTTCGCATATTGTTTATATTTTCGTTTAAGATGTCTCTATAATAAATGGTTTTGCACTGCTTTTTTACCTTGTTGAAGATTCTACAATAGTTTTTTGTAATTTAATACGTTCTGTTCGTTGGGGGTCTTAAGTTTTTTGTTGTAGAATTTTTCTTTATTGATAGAGGATATGATAAGCCCCCTTGTCATCCAAGGCTGCTTCTTAATAAATTTCTTATTCTGACGAACACGTTTGTACGGAAAAGCTTTATCGTAGGCTTTCATATAGATGCTAAGAAAAGTTTCGTATGACTTGTTGGGACAATTCGACTCCATTACCGGGTTAAAATCACTCTCTGAGAGAAGTGTTTTGAATTCGGCGATTCTTTCTGCGTTTATAATTTGTTTCAGAGTGAACAGTGGTGCATTACATATTTTGGGTGTAACTTCAATGTAAAAAAACCCACAATGGTCTGATACATCCGATAAAATTATTCCCGGTAGTGCTGTTTGTGAAGTATTGTTTGTAAAGATATGGTCTATCAAACTAGCAGAATGTCTAGAAACTCTCGTCGGTTTCGTAATATAAGGTAAAAATCCCTGGCTAAACATGAGATTAATAAATTCTTCTGTCTTGGAGTGTGTGGATGCCTTTAAAAGGTCGAGGTTCAGGTCTCCCATAATATAAACTTTTTTATTTTCGGAATTCAAAACTTCCGTTATTTCAGTTAATTTTGATAAGAGGTTGGTGTCGGCTTTAGGTGGGGTGTTGGGTCGATATATGATGCCAATAATTTTGGAGTTATGTTTATCTTTTATTTCTATAAATAGGGATTCGAAGACATGAGGAATGAAGACTGACATGTCTCTTCTGACTTTATATGTTATCCCTTCTTTAATGTATAGCCAGGGGGCGCGGTGGCTCAGTTGGTAGAGGTGCAGGCTGCAAGCCGAGAGGTCCTCGGTTCGAATCCCACCTGCGGCAACCGCGTTGTGTCCTTGGGCAAGACACTTCACCCCGATTGCCTACATGGGGGGGGGGGGGGGGGGGGGGGCACGATGACGCTGTGTACTGAGGCGTACTGCACGTCGATGGTGCGCATGTCTTCAACCAATCTAACCCTGCCTGTGCTGCGGTGCAGAGTTCAGAGTTACGATGTTGGAGAGCTGACAGCTGCTCGTCGTTGCTCGGTGGTTCTCTCCGGGTACTCCGGCTTCCTCCACCCGTAAAACTGTCATGGTCACGATTAGCCATTGTGCATAGGTATGTGACCTTAAACACCAATAAATAAATAAATAAATAATGTATAGCCCAACTCCTCCCCGGCCATCATCATCATCGGGTCTCATACATTTTATAATAGGGGCATAACCTTCAAGTTTAAACGAAGTGTCTGGAGGAATACGGAATATTTCGGTAAGTCCTATAATGTCGAAAGAATTTTTTTCTGTTTGTAAATTGCATAACAAGTGTTGGAAGGAATCCCAGTGAGCTTTTAGACTTTGGCAGTTGATGTGAAATAGTGAGAATCCGGCGTCTAAATTGCTTGTCTTAGACCGAAAGTCACTAGGCGAAAAGTATTTACAATCGTTTATGTGGTGTTTGAATGGGGATTCGTCATTTTCTGGTAGGGAACATACTTTTTCATTGTGAAGTCGGATAAAGTCGTACTCCGCTTCCATCTGCACCTCGTCGAGCGCAATGCTACCCGCCATTATGTGTCGACATGTCACCGTACCTTCCCGATGGATAAGAATACCGTATTTTCTTTGGGTGTTTTAAGTCAAGAATTAATCCAAGGTGAATATAGTAGGAATTCAAGATCCGGACACTGTGGCAATGTTTAATGAGGGTTGAATTGGTAGACGAAAATGTTTTTATTTTTGTAGTCACAGTCTGTTGCAGTTTAAGCATATGATTTGGTGTCAGATTGAGAACACAATAATTCTGTACAAATATGGTAAAAACACTAAAATATGTACATAAATTTGCTGAGTTCAGCATCACGCCATTTGGTATCTTGGATGGGTATGAAGCTTAACTGGAGAACTTAGTGGATAATGTGAGGATAGGAGGAAAAAACTAGACTTTAAATGGAAGCCTTACAATTCACCCTGACTAGGTGAATGGATGAGTGGCAGAACACGGGTCGTTAGATGCCAAGTCGGTGAATGATTGATACATTACTGGAGAAAACAAATTATGTAATCTCGTTGAAAGTCTCTTATTAACAAGTACATATAACTTAATAATTTTTTTCGCAATTGAACAAATTCCGATGGGGAAATTTCTGAACAACTTTTATTTATTTATTGAGTTTTCGCATATTCTATAACGGTTTTTGCTAGTACCGTATTTAAATATCATGCATTGAAACTCGAGATAGATGTGTTCGTACGCGATGTACAGTGGGTACAAATAACGAATTCTTTTTGTACTCTCTGATGCCTTGTTAAGTGGGTCTTTTTTTTTCATTGGAAGCACTAATGATTGATTGACAGCAATTCACACCACATCAATAGTTGTAAGTTTGGGCAAAGTTTGGACTACAGTGGTGCAGTACTGACGATGGGGGCGGGGGGGGGGGGGGGGGGGTTAGATCAATGGATTATTACGCCAGTGAAAAATGCGATTAGTGGATTGGTGAATAGAAACTTGAAGTTATCCGTTGTAGAATGATCGGTTGGTAAACATCAGGTATACGAACTAACAAGAATAGACCAGAATAGCTAAATATTATAATAATAAGCAAAGCTGTTCCAACTAATGGGCCCTTCTACGCTACTGGCGTATACTCCAGGGCAAAGAAACATGGTCAGATAGGCGAAAACTATTGCATAGATAGATGGAAGCAGAGAATTCTGAAAGAATTCAAAATAGTAAAAGTTGTCGGGTTGTTTGTGTTAATTCTACGAATCGGGAAATTACTCTTCTACAAAGGAACATACCCTCCGAGCATACCCCTGTCTTGTTAGAAGCCATTGGGTCACATAGCAACCACGTGCTACCATAGAAACCAAGATGGCGGCCTCCAGTATACAAAATGGCCGACGGAAACACGTATCACCATAACAACACACGCTGCGCATGCGCACTCGCACCACGTATCACTATGGAGATGACGTCACAAGATGGTCGTAGACGCGGGTTACGATGACAATCAAACATGGTGCCACCAGGTCACGTGACTATGACGTCACATTAGATTCAGCATGAGATCCATCCAATGTGGCACGTTCGGGTACATGCTATACTACTTACAATGACCTGCGAGAACATGGCAGTGCACTGAAGCTGCTGATATGTGACAGAATTTCGACCGATTTAAAAAGAAATCGGCGACGAAAATGCGCATTTGGGGTAATACTTTTTGCCGGTAAAAAGGACGGTATCCGGTAAAAAGGACGGTAAGTGTATAAAAACTACGTTTTAAAGTATTAAATGTACCTCTGAATGTGTGAAAAGTGATTATTTAAGGAAGCTTACTCAATAATAAATATATAGAAGGAAGATTAAGTATTGTTTGTTTTATTATAGACTATTTTCAAGACAAAATAGATCATTTCGCCATCGACACTGATCGACACGCCATTTTGTGCAAGGAAAACAACGAATTCGCCGAGGTGAACGACAGGGTGAATATTATCATACTTGCTCGACGGAGGTGTAGCTAATTTTAGATGTTTCTGTTCACTACGAGGGGATTTAACAGAAAGGTTTTTTTTAGAGAAACCATTTATAATTTGAAAATAGTCTTCAATAAAACAAACAATACTTAATCTTCGTTTTATATTGGGCACGCTTCATTAAATTGTCACTTTTCACACTTTCAGAGGTACATTTAGTACTTTAAAAACAGTTTTTATACGCTTACCGTCCTTTTTACCGGCAAAAAGTTGTGTTCAAGCTCACCCCCCCCCCCCCCCCCCCCCCCCCCCCCCCCACCATTTCGAAAATATGGGGAAATGGATTATATATCTAGCGGGGCGTAGAAAAAAAACATAAAAAACATAATTTTGTACATTATTATTATTTATTGGTGTTTAAGGTCACATACTTATGCACAGTGGCTAATCATGACCGTGACAGTTTTACGGGTGGAGGAAGTCGGAGTACCCGGAGAGAACCACCGAGCAACGACGAGCAGCTGCCAGCTCCCCAACATCGTAACTCCGCACTTCAGCACACGCACGGTTAGATTGGTTAAAGACATGCGCACTATCGACGTGCAGTACGCCTTAGTACACGGCGTCATCGTGCCCCCATGTGGACAATCGGGGTCAAGTGCCTTGCCCAAGGACACAACGCAGGAGTCCGAATCGATCGCTCAGACGGTCACCCATCTGAAGACTAACCGGGCTCGACGTTGCTTAACTTCGGTGAGCTGACGAGAACCGGTTACCACAACACCACCGCGCCCCTATATAATTTTGTAGAAAATAATCTTATAAACGTTGACCGTTGCAAACAACTAATGACCAACCCAGTTGTAACGGCCAAAACCGACCAGCGCTATATACGAAAATCGCCACTCAATTATTTATATATACTCGCCCAAAAAAGAAAGTGTGCATTGCAGAAATTGATCAAACTCCAAAAAAAATAATTTCGTAGGTGTAAAGAGTGTTAACCTGTTCATGAATAAGTTATATTGAACACAAAAACAGCTTTCCCCGTTAAAATTGCATTAACGTTAAATGACGTGCTGCACGTTTGCGAAAAGGCATGTTTTGCACGTGGAGAGTCTGAAAACTCATGCAGCAGTTTGAATCCTTGGGTATTTAAACACTAAAGTAAGGCCTTCCTATCATTCACATTCAACTTGCACTGCTGTTAAAATGACTCCACATTAGCATGCCAAGATTGACAATGAATCAACGTCTCCTTGCCCTGGGTATGATTAGAGCTGGCAGAACACACAGAGAGGTTGCCCAGCATTTGAACTGCGACCGTAACACTGTAGACAGGCTAGTCCATCGACATGCACAACATGATGACGTTCGAGACCGACCCCGCTCCAGGAGACCCCGAGTTACCACCCCTGCACAAGATCGGTATATCCGTGTCGTCCATCTCCGGAACCGGCAACGAACGGCAACGACGACAGCCAGGAACATCCCTAACCTGAGACGGATACATCCTCAAACAGTAATCAACCGGCTGAGAGAATACGGCTTACGTCCTCGAAGACCTGCAATTCGTCCGATTTTGACGTTACGTCATCGTCGTGCTCGACTGCAGTGGTGCAGACAACATCTCAGGCATCCTTTACACTGGTGGCGACGTGTTTTATTCACAGATGAATGTCGTTTCCATCTTTCATCATCAGATGGCCGCCAGAGAGTGTACAGACGTCGAAACGAACGCTACACAGATCCATGTGTCGTGGAGCGAAACCGTTATGGGGGAGAGTCTTTCGTGGTGTGGGGTGGCATCACTGCCCGTAACAGAACTGAGCTGGTCGTTATTGATGGCAATCTCAATGCAGCCAGATATCGTGATGAAGTGCTTACACCTGTTGTTGTCCCATTCCTGCAACGTCACGGCCCCGGCGTCATTCTACAGCAGGACAACGCCCGACCCCACGCAGCTCGTGTTGTTCAACAGTATCTGCAGCAACAACAAGTGGATGTTCTTCCCTGGCCCGAAAATTCCCCCGATATCTCACCCATTGAGCACGTATGGGACGAAATGAAACGTCAGCTACGCCGACTTCCCCATGCACCGTCAACGCTTGTGGAACTCCAAAGACAGCTTATCAGAATATGGAACAACATCCCACAACACTTCCATGCTAACTTGTTCGCTTCCATGAGGCGTAGATGCACAGCATTAGTCGATGCAGACGGAGGTCATACCAGATATTGAGTGTGTTACTTTTGTGTTTGACCCTTAGTGTCTTTGACTCTCCATGGCACCAAGAGTATTCGTCGTTGCGTAATGAAATTTCTCGTGTTGATCACAACTTGATTTATCTGTGATTGAAAAAAATTTCCATGAATGAAAATGATATATATCTTTTTTTAGTGTTATTTTTTAGCATGCACACTTTCTTTTTTGGGAGAGTATATTTTAATTGTCTGCTTCCAAGACATAGCTTATGACCCCTCATTGGAACTAGCGCGTTGCCTGCAGTATCACTTTTCGAGCAAAATCTTCCAGCCCCCTCCAAAAAATTTGGCCCATACAACTATGAAAATTTTATTTATTTATTGGTGTTTAACGTCATTGTCAGCATCTGGGCTATATCATGACACAACATAAGTATAAAGTCAAGTTGTGCCAATCGTTTATACATATGTTGTCCACTTACTGAGTAATTGCAATCCAGAGGAATTGGTTACCAGGTCCTATTTTACCAGTGGGGTGAACAAATCTACCTCAATAGATATGCAGCCCTCCACTTCCCGGGCGTCGCATGGGGAGTCAAAATATTAAAACTTCCTACTGTGAGTATTTTCTATAATGCAACTAAAATTTAACCAATTCAGTCTCGTTTGACAGAGCTTGAGGAACTGTTAAATAAGATTAGCACTGTGAAGTTTCTAGTTGATTTATGGGAAATATTCGCAAGTGGAAGTTTTAATATTTTGACACTAGAGGGGTGGGCGGGGCTAAGACGCAGTATCCTTCATATTAACTTGCAAATTATGGGTTGCATTTGGGGGCCCTCAGCCACCCCCCCCCCCCCACCCACCCACCGGGAGCTCACACATAGGGTTTGGTGGAGTTTGAACGAGGCGCTCCAGTCTTAATAGGCGCCTGTGAGTATCATTGGGGTAGGACATACAGGGATCTAGAACTAGTATCCACTGATGTGTGGTTGGTTTTAATATTTTTGTGTTTGGCGAAACGCTAACTGAAAATACGTTATGAACCGCCGTTTAAAAAAGAAAGCTTGAACACAACTTTTTGCCGGTAAAAAGGACGGTAAGTGTATAAGACTATGTTTTAAAGTACTAAATGTACAGCTAAATGTGTGAAAAGTGACAATTTAATGAAGCGTACGCAATAATAAATATATATAACGAAGATAAAGTATTGTTTGTTTTATTGTAGGCTATTTTCAAATTA
This sequence comes from Pictodentalium vernedei, assembly GCA_031216915.1. NCBI lineage: Eukaryota > Metazoa > Mollusca > Scaphopoda > Dentaliida > Dentaliidae > Pictodentalium > Pictodentalium vernedei. The sequence continues at coordinate 32,134,267 of CM062288.1, read as the reverse complement.
TAACTGGTTTCTCTCCTCAAACCTTTCTGCTAAATCACCTCGTAGTGAACAGAAACATCTAAATGTTACGCACACGAATTAGTTACACCTCCATCGAGCAAGTATGATAATATTCACCCCGTCGTGCACCTCAGCGAATTCGTTGTTTTGCTTGCATAAAAATGGCGTGTCGATCAGTGTCGATGGCGAAATGATCTATTTTGTCTTGAAAAGAGTCTACAATAAAACAAACAATACTTAATCTTCCTCCTGTATATTTATTATTGCGTACGCTTCCTTAAATAATCACTTTTCTCACATTCAGAGGTACATTTAGTACTTCAAAACGTAGTTTTTATACACGTACCGTCATTTTTACCGGCAAGAAGTAGTGTTGTGAAATTGAGTATTGAGATTACGCCCGACTTTCGTTGCCGTTGTCTTGTCGGGCGAGAAGAACCGATGTTGGTCGAATCCATCTGATTGGTCGATTGGATGATAAACAAGATCTCGCCAGATCTCAGCCATTGAAGTTCGCAGAACTCAAGAAGTGACGCTAATTTGCAGACGTTTCTCGAGAAGCAGAAGCAACAGTGATAAAACGCTATCTTCAAACCTCGTTAGACAATAGCAGGAAAGTGAGTTGACATATTATATTGAAAACAACTGCTATTGCAATATATATTTGTTACTATATAAGTATCATCATTAATTTTTCAATATTTGGCGACGAGGATGTAGGAGTTTTGACCAGAGAAGACCTAATTTCTATTCCATATTTTAGAGGTTCAAGAGATCAGTGGAATGCTATAGATTTTAGCAGACCTTGTAACCCAGTTAGGGAAAGAACCGAAATAGATGAACAGGTCTTGGTACAGGGTTTAACTCCACCCCTTTCAATTACAAAATCTCTTTGCATAGATCCAATGGATATGGAAAATCCTATCCTAAGTGATAGAGGGGAAGTTAAGTATTCGATTTTGTCGCCACAACAATCGATAAGTAGTTCTAGACCCACAGTAAGTCCAGCAAGTTCAGAGTATGTTCCAGTTGGGGCAGAGCCTGTTGGTCCAGTGAGACAAACTGAGTATTCTGAGAATTTGTCAGCTAGTCGAGTGGTTGAAGGAGACCTGATTCCACCGACTGAACTGATAAGTCAAAGTGGGCAAATGTCTAAAGTAAGTGGGGTGGAGGATGGCTACCTGAGTCCACCTCATTTAACACTTTCAGGAAACCCTGACAGGCAATATCTGCATAGTATTGATCAGAACATAGAGGTTAAAGTAGAGGTGGAGGAAGGCTACCTAAGTCCACCTGAGCTTACATACACCCGGCTTTCTGATAATATGAGGGCAGAATATGACAGGATCAGGGGAGAAAATGAGAAACTAATGCAACGGGTTAAAATTGCGGAATTGCAATTAGAAATTCAGATGTTAGAACTGAAAAATAACCCGGATGTTAGGCCAAAGGTGTCAGTAAGTTCTGAGGCACCGGCTTCTGCTGATAGCCAGATATTTTATACTGAGGGGCCTCTAACCGGAAGTACTCCATCGGAGGAGCCCTTAGATTTGACAATGGGCGATGCAAGCACTGCAGGGCTTGGCCAAAAGGTTAATCAGCCTAAGTCGATGGTTTGGGATGGTCGATACCAGAGGATGTCCCCTAAAAGATACACGTCAACTCCAAAAGGTAATTTAGGGGTCATTAAGTATCAGGATGACGCATCCCACGTAACACACCTTTCGCCTACAGTTTTGGTGAATAGAAATAATATAGCGGCAAGAAGTATTTTATCTGCAGTACCCCAGATAAATAAATATGAGTCTGTGTCAAAACAAAATGTTGACATGCCTCTATCCTCCGGCACGGCACGTGTTGGGGGTGGAGAAGTTAATATTTTGTTAAAACCATCTCTTTCCTCTGGCACGGCACGTGTTGGGGGTGGTGAATTTAATAGGCCACAGACATTGAATGAAAATACAGTTCTTGCCCATTCACCAAAAATATACAGTTATTCGACACAACCCAATTATACATTGGCTGGTCATAGGTCACTGGCACGAGAAAATGCAGTTACTTATACTACATCTGCAGTGACCGGAACTATCATGAATGCAGGTGAGATTCATTATAGTACAAGTGGTAATTTGAATACGACTGCATCTCCCAATTATATGTATCAAGATGTTTCTGGGCGACGGCTACCTGAACCTAGTAAACTGAGCGGATACCAGATGCCGTCGAGTACAGCTTCGAACGTTTATCCCGGGGTACATCAGAATTTGAGTACTCAGGATCAACGTTAAAAATCTGTGCACTTTATACAAAATGCACATGATAATCAAACACCAAACAATTTACCTCGTCAGCCATGTGTAAGTGGAAGTGTTGGATCACAAATAAATAAAGTATTGGTTAACACTGGTCCTACAATACAAATGAATCAAACAGGCCAGGTGAATCCAATCTTGAGTTATCAGGTACCAGTTTATGAAGGTGTAAGCCTGGCGGAACCTAGTGGAGTACCCTCGAGGGTCCAACATTCTTACACTCGGTCTGCAACGACAAGAACTGGAGATAATCAAGTATATGTGACACCTGTTCAAAATATTGTTTCATATCCTGACCGAACGCAACGGGTATGTTACGAAAATGTAGGCCAGAATGCTCAACAATTGTCTCCGAATATTCATTATCAGGGAGCATCAGGAAATCCTTTGCCCCCTAGGTCATCTGTTCAAAATGAATGTGTAGTAATTCCACAAGAGGGTGCATTTGGCCACCAACTGCGTCCTCAAGTTCATAGTAATACAATCGGACATCACCAAGTTCCTATTGGAAATACAAATAATTGGCAAACACAAAGTTATGATTATAATCAAGGAGGGGTGTATGGAAACCCATCCCCCCTCAGTAGGTATGGTTCACCTAATAGAAGTTTGCCATTGGCATCAGTGAATTATGGGGCTTCTCAGTCGAATCAGATACCAAATTTGAATTATCAAACGCTAAGAAGCCAGGATCAATTGCCTAGACAGTCTGATGTCCAATTGTTAGCTACATGTCAATATATGGGTAATCAGTCGTCTATGCCTGGACTTGCGTTGCCAGTACAGCAGGGTGAGTTCATGTATAGTCAAGAGAATCAAATGAATTCCCAAACTACACAATTCCCAATGAACAGTCAAGTTTCACACTCATACCAAGCACCACAGCCTTTTCCATCTACAATACCAGGTATGCAGGTTCCATTGAATCAGGTACAAATGGGGCCGTCACAATCGCGACAAGTACTGAACGGATTGAGTCAACCAGTGAGATTGGACTTGCAATACCCGACCGAACGGGAGGGGGTGCAAATGTCCCAATCTCAGCAGCCTGGAAGTTCTGTTCCACGAAAATTAGTTGTGCCTCAAGGCTTGAAATTTGAAGGTACTGAATCGTGGACAGCTTTTAAATTAAAATTTAAACGTTATGCTGTAATGGAGCAATGGACTCCAGAGGAACAAAAAAATGTTTTATGTTTCTGTCTTGGTGGTAAGGCTAGTGAAGTGTACTCATTATGGTGTGAAAGAAATCAAAATATGACCATAGAGGAGCAATTGACACGGTTAGAGGCCCGTTTCGGTGAACATAGTACACAGGAGACTACCCAGTTAAAGTTCCAAAATGTTAAACAAACACAAGGTCAATCTTTGGAAGACTGGGCCGAAACGGTACTCTCTTTAGCGACATATGCTTTTAAAGATTGTCCAGAGCAATTTGTTAACCAGCAGGCTTTATTTAGATTCTGCAATGGGTGTACAGACACAGTAGCAGCTGAATATGTCATAAACAGTCGCCCGAACAGCATGGAAGAGGTGATTAAACTGTTAAAATGGCATCAGTATAATAGACTGGCAATGCATAGAGACGCTTCACCGGGCACTAGTAGTGGTGAAAGTCCCAGCAGAATTAGGGAAGTGCGAAATGATAATCGTGGTGGTTCTGGCTATCGTGCCAGAAATAAATCTAAAAAATTTAGAAATAAGGGAGGTAAGTCATCTCCTAGAGGTGATTCACCAAAAGGATCGGGGAATGATTTTCAGTTTTTGAAATCAAAAACATTTGCCTTAGAGGCAAAGACAGAGAATTTTGATCAAAAATTACAACAGTTGTTGGATAAACTGAATTCCCTGATACAAAACAAAACTTCCTCTGACCTGGCAGATACTCGAAGGGCAAAGGGAGTACCACGTTCAAGTTCGACTTCTCCTGATAAGAAAACTGTGCAGTGCTTTCTGCGTCAAGGTTTTGGTCACTTTAAGTCACAGTGCCCCTCGAAAAATGCAAAAAATATAAAGAATAAGGGGCGCAGTGTGCACTTTGAGGATCAAAGAAACTAGAACGGGGCGAATCAAGAGGTCTGATTTTGTCCCCTACACCCTCATACAATGACCTCAATAATAGTGCTAATAGTTTTTTGATTGAGGAGGAAAATTTAGTTGTCCGAAGAGTAAAATCCCCATCTGCAATTCATTTAGAAGTTGCATTTGCAGGTTTGACAACACATGCAGTAGTTGATACTGTCACTGTGTTGTCAGACAGTTTTTTTGAACGCATAAAACCGGCACCGCCAATTCTGAAATCTGTTCGATTTAATACAGCGGCGAGAGACGGAAATTGTTAGGGAAGTATGTTGGTCCCATACCGGTACGGATTGGTGATCGTACATACAATGAGTGCCTATATGTCGCACCAATCGAAGATGAAATTTTACTCGGAATTGATTTCTTGAGAAAACATAAAGTTATAATTGATACAGAAAAAGACTTGATTACTATCGACCAAGTTGTAATGTCCACCATTTCAAAAAATGGTAAATCTTTGAAAATTGCAAAAATTAGTTTACTTGATGACACTGTGATTCCGCCCAATTCTGCAGCATTATTAAAGTGTGATTTAGATCAGTTTCTAACGGATTTTGTTGCAGAACCATCTGAAACTTTACCGCTTGTAGGTTTACGTTCGGTTTATACCGATCAGCGGGATCCACACATTTGTCTGATTAATGTTAATAATCATCAGGTCTTTTTACCAAGAAATCAATTGATTGGTCATGCGTATGAGACTCAGTTTTAGACAGTTTTCCTCATCAATCAGAACAATTTGAAAATCTATTAGCTGATAACAAGTACAAGTATTTGAGGTCGACTTAGGTGTGACCCCTAAGGAGCACCCAAGGGGGTCCACCCAAGGAGTCAGTAATTTGGCTGTGGTGCAGGACGAACACCTGAATGTGCCCAGTCAGGTCCATACTGCTGAAACCCCCCAAGAGTACACTGAAGGGTTGCTTAATAGCAGTTATGGAGACTCCTCTCCCAAGCATTTCTTGGGAGGAAGCCATTGATTTAGAGAACTTCTGGAGCTTGCATCAAAAGATAATCCCTTGGTATTGCACATTCGTGGGTCTGAAGGCGACCTGATGTCTCAGGATGTGTTAAATACAGCTTTGATGGAAGTTCTCATGGCAACACACAGTGGACAGGTGATCCATATCCACTGTTTTACAGGTCTCAAAAGGGATGTTGAGGCCTGGCTGCATCACCGCCCAAACACATATTTGGGTTAACAGGGATGTGCCGTGGTTTTAGCGGGGAACTGAAGAAGGCAGTAGCAGCGATTCCCCTTAATCGTCTACTGCTGGAAACAGATTCTCCTTATTTTCCCCATGGGAAGGCGACACTGGACTACCCCAGCGGTTATTGGTGAAGTAGCCGAAGAGGTTACTCACATCCGGGCAGGTATTGCCAGGGTGAATCACCAATACCAGGAGGGTATGCAGGAGATTCTGGAGGCCACCCTAGCGAACGCAAAGGTGGTTTACAGAATCCCATGATCGCCTTCTCATCCATTTTTGGAAGCGACCCATGAGTTGTCTGAGCAGGCGCAACGGTAGCTAGTGGTCTTCAAAATTAGTCAATTACAGTAATTATCCGTTTGGTTGCCTGAGCAGACGCAAGGGTGGCCTGAGGATTCAAAATTTAGTTAATTACAGTAATTATCCGTTTGGTTGCCTAAGCAGACGCAAGGGTGGCCTGCGGATTAAACATTTGTTTTAAAAACAACTCAGTTTGGCACATTCCCTGAGGTGTAACGACATGCAGCTTTTCATCCTGTGAAATTAGGGTTTACACCCGGTGCGGACGCATTGGGGGTAGAAATAAATTATGTACTGAAATTGATACCCTAATTTATGGATTTTATTTGAAATTAAATCGGCTCTGACCGATATCTTAATTGTAAATCAAAATGATTTTTATGGGGCTTTTTGTGAAGGCAGAAGTACTTTCCGTGATCAGGGAGTGCCCAAGTATTTGGCTGAGATTTTTTATAATGAATTGAATATATCTGTTTAAGGCGAGTTGCTGATTCGGCCCTAGCAGGATCTACGTATCTTCGGTTCTACTCTTCCCTACAACAAAAAGTTCAATCAAAAGGGGGAAGAGTGTTGTGAAATTGAGTATTGAGATTACGCCCGACTTTCGTTGCCGTTGTCTTGTCGGGCGAGAAGAACCGATGTTTGTCGAATCCATCTGATTGGTCGATTGGATGATAAACAAGATCTCGCCAGATCTCAGCCATTGAAGTTCGCAGAACTCAAGAAGTGACGCTAATTTGCAGACGTTTCTCGAGAAGCAGAAGCAACAGTGATAAAACGCTATCTTCAAACCTCGTTAGACAATAGCAGGAAAGTGAGTTGACATATTATATTGAAAACAACTGCTATTGCAATATATATTTATTACTATATAAGTATCATCATTAATTTTTCAATAGTATTACCCCTCATTTGTTCCAATCGTCGAGTGAAGACATGGAAGTCTATTGCTACAAGTACTGTGGAAAAGCCTTTTTCTCGAAAGTTCAATATGAAGTGACACAAAGATGATTTCTGTCCTACGAGATATTCGGAAAAGAACACTGAAGGACTTCACAGAAATTCAGATTGTATATGTGCAGCGAAATTAAAACGGAGGAGGTGCGAAAAGTGATCTCAAGCTCAAGGAATGTAAAAGCAAGAGGGGTGGACGAAATTTCTTACGAGTTTATGAAAAAAGGGGGAGAGGAACTCTTGGAAAGTCTAACTTCCCTATTCAATTTAGCCATAGAAAAACAAGAGGTCCCAAATGAGTGGAGAGAAAGCAAAGTGACATTTATTCACAAAAAGGGGGAAAAAAACGTTTTGGATAATTATCGAGGGAGCTCTGTCAGTAGCAACATTGGAAAATTTGTCTGTAAAGCCCTGTATGGAAGATTAGAGGAGGTGATTGAGGAGAAGGTTTTTTTGGGAGAGATCCAGAATGGCTTCAGGAAGGGAAGGAGAGTCACTGACCATCTTTTTACGCTATCCCAAATGATAGAATCCGCGGAAGCAAAAAAGAAAAAGATGTTTATGGCCTTTTTGGATGTTAGAAAGGCATACGATAGAGTATGGGGGAGGGTATGTGGCGAAAGCTTGATGCTCTGAGCTTGGGAGGCGAGTTTGTTGAAATTCTGAAAGCATTATATAAAGATGTACAGAGTGAACTTAGCACGGGAAGCATAAAAACAAAACGTGTGCCTATGGAGATAGGCCTGAAACAGGGGTGTATCCTTTCGCCAATTCTTTTGCATTGTACATCAAACGTTTAGGAGATGAACTCCTGCATAGCGACGAGGTGGTTGCAGTTGGGGACTTGAAGATCCCAGGGCTGTTTTTTGCAGACGATATGGTGCTAGTGTCAGGAAGCGAAGAGGGGCTAGAGTAGTAGGAGATGTACCCGGACGTGCCTGTTTGGGGGAATCTCATGGAGGATCTCATATGTGATGTCATAGTCCCGTGACCTGGTGACGTCATGTTGTGTTGTTATGGTAACCCGCGGGAGCGGCCATCTTGTGACGTCATCTCCATAGTGATACATGGTGTGAGTGCGCATGTGCAGTGCGTATTGTTAGGGTGACACGTGTTTCCGTCGGCCATTGTGTATACTCGAGGCCGCCATCTTGGTTTCTATGGTAGCACGTGGTCGCTATGTGACCTAAAGTCTTACAACAAGACGGAGGTATGTTCGGAGAATGTGTTCCTTTGTAGAAGAGTAAATTCCCGATTCGTAGAATTACCACAAACAAACCGACAATCCCTCCAAATCACCGAAAACGACTATATTTTCCCAATTTAACGGTGTAGCACGTATTGCTATAGTACCAAGGGGGTACCAGGGGTGTGTTCCTTTGTAGAAGAGTAATTTCCCGATTCGTAGAGTTACCACAAACAACCCGAAAATCCACCCCAAATCACCGAAATTGACTTTATTTCCCCATTTTATCGGTATAGCACGTAGTGCTATAGTACCAAGGGGTACAAGGGGTGTGTTCCTTTGTAGAAGAGTAATTTTCTGGCTTAGAATTCTCCCAGAATCCTCGTTTAATTACCCAAATAAACCCAACAAGTTGTACTATTTCGAATTCTTTCAGAATCCTATTTAGGATCGCGAAACTTTTGGTTTATAATAGTAGCACGTAGTGCTATAGTACTAAGGGGGTACAAGGGGTGCGTTCGATTGAAGTGGAGTAATTGTCTGGTTTTGTATTTGCCCCATGTGGTTTATAATAGTATGGAGGGGGAGCCCTGTGGGTACGTTCCTTTGGACTAGAGTAATGGTTTTTTCCCCAATAAATTGTGTAAGAGTAGTTTTATGTGACAAATTCCTTTTTGGTCATTACCCAGAATCCTTTGCTTCTACCATTTATAAAGATTACAAGTAGGGCTCATATGTGAGCATGAAAGCCACGAAGCTAACTTCAAGTTCCACCATATACTCATGTGAGGATCTACCCATATGTGTCGTGTGAGGTCTAATTTACTATCCATCTAGCCTTATTTCAGTATTTGAGGATACATTTTGGGTTTGTTAAAAAAAAATAACAACACAGTTTTTACCTTTTAATTTCTTTTATTCAACAACAAAAACATACAACTTTTTATGGCATCTTCTATGTTATGTAGATTGTCAGATATTCATAAACAGTCTTTCGGCAGATTGGACATCTTCTCGGTGGTTTACAACAGCCTTTGCACATGCACAAATGGTTACATGGTCGCGTAGCGACATTGGCTTCAGCTATTAATAAACACACACTACATTTCGTCCTCCGTGAATCTTCTTCTTGAAAGGATGTGTCTATTTCTTCTTTGAGGACCATTTCTTCTTCTTTTTCAACATCCATGAATTCAGATGGTAAATTATGAATCTATTAACAGTCTGGAGAATATTTTCTGTGTTCTTCTATAACATCATCTTCTGTTTCCCAGAAACGAACAATAATACCACAATGAAAACATTGAGTTCTGTCTCCTGTCCCCAAATAAAAGAATCCAGCTTTTGTCAGTTCATTCAGGGTTTTCACACTTTCACTTTGTAACATGAATTGAAATGTCTTGAGACGATTTTCCTCCAATGCATACTTGATGTGTTTTGGTGGTCTTTGTTCTGTTGTCTTTCTTATTTTTTCTTCTCCACGTAATAACTGCTCCAGTACTGGTGGTGGAACATCACGAAAATACGTTTCGAATGAAACGCTCATTCTCTCTACAAAATCTCTTGTATTTCTTATTTCTTGGTTTCGCGATTGATAATCATTCAGTGCCATTTGTATCAACGACGGAATAGTGAACATTCTTCAATCTTTTTTATTTTCATTCTTCTTTGGTTTTCTTTCTCTCTTTGGTTTGAGTTCTCCTATTTCAAGGCTTCTCTTTTTTGCAATATCCACTGCTTTGATCACTTGTTCCCAATCTCTTGTGGCAAACTGGAACCCAACGTCGTTCTTGAACAGTTGAATCTGTAAATCATTGTTAAGTTTGAAGACGGTCACATTTGTAGACATCCTTCTTCTTTGGCTGTCGAAACAAAAAATGAGCTGAACACCAAGTGCACTCTTTTTTATAGTTTTATCTTCAATACGGTGACATCTAGTGGCTGGTTTCTTCTATGACGTCATTAACCAACACATCATTATCCATTAGATCTGTCGTAAACATGTTGGATATGGTATCCATCGGTACACCGCAACAGCGATGTTTCAAGTAAAACAGACAGTATGGTCCATACACTGGTAATGGTCCTTGAAGGCGTTTTGTATTATACTTCCAATATCTGGAATTCTTCTTCAGGAAATTTTCGAATGGTCTGTGTTGTGGTGGTAATCCATAGGAATCAAAGTATTCTGCGTTGTGGTGACTCACAAAGAGAGCCACCCAATGTTCTCCTTTTCTGCGGTCTGGATCCGTGTTGGCTATCAAAGCCACTGTTCTGTGATTTGGTAATCTTCTTGGTAATCTGTTTCTCGCAAATACACCCAAACATATTCTCTTTAAACAACTATCTGATCGATGTGCATCCTCTAACTGCAACGTGTTCATGTTTAGTAATCGAAGATTACTTGTCTATTCTTATCCACTTCTATGATGTTCTGAAATTCTGCATACACCAGTACATTGATTGTGGTTGGTAATGGGTTTTCGAAATGGACTTCAAGTCTCAAAGTTCCTCTCTTCACCAGTTCGAAGTGTTGTCCATGTGATAGGTCTGGAGTCATGTCGAATACGAATAGGGTGTATCCATTTATGTACTCTTCTCGGCTGATGTGATTTCCTTCATTTTCATACATTTGTCCAGTTCCTTGGAACAGTGTCGCATAACATCGAGCCACTTCTTGTTGTTCGAATCGAGGTTGCAATGGTTTGGCTGGAATCTGTTGGCCATCCACGTACAAAGCCAAGTAATTGATTTTGTAGTTCTTGAAATAATACGGATTCTTCGAAAAGTTTCCATTGAAAGCATCGTTGTCTACACATCCCACCACGATGCGTTTAGGTAGTTGGCCTAAAAATAAATTTTCTTGTGTAATACTCAGATTTCCTTCTGGCACTGAAAACACCTGGGTTTCCACACGATCGATAGGACACTTTGCAGTTGCTTTTGTCAGTGCTTTCTCGTGAGCAATTCTCACGAATGATTGGAGTCTCTCTTTGCGTACAAACATTGATACATCTAGAATTTTGATCTTGTATGTATCGGCATCGCCCATCAATGCAAAAGCATCTTTGGCTCTATTCATTTTAAAATGAACATTAACTCCATTCAGTAAGTAACGAGTTCGGAAAAACATGTCCAAATGTAATCTCCCAGTCATGTCCACGATTTTACTTTTCTCTATAAATTTCTTTCAAAGAAGAACTCCCTTGTTATCATCTGTCAAATCTTCCTTATGTCCGGCCGTATCCTTGCACCATAATGCATTAGTCAGTTCTGACTTCTTGGCAGCTGGTCCATAACTCAACAAAGTTTCTATGAAAGCTCTGTAGTGATAAGTGTTGTTGGAAGGAGATACCAGTTTTTCATTCAAGCTGATATCGATTTGATTAAATAAGGAATGCATCCATAAATTGAATGGGCCCACATTGGCATTGGGTGCAATTGATGCCCCATTGGAATCTACAATCTTTGCTTTAACATACAAATATGTCTGTGCCAAATTTAAATAATCAGCTCCTGAGCCTGCAATGTGGAATTCGATTGGCCCACTGTTTCCTATAGTCGCCAAAGGCCTGTGTTCAACCCATTGCCCATTTTCCACACTAGTCTGTGTTGGTGGTATGGAAAATAAATCGAGTTCGCTGTTGACACACTCACAAAATTTTTCATTGATGAGAGACATCATGCACCGAGAAAGTCTTGGGTCTGTACAGTTCTCCTTCGTTTTGTTGATTTGCCAGTTTTGCGTGGTGTAGGCCTTTTTATACTTTTCCTGCCAGGTGGTTTTGAACCACCAACCACTTCATTCCAAGCTCCTGCACCAGCTTCTTTGACTCTTTTGATTGCTGCCTTTTTAATATTTTTCCCTTCAATGACATCTCCGGCAAAGGCCGCTCCTTTTCTCAATAACTGTTTTCCCACGGTCCTGGCTGTAGTTTTCAATAAAGGTAACACCATATTCTTCAGTCGTCCCAATATACTTCCCAAACCATATCCTCTCTGTATTTGAGTTCTAGAAAAAGCTGGTAGACCGTTTCCTATAATTTGGACTTACAACAGTAAGACATGTTTATGTGAAATGAAGAGATGTACGATTTCTGAAATGAAGTGTCACTGTCACTTTCCCGAACTCGAAAGGTACTATGGCACCTGTGTCGTCCCTTATATACACCTGGACGGTACTGAAATTTTTTCGTTCTACTGGTACATAATACACATTCTCAAAAGTTTTAGAGATGATATTCCAATATTTTCCATGTACAGGTACGATACGAAGAAGTATCTCCTTCGACTTGGTCACGAACCAAGTCACAGTATGAATAGAGTGAATAAAATCCTTGGTTGACATCAGCAACTCTGGAAGAATTGTAAGTTCCTGATTTAAAAACACACTCATTAAATCTCAAAATATTTTGAAGAGTAGGGCTCAAAGTGACCACGACTCCATCACGTACCATGATACAAACTTTACCAGTCACTTCATCCAATTCAAAATCTACCTTATCGTGACGAGGCAAGAGTAATTCTTTAACACCATTGATAGCCCGTATCACATCAATGGGATCCGAATATCGACCTTCCTTGAGAGTAAGTCGATAATTCTTTTTCGAAGACCAGCACACTGTAACGAAAGCTTCTTCTCCATGAATATTGAACCAAGTATTTGGATACTGGATCTCTACTAAACCTACTTCCCATTCACCCGTGAGATTCACTGGTTGTGATAACTGAGTGGTGTACGTAGTCAACGTGTTTTCAGGAAACATGTTCATAGAACTATTACTTGGTAGAGTCAAATAAAACATTACTTTTTCTTAATGGTTGGATTAGGTAACAAATATCCTGTGCTACTACTCAAGAGAGCAGTCCACAATTTACTGTCTGTGTTCTCGAGAGTGAGATTAACAACACTGGTAATGATGATGATGTACAAAATGATTACTTGTGAAAAATAAGTGATCTCGCTCCTCGGAATTCTTTTGCCAAACAGAGGCCAAGAACCGTTCGATCCTTCTTCCATTTTGAAGAAACCTCAGAGGTTCACTTCCTTTTATAGGTGAGTGGACTCTGCTTGATCCAGGAATTGAACGAAGCAGGGTATCCTAACCACTTTACGAACAATTCCCTTTTCTTACCAGTACCACATTTCTTGAGTACGTGTTCGATTTTGTAAATAGTTTTATGTGAAACTCGCTGAAGCTCTTCAGTGTAGAACGACCCTTTCAATATTTCCCCATTATCATCTTGTAAGACGTATGTGACTGGATGACCTTTCTTGATGTCTACCACTGTGAATAACTTTTCAGTCCAATTGGGCAGATAACCTTTCTCAAACATTTTCTTAACTTTACTGATTCTCACTCTGTCTCCTACTTTGTACTTTGGAGTCTTGTGTTTTATGGGTTTGCCATACAACCTTTGCCAAACCTCTTCTTGATTTTCAAAGTTCACGGCAATTGGGGCCATACCTATACTACGATGATGAGAATGATTATATGATTTCACCAACTTTTGAAGTGGAAAAATTAGTGTATCGTTCTTGGTAAAATATTTCCACATTTTGGTTTTCAGAGTTCTATTGAATCTTTCTACTATGGAACATTTTGTTTCCACATTTTGTGTGGTGAAAAATTCGACTTTGTGATCTTTGAGAAAATTCAGAAATTTTCTGTTAAGAAATTCTTTGCCTTGATCAGTTTGTAAATTTTCTGGTTTAAAGTAAAAGCTTTAACGATGGAATCACCAAGTTTGTTTTTGAGGGGTATGACCCAAGCATATTTACTAAACACATCTATACATGTCAACAAAAATTTTGTGTTTTTGTTGAATTTACTTATGTTTGCTACATCTACCAAGTCAGCTTGCCATTGTGCATCGATACCACTAACTATCACTTTCCTTCTAGGAAATGCACGACGAACAGGTTTGTGAAGAGTGTAAGTGTCTTGAGTCTCCAACCATTTCACAACTTGTTTAGTCTTTTTCTTAGACGCTCTATGAAGAGCGTCTATACCACCAAAACTACCAGGAGCTTCAGAATCGAATCATAGTATAATGCTTCCATGACTGTCTTTTTTCATGTGTCAACTCTATTTATACCCTTTTTCGGTACACTTTGGCATTTCTGTTTTCTTTGGTTGTTTAGGTTCCGACTTTATCGGTGCCTGTTTCAGAGAATCCCAACGTTCTTTATGACCAATCAATTCTTGGGGTATGTTACTATCTCTCAAAGCTTCGGCCAACACTTCCCATCCCTTTGGTTGGAAAGATTTTCGTCTTCTAAGTAAATCGTTTAGAAGATTTGTTACATTATACCCTACCACTGTTTGATCTTTGTAGATTAATTCACCTTTTTCATTCCAAGATATATTTGGGTCACTTCTAATACAATTCAACAACAACTTTCCCTTTCATTTCATTGTCATAGGTACAGAATCGAGAATGTCTCCATCTTTATTATTTTTCTCAATTTTGACTTTAATCGGTCGAGGAGCCATTACCTTTTGTTGAAATGCCAATCATCTTTGTAAAATTTGATTATAATGTGTCATCTTTTCATCAGCTGAAAAAAAATGGGCATCGAGAATATCTCTCATTTCTCGATCCAATGATGAAACAGCCAGTTCATTCGGTTGTCTTGGAGTCTCTTGTAGACGTTCCAATAACCTTGGTTCTACTAAAGCCATCTTCTTTGCATATTCCATCATTATCCAAAAATACCTTTAACAGCACCCAATAGTACAGGAGGTAGCAAGGCCCCCAAGAATCCCCCTTTCTGCAAGATTTGTCTCCTATTTTTGTCAGAGGCGCCTTTATTTGCCACTGCCCTCACTAGTTGTTTCTGATGAATGACTTTGGTTCTCTGAGCTTTGGTCAGAGGAACTGCCCCTTTCAAGATATTCGAGGCACAGTCACACAAACAAGTAATCAATTCTTTGTCTGCATGTTTTAGTATGGATTTGACGAGTGTGGGTTTCGATTTATTAAGAAGCTTGAGAAGAGCGACGTTGCGCTTGAGACGGTCAGACATACTTCTGACTTGAAATGGACTTGTTGCTCCCCTTTTATACTTTTCGGAGGTACCCATATTGGGTTTCCCCTGGGAAAATTTGACTTCGCAATCTCATATGTTCAGGAGTATCTTGTTTGAGATCTATTAAAATGTAGCCATATGGGATCGAAGTGGCATCTTCAAAAACTTCTCTCAAAAACTTGGAATGACCAGGATACATTTGTGCTGCCAAATGTGAGATTTGAGAACGATCCCTAGGATTTTTAAACAAGAGAAATAAAATGACTATTGAGAGCTACAATCCTATGGACTTTATTTTTGTCGAATAAATTTTGAACAATGTACATCACACTAATCTTACGGTGATGACTACCTTTAGTAAATAATCTAGACACTCGAACATCTGCATTGAGCATCAGATCATCCAATATGACGAAACTATCAGATTTTAATTCTTGAGGGAGACCCTCTACGAATTCTACTTGGGATAAAGTATTGTATAACGGTTGCCATTCACTATAACACCAAATGATGTGATTTGGAACAGGTGATATAATATTTTGAATGTTTTGAATAACCCGATTTACGAAGGATGGTTCACCACTACCCATGGGACCACACAATAAACAAGTGGATGATGCTTCCAACGAGGATCCATGTTTGTTGCTTTATGTGGGAACTACTCACCCTTTTATACGTTTTTGGGAAGGGGACAGCGAGTTAAAAAAAATGTGTATGCGTGTACTGTATGCAGGGGAACTAAATTTCATTTTTGTTGAAAGAAAAAGGTTCATCCTTGCCCAAAAGTAACCTATCAGGCGAATTAAAGACATCCATGACACCTTTTTCTGTGGTTGCCAAAACAAAATTCAGAATAAAATGTTTCGTCCTTGCCCAGGGGAAACTCATCAGGTGGCTAAAGGGCAACCACAACATTTTTTTTTCTTTATTTTATAAAAAACAAACATCTATTTACAACATCTATTTACATCTTCATACTGAGTGGTTTCTTGAAAGTCATAAATTCAATCACCAAATCCATAATACAACATCTCTGTTCATTTGTGAGAGGTTTCTCGAACATATCTTCATACTCTTTCTGTACTGGTGGTGGATTCATTTCAGAAGTATTATGGTGCCATAGTAGACTGACATCATTCTTGTTAACTCTTTCAAGTGCTTCACTAAAACATGTAATCTTCTCTTCTTCAGACATCATGAGGCATACATTATGCTGAATCTGACTTGGATGATCGACTGTACACCCATAACATTTTTCTTTTACTACAGCGTCAGTATTCTCTTCCACATAATGAGCATGTGCCAAACAAAGTTCATGTTGCAATCGAACTTGCCTGAGTTCACTATCAGTTTCATCAACGACCAATGGTAGTGGTTTGGTTCTTCTTACTGTGATCTTCTTTTTTTTTCAAAGGTGGTTCCCTTGGTTTTTTGAAGTCATCAGAAGGTATAGTATCTTCAGTTAAAGCTCTTTACTGGGTGTTGATGGCTGCATCTATTTCATTTATTTGGGATTTCAGAGCATTCCAGTCTTCTAAAGATAGTGCAGTCCCAGTCTTCGTTGGATAAGGTTTCTGGTCTTTACCCTCAAAGTATCTTCGAACATGTATCTTCAGTTCACCCTCGTACAAGGTGACATTAGTGTAAGTCTGCTTGCTACCAAGTCGGAACATCTTCTCTGATCAATGGTTCGATCGTGAATGATGCCAAGTCCATTCTTTGTCTAATCTTATATATCTTTGACGGACGTGATTGAAAACACCACCACAGTTCAGCAAGTTTTGATCGATATTTTCATTTTTGATTGGAGTTTGTGTTTGTTTCCTATTGGATTATAGGTTAGAGTTAGAAAAATTAGAAAATTAGTATAGAAAGTAATGGAAAAGAAACACAATAGGAATACATTAATCTGATTGGTTGATGAACTTCGATCTGACTGGTCAGTTTGGCGATCAAACTACAATCTTGATCCTTCAACTGTAGGATATGGCCCTCTGCATTTTTATACTGACTTGGGACATGTCAAGCTACAAACCTCTGTCCAATGAAGATAAGCCAAATAGCTCGAGTGCATTCCCACCCTCTACAGTTCGTACTTTTTTCCCCTATTTCAATCCTGTAAGAAGTGTTCCTCTGCATTTTGTACTGGACTTGGGACAGGTCAAGTTTGTCTGATATTTGTCAAGAAGATAAACATCAAATAACTTGAGAGCATTACCACCCCACAACAGGAATTTTTTTTTTTATTTTTTAATTTTTTAATTTTTTTTTTTTTTTAAAAAAAAAGGTAGAAGGAAATTTAATCAACAGAGAATGATGATGATGATGATGAATTGACAACATGAATTACTCCATTGGTAGGGATAACCTAAAACATTTTTTTAACTAAATATAATTGGGTTTCATCCGGTTCCAATAGGGGTAACCTAAAGGATACCAAGAATCAACTTTTTAAAAAAAAATAAATGGAATGAAACTAAACATAAATGTTTTGAGTATTTTGAAAATAATTATAATTAGATATCATCCAGTTCCAATAGTGGTGACCTAAGGGATACAAGGAATCAACTTTTTAAAAAAAATAAATGGAATGAAACTAAACATAAATGTTTTGAGTATTTTGAAAATAATTATAATTAGATATCATCCGGTTCCAATAGGGGTAACCCAAAGGATACCAGGAATCAACTTTTGAAAAAATAAATGGAATGAAACTAAAAATAATTTTTTTTTTTTTGGTTATACTTAGCCTACACGAGGAGTGTACAACATGAATGATAATTTTTTTTGTTGAAGAATAAATTTCCTTCCATAAACTATTTACAAATATGTACAAGTAATTATTTTCACCCTCCCCCATGAGAGAAAAAAGAAAAGAAAATTTTCATCTTGGATAACCATCTCTGTAAATATAAAAATAATATTGATTGGGATAATTTGAATATAAGAATTATGCTTACCTCTGGATTTCTGTAAAGATTGTGGAAGAATATTCACTGGTTGTAGAAAAAATTATATTGTCAATGGTAAAGTCGCTACACCGTCATCTTGAACTAGTCGTTTTGGATAAAAATAAGATAAGCCGTCTTTCGTCTGTACATAAGTAAACATGTCATTTCCATTAAGTCTAAAGCCTTTATTTTTTCCTGTTCCTGTTTGTTTGTTTTTGATCACTTTTAAATATGTTTCTTTTGTTAAATCATTTTGTCTTTTATTTATTCCTTTACAACTCAGTTTGTTTGATGGGCCGAAACAATAGTAAGTTTTGCTGCACAATCCAATAACCCCCCTCTCCCTCCCATTCAATTTTAAAAAGACCCGGGGTTCTTTTATCAAAATCTTTCCTGTCCCTGCAGTATTGAGATGGTATCCAGTTATCTCCCCTTAATTTAGTGTTTACATAATCTTCTATATGGGCATCACAGGCTTCTGAGGGTAACCATTTATGGGCTTGGCGATAGAATGATTCTTTTTTCTCTGATCTGACTACTTCTTCAAGGGAAGGTCCAGAAAGGGCTATGTATAAACTGTCTGTGTCCGATTCACAAAGTTCAAAATCCTTACGATCAACAAAAAAATCCAAAAAACCATAGTAGAACTGGAGCATACGTAACTTGGGATATTGATACACGAAAAAACCAATGTGGTGGGGCAAGTCAAGTTTGATTCTACTTTTATTCATTTCAGTTTCATAAAGTTCTTCAGTGAGGATGTTCAATTTCCGAAAGGCCAGATTATTGATGAGGTTGAACACATTATCTTCATCACAATACACTACATTCCTATGTTTTGCCTTATTAGTGACTGTCTTCCCATAGCCCGAATTACCTAATAGCTTCATCGTGTCAGCTACGATGGCTTTACTTGGGTCAGAGTCCCCTTCCCATCGGGCCTGTGATACTTGATCACCAAATGTTTGGAAGCACGCCTTGGGCTGGTACTGGATGACTTGATACATCCGACGGACTACCAGTCCGTGCTCCAAAAACCATTTCAATAATTGTGTAGCCAGCAAGATTTTTTCGTCAAAGTAGCTACCAATGAGACTACGGCGAGGTTGGCGCATAATGTTGTTGGCTTCAGTGTAAGCCTTCATGTGTGGCCCGATATCTTCCCGAGAAATATTTGTATTTTTGAAGATTGGTGTCATTTCTTCAAAATAGGGCTTCAGTTGGTCGGGTACAGAAATGTCGCACTCCATTAGGCCAAAGATATTGCCTGTGCGGATCTTCTCGAGAAGTTCGCTGGATGTCATTGAACCATCCACCGAAGTCCCAAACTTTTCCCGGAGAAAGTTCTTTTAGTCTGCATCGGTCTTCTTCTGCTGATGCCACTCACATTCCCGGATTTCTATAACATCATACCCAAGGCTCTGTAGGTACTGGGTGGTTCCCTTGGTGTTTTCCCTAAGCTCAGACAACGACCTACCCCGTACTGCATTGTGAGTGGCCAATGTACCATCCTTCATATTCAGATAACATTCATGACCGTGCCAGAAACATCCGTGAAACTGATAAACAGTTTTGGTGTCTTTACGCCAACCATCTACGGGCACTTGACGTCTACCAATCTTCTTTTCAGTATCATTGTATTCGTGTCGGATGTGGACACCGTCCCTGGTAGACATATATTCCAATATATATTCCAATCACTGATGGGCCATCCTACCGTACTTATGGGAATATTCTGGTTTAAAGCCCGCCTCTTCCTTGCGTCTAATATAGCAACCTGTTGGCATTTCCTGCATTACTGACCATAAGTACAAGGCGTTGGCATCATAACCTACAACACCCCAATATCCCTTTGCTTCTGCGCCATACTTAAATTAAATTCTCTGATAGATAGATAGATAGATAGATAGATAGATAGATAGATAGATAAGATAGATAGATAGATAGTAGATAGATAGATAGATAGACAGACAGACAGACAGACAGACAGACAGACAGATAGATAGATAGATAGATAGATAGATAGATAGATAGATAGATAGACATAGCCAGATTGGCTGTCTACCTGTCATCCCCTATAGAACCAAAAGTGCATTTGGCACACACTCAGACTGTTAGCAACCATTAATTTTGATTACTTCATACAAGTATTAGTAAATTTAACAAGACTTCTTTGCGATCGTAATCAGGCAGCTAGTGTCTACAAATTCATCCCTCCTCACGCTTTGGTCATTCTGTTTTTAAACGTCCGCCCGTGAGGTGGTTATGTAGAGGAAACAAAACAATTTTATTTACCGAAACATAAAATATATTTCAAGCTGGAGGGAGTGGATGGGAAACATGAAGTGCGATATGACGAGAATACCAGACTTGATTTAATGCAAAATGTAATATATAAGATATGTAGTAATTATGATCCTAAGGGTTAACTTATGGGTTACAGTTTGGGCAATACGGATTGTTACATTCTACAGTACCCAAATATGAAGCGAGTATTTTATTCATTATTTCTCTTTTTAACAAGTTTCTCCTTCTTATCGCACGTAGTTCACAGTTTAGGTCGTTCCATAATTTTGGATAAGCATAATTTGGGAACCTATCTTAGGCTTTAGTTCTTGTTCGTTCAACTGTCTACTGTTCCTAGTTGATCGATTGCTGACAAGACCGAAGAAGTTTTCGAAAGATCGAGGGAGGTTACCATCGAGAAAGTCAAAAACAAATAGGTTCGCATGGAGTTTAAATAAGTTGTTCACTTTCAATATTCTGCTTTTTAAGAACAGTGGATCCTTGTGGGCATTATAACGTTTGTTTTGTATTATACGCAGAGAACGTTTTTGGAGCAACAAAACCTTGTTCATTGCCTTCGAGTTTCCCCAGATATGAATTCCATATACCAGGTGACTATGTATTAGTGCGTGGTACAGTGTTCGCATGACATCCGTTGGCAATACAGTCTTCACCTTATTTAGGGCAAAATTTGCATATGCAATTTTAGAACAAAGTTTATTTACGTGGTCCTTATATGTTAAGTTTTCATCAATATGTATTCCTAGAAATTTAATCGCTTTTTTCAGGTTCCTCTGACCCTACAGTACTTACTTTCTCATTGTTTATAAAGATATTTGGTTTAACTGGTCTTTGTCTGTTACTTTGGGTTGGGTTGCGCAAAATATATTTGGTTTTTCTGGCATTTAAGGCTAACTGGTTCGTACAACACCAATCAAAAATCTGTTCAAGTTCTTTATTTATATAACCGGCCAGTACGCAAGTGTCAAGTACAAGGCGTTGGCATCATAACGTACAACACCCCCACATCCCTTTGCTTCTGCGCCATACTTAAATTCTCTTATGTTGGTAATATTCTTCTCGTGATAACGATTGAAAAAAATAGAAGGCCCCCTACAATATTGTCCTTGATGAGATGATGTACATGTAGATCCTTGTTCTTCTCGTTGATGTTCTCGAAGGATATACCTTCGTCGACGGTACTGAATAAATATTTTAGCGTCAGTCCTGGAACGCTAATACCATCCTTAAACATATCGATCCCCCTTTCCAATTAAAATTGTGATTGTTTCTCATTAGCCTTTAGGAATGGCTGGACATCTCTATTATAATACCAAATAAGGAAGTCCCTAAATGTCCTCATCCCATCCCCCCCCCCCCCCCCCAAAAAAAAAAAAACCTGCTGGCAGTAAGCGTATTCTTCTTCGGTAATGTTTTCCTTTTTTAAAGAGCTATATAAGGAAACATGGGGAGGTAATTCAGTAGTGTCCAATTTATCAATACAGTCAATCCATTCAAAGAGACAAAATCCTTTAGTAATAGAACACCCAAAAGCCTTGAGAAATTTATCATAACTAAATCCAGGGGCTAAGTAATTGCAAATATCTAAAAATTTCAAATGATCTTTTTTTCAAAACCATAAAGTTGTTACTTTTTTCACAACAAAAGACAGTGGGTCGTACTTTTTCAGATACTCCATCAGTTCTCGTTCAATCACGTTCACATCATATTTTCCAGAATTAAAACATAAGACTGGCATTTCCCTCATGTAACGATCAAATTCGGCAGCTAATTTTTCAAATGGGTGGGGTTTAGAATCATCTGTTCCTTCCTGTGTCAAAGCATCTTAAATCATTTGCCTGAGGGATAATACGGTGGCCATGTGAACCTCTTGCATGAGAGAGTAACTGTTCTGAGAAATTTCCATTAAATAATTCATCATATTTTCAACCAATGTCTGTGTGTTACCATCAGTAATAAAACATTTGGGATTAACAAAACCGGGGACATTACTACATACACTAACACTGAGGGGTTTGTGTTGAGCTTCCCAGACAAGAGTATCAGTTGAAGTGGGGAGAGAAGTTTTATCAAAATAACATTCAAAATCAAATGTAGCCCTATAGGGATATGATCGTAAGTGTTCTGGAATAACAATACCTTCTTCATGTAACTTTTCAAAAATGGCCTTTGGGGTGTGATACATACTACCAAAATACTTATAAGACACATCATCAGTACAAGAGAGCTCATGGCGATGGAGTGCTTTCACCGATTTCCACAGTTTACCACATTTACGACAACCAAAGGATCTTGAATATTGATTAATGTCAGTGATGTAACTGAAATGGTTCTCATACAAATTGACACACATGGTATTCTCAAAATTCCTATTAGACCTATGTACAATTTTAGCCAAAACTTCATCATCTTCCAATAAGAGTTCAATTACTTCAATATTCACTTCAAATACTTTTTCTATTTTGGAAAGTAATCTAATTTCACACCAGGAAAGTTGTCGTTTGGTTCATTTGTGTATTTACTATACAGGGTCTGAGTAGTAGTGTTCAAAGAATGGTACGTAGAACCGCTCCAGAGGGCTAAACACCGGAATAAACAGAGATTGTCATTATAAACAAAATGGCGGTTCTGATCACTGACAAGGGCAACAATCGAATGATTTTTCAAAATATACCTGGGAAGATTTTCAGGGACCCCACCAATTGGATGATTTTTAATCTTATTTACATAAAAAGTTACATTGGTCAATTGATGGACAATCCATTTAGAGTTGGGTCTTTGCTGCCTATCCCATTCCAAAATGTATTCCTGTTCAAGGTCTTCAAGGAAATTCCCAAAATCGACAGCATTTTCAATAAGGGGTGGCCTATCAAGAACCCGGGCATTATTTTGTGAAGGATGATAAAATTTTAGTTCTTCTGTTTCATTATTTCGTAAAATGAAGCCATAGCTTAAATTAATTTTGAATTTATTTTTTTGACATTGAAAAATTGTTTTATTTAGTTCATAATTTATGGTGGATAAATCAGTTGTATCTAGCCTGTAATTAAAAATGTCCTGTATTTTCCTATTAGTTATGTGATAGGTCCGAATAGTATTCCAATTCCTATGATAAATTTCTGAAATTTCATCACTTGTTTCTGCCAAAAGATCCTGATCAAATTCAATGGGGTCAATATCCAAAACAGTACGGGTTTTTTCAGGGTGGTTGCCGGTCGTTCAGAATTCCGTTTCTTGGGGAGAGTAATAGGGACATGGGCGGTGTTTTTATGTAAAAGTTGTTTAAATTCCTGTCCACATTCCAAACATGTATATACATCTAAGCAGTTTTTTTATGGTTATCTAATTTATCTTTCCTAGCAAATGTCTTATAGCAGTTGTTACAGTCAAATGTCTTACCTCGTCGTGAGCTGTCCTCCTATGTCGATCCCGATTGGTCCTGGCAGTGAATAGTTTTCCACAATCCTCACATGAAAATCCAGAAGTCTCCATAATCCTTAGAATAATGAATGCACAAAATATCACACACAAAAAAACAATTGAATAATCTGAGTACACAGAGCTGATCCTTTTCCGTCAAGAGATGAAAATGGAATGAAGCCGACTCCACAAAGTCGCTGAATTTATTTAGACGTGACGGGCGTTTTTGAAAACGTCATGATGTCACAGCGTTTTTTTATCGATATTTTCTTTCTTGATTGGGGTTTGTGTTTGTTTCCTATAGGATTATAGGTTAAAGTTAGAAAAATTAGAAAATTAGTATAGGAAGTAATGGGAAAGAAACACAATAGGAATACATTAATCTGATTGGTCCATAATTCTGTTATTTCATTGGTCAGTTTGGAGATCCTAAAAGGAATCTTGATCCTCACATTAAAAAAAAATGAAGTTATTAAAAACTTATTAAAGTAGTGATGGGGGGGGGGGGGGGGGGGTCATTTAAGGATGTTACTAAAAATAGAAACTATATAAAAAAAAAATAAAGGATTCTGGGTAATGACCAAAGGAATTTGTGATATAGCACTACTCTTATACAATTTATTGGGGAAAAAACATTACTCTAGTCCAAAGGAACGTACCCACGGGGCCCTCTCGGTACTATTATAAACCATATGGGGCAAATACAAAACCACACAATTACTCCACTTCAATCGAACGCACCCATTGTACCCCCTTGGTACTATAGCACTACGTGCTACTATTATAAACCAAAAGTTTCGTGATCCTAAATAGGATTCTGAAAGAATTCGAAATAGTACAACTTGTCGGGTTTATTTGGGTAATTAAACGAGGATTCTGGGAGAATTCTAAGCCAGAAAATTACTCTCCTACAAAGGAACACACCCCTTGTACCCTTTGGTACTATAGCACTACGTGCTATACTGATAAAATGGGGAAATAAAGTCAATTTCGGTGATTTGGAGGGATTGTCGGGTTTATTTGGGTAATTCTACAAATCGGGAAATTACTCCTGTACAAAGGAACACACCCTTCGAATATACCCCTGTCTTGTTAGAAGGTTTTGGGTCACATAGCAACCACGTGCTACTATAGAAACCAAGATGGCGGTCTCCAGTATACAAAATGGACGACGGAAACACGTATCACCCTAACAACACGCGCTGCGCATGCGCACACACACCACGTATCACTATGGAGATGACGTCACAAGGTGGCCGCTCACGCGGGTTACCATGACACCACAACATGACGTCACCAGGTCACGTGACTATGACGTCACATATGAGATCCCCCATGAGATCCCTCCAAACAGGCACGTCCGGGTACATCTCCTACTACTGACTAGCGAAAATGCTGGGAATTGTTATGAAATATGGGAGCAAATGGAGACTCGAACTTAATGAAAGCAAGAGCAAAGTTATACCTGTGGGCCGCAAAGTGGACCCCACTCGATGGTAGAGAGTGGGGGAGTTCTGTATTCTGGGAGTTAGCAGCAAACTTCTTAGTGTATGAGAGACAGGTGACTACGAGTATCTGGGGGTAAATATAAACATCACAGAAAGAGGCATCTACCGAAATCACACAAATAAATTGATTCTGAAGGGGAGGCGAATCCGTAACCAAATGAAACTTATAGGAAGAAACAGTTTCAATAAGGTTTTCGTGGGGAAAACCATTTGGAAAATGGTGTGTCTCCCAAGTATAACATATGGTACGGATGTGGTACCTCTAAACCAGACGGCTGTCAAGAGCTTGGAAACCCTGCAGAACGATGCAGGCCGATGATGGATAACGGGGTCGAGTAATGCGCTGCACCAGAAGCAATCAGGGGTGAGCTTGGGTGGATGGGGATCAAGAACAGGATAGACTTATTGAAACTCGGTTATCTTAAATATTTGGTAAATCTCACCGACAGTCGATGGTGTAAAGTAATGTTCCAGAGAATTTCCAACTCAAATATCAAGACAGGGTGGATGATCCAAGTGAGGGAGCTAATAGAGAACTACTCACTGGAGATCTCGGACCTAGACGTTGGGGCATATCAGGGTAAAAGAATCGTCAGAGAAGGGGTCATGGGGGATGGTAACCTTAATTGGCGAGAGGGGGTCAAATCAAAGAGGTATTTGGGTGGCCTGCATGATAAAGAGAAGCCTGGTTTTGAAGAGTACCTTGATGGTACCTTTGAGGTCACTGTTGTTCAAGCTGAGGTCGCGGTCCCTGGAGCTGGAGGGAAAAATTGGAGAAAACATTGAAAATGAGTGCCAGATGTGTAATTTGGGCGTGTGGAGACCCTGGAACACTTTCTTATAAAATGCCCAAAATACCAGTCTAAAAGAATAAGATTCACTGAGAGCATAATGGGGAAGTGGGATGGGAGAATGAAGGACGTGTGGTTAGTGGGAGACTTGAAGGAGGGGGTTAATATGCTAATCGGAGAGATTGGAAAGAATGGGGCAAGGGATGTCGTCAAGCAGTTCGTCTCCGAGTGTTAGGAGGAGAGAAGAAGCGTGGGAATAGGGAGGCAGTTAGGAGTACAGGGGTAACCAAGGCCTCACCACCCGAGAACCGCGACAAATCAGCGGCCGGCCAATGTGTTATTATTGTAGTAAATTGTAGTGGATAAAATCACACGTCAAACAGTCGAACATACAAACAGAGATAGACATGACATGAGAAGACAACACAAGAACAATCTTACCACACACAGCAGTAAATACAACAAAACCACACACAGTAGTGTAGAAACACAAGACACACAGTCAACAAATGAGTCTGAACACCTGAACATTCAAATCAGCAACTGAAGTAGGACCCAATCTCACATCTCAATTACACACAGTAATCAATGGAGCATTACTGTGAACACAGCTCACTGGGTCATTGCTGACACCTTGTGTCCCCTGACACAATTATACAACATTATTATTATTATATTTTGTCATTATGTTCTAGTTTTAATAAATACAAATTACGTGTTTAATCAGACCGGTCTTATGTTATTATTAAGTCTTTCCAGTCCAACACTTTTTGGGGGCGGCTTGACCCGATGTATGGGGGCGACTTGACCCGGGGGCGAATTGACCATCCACCCTGTCGTGGTATTTGAGTTGAAAATACTCTGAAACATTACTTTACAGCATCGACTGTCAGGGAAATTTTTATCTGGAATAACATTATTCAAAAGAAAAAAAAAAACAGCCACTCCATCATCGTACAGACAAGGTAATTATTGCGTAAGATTCGGTATTTGAGGTTATTGTAAGTCAGATTCGGTATTATTATTGGCCAAGGTTCGGAATTTGAGGTTATTGTTAGGTCAGATTCGGTATTGAGGGTCAGAAGCGGTATTTGTGGTCAGATTCGGTATTTAGGGAGACCGATTGAGAAGGGAGAATGCGGTACGAATTATCGAGAAAACCTGGAACGCGTTGCCCGCTTTGTGTCACGCTGAGTGGTACGAGTTGGCTGGGGACAATGGTACGAGTTGGCTAGAGTAAATTTGTCTTGAACTAAGCGCTGAAGCAGTCAGGTGTGAGAAAAAGAAAACTGTTGTCTGCCTTTGTCGAAAATTTAAAATTTCACCTTGATTATTTGAAATTATTCATAAACATGTCGTTAGTATTGTTTCTCACATATAAGCATTGCATATAGATTGAAGAAGCGAACTTATTTTGGATGGTCAAGTTTTTTTTTCTTGGTGTGTATGTCCATTTGACGGCTGACGTGTGACTCAATTTCGGTGTAAACAAACTGGTAAAACTGTAGAATACATGAAGGGGACTCTGCAATTTATTTTAAAAATACCTGGCCTCCTCAATGTTTCTCGGTTTCTTTTCATTCCATATCCTGTTCCCAACAAATAATAACTGCTTCTGGTCCAACAATATCATATTTATTAGTTATTTTAAGGTGCTATATAACTTATAAGTTGGAGAAATTTGTTTACTTTGAAATAGGTCCTCCTGAAGCGAAGGATCAATATCAGGGACAAACCGCCCCAGGGACAACCCGTCCCAGGTCTATTTTTGGGGCGGGTTGCCCCACTTTTTCCGGTGGGTTGTCCCAATTTTTTTCTGATATTTGAAAAAAACATTTTGGGAGGATAGCAATATATAAAAAAGATTTTTACTCACTTTTTTATTATTATTATATTTTATTGAAAATTATCCACAATCCACATTGATCCTAATAACACATCCCATAATGACTGAATTAAACTAATAATACTTCCAAACTGAATGGTAGCATGCAGAGACCAGTCAGAAGTGGCGTGTTGTTTTAGTCATGTTGTTTCAGTCGGGTACCCTCTAAGAGGAATGATATTTGTTTGATGAGCAAAAATTAAATGACAAGACATGTTGTTTTAGCGTGATACGGATTCATCACAGTCTTGATCTCTTTTCCTTTATCTAAGACTAAGACTAAAGTTGTTGTTTATTATAACACCCACAGACTGTGAGACCCCAATCCATTGTCCCTTATGTCCCAACGCGTAATTATTATTATGATCATATTATAAGTAAACAGGTGAATAATTCATTTGGAATTATTCATATGTCAGGGATTTTTTTAGGTGACGACAGGGGCCGAATATAGGCCCCATTCCCAATGAGATTTAGGCAGGATTTTTCCCAATTTCTAACATAAAATTCCCAATTTGTACCCAGTATCAACTTGTTCATAACATTTATGATTTTTACTGCAAAAGTAGGCCTTATTATTCTGATAAAAGAACTGTAAACCATAATTTCAAATAATAAATCCAGCTTCTTCATTTTAATGTACCTCTGTAGAAAAGAAATTTGCACTTTTTTCCACTCTACAGCGTCAACAGGATTCCCAATTTGGTCCAATGAGATGGCTTTTTTCCCAATTGCACGGGCCCCTGGCCCCATTCCCAATACACCTAGAAAAATCCCTGTATGTTATTACTTATAATACCATCATAATTAAGTCAAATGGCAGGTTGTCCCTTATATCCCGGTGCGTAATTATTATTATGATCGCGTTATAAGTAATAACTGTTGAATAATTCATTCGGAATTATTCCAATGTTATCACTTATAATACCAACATAATTAAGTCCAATAAACAAATCCATTGTCCGTTAATTAGTAATGATTATATTGCAAATAATAACAGCTGAATACAATGTAGTTCATTTATTATTACTCATAAACCAATCATAGTCCAATATCATATTTAAATAGCTGATAACTGTGATGCATGAAGAACTTGGGGTGGGTTGTCCCGGGGTGGGTTGTCCCAGCTGGTTTGGGGCGGGTTGTCCCGTTCCCCTCCTAAATACCGATGGCTACCATTCTTAGAAGCGAAACGGTTAACCGATTAATCGATTAATCAACAGCTTGATCGATCCAAAAAGTAATTGATCGATTAGCCGTTACTTTTGAACTACTGTTTTATATGGGTTAACAATAGGAACAAACTTGCTACAAAACAGGCAAACATTGTCACACTCACATCAATTATATGAGGCAGAGTAAAGCATGCAAGTTACTTGCTGTAAAAATTGTTTACTTGCATGATCATCGTACTGTATCAATGGCAGGAAATGGTCATTCTTAACCCTTTACCCATTGCGGGTAGCAGATGATACTCGCAAAATAAATTCATGAACTACTAAAAATTTTCAATTTTTGTGTCTCAAAAACATAGCTTATGACCCCCTCATTGGAACAAGCTCTTTCCAATGAGGGGTCATAAGCTATGTTTTTTGAGACAACAATTGAAAACATAATAAATTTGAATGGAGATTTTTGTATATACATGTAGGCTTAGTCGGTTTTGTTTGTTACCTTGAGTAATGGTTTCATGCTGTAAATCATCAACGGTATGGCAATTATTGTGATATTTATTTGAACAAGTGATTGATTGGTTAACCAAGGCTAATTCACATTTTTAATCGATCGTTTCAGCTGTAACCTATATCCACTGATGGCAACCAATGATCAACCGATTTAACCACAGTTATAGTGTTGGGCGGTATTAGGATAAATAAATACCTTGGTATTCAGAAAATGATACCGCGGTATACCGTTATACCAATTATTTTTTACAAACAATGTATAGGGACAAATTGTCTGCTTAGAACTTCACCCAAAACATCTGTCAGAAAGACCAAAATATCCACTAATAATTACTTCCAAAATGGCAGTTAATTAGGAGACGCTTTATTTGCGATTGCAGTGGACATTTCAGGTGTAATTCCATGACTTCGGAGTGGAACAGACTCTGAGAAGTCTTCATAATATTATTAAATATTCAGCAGTCCTCAGATTCTGAAGTGGACGCCAACTTTATCACAAGAAGTGTTAAAATTAGCACACCTCAGCGCTTAAAATAAATTGCCTTTTAATTGATTGTGGTAATGGATTGGTTAAGTATCATAGTATTTGTCTTGGCTAAGAAAGCACAAATGACTTGCTTTTGTTTATTTAAAAACAATAAAGTACCATCTTGCGTAGATCTTGAATCAGAAACTTTAGAGCATACTAATTTGATGGCAAGATACTATCACAACGTTACGTCAGCATGTGCAAACAGCCAATCACTTTCAAGTACAAGTGTAAAATTACAGGGAATCCCTTGGCATTTCCAAGGAAAGTTTCCAGGTTTTAATAGCAGGCATGACATAGGTTGAAATGTACAATGTGACTGGCTATGAATGCTTACTGAAATATGGACCACATGTCTCCCACCTCAACTTGTTTAAATTTGAGGTAAACAATATTCAATTGCTTGCGTAATAATAGTCACTGTTGAAACAAACCACTTGAACAATTGGGAAAGAAAAGTAATAACGGAACGTTTCATGGTCTGCGAGGACAGACAGGGGATGTAAAAAGAAAAAAGACCCAAATTTAAACCAACAATAATCCACACCAGTTAAGTAAAATAACTTATTGTAAAGCGTAATAAGCAAGTCGAAATTGCATACTGGGGTAAAACCGACTTTTCGGTATACCATTTATGATTTAATTTGCCGGTATCGGTGATGGTATTGAAAATTGTACTGATTATAATCGGTGTACCACAAAACTGCCCAACGCTACACAATTATCATGTTTGAAAACATAATTCCAATTAAATAATCTTTATTTGGTGTGGGGTGACCACTTCCAACAATTAGTTTTGTAATTTATTTGTTTTTTTTTCAGCAAAAGCATTATAATAGTTCAAAGTCTATCTCCAAATCCAGTGCGAGAAAGTGACCGTCACCAATGGCCACGCAACTCAAGCCGTTTCAAACATATTTGCTGACTTTAAAAGTATAATTCCCATTAACTTATCTGTGTTTTGTGTGGAGAGATCGTCTTCAACAGCTGGTTTAGGAAATTAATTGATTTCTTTTTTAGCCGAAACCTTATGTAACGGGTAAGTGGTCTCCCAAGTTAACCTATCCTACATCGTAGGGGAATCTGACTGACTAAGAAATATAATTGAGTACATGAAGTCCTACAAGGAAGGAAAAGAAGCCTTGTGTAAATCACAACATTATAATTTATTTTTAAGCCTAAAAAAATTAAAAGTCTGTTTCTCAGGCCCTCCCGCATGGACCTTTTGGCTGCCTCATATTCTCTTTTTATAACCAATGTAAACTTTAAAAAATTAAAAATTAAATGGTTTATGTCTGATATTTTACCTAAGTTAAAAACATAGATAAATTTGTCCCTTGAGTGCAAGAAGGCTTTGCAATGCTTTAGCATTGCAAAGCCTTCTTGCTCTCAAGGGACAAACTACATCACCACCCATGCTATTCTGTAGATTATGAGGCCTAAAACATAAACCAAGAACATGAACTTTTGATGGCAAAGAAATAATTACCGATATAAAAAATAAAATAAAGAACTGCTCGCCCGCTTGCAATTTTACAAATAATGGCCCGAGAAACAGAACATCTACTTTGTGCAGCCTTATATTCATATTTTCTATGTATAGTATATACATACAGGTATTGTATTTGGACGGACTGGGTTAATAAATATTTACTGGTGACACAATAAGTGTAAGTCAATGAATCAGCACTGTCCACTTGTTCAATAAACCTTCAGGCAATTCCAACTCGTAATCACTCCTGATTCAGTGTGCATAGCTTTGGCACCTTAGGGAGTTAAACTCTGCAAAACTTATTCTTTAAAGTAACAGTTTCTAAATATAAAATAAGGTGGTCATTTACGTTTGATTTGAATGCAAAATGGAATGAGTTTTTTAAATAACATTTAATTTTAGCGGCGTAATCTGATTAAAATATTTACAACTGTACCAAGTGTGGAATAACCCACCTGGAATTTGACAGCAGAAAACTAAATTGGTCACCGTTATCATAATTATGCTATGAAATATCTTATTCTGAATACAGCTTTCTTAATTGCTGGAGGTGTTAATAATAATTTGACTAAAATGGGAGATTGATAAAAAAAACCCAACTGGATCCCTATATAAATGAATTAATCGATTATTCACCAGGTAAATACCTGAACGTTCAATTTAATAACAGTTCGTCGAATTAGCAAAGTGGGGAAAATGTTTACACCGGGCTCGAATGAGCTTCATTCTAACCCTGTGAAACAGATCACCACTTCCCATGTAGCCTTTTAAAATGCAAAGCTTGCCACCTAAATAGCCATACTTATTTTATTCTTGTATAAGCACCTTTGCTTGTTTTGTAAATGATGGAGAGAGTTTTAGCTGGTTTTAGAAGTAGTTGCGTTCTCTAGGAATTACCTGGTGTTAAAGCATCAAAACGAGCTCTGCACAGGTTTTTATAGGTCAGGAAATTCCACAATTTTTGTGGGGTCATGTGGTAATACTTTCGACGTGGATTCTTCTGAATTACGGTTGTTTTACAGTTACTGCGTAACTTTGATACATGCATGTATTAGGCACATGCATAAGTTAATTTTAAGAACATTTCTTTCTGTGAATATCCCTTGAATTTACTGTAGATAATCTGACTCGTGTGAATATTTCCTTCTTTCTATAGTGAAACATTTAAAATGTAGGACTCTGGAAATACCCCGACATGCATGACGGCGACCGAGTTTCGAGTGAAAAGAGAAATGGCTGCGACCAAATTTGTGTTTATTAGCTGGAATAAACTGCCGATTTCTCGCATGGAAAATTTTACTTGTGATTTTCACGGATTAACTTATATTCAAAACAATTCCAGGAATTCAAAACAAGGTATGTTCTTACGGGACAAAGTTGATTTATACAATAATTTCACTCCGAGGTGAGGGACGCCAATTCATCCTTGACATGAAATGCACTGAGTTGCAAAATGCAACGAAAATCAAACTGGCACTTTGTATTCGAGAAGCAATTTAAATAACTGTTTTGAAATTCAGAATGAATATGGAGGCCGACAGGTCCATTATTTCACACTTATAATAGGTAAAAATCCATTTCCCTATCCAGTGATTGAAAGCGATCATCACTGATAGCTACCGATGGTCACCCGATTTAACCATGATTATCAAGTTTAAAAACATATTTCCAACTGAATAATCTTTACGTGGTTTGTGGTGTCTTTGCTTGGAACAAGTTGGTGACCACTTCCAACAATTAGTGTTGTAAATTAATTGTTTTTTCAGCAAAAAGCATATAATAGGAAATAAAAAAGAACTCTCCTGTCCTAATCCTATCTCAGATGTCGTTTTCATGTATAAATATACACGTACATGTAGGTACAGTTCTATTCAGTGCCGCAGGAGGTGTGAAAGCAATTATCATATTATCAAAAGACAACTCGCTTTGATAGCCATCACTCATGACTGTTTGGATTTACATGTAAAACATATTTTATGCAAAATAAATTCAATTTCCTAAGGTCTTATTCTCATATTGTTCAAACCAGGTTTCTTCACTTTGATTCCCCGAATTTTATGGAAATAGCCAGAATTACAGTTAAAACTAGAATTCCTGTCACAAATAGTGCACTTATCTAGGCTTAATTGCGCGTTGGAATTGCGCGCAATTGCCATATCGAATGGCATCCAAAGCACGGCAGGTTCTCCTAGTTACTCATAGCAAACAAATGCAATGTTTCTGCCAATGGACCTCCGGGTTACCCGGAGGTCCATTGGCTGAAACATTGCTTGTGCACAGGCCATATGTACAGAATTTGATAGCTTTACTTGGGCGATAACGCGTACATTAACGCGCATATCAACATGCTATTTGTGCGCATTTCATGACAGGACTTCTAGTTTTAACTGTAGGTGGCCATCGGTAATTCCGACAGCCTGAGAGTAAAAGAGTAAAATCATATCAGAAACATTTTCCCCGTTTCTGCACCGAATCCATCGAATGTTTATTAACAAGTTGGGTGAATATGATTATTCAAAGCTTAAATAAGGTAAATTATGGAAATTATACTTTTACAGTCAATTACAGTTGGCAAATCTGTTTGAAACGGCTTGAGTTGAGCGGCCATCGGTGACGATCGTTTTCTCATACTGGATGTGGAGATAGACTTTGAACTATTATAATGTTTTTTGCTGAAAAAAGCAATTAATTTTCAAAAATAATTGTTGGAAGCTGTCATCCCACTCCAAATAAAGATTATTTAATTGGAATTATGTTTCTAAACGTGCTAATTGTGGTTAAATCGCATGGCCTTCGGTAGCCATCAGTGGTTTGGTTCCATAACAGAAAAAATATGGTCGGTAGGTGGGGATATTTTTTTTTTCTATTTTTTAATTGAATTTGCGCTTGAGTTATTTTTTAGGACCACATTCTTCCAATAGTTGTGACTGAAATATACTGCTTTGATATTCTGTTGAGTCTGAATTTCCAAATTACACCAAAAATGGCAGTTTATCAGCAGACGATTTATTCATGATTGCAGCGAACATTTTGGGTGTAATTTCACAACTGTGGCTCAGTTGGTAGAGGTGCAGGCTGCAAGCCGAGAGGTCCTCGGTTCGAATCCCACCTGCTGCAACTGCGCTGTGTCCTTGGGCAAGATACTTCACCCCCATTGCCCATGTGGGGGCACGGTGGCATTGTGTACTGAGGTGTACTGCACGTTGATGGTGCACCTGTCTTCAACCAATGCTAACCCTGCTTGTGTGGAATCAGTATGTTGGGGAGCTGACAGTTGCTCGTCATTGCTCAGTGGTTCTCTCCGGGTACTCCAGCTTCCTCCACCCACAAAACTGTCGCGGTCATGATTAGCCATTGTGCAGAAATATGTGACCTTAAAACACCAGTAAATAAATAAATAATTCCGCAACTTCAAAATAAAACAGATTCGTAGGTGTCTTGATGATAATATCATCAGCTGTCCTCAGATTCAGGAGTAAAGTCTGCATTCGCACATCTCACTTTATCACTTTAATTAAAATTAGCACACCTCAGCACATGAAATAAATCAAGACTTTTAAGTGATTGTGGTAATGGACTGGTTAAGTACAAATGACTTGCTTATTTACCATGCGTGCGCGGGGAATAATTGGAACTATTCTTGGCACAGTTCATGGGGACATGGAAAATTCAAATAACTGGATAAAAAATGGACGTGTGCAAAAATCTGAAACAAATATTTGTAATTCTCCTATATTTAGTTTTGCTTTTTTTCATTTCTGTGCATTGTGTTTATACAGTGGAGCCCATTAATTGGATATCTCTTAACTGTATATCCCTGTTAATTGAATATAATTTTCAAACACAAAACCATTTACCATACCTTCAGTACAAATTTGATCTGTTAATTGCATATGGGTTGTAGAGTAAACTCTGTTAATTGTAGATAAATTTTTGTAATATATCAAAAAAATTACTGTGACACGCACCAAATTCCCCTTATTTATCAACATTTTGGCCTCACTACATCTAATACAGGCATTTATTCTATTATATCTTGTTTGACAGAGCTCTATGGGCTCTGTCAAACAAGATATAATAGAATAAATGCTCAGTTTACCCCCAGAACACAGGAAACTGACCAAAATCCCTGTTAATTGTATACTCCTGTTAATTGAATTATTTTCACTGGCAAAATGGATATTCAATTAAGAGGATTCTTCTGTACTGTACAAGCAAAGCAATCTGTAATACATATATATACATTTGTGGCTTTGTGCCATCTGCTAAATTGTTTTTACAACAGTGACACGAAAACAATCTGACTAGAAAGTCCGGCCCAATGTTTTGCTGATGACATTGGATACCCTGTTATACTAAAATGAGAGACATTGGATACTCCGTCATACTAAAATTAGACCCCAGGTAGAAAATAAGACTGCAAGAGACCACATGCAAAGAATGGGGGCTAGACCCCCCCTCCCCACCCCCCACCCCCCCCCCCCCCACCTCCAATTGAACACTATCTGTTATATGGGGTATACCAAATAAGCATCCGTAGTTTAGTGTGATATTTTAACTTTAACCCCTAAAATGTCACGTTTAATGCAAAGCACGATACCCGTATTGCGGTCTCACTTTTCTGCAACTAAGGACAAAGAGAACACAATGAAACTACTGGTCCTTAAAACACCAATATACATCCAAACTTTAATATAAATATTTTAATTTTAACCTCTAAAATTCCACTTTTAATGTATAACACGACTTCTGATTTGTGGTCTCAATTTTTGGAAGCAGGGACAAAGCGATCCGCAAGTAAACTATTAATCTTGAAAACTTAAAATAAACACGAAAGTATACGTTATATCATATATAAAATTTATATGGTGGTAATATTTTGATTTTTATCCCTTCTATTTTATGTTTAAAGTTCGATAGAAAATCACATTTGAGGTTTCATTTTCTACCAGGCATAGAGACACCGATTATGCGGAAACCCTTCCCTGAAATTTGCCAATTAAGAGGATTTGCCCTAACGTTATTACGTGTGAATGACAATAAAAAAAACTCCATCCGTCCTTTATTGCAGCTTCAAGAAGAAAATTTCGAAGATTTCAAGCTTCACTTGAAATAAATAGCTTATAATTTATCAACACTCCTCATCATTTACCTGAGCTTAAGATCAGCAATTATAATACTTGGCAGATATAGAGTTTTTCTTTCTACAATGAATTGTGCTACTGTTTTATTTTTAAATTATCAACTCCCCTCATCCTTTACCTGGGCTTGGGACCGATAATTATGCAATTATGCTCTTCAAGTGTTTTCGAAGAAAGATGTTAACCCCCAGAATGTTTCTTGTTTATCTTCTAATCTGAAGAGATTGCATGACATATGTACAAATAAGAGTGTTTCATGGGTATTTTCTTGCGCGCTTGTGCTTGCACAAAACATTTTCTTCTGTTTATTTGAAAACAATAATGTACCGTGCAACGGTCTTGTATCAAACACTTGCGTAGACACTATTTTGAAGGCAAGCTGCAATAGTGACGTCACTGTATGCAAACAGCCAATCACATTGAAGTACAAGTGTAAAACTACAGGGAATACCTCGGCATTTCCCAAGAAAAAATCTCCTGGTTTTAAATAGAAGGAATGCGATTGGTCAAATGTTCAATGTGACTGACCATGCATGCTTTGTTTAATGCAGTACACATGGTTGTGGTTTTTCACCTCAACTTGTTTCTGACAAATTTGAGGTGAACAATGTTCTGTTGTTTTTGTAATCATAGTGACTCAAGACTAACCACTTGAAAAGTTTTGAATGAAAAGTAATCAAGAAAGGTCCCATGGTCTTTGAGGATAGACAGGGTGGTGAAAAAAGAAAGACCCAAATTTAAACCAAAAGTATTCTGCACCAGTGAAGTAAAGTCACTGGGGGTGCGGTGGCGTCGTGGTAACTGGTTCTCGTCAGATCACCAAAGTTAAGCAACGTCAAGCATGGTTAGTAGTTGGATGGGTGACCATTTCAGCGACTAATTCGTGCCCTCACGTTGTGTCCTTGGGCAAGGCACTTTACCCTGATTGCCTACATGGGGGCACGATGATGCTGTGTTCTAAGGCATACTGCATGTCAGTGGTGTGCATGTCTTCAACCAATCTAACCCTGCCTGTGCCGTGGTGCAGAGTTCAGAATTACGATGTTGGAGGGTTGACAGCTGCTTGTTGTTGCTCGGTGGTTCTCTCCGGGTACTCCGGCTTCCTCTACACGTAAAACTGTCACCGACATGATGTGACCCTCTCTGTTAATGTGTCATTAAACCCTAATAAATAAATAAGTAAATTCACTTCTTGTAAATCAGGATAAGCAAGTTGAAATTTGCATATCGGCGTTAAAATGACTTCGGTATACCATTACCATTTATGATTTAATTTGCAGATGACGGTTTTCAACATGGTACAGATTATACATACAAATCAGTGTACAAAAAAAAAACGACCAGCACTATTTGTGTTGTCGTAAAAGTTATCGGTTGTGTGTTTTTTTTTCTGTT
Organism: Pictodentalium vernedei; assembly: GCA_031216915.1. Taxonomy (NCBI): domain Eukaryota; kingdom Metazoa; phylum Mollusca; class Scaphopoda; order Dentaliida; family Dentaliidae; genus Pictodentalium; species Pictodentalium vernedei. Next base: position 32,096,088 of record CM062288.1, on the reverse strand, counting down.
TCTTTTTCAATTTCAATAAATAAATCGTTGGGGTCAGGGCGCAAAATTAGGGTCGGTCGGGTAACCGGAACCATACCATTATTTTTTTTTAGCCTTAAATTCAAATTAAATGTACAGAAATTATACACCAAAATGAAGGTTGTGATGTATAGAAGACATAAAATATATGCATTCAACTCACAGAGTTGATGGCAGGCACCAGTGGTTCCTGTAAGTCTGCTACTGTATTCGTACCAGGGTCTATAGACAACTCGCTCCAGAGACAACTCACCCTGGGACAAGTCACCCCAAGTGAGACAAGTGGGACCAATTTTGAATGAGATAACTTGCCCCAAATTTTTAATATCTTTTCTCGGACAGGTTTTTCACTCCAGACAAGTCAACCCGAATTTTTAAAATTAAATAGTATTTTTACTTACATTTTTCAGACTTCAGAATTTTTTGATGACTGTCCACAACAATGTCTTTTCACAACTGAATCCTGATTTCCACCAGTGTATAAACCTTTGTTTTGTCAGATGTTTTGTTATCAAATGTTATTAAAAATGATTAATAGATTCTCAGTTGTTCTTTTGTGTTGGTATTGTTTCAACAGGCAGGCGATGTGTAATCAATGATCACAGCCCATTAGATCAATGAGTCAATGATCAAGAATCACAAACACAAGCTGAGTTTGGTTTACTGAAACCTCTTTAGAAACATCACCGGAGTAAAAATTAATGGAAATGATCCCTCAAATGCTAAGGCCAAAAAAAAATTAATGGTTTGTTCCTGTTACATAGCAGAAAAAAGTGGGTCGGTAGGTTGGCATATTTTTTTTTCTCTATTTTTTTTACCTTGAATTTGTGCTTGAGTTAATTTTTAGGACCAAATTCTTCCAACAGTTGTGACTGAAATATACTGCTTTGATATTCTGTTGAGTCTGAATTTCAAAATTACTTTATTTGCAATTGCAGCGGACATTCCACAACTTCAAAATGAAACAAACTCGGAGGTGTCTTGATAATATTTTAGTCAGCTGTCCTCAAATTCAAAAGTGAACTATCATGGAAAGTGTTAAAATTAGCACATCTCAGCACATGAAATAAATTGACAGTTTAAATGATTGTGGTAATGGGCTGGTACAAGTATCTTGGCAGAGGAAGCACAAATGACTTGCTTTTGTTTATTTGAAAACAATAATGTAACTTGCGTCAATCTTGTATCAAACACTTGCGTGAACACTATTTTGAAGACAAGATGCTATCATGATGCCACCGTGTGCAAACAGCCAATCACTTTGAAATAGAAGTGTAAAACTGCAGGGAATCTCTTGGCATTTCCCAAGAAAAAAGTTTGTGGTTTTAAATGGCAGGAATGCGATTGGTCGAATGTTCAATGTGACAGACTACGCATGCTTTGTATAATGCAGAACATATGGTTCTGGCTTTTCACCACAACTTGTTTCTGACAAATTCGAGATAAACAATGTTCTATCATTTTTGTAATAATGGTGAGTGTCCAGACTAACCACTTGAGTAGTTTGGAATGAAAATTAATAAAGAAAGGTCCCATGGTCTGTGAGGGAAGTAGACAGGGTGGTAAAATGGGAAAGACCCAAATTTAAACCAACAGTAGTATGCACCAGTGAAGTAAATTCACTTCTTGTATACCATGATAAGCAAGTTGAAATTTACATGCCAGAGCTAAAACGACTTCGGTATACCATTACCAATTATGATTTAATTTGCCGGTGACGGTTTTGAACATGGTACAGATTATATATATAAATCGGTATACCAAAAAACTGCCCAGCACTGTTTGTGTCGTTGTTGTAAAAGTTGGCATCTGTGTGTTTTTTTTTTCTGTTTCTTTTTCAATTTCAGTGAAAAAAAGCATTAGGATCAGGGTGCAAAAATAGGGTCAGTCGGGTAATCGGAACCAACCAATTTTTTTTTTTTGCCTTATGAACTAGAAAAAACCTGCACTCCACAACCAGTGAAGGTATCAGTAGCACACTAGATGAAATCTGTCCTAAGCAAACGGTAAAGCCTCTGACAAATAGAATAACCCAAAGAACACTCCAAATAATTAAACAAAAAGGGAAAGCTTTCCGGGCTTACCAGTCAAGAGAATGATCAAATAAAAAAAACTCAACTCAGAACCGTGTATAATCGCCTACACAGAGAGATCAAAAAGGCTTTAACTAACGACAATCGCCTGAGTAAATAAGTTTGTCCCAGATAACAACTCAGTTTTCAATGAACTCAACTTCTAACAAATGCCTGAAAATGGGGACGATCATGGATTAACCGATTCAGTAATCCTAGAAGAGATCATTTATTTACTATTTCATTTCATATCAATGAATAAAAAAAACGTATTTTGATAACCAGTCTCCTGTTATTTTTGTGTCGCCACCCCACGAAGTGGGGAGCGACATATAGGGATTACTTTTGTCATCTTGCGACGTCCGCGTCGTCTGTGTCGTCGTCCGCGTCACACTTTCTCTTATCCTCCACTCCTCTTTAACCTATGAATGGATTTTGATGAAACTTTCAGTGATTCTTTATCACATAATGGCATTGTGCACCTCCTATTTTATTTTTTGATCCGCTGTATTTTTTCCAGAGTTATGCCCCTTTTCCACTTAGAATTCTGTCTGAAATATTAAAATATAGTGCAGGCGACACACGTCTTCCATGGAAGACTCACATCTAAGTTTTATACCCATTTCCATTGGAAAAGGTGGGGGACGAGTTGTCTGAAAAGGTGGGGCAAGTTGTCTCAAAAGGTGGGGGTGAGTTGTCTCAAAAGTTGGTCCGAGTTGTCTCACTTGGGGCGACTTGTCCTAGGGCGAGTTGTCTCATCCCCTGTACCAGAACTGATAATAAAATAATATTTTTATACTGTACCAATGACCCAGACATAGCTGGTGCTAACTCTTAAAATATAGGGCCAAACACAAATTTTGCCCCCCAATCCCCAAAATTTGCATCTAAAACTAAAGAAAACATGTCCTGAAAGGCCCTCCACACTTCGCCCCTACTGCGCATGCGCAGTGTCAAGGACGTTCCGAAATTGGCGCCATTTATCATTCTAAGTTTGGCCCTTCATCAGTTAACATCTGACTGATCTTTGTGCTTTTAAATCTCAGTTTTAATGATGCCAGACACATAAATATTAGTGAAATGGTGATTCTAAGGAGGATAGAGAAGGAGGAGAGGAAAAGAATGTGTGACAGAATATTATCAGGGCTGTAACTTAAAATTTTTTAATGAAATTATGTTAAGTTACCTATTTTCAAGGCAGCAGCCATTTTGTTGTCATTCTGATTATTTAGTTACACTGTTTTTTCAAGTGTTTTCCTCTCTCCCTGTCCTTTAAGTTCCCCCTTGCTATTCTCCCATGCTTTTGGCATAGTTTCTGTAATTATTATTACTAAAATTTCTTGGGAGTTTTAGATGAATAACAGAATGAATTCTGTTCTTTCCCCATGTTTACGTCTTCACCTACGGGTGGTTAGGCGTTGTGTTCTGCATCTACCATCTGATGTTCTGCAGTTTCTTCCCTGGAAGTCTCTGTTTTGCATCAGATAGTGTATTTTTGGTATCTGATTTCGGGCCTGGGTGCCTGGAGTCTTATTTTAGTGTTTTTACACTCATTGTTTACATTTACAACAGCCCTCTGTGTGAGGGGGGGATTTCTAAAAAATAATATCTTTATGTTATTTTAATCATAACTAGATACATTATTATTGTTCGTAAGTGTTGAATAAATTGTTTAAAATATTTTTAAAATTTTTGTCCACACTTAGGCTTGGGATCCATTGGGGCTCAACGTTACTTTTCAGAAACTTGGGCTGTTCTGAAAAAATATTTTTTCAAAATATTTTGATTTCAATTATTTTTTCTATATTAATGGATCATATTATTATTATGTATTTTGATTGCCAGGGGTTAGTGCGAGTACCAGGACTTGTTTTCTTTTCACATTGAAAGGATATTGATCAATTGTTTTAAGAGGAAGTCTTCCTCTGACTTTATTATCATTCTATATGTGGTCAGTGTACTCGCATTAACTCCTGTTCTGTATCGTATGATTTCGATGACAATATGGGAAGCGTATGTCACGGTATGTTGTTGGGGATTTGGACACTCCGGTCCTTTCCCCGCAGGGTCACTCTACTTTATCAATTTCTATTTCAGACGATCAAGATTAGGGTGATGTATCTGTGATGTCTTCCAACAGTGTGCCTCCGTCGTCACAATTAATGAAGGGCTAGCGGAAAAGTGCTCATGTAATACGCCAATTGCCTAAGAGGACCCTAGTAGGTTCGACGGCCTTTGACGTCCGCTAGCTCGCCCGGTGTAGCGTCCATTCACCGAATGGTTCGACAGCCGGGTTCGTCCGTTGCGGTCTAGAAGGAATTTTGGGGTGATGCGAGCACTATAAAATTAACTTAATGCACACCCAGTGACGGCGGATCGGAAGGAGAATGGAGGAAGCCTTTTAGTCCGGTTCATAGCTCGTTCCGGTCCATCCGGACGGCAAGCGAGAGAGGCCCCTCTCTTGTTCAACAACATCTGGCCCCAGATGTTGTGGTACAAAATGTGTCGCTAGCGGAGCATACGTCCGTCGCTCGGGACGCTCCGTTGTATAGGCAGTCCGCTGAGACTGCTAAGGCTTCCTCTTCTCGTCAGCGCACACGACCGCACCTTGGCTGCGTGACCGCCGATATATTACCAGCTTCGCCGATCAAGGATTCTTCGGCGACCAGGTCACACCATCCGGCAGCCAGGGATTCGAGACCGATGGACTCCGGACGTTCGCATAGGAAAAGTATGCGGGAGCCATCTGATGCGGAGCTGCCCTCGGCGAAGCAGCGATAGACTGCGCCTCCGCAGGTCTTGACGCCGGACATTCTTGTGCACATAGCACAGCTTATCGCAGCATCCCAGCAGCCGACAGAACGGTGTCGGATCGAGAATTATCCGACAGCGCTGGGTCGGTAGCCGGGGACTCGAGGCCTGCAGACTCCGGACGTTCGCATAGGAAGTGTGCGGGAGTCAACGTACACGGAGCTTCCGGCGGCAATGCATCGTAAGTCCGCTACTGCACAGGCCTCGGGAACGGACGTGCTTTCCTTAATAGCACAGTTTATCGCAGCATCCCAGCATCAACTGAATCTGTCGCATATATTTTATCCGACGATGCTGGGTCGGGACGCTCCGCGGAAGCGGGTACGGACGTCCGAAAGTTTCATCCGGTCCGACGGGATACCGAAAGGGATTCGGAGGATTTCAAGCTTTCCCTTTCGGAACAACATATGCTGCGATGCCGGATAAGAAACTGATAGCGTCGGTGGACTTAGAAATTTTTGGTTCGGTTCAGGGACATCGTCCCTCAGTTCCGACATAGTCCAATAATGTCACACAAACTTTCGAATTATTGAACGACGCTATATATATTATTATTTTATGCTTGCTATCCAAGCATTTCTGGTTTCTTGTTCGAAGAGTTATGGAGATGTCTTTCAAAAGTGTGCCTCTGTCGTCATAGTTAATGAAGAGTTAGCGGCAATAAGTGCTCATGGAATATGTCTATCGCTTACGGAGTGACATTCGCTAGCTCACCCGGTGTAGCGTACATTCATCGAATGGTTCGGCTACCGGGTTCGTCCGTTGCGGTCTAGGAAGGAGATTTGGGTGATGCGAGCACTTTAATTACTTTAGTACTCACCCAGTGACGGCAGATTGAGGACAGATCGGAGGAAGCCTGTTAGTCCGGTTCCTGGTTTGTCCAGGTCCGTCCGGGCTGTGAGCGAGAGAGGTTCCTCTCTCGCCCAACAACATAGGGGACCGCATGTTGTGGTTCAGATATTTTACATTCGGAGCATATGTCCGTTGCTCGGGGCGCTCCGTTATATTGACAGTCCGAGAGACTGTCTTTAATGCTTCCTCATCCTCACAGCAGGGCACACGACCGCACATTGGCTACGTGACCTCGAGTATCCGATCAGTTTCGGCATTCAGTGATTCCACGGCGAATAGGTTGTGCCATCCAGTAGCCAAGGGACACGAGGCCTATACACTCCGTTCGCTCGCATATTGGAAGTATGCACGGGGTAACGATCACGGAGCTTCCAGCGACAATGCATCGTAAGACCGCTTCTCCTCAGGCCTCAGTGACGGACGTGCTATCCGAGTTAGCACAGTTGTTTCGCAGCATCCCAGCAATTGACAGTTTCTCGGTCGAATCAGGAATTATCCGACGGCGCTGGGTCGGTGCGGTCCGCGGTTGCATCAGCTACGGACGACCGAACGCTTTATAGGGTCCGACAGGATGGCGAAAGGGATTCGAAAGATTTCGAGTTTTCCCTTTAGTAGTATCGGAAGATGCCTTTCATATCTTCTGGCATTATCTTCCAGTGATTATTATTTCGGACTTCATTGCTGCGATCTTGGATAAGAGACTTATAGCGTCATTGGACTCGGGTTTTTCGATCGGTACAGGGACATTGTCCCTGACTTACCGGCGCAGTCCAATATTGTCATTACAACATGTGTTTTATTTTTCGACGCTATATATATATATATATACAAGCCTGCTACTAAGCATGATAGTTTAGTTTCTTGTCCGCGTTGCTCATTTCTGCCATTTTCTCATTTTTACAAATAGTTTATTTTGGCAGAGCAGGGCATACCGAGAGTTCATATGCGTCTAGACGGTGTGATTAAAGACTGCATATATTCTTTTTCGCCGTTTATGTCTTTTCCAATTTCAATGTTGGGAACGACATTATGTATACTAGACTTAACTTAGACGCTTTATTATACGTAATCCGCCTTACTGAGGCATTATCATTACGTCTTCAAGAAAAGATTTACGGGATATTATTCTCAATGTAATTTCTTTTGAGGGCAGTAGTTTGTTCACGTATAACTCAGCCCTTCAGTGGCTGATTGGAGTTGGTTAGACGTGACGCTGCCCTAGCTACATCCACATGCGTGGATAGTAAGGTTAAGAACTCTCTCAGAGTCGCTTCGTTCTCGGAGGAGCTTCTCTTCGACGGCAACTTTCCGGCAATCCGTGAATTGCTCGATTTATACGTTCTCTTGTCTATCTAGTGTTACAAGAGATTCAGACTGGGGCAAACATTCGGTGGTTGACTCAGAGAGTGCCGCCGCAGTTGCCGGACCCGAGTGTGGCTGTTATGACGGTTGCCAGTCAAACAGATTGGGATATATACTGATCCCTACGGATTCGAAGTGCCAGGGTCTTTGGGTTCCGCAGTCTTTTAGCTATCAGTTTAACTTCCGCGGAATAATGTTTTTTAGGCTTGCTTTATGTCATTGCATGAACATTATTCAGAAACGCATGCCCAAATTCCTGTCCTTTAATTCGACAGTAGTGGCGTATCTCCGGAACCAGGGAGGCACTCTTTCGTTTCCGTTATTCAATTTAATGGAAAGAATCCGTCTGTTGGTTATAGTACACCAAGTTCAGTTTTGGTCCGTCATATTCCGGGTCGTCTGATTGTTTTATCGGACTCCCGTTCTCTTACGGGTCGCTTGTTGCTGTCAGAATGGACTCTCAACAAACAAGTATTCAATCAGATTTGCTATCTATGGGAGCGCCCAATGATGATTTATTTATGACACAGCTTGCTAATCAATTGCAGACGTATGTGTTGACTTGTCCAGATCTCTGAGCTAATAGTGTTAATGCTCTATTGATCTATAGGACGGAATGATAGGATACGCGTATCCTCCGGCGCTGTTGTTTTAGCAGGTATTGCTAAGATAAACAACCACAATACATTTCTGTTGATAGCATCTCTATCTTCACAGAGATCATGAGTAATTTACTCTCTTGTCTACTGTGGGTCTTAACGTGAAATCTTCCTCTATGTGAGGATCTTTTTTCACTGGGTAAATCGTGTCATCTTTATCACAACCAGCAAGGTCGCAACCTTCATGTATTCCGTTGTGTGGTCCGTATTGCATTGTAAGCACTGTACTGGACGAGCTTTGGACGCGATTTCTTACTATAGGAGATCCTCTTCTTCGCTATTCTATGCGACTAAAGTGGAGGCTCTTCCGTCGTGGTGTAGGGATCATTATGTTCATATTGTTGATCCCTCCATACTACTCATTGCTATTTTTTAGTATACTTGTTTCACAAGATCTACTGCAGCCTGTTATTATTTAGGTTATAGGTTTATGTTACCTCATACCTATGCACTCTACGATAGTTTACAATTGAGTCTTTTGTCTCTTTATCTAAGTCAGTTAGTAACTTTTTGATAAATAGACTTAGAATCTTTAGATTAAATTCCTATACGGATTGTAACTTCGGTTCTTATTTAGCTAAGTAATCATTTGAGCCTCTGGAAACAGTAGTTTTCAAATTCTGACCTTTTAGACAGTAATTCTGTTGGTTTCTCTTTTACTGTAGAGTCAGTGAGTTTCATGCACTATCGATGGATGATTTTCACTTTCATAGTTTCGGAATCAATACTTCCGTTACTATTTAGGTTGGATTGTTGCATAAGAGTTAGGCTCCTATTATCCGGAACCTATTATTTTAAGGTCATTCCGTCTTCGTATGGGCATAGGCCTTTACTCTTTCCGGGTACAGTTTATGTATTTATAAACAGATATCTGTTTATTACAAGGGCGTAAGCTTCTTCTGTCTTTGAAGTCTAGTAGAAGGACGTTATGCTCCATTTTATTGTTAATGGATTCTATTAACTATCGGTACTGCTTATGGTATATCATTGACTTAGCAGTTGTGCTTAAGATTTCGGCTCATGAAGTAAGAGTTCTTCTACTTCTTGGGCTTACATTAATAGTGTCGCTATTATAGATTTTTGAAGGCCGCTCATTGCGCTCAGCCATCCACATTCATGAATTTTATCTTAGAAATATCGAGTCAATTTCTGGAGGCCTCTTTTGTTAGGTCTATTATCTACTGCTCAGAATGTCATTCACTTAACAGTTGCTACTATAGCTAGGTAGGCTGTCTGTTTCGGCAGTGTCTCCGTTCGGCTGCCCTCTTCGCTCTGGGCTATTTGACCCAGGGCAAGAAAAAGGGGGGGGGGGAGGGTGTTCCCTTGGGTCACCTGTTTTACTATGAAAACAAGGGGATACCTCCTCCGGAGTTAGTAATTCTGAGCTGTTATTGGGATGGTTGTTTAGTGAGAAGTTTAAGTTTATAAAATTCATTCAAGTCTTAGTTTTTAAAGTATTGCTTTTGAATATTGCATATGTCAACGGACATGATTATGCAATTCTCACACACTTTTAGGAGTATAAGAGTCTCTATTCTCTAGACTTACTTTATTATTGGCTTACTTTAAAAATTATTAGTATAAGGATTATATTGGATATTTATAGAGTACATGGATGTATGAAGCTCAATTTTGGAAGGTGTTGTATCTCTCTAATTTATCATAAATAAGAAAAATACATGTAAGGCCTATTACTTCTTTTCCCTACAGGGGATGACTCTATTTTATTTTATTGAGCGTATTCCATTTTGCTCTATGTCCTTGGCCCTCCAGCCTTTTTACTATTCAGCTATGTCTGGGTCATTGGTACAGTATAAAAATGTTAAAAAATTTATAGTAATTTATATATTTTTTATACTTACCAATGACCCAGACGGGGATGGCCCTCCCAGGAGTTGGGAACTCTTGCCTCCCCGCTGAGTACATAGCGCTTACCAGGCACTGGTTATTAGAATGATAAATGGCGCCAATTTCGGAACGTCCTTGACACTGCGCATGCGCAGTAGGGGCGAAGTGTGGAGGGCCTTTCAGGACATGTTTTCTTTAGTTTTAGATGCAAATTTTGGGGATTGGGGGGCAAAATTTGTGTTTGGCCCTATATTTTAAGAGTTAGCACCAGCTATGTCTGGGTCATTGGTAAGTATAAAAAATATATAAATTACTATAAATTTTTTAACATTTCAGACAAACACCTCATGGTCAAATGTGCTTCAGATATCCATGAACAAAGCTAGGACATCAAAATTCTTCAAAATGCATCGACAGCTGCATGGGGGTAAATTCCCAAACTGTTGGCTTTGTTTACATTGGGGGGTGTGGGGACTTTTTGTTGAAAGTACATTTCGCCGGAAGAAAATTTATGACAGTTCGCCAAACTTTTGAACATCTCGTCGTGAAAATTTGGACAGTTTGCCAGAATTTTGGATGTTTCAAAGGAACTTTGGACACCTCGCCACAAAAAAAGACACGTCACTGGAAAATATCAGACAGTTCACTGACAGTAATTTTTTCGGCGAAATGTCATATTTATGGCAAAACATTTTTTTGAGAATTGTATTTTAAGGAACAAACAAACAATAACACTATGTACACACAAGTACATTTTATATTGTTTTTTTATCAGATTTTTCAAACTACATCTTTGCAAATAGTAAAAAAAGAGAAAAACATTAACCACTATTCAAGTACATCTTTTCAAACTCTACAAAACGGTAAAAAACACATTATTCACAATAAAGTAATAATTTTACTCAAAATAACCAATTACTCAAAACAATTATGTGATGAATCGGTTTATATTAGTAAAGGTGACCAATTAGGTATTAATTGAAAGTTTATAAGAACGTAAATTTCTAAGCTGACTTCACATGCTAAATATCACAAACACAGTTTTGGTACAGTGGAACCCTGTTAATTGAATAGCTACTTTGCAAATGAAAATTATTCAGTTAACAGGAGTATTCAATTAACAGGCATTGTGTCACTTTCCTGTGTTCTAGAGATAAATTTAGCATATATTCTATTATATCTTGTTTGACAGAGCTTTATGACCAATTAGGTATTAATTGAAAGTTTATAAGAACATAAATTTCTAAGCTGACTTCACATGCTAAATATCACAAACACAGTTTTGGTACAGTGGAACCCTGTTAATTGAATAGCTACTTTGCAAATGAAAATTATTCAATTAACAGGAGTATTCAATTAACAGGCATTGTGTCACTTTCCTGTGTTCTAGAGATAAATTTAGCATATATTCTATTATATCTTGTTTGACAGAGCCTTATGAGCTCTGTCAAACAAGATATAATAGATTAAATGCCTGTATTGGATGTACTGCAGCCAAATAGGTCTATAACAAAGGAAAATTGGGGAGAGTCGTGGTAATTTCTTGACAGGTTACAAGATTTTTTATTCAATTAACAGGAGTTTACTCTATAACCTATATTCAAGTAACAGGTCAAATTTGTACTGGAGGTATGGTAAATGGTTTTGTGTTGGGAAATTATATTCAATTAACAGGGATATACAATTAAGAGATATCTAATTAAGTGGGCTCCACTGTACTTGTGTTTTTTTTAATAATATGGCACAGATAACAATACATGTAACCATAGGTTTAGGTATTTAAGTTGTTTTCTAGATAAAAAGCCTAATTGGAATAATAAATACCCCGTTCTGCATCAAACTATAATATGAGACTCTAAAACTAACCAGAAGGATCCATATTCCATAACACATTTTGTTTTGGAGGCAGCACATGTCAGGATACCCAGTTAGAGAATTTTAGCTTACCCACACCCCCTCCACCCCTCAGCCACCTCATGCTCACACAAACACACACCTTATACTCACTGTTTTCTTATGACAGAAATATCAGAGTTGAGAAACACCAGCCAGGTAGGCCTATAACGATTTTAAGGAAACATTTCCAGACCTTCAGATCAGTCTAATTGGGGCACTTTGGCAAATATGGATGTGGCCTGCATGGTTGGGTATGTTCTTCTTCTTGGCATCTGTTTTAGGTTTTAGGTCCCTGTCTTCAAATGATAATTTACAACCCCTTGTTATAGGTCTTCATCATTATCACTGGTTCCCACCACCTTCGGCATAAGTTTACTCGACTAACTCGTGAAGGCTTTTTAGTATCCTAGTGTCGAGCCAAAGACCTATCTGAATGTTAATTGCCTTTACTGAGAAATGCCAAACATAAATATAATAGATCTCAAGCTTTAAGTGCATGATCATATAGAATTCGCCACAGAAAAGTAATCGCCACCGACAGTGTCGTATACAACATTGCTTTTCTATGGTGAACTCTGGGTTTTTAAAAACAAATTATTTACCTGTTGCATTATTTGATTCTAAGGTAAGCTCTAAGCTATATTGCGAGTATCAGGGAAAACTGGCCAAACGAAATATTGTAAAAACACTGCAAAACTTTGGAAAAGGTTCAAACTCTGCATAATTTGGGCACAATTGACTTATTTGGGCACAACGTTTACCGTTGTTAGTTGGAAGAATTTAAAGGCCTGAACATTTCAACTGTATATCCTAAATACATTTCCGTACCATAAGTTAAAACTAGAAGTCCTGTCACGAATAGTGCGCTTATCTAGGCCTAATTGCGCGTTGGAATTGCTCGCAATTACCATATCGAATCAGATACAAACAGGGATTTTTCTACCCTTTTTGGGAAAGGGTCCAGGGGCCTTTCTAATTGGGAAAATTAGCGTCGCAGAGGCCAAAATTGGGAATTTATCTGAACGATTATCAACAAGAAATATATAAACTTACTAGCATATCCTTGTGAGAAATCAGTCTATTAATCAATGAAAACCTGTTGTATAATTGTATTTACCCATTGGCTGCTTAGAATTATTAAATTGTACTGGTGATTAATCAATCCTAGTGATGAAAAAGGATTGGTTAATGATCACGCATATACATAAGTCCCCCACCTAAGCAAGCCAAGTTCAGTCAGCAGGAGTACTTGGCCTGGTGGACGGTTTGGGTAAAATAATTGTGGACGGTTCGTTCTGGGGACGAAAGTCGATTTAGGTTTCATGGCATCAGTCAACAGGAGTATCAGACCTGGGGAACGGTTTGAATAAAATACAGGTTACCAGACAGGATTTCAGACGCGAGATGAACCTAAAAATAGGTACCGTGCTTTAAGAAGCACGGAACTCGCCTGTAACAAAATTTAGGTACATTCGTGAGCCGTTATAGTTGATAGCAATGCATTTTGTCACTTTGACTCATGCACTGCGAGTCGCGTCATTCAGTTGTGATTCTATGCACATCAAGGGAGCTAATTTAGAGTGGCGATTCTAGGAACACACTGTCAAGGACGCTCCTTGACACTGTCAAATGGTTTAAAAACAACACAAGTGAATACCCTTCGTACTGGAACAATTCACACTGCGAAGTCCACTGGCAAATATTATTCGGTGCTGGTCACTTAAAAATAATCGACTGGTCACACAGAAATGAATTCTCAACTGCCGTGAATTGGGAATTTTTGGGAGCAAATTGGGAAAAAAAGTGACTATTTTCGATTGGGAATGGGGCCGATATTCGGCCCCTCTCGTCGGTCAAAAAAACCCCTGACAAAGCATGGCAGGTTCTCCTGTTTACTCATAGCAGACACATGCAATGTTTCAGCCAATGGACCTCCGGGTTACCTGGAGGTCCATTGGCTGAAACATTGCTTGTGCACAGGCCATATGCACAGAATTTGATAGCTTTACTTGGGCCATAGCGCGTATATTAATGCACATATCAACGTGCTATTTGGGCGCATTTCATGACAGGACTTCTAGTTTTTACTGTATATAGACAGATTCTACTTCATTTTATAAAAAATATATTGTCACTGTTGGTAAGAAATTATTAGGATATTTATGGGGTGGTAAGATAAAGTTACATTTTGTTAGTTTAACACAAACTTCGGCGGAGTATCTTTTTTTCAAACTTTGATGTTCTGGTGAACAAGCTTTTCCGGCGAAAAGTCCTGGATCCTTTACATTGTAGGTTCTTTTCGATTTCCTGTCAAGGTCATCAGATGGAAAAGATATCGATATACAGAGCCATCTAAAATCAAATAATGAGAAAGAACGCCTTAATGAGCATACCATTCTTATATAGAGACTGCACATTTGCCATATTCTGTGCAAGGTATCATGACATCTGGTGAAATTTCCTAGAATTACGATTTTAATTTTCAATGGAAATTCATGGTATTGAGTGATTTCCACATGTCCATCGAACATGGAATCCATCTTCAATAAAAAATGCAGACAGCATTGTCTTTTTCCCAAATGAAGTCCTATCGATGCTTCCTAAAGTGTTTTGAATGCCTAGCTTTGTTATTGGATATCTGAAGCACGTTGGTCATGAGTTGTTCTCCAGAAATATTATTTTATTATGAGATCTGGTACGAAAACAGTAGCAGACTTGCAGGAATCAGTGGTGCCTGCTGTCAACTCTATGAGTTGATTACATAAATCTTTCGTGTTCTATACCTCCCAACCTTCATTTTGATGTATAATTTGTGTATATTTAATTTGAATTTATGGAATATCAGAGGTGGAAATTTCAAAGTAAACAAACTTCTCTTTAACCCCTTTTGTCCTGAAAACTTAAAGTGCTACATGCATATAAATGTAAATTGCAAATGTTAAGGTGCTATATAAGTAAAGGAAATTTGTTCACTTTGAAAATGTTGCACATTTTAGAGGACTTCCACCCCAAGCATTTGTGTCTGGGTCCTATTTTACCAGTAAAAAAGAGCTTGTTTACCACAGTAAACAAGCACACTTTCACCTCTTGGGGTTCTCACCGGGGCAGTTTGCAAATACTTAATGTTTTGTTCTCAGAAATTTTGAATAATCGCCTTTGGAAAATGTATCTGGCTGCAATTTAGTAGTAATTCACCATCCAGTATCCATCTACTATATAGTTCTGTCAGTTGAATAAATTATAATTTCAAGCAATTCGAGACCGAGAGTGCTGCTATAAAAGATAGAATTTGACTTTGATATCTCATAAAGTTCTTATTTGTTTGATGCAAATGCTTGTACTGCCAAATACATCTTCCTAAATGCAAATGCAATGTGTGCGTTGTTATATTTGTATAATTAAAACCGAAACTGAAAACCTCACTCTTTCAATGAAACCGGAACCAACATGGAATCTGAAAAGCGCTCATCTCTAATTCCAGGATGCCTAAATGTGTTAGCTGACTGTACCAGAAGGAAAAGATTCTCTCGTCCCAAAGGGACATAATTTCTGACACATTCATTGACTACATCATTTGATTTCCTCTTGCCATTTTGGGTAAAGGACCTGGTCTCAGGAAATTTAAATGAGCATGTTCCATCGGGGAGCATTTTATGACGAAACTGAACAGAAGCCCTTTTTGGTTTATTATGCCCCTGACCTCCAAAGGCGGATTCGGGGGTATCTAGTGAAGCCCTCTCTCCGTCCATCCATCTGTCTGTCTGTCTGTACAAACATTTTGCATTGTAATTTCAAAGCCATCGCTCGGATTTGGATCTCCTGTGGTATGCTTATATATAGACCTCCATGGAGGAATGGATATGCACATGAATGTGTTCCGTCCAATAATTTTTCCCTGAGTTATGGCCTTTTTTCGACTAAGAAAATTTTTCTATTTTTCTATTTTCACTCTTCCCACTCAGAAAATTTTTCTGTACCATGATACCTTCAAGGCGACTTTGAACTTGCATATGTGTCGGGGGCATTGGCCCACACTTTGTGTTGCCCTTGTTACATTTGGTACAGGCTCTCACATAACTTTCTAGGTTGGAATCTAACCCCGGCCAATAATACCTAGCTTTAATTTTTTCGAAAGTAAGGTTAATCCCTTGATGACCAACAGGGGGAAGATCATGCTTTGAAGAGAAAATCTTAAAATGCCAAGGATGCATGGGATGAAAAACCTCAAAGACTAAGGACTAAGAAATTTAAAAGTCTGTTTCTCAGGCATAGTCCTTATGGCAGCTGCATGCTCTCTTTTGAAAACCAATGCAAACTTAAAAAAATGAAAATTATATGGTTTATGTCTGATTTTTTACCCAGGTTAATAATTTGTCCCATGAGTGTAACAAGGCTTTGCAGTGCTATAGCATTGCAAAGCCTTCTTGCACTCAAGGAACAAAATACACCACCACCAATGCTATTCTGTAGATTATGAGGCCTAAAACAAACCAAGAACATGAACTTTTGATAGCAAAGAAATAAATAAAAAAATCGAAATCAAAAACTGCCTGCCCACATGCACTTTTACAAAAAATAGCCCGAGAAACAAGATCTTCTATGTCGGGCCTAACTGACCTTGTTTTCTCTTTTTGTAGAATAAGTTTCTGTGCACTGAAAATCTTTCCATATGATTCCAAGACCATTGTGATTCTGAACTTCATCATGGAAAGAGTTTCTTGAGAAAGAGATTTCCCAGGCAAGAACTCTGTTTATTCCTGACCACTTGAAGATATTTCTAAGTCACAGTCAGGCATGCCACTGTTTTTTCTAACTTGTAGATCACTCCAAGCCACAACACCAATAAATGTAGATATTATTTTTTTTTTTTTTATCTCTGGCTCTGTTCTATTTTCATCGGGATGATTTTTAAATCCTCCAGGGCCAAATTGTTTTGTGTGAAGATCACAACCTGTATTTGAGACAAGTAGATCAAGGGGGCTAACTCTATTGCCTGAATTATCAAAAACTTTTTTGTATCTTGAAATCATGTGTATTTCTGATAATGTTTCAATTTTTGCCTTATTTCGACTGCAAGGTATGGGAATATAGCATCATCAATTTCTTGATGGTACCTTGAAATCATCGTTTATTTCTGCAATTTTTGTCTTTTTTCTCCTGCAGTGTAGGGCAATATAGCATCTTCTATGTCAATGTTTTTTTCCACCATTTTTGTCTACTCTCCTACTGCATTGGTTACACCATATCAGCTTGTGATGTTGAAAAAACAATTGCTTGGGTGTATTCTCTCATGCAAAGCCCTCTTGGAAGCTCAGCTGTATATTTAACCCTTTACCTAACCTGAAAAGCAGACGACACTTGCAAAAATAATTCTTGAATAACTAATTCTTTTCATTTTTTGTCTCAAAAACATTGGTTATGACCCCTCGTTGGAACGAGCTCATCGAGCTCATTCCAACGAGGGGTCATAACCTATGTTTTTGAGACAAAAAATGAAAAAAATAATGAAAATTAATTGGCGATTTTTTAGAATAGCGCTGGCCGGTTTTGGCCGTTACGTTAGGTAAAGGGTTAATGCCAGACACTTCCCATGGTGTACCACCACTTTTGTCTAAACTATATATTATTATTGTTTCTCATGCCCTCCCACATGGCCATTTGGCTGCTGCATGCACACTTTTTATAACCAGTTAAATTGTGTACATCTGATATTTTACCCAAGTTAATAAAATTGATAAATTTGTCCCTTGAGTGCAACAAGGATTAGCATTGCAAAGCCTTCTTGCACTAAAGGGATGAAATACACCACCACACATGCTATTCTATAGATTATGAGGCCTAAAACGTAAAACAAACCAAGAGTATGAACTTTTGATGGCAAGAAATGGCAAGAAATAATTACAAAAATAAAAAATAAAATAAAAAAGTGTTTACAAAAATTGCCCTGAGAAACAAAAGAACTACTTTGTAGGGCCTAACTGTTACTTGTTAGTGACCTAATATGGTATATGCAGTGTTTTTTAATTCTCTTTTGGGTGAGTGTGAAGCTCGAACCAAAAATAGAATTCATTGACACCATATATACCATATTACAGTTTACTGGTGAGTCACCAACAAAATGTGTAATAAATATATCTTACCGACTAGTTTTTTCAAATTGTATATACTGAATTAGCAATAGCAACAGTATGTAAAGGATTTGAAATGACCCTAAACGATTGACTGTTCATGTGGTTTTGGGATGGCTTACCCAATGTTCGGTAACATAAAAGATCTCGGCTAACCACTTCTTTATCATTAACAAATGTTCACATAGTGTGTGGAACTGAAATATATTTTCCATATCAGAGACCAGTCTAAGGGGGAATTTTAGGGAGACTTTATGTCACCCTCCAGAAAAAATAGGGAGACTGCAGTCAAGTAGGGAGACTTCATAGGCAAGTGGGGAAAATTAAGAATATGTATGTACTATCCCCTGCCGCCCCTTCATATTTTCAGCTCGTGGTCCTCCATTAATAGTCGCGTGACAACCATAAGGTTCTATCTTCTAGTAGAAGATAGAACCTTATGGTTCTCACGCGACGTTAAATGCCTGGTTAATCCAGGTCCAGTTGTCCATGATGCATCTATGCCAGGTTAAAAAATCACAAAGTAATTATTGATTGAAAATCCCCCATTGCTACCCTCTCCTTCATGACCCCTCCCCTCTTCTTCGTGCCAATCCCCCAGCACCCTCCTGTGGTTGCCTTTCACCAAAGTCTACTTAGCTGATAATTTCCTATGTCTGAAAGTGTAAACAGGACCAGATGTAAGAAGGTTGCTTGGAAGGTACTTTTTCCAAGATCCTTCATATGCACACTTGTGCCCTGTACAAAGCTTTTCTTGTCATCACTAAAGCTTTTTTTCAAGTGTTTCAATTCTATTCGTGTTTTTCTGGGAATAGACGGTCCAACAGTTAACAGTCGTCCGCAAAATGAAATAAAAATGCAGTGTTAGAAAATACGTCCATTGTGTATACATTTTCACCAGAGAATTTTCGGCATCCTCAGCGACGTAACCTACTTTCAGACTGGGTTATTTTGTTGAATCGCGTAAGTCACCTATTTCCATTTTGACACTTGAAGCTCCAACTGAAACAGAACAAAATAGAAATAAAAAAATCTGCTGCAAAGCCACAATGGACAATTGGTTTTCCTTTGATTTCAAATAAATGGTCGCTTATTTGATGAATGAAAATGCCCTTTTATCACACTCAAGCACATTCAATTCTTGAAAAGAATCGTTTTTATGTAAGCCTTGGATCATTCAGTTCAGCCTTTCCTCATTTTGAAAAATTTTTAGAGGGTGACTTGTAATCGCCCTGACTATTTTCTAGGCGACTTTGGGATTAGAAGGGCGACATAATCGCCCTAGTCACCCTCACGGCTGGTCCCTGTACCATATGTACATTTAAGTTCAACCTCCAACATGTATATGGACAAATAGAGCTGTAAATGCTGAGAAGATCATTTGTTTATGTTACCATTATTAATAAATACCTATATTTTGCTAGGAATTTTGGGAACCAAAAGCTTTATCCCTTTGAGATTTTTTAAAATGTGTGAGAGCTTTCTAGAATGGGTTCCAGGCAAGTGCACCCAGGATATTTGCTCCTTCAGTCCAATATTAGCCATTTGGATAAGTAACCTCAGTTTTCCTAGCTGACATTTTGTTGGGGGGGGGGGGGGGGGGGGGGCACATATCCTATGTGACAATTTCACTGGGGTGCAGTTGTCCAACTGGCTGTTATTCGACTTCGGGGCAAATATCCTGGGGGGGGGGGGGGGGGGGGCACTTACACTCTTCTAGAATACAAATGTTTTTCCGTAAATCAAATTTAATCAAGTTTCTGTGGCTCACACTAGTTAGCATACTTTACAATATTGCACTGATCCAGTTTTATCCAAGGATAAGTATAAATGACAAAAGACCCGGAAAGATACATATTCCATCACTTGAATGCCTTTTTCTAAATCTGAATTAAATCACTATTTTAGAAAGGTTCTTTGTCTACCTTCGATATTAATTTTAGACAAAAAACACATCTGAAAAATCAATAAAAGTAGATTTCAATCGGTGTTATTTAGTTATCTTGCTAAAATCTGAAATTACAGTTATTCACATCCCTCTTGAAAGCATTCAATCTGTCACTTGCACAATAGTGCCAAGCTATTTTTTTGACACGTGATAAATCTAGTTCGATAAGTTCAATTGAGAATTCCAAGAAACTGGAAATATTACCTACAAAGTATGTTAACAGTTTATTAGTGAAGTAACATCATTTCCTGCAAATCAAAATGTTTTCAGTTTTATTCAAAGGTAATCACCTGTGGGAAGTGAAACAGTGTTTTTTTACTATGGTAAACAAGTTGTGTTTTCCTGGTAAAATAGGAGCCAGTCACCAATGCTTATGGCAAAAATCCTCTAAAATGGGCAGCATGGATATAAACTGTTGACTGAACTTGACTTCATCTTCATGTTGCTGTTACGATCAGCCTTTGTGTAGAAGTATGTGACCTTAAACACCAATAAATAAATAAATAATTGGAAGGTAAGGCTAAAAAAAATACAATTGATTCTCATTAAAAAAAATGACCCGTTTTTATTGACATTTTGAAGTTGGTACCTGTAGTCATTTAGTAGCTGACAAACGTCCTGTGCATTTCCCATCACTAAATTGGAGGCAACTAAAACGGTTGATTTGAAATTGAAAAATCATTCCACTGATGAATATAGACTATAACTCTTCCTATAAGCCCACGATGTGCTTTAAATAAAGGGTCTCTCAAATAACAATGTGTCTTTATGATAAAAACATTCAATGATCACTTCCTTTTGCAAATCTATTTACACAGGAAAAGAAATCAATAATAAAATAACCTGGTCATTTCAAATGTTGGAATGGACGCTAAATCGAAACATAAACTAAAAATTGAAGCTGTAAAGTAATTCTAACTGTTGCTAATACTACCTTGGATATATCACAACTCTGTTAAACATACTACAGGTTTTCAGAAAAGCTGATAGATAACTGTAAGATGATAAATTCAAGATTCGTTGGAAAACCTTTATCTTTGTTTCGCTTCATAATCAGCTATTAGGGCATGTATCGGGGGAGTTCGTCACAATACAAGTTTGGCATGGGGCTGTCACGATTTTTCAATTTAGGAATCGATTAATCGTCGCAAATAATTGATAATAATCAATTAATCGTACCTAGATGACCCCCAACCCTCTCCCTCTCTTTGAAGTCGATAAAAATGAAGTTCAAGTCAGCTGACCTACCTCAAGTAAACAACGAAGACGATCAACTTTTAGGTACATTCAAAGCTTTGATGTTCTGAACTTTCGAACCGTCAGTGTAATAATCAAGACAGGTCGGCAGTTGCGATCTTCGCAACTGCCGACCGGTCTTGATTATTGCACTGACGGTTCAAAGATTCAGAACATCAAAGCTTTGATGAATGTACCTGGAAGACAAATGCTTCCAACGGCTTCTTGGGGTTTAACATCGATGTTCTTAACTCAATACCTTTAGAAACAATAGTTTTTTCATCAAATTTTCTTTTAATTATTAAACATCTAAACGGGATACCATTTATCGATTATTCGACAACGAAAAATACCGATCAACAATCGATTAATCGATTGATCGTGACAGCCCTAGTTTGGCCCAGGTGACTTTTGAATCTGTGAATTCTGTATCTATGTATTTACATCCAAATTACCCGTCTTTTTACACTTCTGTGGCATGAATCTTATGATCTCATGATTTTAGCATCAAACCGGAAAACCGAACTGCAAGACCCAGTAGGTCTTGCAGTTCGGTTTTCCAGTTTGACGCTAAAATCAGAACTGAACTGGGAAACTAAAAGCCTCCCAGCTCTACTGTAGCAATGATTAATAAATGAAGAAGTTTTAACTGTTTAATCTTAAGCAGTTATAGCCAGCCACCATTTTGATAGATGAATAAAGAAAGGGGACATCACTTTAATGGTTCACCATGTATAGATTTGTACAGACTGTGTATGGTATATAAACATTTTGCACATGATATCTTAAATCTAAGTTTGTAGGATGTGAGATATGAAATTACACATAAAATTATAATTCCTCAGTATTACTATTTTTCATTTTCAGAGCAACAGAAATGTCAAGAAAATAATGAACATTCTTCCAAAATCTGGTGTATGATATGGCAAAACGTGGCAGGTTTGTATAAATTTTGTCATCTGAAGTTAATACATCTGGTCTGGAGGTGTATTGATAAAAACATTTACTTTCAACTCATTGAATAAATGAATTTTCAGATTTAATTTTTTTTTTCTTCAGTTTTCAGTCTCTTTATGATGACTATGAAAAGACTGAACTTGGAAACATTAGTTTGAGATTACATTAACATTTTTAATCCACTCTCTTTACTGAAACTGCTAAAGATTCAAACCATTACCAAAAGGGAAAAAAACTGTTAAAAAACTTTACCTAATTTACAAAATGAGCCATTGGAAAACAATTATTATACCCCCCGCAAACAAAGTTTGGGGGGGGGGGGGGGGTATATAGGAATCACCCTGTCCGTCTATCCGTCAATCCATCTGTCCATCCATCTGTTCATTTTTCTGTCCATCCTTATAAGCGCAACTCCTCCTAAACCGTTTGAAGAATTTTCATGAAACTTTACACAATGGAAGAACTCCATCTGAAGATGTGCATGAAGCAATATAATTCCGTTCTGACATTTCCAAGGGGAGATAATCTAACTTATACATTTCAGGCGCAGGGGGTATCACTTTGTGAGCTTGCTCACAGTACCTCTAGTTTTTCAAAAGATTTCAACAACACTATATCATGTGACCCCTTATTGAAAAATTGGAAAAATAATATTTAAAATAGGGCTGGCACGACGGGCTGGGAATTCTTTAGCCATGCAGGTTTGCTGCATGCCTTCTGCTCTCCGGGAAAATTTAGACTCCTGATCACCTCAGACCTAAACCTGAGCCTAGGCTCAGGTTTGGACCTGAGGTGGTCAAGACTCTAATAATAGCTGCATTGAGATTTAAGAAGGCAATTGCACTGCTTGATAAATTGAGAAGGGCAGTTATTTGAACTCCCATACTTTTTTGAACCCCAGACCTGGTGTCATGTGTTGTACCTTTATACTTCTGTTCCATATCATTTACAACGTATTTTGATATTCTACAGCCTCTGACAGTTCTTACGAGCACAATGGGGAGGAGAGAAATGACTTAATAATTCATCAGTAGAGGAGTAATGAAACCCATAATCGTCGACTTTGAAATTGTAGTCAATTAAATGGGTGTTTGCAACAATTAGTCGACTTCTCCATTAATCATGACAGGCCTGATTTAAAATAATAAATTTTGATACATGTCAGCAATGGGATTTCAGTAGTTAAATTCTATACCTGCAGTAGAACTACATCCAAGTTGACCTTTGGTGACATCGACCTGAATGCGAACTTGTCTAAATTTATCGCACGTCGCCTCGCAAAGAATGATATGAACGTGGCTATTATTTATTACGTTTTTAAATAAGTTTACCCCATAAGACACCAAAAATTAACAAACATGCATTGTCTCATGTTAATAAAGCATCCATAACTCGAAATAGTATGTTATTATGTTATTAAGATGAAAAAGACCCTGTTTCTTTTTCTGTTTCGTTTCGGTGATAAAACTGACAGTGGAAGTACCTCCCACCATTGCTCATGTAAACAAAAACAAATTTGCACGTATGTATGGCTGTTGCTCAGTAAAATCGAGAAAAAATAATAGCGACTCGTAATAATCTGACGATCATGGTATAAATAAAATATTCCCAAAGTGGATTGGTATACCAAATGTTCACCACTCGTGGTGAAGTGGTGTTAACTACAGGTTAAGGGCTCACATTTAACACCACTTCACTACTCGTGGTATATTCTATATGAAAACCAGTCAACAGATAATATCTCACATGCAAATCAAACCAATTGACTGTATGGCACAAACATCAGTTTCTCCTAGAGGTAATGCCAGCTGCCCTGAACAGAAACAGGGCTTATTATCCGAAGTTTGCATGGATATAGAAATGGCGTCCGATTGTTTGTCTATTCATCTGGCCGTTCATCCGGCCGAGCAAACAAATCGGGTTTATGTGCCAAGTTGTTGGTACACAGCACTGTTATGTGTCCAGTCTGATTTATGTGACTAGCCACATAATGTTGAACTAACAAATGGTGTTTATGTGTCTAAAAAGTGAGTTATGTGGCTAAAATGTTTTTTATGTGGCTAAAATGGTTTATGTGGCTAAAAAGTGACAGACGTTGGGTATTGTATTTTCAGGGATCTTATGTTACGGTAAGGGTTAGGATTAGGGTTAGGGTCACTTAGCTGAAAGGGTTAGGGTTTTCTACAAAGAGTTTTTAGTGGTCGTCCAGGCATTTTAAATTCCTCAAATATTTTAGCCACATAAACCTGATTTGTAGGAGCATCTGTCCATCCATAACAACTTTGGACCTTCATATCTCAGTCATTGGTTGTTGGATTTAAATGATCTTTGGTATGCTAATAGACCACAATGGGGGAAAGGATATTCACCTGTAACAGGTTTTGCCCATTTTGACCCTAGAGTTTTGGCCTTTTTCTGCTTTTTCGTCTGACGACAATTTGTCGGAGTGATAACTAAAGTTTGGGTCATCAAATCAAAACCAAATTTGTTATTTACGTCACCTACCCCAATGAGATGGTGAATGCGACATGTAAGTCGCATGACTGTCACAAACACGTTTTCTGTTTGTCAAGTTCATTTTTTAATTCAGTTACGTCCCTTGATGTTTCTCTCCAATGTCAATTGCAGAGTACATGTAAACATTGGAGAAACACATCAAGGGAGGTAACAAGTTGAAAAATGAACATTAAATAATAAATTCTGACATGTCGCGTGTCTATCTGTAAAAAATGAGTCATGCAACTTCACAATACAAATTAACATCAAAGGTATTATTCAATTTAGACACAAAGTATATGTGCACAGTATATTCCTGGTTAATACAACCACGTGTATTGTATTCTTTCACAAAACCATATAAACACTATTTACCGGAATAAACACAATCTTCACAAGAGAACAATATTGTGTGATTGTATCGTTAATAACGATCTTATCCCACCCAAACTTAGCATTTATTCTGTTATATCTTGTTTGACAGAGCTCCACAAGCTCTGTCAAACAAGATATAATAGATTAAATGTCTGTATTGGATATACTGAGGCCAAATAGGTCTATAAATAAAGAAAAACTGTGGTGGGTCAGGGTAATTTCTCAACAGGTTACAGGATTTTTTATATTCAGTTAACAGGTGTTTACTCCATAACCTATATTCAATGAACAGGTCAAATTTCTACTGGAAGTTATTCAGTTAAGAGATATCCAAATAAGTGTGTTGTGTCCTTGGGCAAGACACTTCATCTCCATTGCCTGCGTGGGGGCATGGTGGCATTGTGTACTAAGGCGTACTGCACGTCGATGGTGCACTTGTCTTCAACCATTGCCAACCCTGCTTGTGTGGAGTTAGTATGTTGGGGAGCTGACAGTTGCTCGGTGGTTCTCTCTGGGTACTCCGGCTTCCTCCACCCGTAAAACTGTCATGGTCATGATTAGCCATTGTGCATAATAAATATGTGACCTTAAACACCAATATATAAATAATATAAATATCCAATTAAGTGGGCTTCACTGTATTGTTATAGCATTGTCAATGCAACCAGAACATATTCCATAGAAAACAGTGAATCTCCTATTTATAATATACTAAAGTTTAACTCCTTACGTGCTGTTGGTGGATATTCCTGCTCAGGACAGGAAATCACTTGCCACTTAAATAAGTAAAAATTGAGCACATCTGACTAAATTTTCACAGATAAATTGTACTGACTTTATGATTTCTTGAGTCCAATTTCAATGAATTTTTCATCAAAATCTAATCATGGCAGCCATCACTACATTTGATGGAAAGTATTTTTAAAATACCCATCAGGTTAAGAGTTAACCCTTAGGCCTAGTTCCAAGTGAGTTTCCTGGTCTTACATGTAGAACATGTTCCAACATTAAAAAAAAACTTGCAGTACATGATACCGGAGTTGGTAGGTGGTCAAACGGCTCAAAAACATATTTTTTCCAACCCCTTGCAAATTTTTTCGTGGTGCCATTTTATGCCAAACTAACACACTTTAAAATGATTTAGACTAACACACACACATTATAGCCCTATTAGGGGGTTGTATTGATGGGTTTGTTGTGCTATCTGGGTCCAGTGCTGGGCTCATGATTTTTGGAACCAGCAGTCTGTTTGAACTTGAGGGTCTCGATTTCTATAATTGCATATCCTATTTTTGTATTTAAACATGTTTAGATTTAAAACATTTCTTATAATCACAGATAATCAAAGGTGTTTTAGATTCCTCATGGCTCTTAAGAAATAAAGACTTTAAGTATATTTAATCAGTTATCTTCAACATACATCAAGAATCAAGATACAACTAACAGAAGAACAAATGGTTCATATAACAGTTGCACCAACCAGTGTTAAAATTAAAAACAAAAGTTTAAAACAAAGCTCTCATGTCCCATTTGGATAAAGTAGTCACAATTTAAAGGGCCAACTCAAGTTCATGTGTCAAAAAATGGTTTCTACAAAACCAATCGCATGACATTCCCAGTGTCAAAATACCTCTGTAAAATCTTGGGGTCACACAAGAAATGCCCAGAAATGCTAGAAAATGGTCATCAACAACACTGGAAAAGTGCTAAAAAAATTAATACATAATGACGAGAGGGGTGGGTGTCCAAAATATGTCAGAATTTTTTTTTTTTGCAGGATATGGGGTGGGTGTTAAAAATGAACAGAAAAAATACGCGGAAAATAAGAAAAATTTAGCGGTTATGGGGTGGGTGGGTGTCTGGGAAGGTTGAATGCAAAAAAATGGCATTGTGTACTGCAATTTTTTTCCGAAAAAGGTGCTAAATTATTTTTCAAAGGCGATTTGTAACATGAGTATTGTTTTCAAAGATTCTATTGTTACCTGCAATCAGGGCTTTAATTTAGCTAGAGTTTGTTCATGAATAACTGATTTGTTGCAATATATTGGAGAGTGTCTGTTAGTAATTAATGTCCATGTGAGCGGCAATTATTAATTTCAGAATGGATTATTATTGCGCAGGCTTCCCTTTCCCTTTGTTTCTGTTTCTATACCATGCATGTTCATACCTCCAAAACTTCACCTGATGTGATGTGAGGTTAGCACAGTTCTTGAAGAGTTAAGATATAAATACTTTTATTTGAATTCATTATTAATTTCTGGGATAACATCTGTAAAAAAAAAACCGAAGTTACAAAAAAATAGTTAAGTTTTAGATTGCTAGTTGTCGTTTTAAAACTGGGTCGAAAAGTGACAGGGACATCCAACCCAAGCCTTGATTGGCATTGAACAGCTTATCAATATTCATAAGTTCAAAGTTCACAATGAGAGTGTTGATAGAAATGTTCATCAACATGGCTTCAGGTTTTATCTGTTTTTGAGAAGAATAGAATAAATAAAACAAACACTCCCTATAATGATTTTGTGAGTAATTTTATTATTTACACGGGGAAAGGTGAGAATACAAACACAAATGTGTCAAAGTATTCATTCCCTGAATTCGACGCAATCCTGAAATATTCAACTTTCTGTTCAGTTTCAAATTGCTGGTACGTGTATACTTACTTGTAACTTACGCAGCTCAAGCACGCTGCAAACTGTGTTTTCACTGGTCGTATAAAGATTGGTTGACGTGTACTTTATCACAGGCGTTGTCAGTTTTTCCCTAATAATAATATAGTGACTTCAACTTCAATAATTTGATCCAATACCATTTCATACGATATACCAGTACTTTTAAAACAATACCGGTATTCATCCAGTATCATTCTCAATACCAGTAATTACCAGTTTACCGGTATACCGTGCAGCCCTACCGACATGCACACATTCTACGCACTGAGCTGTAGAAGATATGGACGGTCAGACAGAGAATTTACCACATTCAGTCCAAGACCTCAATACTTTGTAAATCCTCCTTGGTTCGCAAGACAAGTGTGTATTTGATGTGGCATACTCCTCACCAAATGTCCAATATCAGCTTGACTGATGTTATTCCATTCTTTCTGCAATGCAGCAACAAGTTTCTGGACATTGGTAGGGGTCTGTTGGCATTGTTGTAGGTGCCTGCCAAGCATATCCCAGACGTGCTCGATTGGTGAAAGGTCTGGACCTGGTACTGGCCAAGGCAGTGTAGTGATGTTCTGCTCCTGGAGGTACTCTGTAGTGACACGGGCCCTGTGTGCTCTTGCATTGTCATCTTGGAAAATGAATTGACGGCCGTGCTGTCATGCAAATGGCACCACGAGGTGCTAACATCATGGTAGTACTGCCCTATGACATGCCCTTGGATGACATGTAATGCTGTTCTGCTTGTGATGGTTATGCCTCCCCACACCATAGCCACCAAAACGATTGTGTTGCCTAACGGTTACATTATGGTATCGTTCATTCCGCCGCCACCACACTCTGTTTTGACTGTTGTGGAAGTCGAGAGTGAACCTTGATTCATCGGAAAACATGACGTTGCTCCGACGCTGGTTTGCTCCACACCAATTTATGCTTTGCTGCAATGTGACGTTTAGTCAAATGTTGAATTATTCGAGGTTGTCAATCATACAAATTCCAGCTCTGTATGCGATTTCGGTTAGTCTGGCCACTGACCTGCACATCTGTCGCTTGGTGCAGCTGCTGCCCAATTTCTGAGGCACTTTGATGGCAGTTACGTAATGCTGTGGTTTGGCTGAAACGATCCTGGTTAGCAGTTGTCGCCCTTGGACGACCTGACTGACGTCTGTCATCAACATTGTTTGACGGTAGCGTGACCACAACCTGCTAATCACCAATTGAGTAGCGTTGAGAATTTGAGTCACTGCAGTCTGTCTGTTGCCAGCTTCCAAAATGCCAACGGCACGTAAACTTTCGTCACATGTCAATCTTCGCATACCTCAAAAGTTACGTTTCGACCAGAAACTATTGATGAACGAGTTTATTCCAAGAAAAGAATGATGAGATCTCCGAAAAAGCCCTTCCAGTACAAATGAAAATTTCAAAAATGTACTGACCGACATTAAGGTGGCGCTCGTGCAAAAATCCTGCACAAAGTTTTCGTGGGCCGGTGACATTCGTGATCCACACTAAACTTGGTAACATATTGATGTGTCCAATCATGCGTATCCAATTCCATTATCCAAAAATATCAACATCAGTTTGGATATCCTCTACTTTTTTTAAATATTATACTAATGTGTACAGTGTAAAGCTACTAAAGTGGGTTTCAGCACTTTTCAATAGAACCATGATAATGGCCTCTAGCACCCAAGCAGTTACTAGTAAGCCCTGAGGTACAGTTAAAACTAAAAGTTCTGTCATGAAATGCGCACAAATAGCACGTTGATATGCGCGTTAATGTACGCGTTATGGCCCAAGTAAAGCTACCAAATTCTGTATGGCCTGTGGCCGGTAACCCGGAGGTCCATTGGAAGAAACATTGCGTGTGTTTGCTATGAGTAACCAGGAGAACCTGCCGTGATTTGGATGGCATTCGATATGGCAATTGCGCGCAATTCCAACGCGCAAATAAGCCTAGATAAGTTCACTATTGGTGACAGGACTTCTAGGTTTAACTGTAGTTGTAAGTTTGCTCACTGGCTTCAAATGTTTGAAGCTTACATTGACATAAACCCTTGAAATTTATAACTTGAATGACTCACAGTAATTTGCTGACCCATTTTGTCAAAAGAGAAATGTCAGTGGAACTATTTCTATTTACATGAACACTACAGTTTGAAAAAGAATTGAATACATGAATAAAATATAAAGATGGGTATGAAACAGATTTGGCAACACTACATCTCCATATCTACAGTTAAAACTAGAAGTCCTGTCACGAATAGTGCGCTTGTCTAGGCTTAATTGCGCGTTGGAATTGCGCGCAATTGCCATATCGAATGGCATCCAAAGCATGGCAGGTTCTCCTGGTTACTCATAGCAAACACATGCAATGTTTCTGCCAATGGACCTCCAGGTTACCTGGAGGTCCATTGGCTGAAACATCGCCTGTGCACAGGCCATATGTACAGAATATGATAGCTTTAATTGGGCCATAATGCGCACATCAACGTGCATATCAACGTGCTATTTGTGCGCATTTCATGACAGGATTTCTAGTTTTAACTGTATGTTGATTCGTAAAAGATGAATTATAATGTGTATAGTACTGAAATGGTTAACCGGTTTGAAAGCGGTTACCTACCTAACTGATCAAAAAATTTGTCATTTGGTTATCCGAAATATCAAAAATGATCGTCATTCCATGGTTAAAATGTAGTAAATCTGCTGCTTCTCCTTTGGGATAGATTACACCTCGAAGCAGCGCTGCATATATTGAGAAATAATCGACTTTGGCGTTCAAGACTTCGCTAATGATAGGCAATTTCCGTGAGTACTGAGTAACCGCAGAAACTATTCCATAGTATATATACAAACTAGGGCTGTCACGATCAATCGATTAATCGATTGTTGATTGGTCACAGCGAAATCGATTAGTATTTTTCATTGTCGAATAATCGGTAAATTGTATCCCATTTTAGATGTTTAATAATTAAAAGAAAATTTCATGAAAAATCTATTGTTTCTAAAGGTATTGAGTTAAGAACATCGATGTTAAACCCCAAGAAGCCGTTGGAAGCATTTGTCTTCCAGGTACATTCATCAAAGCTTTGATGTTCTGAATCTTTGAACCGTCAGTGTAATAATCAAGACCGGTCGGCAGTTGCGAAGATCGCAACTGCTGACCGGTCTTGATTATTACACTGACGGTTCAAAAGTTCAGAACATCAAAGCTTTGAATGTACCTAAAAGTTGATTGTCTTCGTTGTTTACTTGAGGTAGATCAGCTGACTTGAACTTCATTTTTATCGACTTCAAAGGGAGGGAGAGGGGTGGGGGTCATCTAGGTACGATTAATCGATTATTATCGATTATTTGCGACGATTAATCGATTCCTAAATTGAAAAATCGTGACAGCCCTAATACAAACGAACATTGTCGAGTACTCAACGACGTTCGTTTGTATACACATTACGGAATAGTTTATGAGAATACTGCTTTCCAGTTTCTATAGTTTTGATCCCAGTTTCAGTGAAATAATGGTTACAGTTAACCGGATATTATCCGGTTATAGCTCTTGGTTAGTAGGTTGTGAAAATGAACCAACCACTTCAGCCCTAATTGTGTACCTTTTTACCTGCGTCACCAGCGGCAGAGCAGATCTAGTAACCGCTCGACTCTGTCTGTCAGTCCGTACATCAGTCCATCCGTCCATCAATCTGTCCATCAGTCCGTCCGAAACACTTCTTCCGTCAAAGTTTTCTTGGCTTCTATGAAAGGGAATGATTTTATATTTGGTCTGCTGCTTCATAATGATGAGTTGTATCGTGTATCTAATTTTCAGATCATCTGTGCAGCCACGTCCTGTTTGCCGATACTTTGAAGTCTGTTCATCTCTGTAAGCAGTTGCTTGCAGCGACGCAGGTCCAGACCTGGTATTGGTCTTGGCTTGTTTTAAATTGTAACAGTTTATTTCTGCTTAGTTTCTTGTTCGCAACTGGTATTTGAGAAACATAATGTCTCCCATTGGTAAAAAAGACTATAGTGGAGCCACTACTCTTAACCTGCGGAGTATTTTAAAGGTATTTTTCATCAAGTCTAGTCATGGCTGCTAAAAAGCAGCCATGACTAGATTTGATGAAAAATTCATCTAAATTTAACTCAAGAAATCATTGATGAAAAAATTCATTCTAGTTAACGAGGGAAAATTTGATTTAAATGTGTCCAGGTTGTACTTATTGCAGTAGCAAGAGAAATCTTGTCCTGGGCAGGAATATCCACCAGCCGCATGCAAGAAGTTTATTGCATATCTCAACTGAATAACCCTGTTAATTGAATACAACTTCCAAACACAAAATGATTTACCATACCTTCAGTACATGTATTTCGTCTTCTGTTAATTGCATGCAGATTATAGAGTAAAATCCTGTTATCTGAATAAAAAATTTTGTAATATGTAAAGAAACTGCAGTGACAATCACCCCCCAATTCCCCTTGTTTATGTACCTATTCGGCCATTTGACAGAGCTCCCTGAGATATACAGTGGGGGCCCACTTAATTGGATTTCTTTTAATTGAATGAACATGTTAATTGAATTTAACTTCCAAATACCAAACCATTTACCATACCTCCAGTGCAAATGTTACCTTTTAATTGCATATAGGTTATAAACTCCTGTTCATTGAATAAGTAATATTGTAATTTATCTAGGTGGCGGTCTGGCGGAGATATCTTTTTATGTCATCCTGAGATGACACTTTCTATAGTTTTTAATGGGGAAAATCAATAAAAAAAAATGCACATTTAGGTATGGCTGGTTTGGAGTCTTTCATAGACAGTGTTATTTTCTGCCTTTGAGCTGAAGAGACCAAAGGAGAGATTCTTTTGCCAACATTAATGCAGATAAATGTGTTATTATTTGAAGATAATTTATTACAAGAATTCCTTATAATGACACATTACTTGTGCCATTTTTAACTCCTTGTGTGAAATGTCTGGGTGTAAAAAGGTGGAGGGGCATGTGTACTGTGTGCCTAAGGCCCTGTGAATCACACATTTTCGATTCAAATCGAATCTTGAATCGAATCATATCGATTATTGGAATCGAACCTCAAGTCGAATCAGTGGTGTCTTGAAGATGACCAATGGGGGTTGGGGTGCTATAAACCTGATATATCACATGAAACGTCGTTAATTTCGACGTAACAACCCATGTCTTATTTCCCGATTATCAGCCAGTGTCTAGTCGACGCGTGGTCCCATAGCAGCAGCATTGTATTCTTGTGCGTATTTCACATGACGTCAATTATGACAACAGCTGCAAGTAAAGCACATTCATGACGTCATGGCGTGAAGCATCTGAGCCAATGAACTGATTGTCGGTTGTTTTGGGAGAATCTAGCGACAATGAGTTAAATAAAAAGTGTGAAAAACATTAGAACATTCATGTGATATACAGAATCTTTAACTCGTGATGTTTGGATATAAGATTTTTTGAAACTCGTATGATGAATTCGATTCACAACTCGCCTAAAAGCTCGTTGTGAATCAAATTCATCAAACTTGTTTAAAAAAATCTTATATCCAAACATCACTCGTTTGAGATCCTCTGTTTATTCTGACTGTGATGGCTTAAGTCCTGACTGATAGAATAATCCAGCTTGATCATCAAGGCATGCCATATGTCACCTAGTTTGAGCCCTGGTAGATGTCACATGTGATAGATAACCATACTTGCCTGTATTTTCGGTTCAAAAACCCAAGAATTTCCATACATTCTCCCTTCTTGTAGCTTGCTTGTGCAAATTGATTCAATGTCAGAACATGTTACTACTAAAATATTTACGAAAAACCTAAGAATTTTCATACTTTCACCTTTCTGATAACTTGGTTGTGAGAATTGATTCATTTCATGTCTTGTTAAGCAGGGCTCAGTAAGACTGAGTTTGAAAAGCTTAAAAATGTCCATCCTTTCTCGTTTCTGGTATCTTGCTTGTGAGAACTGATTCAACTTCATGTCTCGTAAGGCAGGACTTAGTGAGCCCTAGTAAATGGGGCATGTGATGGATAATTCCTCTCGCCTTCTGTGAACATCTTACTGACAAAATATGTATTTCTAATTCGAAAAACCTAAGAATTTCCCATCCACTGGGACTTACTGGGCTCTGCTTGACAAGTCATGAAATTGATTCAATTTCATGTCTCGTTACGCAGAGCTCAGTGGGCCTTGGTAGACGGGTCATGTGATGGATAATTCAACTTGCCTTATGTGAAAATTTTATTGCCAAAATATGTATTCTGAGTTCGAAAACCCAAGAATTTCAATACTTTCTTACTTCTGACATCTTATTTGTGAGAAATGATTCAACTTCATGTCTCGACAGGCAGGGCTTGATCGGCCCTGACTGACAGGACATGCTATAGGAAACAGTTTACTGCCAAAATATGTATTTTTAGTTCAAAAAGGTCAATAATTCCCATAATACTTCCCTTCTGGTATCTCATCCCATCACCCTCAACTTTCATTTTAAAATATTTCGGTCACAAAGATTGTTATTGAACGGTTCTATTGAGGTGTTCTGATATTCTTCTTAATATTTTTTTTTCTTTTTGGGGGGAATGGCAGGAAGACAGCCAAACTGGCTGCGCTATTTCCCGCACTATATGGATTATTTTTAGCTGTGACGAGCAGCTCTATATGTGGCAATGTCGGTCTGTCTGTTGGTCGGTCGGTCTGTTGGTCTGTCTGTTACCAACGAGTTTAAAAAAAACATAACTCCTAAAATACTTGATGGAATGACACCATACTTGGTATGCAAGTGTATCTTCATGATGTCTACATCCTCTCAATAGTGCATGTCATTCGGATAATATCTGTCACATTTTATGGACTTGTCACCAACGAGTTGTTTTGTCACCAACGAGTTTTTTGTCACCGAGTTCTAAAACATCATTGGCATTGCACGAATTGTCGTAGCTTCAGCACTGTGACAGTGCGCTCTAGTTTGTACAATATTTGTTACCAAATTATACTGCCAATAAAGATATTACTAGTTCATCATCAAGATTGCTTGGAAACTTCAAATTTGCATTTAACAGTGGTAGGGACTAGTGATATTGGAATTAGCATACAGTTAAAAGTAGAAGTCCTGTCATGAAATGCGCACAAATAGCACGTCGATCTTCACGTCAATCTACGCGTTATGACCATACTAAGGCTATCAAATTCTGTACATATGGCCTGTGTACAAGCAATGTTTCAGCCAATGGACCTCCAGGTAACCCGGAGGTCCATTGGCAGGAACTTTGCATGTGTTTGCTATGAGTAACCAGAAGAACCTGCCATGCTTTGGATGCCATTCAATATGGCAATTGCGCGCAATTCTAACGGGCATTAAGCCTAGATAAGCGCACAATTTGTGACAGGACTTCTAGTTTTAACTGTAGCTGGTGGCAAGAGTGAAGATGTTAGTTATCTTAATGTAGCGAAAGTTACACTCAGTCTTTTATTTCAACATTATTTATGTACGATTTGAGCTATACATTTTGTGAGACGATGAAGATTACTGATAACAAGCTATATTCCTATGAAAAAGAGTCGAGAGGAAACAAATCGGGCAGCCAGTTTCGAATCGAATCGAATATCTACTTAAGATTCAAAATTGAATCAAATCTCAAAGCTTTGCAAGGCCCTACATGTGCCTACATCCCCCCTGACCCCCATACACTGGCAGATCATGCGTCTTCCCTATGGTACAGCGCCCAGCATTTTTACCTTGTGGAAAAAATTCGAGAGGAAACAAATCGGGCAGTCAATTTCGAATCGAATCAAATATCTACTTAAGATTCAAAATTGAATCAAATCTCAAAGCTTTGCCGGGCCCTACATGTGCCTACATCCCCCCGTCCCCCCGCCCCCCATACACTGGCAGATTATGTGTCTTCTTTATGGGCCAGCCCCAGCATTTTTACCTTGTGGAAAAAATTCGAGAGGAAACAAATCGGGCAGTCAATTTCGAATGAAATATCTACTTAAGATTCAAAACTGAATCAAATCTCAAAGCTTTGTAAGGCCCTACATGTGCCTACATCCCCCCCCCCCCCCCCCAACCTCCATACACTGGCAGATCATGCATCTTCCCTATGAGCCAGCCCCCGGCATTTTTACCTTGTGGAAACCCTGTCCCTATATTCCCTCCTTATCTATAATGATGTCTCTGAGCCTAACCATCAGTACATACTTCATATATATAATAAGTAATCAACTTCTGTTCAGCTTGTTCAATGATCACAAAGGTGAAAAAAAATTCAAAATTCTTTCAGTATCCATTAGTTTAACTGATAGAATACTGAAAGCCCATATTTGGGCTTTACAATGAATTGCAGCTGCCCCAGTTTGAAAGCTTCATATTCACTGGATGTGTATCATATTATCTTTGACATGAAATTATTTACGCTGTATGGATTTGCCTTGTTACAGTTTATGGGAGAGTGCCTACAGGCACTCTCCCATAAACGGTAATGAGGCAAAGACATGTGAACAAACTCTTCACGGACAAAATAATTTAGCACTCAATCAGTTAACATACTGCTGTAATACTTTATTTATTAGCCATTTCTTGGCACCACACAGGAGACGATTTGATAGATCGAAAAAAATCTCACCCATAACATAATGGATGCTTCCGTGTAGCACAGACTGAGTGTGTTTATTATACCTGGATTTAGTGGTAATTGGTTCCACCTTTTATCCATCATCTTGAACTAAATTATGGTTATTAGGGGCTCTTTATGATTTTACTTATGAGCAATTATCTCTCAGTTCAAACCAGTGTCTTGAGAAACATTCAGAGAAAGTGGAAGTTCTGTTTGTGTTTACTGTCACTGCTGTTCAGAATTCAGAACTGATATATGTTTTATGAATGTGGTACGAAATTGGAACCTGCCAAATAAATCTGGATTCTGTTTATTGAAGTGGGCCATGTGCCAGTAATGCAGTTCATTTTTAATGCATTCTGTTGAAAAAATGACTGAAATACATGTTTTGCAGTTCATCCAAAAGCATCAGTTTGCAAGTTTCGTTTAGTGGCATGGATTTCTGATATTCTCGCACATGTTTGTTCACAGGTATATTGCTAATTTATTTTGTATAAAAACATTTTTTTCAGCTCAAGCACAGCTTAAAGTGAAATCCGGTTCACTGAGAAACAAATTAACTCTTGACCTAACACCAGGCCTTTAGATTACTCCAAATTCACACCTTTTACAGGTATGCCCAAATTAGATAAGGTGTGAAGACATGAAGAAAAATATTTAAATTCTCTGTGCCTCTTTTATATTTGAGAATGACTTCCATCATAATATGGCCAAAGAAACACAAAGAAAGGCAAGACAATAAAACATAAGAGGATAAGACTGTTTTTTCTGGTTTTAACGTGCCCAAAACAGTGTGCCCAAAATAATGAATTTAAAGGCCTGCCCTAACACAATTAAAAGACCATACTTCTCAAAATATTTCTTAAATCACAAAAAAATTACATTTTTTGCCTCAAAAACGTAGCTTATGACTCCTCTTTTGAACAAACTTAACCCTTTACCCAACGAATCGGCCGCATCCGCCCGCGTAATATGCAAATTCAGCAGTCGAAAAAATATTATTTTTCCAAAAATTTAAAGAAAACCATATCATGTGACCCCTCGTTGGAACGAGCTCGACAAGCTCGTTCCAACGAGGGGTCACATGATATGGTTTTCTTGAAATATTTTGAAAAATTTAAAATAAATGGTATTTAAAATAATAAATTTTGATATCGTCTGCGTTGGGTAAAGGGTTAATGAGTTTGTTCTAATAATGGGTCATAAGCTATATTTTGGAAGCAAAGACTGAAAAAAAAAATTTTTAAATGGCAAGTTTTGTGAATAGTCAAGGATTCTGCTATGGAGACATTGCCTAAACTACCTTTTTCCCTGTTATGTAATTACCGGTTATAACAAAACTGATTTTTTGCTTAACTTGACAAAGTCAAGATAAGCTATTGCCATCATGCATGCAGAAGTCTGTGAGTCTTTCTTTAGCACAGACTACACCCATAGTTCTTGTCTGATCATCACAAAATTTCATTTGCAGGATAGAGGTCATGTCTTGATGAGAATGTCCCATTTTGGTCGCGATCAGTCTGAGTAGGCCCAAAACCTGAAAACCTTTAGCATGGTCTACAGGTCGTATTTGGAAGGGATTTCATTGTAACTTGGTAGGATGATCCTGTATAATGACTAGATGATATTGCCCTATTTTGGTTGGGTTCAGTGAACCATGATGGCCACAGGGGTACATTACCTAGATTCCTTTAGCACAGTCTACAGGTTGCATTTATGAAGGGATTTCCTTGTAAGGTAGGATGACTTGGTATACTGTCTGGATGACAACGTCCTATTTTGGCTGTGATGACGGCCGCACAGGCACGTGACCTAGATTTGTTTAGTTACAGTCTCCAGTTCATATTTATGAAGCGATTTCATTGTAACTTGGTAGGATAACTCGGTATGATGTCTAGATGAGACAATCGTATTTTTGTCACAATCTGTCGGCCATTACCGCTGCTTGAACACATGACCTAGATTCCTTTCGCACTATCTTACAGGTTGTTTTTATGAAGGGATTTCATTGTAACTTGGTAGGATAACTCGGTATGAGACTGTCCTATTTTGGTCACGATTGGTCAACCATGACTGCTGGACCAGCACTTGACCTACATTCCTTTAGCAAAGTCTACGAGTCATATTTATGAGGCATTTTCATCGTAACTTGGTAGGATGACTTGTTTTGGAATGAATTTACTGCAACTTGGTAACTTTAGTTGACATACGTTAACTGTGAGGTCCACATCAACCCAGGCCTCAGTTCTTTAGTACAGTGTACACCTCAAATTATTCATATTGAAAACATAGCATGTAGGGTACAGAACTTAAACATATTCTCAATTGTCACAATTCTTTTCTTATTTCATAATCCTTTCTTAAACATTCAACATTATCCTTTTCATCTAGACATAGTCAAGTTAAGCTGCAGTAGCATTGACACTTTCATTGATTTAGTAAAGGCTTTGTTTTCTGGGGAAGGACAGAGAAATTGCAGAAGTGTTAATACATCTTTCCTGCTGCAGCAAAACATTGTCTGTGGGAAGACGTATTAATACCTAGTGGTTCTACAAGCGAAACTCAAGATTTGCTGATATGGTAGCCAAGGAAGTACACTGAGACTCTGAGAGATGATCTTATTCCGTGAAAGCAGATAACTGATACAAGGTCTCAAGAATGATTAGGCATTCTGTTGATTCACAGTTGAAAAATGCCCTACGTGTGAGAGAACTGATTTATGCTGGACACATTCCTTAACAGTACTCTCTTTTGCGAGCCATGGTAATGGAGATGCTCTTGTGTTTTCACCTCCAAAACGTACTCATCGTGTTTTACGTATCGGAAACACTGGAATACTATGGGCTGGTTTGGCTGTAAAGATACAGTACAGCCTACAATAGAGTAAAAAGCTTGTGATTCAACCATTGCTTTCAGGGGTGTAGCCAGTAGGGCTGAAACTGTTGGCTCATTTTCACAATCGACTAACCGAGAGCTATAACCGGGTAATATCTGGTTAACCGTAGCCATTATTTCACCGAATCTGGGATCAAAACTACAGGAATTGGAAAGCAGCATTCTCAGAAACTATTCTGTAGTGTGTATACAAACGGTTACTCAGTGCTCACGGAATTTGCCGATCATTAACTGAGTCTTGAACGCCAAACTCGATTATTTCTAAATATATGCAGCGCTGCTTCGAAGAGTAATCTATCTCAAAGAAGAAGCGGCAGATTTACTACGTCTTAACCGAAAAATGATGATCACTATCGATATTTTGGATAACCGGTTGATGTTTTTTTAATCGGTTAGGTAGGTAACCGGTTTCAAATGGGTTATCCGGTTAACCATTTCAGTACTAGTAGCCAGCAATTTGTGTTGGGGGATCACCCACAATGCAGCTCAAGGATGAGAAGGTCTGGCAACTAAAAAGACTGAAATCTTGGCCAGAAGGCCAAGCCTTGGCCAAAGGACAACTTGTTGGAGATTATGGGAGGGGGTGACCCCCTCCCATAATCTCCTCCAACTTGACCTTTGGCCATCAGTGGTGGTCTGGTTTGGGGGAGGGGGAGCTCATACCAGCAGTGATCAAAGATTTCATGCTGAGTGACCGTGAATCAAATTCAGTGTAGGCATTTATTAGATTGTTGTGGAGTATATCGGCCCATGATACTCCCTGGCTGCACCCTTGACCTTATTAGTACCCTAATAGCACCTTATTATTGCCTTAATTTTACCACATTGTGGCAATATTAAGCCTGTACCCAATGCACATATCAAAAATTATTATTTTATAGATTCTTTTTTCAAATCTTTACAAAAATACAACAGACCCATATCATGTGATCCCCTAATTGGAAGGTATTTGACCATTTGAGAAGGTCACATGATCTGGTTTTGTAGAAATTTTTTTAAAATATATATTTTCACTTGCACAGTTTGTAAATTATGTGGATCGTTGTGGTTGATTTGTTAGGTAAAAGGTTAAGAAACAAAAACTTTGCTGAACACTTGTAAAACAGAATGTAAAGGTAAACTATTAAAAAAAGTAGGGGATATCCAAACTGATGTTGAGATTTTCGGAAAATGGTATTGGATACGCGTGATTGGACTCATCAGTATGTTACCAAGTTTAGTGTGGATTATGAATATCTCTGGCCCACGAAAACTTCGTGCAGGTTTTTAGCTCACCTGACTTTCAGTCAGGAGAGCTTTTGTGATCACTCACCGTCCATCGTCCGTGAACATGGTGTTTGCGTCTTCTCCTCCCAAACCGCTGAACCAATTTAATTGATATTTGAGATAATAGTTTGTTATGACATCGCAATTTGATTTTGTTCAAATCAAGTTGCCTCACCCGTGGGTAGGGCCACACCCAAAAAGTGTGCTGAAATCTTAAAAAATCTTCTTCTCATGAACCAGCAGTAGCAGAGACTTGATATTTGGTGTGCAGCTTCCTTTTGAGGTGTAGACTCAGATTGTTCAAGAGAAGTTTGTGGGGCTATACTTGGCGTCGTTATGGGAGGGGCAAAATTTTTTGCCCCGCCCAAAATTTCTATTTTCCAAACCGAGAGGCTGATTTGAACCAAATTTTATGTGAGGGCTTATTGGGTCATAAGTACCTAATTTATGCTGATTTTTTTTCCCCGTAGCCCCATGGGAACCGCAGGAGCTAAAAATAGAAAAAAATTAAAACGCCCATATCTCCAAAACTGCACGGCACCGAGAATTTTTATTTGGTGTGAAGCTTCCTTAGGACCAACAGAAAGAATTGGTAAAAAAAAATTGCCATCGGTTTTATCATAGGGTACAGTTTCGGGACTTTGAAAAAGTGCTGAGTCAGCACTTTTTAACACTGTAGGCAATGGGAAAAACATTAAAAAATCTTCTTCTCCAGATCCAGCAGGCAGAATCTTTTGATATTTGGTATGCAACATTGTAGGGTGGATCTGATTCAAGTTTGTTCAAATCGGCCCCCTGGGTTCATATTTGGGCTCAGTATAGGAGCCTGATTTCAAACTTAGTGCATTTCAGACAAATTTCTTAAAAAATCTTCTTCTCCAGATCCAGCAGGCAGAATCTTTTGATATTTGGCATGCAACATTGTGGGGTGGATCTGATTCAAGTTTGTTCGAATCGGCCCCCTGGGTTTATATTTGGGCTCAGTATAGGAGCCCAAATTTGAACTTACTGCATTTCAGGCAAATTTCTTTGAAAATCTTCTTCTCCACATCCAGCAGGCAGAATCTTTTGATATTTGGTATACAACATTGTGGGGTGGATCTGATTCAAGTTTGTTCAAATCAGCCCCTTGGGTTTATATTTGGGCTCAGTATAGGAGCTCAAATTTGAACTTAGTGCATTTCAGGCAAATTTCTTTGAAAATCTTATTTTCAAGATCCAGCAGGTCGAATCTTTTGATATTGGGTATGCAACATTGTGGGGTAGATCTGATTCAAGTTTGTTCAAATCGGCTCCTTGGGTTTATATTTGGGCTCAGTATAGGAGCCCAAATTTGAACTTAGTGCTTTTCAGGCAAATTTCTTAAAAAATCTTCTTCTCCAGATCCAGCAGGCAGAATCTTTTGATATTTGGTATGCAACATTGTGGGGTGGATCTGATTCTATTTTGTTCAAATCGGCTCCCTAGATTCATATTTGGGCTCACTATAGAAGCTCGAATTCGAACTTTGTGCATTTCAGGCAAATTTCTTCAAAAATCTTCTTCTCCAGATCCTGCAGGCAGAATCTTTTGATATTTGGTATGCAACATTGTGGGGTGTATCTGATTCCAATTTGTTCAAATCGGCCACCTGGATTCATATTTGGGCTCACTATAGAAGCCCAAATTCAAACTTAGTGCATTTCAGGCAAATTTCTTCAAAAATCTTCTCCAGATCCAGCAGGCAGAATCTTGTGATATTTGGTATGCAACATTGTGGGGTGGATCTGATTCAAGTTTGTTCAAATCGGCCCCCTGGGTTTATATTTGGGCTCAGTATAGGAGCCCAAATTTGAACTTAGTGCTTTTCAGGCAAATTTCTTAAAAAATCTTCTTCTCCAGATCCAGCAGGCAGAATCTTGTGATATTTGGTATGCAACATTGTGGGGTGGATCTGATTCAAGTTTGTTCAAATCGGCCCCCTGGGTTTATATTTGGGCTCAGTATAGGAGCCCAAATTTGAACTTAGTGCATTTCGGGCAAATCTTCTTCTCAAGATCTAGCAGGCAGAATCTTGTGATATTTGGTATGCAGCATCCTTAGGGGGGTGAGATGCAAGTTTGTTCAAGCCATGTCCCTAGGTCCATATTTGGGTTCACTGTGGGAGCTTGAATTGTAACTTTGTTCGAAATGAGGAATTTTCTTAAAAAATCTTTTTCTTCAGATCCAGCAGTCGGAATGGTTTGATATGTGGTGAGTAGCATCCTTGGGGGGGGGGGGGGGGGGGATTCAAGTGTGTTAAAGCCAAGTCCGTGGGACTATATTTGAGCCCAAATTATAACGTAGTCAATATGATGAATTTTTCTTTAAAAATCTTCTTCTTCAGATTCAGCAGTTGGAATGTTTTGATATTTGGCATGGAGCAACCTTAAGGGGCTGAGATTCAAGTTTGTTCAAGCCAAGTCCCTTGGTTCATATTTGGGCTCACTATGGGAGCCTGAATGACAGCTTAGTTCAAAATGAGGAATTTTCTTTAAAAGTCTTCAGATCCAGCAGATGAATGCTTTTGATATTTTTTATGCAGCATCCTTAGGGGGGTAAGATTCAAGTTTGTTCAAGCCATGTCCCTAGGTCCATATTTGGGCTGATTGTGGCAGCTCGAATTGTAACTTGGTTCAAAATGAGGAATTTTCTTTAAAAATCTTCTTCTTCAGATCCAGCAGTCGGAATGTTTTGATAATTGGTGTGCAGAATCCTTAGGGGTGTGAGTTTCAGGTTTGTTAAAGCCAAGTCCCTGGGTTCATGTATGGGCTCCCTGTGGGAGCCCAAATTATGACTTAGTTCAATATGAGGAATATTCTTTAAAAATCTTTTTTTAGATCCACTGGTCAGAATATTTGGATATTTGGTTTCAGCTTTTATTAGGAGGAGCAGATGCAACTTGTGGAAATCAATTCTCTGGGTTGATATTTAGGCTACCATGTCAGGTGAGCGCCCTCAGGCCCCCTGGGGCCTCTTGTTCTTATGAGTGCCGCATTAATGTCTGTGGGGTACGTTTTGAAATTTTTATTTGTACTGGATGGGCTCATTGTTCTTTTCTTGGTATAAACTCATTCATCAATAGTTTCTGGTCAAAACGTAACTTTTGAGGTTTGCGAAGACTGACATGTGACTAACATTTAAGTGCCGTTGGCATGTTGGAAGCTGGCAACAGACAGACTGCAGTGGCTCAAATTCTCAGCGTTACACAATCCGTGATTATCAGGTTGTGGTCACGCTATCGTCAGACCGTCAAATTCTCAGTGTTACACAATCGGTGATTAGCAGGTTGTGGTAATGCTACCGTCAGACAGGCAGTGTTGATGACAGACGTCGGTCAGGTCATCCAAGGGTGACAACTGCAAACCAGGATCATTTCATCCGAACCACAGCATTATGTAACCGCCATCAAAGTGCCTCAGAATTTGGACAGCAGCTGCACCGAATGACAGATGTGCGAGTCAGTGGTCAGTTTATCCAAAATCGCCTACACAGCTGGAATTTGTATGCTCTACGACCTCGATAATTCCACTTTTGACTGAACGTCACATTGCAGCAGGGCGTAATTGGTGTGGAGCACAACAGTGCTGGGACAATTGTCAGTGGAGCAACGCCATGTTTTCCGATGAATCAAGGTTCACTCTCGACTTCCACGATGGGCGGAACAGAGTGTGGTGGCGGCAAAACGAATGATACCATGGCATAACCGTTAGGCAGCACGATCGTTTGGTGGTGGATC
The DNA here is from genome assembly GCA_031216915.1 of Pictodentalium vernedei. Classification (NCBI taxonomy): domain Eukaryota; kingdom Metazoa; phylum Mollusca; class Scaphopoda; order Dentaliida; family Dentaliidae; genus Pictodentalium; species Pictodentalium vernedei. The sequence continues at coordinate 32,052,208 of CM062288.1, read as the reverse complement.
AGTTATGGTGTGGGGAGGCATAATCATGACAAACAGAACAGCATTGCATGTCATCCAAGGGTGTGTCACAGGGCAGTACCTCCCTGACAACATGTTAGCAGCTCATGTGGTGCTATTTGCGTGACATCACAGCCGTCGATTCATTTTCCAAGGTGGCAATGCAAGAGCACACAGGCCCCGTGTTGCTACAGAGTTCCTCTAGGAGCAGAACATTACTGCACTGCCTTAGCCAGCACCTTTTACCAATCGTGCATGTCTAGGATATGCTTGGCAGGCGCCTACGAAAATGCCAACAGCCCCCTACCAATGTCCAGGAACTCGCCGCTGCACTGCTGGAAGAATGAAATAACATCAGTCAAGCAGCTAATGGACTCTTGGTGAGGAGTATGCCACACCGGATCCGCGCTTGTCTCGCGAACTGAGGAGGATTTACAAGGTATTGAGGTCTTGGGCTGAATGTGGTAAATTCTCTGACTGACCGTCCATGTCTTCTTCAGCTCAGTGCGTAGAATTTGTGCTTGTCAGACACCCAACTATCACTGAAATAATTCACCAGATGTCACAGTGCAATGCCTCAACTGTCTTTTTGATAAAAATATAAATATATTTCTTCATATATCTCACTTTTATCAAATATCCCCTACTTTTTTTTAATAGTATATGTTGTTGAAACATTGAAGCATGAAGAATTAAATAAATTTTTAAATACTTGAAGTACAAGTAATTTATGGGAAAAAAATTCCTTCAACTTACTTTTTCTCGCGAGGAAACGAAAGCAAGAACCTGCTGTTATTAACTGGTAGAGCACTGGAAGCCCATATTTGGGCTTTACAGTGAAGTAGAGATGCGGCAATTTGAAAGCTTCAGTGTTTGTGCTTCATATTATCTTTGAAAGGAAATTATTTTGTTTGCATAGATTTGCCTTGTTGTAATTTATGGGAGAGTGCACGCATAAATTGTAACGAGGCAAAAATATGTGAACAAAGTTTGATGACCAAAAATCATTTAGCTCTTTACCAGTTAAAGGGATAGTGTTACCAAATGGCATACTTTGTTGTACATGTAGTTTGTACTCTGTTTGTAAGGGGTTTACATAGACTTCTTTTTTAACCAAGATGCACTTAACATGTAAATTGTAGGGAGCATGGTGGTTAGCGCATTCGACTTTAAACCATAATGTTCAATTCTGATACAACAGTAATAACATTGTGTCCATGAGCAAGATGGTAAATCCCAATTGCCCATGTGGGGTACAGTGGCAGTATGTACTAAGACGTATTCTGATTCATGCATGAATTTTAACCCCTACCAGTTGAAAAAATGTTGTGTGATAATCACAAAATATGTGGTTCTGATTTTTCATTGTTGAGAATTTGTAAAACTGATTTGCTAACAACTTTATCTTTCAGTGGAATTTTTCTCTCTCCCCACAATTTGCATTATGAGGAATAATCTTTAAAAATCATCTTCTTCAATTCCACTAGTTAGAATATTTGATATTTTGTATTCATCATCCTTAGGGAGGTCAGATCCAAGTTTGTTCAAATCATGTCCCTGGGTTATTATTTGGGTTCCCTCTGAGAGCTCCAATTTTAACTAAGTTCTAATATTGGGAATAGTCTTGAAAAATCTTTTTCTCCAGAACCACCAGTCAGAATCTTTTGCTGTTTGATATATAACATCCTATGGGGTTGGGGTGGGATGAGGGTTCAGATTCAGGTTTCAAGTCCATGGATTCATATTTGGGCTCCCTTACAGTTATTCTTCAGTCTATTTTCATTGCTATATAATTCTTACCTATCAGTCACCAATGCAGTTGATAAGAACAGATAACATGATATTTAAGCCTTAAGGCCCTTATTTTCACTTTTATTATTTATTTATTATTTATTTATTGGGGTTTAAGGTCACATATTTCTGCACAATGGCTCACCATGACCGTGACAGTTTTACGGGTGGAGGAAGCCGGAGTACCCGGAGAGAACCACCAAGCAATGGTGAGCAACTGTCAGCTCCCCAACATACTAACTCCACACAAGCAGGGTTAGCATTGGTTGAAGACAAGTTCACCATCGACGTGCAGTACGCCTTAGTACACAACGTCACCGTGCCCCCCACATGGGCAATGGGGGTGAAGTGTCTTGCCCAAGGACACAACGTGGTTGCCGCAGGTGGGATTCGAACTGAGGACCTCTCGGCTTGCTGCCTGCACCTCTACCTACTGATCCACCGCACCCCCTTCTCACTTTTTATCACTTTTACTGTAACAGAACAGGTTCCCCAACATGCAAACCCTGGGTTAACTCACAATCTAAGTACCCTGAGAGTTGTTTTTAGGGAAGTCTTGGCTGCCTATATAGGCAGCCAAGACTTTCCTGAAAACAACTACAAAGCCGCAGGATTTTGTCTATGAAAGAGCAATAAAAATATATATAAAAGTCTCCAATCCCTTGAAGGTTGAATTATCACAGAATCAATGATCAAGATTCCAGAATTCTTACCAGTTGGAAATCTGAGATTATCTCCCTTGATGTACTTGAGTTTCAGTGGTTGCAAGGTTCATTGTGGGGCAATTAGTACAAGGCTGTGTTATTCATCAAAATAACCTTTTGGAAATCAAGTTGAACAACACAACACTTTGTTTACATTTTTGCTCCCCTGAAGGAGTGCATATAGCTGGTTGCCAAGTAGTAAAATCCAACTGTAAACTGTGACAAAACTAGTTAGTTATTCATCAACCATGTAGATTTTATGCAGAGACTTTCATAAAACTCACCTGCCTTATTGCTGAATTAATCTCTTTGTAGAAGCTATACTATTTAACCATTTGTGCAAGATACCATGGAGCCCACTTTATTGGATATCTCTTAACTGACTGAACAACCCTGTTAACTGAATATAATTTCCCAAAACAAAACCATTTACCATACCTCCAGTACAAATTTGACCTGTTAATGGACTACAGGTTATGGAGTACACTCATGTTAATTGCATAAAAAATCTTGTAACCTGTCGAGAAATTACCCGGACTCTCAGGGGGGGGTCGGCAAATTTTTTCCAACCCCAAGGCGGGGGTGGGTGGGTACCCTGTGAAGGGCCGAAACGCGTTTTTTCCACATGGCAATATTTTTTTCCTGGCATAACTTTTCTTACAAATCAAGCCTGCATACTCATTAGAATGATACTTTGAGCTATTAAAACAATCAATGAACCCCTCTAGACCTATATTCCTACCAGGAGCAGTCATCGTTTTGTGTCCGCTCTGTACGTGAACAGTGGTTGCTCTGCTGCTAAGGTTGTCACATTGACAAAGTCATAAAAAATCCTATAAGCATAAATCATAGAATTGTCAATACATCACCATTCGTCTCCTGAGTGCACCTGAAGGTATAAATGTCCCGAGAGTAGCCTGCTGCTGACTGCATACTCATGTAATTACGAGTATTGTTGTTCCCCACTTAAAGATTTCCTCTAGACACTCCATTTGTTTCGCATTCAGCTGAGACTGGAAACAAAGAGTCACAGTTGACAAATGAAAACTAACAATACACATTTATTTCACTTCACTAACAATAGCCCAAAAAATGTGTAATTATTGAGAAAACCGGTACTTTCATACAGAAGGCCCTTCTGTTCGTGAGGACTGTGAAAATGGTGTTTATTCGTTCTGAGAAAATGGGTATGCTTTACTGGTGGGAATACTGTGGGATAGGCTTCTGTTACTTGAGGTTTATAAAAATGCATCTGATAATAATTAGAGAATCCCCAAATGACTTAATAGCAAAAGGGGGCAATTAGTGTTTTTTTAATTTATTATCAGTCATAAAAATAGTCAAATTTCATGATAGGAGCAGCCACCCCGATTTTGGACGAAGCTGCCTATTACTTAATTGTAAAAAATTACATTTGGCACTGGGGTGGCGCTCCTTCCCACATATCCTTTTTCATAGAGTGCTTAATACGTTTCTCCAAACTTATTCAGAGCAACTTGGGTGCACGGTGATGCTGTGTGCTGAAACGTACTGGGCGTCGAAATGCACCTGTTCTCAACCTCTCCTACCCGCTGGAAATAATGACGTTCGGGAGCTGGCGAATGCCCGTCACTGCTCAGTGGTTCCACATTTGGGTATTCAGAAATAAATCGATAAATAAATATATACTCCAAAGCATGGCGAACATGAAACAAAACACAAAAAATGAAGCAAATAATTTTGCAATTTGGGTACCATGACTGCATAAAGAAGAGGCCCAAATGGAAAGGCCAAAATGCGTAGACCATTGTAGCCAAGTCTGTAAACTAGTGATTATATTACCTTTGGCTTAGGTGATAGCCTACTAGTATTTTATAGGTCCCCTATACCACCCCAGACCTCCCCAGACAAGAGGTAGTGTTGTTTCAACCCACAGCTCTACAACCATCCCCTCCCCCATCTTTATGATAGTGCATTGATGATCATCCACCTTAAACTAACTCAAACTAAGCTAAGAACCCAGCAGACCAAAGCAGGTTTCAACTCACCAAGTTATAAGTTGAAAACAAGGCACACTTATTATGGATTAATATTGGTCAGTACATCTGCTCAATACATCAACATGTTAATTCAAAGTTATGATTTTCTCAGCCACAAAGCTGGCCAGCATGGTTTTGTTTACAACTGGACATTTTGTTACTTTAATAGGACAGAAGATCATTTCATGGAAAACGACTCTATACAGAGAGTAGAAGATGTAAATGACACTGTAGCAGGCTAGGTATAATTGCACATCCCTGTATTACAGAAATCAAGTACACCAGGCTCTACAAGTCTTGTTGAGATAGGTGTATACTTCACTTTTGGGCTGTTTTGAGTCTTTATTTTGGAAATGAATAACACTTAATCAATACATAGCACTAATGTATATATGTCATTTTAAGCACTAACTGAACTAGCAGTGTGTATAAAGCTGTGTTTCCAGTCAGGTTCGCTCAGTATGCCTTTTTGATGATTTTTGGGGGTGGGTCCCTTGGCGGAAAATGGAAAAAAAATTTTTTCCTTCAAAAAAGGGGTGGGTGGGTGGCTGAGGGGTGGAAAAAAAATTTTTCAGCCTTGGGTCCGGCAATTTTTTTCCGACCCCCCCCTGGGACTCTCCCCAGTTTTCATTTTTAGCTAGCCTCAGTTCATCCAATAGAGGTATTTAATCTATTATATCTTGTTTGACAGAGCTCATGGAGGTATGAGGTATTATTGGGTTATAAGTACTTGATTTATGCCCCCCAAAATTTTCTTGCAGCCCCGTGGGAACCTCAGGGGACAAAAATAGAAAAAAACGAAAACGTCCATATCTCCAAAAACTGCACGGCATTGAGAATTTTTATTTGGTGTGAGGCTTCCTTGGGACCAACAGAAAGGAATGGTAAAAAAAAATTGCCATCGGTTTTGTCATAAGGTACTTTTTCGGGACTTCTGAGTCAGCATTTTTTAACACTGTGGGCAATGGGAAAAAATTAAAGAATCGTTTGCTTCCAAACCACTGCTCCAAAAACTTTCATATTTTACATATAATATCTTTGGAATATTGATTCACATATTTGTTGAAATCAAATCCCTCGGTCCATATTTGGGTTCCCTGTGGGAGCCCAAATGTTCAAATTAGTGCAGAATGAGGAATATTCTTTAAAAATCTTTTTCTTCACATCTACCAATCAGCATTTTTTGATATTTGGTATGCAGCATGCTTAGGGGGTGAGATTCAGGTTTGTTCAAGCCAAATCCCTGGGCTCATATTTAGGCTGAAAATTTGGGGTCCCGTTCTGGACTTCGAAATTTTGGACCAAGATCCAGAAATGAGTTTTTTGTTTTTTTTATGAGTTTCGGTCCATTTTAAGACAAAAAAAATTTTTTACACTGAAAATTTGGGGGCCAGGTGGGACTTATTAGATTTTTGTTTTTTTATGTGTTTTGGTCAATTTTAAGAAGAAAAAAAAATTTTAGTCTGAAAATATTTTGTTTGGGACTTCGAAAATTTCCGAACAAAAAAAATCTGTTTTTTATGCGTTTATCTCAATGTTGGGATGTAAAAGTGCAGGAACTGAAAATAGAAGGAAAATCCTGTATATTGTGTGGGCACAATCGCTTCATCTAGTTGGTATATGCTTTTCTTTGGAGGGGCGTATGCAGCTTATTCAAGTCAAGTCCCTGGTTTGATATTTAGACAACCATGTCAGGTGAGCGCCCTCAGGCCCCCTGGGTGGGGCCTCTTGTTTAAGTTGGCATTGGTGATGAAAAGAGCATGCAGCAAGCAAAATGACCACATGGAAGGGCCCGAGAAACAGATTTTTAACTTATTTAGGCCTTACTAGTCATGTTAACCCTTTATCTAACATGAAAAGCAGACAATACTTGCAAACAAAATCTTTGAATAACTAATTTTTTATCTCAAAAACATAGGTTATGATGCCCTGATGATCTTGTTTCAAAGAGGGGTCATAACCTATGTTTTTGGGACAAAAATGAAAATATAATGAAAATTAGTTGTAGGGCTGTCGCGACTATCTTTTTTTGTAATCGACTAATCGTGACCAGTAATCAACAGTTAGTCGATTAATAGTCGCTTCCCATGATTTTTTAGCAAATCATTCTTCTGTTCGTAAAACTCTGAAAATGACAATGGCACCAGTGTGTTCAGACGAAGTGGGGTTGTGGGAACAACAAATCGGTCCCGACTGAAGCTACATGTAGTCCAATCTTGGACCCACAGTCCGTAATATAATTTTTGGGGTTGGTACGTCCTGTAGGACGTACCAACCCCAAAATAATATTACTGACTGCGTGTCCAAGTTTGAACTAGATTGAAGCCGATGAATTAAAATGAATTTACCAAAACACGTTCCTGCATATGTTTCCTTTCTGCAATAAGTTTCTCGAAATTTTGAACATTGAGATCTATGCATTCCCTCGTCAGTTGTTAAAATTGGATCTTAGTCTGAAGTTCCGAACTTTGAGAAGTGATCTGACGTTCTGACTTTCGTCATAATTTTGTCACTTCCGCGCTTTGGGTTTTCCAATGGGTGCATTCGTGTGTACAAGACTGGAGAAATTCAGAAGAATCTATTCTTCTCGAGTAACTGTGAGTGTTCTTTCTTACACAGTCAGTGACAGTCGTAAAGTCTTCCGGATATGAATGTTAACTATGGTTAGATATTTAAAGTTATTCACCTTCATTGATCATTCACCTCACAAAACAATGCAATTTAGCCCCGACGTGTAGTAGACGTGTACCACCTTGAAAATGAACGACGATCGACTAAAAATAAAAAAACGTTGACTACTTCAATAGTCGACGGTTAGTCGACTAATCAAATAATCACGACAGCCCTAATTAGATGGTGATTTTTTAGAATAGTGCTGGTCGTTTTGGCCGTTACATTGGGTAAAGGGTTAGGTAATGTGTTAAATGTGTGAAGTCTCTAGCAACAAAACGTTTTTTCTCCATTAGTATATCACTGTAGGACATTTATCTATTGAGCAGTTTTATTAACCATATGCCTGTTACAATTGTAAGTACAGTACAAGTCAAAATAAGTTATAGCATAACCACAATAAACTAAGTATATTGCAGCTTCTGCGCTGATAAAATCAGAATCTGACATCATTTTCTGGAAAGCTCTCAATGAGAACTTTACAGAAAATGATGTCAGATTCTGGTCTGGTCAGTGTATGAAGAGAAAGATACATAGTTTATAGTGGTTATCCTACAACTTATTTTGACTTGTACTATACATGTAATCTCATCACAGTTTCCATGATGTACTTCTTTCATTTGTTTTGCTATAAATTTTCTCACCATTTCCACAGGATGTGTGGGGGAAACTAATTTCCACCTCTTCACAATTGTTTTTCCTTCCTGACTTATGATTGAACTGAAACTTACCTAGACTGTAGATATTGGATACCAGCAGTAAGTCTGTTTTCATTAGGATTATTGAACCACCTGGTTAAGATTACCAGATTGTTGGATAACTTTTCTATTTCCCTCATCCTGTTAACTTTAAGTCTGCTGATAGTGTTGGACTACCTGTCTCCTCACAACTCATTTTGGATATGTCAGATCAACTGTTTCAGTATAATGGAGTTCACTTAACCCTCTGCACTCTGGTGTCAAAATATTAAAACTTCAACATGCAATTATTTCCCATAATGCAACTAGGAAATTAATGAGCTCTGTCAAACGAGATCAAACTGGTTAAAATCCTAGTTGCATCATGGGAAAAATTAGCAGACTGAAATTTAGGGATTTCGACATCAGTGTGCAGGGGGTTAATTGAGTTTTTTGTAACCCTTTCAACCTTGAATGCATAATTGGTTTCATAAAGCAAAAACTTGCAGCCTATGAGTACAGTTGTGGACCCAGGATTCTGAGTTTGAGGGGGCAGCACATGTCTGCGCAGGGTCATGATGCAAAGCAACACTTGATGATCATACGTAACGGCGAGTTAGAGATGAACGCAAGTGGGGAGTATCCCACTCAGGTCAGCGATGTCCAAGCGATCTTGTGGGAAAATGTTGGAACATGGAAGGTCAGTGTGGCCCTCAGCACTTGACTGCTGTGTTTTCCAACCAAAATATTCCAGCATTCAAATTTTGAAGAAAAAAAGCCAATTTAGATCGGCTGACATGAAACTTGCATAAGGAGTGAGCCCCCTCTGAATTCACCAATGGAGCAGACAATACAATAATCACCCAAATGGACAGGAAGATCAGTGATAATATAAATTATTACTGAAGCTTCCTACAAATGTAACTTAGACTCCCCCAGTTTGCTGCATGCAAAGGAATCAAGGTTGACTTGGTGCATAGAATAACACTTTTATTATGCCCCCGACTTGAAAAGTCGAAGGGGTATCTAGTGACCTCCATCCATCTGTTTGTCCGTATGTTCATCTTGCCATTCATCTGTCCACCCATCCATTTGTCTGTGTGTCCATCGATACCAACATTTTCTCTTGTATCTCAGCCACTGCTTCCCCGTGGGAACCCCAGGAAATGAAACAGTGCTTGTTTACTGTGGTAAACAAGCTCTTTTTGACTGGTAAAATAGGACCCAGTCACTAATATTTGGGGTGCGAGTCCTCTAAAATAGGCAACATGGGGTATAAACGATTGACCGACCTGACTTTATCACCATGTTGTGGTCATGATCAGCCATTGTGCAAAAGTATGTGACCTTAAACACCAATAAATAAATAATCTCAGCCACTGCTACTCTGATTCAAATGATATTTGGTGTTATGATAGAGCATCATGGGGAAACGATACCTGTGTAGCATGAGTTTTTTCCACACATTTTTAGCTTAACTTGACAAAGTCAAGATAAGCTATTGCCATCACGTGTGCAGAAGTCTGTGAGTCTGTTCACATTTTCCTTTAGCACAGGCTACACCCTGCAGTTCTTGTCTGATTGTCATGAAATTTCATATGCAGGTTTGGGATCATATCTAGATGAGAATGCCCCCTTTTGGTCGCGATCGGTCAACCGGTATGGCTGCCCGAGCCCAAAACCCGAAAACCATTAGCACAGTCTACAGGTCGTATTTATGAAGGGATTTCATTATAATTTGGTAGGATGCCTCTGTATAATGTCTAGATGAGAATGTCCCCTTTTGGTCATAATCTGTCAACCTTTATGTTTGCACAAGCCCAAAACCCAAAAACTTTTAGCACAGTCTGCGGTCATATTTAATATGGAGGGATTTCATTGTAACTTGGTAGGATGACTCAGTATGATGTCTAGATGAGAACTTCCCCATTTGGTCGCGATCTGTCAGCCGTGACGACTGCCCGAGCCCAAAACCCAAAAAGCTTTAGCATAGTCAACTGGTCATATTTATGAAGGGATTTCATTGTAACTTTGTAGGTGGACTTCATATAATGTCTAGATGAGAACGTCCCCTTTTGGTCATGATCTGTCAACCATAATGGGTGCCCAAGCCCAAAACCCAGAAACTTTTAGCACAGTCTACAAGTCATATTTAATACTGAGGGATCTCATTGTAACTTGTTAGGATGACTCCACATGATATCTAGATGAGAACTTTCCCATTTGGTCGTGATATGTCAACCGTTATGGGTGCCCAAGCCTGAAACCTAGAAACTTTTAGCACAGTCTACAGGTCATATCTAGTATTGAAGGATTTCATTGTAAATTGGAATGATGACTCTGTATGATGTCTAGATAAGAACTTCCCCATTTGGTTTTGATATGTGAACCGCTATGACTGCCTGATCCCAAAACACGAAAACATTTAGCACAATCTACAGGTCATATTCATTGAGTGATTTCGTTGTAACTTGGTAGGATGACTCTGTATGATGTCTAGATGAGATTGCCCCCTTTTGGTTGCGATCGGTCAACCGTGACGGCTGCCGAGCCCAAAACCCCAAAACCTTTAGCACAGTCTGCAGGTCATATTTATAGAGTGATTTCATTGTAACTTGGTAGGTTGACTCCATATGATGTCTGAATGAGAACGTCCCCTTTTGGTCACAATTGGTCAACTGTGATGGCTACAGGGACCCGAAGCCTGAAAACCTTTAGCACAGACTAAATGTCATATTTATGAAGGGATTTCATTGTAACTTAGTAGGATGACTCCAGATAATGTCTAGGTGAGAACGTCTCCTTATGGTCATGATCATTCAGCCATGACAGCTGCCCAAGCCCAAAACCCGAAAACACTTAGCACATTCTACAGATCGTATTTATGGAGGGATTTCATTGTAACTTGGTAGGTTGATTCCATATAATGTCTAGATTATAACGACCCCTTTTGGTCAAGATCGGTCAACTGTGATGGCCACAGGGGCCCGAAGCCCAAAAACCTTCAGAACAGTCTACAGGTCATATTTATGAAGGGATTTCTTTGTAGTTTGGTAAGATGACTCCAGGTAATGCCTAGATGAGAACGTTCCTTTTTGGTCACGATCATTCAACCATGACGGCTGCCCAAGCCCAAAACCCGAAAAGCTTTAGCACAGACTACAAGTCATATTTATGAAGGGTTTTCATTGTAACTTGGTAGAATGACTCATTATAACGTCTAGATGAGGACGTCCCCCTTTTGGTTGCGATCGGTCAACCGTGATAGCTTCACAGGCCCGAAGCCCAAAACCTTTAGCACAGTCTGCAGGCCATATTTATGAAGGGATTTCATTGTAACTTGATAGGATGACTCGTTTTGGAATAATTTCACCTAAATTGGTAACTTCCGTTGATATACATTAACTGTGAGGGCCACATTAACCCACCCCTCAGTTCTTTAGTACAGTCTACATCTCATATTATTTTTTTTGGAAACATAGCTTACAAGGAACAGAAGTTAACATATTCCTGATGAAAAGGGCTAAACACAAATTTTGAACCCATTCTTGTGTTTTGCGGTTCAATATTGCTACAGATTATTGTAGGCAAATCTGGACAAAAGCAATCTGTCATTTGCAGAATGAGGTCCAGAGAGGGTGAATTTGCTGATACTATCCCATACAGTGTGCCAATTTATCCCCTGGGTCCCTCTTTCTGTTGAGGCTTGAGACCTTGATTCAGATTGAGATATTTAGTGATGTTTCCCTGCTGTAATATTTCCTGTCAGGTTCTGCTGTGCAGGGTGGCATCAACAAATTCACCCTTTGGGGGACATCATTTTGCAGATGACAGTCTGCTTATTTCCAGGCTTGATTATAGGCTCTCTCTAATGAGTAGTGACAAGCCAAAGACATGGAAAAATGTTTGCTGACCAAAAATAATTTAGCACTCTTCCAGTTCAGTATTCAGGAATAGTACTTCACAATATTGAAACAACAGGAAGCCTGGTGGCTCATTGGTCAGAGCTTTAAACCAAAAGGCTGATGGTTTGATCCTAACCTGCGTCATCTGTGCTATATTCTTGGACAAGATACTTAATCTGATTACCTATATTGTTGCACGGTGGCACTGTGTACTCATAATGCACGTCGATGGAGGCTTACCTAAAACCACAGTTAACTATGCTTGTGTTGGGTTAGTATTTTGGAGAGTCTAACAGTTGCTCGCTGCTGCTCATTGGTTCTGTCTGGGTTCTCCGACTTACTCCACCCATATAATGGTGTCTCTGGCTGTTGAAATTGTCAAGCCAGAAAATAAGCAGACGGTCATCTGCAAAATGAGGTCCCCAGAGGGTGAATTTGGTGATGCTACCCCGCACAGCAGGATAGCATCACTAAATTTACTCTCTGTGAACCTCAATATGAATGAAGGTATCAAACCTAAACAGAAAGAGGTACCCAGAGGATACATCGGACCACTGTATGGGATAGCATCAGCAAGTTCACCCTCTGGGGACCAAGCCTGAATATAATTTTCATTGTGTTTCCAGACAGCATGTCAGACATGTAATGAATCATGTCTGACATTTAAGAATGATATCTGACATGTTAGAAAATGGAGTTTGAATATTCGAAATAATGTGTTTTGGGTGTACATGTACCTTCATCTTAAAACGATTAAGAATTCATTCAACCATACCCTTGTTTGACAGGGCTCAAGGAGCCCTGCCAAACAAGGTATGGTTGGTTATATTCTGAATTGAGACTGAACTACCCTTCAGTCATAATTTAGGTGCATGTGTGGCTGTATCAAATTGTATTCCTTCATATGCTGCTTATGGTATGCTGAGGACCTCAATTTGCAAATGACAGTTTGCTTAATTTCTGGCTTGGAAACTGTCCTTAAACCCAAATAAACAAACCAACATTGAAACAACAGTTCAAAAAGCCACATTTTTTCAAAATAATTTCAATTGAAAATGTAGCAGGACGGTATTACAGACAGGTTATTAATTTCATGAAGAACTTCACAGATTTTTGCAGTCTGGGTACCACAAACAGAAAATAGATAATATATGCCAAGCACAACTGCTGAAATGGTACAATTCCAAGACTTTGCCACCCATTGTGAACATATCCAAGCAATCCTCCCAAGATTTGAAGGTAAGGATTCCCCATGGGAACCCTGAGAAGTGAAGCAGTGCTTATTTACTGTTCTAATCAAGGTCTGTTTTACTGGTAAAACAGGACTCTGTAACCAAGGCCTGGGGTGGAAGTCCTCTAAAATCTGCAACATGGGTATAAACGATTGGCTGAACTTGGCTTTATATCAGTGTTGCAGACACGATTAACTAGTGTGCAGAAATATGTAGAGCTGAAACGGTTAACCGATTAATCAGTGATCAACATCTTGATCGATCCAAAAAGTAATTGATCGATTAACCGTTACTTTTGAACTACAGTGTTATATGGGTTAACAAAGGAACAAACTTGCTCTAAAACAGGCAAACATTGTCACACTGACTCACATCAATTATATGAGACAGGGTAATGCTTGCAAGTTGCTTGCTGATGTATTTGTTTACTTGCATGATCATCATACTGTATCAGTAGCTGGAAATGGTCATTCTTAATCCTTTACCCATTGTGGGTAGCAGACGATACTTGCAAAATTAATTAATGAATTACTAAAAATTTTCCAATGTTTGTCTCATCAACATAGCTTATGACGTGTCATTGGAATGAGCTCAGTGAGCTCGTTCCAATGAGGGGTCATAAGCTATGTTTTTGAGACAAAAATTGAAAACATAATAATTTTGAAAGAAGATTTTTGTATATAGGCCTAGTCGGTTTTGTTTGTTACATTGGGTAAAGGGTTCATGCTGTAAATCATCAATGGTATGGCAATTATTCAGATATCTATTTGGACAAGTGATTAATGTGATTAACCGATCAAGAAAATTCCTTAACCATTTCAGCTCTAGAAATATGTGACCTTTTATGTGGCAGCTGTGGATGCAAATTATTGCAATTCACAGAATTCTCCTGTAACAAAATCACCCTTAATTATCTCAAAAGTGAGTAATGGTAACATTTTCTTCTGTATTAGCCTAAATGCTGAAGGATATATACCCTAAAAAAATCTTGTTGAAATGCAATGGTTAATCAATTTATGCAGAAAGTCTATGATTTCATGAGATTTATGAAGGGTTTTTCTCTCCAAGCAGATGTACAAAACAGAAAAACAGTGTTTATTTTTGTCAGTAATTAGAGTATAGGCTGTTTTATCTCAGGTAAATCAATGTACAGTTTTAGCTGATGTGAGTGGTATTTAACGATGTACCTAATCTGACCTAAAGACAACATTTAGAATTTTTTCCTGAATGGCTTAATCCTTTGCACACTGTTGTCAAAATACCAAAATTTTAAGGAGCAAATTTTTCTCATAATCAGGGATGTAAGTTTTCTGTTTTTTGTCCAGCCATTCCGTAACAACTTTGGACCTTCATATCTCAGTCAGTGGATGTTGGATTTAAATGATTTTTGGTATGCTGATAGACCACCATGGGGGAAAGGATATTCACAAGTAACAGGTTTTCTCCAATTTTTTTTCTGGAGTTATGGGCCTTTTTCTGCGTTTTTCAACTTAGAAACCCTTCAACTTAGAAACCCTTGGTGGGGGATACCAGTGGCATAGCACCTTGTTTGTTAGCTTAACTTGACATAGTCAAGATAAGCTATTGCCATCATGCGTGCGGAAGTCTGTTAGTCTGTGAGGTTCACATTTTCCGTTAGCACGGGCTACACCCTGCAGTTCTTGTCTGATCGTCACAAAATTTCATATGCAGGTTTGGGGTCATGTCTAGATGAGAACGTCCCCTTTTGGTCGCGATCGGGTAACCGGTATGGCTGCCCGAGCCCAAAACCCAAAAACCATTAGCGCAGTCTACATGTCGTATTTATGAAGGGATTTCATTGTAACTTGGTAGGATGCCTCTGTATAATGCCTAGATGAGAACGTCCCCTTTTGGGCATGATCTATCAACCGTGATGGCTGCCCAAGCCCGAAACCCGAAAACCTTTAGCACAGTCTACAGGCCATATTTATTGAGGAATTTCATTGTAACTTGGTGGGTTGACTTCATATAATGTCTAGATGAGAAAGTCCCCTTTTGGACGTGATCGGGCAACTGTGACGGCTACAGGGGCCTGAAGCCCGAAAACCTTTAGCACAGTCTAGATGTCATATTTATGAAGGGATTTCATTGTAACTTGGTAGGATGACTCCAAATAATGTCCAGATGAGAATGTCCCATTTTGATTGCGATCATTCAGCCTTGATGGGTGCCTGATCCCAAAAACCTTTAGCATAGGCAAAAGGTCATATTTATGGAAGGATTTCATTGTAACCTGTTAGGTTGACTCCATATAATGCCTAGATGATGACATCCCCTTTTGGTTGTGATTGGTCAGCTGTGATGGCTACAAGTGCCCGAAGCCCGAAAACCTTGAGCACAGTCTACAGGTCATATTTATGAAAGGATTTCATTGTAACTTCGTAGGATCACTCCAGATGATGCCCAGATGAGATTGTCCCCTTTGGTCACGATCATTCAACCATGATGGCTGCCCAAGCCCGAAGCCCGAAAACCTTTAGTACAGTCTACAGGTCATATTTATGAAGGGATTTCATTGTAACTTGGTAGGTTGACTTCATGTAATGTCTAGATGAGAACGTCCCCATTTGGACATGATTGGGCAACTGTGATGGCTAAAGGGGCCCGAAGCCCGAAAACCTTTAGCACAGTCTACAGGTTATATTTATGAAGGGATTTCATTGTAACTTGGTAGGATGACTCCAAATAATGTCTAGATGAGAACGTCCCATTTTGGTTGTGATCATTCAGCCTTGATGGGTGCCTGAGCCCAAAAACCTTTAGCATAGGCAAAAGTCATATTTAACCCTTTACCCAACGTAACGGCCAAAACCGGCCAGCGCTATTCTCAAAAATCGCCAATTAATTTTCAAAATATTTTCATTTTTTGTCTCAAAAACATAGGTTATGACCCCTCGTTGGAACGAGCTCGTCGATTGTGATCTGATTGAGGACACTCAGAAAAACTTGTCGGTAAAAATACATGAAAATCGATACAAAATTGCAATTTCCTCAATGAGTTAATCATCGTGAGATGACCTTAGACTTTTGATCTGAGGAGTGAATGTCTGTATAGTGGCTTTTCAATTAACAGGGTTCCACTCTACTGTGATCACCAAAATGGACAGAATTTCAACCGGATTGTAACTCCATAGTTACCACTCAAATGAAAAGTACTTGAATTATGGCCCCTTCCTTGAGAAATTCTTGAATTCGTTTCTAATCTTGAAAAGTACTTGATTTTCCACCACCTACCTTGAAAAACACTTAAATTGAATTTGCCTATAACCTCTGAGGCAAGAAGTTTCAAGATAACTCATCTCAGTCTGGTGTGTAGATTCTAGACCACTGCATTTTATTTCATGAGTTTCTGTCAGTAGTCTGACAATAAGCTTGTGATATTGAAGACATGCGTATCATCAACAACAGTCTCTTACTTTGAATTAGTTAATACTCTTGTCAGTAATTTTAAATATTAAAATCATATTCTAGAAAGGAAGGACACCACAAGTAGGCCAGTTCTGCTTTACATCTTCTGTCCCCCGGGTGCTTGGAGAATGTAGCATTGACAACCAGAGCAATGTTTCTTCACTGACATTCATTAACAAAAGCCTTGGGTGTAGGTTCTGTACTGATCATATACAAAATCAGTTGTTCATTACAAATAGTGTGCATGATTTTGGTGATCCAATAATGATTAGATTGAGAAAAATACCACTTTTGTGATCACAGTACAGTAGAGCCCACTTAACCCTTTACCCAACGAATCGCCCGCATCCGCCCGCGTAATATGCAAATTCAGCAGCTGAAAAAATATTATATTTCGAAACATTTCAACAAAACCATATCATGTGACCCCCTCTTTGGAACGAGCTCGTCGAGCTCGTTCCAAAGAGGGGTCACATGATATGGTCTTGTTGAAAGTTTTTGAAAAAATTTAAAAAATGATATTTAAAATATTAAATTTTGAAATCGTCTGCGTTGGGTAAAGGGTTAATTGGATATCTTTCAATTGGATATCCCTGTTAATTGACTATAATTTCCAAACACAAAACCATTTCCCATACTTTCAGTACAAATTTGCCCTCTTAATTTCATATTGGTTATAGGGTAAATTCCTGAAAATTGAATAAAAAATCTTGTAATAGTTTGAAAAATTACCCTGACAATCACTGAATTACCATTGTATATTGCCCAAGTTGGCCTCAGTATATCCAATGCAGGCATTTAATCTATTGTATCTTGTTGGGGAGCGCGGTGGCTCAGTAGGTAGAGGTGCACGCTGCAAGCCGAGAGGTCCTCGGTTCGAATCCCACCTGCGGAAACCGTGTTGTGTCCTTGGGTAAGACACTTCATCTCCATTGCCCGCATGGGGGCACGATGACGCCGTGTACTAAGGCGTACTGCACGTTGATGATACGCATGTCTTCAACCAATCTAACCCTGCCTGTGCTGCAGTGCGGAGTTACGATGTTGGGGAGCTGGCAGCTGCTCGTCGTTGCTCGGTGGTTCTCTCCGGGTACTCCGGCTTCCTCCACCTGTAAAACTGTCACGGCCATGATTAGCCATTGTGCATAAATATGTGACCTTAAACATCAATAAATAAATAAATAAATAATTGTATCTTGTTTGACAGAGCTCACTGAGCTCTGTCAAACAATATATAATTGAATAAATGCTCTGTTTATGTCTTGAATATAGGAAAGTGATCAAATCCCTGTTAATTGAATACTCCTGTTAATTGAATAATTCTCACTGGCAAAGTGGCTATTCAGTCAACAGGGCTCTACTGTACTATATGTCCAGGAGTCTGCATCTTGAAAACTTTCACCGTTTCAGGGCAGTATTAGCCAGAGTTAAGCAACGTCGATCCCGATTAGTCCTTGGATGGGTGACTGTCTGAGCGATCGATTCGGACTCCTGCATTGTGTCCTTGGGCAAGGCACTTAACCCTAGGGGTCCACATGGGGGCCTGATGACGCTATGCACTAAGGCGTACTGCACGTCGATGGTGCACATGCCTTCCACAAATCTAACCCTTTTTGTGCTGCAGTGCAGAATTACAATGTTGGGGAGCTGGCAGCTGCTCGTTGTTGCTCGGTGGTTCTCTCCGGGTACTCCAGCTTCCTCCACCCGTAAAACTGTCACCGACACAATATGACCTTGGCTGTTAAAGTGTCATTAAACCGTAATGAATAAATAAATAAATATTAGAGTACAGAGCTGTTGGGATGTGTGCTTGGTAATGATTATTCAACTCCGACATCTTTTATCCTAATGGATCTCCCACCAATTGTCTATTAATTGGTTGAGCCTTAGAATCCACTATCAGGGCTCTTTTGAAAAGTGCTGAAAGCTGCTATTGTGGCTTTACACTTTTTGCACTAATTTGTTGCTCAGCTTGCTCTGCATGAAAGAAAAATATTGAAATAAAATTGCTTTTGTTACAATTTATTGGAGTTTGCCAATTGGCACTCTCCAGTAAATTGCAACAAAACAATTATTTATGAGCAATATTTTGCTAAACTAAGGCTCCTTTTGCTGGTAGCATGATATCTTAAAAAAAAAAATCGTGACCTCAACGCCGTAGCTGCGATGAGTGGTGCAATCTCACAAAATTCTAAGTTCATCAAGGACTATAACTCCAAGAAAAATATTTGGGGCAACACATGCATTGAACAGTGGCTAGACATCAATAAGATACACTTACATGCCAAATATAAAGTCATTCTATCAAGTATTTCAAAAGTTATTGAGTTTTGAAACTCGTTGGTCACAGACAAACTCGTTGGTCACAGACAGACTGACAGACCGACCGACCGACAGACAGACCGACAGACCGACATTACCACTTATAGAGCTGCTAGTCGCAGCTAATAAAAATACTCAAGTTACAAATGACCATGCATTGCAAATTAATTTATCACTCTACCAGTTAAGATACATGTTTTCATATCCCAGGGGAGATAACTGGATGAGATATTTCTATCTTACCCACCTGGCATGGCTCTCCTCATTTGAATAATTAATTGTCTGTATTTTGTATATAAACATGGGTTCCAGCATCACTTCAATTGACACAGCAACCCATCCCACCACCACATACTCAAGGATGATGTTTCTTTTAGCACATGCCACATGATATTACTGAAATCCAAATTTTAAAAATGACATCCCCTGAATGTCAGCTGTTTCAACTTGCTAGAATATGTTTAACCCATAACTGTGTATAGTTAATGCTCATTTTTAGCTCACCTGACTGAAAGTCAAGTGGAGCAAGCTTAAGTCATCACTTTCTGTCCGTCGTCTATCCGTATGGCATGAACTTTACATCTATGACTTCTCATAAACTACTGGGCCGAATTGAACCAAATTTGATGCACATGTTCCTTATCATATGTCAATTCAAGTTTGTTCAAATAAGGTGGCCATGCCCCGGGGCACCACAAGGGGCATACTCTGAAAGTACTCATAAATTCTTTTCCAAAATAAAAAAAATCTTCTTCTCCAAACCCATCAATTAAAATCTTTTGATATTTGGTATATAACATCTCTAGAGGGGTCAGATTCAAGTTTGTTCAAATGGAGCCCCTGTGTAAATAATTTGGGCTCCCTGTGGGAACCCTAATTTTAACATTGTGCAATATGAGAAAATTTCATTAAAAATCTTCTTCAAATCCCCCAGTCCGAATGCTTTCATTTTTGGTATACAACATCTTGGGGTGGGGCGGGGCCAGATTCAAGTTTGTTCAAATCGGGTTCCTGGGTTAATATTTGGGCTCTCTTTTTTTTTTTTGAGGGGGGGGGTTGCTGTGACAGCTATTTTCGATGGTGACGGACCATGGAACACGTGTGTACGGAATATGCTGGGTACATGTGCATGTCAGCCACTACATGTACCAGTCCCCCTGAACTCCTTGATCAATCTGACCAAACTGGGGTGGAGGGGATAGTAAGAAATGAATACAGGTTCATTCATTAACATTTTATTAATTCATTTAAAATTGATTGGCTTGAATGCATTCGAAGGAGAAATTACCCAACACGGTATTAACTAAGTTTTTAGAGGATCTTTGTGAAGCAAAAATGTGAAAAAGATTTCAGGAGAGCAATTTGCTCACCTAAGTAGGTTCCAGGTGAGCCATTTATTGCCACCCTGGATTTTTCAGAAATAAAGAATAAAGCCTGGATAAAGTGCCTTGCCCAAGGACACAACGCGGGACATCCCAGAGGGTGATCGAACTCAGGACCTCTAGCATAGAAGTCCAACAGTCTACCACTGAGCCACTGTGCTCCCTACCACATTTAAATTGCATTTATCTTAGGAATACATGGGGAAACTGCCGAGTTCTCCATGATTCTGTTTGTTGCTGTCAGACTTCAGTATTTCTGCACTATCTGTT
This sequence comes from Pictodentalium vernedei, assembly GCA_031216915.1. Taxonomy (NCBI): domain Eukaryota; kingdom Metazoa; phylum Mollusca; class Scaphopoda; order Dentaliida; family Dentaliidae; genus Pictodentalium; species Pictodentalium vernedei. The sequence goes on along the minus strand of CM062288.1, from coordinate 32,031,811 downwards.
TAATAAAATGGAACATGGAATCGGCATGTAAGGGATTGATGTACTAAGGTGCCAGGTTATTTTTATTGATATTTCAAACCATTTTCTAAATAAAGAATATGCTTCAGGTATATGTATGTGTCAAGATCCCAGTTACAGGTGCTATCAGTTCATGTGCTGTGAATCTTATTGAGGTTTGATCATTACAAACTGACTATTCATTGCTTATCTGAGTTAACATTCTGCACATAAATGTGAAAATACTGAAATTTCAAGACAGAAATGGTTAAATTCCTACTGTACAGTCGCCATGGTTTAGTCGTAATCTACACGTGGGCAGTTATGTCCACGCATCTGTTTACCAGGCAGTAGAAATCATCATTAGCAAAATTTGTTGTACCCAGTGCTTCATTAATTAAATTTTTGATGAATATTCCTGTAATTAGTGCTTGGAATCTAATATTATTGTGTCTGTGGAAATATTACCCACGCATGGAAAGTGACCAGTCCATGGTGACTGTACTGTAGTTGCATTGTGGGGAAAATTTGCCACTTGAAATTTTGATATTTCAGCATCTGTGTGCGGAGGGTTAACAGAGTTACATACATATTTCAAGAGATATATGTGTAATAAAATCCTTTATTATGCCTCTTCCCGATGGGGTATATGGTTGGTATACAGTGGAGCCCCCTTAACGGATGTCTCTTACAGTACAGTCACCGTGGACTGGTCAAAATCCATGCATGGGCAGTGATATCCACCAGGTTATGAAAATCACCATAAGCAAAATTTTAATTAATGAAGGACCAGGTTGTAACTGGTGCCTCATTAATTAAAGTTTTGATGATTATTCCTTCAATCAGTGTTTGAAATCTGATATTATTGAATCCGTGGAAATATTTCCCTCCCTTGGAAAGTGACCAGCCCACGGCGACCGTACTGTAACTGAATCCCCCACGGGAACCCCCGGAAGTGAAGCAGTGCCTGTTCACGGCAGTAAACAAGCTCTGTTTTACTGGTAAAATAGGACCCAGTCACCAGTGCTTGGGAGGTGCAAACCCTCTCTAAAATGGGCAACATGGCTTACTAACTCCCACCCGTGGTCTTGAGTTGATCCTCATGTTGTGGTCATGATTAGCCATTGTGCAAAAATATGTGACCTTAAACACCAGTAAATAAATAATACCAGTAAATAAATAATACTGTAACTGAATAACCCTATAAATTGAATATAACTTTCAAACACAAAACCATTTACCATTCCCTCAGTACAAATTTGACCTGTAAATTGCGTGTAAATTATAGTGTACATCCCTGTTAATTGAATAATAAAAACCCTTACAATACATCAATAAATTACCCTGTCATTCACCAAATCTCCGTCTTTATAGATCTATTTGCAGGCATTTGATTCTTTAATTATTATCCCCCGCCCAACAAAGTTTGCAGGGGATAGAAAAATGGGGTCTGTTCGTTCTTTCGTCCATTCATTCGTTTGTACATTTGTCCATCCATCTGTTTGTCCATCCATCCATCCATTCAGTTGTGCATTTGTCGATCCATACATCCATCCGTCCATCTGTAACAACTTTGGATCTCCATATCTCAGTCAGTGGATGTTGGATTTAAATTATCTTTGGTATGCTGACAGACCACTATGGGGAAAAGATATTCACAAGCAACGGGTTTTGTCCATTTTTTTTTTTTTATGGGCTTTTTTCCACTTTTCTCAACTTTTCCCTTTTTTAGTAAACCACTTCTTGATGGGGAATACCGGTGGCATTGCACCTTGTCTTCTTTGATAGAGCTCCATCTGTCAGACTCCCCAATGTACTATCTACACACAAGCGGGGTTAGCATTGGTTGAAGACAAGTGCACCATTGATGTACGCCTTAGTACACAACACCACCGTATTCCCACATGGCCAATCAGGATAAAGTTCCTTGCCCAAGGATACTATGCAATTACCCCAAGTGGGGATCGTACCGTGAATCTTTAGGTTTGAAGTCCAATACTATAACCACTGAGCCACCACATTTCCTGATTATTCTTATTAAAATTCTTTCAACATGAGAGGTCGCTTTTCCTGTCCAGCAACACGATATGTCTTAATTTCATTAAGTAGTATCAGACTTGGCAATTTCAGGAGAGCGATTTTTTAGCTCGCCTTACTGCCCTCCTGAAAGAATTAAGGAGAGCGAAAAATTGCCTTCCTAAATATTTTGGTCTGGGATGATTGAGATTACATGTATTATGCTCACATTAAATTTTTGTTGGAAAGCAAAAATGTAATTTTACTTCGAAGTCACATAACATCACATAATTTCATTTTGAAAGTGGTTTAGTGGTAAAAGGTAATGGCTGCAACTATGTTTGGATATGTACTTTGTACATACCCAAACACAGTTGCAATCATTTGAAGCAAAATGGGTCACAGCAATATTTTTTTTCTGTCAGTTTCAACAACTGACATCACAGTTTGAAGGGTAATTATTCAAGGAATATTGACACTATAATATTCTAAAAAAATTCAGTCTATTTCTTTGACATACAATACCTATATAATAATATTAATCAGATTGTGTTGTTACTTTAAATTTCTGTTTAGGTTACTGATGTGCCGAGCTGTATACAGTTAAAACTAAAAGTCCTGTCATGAAATGCGCACAAATAGCACGTTGATATGCGCGTTAATGTACGCGTTATGGCCCAAGTAAAGCTATCAAATTCTGTACATATGGCCTGTGCACAAGTAATGTTTCAGCCAATGGACCTCCGGGTAACCCTGAGGTCCATTGGCAAAAACATTGCATGTGTTTGCTATGAGTAACCAGGAGAACCTGCCGTGCTTTGGATGTCACTCGATATGGCAATTGCGCGCAATTCCAACGCGCAATTAAGCCTAGATAAGTGCACTATTGGTGACAGGACTTCTAGTTTTAACTGTAGTTTTGGGTGTAAATCTGTTATTGTGATCCTCTGATATCAACCCTTTATCCATCAAATTAAGAATTACTCCAATCAGTTTCTTTGGAATGCGATAACTCAAAAATATTGATCAAGTTATTATGTGTACCCATACCATGCATGGTACACATAATGTCGGCATCCGGGGTGGCCTTCCGTCGTTCGTCCATCCTTTGTCTGTCCGTCTGTCTGTCCATCTGGTGTCCGTATCCATTTCTTTGGCATTCGATAACTTGAAAAATATTGCTTGGATTGTCATATTACTTTATATTTGTGTTCAGGTTACTGATGTGCCAAGCTGTATAGTTAGCTCAACTTGACAAAGTCAAGCTGAGCTATTGCCATCACTTCTCGTCCGTCGGCGTACGTACGTACGTACGTACGTACGTACGTACGTTCGTTAGTATGTTAGTACGTTAGTACGTACGTCCACAATTTCCTTTGGCACACCTCACAGATCGCATTTATGATCAGATTACTTTGAAACTTGGTTTGCTTGTTTGGGGTGACCTCTAGATGGGAGCTATCGATTTTCTTCAATTTCCGTCGAAAAATGTTGCCGCGGCCAACGTTCTTAGAACTTAGTTTAGTCAAACCACAATATTTCCCTTTGGCACACCCTACAGGGCACATTTAGGATTTGATTGCTTTGAAACCTGGTATGCTTATTTAGGGTGACCTCTAGATGGGAGCTATCGATTTTCTTCAATTTCTGGCAAAAAATTTTGCCACGGCCAACGTTTGTAGAACTTAGTTTAGTCAGACCTCAATATTTCCCTTTGGCACACCCTACAGGGCACATTTATGATCAGATTGCTTTGAAACCTGGTATGCTTGTTTGGGGAGACCTCTAGATGGGAGCTATCGATTTTCGTCAATTTCTGTCAAAAAATGTTGCCGCGGCCAACGTTCTTAGAACTTAGTTTAGTCAGAAGACTCAATATTTCCCTTTGGCACACCCTACAGGGTACATTTATGATCAGATTGCTTTGAAACCTGGTATGCTTGTTTGGGGAGACCTCTAGATGGGAGCTATCGATTTTCTTCAATTTCCGTCAAAAAATTTTGCCGTGGCCAACGTTCTTAGAACTTAGTTTAGTCAAACCACAATATTTCCCTTTGGCACACCCTACAGGGCACATTTAGGATTTGATTGCTTTGAAACCTGGTATGCTTATTTAGGGTGACCTCTAGATGGGAGCTATCGATTTTCTTAAATTTCCGGCAAAAAATGTAGCCACGGCCAACGTTCATAGAACTTAGTTTAGTCAAACCTCAATATTTCCCTTTGGCACACCCTACAGGGCCCATTTATGATCAGATTGCTTTGAAACCTGGTATGCTTGTTTGGGGAGACCTCTAGATGGGAGCTATCGATTTTCGTCAATTTCTGTCAAAAGAATTTGCCGCGGCCAACGTTCTTAGAACTTAGTTTAGTCAGAAGACTCAATATTTCCCTTTGGTACACCCTACAGGGCACATTTATGATCGGATTGCTTTGAAACCTGGCATGCTTGTTTGGGGAGACCTCTAGACGGGAGCTATTGATTTTCTTCAATTTCCATCAAAAAATGTTGCCGCCACCAACATTTTTAGAACTCAGTTTAGTCAGACCACAATATTTCCCTTTGGCACACCCTACAGGACACATTTATGATTTGATTGCTTTGAAACCTGGCATGCTTGTTTAGGAAGACCTCTAGATGGGAGCTATCGATTTTCTTCAATTTCCGTCAAAAAATGTTGCCGCGGCCAACGTTCTTAGAACTTAGTTTAGTCAGAAGACTCAATATTTCCCTTTGGCACACCCTACATGGCACATTTATGATCGGATTGCTTTGACACCTGGCATGCTTGTTTGGGGTGACCTCTAGATGGGAGCTATCAATTTTCTTAAATTTCCATCAAAAAATGTTGCCGCAGCCAACATTCTTAGAACTTAGTTTAGTCAGACCACAATATTTCCCTTTGGCTCACCCTACAGGGCACATTTATGATTAGATTGCTTTGAAACCTGGTATGCTTATTTAGGGTGACCTCTAGATGGGAGCTATCGATTTTCTTCCATTTCCGTCAAAAAATGTTGCCACGGCCAACGTTCTTAGAATTTAGTCTAGTCAGACCACAATATTTTTCTTTTGTACACCCTGCAGGGCACATTTATGATCGGATTGCTTTGAAACCTGGCATGCTTGTTTGGGGAGGCCTCTAGATGGGAGCTATCGATTTTCTTCGGTTTCTGTCAAAAAATGTTGCCACTGGCAAAAAAAATGACATTGGTACCAATGATCTTCAATTTTGCCATTTCATTTATAACTTACCAAGTTCAAGTTTGTCAAGTTGAGCTACAGTGTCATTGACACTTTCATTTTTGGTGTAAATCTGATAATTTGATCCTGAGATATTAACCCTTTATCCTTTATTATCCTTCAAATTGAGAATTCTTCCAATCCTTTTGGAATGAGAAAACTCAAAAAATATCAATCCAATTGTCATGTTACTTTATATATATCTTCAGGGTACTGATGTGCTGCGCTGTATAGTTTTTGGTGTAAATCTGATAATTTGATCTTGAGTTATTAACCCAGTTGAAAATTCCTCCAAAAATTGGTCCTGAGATAATAACAGCTTTCTACTAGTTGCGCGTATGGGTACACATCTAACGATTTAATCGGCCTACTTTTTTGACTGAGAAATTGTAGGAAATAGACATTATTTGTCTTTTCAGCCTGTTTCTCAGGTATGGGTTATCAGATTTCAGTGAAATATGGCATGCAGTTTGCCTATGACAGAGGCTTATGCCTCATTGCTTACAACTTCCAGACACCAAACAATTTACCATACCTTTTGACTTAGAAAATTGTTGGAAATTGTCAAAAAACTTTCGATTGGGGTTATCAGACTTCAGTGAAATATGGCATGCAGTTTGCCTATGACAAAAGGCTTGTGTTTACCATACCTTTTGACTTAGAAATTGTTGGAAACTTTCGAAGAAAATGGGGGGGGGGGGGGGGGGGGGGGGGGGGGGTATACTGGATTACATCCATCCATCTGTCCATACGAGAATATTCATAACTTAAGTAAATCATTATGGAATTAAAATTGGTATGCAATTAAATTCTAACATTGCCCAAGACTAGAATGAATTTCAGTGTTGTCAGATAATTTTTTTTATTTTATTAGCTTAACTTTGGCGAAGCAATTGGATACGGCTCAGGCTAGAGGCCGTATTTATGAACCGATCTTTACGAAACTTCTTGGGTACCTTTGTTATGACTGTGGGACGCGAACGAGTGTTTTTGGGTGCGATCCGAAATTCAAGATGGCTGCCAGCCACCATTTTGTATCGACGATGCAGAAATCTGTTTTTTGTACAGAACTTCCATATGAAAGCTCTGATTTGAATAATTTTTTGTATGAATGTTTAGTACCATGGGATACATCACATATAATACGGGTTTTTTTCTCGTGTGTAAATTATGCAAATTAGACTGACTTTGATGTTTTTTGGTGTTACTTTCAGCACTGTAAGTGCAAATGCCAATACGGCTCGGGCTAGAGGCCGTATTTATGAACCGATCTTTGCGAAACTCCTTGGGTACCTTTGTTATCACCGCGGGACGAGAACGAGTGTTTTTGGGTCCGGTCCGAAATTCAAGATGGAAGATGGCAGCCATTTTGAACAAAATTTGGTGCAATCAGATTTTTGCACAGAACTTCCATATGAAAGCGCTGATTTGAATAATTTTTTGTTTGAATGTTTAGTACCATGGGATACATCACATATAATACGGGTTTTTTTTCTCGTGCAGAAATTATGCAAATTAGATGAACTTTGATTTTTTCAGTGCTACTTACACACAGTAAGTACACATGTCAATACGGCTCGGGCTAGAGTCTGTATTTATGAACCGATCTTCATGAAACATCTTAGGTACCTTTGTTATCACCTTGGGACGAGAACGAGTGTTTCTGGGTGCGGTCCAAATTTCAAGATGGCTGCCAGTGGCCATTTTGTACCGAAATTAGGTCTAATCAGTTTTTTGTACACAACTTCTATACGGCTCAGGCTAGAGGCCGTATTTATGAACCGATCTTTACGAAACTTCTTGGGTACCTTTGTTATCACCGTGGGATGACAACGAGTGTTTTTGGGTGTGGTCCGAAATTCAAGATGGCCACCAGCAGCCATTTTGTACCAAAATTACTGCAATCAGTCTTTTGTACAGAACTTCTGTATGAAAGTTCTGATTTGAATAAATTTTTGTATGAATGTTTAGTAACATGGAATACATCACATATAGTACAGGTTTTTTTCTCGTGCAGAAATTATGCAAATTAGATGAACTTTGATTTATTCAGTGCTACTTATACACTGTAAGTGCACATGTCAATACGGCTCGGGCTAGAGGCTGTATTTATGAAACGATCTTCACAAAACTTCTTGGGTACCTTTGTTATCACCTTGGGACGAGAATGAGTGTTTCTGGGTGCGGTCCAAAATTCAAGATGGCAGCCAGTGGCCATTTTGTACCGAAATTAGGTCCAATCAGTTTTTTGTCACAACTTCTACACAGCTCATATTTGTGAACTGATCTTCACGAAACTTCTTGGGTACCTTTGTTTTCACCTTGGGACAGGAATGAGTGTGTTTTGGGGTGCCTTTGTTATCACTGTGCTATGAGAACAAATAATTTGGGGTTCAGTCAGACCCATTCTGGGACGCAAAGATTTCTTTTCTAGTTTAGCATCTGACTGTCACCCACCTTTACAATACTTTACCTAACATTTGTTACAGACAACGGTCAGTATTTATGTACAGACCGTTACAATACTTTATATGTACCTTTGTTATCAGGTCATTACCTAGATGTTTGTCATTGCTGTATCACATACTATACATGTACATGTCTTTGTCTTTGTCTTGACAAGTTGAGCTACAGTGTCATTGACACTTTCATTAGATAATTATACCCCCAGTTTCGAAGAAAATGGAGGTATTATGGATTACATCCGTCCGTCCATCTGGGCGTCCGGCCGTGTGTGAGTCCGTCCGAGAAAATTCATAACTTAAGTAAATTATTATTTTCTATAATATTTGTTGGTCATAGGTATGCCCACACTAGGCGGTACACCATGTGGGGGTATGCACCGGACAACAGTCCAGCTCTTGTTTGTCTCAAAAACATACGCTAGACCCCTCATTGGAACAAGCTCAATGAGGGGTCAACGAGGGGTCATAATCTATGTTTTTGAGGAAAAAAAATGAAAATATAATGAAAATTATTTGGCGATTTTTGAGAATAGTCCTGGCCGGTTTTGGCCGTTATGTTGGGTAAGGGGTTATACTTACTTGTATATTCATTCAGACCTTGAGATTATACTTCTATTGAATATTTATTCATTGATGCAGTACATTACCAAGGGTCTCATGCAGAAAGGGGCTTTCTCTCACCAGGAGGGTCTCATATAGAAAGGGGCTATCGCAATACTAACAAAGAGCAGAGCCCCTTCCTGCATGAGACACTATAAATTTCAGTTTCGAATGATTCCTTTGTAACATGAATACGGTACCATCTTGGCTGCAGAAATGTGTTATTCCATTTGACAGGCTAAAATAACATTTCTGAGATTTTTTATTTCAGAAGTATTATGTGTGACTGCACATGTTGATATAACCATTCTCTTTTCTGTGTTAATGTTATAAATATTTTTTTCAAATCTGGCAATAATTGACATAATCTTGCATGTTCTTCAAGATGTTATCACATACAATAGAGTAATGTCAGAATGAGTGAATTAGTCACATGAAAATTCTTCTTATCTTGATGCATTAGATTCCTACAGCTGTTTCAATAGCTTCTAGAGAGGTATGAAGGTAAATGGGTCTTCCATAATCTAACATTTTGAACAGTTCACATACCATGCAGGAAATGACATAGCTTTCTAAAATTCTGGCAACCAATAATATTTTGAATTGCAGAACTATGATCACGATTGCAGACAGAGAATTATGATGGACAGGATGTTGATCAAATCGTGATACACTCAAAATTCGCTGTCCGCTTTCTTCCCCATTGTCAGAAGCTGGGCTTTGTTGTTGCTGGGGGAAATAGATTCAAGCTACGTATTAAGCCAAAACTCAAGGAGTGTCACATGAATACATGCGTGAACGTATGTCTCACCATGACGAACCAGCTTGTTTTGTTTTTGTTGGGATGGTACTTATCCTGAAGTGGTCAATGACTTTTCCTCAAAAAGCATAAATCAGCAGGGGTTCACCAAAAACAACAATTTTAATATTTATTTATTTATTTATTGGTGTTGAAGGTCACATATTTATGCACAATGGCTAATCATGACCGTGACAGTTTTACGGGTGGAGGAAGCCGGAGAGAACCACCAAGCAACGGCGAGCAACTGTCATCTCCCCAACATACTAACTCCACACAGGCAGGGTTAGCATTGGTTGAAGACAAGTGCACCATTGACGTGCAGTACGCCCTAGTTCACAACGCCACCGTGCCCCCACGTGGGCAATGGAGATGAAGTGTCTTGCCCAAGGACACAACGCGGTTGCCCCAGGTGGGATTCGAACTGAGGACCTCTCGGCTTGCAGTCTGCATCTCTACCTACTCAGCCACCGTGCTCCCCAACAATTTTAATACATATATATAAAAATAAATATGGTAATTTGTGACTTACATGAAATCCTATAAATCAGAAAACAAAACGTCAATCACACCCCACCCACATTGTTTTTTCAGTCACATGCAGGCCCATATTCTCTGTTGTCACTGGTTTCCGTTCCTTGTCCCTGGTGTTTGAACTTTGGTTGACTTTTCACTTCACCCTTTCACTGATGGGGGTGAAGTGTCTTGCCCAAGGACACAACGCGGTTGCTGCAGGTGGGATTCGAACCGAGGACCTCTCGGCTGCAGCCTGCACCTCTACCAACTGAGCCACCACGCCCCCAGGGTTATACCCGGAGGTCCATTGGCTGAAACATTGCTTTTTTGTCCACATATACAGAATTTGAAAGTGATACTTTAGGTGATAACTTCACTCCCCAGGTGATTTAGTTACAATCCACTCTCCACGTACTGTACAATACGTAACAGTGATTAAAGGGAAGTAATGTTGAATAATTGAATAAAAAATCTTTTATTATGTCGAGAAATTACTCTGACAGTCCGCTGGACAGTCACTGAATTCCCCTTGTTTATGGACATATTTGTCCTCACCTATGTCCAATATAGCTTTTTAATATATTATATCTTGTTTGAGAACCTGATATGATAGAATAATTGCCAAGTTTATCTCTGAAATACAGGAAGTGACCAAATCATGTTAATTAAATACTCCTGTTAATTGAAAAATTTGCATTGGTAAAGTAGCTAGTCAATTAATATGGTCCCAGTGTACTAGTACAGTGGAACTCTGTTAATTGAATAGCCACTTTGCCTATGAAAATTATTCAGTATTCAATCAATCCTTTACCCAATGTAACGGCTAAAAACCGGCCAGCACTATTCACAAAAACCGCCAATTAATTTTCATTTTTTGTCTCAAAAACATAGGTTATGACCCCTCTTTGGAATAAGCTCATGAAGTTCGTTCCAATGAGGGGTCATAACCTACGGTATGTTTTTGAGACAAAAAATGAAAAAAATTAGTTATTCAAGAATTTTGTTTGCAAGTGTTGTCTGCTTTTCATGTTAGATAAAGGATTAACAGGGATTGTGTCATTTTCCTGTATTCTAGGGATTATTTATTATTGTTTATTGGTGTTTAAGGTCACATACTTATGCACAATGGCTAATCGTGACCATGGCAGTTTAACGGGTGGAGGAAGCCCGGTTACCCGGAGAGAACCGCTGAGAATCGACAAGCAGCTGTCTGCTCCTCAACATTTTAACTCTGATCAAGCTTTGCTCAAGCAGGGTTACAGCAGCTGAAGACATGTGAACCATCGATGTGCAGTACGCCTTAGTACACAGAGTCATAGTGCCCCCATGTAGGCAACCGGGATAAAGTGCCTAGCTTAACAACACAATGTGGGTTGCCCTGGACTCGGATTGAACTCAGGACCTCTAGCATAGTCTGCCACTGAACCACCGCGCTCCCATTCTAGAGATAAACTTAGCAATTATTCTATTATATCTTGTTTGACAGAGCTCCATCAGCTCTGTCAAACAAGATATAACAGTTTAAATGCCTGTATTAGATGTACTGAGGCCAAATAGGTCTATAAACAAAGGAAAACGGGAGAATCAGGGTAATTTCTCTGAAGGTTACAAGATTTTTTATTCAATTAATAGGAGTTTACTCTATAACCTATATTCAATTAACAGGTCAAATTTGTACTCGATGTATGGTAAATGGTTTTGTGTTGGGAAATTATATTCAGTTAACACCCTAATAACAGGCTTATTCAGTTGGAGATTTCTAATCAAGTGGATGCCATTACAGTTAAAACTAGAAGTCCTGTCACGAATAGTGCGCTTATCTAGGCTTAAATGCGCGTTGGAATTGCGCGCAATTGCCATATCGAATGACATCCAAAGCACGGCAGGTTCTCTGGATTACTCATAGCAAACACATGCAATGTTTCTGCAAATGGACCTCCGGGTTACCCGGAGGTCCATTTGCTGAAACATTGCTTGTACACAGGTCATATGTACAGAACTTGATAGCTTTACTTGGGCCATAACGCGTACATTAACGCGCATATCAACGTGCTATTTGTGCGCATTTCAGGACAGGACTTCTAGTTTTAACTGTAATATTTCTCTTTTTTTCAATTTTTGACCCCAAAACCTAGCTTATGACCCCTCACTGGCAGGTGCTCATCCAGATTGCCCCAATGAAGGGTCATAAGCTGTGTTTTTAGACTTGGATTTAAATTTTTTGGTTAATCCAACCTCGTTTTTCAAAAAAATGTTTGCAAGTGTTAAGGTAAATTATTAAGTCACTGGTAAACTATGCATATCAGCACAATGATATTGATTTTATTTCTCTTAATACAATACAAACAGGTTCTTATTCTTGGCTTAAACTTTAAGGCAAACCACATGTGTTATCCAGAATATTACACTAGGTGTCATTTGAAAACATTACACTGGGAAGTCACATGTGATGTTTCTGTCTTTCAAAAATCAAATAAGTTCAGAACTTTAAAACATGTTCAGAACTATTAATGAGTACCATATTTGGCCTGCATTTAACTGGCAAATACTGTATTTTACATGTTTTCTCAAATAAATTTGTTTCGGTGGATTGAAATGTATATATAATGTGGTGTGCATTGTATGTTTGTAATTGCGACTCCAAGGAAGAGGTTTGGGCTTCGAGGATGAAATTGTTTGAAGTTGCAGAGGATACATGGAAGCAAAATATATTTTTTCATTAATAGGAAGAATGTCAGTCTGCTAATTGCTGGCTCATTTTCACGTAATGAGAACCAAAGATTAAGTTTCAAAGACACCCTGGAGCTGGAGATGCTCAAGTTTGGCATCTCCTATATGTACAGTCCAGGCGTCATTCCATTGTTTGGCAGCAGCGGAGCAACCATCTCGAAGACTTCAATTCCTTTAACGCCCACCCCGCCCTCCCTCTTTCTCTATATTATCTTAGCTGTCATTAACCTGTGGTACTAGGCATCCATTGGTAAGGGCGGTTACACCCACCTAAAACACAGAAGTTAGCATGAGGCTGTGTAAATAGTTAACCCCCTGCACACTGATGTCGAAATATCTAAAGTTTAAGGTGCAAATTTTTCCTATAATGCATCTAGAAATTTAACCTATTCAATTTTGTTTGACAGAGCTCATTGAGCTCTGTCAAACAAGATTGAATTGGTTAAATTCCCAGTTGCATTATGGAAAAAATGACTACTTGAAATTTGTATATTTTGACATCAGAGTGAAGGGAGTTAAAGTTGATCCTCCTCCATTATATATTATATATACATATTTTTATACTCTCTTTAATTAGTTATTATTATTCATTTCGTTAATAAATTGGCAACCCCATTTTGGCACTGCAAGAGTTGTCCAAAATACAACCAGTGTTACAATTATCTCTTTTGGTCTTGCATGCTGACGGTGGGGCATAAAAATAGTTAGCTGCACTTCAACTTATGAGAACTAATATACAGAACTTGTTTCATTATTTATTGGTGTTTAAAGTCACATATTTCTGCACAATGGCTAACCATGACCGTGACAGCTTTACGGGTGGAGGAAGCCGGAGTACCCGGAGAGAACCACCGAGCAACGATGAGCAGCTGCCAGCTCCCCAACATCGTAGCCTGAGTGCTAGAATGTTCTATGCCCCATCTGCACAATGGTTAATCATGACCATGACCATGACAGTTTTACAGGTGGAGGAAGCCAGAGTACCTGGAGAGAATCACCAAGCAACAGCAAGCAACTGTCAGCTCTCCAACATACCAACTTCTCACAAGCAGGGTTAGCATTGGTTGAAGACAAGTGCACCATCGATGTGCAGCACACCTTAGTACACAACGCCACCATGCCCCCACATGGGCAATGGGGTGAAGTGTCTTGCCCAAAGATGCAGTGTGTTTGGCGCAGGTGGGATTCGAACCGAGGACCTCACGGCTTGCAGCTTGCACCTCTGCCTCAAACTTGTTTCATAAAATTCACAATAAACTGAACACTCATTAGAGATCTATCTGCATACTCCTGCTTTTTTTTGTTGATCAGTACAGTACAGTTGCCGTGGACTGGTCATAATCCATTCATGGGCAGTGATGTCCACGCATGCATTTACCAGGTAATAAAAATCATCAGCAGCAAAATTTTTAGTTAACTGGTAGAGTGCCAAATTATTTTTGGTCACCAAAATTTGTTCAAATGTTTTTGCCTTGTAGCAATTTATGGGAGAGTGCCTATAGGCACTCTCCCATAAATTGTAACAAGGTAAAACCATGCAGACTAAATAATTTCTCTTCAAGATAATATGAAGCACATCCACTGAATATGAAGCCTTTACGATACGATACCAGAATTTCGGAGTAAAGCCCAAATATAGGCTTCCAGCACTCTACCAGTTAATGAAGCACCTGGTTGTAATCATTTGTCTGATTGTTATTCTTATATTTTATTGTTTTCGAAATGTCATACCCATTCTTTGTAGTGTGGTTGTGCAATAAAATTATTATTATTATTATATTATTATTATTATTATTAATTAAATATTTGATGATTATTCCTATAATTAGTTTTTGGAATCTAATATTATTGTGTCTGTGGACATATTGCCCTCCCAAGGAAAGTGTCCAGTCCACGGCGGCTGTACTGTATGTGATAATGAGATGGTGCGATGACTCAGTGGTTAGAGCTTTGGATTTTAAACCAAAAGTGTCAACAGTTCAATCCTGGCCAGCGCTAACTGCTTTGTGTCTTTATGCAAGACAATTAATCCTGATTGCCCATGTTTGGGCACAGTGGCACTCAGTGTACTAAGGCATACTCAGGGACCGATCAGGACTATTTAAAATACGCTCTAGCCTCGGAGCCTATTTTTTCAATTCATGCGCCAGATTTCAATTTACGGAGTCACACTGCTGTTTGTAACACACACTGCAAGTATGTAATAGCTCTCATCATTTTCATTTAGTACACTATAGCAAACATTAATCTTCACTGTGGTTTCTGATCAAGTCTTGACTGCCTATTTAGGCAGCCAAGACTTGATCAGAAACCACAGTGAAGATTAATGCTTGGTAATTAAGACTTGAAGTATTAACTTAAGCACTCTACAACAATGATAAATGATAATCATATATATAATACATGTAAGAGTGTCTCGAGAGATTATCCATTGAAAGAATATCAAAATATGATCTGAGAAGTTACGCGCCAAACTGAGAAGCCTATTTCTGAGATTTAAGAGCCAGGTCCTGATGTTTTAGAATCAAATACGCACTGGCGCATGCCCAGGTCAGTCCCTGCATACAGCACGTCAATGGTGCACTTACCTTCAACCACAGCTATGACTTCCTCCACCTGTAAAACTGTCTGACACAATGTGACCCTGGCTGCTAAAAGTGTTGTTAAACCCTAATGAACAAACAAAGAAACAAATCTAAAGGTTTTTTCTTTTGTTTCTGTAAGTATTTCATAGATCATTTTTGCCCTTCAGTTAATCGCATACAGTGGCATTGCAAGGAAATAATATTGACGGGTGGGGTACATTCTAGTGGACGAACCTGGGTATCTTACACGAATAGATGGCACGACAAGAGAGGATGAGCCCTATCATATCATGCTCTCCCCTGGGTGATGCAGGTGCACCCACTTTGCATGGAGGAGAGCAGGAGAAGTGGTGTCTGGGCCTCTGGGGGACCTCCCCAGGAAAGTTTTTCAAAGTCTTTTGTTAAAAGAAGCAATTTGGTGGCTTTCCTGATAGTTTCAAACAGGATTTCTTTACACTATTTAAATAATGCTCTGCAAACTTTGTGGCAAAAACAATCATACCAGAATGCCTTTTGCATTCGATAATTGCTTTTAACCCCTAGCACACTGGTAGTGCAACAGAATTTTCTCCAATAACTGTGTTTTTCTCTTTTTTTTTTAACTATGAATTTAACCAATTATATATTGTTTGGCAGACTGAGCTCAAGTGAGCTCCGTCAAACAAGGTATACAGTTAAAACTAGAAGTCCTGTCATGAAATGCGCACAAATAGCACGTTGGTCTGCGCGTTAATGTACGCATTATGGCCATAGTAAAGCTATCAAATTCTGTACATATGGACTGTGCACAAGCAATGTTTCAGCCAATGGACCTCCGGGTAACCCGGAGGTCCATTGGCAGAAACATTGCATGTGTTTGCCATGAATAACCAGGAGAACCTGCCGTGATTTGGATGCCATTCGATATGGCAATTGCGCGCAATTCCAACGCGCAATTAAGCCTAGATAAGTGCACTATTCGTGACAGGACTTCTACTTTTAACTGTACTTGGTTAACCCTTTACCTAACATAACAGGCAAAACCGGCCAGTGCTATTCTAAAAAATCGCCAATTAATTTTCATTATTTTTTCATTTTTTGTCTCTAAAACATAGGTTATGACCCCTCATTGGAATGAGCTCGATGAGCTCGTTCCAATGAGGGGTCATAACCTATGTTTCTGAGACAAAAAATGAAAATAATTAGTTATTCAAGAATTATTTTTGCAAGTGTCGTCTGCTTTTCAGGTTAGGTAAAGGGTTAAATATCAAACTGCAGTATGGGAAATATTTACTTCTGAAAACTTTCCTATTTTGACATCAAAGTGCAGATGGTTAATAAGAGTCAGTTTTGCGGTGATATATTTGTCAAAGAAACATATCATACATTGTCTGCGGGCTGAACATGATAATGAAAGAATGTCTAAATCGGCCAAAAAATTAATCCTATCTATAGCAGATTGGGGGGGGGGGGGGTGGGAGGGGAGAAGTATTCCCCTTCTCCCTACAGTTCATACACCTCTGATTGCATAACAGGGTTTTCCGAGAATATCCCCAAGGAAATGTGGTCTTGAATGATTTTTTTTTTATGTCTGACTATTCTCATAAAGTAATTTATGATTGCACCAGTCAGACAAATTCAATCCAATATATTTCTCATTAACAGTTGGACAGATTTGTCATGAGGTATTTAATAAATTCACTGACTCACAGCAAGATGCCATTCAATTTCTTTATGCTAGATCTTCTCCCAAGGTGCAATTTATGATGCTTTTCATTTGTACAAATTGTCTCATTCACCATAATAATTTGCTGTTAGAAACAGGAATTCCCAAACACTTTGATTTTATAAATTCAGTGTTTCATCCTGAGAGTTCACTTGAGGTCACACTTCATCAAATCTTCAATCTAATGATGTGTTGGATTCGACCATTATCTCCATAGATAGATGTGTTGAGACCTGTCAGTCAACTGGACAAGCTTTCATTTTAGAAGCTGTTGAAGTAATGAAATGCTGGGTGATTCCAGGCCTGCTGCTTTAAAAATGTTGCGTAACCCATTTATCGTTTGCCTTTTTCTGAGCTTTGGTAACTTATCGTTTGTTCCCCTGTACTTGATTCAGGTAACCTGTTAGGTGACCTAAATAAACATCTTCCGCAATAATAATAATAATCTTTAATGTAACACTGGTACATGACAGTTTAACCCTTTACCCAACGTAACGGCCAAAACCGGCCAGCGCTATTCACAAAAATCGCCAATTAATTTTCATTATTTTTATTTTTTTCATTTTTTGTCTCAAAAACATAGGTTGTGACCCCTCTTTGGAACGAGCTCACTGAGCTCATTCCAAAGAGGGGTCATAACCTATGTTTCTGAGACAAAAAATGAAAAAAATTAGTTATTCAAAAATTTTGTTTGCAAGTGTCGTCTGCTTTTCATGTTGGGTAAAGAGTTAAAAGAGATAAAAGTGACAGATAAGCATTAACTGGTAGAGTGCTAGAAGCCCATATTTGGGCTTCATTCTGAAGTGTCAGTACCACAACTTAAAGGCTTCATATTCTACATATCACCTTTCAAGTGAAATTATTTAGTCTGTTAGGATTTGTCTTGTTACAGTTTATGGGAGAGTGTCCATTGGCACTCTCCCATAAATTGTAACAAGGCAAAGGTATGTGAACAAATTTTAATGACGAAAAATAATTCAGCACTCTACCAGTTAACAGACAGAAGACAAAAAATAACAGTGACACTCAGACATTGAACAATCCAAGATGCACACGCTCAAGCATACATACATATACAAGCATATGCATTCTCAGTTTTTCCTTGTACTTGTTTTTAAAACTAATTTTGAGGACTGAGTTATGCTGATATATGAACTGTTGTATCAAAGCCAAGTTCTTGCTCCTATGGGCAATATCCTGATGAATTGCGATGAATCCTTAGGAACACTTAACACTCTGCACTCTGATGTCAAAATATCCAAGTTTTCAGCTAGAGCGGTAGGTTTTTAAATTTCTTGTTCGGTTTCAGTTTTGGTTTTTCAGGTGGAGTAAAACCTCGGTTCGGTTCGGTTTTCGGTTTTTCATGAGGCCAAGTAAAATTCAATAAAACTCATTCTTATGTCCGGAGTCATAACTGAATGGTAGTGAAAATGAGTTAAACTCAATGAATGCCCGAAATAAGCTATAATACATGAAGAATCAGGAAGGTCAATATAATAATTACCTAAATATACCTAACTTTTATTGTGCTTGGCCATTTTTCGAGATCTGACACCTACATGCAACTTGAGGAAAGCTGCAAGCACAACTAAACTGAAATGTCAGAAATTCACAGAATGTAGCCTTCCCAGAGTAGTGAGAGTACCCAGACACTGCCATTGGCAGTGTCTGGGTACTCTCACTACTCTGGGATGGCTACATTCTGTGAATTTCTGCAGCAAGAGAGTATTTAATAAAAAACGAAAAACCTTAGATTACGGGATGTCGACGGTTTCGGTTTCGTTTTTTTAAAAAAACTAAAAACCTCGGTTCGGTTTCGGTTAACCTACAGCTCTATTTTCAGCAGCAAATATTTCCCACAATGTAACTGAGAATTTAAAAAAATTATATCTTGTTTGATAGAGCTCAGTGTGCTCTATCAAACAAGATATAATTTGTTAAATTTTTCAGTTGGCATGGGCAGTATGGGGCCAATGATGAAAAATTTGAAATACTGCCAGAGTGCTAGGAGTTAATGATGCTGTGTTGCAGCAATTCAGATACAAATTAGTTGCAATTATAGCCTAATCTTGGCATGGGCTAGCATGCTGCAGAAAGAGTATGGCATCTATAATAATCACTATTTGTGGCGGAGACATGAATTATTGCTATTTCCTGATTTTGTACCTATGTTACATCTTAAGATGGTCATCAGTTTAACATGATGTTGAGCATCAAACAATTATCAGCATGGGTGTTTGCATAATAATTGGACAACACAGCCGCTGTACTTCAAGCAGATGCAAACACCTATGCAGCTGATGATTGGTTGATGCTCAACATCATTCGACCATTCCTTTGTACTAAATCATTCAACTTGGGCGAAAATTTCACGTGACCAGGTGGCAGTTTGGCACAACCCATTTTTCTTTCTCATGTTTTTCATTTTAAGTAACCTCCACACAACCCAAGCGGCTGTTCGCCTCAAATTGACAGGCCTGTGATTCTGACAATGTTTCAGCTTGAATCTCAGCCCTTTAGTGATCGTTTAATATTTCCATTCGGGAATGCCATGGCACAGTAGTAATTTTAAAAAATTTCAACAAAACCATATCATGTGACCCCTCGTTGGAACGAGCTCGTCGAGTTAGTTCCAACTAGGGGTCACATGATGTGGTTTTGTTGCAATTTTTTGAAAAATTGAAAAAAATGATATTTAAAATAATAAATTTTGATATCGTCTGCATTGGGTAAAGGGTTAATCCTGATTGTCAACATCAAGGCACAGTGGTGCTGTGTACTAACGCATACTGCATGTTGATGGTGTACTTGCTTTTAGCCACTACTAAATGTGCAAAGTTAGTACTTTGGGGAGTCTGACAGTTTCTCGGTGGTTCTCACCTGGTACTCTGGCTTCCTCCACCCAAAAAACTGTTAGGGCTGTCACGATTTTTGAATTTAGGAAGCGATTAATTGTCAGAAATAACCTATAATAATCGATTAATCGTACCTAGATGACCCCCACTCTCTCCCTCTTTTTGAAGTCGTTAAAAATGAAATTCAAGTCAGTTGACCTACCTTAAGTAAACAACGAAGATGATCCTCTTTTAGGTATATTCAAAGCTTTGATGTTCTGAACTTTTGAACCGTCAGTGTAATAATCAAGACCGGTCACCAGTTGCGAACTTGCAAAGTTTGCAACTGGCGACCGGTCTTGATTATTACACTGACGGTTCAAAAGTTCAGAACATCAAATCTTTGAATGTACCTAAAAGACAAATGCTTCTTACGGCATCTTAAGGTTTTACGTCAATGCTCTTGACCTTTTACCTTTAGAAACAATAGTTTTTTCATCTAATTTTTAAAAATTATTAAACGTCTAGAACGGGGTAAAATTTACCGATTCTTCGACAACGAAAAATACTAATCGGTTTCGGCATGACCGATCAACAATCGATTAATCGTGACAGCCCTAAAAACTGTCTGACACGATGTGAACTTGGCTGTTGAAAGTGTTGCCCAATCCATATAAATAAACATTCAGAGTTCATATGCAGTTAAAACTAGAAGTCCTGTCACGAATTGTGCGCTTATCTAGGCTTAATTGCGCATAGGAATTGCGCGCAATTGCCATATCGAATGGCATCCAAAGCATGGCAGGTTCTCCTGGTTACTCATAGCAAACACAGGCAATGCTTCTGGTTACCCGGAGGTCAATTGGCTGAAACATTGCTTGTGCACAGGCCATATGTACAGAATTTGATAGCCTTACTATGGTCATAACGTGTAGATTAACGTGCAGATCGACATGCTATTTGTGCGCATTTCATGACAGGACTTCTAGTTTTAACTGTAGTACTTCCCCATGGGAACCCCCGGAAGTAAGCAGCACTTGTGGTAAACCAGTTCCGCTTTACTAGTAAAATAGGACCCAGTCACCAATGCTTGGGGTGAATGTCCTCTAAAATGGACAACATGTTGATCAACGATTGACTAAACTTGACTTCATCTACATGTTCTGTCACGATTAGCCATGGTGCATAAATGTGTGACGTTAACCACCAACAAACAAACAACTGTAGTACTGCGATCACAAAAGTGTTTTTTTTCATGATCAGATTGCCACACACTTATACCAATGGTAGATATTTTATAAATAAATACTGTGAAATAAAACCTCAACGAAGGAGAACAAACAAAAATAGAATCTCAGATTTAATGTTCCCTTTTTTTCTTCGACAGGTAAGATGATGACAGACAATTTTGAGAGGATTACAACTAGGGCTGTCACGATCAATCGATTAATAGATTGTTGATCAGTCACGGCAAAATCGATTAGTATTTTTCGTATATAATCGGCAAATTGTATCCCGTTTTAGATGTTTAATATTAAAAGAAAATTTGATGAAAAAACTATTGTTTCTAAAGGTATTGAGTTAAGAACATCGATGTTAAACCCCAAGAAACCATTGGAAGCATTTGTCGTCTAGGTACATTCATCAAAGCTTTGATGTTCTGAATCTTTGAATCATCAGTGTAATAATCAAGACCGGTCGGCAGTTGCGAAGATCGCAACTGCCGACTGGTCTTGATTATTACACTGATGGTTCAAAAGTTCAGAACATCAAAGCTTTGAATGTACCTAAAAGTTGATTGTCTTCGTTGTTTACTTGAGGTAGGTCAGCTGACTTGAACTTCATTTTTATCGACTTCAAAGAGAGGGAGAGGGGTGGGGGTCATCTAAGTATGATTAATCGATTATTTGCGACGATTAATCGATTCCTAAATTTAAAAATCGTGACAGCCCTAATTACAACTGTGTGGTGATCCAACCAGTAACAAATATTTGTCTTATTATTGTGATTATGGTGTGTCATAACAATAATGGTAACAGAAAGAAATCTGAGAATCAACAACAATAACTTGAATTTAACTATTCTAAAATTTAATAATAACAAAAATAATTTGAAATGAAAATGATACAAAATCTTTTACACTATTTGGGTTAAAGAAAAATAAAAAAAGAAATACTTATCAGTTAGTCCAGAAAAATTGTGATGAAATGTTCACTCAAAAATTAAGCAGTCTCCAATAAATTCCAATAAAGCACTCCGCAAAGTTCAAATTGAATTCATATCCAACAAGTATTTGTTCCTCACGTAGTTGGAAAATTATCCAGTTGAATCCTGTTTTTTTTTTTCACAAGAATAAATCGTGGTTTACACAGGAAGAATACATTCTCTTCGAACTTTGGAAACACTTTTCCAATAGAAAATGTTGTTCAGATCACAAAATAATATTCAGTAGAATATGTATTAAACTCAGCTGCTCTTTATAATAATGCTCTGTCCTGTAATAATAGTCTACAATGTTGAATGTATAAACAATAGTCAGTCACTTCTCAATGCTGTGTGAGATGAAAGAATGTCAGAAGTCTGTTGACATAGACTTATATAGTCTTCAAATAGAAAGTTCCAGAATTTAAAAATTTCTCCAATATTCAATTGTTCCATTAACTTCTGATTGGCTGAATCAAGTCACCTCATTAAGTTTCTAGATGATTCTGTCTAATTTCAAATAAACAAGTGTGACCCAAATAAACAATTAGTGAGCAAAAAATAGATCCTGTTTAATAGGAGTATTTGTAAACAGGTTGATAGGTACATTCAAAGGTCACTCATTGCAAATAAGTGATCACACAAGCCAAAGTCTGCTTATTCTAATTGAAAAATAATTTTATAAAATATTTGTTTATAATTATTTACTAAAGGTATATCAGTTCAGATATTATAATAGGGGCCTATAACAGCCTGCATTTTTTATCTCTGTACTGTAGGTATCCTTGAAATTGCTTGAATTTGAAAGGGAAATTGAAGGCCCTTAAAAGTGTTTGAAAATTGTACATTCTGGGAAAAGTTACAGATTGTACACCAAACCAATACATAAAGTATAAGGCTTCCAAAGTAGCCTTCATTTTTATATGCCCGTAATTTTTTGACGGATGTATTATGTTATGGCGTTATACATCTGTCTCTGTCCGTAAACAATTTTTGTGTCACCTACTCCTCCAAAGGTTTACATGCTATATTGTTCAATCTTTACAAACATGTTGATCAGTAATTGCCGTTGTACATGTGACAAGAGCAGGTAACTCCGTTTTGTATTTCCAGAGTTATGCCCCATTTTAGTACTTGAAACATCACAGTATTGTGTTGCCTACTCCTTCAACATTTTACATGGTATACTGTTCAAACTTAGGACACATATTGATCACCAAATGTCGTTGTGCATGTAACAAGAGCAGGTAAGTCCATTTTGTATTTCCAGAGTTATGCCCCTTTTAGTACTTAAGATTTTACAGCATTGTGTCGCCTTCTCCTTCAACATTTTACATGCTATATTGTTCAAACTTTGCACACATGTTGATCACCAGTTGCCGTTGTGCATGTGACAAGAGCAGGTAACTCTGTTTTGTATTTCCAGAGTTGTGCCCCCTTTTAGTACTTGAAACATTACACTATTGTGTCGCCTACTCCTTCAACATTTTACTTGCTTTATTGTTCAAACTTTGCACCCATGTTGATCATCAATTGTCGTTGTGCATGTAACAGGAGTAGATGACTCCATTTTATATTTAAACGACGAGAATCCTTCCCGTTTATGGCTGTTATGATCCTCAAAATGTCCTTTTCCATGCCACCTATGGGCATTGGCTATCGATGAAGTTAACCTAACAATGAATGGGTGCTACCATTGTAAACGACGAGGAGAATCTTCTACATTTAAAAATTGTTTGCATTTCCATCCTGCATACTAAAATTTCACAAAAAGAATATGAAATGTGTGCACACAAGCATACAATTTGAAACCCTTTACCCCAGACAGGGCAGGGGAGGAGTAGGGGGGACAGACACAGTCGGGTCAACAAAAATTTCAAACTTTACCCCAGAGAAACTTGTGCATGTTCCAATTTGGACGGGAGTATGTTGCCCCGCTAGGCGGTGCTCTTGTTTCTGTAAAGCCATGGCAGTGACTTCTCCATGCAATTAATAATTATACAATAACATGATTTTGTAGGGCGTTATGGTTCATTAATAGCCCGGCAGGAATGATTAAAAGCCCAAGGGACTATTAGCAGCCCGAGACGGAGTCGAGGGCCGCTAATAGGCCCAAGGGCTTTTAATCATTCCTGTAGGGTCATTAATGAACCATAACGCCCTACAAAATCATGTTATTACTATTATTACCACATGGACTGTTAATAAATATTCAAAGGCACTAGGTACATGTAGGTATTGCTTCATTGGATTTTCAAGGAGAGAAATAATGTACTACTGAACTCAACATAATTTAATGAACAAAAAACAATCACTTTCATCACAGCATTGAAGCTTTTTAGGCTAACTTAGGAAGGTCACTTCCCATAGTCACATGACTGATCAGCTGACAATCATCTTGTTCACATCGAAATTAGGCGAGACATAAGCCAAGTTCAGGCGAATTTGATGAACAACTAACGATATATTATTTACAATGTATGTTACTTACCTGACGATGATCATCGGATGATTATACTCTCAAGTGAAATGCTCTTTTCTCACGAAATAACGGAGAGCTCAAGGAAAGGACTGAGAAACGATCAATTTAAACACGACCGCATTCAAAATATATCAATATTTCTCGGAAGTGAAGGAGAGTTACCTCGACGGGTTGATGCTCCGAAATGCTGAATGAACATTGACGTCACCGGGCCACGGGGCCAATAATGAAAATCACTTTTATCATTGGCCTGCCGGCCCGGTAATGTCATCGGGAACAGGGCGAATACACAAAATGAACGCCCTCATTTTTAGTGATAATAGCTTAAGGATTGGTCCTATAAAGTGGTAATAATGGTTATTATTGGGTATCGACCCATCTAGAGGCCATGTACCAAATATCATTGTATACTACAGATGATATTTTTATAAAATAACAATATTTATGAAGTTTGCACTGTATGTGAAGAGTGAATTAGTGGTCAAACACTCATGAATTAAAGTTTCAGTATTTTGTGAAATTGAAAAGGGCATTGGAATAATAAACATTTTTTCAGCCATTTCATTACCAGACTGAACCCAGAGGTCCAGTACCTATAACAAGGCATGTGCTTTTATGCTACAGGGTTTGAGAATTAGCTCTTTGAACCTGAAAGACTGCTTTTCTGGTCCAGGAACATGATACGACATTTCCAGGCTTGGATTTCTGAAATATCCAAGGTGGCAATAAATCGCTCACCTGGAACCTACTCAGGCGAGCAAATTGCTCTCCTGAAATCTTTTTCACTTTTTGGCTTCACAAAGATCTTCTAAAGACTTAGTTAATACCGGGTTGGGTAATTTCTCCTTCGAGTGCATTCAAGCCAATCAATTTTAAATGAATTAATAAAATGTTAATGAATGAACCTGTATTCATTCTTTACTATCCCCTCCACCCCAGTGTGGTCAGATCAATCAAGAAGTTCAGGGGGACTGGTACATGTAGTGGCCGACACACACATGTATCCAGCATATTCTGTACACACATTCCATGGTCCCTCACCGTTGAAAATAGCTGAAAGTAGGTGAGCAAAAAAAGGCTTATGCCAGATTAAATTGCGTGATCAGTTCAGGCAAGCTAAAAATCGTTTGCGTCAGAATTCCATAACTGCATTTCATTAAGTAGGATGGCTGCTAAGTGAATGTGTGGAGTGGACCAATCAATATTTTTAACATGCAGCTCTAAGGAAGCATGTTGAAAATATTAATTGGTCTACCCCCTAATAATGACTATGGACTCTTCCAATCGCTGCCATTGAACTGACATGGAAGATACTACCAGGGTTCAAAGGGTTAAATTACTGTAATCACAAAAACGGTCTCGCTTAAATTAAACCTTTCAACACTTGTGTTATCTCCCATGCCAGTTAAATGGCTGAAATTGGAAGAGTCCATATCCATGTTTTGGGGGTACAGTAATTAATATTTTCAACGTGCAGCCTGAAGGCTGCACGTTGAAAATATTATTTGTTCTTCCACACACCTTCACTTAGTAGCCATCCTACCTAATGAAATTATGACGTATCGTGTTCCTGGACCGAAAAAGCGGTCTCTCGTGTTGAAAGAGTTAAATAAATAAATAACTAACATAAGGCCACACAAAGTAGATCTTCTGTTTCTCAGGCCATTATTTGTAAAATTGCATGCGGGCGAGGGTTTTTTTATTTTATTTTTTATTTCTGTAATTATTTCTTTGTCATCAAAAGTTCATGTTATTGTTTTATATTTCAGGCCTCATAATCTACGGAATAGCATGGGTGGTGGTGAATTTCGTCCCTTGAGAGCAAGAAGGCTTTGCAATGCTAAGGCATGGCAAAGCCTTCTTGCACTCAAGGGACAAATTTATAAATTTTTTAAATTGGGTAAAATATCAGACATAAACCATTTAATTTTTATTTTATTTAAGTTTACATTGGCTATAAAAAGAGAACATGCGGCAGCCAAAAGGACCATGCGGGGGGGGGGGGGGGGGGGGCCTGAGAAACAGATCTTTAATTTTTTAGGCCTAAATAATAAATAGATAAATTAGAACTGGGCTATTTTTTAAACTCTGGGGATGGATGGATAAGTTAATGATAAACAGAAGCAACATTATTCTGATGTCATCTCTTTTCTTTCATTATCAGTAGCAGAATTTAAAATGAAGTGAAATTATATCTCTCGTGGGAAAGTAATTCATGGTTTGATTACATTCTGGCAGACTTGCTGTTGATTCACTGTGAATCACTTAAGCCATGCCTCTACTTAAATATTCATTTTTGCAAATAACAGAATAATTAATGTGTTGTGAGATATGTGTAATGTTGGAGGTCTGAGATTTGCAACATTTATTTATTATACAGATGTTCTGGAGATATATGTTCTAAGTGATCCATGTCAATTTTTCTGGTTATGGAAACTGTAAAACCAGAGTTCGAAGGGGTCCTTGAAAGTGCTTGACTTCTAAAATTGAATTTACAGCCACTAAAACTATTTATTTATTTATTTATTTATTTATTTATTTATTTATTTATTTACGTAACAAACATACAGTTAAAACTAGAAGTCTTGTCATGAAATGCACACAAATAAAACGTCAATCTGCACATTAATTTACGCATTAGGACCATAGTAAGGTTATCAAATTCTGTCAATAGGGTCTGTACACAAGCAACGTTTCAGCCAATGGACCTCCGTGTAACCCGGAGGTCCATTTGCAGAAACATTGCCTTTGTTTGCTATGAGTAACCAGGGGAACCTGCCGTGCTTTGGATGCCATTTGATATGGCAATTGCACACAATTCCTACGTGCAATTAAGCCTAGATAAGCACACAGTTCATGACAGGACTTCTAGTTTTAACTGTCGTTACATGACAAAGAGTATATTTGATACACATGTGAACAATGAAAGTAAAAGACAAACAACAACTCATGAGAAAAGTCTACCTGTCTCACAGCCCTTGCACCCCCTGCCCACACACACACCTATCTCGCAGCACTTGCACCTCTCCCCCACCCACAGCACTCACAACCACTTGCACGCTTATCTTCACATGATCCATCAGACTTTTCGATTCCAACTCACAAACACCCACACTGAACAATCACAACTTTGCATACCAATCTCCCACGCACATTATAAAAGCTCAATGTAATGGAAAATGGAGACAGTTGCTGCAAAACAAAACATAAAGCCTATATAATTTGGTCATTGTTCGTTAACATGAAGATCTTTAGGCAGGCTTGTAACCTTTTTACCTTTTTCTCGTCCACATGTTTATGATATATCCTATGTGCATATGACACAGCCATGGGTGTTATGTCATAATCAAAAGAGGATATCCAAATGTGGAATGGATCCGCATCATTCATATAGGCTACTCCTGGGGCAATCTCCTGAATTTTGAACTGCATGAAAATTGAACTTTCTTGGAAAAGTCTATGTAATATATAATTATGTAGGTAACTGTGTGGCTCACTTTGGTCAAAAACTGTACTTTTCTGCAGAGGCCAGCCAGCATAAATGAAGTATGTGTGTGTGTGTGTGGTTGGTTGGAGGGGGGATTATTATGATCCCCAATGAGTCTGGAGGTGGGATGGGGAAATCTCACCCGAGGGGCAAGATATTTGAAAGCCTCAGGTCAGGTTTAAATATCTTGCCCTGAGGGTGAGATTTCCCCATTCCCACCTTCAGACTCATAGAGGATGATTTTTCTCCCCACACACGAGGATTATGTCATTGTAGATAATTGGCGGTCATGTGCTGACATACCCAATTTATCAAGTCGTAGTCCTTTCGAAAAACGAGCAGTTTCACTGTAAAGATCGTACAAAAGTTAGGTATATACTAAAAAATTGATTTGTAACACTGTCCGTTAAGGGGTTAATGAATTTGTGCGTGTCAAACTGTAATGTAAAGGGCATTGTGAGATTATTGATCGATCGATAAATTCACGCAGTGATATTATTAAATATGCAGAGAAACACGGGGTTGAAACAAATCAACATTGTTGATTTTGAATGGCACGTGGATTACATGCGGGAAATCGTGAAGCCATTTTGTTTATTTACAATTGTGCAGACGATGATGAAATAGTTCTGGCGACCTAATAAAATATGCAAATGAGTATGTCACGTGGGGTGGGTGGGATAGAAATATCCCACCCTGCTGTCTCACCCGGAACACGCGTATGTTTCACGTATAGTGGGGGAGAAATATTTTTCTGCCACAAGAAAAATATCCCCCAATTCATTTCACCTTTCACTGGGTTCGTGTATGTCTCCCCCATACATGAAGGTGTAAGTTCTTCACCAAGGAAAAAATAACTTTTCATGGCAGTGACCACTGACTACTGTCTTGAAGGCTTAACTCCTTGCAGGCTGCAGGCGGATATTTCTGCCCAGAACAGGATTTCTCTTGCCACTGACATAAGTATAATATGGGCACATTTAGTCAAATTATCTCCCTGTAAATTAAATGGATTTTCATCAAAGATTCCTTGTGTTAAATTTTGATGAAATTTTCATCAAATATAGTCATGGCTGCTTAAGAGAAGCCATGACTAGATTTGATGAAAAATATCTTGAAAATACTCAGTGGGTTAAGTCCTCAGAAAGTTAAGAAACAACTATAGCAAAATGACCCAAGGAATGTCAGAGGGCACATGAACCCATTTTGGGGATTTCAGGTATGAATTATGTAAGGTTGACATTTTTTAGGAAAAGTATATTTGTGTGTGTTTGTTGGGGAGGGGATGAGAGAGGGGGGCTTTTCCCAAACCTCCTGTGGCTATTTACTGTGGTACCTGTAGGTCTGTGTTTTGTTGCGTAAATTGCATTTTTATGTGTACCCATACCATGTACGGTACACATAATGCCGGCATCTGGGGTGACCCTCCATCATTTGTCCATTCTTTGTCTGTCCATCCATCCGTCCGTCTGTCCGTCTGGCATCCGTATCCATTTCTTTGGCATTTGATTACTTGAAAAATATTGCTTGGATTGTCAAGTTACTTTATATTTGTGTTCAGGTTACTGATGTGCCAAGCTGTATAGTTTTTGGTGTAAATCTGATAATTTGATCCTGAGATATTAACTCTTTATCCTTCAAATTGAGAATTCTTCCAATCCCTTTGGCATGAGATAACTAAAAATTATCAATCCAATTGTCATGTTACTTTATATATATCTTCAGGTTACTGATGTTCCGAGCTGTATAGTTTTTGGTGTAAATCTGTTATTTTGATCCTGGGATATTAACCCTTTATCCTTCAAATTGAAAATTCCTCCAATCCCTTTGGTATTCGATAACTTGAGAAATATTGCTTGGACTGTCATGTTACTTTATATTTGTGTTCAGGTTACTGATGTGCCAAGCTGTATAGTTTTTGGTGTAAATCTAATAATTTGATCCTGAGATATTAACCCTTTATCCTTCAAATTGAAAATTCCTCCAATCCCTCCCTTTGGCATTCGATAACTTGAAAAATATTTCTTGGATTGTCAAGTTACGTTATATTTGTGTTCAGGTTACTGATGTGCCGAGCTGTATAGTTTTTGGTGTAAACCTGATAATTTGATCTTGTGATATTAACCATTTATCCTTCAAATTGAGAACTC
Source organism: Pictodentalium vernedei (assembly GCA_031216915.1). Classification (NCBI taxonomy): domain Eukaryota; kingdom Metazoa; phylum Mollusca; class Scaphopoda; order Dentaliida; family Dentaliidae; genus Pictodentalium; species Pictodentalium vernedei. The sequence goes on along the minus strand of CM062288.1, from coordinate 32,001,999 downwards.
CTCCAATCAATTTCTTCGGCACGTGATAACTCAAAAAATATTAATCCGATTATCAGGTTACTTTATATATGTATTCAAGTTACTGATGTGCTGTGCTGTATAGTTTTTTATGTAAATCTAATAATTTGATCTGGAGATATTAACCCTTTATCCATCAAATTAGAAACTCCTCCAATCCATTTCTATATGTACCCATACCATGTATGGTGTACATAATGTCGGCATCCGGGGGGTGGCCCTCTGTCATACAGCTCTCTACTAGTTGCGCATATGGGTACACATCTGACGATTTAATCGGCCTATTTTTTATCCACTGACACAATACTTGTATCAAAGACAGATCCCTTTGGAGGTTTTCTCTCTGAGTTTTCCAAGGATCATTGTTACAATGCTCTTACCATTGGTTTGAAATATATGTGTATGTACCTCAAATTGTTAACTGATATTAACAAGTACTGATAAATCAGTTAGGGACTCCTGTAACGAGTTAAGTGTTTAGTTATAACGATATCAAACTCTATTATTTTAAATATTATTTTTTCAAATTTTTCAAAAAATTTCAACAAATGAGCTCATTCCAATGAGAGGTGACATAATAAAGTTTTGTTGAGAGTTTCTGAAAAAATAACTTTTTTTTTCAACTGTTGAATTTGTCTACAGGGTGGATGCAATCTTGAGATTTGTTAGGTAAAGAGTTAACTGCCCATTATTTTGGAACAGAGAATATGCATAATATGCAACACCTAGATGGAAGAATTTTGTATTAGTGAAATCAGAGAGGAACTCAGAATGTAACTTATGCAAATCTTGCATAAAATATAAACAGGCCTGACAAGAGTGTGTAATTTATGTGATTCTTGCATAAAACACTTGGGCCTGATGATCAGACCTGAGTTTTTTTTATGGGATATTTACGAAAGTTACATTCCATATATTTCCCAATGTCTAAAATTCTAAATCCGGTTATTCAAAAGATTTCCACACTTCTCTCTTGAGTGAACAATTAACTGGTGGCAAAAATTGTAACAGAGAATCCTGTATAGTGAAGCAGTGCTTGTTTACCATGGTAAACAATCTCTGTTTTACTGGTAAAATAGGACCTGGTAACCAATGCTTGGGGTGGATGTCCTCTAAAATGGGCAAAATGATTGGCTGGACTTGACTTTCTATCAGTCTTGTTGTCACCATTACATATTGTGCAGAAATATGACCTTAAAGACAAATAAATAAATAAATAAATAAATAAATAAATAAAAAATGTAACAGAGAAAAGCTTGTAACTGATTTTATCTTACATCAACATGTATTTTTACCTCACCTGACTTTCAGTCAGGAGAACTATAGTGATCACTCACCGTCCGTCGTCTGTGAACATGGTGTTTACGTCTTCTCCTCCCAAACCGCTGAACCAATTTAATTGATATTCGAGATACTAGTTTGTTAATACATCGCAATTTGATTTTGTTCAAATCAAGTTGCCTTGCCCTTTGGTAGGGCCACACCCAAAAAGTGTGCTGAATTCTTAAAAAATCTTCTTCTCATGAACCAGCAGTAGCAGAGACTTGATATTTGGTGTGCAGCTTCCTTTTGAGGTGTAGACTCAGATTGTTCAAGAGAAGTTTGTGGGGCTATATTTGCCGTCGTTATGGGAGGGGCAAGAATATTTGCCCCTCCCAATATTTCTATTTTCCAAACCGAGAGGCAGATTTGGCCCAAATTTGATCTGAGGGCTTATTGGGTCATAAGTACTTAATTTATGCAAACAAATTTTTTCCTGTCGCCCCATGGGAACCGCAGGAGCTAAAAATAGAACAAAAATTAAAACGCCCATATCTCCAAAACTACATGGCAGTGAGAATTCTTATTTGGTATGAAGCTTCCTTAGGACCAACAGAATGGAATGATAAAAAAATTGCTATCGGTTTTATCATGAAGTACTTTTCTGGGACTTTGAAAAAGTGCTGAGTCAGCATTTTTTAACACTGTGGGTTATGGGAAAAACAAAAAAGACTACTTTTCTCCCAAACCACTGCTCCAAAAGCTTTCAGATTTCACATATAACATCTTTGGAAGATTGTTTCACATGTTTATTGAAATCAATTCCCTGGGTCCTATTTGGGCTCTCTATGGGAGCCCAAATGTTTAAATTGGTGCAGTATGAGGAATATTCTTTAAAAATCTTCTTCTTCAGATCTACCAATAAGAATCTTTTGATATTTGGTATGCAGCATCCTTAGGGGGGTGAGATTCAAGTTTGTTCAAGGCAAGTCCCTAGGTTCATATTTAGGCTGAAAATTTGGGGTCCTGTTCCGGACTTAGAAATTTTGGACCAAAATCCAGATTTTTTTTTGGTTTTTTTTTATGCGTTTCGGTCAGTTTCAAGACCAAAAAAAAATTTTTTTTTTTTATACTGAAAATTTGGAGGCCGGGTGGGACTTATTAGGCTGAAAATATTTTGTTTGGGACTTCGAAAATTTCCGAACAAAAATAAAAAAAAAATCTGTTTTTTATGCGTTTATCTCAATTTTGGGACGTAAAAGTGCAAGAACTGAAAATAGAAGGAAAATCATGTGTATGGTATGGGCACAACTGCTTCATCTTGTTGGTATATGCTTTTCTTAGGAGGGGCTTATGCAGCTTATTCAAATCAAGTCCCTGGTTTGATATTTAGACTACTATGTCAGGTGAGCGCCCTCAGGCCCCATGGGGCCTCTTGTGTCTGTATTAACTCCACAACTGTCGTGTATCTGACCCCTGATACAGAGGTTTATATCAGGGGGTCGGATACAAGCACATTCCTTTCGCATGAGTTCCATTTTTTTCTTTTTGTTCATCCATATGAATAAATAGTTTGTTATATATTCGTCTACATTCTTGACTTATCCCCAATATATTATAGGATAAAATGATTATTACCATTATGTGGATGTACAAAATATGTATCAGACAGGGTTCATACAGCTCTTGAAAAACCCTTGAAAATGAGTTTTTTCTTGAAAAACCCTGGAATTTGAAATTAGCCCTTGAGAAACCCTTGATCTTTCAGAAATCTCTTGAAAAACCCTTGAATACCAAGCTATTTCCTGGGCATTGTAAATATATGTGTACTCGCCTTTTACTTGTTTGTTGCGCTCGTGTCGCTCAGTTAAAAAAAAACATAAAAAAGTATGGAACGTTTTACCAAGATTACTGTAACACAGATCACACTTTGGGTACCAGTACTTCCTGACTTCCAAAGACAGATCCGTGTCACATGAATCTTAGATTTTTAGAGCTCATACAACAAGCTGAATAGTATATGTTGCCCTTGAAAAAAAGAATCCCTTGAAAAACCCTTGAACTTTGTGAGGAAATTTTTGTATGATCCCTGTCAGAGTCTCACACCGGGTTCTAAGGGTAGATCAGGACCCATCTTTGACTCGTTGTGATCCGCCCTTAGAACCTGGAGCTCGACTCGGATACATATTTTGTACATCCACATAATGGTAATAATCTCTATATACACAAGTTGATTGATTGTTTCAACACTAATATTCAAACAAATTCAAATTTTAAAAGTCGAAGATTCTGGAAATTGCTTACAATTCTCCAAGAAAAGTCCTTAAAGATGTTGATTTTTTTATACACCCATTGAAAAACGGGCCATAGTATGTGATTGGTCTGTCTGTCCATCCATCAGACCATAAACTTTTTTTGTACTGAGAAGTTTTCTCAGTCGTTTTTCAACAGATCATCCCCAAACATGGCATGAATAATAACCACAATAGGAACCTGTGCTTTGGAGGTTCATCCGATTAACCCTTTAAAAGTTATGGCCAGGTGGACTTGAATTTTTCACTGCCCTTGAAAGAAAAATTGCTACAACTCAAACAGCTCATTGGGCATATTAAACGATGCCGGGCATTGCTCTTGTTCTGCTCTCAATATATTATAAACGCTGTGTAATACTTAACTGTTTGCCCAATGCAGATGATACAAAAATTATTATTTTAAATATTATTTTTTCAAAATTTGCAAAAAATTTATACAAAACCATATCATTTGATCCCCTCATGGGAACGAGCCCGTTCCTTTGAGGAGGCCCATGATATGGTTTTATTGAAATTTTCTTAGAAATAGTTTTTTTCAACGGTTGAATTTGTAAATTACACAGGCAGATGTGGCCAGTTTGTTAGCTAAAGGGTTACACGCGCAAACTACAAAGCTGTGAACAGTAGGTCTACAGATTTCCATGTTGCCAAAGTCAGTCACATGCTGTGTCCGATTCTGGTAGTATTTACTTTTTTTTGAACTGGCAAATTTTTATTACCGATTTAAATTTAAAAGCAGAAAAATGCATTTTCGTTTCCTTGTTTGCAGCAATTTTCATCAATATCTGCAACCCCGCGTGTTCAAACTTGGAATCAATGGGTACCCTAATAGTAAGAACAGTAATAATTTGAAGTAGACCATTATAGACTTCACCTATCTGACATCCTATAGTCCGTTTCAAATGGGTGGTGGGAGTCAGAACTCAGAACAAAACAAACTGTGCCCATGGCCAAAATGGAATAGACTGGTTTAGGTCAGAATGGTGCAGATTTTGAGATGGAACAGCGTTAACAGCCCAATTTTCAAGACAGAATGACCCACATTTATGTATTAACTTCAAGTTCAATAGTTCATGTGTGGCTTAGCCACTTGGAAAACCTTAAAATTTTAGTGAAAATGTTTAATACATCCCTCCCATCCTTTTGCAGATGTAGCATTATTAAATAATAATATCAAAAATAATTATATTGAATACCCGATCTCAAACTAGTTAAATACCTTTTTATAAAACCTTCTTTCTCCGGTCACTGATATCCATAAACACACCAAATTACAATATCAGCCCAAATCAGTTGTGGGATGACTACAAGAAAACGTTAATCTCTTAACTTCTAACTTCTAAGAGACATGGGGCATGGTGGCTCAGTTGGTAGAGGTGCCGGCTGCAAGCCGCGAGGTCCTCGGTTTGAATCCCACCTGCGGCAAATGCATTGTGTCCTTGGGCAAGACACTTCACCCCCATTGCCCATGTGGGGGCACGGTGACGCTGTGTACTAAAAGCGTACTGCATGTCGATAGTGCACCTGTCTTCAACCAATGCTAACCCTGCTTGTGTGGGGTTAATATGTTGGAGAGCTGACAGTTGCTTGCCGTTGCTCGGTGGTTATCTCCGGGTACTCCGGCTTACTCCACCCGTAAAACTGTCATGGTCATGATTAGCCATTGTGCAGAAATATATGGCCTTAAACACCAATAAATAAATAATCTAAGAGACATGTGGCAGCGTGTCATTTGACAGTTCATACATCTACGCGTTTCCAGACAAACTGTATCAAAGACTTCCAGACTCTCTGAAGTTCCAACGTTATGGAAATATTCAATTAACTCTTTTGGGCCCATGTTACTCATGTTTCACATTCACATATAACTATGAGTATAAAAAAATGTCGTTTGTGAAGGATGGGAATCGGTACCGATTAAAAGGCAGAGTACCACTGGTATCGATATCGGCTCTAGTACCGATTGCAAACCCTGGTGCAGATGCTTGAGCAGGCAGCTGATTCGTTAAGTAAAGGAATATTATTTATTTATTTATTTGGGGTTAACAACACTTTTGACACCCAGAGTCACCTCGGGTCGGACAGTTTTACAGGTGGAGGAAGCTGGAGTACCCAGAGAGAACCACCAAGAAATGGCAACTAACTGTCAGACTCCCCAACTAACTCCACAAAAGCAGAGTCAGCATTGGTTGAAGACAAGTACACTATCGATGTGCAGTATGCCTCTGTCAACGGTACTACCATGCCCCCACGTGGGCAGTTGGGTTTATCCCTTTACCCAATGCAGACGATATCAAAATTTATTATTTTAAATATCATTTTTTCAAAAATTTTCAACAAAACCATATCATGTGACCCCACGTTGGAATGAGCTCGACGAGCTCGTTCCAACGAGGGGTAACATGATATGGTTTTGTTGAAATTTTTTGAAAAATAATATTTTTTCAACTGCTGAATTTGCATATTACGTGGGCAGATGCGGCCGTTTCGCTGGGTAAAGGGTTAAATGTGTCCTCCAAGGATACAATGCAGTTGCCCCTGGCGGGGATTGAACCACCTTTTGCTTTAAAGTCCAATGCCGTAACTATTGAGCCACCTTGCTCCCAAGTAAAGGGATAACAATTAAATCCAGCTTGACAAGTGTGATCCAAGTAAAAATAATTTTAGCTGAGTTTTACACTTCACTTCCCCACAGGTGTTCTGATACTATTTCTGAACACATGTACTTCATTCTGATACCACATAAATATGTTGATGCTGACCACTGCAAACATTGAAGACAAACAAATTACTTGTCAGTGGGCAGCAAGCTTGCCAACATGCTTCCCTGTGATATTTTGTATACTGTTGTATTCTGATACAGTTGAGCCATTGTTTGATAATTGTACCTGCCATGATAATAGGCTAATAATGCAACAGCTGAAATGCTGACAAAGCGATCTCTTTGAAAAAGCTTTCAGTTTTACAGTCATGTTTTGCTCATTAAATATTGGCTATCACATGGCTTTTTCTTTTAATCAGTCACTGAATCTACATGTAAATTTACACTCCACGCACAAATCATTTGCAATCACTGAGCAATATGTGGAAAATATATAATGATTTGTGAGTGATAGATTACAAATTCCTTATCAAAATAAAAAAAACACCTGGAAATCGTGTTTTGTTATGGTCTCCCTTCCTCGTTGCTAAAATTCCAAGGAATTTCTTCTCTGCATTTCTGTTATGATTATGGTAATAAAGTTAGTTCTGAATAATAAATTTAAGGTGCTATATAAGTTGGTTGTGGTGTATAGAACACAGAAAATATATGAAATCAATTCACAGAGTTGACAGCAGGCACCAATGGTTCCTGGAAGTCTGCTACCATATTTGTACCAGAACTGATAATAAAATACTATTTATGGTGAACAGCTCATGGCCAAATGTGCTTCAGATATCCAAGAACAAAGCTAGGACATCAAAATTCTTCAAAATGCAGCAACAGAGCTGTGTTGGGGGTAAATTCCCAAACTCTCGGCTTTTACATTGTTGGTTTATTTAGATTTTCGGTCAAAGTCATCGGACCGAAAAAGCATCGATATACAAAAATCAAATAATGAGAAAGATCACCAGGGTCACCTCATGTCAGACAGTTTTTTGGGTGGAGGAATCTCGAGTACTCAAGAGAGAACCACCGAGCAACTGTCAGCCTCTACAAAGTACTAACTCCACAGAAGCAGGGTTAGCATTGGTTGAAGACAAGTGCCTATCAACGTGCAGTGCGCCTCAGTACACCACGCCAACATGCCCCCATGTGGGCAGTTGGGATTAAGTGCCTTCCCCGAGGACACAATGCAGTTACCCCTGGAGGGGATCGAACCAAAGACTTTTCAGTTTGATGTCCAATGCTGTAACCACAAAGCCACCATGCTTTCAGTTCAGAATATACACAAAACAATATCAGTTTATCAGCACCCCACGTTATGCTAACATTTTCTGGCAGGGCAGGCTTGCCAGAGCTGATTGAGATGCAATGAACGGCCTTCCATGAATTAGCCATTTAAATGACAGACTAATTGTGTAGTTTTGGAAGAGTGAGGGGGTGTTGAACAGGGTATTTTGTGCTATCAGCATGGTAGCATAGGCTACAACCCCCCCCCCCCCCAAAATGCTGACTGCCACCATATCACTGTGGTTATTAACATTAAGCTGCAAGAAACAAATCAACAAAGAGGCAGAAAGCTTTTTATATGGCCGCTCATATGAGCAGGCCGTATTATGGTATGGCAATGTCCGTCTGTCTGTCCGTCCGTCCGTTAGCTTTTGTTTGTCCACGCGATAACTTGAAAACAAGACATCCAACAGATACTGTTTCTTCATGATTGATTAGTCATGACTAGAGGATGGTTCCTTTCGATAACCAGCATTCTGGCATATCCAATATTGTCCACGCAATAACTTGAAAACTATAGATCCAACAGATACTGCTGTTTTATGATTGATTAAGCATTAGAGGATGGTTCCTTTCGATAACCATCATTCTAGCATATCCAATATTGCCACCATGGCAGCCATCTTGCATTTTCAGGGACTTTTGATTGTCCATGTGATAATCCAACAGATAATGTTTTTTTATGGTTTATTAGTCATGACTAGAGGATGGTTCCTTTCGATAACCAGCATCAGTGTCTGTCCATCAATCCGTCTGTCCCTTAACTTTTTGTTTGTCCACGCGATAACTTGAAAACAATACATCCAGCAGATACTGTTTTTTATGGTTGATTAGTCATGACTAGAGGATGGTTCCTTTCAATAACCAGCATTCTGGCATATCCAATATGGCCACCACAGCAGCCATCTTGGATTTTCAGGGACTTTTGATTGTCCATGTAATAACTTGAAAACTATAGATCCCACAGATACTGCTTTTTATGGTTCATTAAGCATGACTAGTGGATGGTTCCTTTCGATAACCGGCATTATGGCATATCCAATATGGCCGCCATGGCAGCCATCTTGGATTTTCAGGGACTTTTGATTGTCCATGTGATAATCCAACAGATACTGTTTTTTATGGTTGATTAGTCATGACTAGAGGATGGTTCCTTTCGATAACCAGCATCAGTGTCTGTCCATCCATCCATCTGTCCGTCTGTCCATCAGTCTGTCCATCTGTCTGTTAACTTTTGTTTTCTCCACGCAATAACTTGAAAACAATACATCCGACAGATACTGTTTTTTTATGGTTGATTAGTCCTGAAAAGAGGATGGTTCCTTTCAATAACCAGCACTTTGGCATGTCCAATATGGCCACCATCTGGGAGTTCTGGTGACATTTGATTCTCCACGCAATAACTTGAAAACAATATATTCAACTTTAATGAGTCGTAAGCCAGAAATGTACAATTATTTTTGAGGAATTATTGACCTTTTGTTCAACTAAAAATGTCTTCACAAGCACAGTTTCTTCATAGGCGGCCGTATATTGATCCACCGCCTGGCGGTGCACTTGTTAACCCTTTACCCAACGCACAGGATATCAACATTTAAAAAAAAAAACTTTCAAATTTTTGAAAAATTTCAACAAAACTAGACCATGCAACCCCTCATTGGAATAGGCTTGACAAGTCCGTTCCAATGAGGGATCACATGATATGGTTTAGTTGAAATATTTTGAAAATAGTATTTTTTCAACTGCTTAGTTTGTAAATTACATGAGTAGATACAGCCTATTTAATAATTTGGGAGGAGAACATCAGAACCATCTCTGTCTTTATCTGTACTGTGAACCAGTCTTCAATCATTTCACAATATTTATCATAATAATATAATTTCGTCTAGACAGAATTAATGGTTTTTTTCTGAGAGATACCATTTTTATTCACTGGGGTCTGATAAGAAACAAACATTCACATGGTATCCAGTTCTGCAGTCATTTTTTCTGCAGTTAGTTTGAAAATGATAGGTCTAACTTGTAATAATATGAAAAACTGGTAGCGTAGGAATCAAAGTAAATGTTACTTTATTATACCACCCACTTGAAAAGTGGGAGGTATATAGTGTTCACTTGGTCCCTCTGTACATACGTACGGACATCGTATGTTCGTACGTCTGTCTGACCGTCCATCCGTTACGCTTTGGGGGGTACACATCTGCTATTTGCAACTCCTCCTAAACCAGTGAACGGATTTCATTGAAACTCTCAGACCTTCTTTTACATATATTGAAGATGTGCACCTCCTATTTTCTTTTCAGATATTTTCATTTTTAGCTCAACTTTGGCGAAGCCAAATTTGAGCTTATGCCATGGCCAGTCGTCCGTCTGTCCGTCAACAATTCAATACGGCTCGGGCTAGAGGCCGTATTTATGAACTGATCTTTACAAAACTTCTTGGGTACCTTTGTTATGACCGAGGGACGAGAACGAGTGTTTTTGGGTGCGGTCTGAAATTCATGATGGCCGATGGCAGCCATTTTGTACAAAATTATTGCAATCAGATTTTTACACAGAACTTCCATATGAAAGTGCTGATTTGAATAATTTTTTGTATGAATGTTTAGTACCATGGGATACATCACATATAATACGGGTTTTTTTCTCGTACGTAAATTATGCAAATTAGACTAACTTTGATGTATTTAGTGTTACTTTCAGCACTGTAAGTGCAAATGCCAATACGGCCCGGGCTAGAGGCCGTATTTATAAACCGATCTTTATGAAACTTCTTGGGTACCTTTGGTATCGCCGTGGGATGAGAACGAGTGTTTTTGGAAGCGGTCCAAAATTCATGATGGCCGATGGCAGCCATTTTGTACAAAATTATTGCAATCAGATTTTTGCACAGAATTTCCATATGAAAGTGCTGATTTGAAAAACTTTTTGTGTGAATGTTTAGTACCATGGGATACATCACATATAATACGGGTTTTTTTCTCGTGCATAAATTATGCAAATTAGACTAACTTAGATTTATTCAGTGTTACTTTCAGCACTGTAAATGTAAATGCCAATTCTCCTCGGGCTAGAGGCCGAATTTATGAACTGATCTTCACAAAACTTCTGGGGTACCTTTGTTATCACGGTGGGATGAGAACGAGTGTTTTGGGGTCTGGTTCGAAATTCAAGATGGCTACTGGCAGCCGTTTTGTACCAAAATTAGGTGTAATCAGTTTTTTGTACAGTACTTCTATATGAAAGTTCTGATTTGAATAAATTTTTGGACAAATGTTTAGTACCATGGGATAGATCACATATAATACAGGTTTTTTTTCTCATGTGTAAATTATTCAAATTTGACTAACTTTGATTTATTCAGTGTTACTTTCAGCACTGTAAGTGCAAATGCCAATACGGCTCGGGCTAGAGGCCGTATTTATGAACCGATCTCTACGAAACTTCTTGGGTACCTTTGTTATCACCGTGGGACGAGAACAAGTGTTTTTGGGTGCGGTCAGAAATTCAAGATGGCCACCAGCAGCCATTTTGTACTTTGTTAGTGCAATCAGTTTTTTGTACAGAACTTCTGTATGAAAGTTCTGATTTGAATAAATTTTTGTATGAATGTTTAGTAACATGGAATACATCACATATAATACAGGTTTTTTTCTCGTATACAAATTATGCAAATTAGATGAACTTTGATTTATTCAGTGCTACTTATACACAGTAAGACTCCAAGATATATCTTTGTTATCAGGTCATTACCTAGATCTTTGTCATTGCTGTGTCACATACTATACATGTACATGTCTTGACAAGTTGAGCTACAGTGTCATTGACACTTTCATTTCTTTTGGTTTCATGGCATAATGCCATACTTGAAGCAGACAAATAGATGCTTTAAAAACAACAACAAAAGATTTGATTTTGGGACTCACAATAGTTATTGGAAATGATCAGATAGAAAATATATGGCTTTTATTGATTTAGAAATGAAGGTGGTTCTTTATGACAAATCACAATCAATTTTGTGTGCTGGAAGTAGGTTTTGGTAAAATAGCAAACCTCTCAACTGGACTCGATACTGAATTGAGTGGGTTTTTTTTTTCCGAGTATCATTGCACTATCACTTATAGATGGGGTACTGATTCAAATGGGTTGTGGTAATGTAATTTGTTAGATTGAGTAGTGTCATTCCTCAAGTCTTTAGATTTTGATCAAAATCAGGGACCAGTGGAGTTTTAGGATACTAGGTTGGGGCATCTCTGTCGGGGAGGGGGGGGGGGGGGGTGGCTCAGTAGGTAGAAGTGCAGGCTGTAAGCCGAGAGGTCCTCGGTTTGAATCCCACCTGCGGCAACTGCGTTGTGTCCTTGGGCAAGACACTTTATCTCCATTGCCCGCGTGGGGGCACGATGATGCCGTGTACTAAGGCGTACTGCACGTCGATGGTATGCATGTCTTCAACCAATCTAACCCTGCCTGTGCTGCAGTGCGGAGTTACGATGTTGGGGAGCTGGCAGCTGCTCGTCGTTGCTCGGTGGTTCTCTCCGGGTACTCCGGCTTCCTCCACCCGACAAACTGTCATGGTCATGATTAGCCATTGTGCAGAAGTATGTGACCTTAAACACCAAAAATAATTATATTGAATACCCTATCTCAAACTAGATAAATACCTTTTTATAAAACCTTCTTTCTCCGGTCACTGATATCCATAAACACACCAAAATTACAATATCAGCCCAAATCAGTTGTGGGATGACTACAAGAAAACGTTAATCTCTTAACTTCTAACATCTAAGAGACATGGGGCACGGTGGCTCAGTAGGTAGAGGTGCAGGCTACAAGCTGCGAGGTCCTCGGTTTGAATCCCACCTGCGGCAAACGCATTGTGTCCTCGGGCAAGACACTTCACCCCCATTGCCCATGTGGGGGCATGGTGGCACTCTGTACTAAGGCGTACTGCACGTTGATGGTGCACTTGTCTTCAACCAATGCTAACCCTCCTTGTGTGGGATTAGTATGTTGGGGAGCTGACAGTTGCTTGCCATTGCTTGGTGGTTCTCTCCGGGTACTCCGGCTTCCTCCACCCGTGAAACTGTCATGGTCATGATTAGCCATTGTGCAGAAGTATGTGACCTTAAACACCAATAAATAAATAAATCTCTGTCGGGGAGGGATGGGCGGTTGCTATGTTTCAATTATGGTTCATCCAGTATGTGTATTAGCAAGTTGGGGCTTGAGCACAAGAGAGGGAATTCCACTCTTGTCAGTGGGGACAGGAGCCCTCTCCAGGGAAAATTTTAGGAAATGGAAAGTCAGTGTGGCCCTCTTGTGGCTTCTTTGCACATGACCACATTGTTTTCCAGCTAAAATTTTCCAGCAATTTTCTATGGACTCCTTCATATTTAAAAGTCAGGGAGAGCTCAAGTGATCATGTTCTGTCTGTCGTCCCTCTGTCCGTCCGTTGTGAACTCTACATATCGACTTCTCATAAACCGCTGGGCCGATTTGAACCAAATTTGATATGCATGTTGCTTATCATATTTCAATTCAAGTTTCTTCAAACCACAAGAGGCATTTCTCTGATAGCGCCCATAAATTGTTTTCCAAAATTCAGTGGAACCCTGTTAATTGAATAGCCACTTTTTCAATGAAAATTATTCAATTAACAGGAGTATTCTGAGCTCTGTCAAACAAGATATAATAGATTAAATACCTGTATTGGATGTACTGAGGCCAAATAGGTCTATAAACCAAGGAAAGCTGGGGAGAGTCAGGGTAATTTCTCAACAGGTTATAAGATTTTTTATTCAATTAACAGGAGTTTACTCTATAACCTATTTTCAATTAACAGGCCAAATTTGTACTGGAGGTATGGTAAATGGTTTTGTGTTGGGAAATTATATTCAATTAACAGGGTTATTCAGTTATGAGATATCCAATTAAGTGGGTTCCACTGTTAGCCCAAGAACATGAGAATTCACTAGGAAAAAAAATTGGAGAAAGCTGATTTTTTCAGGGAATGTCGAGTACATGTCACTGAACGATTAGACAAAAGTCCCCTAAAATCCCAGTTGAGCATTTTTTTCTACAGCCTTTTTTCGAAAACGCGTTTGAAAAAAATCGCACAAACTTTGTAACCTCGAATTGATCCAACTGTATTTTTTGTTTACGCGTATTTCAAGCTACATAATGTCTAATATACATTTACCTAGAGGAAAATGTGCATTCTGTGACAATTTCTGCGAAAAATTATTGAAAATTCACAAAAAAGTATCGGATTTACGCAAAAAATGACGATTTTCCTAACGGATTTGCCCAAAGGGTCGTAGTACAGAACGGGATGTTAGTTGGACAGACGATAAAAAATCCACCACCATTTGAAGACTTTTATCATTGCTTACAAAATAGACATAATGGAAGACCCCCCCTGCTTCTGGCCGAGTTCCCCTTTTGGCATAAAATTCGTCAGCATGAGAACTCAACTATTTTCGGGCTTGGGACCGAACAGACACGTCTGTGTCTGGCAGCATTAGATCAATAAATAATATTTACAGAATGTACAAAAATCAATAAATAATATTTACAGAATGTACAAATCAATCAACATGGATTAAGTTACATTGACTATTATCAACGCTATATACAGAAATGACATGACCTATATACATATTATTCATCGAACTCAGAAATTTCCGACAGGACAGTGTTTCTGTGGTTGTTACAAGAATCCGAACTGCAATTACACAAACCTGAGCAAGAGAGTCCTGCCTTCTTACACCCACACCTTTTTGTACAAGCACTCTTGCAACCACAACTGATCAGATTCAGTATGTTATCGGGGGCACATGGCTTTGTGGCTGCAGTCGGTATAAGAAGTCCATTGTCTAGCGACCACCCCCAATCCGTCGGAGGAAGTGAAGTGCCCAGCCATTGTTGGACCTGGAGATAACATCTGTAGACATGTTGTTGTGCAGCATCGCTGCTTGGTGGGAGTGAGGCTAGGTCGATGGGTTTATTCAGTTTAGATTTTGCTACATAACGCTTGTAAGTGACATATCTATATTGGTCGAGAGAGGAAACAGTTTTACTCCCGTATAAGATCAGGAGAAGTTGTTCCCCGGCAGCGGCTACTGCACTTGGTGTACTGTCATCCGCCAAAATTGTGTTGCCATACTGTTGTGAGTCGCTAGTAACATCGGAGACAATTGTACTGAATACTTTCTTCTTACCAACTCGAAAGAGTGCAGAAGTAGTGTCACAACCACTTATAGAATGTGCTACAAGGAGGTTGCTTCTATGGTCACCCATTTTGGTTGCTATTTCACTAACTGAAACTAGTAAGTTTGGGGTAATGGAATACATCATGTGAATATTACATCCCAGTTGAACTCGAGAGGTAAGAATGACTAACAAGTCTGTGTCTGTTCCCACAACGACAACATTGTTGTCATCTTGAGCGATGTCAAGTGCAGTTTCGGCTATCAGTACATCAGCATCAGCCTCGGCCTGCTTGGACTGAATATTGATAGCAGATAGCTCCTGTATTAGAAGATCGATCAGTTGGGTTTTGTTCTTGGCATTTGCAAGGAAATCAGATTGGGGTGTGGTGGCTGGTAACTCGGGTGAGATATTGATATCAATGGAATACCTGTCTTTAGATCTACGGGCTTGTTCCATGCCCTTTGTCGACATTGTACAAGCATAACCATCAAAAACAACCACGACGTTCGCCCCAAAATGTCTCACTAGATAATTGGAATATGATGTACATATGTCCTTATATGACGACTGTTTAGGCCATACAACTGCCCTCAATAAAAATCCACCATCTACAACAAACAGAGAATGTTCTGGGATTTTAGTTTGCTCGGAACCGTATGTTTTGAGGATCTTACCGAGCGTGCTTTTCTGTGTCTTCCTCATTCCAGCAGAATCAAACAATGCTGGTGGTTTCGGGGCGAGTTCATATTTGAGATACCCTTCCATCTCTGCTTGTGACTGAATAACACATGTGATGCGGTTGAACAGAATTGTGGGGTCAATCACTACCTTACTTCCACGGACTTTGATGCTATTTGCCATCGATGCGAAAGACTTCACAGTGTCAACACGTCGTAGTTTGATTCTGTTGAACGTTTTGCTTACAACATTCGATACGCAACATTCACCAATTTTGCGAACTTGGTCACAGTTCACAGTTTCGTCGGCCACAAGCCCGGTCGCTATAGAGACTAATTGTAGTGGATCTCTATTCTGAAAGGGGGAATGCACTCTGAGCCAGTTCAATAATTTGGTGATATCATTGGCATCAGTCAATTGTGAACTTTGACGGAGATCCCGATGTTGTTCGCCATGACCAGTGTGAACATGAACATAATTTTCGAGAGCATTACATATCGGAAGGCAAAGAGGTAGTCCATGTACCCATTTCGCAACAGTGCTATCGGTTATTCCCCTGCCATGTGTGAGACCACCAGGGAGCTTGAACATTCTCATTAAACACTGCTCTATGGTTTGATCAGAATATATCCTGTCCCAGAATTTATCTGAGTGCCTTATGGTAAAGTAACCTTTCTCAGTGAACAACTTCAAATCATCCTGTTGCATTATTTCTGTTTAGCTCATTCATCTGCTGCAAATAGAGATGAGAACTTTTTGCGTATGCAAAATGACCACCTGCGTGAAATACTGGAATCATATTGCAAACACAATATGTGTGGAGTTCCCAGTCGCCTGTGCGCTCTGCTCTCAAGAACAACTGGAGAAGACCTATTTGCTCGTAGTATTGTACCCAAAGCTTTCCTGTGCGTCCTACGGACACATCCTGGAGCAGTTCGTGTAATTTTGACAGTAGATGGTTGACACTTTCTTGATTGACAGCGTCAGCTGTTGTACAGTCACCTCTGGCAAGTCCACAGAATATTTCATTGACTTCTGTGCAGTCTATGTTATCTAGTGTTCGGCTTTCTTCAAACACAAGTTTTGTAATGGCAATTTGTGTTAGCAAATGGGCACGAACTGCTCTTGAATATGCATGACCACTGATCAAATGATGGATTGACCCACCAGCATAAACAGTCCCCCAAAGTTCATCCAAGCCGCTACCAGCCATGATCGAACCAATTGCCCCTAAATATGACATAATCATATGTTTATGAGTACACATCAAGGGCGTGCACACATTACATGCCAATGCATCTTGAGTGTAGGCGAACACCACATTATGTGATTTAATCGAACATGGAAATTGAAACAATGATGCTATAATACAGTATTTGAATGAGAAAAGTCGATGCTGTTTGAATTTGAGTTTAGGGGGTATGGTTAATATTTCACACGTTTCACCAGTTCATTATGGAATAAATGACTATTGTTATATATCATTATAAAGCCACTGCTTTTCTGCAATTTTTGATATATAATTTAACTCCCAAAGTAGTCGTAGATTTGATTTAATGGACGTTGTGTACCGTTGTGTGTATGAAAACAATAAATTTTTTTTCGTAATTTTGTACATTTTCGTGAATATTTCACCATTGAGTGTGAGGATTGGTACAAAGTTGGCATTTTCTGTTGGGGATATGTATTCTCAATATAATTCAGCACGATATTTATGATTCTCACCCTACTAAGGCGAATAAGAATGAGAAATATGGAGCTGGGTCGAATTTTTTTTTAATTTTTTTTTTTCATAAAAAAAAACGCTATAACTAAAAAAGCTCAACTCGGATTTGCGGGGACTTTTCACACTTTATCCGCAATGTGTGTCCCGGAAACATATAAAAAAATCAGCTTTCTCCGATTTTTTTCCTTACTTTCTCATTTTTATGTCTAATGTGCCTGGACTATGTATAAAAAAATTGTCTTGTCCAGAACCATCAATTGGAATCTTTTAATATTTGGTATATTTATATTGTTTATTTATTGGTGTTTAAGGTCACATATTTTTGCACAATGGCTAATCATGACCACAACATGAGTATCAATTCAAGACCAGGGGTGAGCATTAATACGCCATGTTGCCCATTTTAGAGAGGGTTTGCACTTCCCAAGCATTGGTGACTGAATCCTATTTTACCGGTAAAACAGAGCCTGTTTAACGCAGTGAACAGGCAGTCCTTCACTTCCCGGGGTTACCGCAGGGAAATATTTGGTATACAACATCTTTAGGGAGGTACAGATTCAAGTTGTTCAAATCTAGCCCAAATTTTAACTTAGTGCAATATGAGGGAATTTCTCTAAAAAATCTTCTTTTTCCAATCCACCAATCAGAATGCTTTCATCATATATGCTATGCAACATCTCTGGGGTGGTCAGATTGAAATTTGTTCAAATCAGGTCCCTGGGTTAATATTTGGGCTCTCCATTGCAATATGAGGATATTTTTAAAAAAATTTTCTTCTTCAGATCTGCCAGTCAGAATCCTTTCATATTTGGTCTATAACATCTCTAGGGAATCAGATTCAAGTTTGTTCAATTCAAGTCCCTGCTGACTTGATATTTAGGCTCTGGGGGGGGGGGGGGGGAGGGGGGGAGGGCGCAGGCTAGGTTCAAGGTTAATCACATCCATTCCTTAGTGTTATTCCATAAAATTTGCCTTTCAGACTGCAGTGACATCAGAACCCTTGGCAGTCTGGCAGTACTTGTCTACCTTTGATAGAATTGGAAGCAGTCAGGAAGACCTATGATAATAATCATGGACACTTGAGTTATGAATACTTTCATTACTTCATTCCTCTGTAGTTTTGATGAACCAACCATGACTAACTACATATAACCCAAAATACTTCTTTGATCCACTTTATCAGGTGAACGATTAAGACCCCTTGGGGCCTCTTGTTTAAAATGGAAGTCATTTTATAACGGCTCACCGGAACCCACGCAGAAGCTATAGCTATCTGCATGGGGTGTGATATTATCTACTATAGCACATCAACCAGGGGCATGGCTAGAGGTTTCTGATTGAGGGGGGTGTAGGGTAGTGAATTTCCATCTGGAGGGAGGGGCCAGATGGGGATTAGCCATTCGTGCATAACTATGTGACCTTAAACACCAATAAATAAATAAATCTAAATAAATATTCATTGCTTGTGAAAAAAATGAAGATACAGCAAAGAAGGGTGTCATACACTGGGCACCCCCACTCCACCCAGTTCCCCCCAGATCTAAAATTGTATCACCCCTCTCTGTTTCAATTTGTTTTTATTTTGGTTAATATTCATTCCCTGGTGTGTCATCATGTTGTTGATATAAGGTTAGTGGTGAGTTAAGTATTCATCTAAGATTAAATTTGATCAGACTGTGAATCATACTGCATAATAAATTGATCAACAACTCTCTGGAGATTATTTCTATTGTGATTTTGATGGTTATCTTGTTTTCCTCCACACATTCTCTTATTTCATGCCCTGTTGCTGATAATATTGATGCATACAGTGCGGCAGTGGCAAATTAGTACTTCATGACTCTCATGGTAAAAATCCATCCACAGTACAGTTGCAGTGGACTGGTCGTAATCCACGTGTGGGCAGTGATGTACATGTACAGTTAAAACTAGAAGTCCTGTCAAGAAATGCGCACAAATAGCACGTCGATGTGCGCGTTAATCTACACGGTATGATCACAGTAAGGCTATCAAATTCTGTACATATGGCCTGTGCACAAGCAATGTTTCAGCCAATGGACCTCCAGGTGACCCGGAGGTCCATTGACAGAAACATTGCTTGTGTTAGCTATGAGCAGCCAGGAGAACCTGCCGTGATTTGGATGCCATTCCATATGGCAATTGCGCGCAATTCCTACGCGCAATTAAGCCTAGATAAGTGCGGAGTTCGTGACAGGACTTCTAGTTTTAACTGTATGCATTTACCAGGTAATAAGGGGGCTTGGTGGCATTGCGGTAACCGGTTCTTGTCAGATCACTGACGTCAAGCCTGCGGTTAGTCCTTGGATGGGTGACCGTCTGAGCAATCAATTCGCACTCCCTCATTGTGTCCTTGGGCAAGGCACTTCTCTCCAACTGTCCACATGGGGGCACGATGACACTGTGCACCTAAGGCGTACTGCACATTGATGGTGCGCATGTCTTCAACCAATCTAACCCTGCCTGTGCTGCAGAGGAGTTATAATGTTGAGGAGCTGGCAGCTGCTTGTCGTTGCTCAGTGGTTCTCTCCGGGTACTCCGGCTTCCTCCACCTGTAAAACTCTCACAACATGATATGACCTTGGCTGTTAAAGTGTCATTAAACCTTAAAAAATAAAAAAATACCAGGTAATAAACATCATTAGTAGCCAAAATTTAATTAATGAAGCACAGGGTTGCACCCGGTGCTTCGTTAATTAAATTTTTGATGACTCTTTCCTACAATTAGTATTTGGAATCTAATATTAATGCATCCATGGAAATATTGCCAACACATGGAAAGTGACCAGTCCATGGCAGTTGTACTGTAAAAGATGTAGTTTTGCTGCTGTCCTTAAAAAAAACAAACATTGCTGTCATTAACTAATATTTGCAAATATCCAATTGTTTCTTCTCTTTCATCAAAATCGAAAAAGAAATTTTGGAATTTACCCAGTCTCCAAACTGTTTGTTCATTGTTGGGAAAAACTACTTGAGACCCAAAAGGATGGTTGCAAATTGCTGCTGTCAAGAGAATATTCATCATTGCATTGATAAAACGATAACTCGGACATGTTCAAGGAAGCTTGTTGCTCAGAAAAGAGGGTGCTCAACCTATCAGCTTCTTAAAAGCAGTTTAACCCTCTGCTCACTGATGTCAAAATTGTGAAATTTCAAACAGCCAATTTTCCCATAATGCAACAAGAAATTGGAATAATTCAATCATGTTTGACAGAGCTCATTGAGCTGTGTCAAACATGTCTGAATTGGTTAAATTCCTAGTTGCATTATGGGAAAATTACTGTTTTGATATTTCGATATCAGTGTGGTTAATTTTTAACCCTTTACCCAATACACAAATCAAAATTTATTATTTAAATTACATGTTTGTTTTTTTTTAAATTTAAAATATTTATTAAAAAAAAAAAAACTTCATCCATATCATGTGATCCCTCATTGGAACGAGCTTGATGAGTCACATAATATGGTTTGGGTGAAATTGTTTATAAAAATTTGAACTAAAGAAGGCCCCACAAAGTAGTTCTTCTCTGTTTCTCAGGACATTTTTTGTAATATTGCATGTGGGCGGTTGGCGTTTTAGCACACCTGGCCTAAAAGGCCATGTGAGCTTTTCTCATCACTTGGTGTCCATCGTCCGGCATCCGTAAACTTTTCACATTTTCATCTTCTTCTATGTAACCACTGAGCCTGTGTGAACCAAACTTGGCAGGAATGGTCTATGGGAGGTCCTCTACAAACGATCATCATTTTGTTCCCGTCGGATGAAAAACATGGCTTCCAGAGGCATTCTTTGATTCTGGTTGGTGGATTTTCAAAAATCTTCTCCTCTGAAACTGCCAGGCCAAATGTTTTGAAACTTCATATAAATGATGACTGGGACCTCCTCTACCAACGATTCTCATTTAATGTTGATTGGTTACAAACATGGCCACAGTTGCAGCTTTTAGTTACTATAGAAACCGTATGGGAAATCAGATTTTCATCTTCTTCTCTGGAACTACTGTGCCGACATGAACCAAACTTGGCAGGGATGGTCCATGGGAGGTCCTCTACAAACGATCCTCATTTTGTTCCTGTGGGTTGAAAAACATGGCCACCAGAGGCATTCTTTGATTATGATTGGTGGATTTTCAAAAATCTTCTCCTCTGAAACTGCCAGGCCAAATGTTTTGATACTTCACATAAGTGATGACTGGGACCCCCACTACCAACGATCCTCATTTAATGTTGATTGATTTTCATCTTCTCTCGAACTTCTGAGCCGACGTGAACCAAATTTTGCAGGAATGGTCTATGAGAGGATGGAAATATGTGGCCACCAGAGGCTATATTCTAATGCTTAACCCAATGCCTCTCCTGTCTGCATGAAGATCGGTACTGTCAGCAAAAGACTTGTTTTTTGAGAATCTGGTAAGGTTGGTTCCAGTTTTCTCCACTGAGAACTGGGAAAAAAAACCCAAAATATGTGTATACAGTACAAGTCAAAATAAGCTGTAGCATAACTGCAATAAACTATGTAAACTGCTGCTCCTGCCCTGACAAGATCAGAATCTGACATTTTCTGGAAAGCTATCAGTGAGGGCTTTCCAGAAAATGATGTCAGCTTCTGGTCTTATCAGTGTGGAAAGAGAAAAAGATACATAGTTTATAGGATTATCCTACAACTTATTTTGACTTTACTGTAAACCATTGCAACTGTACATGGATGCTGATGCATGCATCATTAGTCACATGTTACTTATCAGAAAATACTGATTGATGACAGGTGTTTGGAAAACCAGGGGAAGTTTTGTTTTCATTCTCTTGCAGTCATGTCAGCTAAGATGACCGTAATTATTGTATATCTTTTAAGATTTGACAAAAATTGGAGTAATGTGTTTCCTGTAACCCTTTACCTATTCAAAGCTATTTTGAAAAGAGAATACTGTCTGAAAAAAGTTATAATTTTCAAAAATATTTAACCTTCTTTTACTGATTTTTTTGTTGAAAACAGAATTCATAAATGTGTGCATTTTCAAGAAAATCTTCTTTGAAACTACAAGGCCAAATGGTTTGAAAACTTAGTGTGACTGATGACTGTAACCCCCTCTACCAATGATCCTGAGACCTCATTTTAATCTTCATCGGGTTGCAATTATGGCTGCAATTGTGGTTTATAGCTACTATAGAAACCCTATAGGATATCACATTTTCATCATCTTTACTGAAAGTACTGAGCCAATGTGAACCAGACTTGGCAGGCATTGTCTATGAGAGGTTCTCTGCAACTGTTACTCATTTTATTCCTGTTGGATGAAAAAACATGGCCACAGAAGCATTCTTTGATTCTGATTGGTCAATTTTGAAAACTCTTCTCCTGAAACCACAGGGCCAAATGTTTTGAAACTTTGCACGGTTGATAACTGGGACACCCTCCACCAACGTTCCTCATTTTAATGTTGATTGTATTGCAAACATGGCCACAATTGTGGTTTATAGTTACTATAGAAAAAAACTATGGGAAATCACATTTTCATCTTCTCTCTGGAACTACTGAGCTGACATGAACCAAAACTTGGCAAGAATGGTCTATAGGAGGCCGCCTACAAACAATCCTCTTTTTGTTCCTGTTGGTTGGAAAAAATGGCCACCAGAGACATTCTGTGATTCTGTTTGATGGATTCAAATGTTTTGAAACTTCACATGATTGAAGACTGGGACACCTACCAATGATTCTCATGTAATGCTGATGTAATGTTGCAAACATGGCCACAATTGCAGTTCATAGTTACCATGGAAAGCCTATGGGAAATCACATTTTTATATATAGTTCCAGGTGAGCGATTACAGGCTCTGTAGAGCCTCTAGTTTAATTAATATCAGGAATATTTTTCAATGTTGCAATTTTGGTATTTGGAGATTTCCTCGGTATAGTAAATCATTATTGGTTTGACACAATACCGAACAGTATTTACAGCAGTGAGTGTTTACAGTGGTACATTAGCTCTGTTTTACTGCTTGTGGTGGAAGTCCTTTCAAATGGACAACATAAGTATAAACAGTTGATGAAACTTGGCTTTTTATCCCATGTCGTGGTCATGATTAGCCATTGTGCAGAAATATGTGACCTTAAACTCCAATAAACAATAAACCAATACCACCCATCTATACTGGTGGGTTAAGTTTGACTTTTACTCTACATAATGTAACCATAGTCATAAAGAATTGATTATACAGTGACATTCTAACACTGATTGCCACCATTAAGCCTTTTACTTGTGACATTCTGGAAGGTGTACCATCCACAGTTATACAACTCAGTGATTTTCTATCTCAAATTATTTGCTGTTGTGTAACCACACATGTTCATTGTAAACAATGGGAGACTTGAATTCATGACAATCTGTTCAACAAGTTTGTATAACACTCGAGTAATAAAGGTCACTTATTAACCTCTCTGGTTGGTCCATGTGTCATAGCTTTCAAACCAATCATTGCTTTTGTAACAGATGCTGCAAGTTTCAGTCTTGACATTTGGACTGTTACATTTGGGAGTTTATCCAGCCAATGGCAATGTCCTTGTCACCCCCAGAACCTATTCAGACACTACCAAGTTGAAATTTTAAAGCTTATGTCACTTTTTCATAACTTTCTCCAAATCCACCGCTGGAGACTTACCAAATGCTGGGATATTTGATAAGAACTTATGCAGGTTGCAACAAGAGAGACAACGAGACAACGCAAAGTGTGGGCCAATGCCTCCTAGCCAAAATGCATGAAAAAGGGCCATAACTCTGGAAAAATTGTATGGAAGAAACTCACGCTACATGGGTATTGTTCCCCTCATGATGCTCTATCAGAACACCAAATATCATTCAAATCAGAAGTATCAGTGGCTGAGATACAAGGGAAATGTTGGTATGGATGAACAGACGAGCAGTTGGATGGTGGTCTCCACGAGATACACTTTCAACTTTTCAAGTCAGGGGGCATAATAAAACACACTGTCGTAGCAATGAGATGAAGTCTCAATACAACTAGTACTCAAACGATTAGTCGACTAGTCGATGTCAACTCTGGGCAAACCAGTAGTCGACTCTCAATTGTGCAGTCGACTAGTCGGAGGAGTTCAAGCTTTTAGGTAAATAGTATCCCTTCTGTGCCACTGTCAGACAGTTTGAACAGCAATATTGGGCAATCAATGTATATATCTATTGCCATCTAATAGTAGTGACAGTAGTTTGTTTTAACTGGTACTAGTAGAGTGCTGAATTTTTTGGGGGGTATCAGGATATGTTATTAATTTGCCTTGTTGCAATTTATGGGAGAGTGCCTATAGGCACTCTCCCATAAATCGCAACAAGGCAAATTAAATAAGACTAATTTAAGTCTTAAAAGTCTTTAAATAAGAATAATTTCACTCTTAGCATAATTAGAAGCATATTAACAGAATAATGTTCCAGTAAGTTGCTGTATATGAATGCCCAAATGAAGCCAAATTTGGACCTTCAGCACTCTACCGGAGCACCAACACTGTTATAAGGAGACAAGTTATCACCAATGACTAGTCGAAGTCGACTTGACTTTTGGGTATTGACTAGTCGACTTTGGAATTCACTAGTCGTTTGAGCACTAAATACAACCACAAACTGCCCCTTTCGAATGGCTCTGAAAAAGTTATTCCAAGTGTATTCTTTCTTGAGAACTCAACTGATAGGATGCATTTATCTTAACAGTGTTTTAAGCTTAACCCTTTATCCATCACAGACGATTTCAAATTTATTATTTTAAATATCATTTTAAAATTTTTCCAAAAATTTCAACCAAACCATATCATGTGACCCCTCTTTGGAATGAGCTCAATGAGCTCGTTCCAAAGAGGGGTCACATGATATGGTCTTGTTGAAATTTTTCGAAAAATAATATTTTTTCAGCTGCTGAATTTGCATATTACGTGGGGCGGATGCGGGCGATTCATTGGGTAAAGAGTTAACTTGACAAATTTGAGATAAGCTATTGCCATCCCACGTGTGGAAGCCTGTTAGTCTGTGAGTCTGTTCACATTTTCCTTTAGCACAGGCTACACCCCGTAGTTCTTGTCCGATCGGCACAAAATTTCATATGCAGGTTTGAGGTCATGTCTAGATGAGAAAGTCCCCTTTTGGTCGCGATCGGTCATCCGTGATGGCTGCATGACCCCAAAACCATTAGCACAGTCCACAGGTCGTATTTATGAAGGGATTTCATTGTAACTTGTTAGGATGCCTCTGTATAATATCTAGATGAGAACATCCCCTTTTGGTCATGATCTGTCAACCGTGACGGCTGCCCAAGCCCAAAACCAAAAAACTTTTAGCACAGTCTACAGGTCATATTTAATATGGAGGGATTTCATTTGGTAGGATGACTCTGTATTATGTCTAGATGAGAACTTCCCCATTTGGTCTCGATCTGTCAACTGTGACAACTGCTCGAGCCCAAACCCCTAAACCTTTAGCACAATCTACAGGTCGTATTTATGGAGGGATTTCATTGTAACTTGGTAGGTTGACTCCATATAATGTCTAGTTGAGAACGTCCCCTTTTGGTCGCGATTGGTCAGCTGTGACGGATACAGGGGCCCGAAGCCCAAGCCCCTAAATCTTTAGCACAATCTACAGGTCGTATTTATGGAGGGATTTCATTGTAACTTGGTAGGATGACTCCAGATAATGCCTAGATGAGAACGTCCCCTTTTGGTCGCGATCGTTCAACCATGATGGCTGCCCGAGCCCAAAACCCAAAAAACTTTAGCACAGACTACAGGTCGTATTTATGAAGGGATTTCATTGTAACTTGGTAGGATCACTCGGTATAATGTCTAGATGAGGACATCCCCTTTTGGTTGCGATCGGTCAATCGTGATGGCGACACATGCCCGAAGCCTGAAAACCTTTAGCACAGTCTACAGGCCGTATTTACGAAGGGATTTCATTGTAACTGATAGGATGACTTGTTTTGGAATAATTTCACTGTAACTTGGTAACTTTCGTTGACATACATTAACTGTGAGGGCCACATTCATTAACTGTGAGGGCCACATTCATTAACCCACCCCTCAACTCTTTAGTACAGTCTACACCTCATATTTTTTTTATTGAAAACATGGCATACAGGGAACAGAAATTAACATATTCCCAATTATCTCAATTCTTGTCTTATTTCATAATCCTTTCATAAACATTGAACATTATCCTTTTCATCAAACACAACACACTGACAAGTTAAGCTACAGTGTCATTGACGCTTTCATTACATCATTGTTGACTGCCGGTGCAGGCAGCCAACAATTATCTAGAAACACTGTTAAGTCATCTACAGCTATGTTAATGTATATACAGTAGGTATTAAGGTATAATTGATATCAGGACATGAGGGTTAAGGCCACATTGACCTGGAATTCATGCAAAGCATCAACTTGATACCTTCTATTAACTCTTTACCTAACATGAAAAGCAGACGACACTTGCAAACAAAATTCTTGGATAACTAAGGCCCAAAAAAATAAAAAATCTGTTTCTCAGGCCCTCCCGCATGGTCCTTTTGGCTGCCGCATGCTCTCTTTTTATAACCAATTTAAACTTTAAAAAAATTAAAATTAAATGGTTTATGTCTGATATTTTACCCAAGTTAAAAAAAATTGATGAATTTGTCCCTTGACTGCAAGAAGGCTTTGCAATGCTTTAGCATTGCAAAGCCTTCTTGCACTCAAGGGATGAAATACACCACCACCCATGCTATTCTGCAGATTATGAGGCCTAAAACTTGAACCAAGAACATGAACTTTTGATGGCAAAGAAGAAATTACTGAAATAAAAAATAAAATAAAAAAATGCTCGCACGCATGCAATTTCACAAATGATGGCCTGAGAAACAGAAGATCTACTTTGTGTGGCCTAAATATTTTCATTTTTTGCATCAAAAACATAACTTACGACCCCACATTGGAACGAGCTCAACGAGCTCATTCCAATAAGGGGTCATAAGCTATGTTTTTCAGACAAAAAATGATTATTTTGGGTAAAGGGTTAAATGGCTTTGTATCCTGATTGGCCTTATTTGAACCAGGCCAAAAGATAGAAGGGGGCAGGGAGATTACACCCAGGCCATCCTTTGGCTAAGCCAACCTCCGCAATTGGACACAAACCCGGTACTATATTTTGACTCTAATTCTAATTGGCAGCTAATAGGTTCAAATTGTTCTCCAGTGGATTTGTATGCAGCATATAAACATTTTGCATAAATTGATCAAATAATGATGTGACCCTGCTGGAAGGGTAACTTTGTGCTTGTTCACAAACATATTTTGTCATCGAGTATTGAAAAATGTCAACGGCAATTTTAAATACCTCATAATAAAATGATACTTGTAAAAAGTATCACACCATTAACTCAGTTATTAAATGCAGCTCTTAGGCTTTACTGACAGAAAAAATTATGTACTTCTTCACAAATATTATTAGGGCTGTCACGATTTTTAGCTCAACTTGACAAAGTCAAGCTGAGCTATTGCCATCACTTCTCGTCTGTCGGCAAACGTACGTACGTACGTACGTACGTTAGTATGTTAGTACGTTAGTACGTAAGTCTACAATTTCCTTTGGCACACCTCACAGGTCACATTTATGATCAGATTACTTTGAAACTTGGTAGGCTTGTTTGGGGTGACCTCTAGATGCGGGCTATCGATTTTTTTCAATTTCCGTCAAAAAATGTTGCCGCGGCCAACGTTCGTAGAACTTAGTTTAGTCAAACCACAATATTTCCCTTTGGCACACCCTACAGGGCACATTTATGATTTCCTTGCTTTGAAACCTGGTACGCTTATTTAGGGTGACCTCTAGATGGGAGCTATCGATTTTCTTCAATTGCCAGCAAAAAATGTTGCCACGGCCAATGTTTGTAGAACTTAGTTTAGTCAGACCTCAATATTTCCCTTTGGCACACCCTACAGGACACATTTATGATCAGATTGCTTTGAAACCTGGTATGCTTGTTTGGGGAGACCTCTAGATGGGAGCTATCGATTTTCTTCAATTTCTCTCAAAAAATGTTGCCGCGGCCAACGTTCTTAAAACTTAGTTTAGTCCGAAGACTCAATATTTCCCTTTGGCACACCCTACAGGGTACATTTATGATCGGATTGCTTTGAAACCTGGCATGCTTGTTTGGAGTGACTTCTAGATGGGAGCTATCGATTTTCTTCAATTTCCGTCAAAAAATGTTGCCGCGGCCAACGTTTTTAAAACTTGGTTTAGTCAGACCACAATATTTCCCTTTGGCACACCCTACAGGGCACATTAATGATTTGATTGCTTTGAAACCTGGTATGCTTGTTTGGGGAGACTTCTAGATGGGAGCTATCGATTTTATTCAATTTCCATCAATAAATGTTGCTGCGGCCAACGTTCTTAGAACTTAGTTTAGTCAGAAGACTCAATATTTCCCTTTGGCACACCCTACAGGGCACATTTATGATCGGATTGCTTTGAAACCTGGCATGCTTGTTTGGGGTGACCTCTAGCTGGGAGCTATCGATTTTCTTCAATTTCCATAAAAAAATTTTGCTGCAGCCAACATTCTTAGAACTTAGTTTAGTCAGACCACAATATTTCCCTTTGGCTCACCCTATAGGGCACATTTATGATTAGATTGCTTTGAAACCTGGTATGCTTATTTACGGTGACCTCTAGATGGGAGCTATCGATTTTCTTCCATTTCTGTCAAAAAATTTGCCACGGCCAGCGTTCTTAGAACTTAGTCTAGTCAGACCACAATATTTCCCTTTTGTACACCCTACAGGGCACATTTATGATCGGATTGCTTTGAAACCTGGCATGCTTGTTTGGGGAGGCCTCTAGATGGGAGCTATCGATTTTCTTCGGGTTTCTGTCAAAAAATGTTGCATCTGGCAAAAAAAATAACATTGGTACCAATGATCTTCAATTTTGCCATTTCATTTATAACTTACCAAGTTCAAGTTTGTCAAGTTGAGCTACAGTGTCATTGACACTTTCATTAAATTTAGGAATCGATTAATCATCTCAAATAATCGATAATAATCGATTAATCGTACCTAGATGACCCCCACCCCTCTCCCTCTCTTTGAAGTCGATAAAAATGAAGTTCAAGTCAGCTGACCTACCTCAAGTAAACAACGAAGACGATCAACTTTTAGGTACATTCAAAGCTTTGATGTTCTGAACTTTTGAACCGTCAGTGTAATAATCAAGACCGGTCGGCAGTTGCGATCTTCACAACTGCCAACCGGTCTTGATTATTACACTGACGGTTCAAAGATTCAGAACATCAAAGCTTTGATGAATGTACCTGGAAGACAAATGCTTCCAACGGCTTCTTGGGGTTTAACATCGATGTTCTTAACTCAATACCTTTAGAAACAATAGTTTTTTCATCAAATTTTCTTTTAATTATTAAACATCTAAAACGGGATATAATTTACCGATTATTCGACAACGAAAAATACTAATTGATTTTGCCGTGACCGATCAACAATCGATTAATCGTGACAGCCCTAAATATTATTTTGTTACCGTGTATTGAAATGTTTCTCACACACAGTTCAGTACCTCATAAATTCAAATAACATTTGTATAAACAGCACCCACTTAAATTTATAAGCTCAAGACATTTAGAGTTGCACTTTCCTTGCAAGATTATGTTTATTATACCCCCACAAAATGAAGTTTAGGGGGGCATATAGGAGTCAGCTTGTTGGTCAGTCTGTCGTCGGTCCGTTGCATGTGGAAACTTGTGAAGCAAACTACTTCCACAGTTTTAGCCGAATTTTCCTGAAACTTCTTAAAAATGATCAACATGATGAGGGGAAGTGTGTGACATACTTTTTTTCCTGCTCAGTTTCAAGATGGCCGACTGGCAGCCATATTGGATTTTTTATTATGTAAACTTGTGGAGCGAACTATTTCCACAGTTTTAGCCACATTTTCATGAAACATCACAAACATGATCAACATGATGAGGGGAAGTGTGTGACATAATTTTTTTCCTGCTCGGTTTCAAGATGGCCGACTGGTGGCCATATTGGATTTTTTTTTATGTAAACTTGTGGAGCGAACTACTTCCACAGTTTTAGCTGCGTTTTCATGAAACTTCATAAAAATGATCAACATGATGAGGGCAAGTGTTTGACATAATTTTTCTCCTGCTCGGTTTCAAGATGGCCGACTGGTGGCCATATTGGATTTTTTTTTTACTTAGACAAATTGAATGCCCCTTTTCAGTCACCCACACTAGGCGGTATGCCACGGTGGGGGTATACCGGGCGACAGACCATCTCTAGTTTTTGTATATTTAAGATTTTCAGCATATTTTTAAATAATTTTTGTATATTTTTAAAAAAAATAAAATGAAGTTGAAAAATGAAAAAAATAAATAATTTGTTTTCAGTTATTTTTGTACCAAACAATCTGTTGTATCATTCCCTTTTTGGGGATGGTTTGGGTCAAATTGCTGAAGGATGGTTCAGCCACTGTGGAGGACAGTTCAGGCTAAATTAGAAGATGATTTGAGTTAAATTGCTGGTGGGTGCCAAAGGATAGTTTGGGTGTATTTGGAAATTGTGATTGTTTTAATACACATGATGCATACATAATGATTTGCTCTCATGAAGGTTTATGCTAGCCATTTCAGATTCCCATGTCTGAACAGGTCCAAAAATGCTCTTCGCTGTTTTATTTTTATACCCCGCCCGCTAGGCGGGGGTATATAGGATTCCTTGTGTCCGTCAGTCCATCAGTCCTTCCGTCGCGAAATTGTTTAATGGAGGGTACCGTCATGCTGTAATCAACTCCTTCCCCACTTTTCAATTCACATAGTTGAAACCTCAGAATATGATCATGCACTTTAAAACATTACCAGCTGAAAGGCGGGGATATTTGTTTGTGTCACCTTTAGGTGACACCTTTTGTTTTCTGAACACCAAGATGTCACATTGTTGACCTTGCTCACCCTCAGGTATTGTTGCGGGGGGTAACACACCACCTGGCAATGGATTGCGGGGGTATCGCACCCCCTGGCGATGGATCAACTCTAGTTATCATTGAATGAATGACAGGTGACCCAGATCCAGATTTTAGTTTGTGTTCAACTGATTACCAAAAATGGCCACTGACCTATTACTTGTTACTTGAGCTCGCAATCGGCCGATTCCGATTGTAATACCGTGCACTACTGGACAAGTCGAGACTCGCAAAGAACTACATTAAATTGAACATATTTTACAGTGTTTACAGTCCGTTCACTACTAGAAAAGTCGAGGCATGAAGGTATTAAATTGAACATATTTCACAGTGTTAAACTCCGTTGACTCAGGTCCAGTAAAATTACCTGTAACACACATTTGGGTGGTAAATGTAGCCACGTTTACCACCCAAGTGTGCACAGCTGGTAATTTTTTCTGTGACCTGAGTCAGTGGAGTGCAACCTTCACTTTTCCGGTTTGAACTGGTGATTGCCGCAAGTACGCTCATTTGTGAGCTTTAATGTCGTTTAACTTGTATATCTCATAAAGGGGCATCTAGAGAGATTAAGAATGCACATTGTGGTGGTTTTTCAACTTTATTGAATAGTATCATTGTCATCATTTTACATTATGAACAATTGCAGAAGATAATAATATGTTGTTTTTGAATCATCACAAAATGCTTGGCAACAATCGGCTGAACCGATGTTCCAGGAGCCATTGCCGTTGTCATCCGATTGTCCACAATCGCATGATTGTGGTGGCCGGTTTCGATCATCGGTTAGTTGAACACCAATTTTAGTGGAATCCCCCCCCCCCCCAAAAAAAAAACAAAAAACAAAACAAATCCAAACACCCCCCCCCCCCACCCCCCCCCCCACCCCCCCCCCCCCCCCCCCCCCAAAATAAAAAAAAAATAATAAAACCAACAAAAAAACCCAAAACATTTATGTCTATGCCACACTGCTACCAGCCTTCTATGCTGGCATTGCATGTACTATAATTAACACTGCAGTTGTTTTGATTATCTGGGGAAGGATTCTTGGGTGAGATTTACAAGTGGTGAAATCAAAACAAATGTGAGAAGAGTGAGCAGTCTTTGAAAAAAGACAACTGGATATCTCTATTGTGTATTCTTATGGTAAATTGATTGCATTGTGCATTTAAGACTCAGTTTTGACATTTCACTGTCAGTTGGTTACATTTTAGGTTCAGACCTTAGCAGCTGGTAGACAGAGAAAGACAAAGAAATAATGATAGCTATACCATGATAGGGTCCTGCGATGCTTTGGAATTTGATTCGATTCAAAATCATCATAATGATTCCATTGAATTCCAGTCATGCGGATTCTAAAATTTTTGAATAATCGAGATGTTCTCAAAATTCCACTGAAACTCTTCTATTATCAGATCTCCTGTACAGAAGACCGGAAGATAGCATGAGGTTCTCCTTCCGAAGCCACTTTGATTTGATTTTTCTGGGATATTCTGCTGTTTTTGCTGACTTGCTCAAACAGATCAGTTGCTGTTGATACAATAATTGATTGAAGACTGACACTCCTGTCATGCTGCTGGCAGAGATTCCTGCTCAGGACAGACTTCCTCTTACCACTGACAAGTATAATTTGGGCTCATTTTATCAAATGTTACCCCTGTAAATTGGATGAATTTTTTCACGAATGATTCCTTCAGTTACAGGGGTGGGGGGTGGTTACATGGTGTCACTGTGTACAGAGACGTGCTGCACGTCAGTGGTTCACCTGTCTTAAGTAATGCTAACCCTGCTTGTTTGGAGTTAGTACATTGGGGATTCTGACAGTTGCTTGGTGGTTCTCTCCATTTACTCTGGCTTCCTTCACCCGTAAAACTGTCCGACACGAGGTGGCACTGGCTGTCAAAAGTGTCATTAAACTCCAATAAATGAATAAATCCTTCAGTTACATTTCGATGAATTTTTCATCAATTGTAGTCATGGCTGCTTCACAGCAGCCATGACTTGATTTGATGAAAAATATCTTGAAAATCCTCAGTGTGTTTTCAAATATCTACAACTTGAGAAGGTGTGTGATTCCATTCCAGATTTGAATAAAAATTCTCTACCCGATTTGAGGGTGCTAGAAGTACTCTAACTTAGAAACCCCTGTGTATTTCTGTCTAACGTATTTTATGCATGCCAGTGCCAATGAGGTGGGAGGATCAGGTGTAATGACGGAGTTAGTCGATAATCACCGAACAAAGATGGTATACAATTGGTGGGGTGATTTCTGAAGCTATATATCATCTCTTAAGTGGTACAAGATGTCATTTGCAATGCTTTAGCATTGCAGATGGCACCTTGTTCCTCTCAAGCTTTACAATCAGTCTGAAGATATATATCATCTCTTGAGTGGAACAAGATGTCATCTGCAATGCTTCAGCATTGTAGATGGCATCTTGTTCCTCTCAAGCTCTACAATCAGTCTGAAGCTATATATCATCCCTTAAGTGGTACAAGATGTCATCTGCAATGCTTTAGCATTGCAGATGGCTCCTTGTTCCTCTCAAGCTCTACAATCAGCAGGGTGATTTCTGAAGCCAGATATCATCCCTTGAGTGGAACAAGATGTCATCTGCAATGCTTTAGCATTGTAGATTGCACCTTGTTCCTCCCAAGCTCTACAATCAGCAGGGTGATTTCTGAAGCTATATATCATCCCTTGAGTGGAACAAGATGTCATCTGCAATGCTTTAGCATTGCAGATTTAGCATTGCAGATGACACCCAGTTACTGTCAAGGGTTGATATATATAAAATGTCAAAACTATTGAGAGTCACATTAGAATTTATGATACCTGGTAAACTCAGTCTTAAATCATATAATCGAGTGTGTTATTTGATACCCCTGCCACCTCGCTTGCCTTTGGCTTCTTCTGGTGCTCTTGGGCCAGTTAGGTGCTGTGTTGTACAGGCCTGGTCTTTTGAGGAGAGCTATAGCTCCCTCCCTCCATGGCTCCTGCAAAATCAATTTAAGGAGGGCCATAATTTCTCTCCTTAAGAGCTGTAATAGCTCTCCTTAAACCTTAAATTCCCTTATTAATAATGGACTTAAGTACAGAATAGCTCTCCTGGCACTGGTTTAGGGGAGCCATGGTAGCTCCCCTAGATTTTTCAAAAGTCCAGGCCTGGATGTAAAACACTGTTAGAAACAATCTCCAAGCCCTTAACAGGTCAAAATTGTACTGAAGGAATGGTAAATGGTATGGTGTTTGTAAGTTGTATGCAGTTGACAGGTTTATTCCATTTAGAAATATCATTGTAAGTGGATCCCACAACATTAATTCAAGTTCCAGCCCTTGCCAGTCAATTACCTGTTTTGATACTGCTGCCCCCCCCCCCCCCCCTTCTCTCCTTCCCGTGCCATTGAGCCAGTTAGTTGCTGTGATGTAAAACTCAGTTGATAACAAACTTAGAGCCCTTAACAGGTCAAACTGGTACTGAAGGAATGATAAATAGTATGGTGTTTGTAAGTTGTATGCAGTTAACCCTTTACCCAACGCAGATGATTTCAAAATTTATTATTTTAAATATCATTTTTATGCATTTTTATGCCCCCGACTTAGATCGGGTGGCATATAGTGATTGAAGTGTGCGTCGTATGTCTGTCCGTCCGTGTGTGTGTGTGTGTCAGACCCAATAACTCGAAAACGGTTAGGGCCACTGTCATCAAACTTCACACAATTATAAAGGACCATGGGAGGATGTGTCACACACCATAGCCGGGTTCGTACCTTCATGGTCAAGGTCACATTTCAAGGTCACACTAAAAATTGGTCAATATTCGTGTCTCAGCCATAACTCAGAAACGAAGCATAGTACAATTGTTAAACTTTTTACAAATTTTAAGGACAGTCAGAAGGTGTGTCACGTATAATAGTTTCTGCCGCATCTGCAAGGTGAAGGTCACAAGGGGGGGGGGGGGCATGTGTTACCTTAGTAAAATTCTTCTTGTTTAACTTTTTTCAAAAAATTTCAACAAAACCATATCATGTGACCCCCCCCCCCCCTCCCCCCCCCCCCCTTTGGAATGAGCTCAATGAGCTCGAGCCAAAGAGGGGTCACATGATATGGTTTTGTTGAAATTTTTCGAAAAATAATATTTTTTCAGCTGCTGAATTTGCATATTATGCGGGCGGATGTTGGCGATTCGTTGGGTAAAGGGTTAACAGGGTTATTCTAATTATAAATATCTTTGTAAGTGGGTCCCGCTGTATATTAATTTAAGTTCCAGTCCTTTCCTGCTTATCCTTGATTACAATTAAACCAGCACAAGAGAAATGTGAAAAAACCCAGAGTTCTGTTTGGTAAAGGGTGAGGTGAAATGCATCAGTGAAGCTGTTTCATTTTTCTGCAATTTATTTTATAGATCTTTTATCACTTTTTTGGCAACTGCTCATCATACAACCAGTAAATCATTTAATGTTAATAGATTTGTTCAAGATCTGGTTTCATCACAACCTATAATAATATATATGAGTGAGGTGAGAGAGTACTACCGACATGTGCCAATAAATGTGTTGTTCAGTTTTCAAGGTTGACAAAGCTGGCTGGTAATAATTACTGACATATGCACAGGAAATATTAAATCTACTTAGTTAAAATGTGTTCTAGGAATGTGGATCTTATTTCATGCTTCATTATTGGAAATAGTTCCTTATTATCACAGTTTTATCTCCAAACATGGAGATGAATTTAACCCTTTACACAATCTGAATAAGAAGGGACACCTGCCAAAAATTTTTTTAAAGATATGATAAGATAAACATTTTATTACACACCTGTTCTATGAAATCCCCATCTACAGCAACACTAAACCATGAGGAAATGGAAATCCGTTCCGCACACATGTGTGGAATGGAAATCGTTGACAGACTATTTTTAAAAAGAAGCGAAATTTCACTGGAATTTTCTACAAATCGTGCAACGCTTTTACAATTTGAATCGCTCTCTTAAATCGTCCCGTGAGTTCCAATGTGTTCTATGTGCCAGTAGGCACATAGAACACATTGGAATTCCGGGGATGGAACAGTAACACAGGTTCCCCTCGCAAATTTGGTTGAGGATAAAATGTGTTCTTTTTGTTGATACTTGTCAAATGAATTGCTGAGCGTCCTAATAATTTTTGTATAGACGTGAAGCGGTGTAATAAACACCGGACAACACGCGTGTGTGAATGGGTTAATCGATATGGCACTTCTGCCATAGCAGAAGGATAAAACTCGAGGCCTATGGCCTCTCCTTTTATCCTTCCATGCTGGAACGCATGCCATATTGATTAACCCATTCACACACGCTTGTCGTTCTGTGTATTACATGTTGTAAATTGTTCAACTTTTGTTGACAGAATATTTATACCCCCTGCAAACAAAGTTTGGGGGGGGGGGTGGGGGGTTGGGGGTTTATATAGGAATCACCCTGTCCATCCGTCCGTCCGTCCATCTGTCCATCTGTCTATCCTTATAAGCACAACTCCTCCTAAACTGTGTGAAGAATTTTCATGAAACTTTACACAATGGAAGAACTCCATATGAAGATGTGCATGAAGCAATATAATTCCGTTCTGACATTTCCAAGGGGAGATAATCTAACTTATACAACTGAGGCGCGGGGGGGGGGGGGGGGGGGGGGGCGGGTTGAATCCCTAGTGATAGCTAAAAATTACCCAATGAGTTTCAACAATGTGCACATAGAACACTTTAGAACTCAGGGGAATGAAATAGTAACCAGGGTTCTACTCGCAAATTTGGTTGGCGATAAAATGTGTTCTTTTTTGTTGATAGTTGTCAAATGAATTGCTGAGTGTCCTTCTAATAATTGTTTTAATAGACGTGAAGGCATGTAATAAACACAGAATGACCCGCACATTTGAATGGGTTAATCGATATGGCCCTTGTGCCATCGCAGAAGAATAAAACTTTAGGCCTGCTGCCTCTCATTTTATCCTTCCGCACTGGCACTCATGCCATATCGACTAACCCATTCACATGCATAATGTCGTTCTGTGTATATTGCTCTACCACAACAATTCTGGTATGGCACACACAGACTAAACAGACAATTAAAACATACTCATGACATGAAACAAAACATGTAATTTGGATTATTTGATCTCAACCAAAGTTGGTATGTGTATTACCCGGCTAGTAATACAGGACAATTTCGATTATGGGTTCCGTCCAATTATTTTTAAATGAGTTATGGCCAGGCTCTTTTTTGACCTAGAATTTGACCGGCTATTAACATTTTTGGTTTCTGACCGATAACTCCAGTTTGGATTATTTGATCTGAACCAATGTTGGTATAATTCAAAATGGCGAATGGGCATATTTAGCCACGCCTGGCAGTGCTCTTGTTCCGTGATGGAGTTTTTATATAGGCCTATTCTATGTTAAACATGAAAAATAAAACAAAGAAACACACCTGAAACACTACTAAAAACTTCAGCTATTATAGCACAAGCACTGAATGAGGATTACGTCATGCACAGAGTAAGAAAGCAATACCATGACATCATGATATTCATTCTTAAAAAATCAATTCAAACCTAATGAATGATTGTCAAAACTAGGGCTGCACTGTATTTCGATAAACCGATATATACCGGTATTCAAACCAATATCGATTGAGTACCGGTGTAATTACAAAAATATCGGTTTATCGTCATTATTTATTTACCCACAATATTATTTTCAAGATGTCTTGAGTTTTTTAACTGTAGCTCAGAATGAATAATAGATCACTTTACCCAAGGAATCGTCCGCATGTGCCCACGTAATATACCAATTCAGCAGTTGAAAAAATAATTTTCAAAAATGTCAACAAAACTGTATCATGTGACCCCTCATTGGAACGAGCTCAATGTTCCAATGAGGGGTCACATGATATTGTTTTGAAGAAATTTTTGGAAAATTTGATTTAAAATAATAAATTTTTATATCGTCTGCGTTGTGTAACAGCATAATCAAGGCATGCTGATTCGTTCCGACTGTGATGCCTCAAGTGTCGATTGTGGTACTTAAGTTCAGATATCTGAACAGGTTTTCGATATACCAGTATACCACGGTATTTTTTTGAATACCGATACCGGTATTCTGTTTTGAATATCGTGCAGCTCTAGTCAAAACAGATGCTGTTATAAACTGTATCCAATCTCTTCATTTTACCAACAAGTGAAGAAATGGAGGAATATAGTAAGATAAATTGGTTAAAATCTTATTAAAAAAAAAAAAAAAATAGGTAAAACTGTTTCATTAACCCTCTTAACCCTTTACCTAATGCATCGCCCACATCCGCCCGCGTTATATGCAAATTGAGCAGTTGAAAAATTTTAATTTTTCAAAATATTTCAACAAAACCATATCATGTGACTCCTCATTGGAACGAGCTCATTGGAAAATTTAAAAAAATTATATTTAAAATAATAAATTTTGATATCGTCTGCGTTGGGTAAAGAGTTAAGTCTCTGTGCAGCCACTAACTGTCCCTTTTATATTGCCCGGAAAATTGCTGTCCCACATGTATTCTTCCTTGAGAACTCGACTGGTAGGATGCACTTATCTTGACAGTATTTTTACATCATTGTTGGCAGCCTGTTAAGTCATCTGTTGGGGCGAGCAGTGGATCAGTGGTTATGGCATTGGACTTCAGACCAAAAGGTCCATGGGTAAAGCACTTAATCCCGATTGTGGGGGCTCGGTGGCATTGTGTACTATGATAAATAAATAAGTCATCTGCTAGTGTGTACATCTATATATGGAAATCATTAACTCAAATTAATATGAGGGTCAAGGGTTAAAAGTGCAACTTTCTTCGTCTAGTTATTTTCAGTTGAGTTTTCAGCCTTGAACTTGTCCAAAGTGTGATTTACTGGGATTTCCCAGTTTGATTATAAATGATAACTTAACAAGTGAATTATGCAATCAACAATTGGGTCATGTATCTATCTGTGTGCGCAAACGAAGACACTTTGCCGTGGGTGTAATGGGGACTTGAACATGAAAAACAGACAACAGTTGCAAAAAAAATTCTTGAATAACTATTATTTTCATTTTTTGTTTCAAAAACATAGGTCATGACCCCTCATTGGAACTTGAACTCGTTCCAATGAGGGATCATAACCTATGTTTTAGAGACAAAAAATGAAAAAAATAATGAAAATTAAATGGCGATTTTTGAGAATAGAGCTGGCCGGTTTTGGCCATTATGTTAGGTAAAGGGTTAAATAATATAATTATCGTTAGTAATAAAAAGTAATAAACAGAGTAAACGTGACATGATTCATTCGAGGTGAGGGACTATATTGAAAAACACTTGTGCATATAAGTTCACTCATGTTTGTACAACGTCTCTCACCTCTCATGAATTATTTCACGTAACCAGTCAAGCGATTACTCTCTGTAAAATCATCTCATTTCATTAAATACCATATATCCACAACACAATAATAAATTGCAACAAAATATTTAGTGTATCAAATGACCTTTGAAAGTTACTTCAAGTCAACAGCTGATTGTGTTTGTATACGTGTTATTCAACTTGATCCTATTGATTTCAATTTATATTGAAGATTTATTATTGAATTTATTATTTTTTCTTTGTCAATAAAGATCTCAGGTGTCTGATGAAGAAACCCAATAATAAATGGTAATCATTGAGTGTGCATTTTTATGACTCACCTGAAGAGCATTATGAGCAATCATTGTAAACCATTTTTCTGTTGTATTGAGGAGTTTTAGTATTTTGTCATGTATGCAGTGTACAGTTCCCTGTCAGTGTAAGAATCCCAGAATGTAGAGTGATACAGGAAAACTCTGTTAATTGAATAACCACTTTGACAGTGAAAATTATTCAGTTAACTGGTTGAGTGCTAGACCCACTGGCATCGCTCTATTATTTATTTAATTATTGCTGTTTAAGGTCACATATTTATGCACAATGGCTAATCATGACCGTGACAGTTTTACAGGTGGAGGAAGCCGGAGTACCCGGAGAGAACCACTGAGCAACGACGAGCAGCTGCCAGGTCCCCAACATCGTAACTCCGCACTGCAGCACAGGCAGGGTTAGATTGGTTGAAGACAAGCGCACCATCGACGTGCAGTACGCCTTAGTACACAGCGTCATCGTGCCCCCACGCGGGCAATGGAGATGAAGTGTCTTGCGCAAGGACACAACGCGGTTGCCGTAGGTGGGATTCAAACTGAGGACCTCTCGGCTTGCAGCCTGCACCTCTACCAACCGAGCTACCGCGCTCCCCGCATCACTCTATTAAAAAGTGTTGTAAGCCACTTTAGTGGCTTTACACTGTAGGCATTGGCTTGCAGTTTGTCCAGCAGTGGAAGAAAATTTTTCATTTTAAATTGTTTGGTTTCATTTCATTGGAGAGTGCCTACTTGCACTCTCCAATAAATTGTAACATAACAATATTATGTATGTTTTTATCTCGTGCAGAAATTATGCAAATTAGATGAACTTTGATTTATTCAGTGCTACTTATACACTGTAAGTGCACATGTCATTACGGCTCGGGCTAGAGGCTGTATTTATCAACCGATCTTCACGAAACTTCTTGGGTACCTTTGTTATCACCTTGGGATGAGAACGAGTGTTTCTGAGTGCGGTCCAAAATTCAAGATGGCTGCCAGTGGCCATTTTGTACCGAAATTAGGTCCAATCAGTTTTTTGTCACAACTTCTGTACAGCTCCTTTTTATGATCTTCACAAAACTTCTTGGGTACCTTTGTTTTCACCTTGGGACAGGAATGAATGTGTTTTGGGGTGCCTTTGTTATCACTGTGCTATGAGAACAAATATTTTGGGGTTCAGTCAGACCCACTCTGGGACTCAAAGATTTCTTTTTTAGTTTAGCATCTGACTGTCACCCACCTTTACAATACATTACCTATGCATTTGTTACAGGCTACGGTCAGTATTTATGTAAAGGCCATTACAATACTTTATATGTACCTTTGTTATCAGGTCATTACCTAGATGTTTGTCATTGCTGTGTCACATACTATACATGTATATGTCTTGACAAGTTGAGCTAGTGTCATTGACACTTTCATTATGTTATATTTAGGTGCTTATAGTGCCTACCATATTTGTCTGCCCTAATTAATCTGGTAGTTTCCTTTTGAACCTGAGAGACCGCTTGCAACAAGCTATTAATTGAAAAAAGAATGTTTTTATTTTTGGAATTCACTTTAAAAACGTTTTCACAATCCAATATAAGTATTATTTCCATTGGTTCCTTGAATTCAGCACTCTGTATTACATGTAACCAACTAATCCTGTGCATTTTTACAGCTTTAGTTAGTGTATATTTTCATGCAATGTGTGATATGACAGCCTATCAACTAATCCTGCACAATGCGTATGGTTAGCCAGTAATGTCCAGTACATGTATATGTTAGCTTACCAACTAACTGGGTTAGTCACTCTTTTTCTGGTTATAAATAAGTGAATTTATATTTTTCAACTAACTCTGCTTCATTGCACACCTTAATCGGTGTATATTTTTGTGTATGTGTGATCTAGAAGTTACCATTTTTAGCTCAACTTTGGCGAAGCCAAATTTGGGGTATTGTCATGGCCCGTCGTCTGTCTGTCGCGCTGTACACACGGCTGAGGCTAGAGGCTGTATTTATGAACCGATTTTTACGAAACTTTTTGGGTACCAGTGTTATCATTGTGAGATGAGAACAAATGTTTTGGGGTCCAGTCCGAAATTGAAGATGGCCGCTGGCAGCCATTTTGTACAAAATTAGGTGCAATCCAATTTTTGCGCAGAACTTCCATATGAAAGCTCTGATTTGAATAATTTTTTGTATGAATGTTTAGTACCATGGGATACATCACATATAATACATTTTTTTTTTTCTCGTGCGTAAATTATGCAAATTAGACTAACTTTGATTTATTTAGTATTACTTTCAGCACTGTAAGTGCAAATGCCAATACGGCTCGGGCTAGAGGCCGTATTTATGAACCGATCTTTACGAAACTTCTTGGGTACCTTTGTTATCACTGTGAGACGAGAATGATTGTTTTTGGGTGCAGTCTGAAATTCAAGATGGCCACCAGCAGCCTTTTTGTAAAAAAATTAGTGCAATCAGTTTTTTGTACAGAATTTCTGTATGAAAGTTCTGATTTGAATAAAGTTTTGTATGAATGTTTAGTAACATGGAATACATCACATATAACAGGTTTTGTTCTCGTGCAGAAATTATGCAAATTAGAGGAACATTGATTTCTTCAGTGCTACGTATACACAGTAAGTGCACATGCAAATACGGCTTGGGCTAGAGTCTGTATTTATGAACTGATCTTCACGAAACTTCTTGGGGTACCTCTGTTATCACCTTGTGACAGGAATGAGTGTTTTGGGGTTCCTTTGTTATCACTCTGCTATGAGAACAAATATTTTTGGGTTCAGTCAGACGCACTCTGGGACTCAAAGATTTCTTTTCTCGTTTAGCATCTAACTGTCACCCCACTTTTACAGTACTTTACCTATATATTTGTTACAGGGTACGGTCAGCATTTATGTACAGACCGTTACAATACTTTACATGTACCTTTGTTGTCAGGTCATTACCTAGATGTTTGTTATTGCAGTGTCACACACTATACATGTACATGTCTTAAACAGTTGAGCTACAGTATCATTGACACTTTCGTTTTTATAACCTCTGCACAGGGTTAGTCACACTTTCTGGTTATAAAGAAATTTCACTATTAACAGAATATCTAACATTGTACACTGTACAGCCTAAGTGAAAATCTTGTATATATATATACTCTGAGTCAAAAAAGAAAGTATAATAAACTTTGAGAAGCAATTCTTTTAGTATTATGGACTTTAATCCCAAACAAATTATTGTAAATTCATATTTCGAGTCTAGGTGTAGGAATTTGCATAATTTCATGTTCTTACTGTTGCCAGCGTCACGTCAGGATGTCACAATTCAGACATGGAGTGAAATGAAAAGTTCACACATGCAGTCAATAGCATGTATGTCCACCGTTTGCCTCTTGGATGGCAAGACATCGACGATGCATAGGTCATAACCTATGTTTTTGAGACAAACAATAAAAAAAATCGTTATTCAAGAATTATTTTTGCAAGTGTCGTCTGCTTTTCATGTTAGGTAAAGGGTTAATAGCTTGTTTTTTGCAGTCCAGGATCATGATGTTCCCCAAGTTCATAAAATAGATAATTACTGTATGAAATTGTACAGTAAAACTAAGACTGCACTTTGAAAGTATTTAATTGGGTCTCTCTCCAAATAACAAATATGGACTCTTCTGATTGATGGTGATGAGATAAAATCTTCAAATCCTCATCATTTGGTGCTATATGTCAATAACTATTCAAGATAGAAAGCTGAAATTTTGGAAGTAGATAGTATGTAATGTGGCCAAAAAGTTTTCGATAATTTTTTACCGAAATTTTCGTCGATCGTTGTTTTACCATTTGCGTTGGTAACCATGGTAACGCTAAAAAATAGGTGGTTTGGGAATACTTTAATAG
This sequence comes from Pictodentalium vernedei, assembly GCA_031216915.1. Taxonomy (NCBI): domain Eukaryota; kingdom Metazoa; phylum Mollusca; class Scaphopoda; order Dentaliida; family Dentaliidae; genus Pictodentalium; species Pictodentalium vernedei. Next base: position 31,958,250 of record CM062288.1, on the reverse strand, counting down.
CATCTAAACCCACATGAACTTCTTTATGAAAAGTGTGGGAGGTGTTAGAAAAATGATGGGTCTCCATGACAACGAAAAAAAAATTTTTTACGTGGGTCACAAGATCAAGGTGAAAACGAGGCTCGAAGTTCAGATTTGTAAAAAAACATACTTTCCAAGCACATTTTTCTTAATAACTTGGCAGTCAAAAGGTCTATAGGGTTGAAATTAACACAAGTTGTGAAACAATAGGGTCTGCACATTTTGGGATAAAAATGGATTTTCTGCAGGTTTTATCATGCATTTCAGAACGAGGCTAATTTTCAAAAAAGTGTCCAGTTAAGGCATTTGGTGCTATATGTCAATAACTATTCAAGATAGAAAGCTGAAATTTTGGAAGTAGATAGTATGTAATGTGGCCAAAAAGTTTTCGATAATTTTTTACCGAAATTTTCATCGATCGTTGTGTTACCATGGCAACAAAAACCGAAAATGGGTAAAAAGTACCTTATTTTCAAATCGCTTGTATGTCAGTATCCCCGGAGGCATTTTTTAAATATAGGTCACCATTTGGTAGCTCATTTTATACCCTAACAGAAAATGTAAGAAACCCAAAACCCCTTGTCACTAGATTTTGCTGTAGAGGGGGATGAAGGAGGGTACCCTCAAATTCGTTTTGCAAGATGGCGAAAATGACATAGGGCTACATTTACATATAGGAACGGCAGAAACTACTGGTGGTATGGTTGATACACATACATAAACTCATACTTCGAACCCAGGTAGGCAACGTAGCACCAATAAAATGGACTTTATGTGCAAGCGTTACTTGAAAGAATTTGTTGGTAACCATGGAAACACTCAAAAATAGGTGGTTTGGGAATACTTTAATAGCATCTAAACCCACATGAACTTCTTTATGAAAAGTGTGGGAGGTGTTAGAAAAATGATGGGTCTTCATGACAACAAAAAAATGATGGTTTGAAAACACAGTCAGACAATTATCGATGCTAATGTCAGCTGATCTGTGTTAAAGTGTTTCAGTGTTCAAGTATTGAAACTACATGATAATTCAAACTTTCAACTGTAACTTGATGGAGCATGGTGGCTCATTATTTAGTGCATTGGTCTTTAAACCAAAAAGGTGGACGGTTCTATCCTCATGAGTATCATCTGCTCTTTCTCCTAGGGCAAGTCACTTATTTTGCCCCTTGGGAACTCCAGGAAATGAGGCGGTGCTTTTTCAGGGTTCGCACTGCCTTGAAAAGTCCTTGAATTTTAGGCAAACTCCTTGAATTTGGAATATTCAGAAAATGCCCTTGAAAAGTACTTGAAAATCAGTCAGACTCCTAGAATATCCCTGGATTTTTCCTGCTATCATTGCAGCTTGTTTATTTGAGTCCAACCTTTTCCTAAATTTTCAATTTTATTTGGTTTTAATTTTTTTTTAAATAGATTAAAAAAAACATGCATATCGGAAATAACTGGTGGAGTGCTGAAAGCCACCATGAATTTAACTGAAAAGTGGGAGTATTTTAAACAAGTCTGTATATTCGTTGTGCAGTCTTGGTGCACAGTCAGTGGCTAATGACACTTTCTTTACATCAATTTACTATATTATAAATCATTGGAGAGTGCCTGCAGGCACTCTCTAATGATTTATAATAAAATAAATAGTGAATAAATTGTAACCACCAAACAGAATCTAGCAGCCAGCCAATTGTGCAAGAAATAGATTTCAGATGCAAGTGAGATTTTTGAGAAATGATTATCCCGTTAGAAAACTGCTGCTTGATAAATGCTTATTTGTCCTTGAAATGTCCTTGAATTTTTTTTGTCCTGGGGTGTATGAACCTTGTTTTTTTACAGTGGAAAATAAGCTCTGTTTTTCTGATAAAATAGTACCCTGTCACCAATGCCTAGGGTGGAAGTACTCTAAAGTAGGCTACATGGTATAAATGATTGGCTGGTCCCTACTTTATATCCATGTTGCGGTGATGACAAGCCAGAAAATAAGCAGACTGTCATCTGCAAAATGAGGTCCCCAGAGGGTGAAATTAGTGATGGTCCCCTGCACAGCAGGGTAGCATCACTAAATTTACCCTCATTGGACCTCAATCTGAATCAGGTCTCAAAACTAAGTAGAAAGAGGTACCCAGAGGATAAATTGGCCCACTGTATGGGATAGCATCATCAAATTCACCCTCTGGGGGATCTCCTTCTGCAAACCACTGTATGGGATAACATCATCAAATTCACCCTTTGGGGGATCTCATTCTGCAAATGTCAGATTGCTTATTTTCAGGCCTGGGTGATGATTAGCCATTGTTCTGAATGAAATATGTGACCGTTACCCTTAAGTCTTAAGATTAATTTTTGTCCAGGACGACCCACATTATGTCCTTTGGCAAGGCTTTTTATCCCGGTTGCCTCAATGGGGGCATGATGACACTGTGTACTAAGGCATACTGCACAACGATAGTGAACATGTCTTCAACCGCTTTAACCCAACTGGAGTGGAGCTTGAACAGAGTTGGCATGTTGAGGAACTGACAGTTGATCGCCGATGCACGGTGGTTCTCTCCGTGTACTCCGACTTCTTCCACCCATACAACTGACATGGTCATGATTAGCCATTGTGCATAAGTATGTGACCTTAAACACCAATAAAAATTTTAAAAAAATTTATTTTTTTTTTGTTAGGGTTTAACCCCCAGCACACTGGTGTCAAAATATCTAAATTTCAAGCAGAAAAGATTTCCCATAAAGCAACTAGAAATTTAACTAATTCAATCTCGTTTGACAGAGCTCTTTGTGAGCTCTGTCAAACAAGATGGAATTGGTTAAATGTCTAGATGCATTATGGGAAAAAACAGCTTCCTGAAATTTTGGTATTTTGACATCAGAGTGAAGGGGGTTAATGATACATTAACAGCCAGGGTCATATCATGTCGTTGACAGTTTTACAGGTGGAGGAAGCCGGAGTACCCGGAGAGAACCACCGAGCAACGACGAGCAGCTGTCAGCTCTCCAACATCGTAACTCTGAACTCTGCACCGCGGCACAGGCAGGGTTAGATTGGTTGAAGACATATGCACCATCGACGTGCAGTACGCCTTAGTACACAGCATCATCGTGCCCCCATGTAGGCAATCGGGGTTAAGTGCCTTGCCCAAGGACACAATGCAGGAGCACGAAAAATAATAAAATAAATAATAAGATTAATTTTACGTTAATAACTGCTGTATATAGATGTGCACAGCTGCAGATGATTTAACTGGTAGAGTGCTGCATTTTTCTTTACCACAATTGTCATTTCGCCATATATTACTCTGTTACATTTGATTGAATCGTGCCAGTGGGCACAATCCAATCAAATGTGACTGAGCAATGTGTCATTAACAAAATGTGTTTCTTACCAGGGTCAATAAGAAACCTCTAACAGACTGTAGATATTACAGTCACAACCTGTGGTATTTCATAAATCCCAAATAAGGGCTTCCAGCACAAGTGTCCAACCGATTACCAAACATAGTCGCTGACTGATTACCGGTTATTTGAGCCCACAATCGGCAGATTTTGATGCCGATTCCAATTGTAATACCGTGCACTACAAGACAAGTCGAGGCTCGAAAGAACTACATTAAACTGAACATTTTTCAAAGTGTTAAACTTCGTTGACTTGGGTCCCAGTAAAATTACCAGTCACGCACACTTGGGCGGTAAACGTGGCTCTCAGAGCCACGTTTACCGCCCAAGTGCGCGCGACTGGTACTTTTACTGCAACCTGAGTCAATGGAGCGCATCCTTCACTTTTCCGGTATGAACTGGCGATTGCTGCAAGTGTGCTCAGTTGTAAGCTTTACATGTCGTTTAACATGTATATCCCGTGAAGGTGCGTCTAGAGAGATTAAGAATACACATTGTGGTTGTTTCTCAACTTTATTGAATGGTATCATCGACATCATTTTACATTAACAATTGAACAATTGCAGAAGATAATAAAATGCGATTCAGAAAAATCTCAAATTGCTTGGCAACATTCAGTTGAATCGATGTTTCAGGAGCCGTTGCTGTTGTCAATTGATTGCCCATAATCGGCCGATTGTGGTGGCCGGTTCCGATCATCGGTTGAACACTATCCAGCACTCTACCAGTTAACAGTGTTTTTATATCATAGTTGTCTGCCTGTATAAGGATGTAAAAACACTATCAATATAAATACTCAAGAAAGAATTCACTTGCATTGAAATGAAAATTGTTTGCTGCACGTTTATAAACATCCGATAGAATTCAAATATTTTTACAGTCCGGTGATCACAAAAGTGCTTTCCTTTCACGATCAGATTGTGAACCAATTGCGACTCTGAGAGTTAAGATTTTACAGTGTTGTTGGAAAAAATGTAGATGGAGTATATCGGCCCGATTGTGACCCAGTCATGTTCCAGTTGAAATTCTTGGTCTGCTTTTATAACAACTATACTAGAGGGAGTGTGGTGGCTCCATGGTTGTGGCATTGGACTTCAAACCAAACCGTCCATGGTTTGATCCCCACCTGGGGTAATTGCTTTGTGTCCTTATGCAAGCCACTTAATACCGATTACCCATGTGGGGGCACAGTGGTGCTGTGTTCTAAGGAAAACTGCACGTCGATGGTGCACTTATCTTCAACCAATGCAAACTCTGCTTGTGCAGAGTTAGTATGTTGGGGAGTCTTGACAGCTAGTTGCTCACCATTGCATGGTAGTTCTCTCTGGGTACTCTGACTTCCTCCACCCGTAAAACTGTCCAACATGAGGTGATCCTGTCTACCAAAAGTGTTGTTAATTCCAAATAAATAAATAGACAGAAAGCTATGTGTGTTTGAATCGGTGGGTGTTTTACATGACGCGTTGGAATGGTGAAGTCATATTTTGCGAGAGCCGTAAACTTAAGCAAAATATGACTACCCCATTCCAACGCGTTACACATCCCTATGCATTAAAATTCATTTAAATGAACAAATTTTAGGCCACACAAAGTAGATCATCTGTTTCTCGGGCCATTATTTGTGAAATTGCATGCGGGCGAGCGGTTTTTAGCTCACCTGACTTTCAGTCAGGAGAGCTATAGTGATCACTCACCGTCCGTCGTCCGGCGTTCCGTCGTCCGTCATCCGTGAACATGGTGTTTGCGTCTTCTCCTCCCAAACTGCTGAACCAATTTAATTTGATATTTGAGATAATAGTTTGTTATGACATCGCAATTTGATTTTATTCAAATCAAGTTGCCTCGCCCGTGGGTAGGGCCACACCCAAAAAGTGTGCTGAAATCTTAAAAAATCTTCTTCTCATGAACCAGCAGTAGCAGAGACTTGATATTTGGTGTGCAGCTTCCTTTTGAGGTGTAGACTCAGATTTGCTCAAGAGAAGTTTGTGGGGCTATACTTGGCGTCGTTATGGGAGGGGCAAAATTTTTTGCCCCGCCCAAAATTTCTATTTTCCAAACCGAGAGGCTGATTTGAACCAAATTTTATGTGAGGGCTTATTGGGTCATAAGTATCTAATTTATGCTGATTTTTTTTTTCCCATAGCCCCATGGGAACTGCAGGAGCTAAAAATAGAAAAAAATTAAAACGCCCATATCTCCAAACTGCACGGCACCGAGAATTTTTATTTGGTGTGAAGCTTCCTTAGGACCAACAGAATAAATTGGTAAAAAAAAATTGCCATCGGTTTTATCATAGGGTACAGTTTCGGGACTTTGAAAAAGTGCTGAGTCAGCACTTTTTAACACTGTAGGCAATGGGAAAAACATTAAAAAATCTTCTTCTCCAGATCCAGCAGGCAAAATCTTTTGATATTTGGTATGCAACATTGTAGGGTGGATCTGATTCAAGTTTGTTCAAATCGGCCCCCTGGGTTCATATTTGGGCTCAGTATAGGAGCCCGATTTCAAACTTAGTGCATTTCAGACAAATTTCTTAAAAAATCTTCTTCTCCAGATCCAGCAGGCAGAATCTTTGGATATTTGGCATGCAACATTGTGGGGTGGATCTGATTCAAGTTTGTTCAAATCGGCCCCCTGGGTTTATATTTGGGCTCAGTATAGGAGCCCAAATTTGAACTTACTGCATTTCAGGCAAATTTCTTTGAAAATCTTCTTCTCCACATCCAGCAGGCAGAATCTTTTGATATTTGGTATGCAACATTGTGGGGTGGATCTGATTCAAGTTTGTTCAAATCGGCCCCTTGGGTTTATATTTGGGCTCAGTATAGGAGCCCAAATTTGAACTAAGTGCATTTCAGGCAAATTTCTTTGAAAATCTTCTTCTCAAGATCCAGCAGGCAGAATCTTTTGATATTGGGTATGCAACATTGTGGGGTGGATCTGATTCAAGTTTGTTCAAATCGGCTCCCTGGGTTTATATTTGGGCTCAGTATAGGAGCCCAAATTTGAACTTAGTGCTTTTCAGGCAAATTTCTTAAAAAATCTTCTTCTCCAGATCCAGCAGGCAGAATCTTTTGATATTTGGTATGCAACATTGTGGGGTGGATCTGATTCTATTTTGTTCAAATCGGCTCCCTAGATTCATATTTGGGCTCACTATAGAAGCTCGAATTCGAACTTAGTGCATTTCAGGCAAATTTCTTCAAAAATCTTCTCCAGATCCTGCAAGCAGAATCTTTTGATATTTGGTATGCAACATTGTGGGGTGGATCTGATTCCAATTTGTTCAAATCAGCCACCTGGATTCATATTTGGGCTCACTATAGAAGCCCAAATTCAAACTTAGTGCATTTCAGGCAAATTTCTTCAAAAATCTTCTTCAGATCCAGCAGGCAGAATCTTGTGATATTTGGTATGCAACATTGTGGGGTGGATCTGATTCAAGTTTGTTCAAATCGGCCCCCCTTGGTTTATATTTGGGCTCAGTATAGGAGCCCAAATTTGAACTTAGTGCATTTCAGGCAAATTTCTTTGAAAATCTTCTTCTCAAGATCCAGCAGGCAGAATCTTGTGATATTTGGTATGCAGCATCCTTAGGGGGGGGGTGAGATGCAAGTTTGTTCAAGCCATGTCCCTAGATCCATATTTGGGCTCACTGTGGGAGCTTGAATTGTAACTTTGTTCGAAATGAGGAATTTTTTTTAAAAATCTTCTTCTTCAGATCCAGCAGTCGGAATGGTTTGATATGTGGTGAGTAGCATCCTTGGGGGGGAGGGGGGGATTCAAGTGTGTTAAAGCCAAGTCCATGGGTCTATATTTGGGCTCCCTGTGGGAGCCCAAATTATAACGTAGTCAATATGAGGAATTTTTCTTTAAAAATCTTCTTCTTCAGATTCAGCAGTTGGAATGTTTTGATATTTGGCATGGAGCAACCTTAGGGGGCTGAGATTCAAGTTTGTTCAAGCCAAGTCCCTTGGTTCATATTTGGGCTCACTATGGGAGCCTGAATGACAACTTAGTTCAAAATGAGGAATTTTCTTTAAAAATCTTCAGATCCAGCAGATGAATGCTTTTGATATTTTTTATGCAGCATCCTTAGGGGGGTAAGATTCAAGTTTGTTCAAGCCATGTCCCTAGGTCCATATTTGGGCTGATTGTGGGAGCTCGAATTGTAACTTGGTTCAAAATGAGGAATTTTCTTTAAAAATTTTCTTCTTCAGATCCAGCAGTCGGAATGTTTTGATAATTGGTGTGCAGAATCTTTAGGTGTGTGAGTTTCAGGTTTGTTAAAGCCAAATCCCTGGGTTCATATATGGGCTCCCTGTGGGAGCCCGAATTATGACTTAGTTCAATATGAGGAATATTCTTTAAAAATCTTTTTTTAGATCCACTGGTCAGAATATTTGGATATTTGGTTTCAGCTTTTATTAGGAGGAGCAGATGCAACTTGTGGAAATCAGTTCTCTGGGTTGATATTTAGGCTACCATGTCAGGTGAGCGCCCTCAGGCCTCTTGTTCATTTTATTTTTTATTTCAGTAATTACTTTTTTGCCATCAAAAGTTCTTGTTCTTGGTTCAAGTTTTAGGCCTCATAATCTACAGAATAGCATGGGTGGTGGTGTATTTCATCCCTTGATCCATTGCAAAGTCTTCTTGCACTCCAGGGACAAATTCATCAATTTTTTTAACTTGGATAAAATATCAGACATAAACCATTTAATTATTATTTTTTTAAGTTTAAATTGGTTATAAAAAGAGAGCATGCGGTAGCCAAAAGGACCATGTGGGAGGGCCTGAGAAACAGATTTTTTATTTTTTTAGGCCTTAACTCCAGTGTTTAAACCCAAAGGTAAAGAGTCTGTTATTTTTGTTTGAAGCAGTACTGATCAAATGAATCAATTAAAAATCAAAACAACCAGGGGAACCAGTCTCAATTACATTGGTTATATTTTCTATTGAGCGCACTTGTTAAAATTCATATCACCATTTGGCGGCTGTTACTGATATTGAGAATATAACTACCATTTTGGGCGGATTTGCAAAACAGCTGGGAGAAACACAGATGATTGATAATTGTATAACAAAATTTGGAAACTTTTCAAAGCATAACTAATGACTCAACAGGAAAGGAACTAGTCTAAACAGTGCATCACCAGTTAAATACAGAAACATTTATGTCGTAGCGGCAATTCGGTTAAATACGAGGGTTTAAAGTTTAATGGATGTGTAATAAATAAATAAATAAATAAATAAATAAATAAATAACAACTATACTGTAAAGGGTTAAAAATTAATGATACTGATTTTTATACCAAGATATAGGTTCACATTGATGGAATATTGATTTTGTTTTGTTTTATAGTAATATTGTTTCACAAGGCAATTCTGTGCTATTCAGTTTAATGAACAATATGTGAAAAAAGTGCTTACAAGCTGCGGGTCAATGCTTTTTCATTGTTTTGATCTTACTAGGGGAATAAATGCATATATTATGAGTGCTTCCTGATGTGCATTAAAGCTGTGTATTTATCTTTTGAATAAAACAGTTTTATGACTTGGCAGTGAACAACAAAGCATCTCATCAGACTTCTGAACTGTTCACTGTATTCTGAATAAAAATTAACAGCTCAGCAACAAGTAAAACTTTCCTCTATACAAACTAAATTCCTGTAAAATATCACCTGAGGAGCAGACTACTTAATTTTCCAGTTGAAAATATCAGCTGTTGCAAATGAAGACATAATTTGTGAAATTTGAAGTATTTTCTAAAGTAATATGGCTGCATACTGCCAGCTCCTTTTTTCAAGTATAAAAATTATTTCTTTCTGCTTTAGTGGAGAGTCTCATAAAAAATGAAGACCATTTGCTTAATTTATTTGTTTCTTTATATTTTTACCTCTCCTCAATTTTTATTCATGAAAACTATGTCAGTTTGTCAGATGACTAAATTTGATTTAGTTTATAGCTCATTCATTTCTGGTTGTTGACTTGACTCCACTGAATTTTTTTTCATAAAAATTGTTGCAATTTATTGGAGATCATCTCAGATATTCTACAATAAACTGTAGCAAATTAAATTTTATAAACAAAAAAAATAATTCCTGAAGAGAAATTTTTATTTGCCTGGTAGCTGGGTTTACATCACAGTAGAAGCAAGGTTACTTTCTTAAGTTAACCCTTTTCACACTCATGTTGAAAAAACAAAATTTCAATGTGAAAATTTCTTCATAATGCTACTAGAAATTTAACCAATTCAATCTTGTTTGACAGAGCTCATTGAAGATTGAATTGGTTAAATTCCTAATTGCATCATGGGAAAATTTTCCTGCTTGAAAGTTTCGTATTTTGACATCAGAGTGCAGAGGGTTAAAAAAATAACCAGTGTTCCTGTGAAGAGTTCCCACTTAAAGGTAAAATTTAGTTAAGGTAATGTGTCTTTGGGCAAGGCATTGACTAAATGGGGGAACGATGACACCGTGTACTAAGGTGTACTGCACATCGATGGTGCACATGTCTTCAACTGCTGTAACCCTGCTTGAGTGGAGCTTGAACAGAGTTAGAATGTTGAGGAGCTGACACTTGCTCGCCGATGCTTGGTGGTTCTCTCCGGGTACTCCAGCTCCCTCCACCCATAAAACTGTCACAGTCACGATTAGCCATTGTGCATCAGTATGTGACCTTAAACACCAATAAATAAATAAATAAATAGTTGATGGTAAGGCCACACAAAGCAGATCTTCTGTTTCTCAGGCCATTATTTGTAAAATTGCATGTGGGCGAGCGGTTTTTTATTAGCTCATCTTGACAAAGTCAAGCTGAGCTAATCTAATCGCTTCCCGTCCGTCGTCCGGCGTCCGTCGTCCGTCAACACCAGTTTTGGTCTTCTCCTCCAAAGCCACTGGGCCAATTCAAGTGAAAGTTTGTGTGAGTGATGGTCCCAAAGGGGCATTTCATGTTTGTTCAACCCAGCATGCCCAGCCCCATAGGGAGGGAGTGGGGGAAAATGCTCCAAAATATTTTTAAAATCTTCTTCTCAAGAACCAGTGTGTACAATGACTTGATATTTGCTATGGAGCTTCCATATGAGGTGTAGAATCAAGTTTGTTCAAACGAAGTTCGTAAAGTAATATTTGGCATTGTAATAGGAGGGGTAAGATTTTTGGCCCCGCCCAAAATTACTATTTTCTGAACCGATGGTCTGGTATGAACCAAATTTGGTTTGTGGTAGTATTGGGTCATAAGTACTTGACCCATGCAAAAAAAAAATTCCCGCATCCCCATGGGAACCCTGGGAGCTAAAAATAGAAATATTTTCAAACGCCCATATTTCCCAAACCCCACGGAACAGAGAGCTTTTATTTGGTATGAAGTATCCTTACCACCAGTAGAATTGAATGGTAAAAAAAAATTGCCATCGGTTATGTTAGGGTGTTCTGTTATGGGCATCGAAAAAATGCTGAGTCAGCATATTTGCAAAAATTTTAAAAAATCTTTTCTCCAGAACCAATCATCAGAATCTTTTGATATTTGGTATACAGCATTCATAGGGGGGTCAGATAAAAGTTTGTAGAAATAAAGCTCATTGGTTCATATTTGGGCTCTCTACAGGAGCCTGAAGTTTTAACATAGGGTAATATTCTTTAAAAATCTTCTTCTTCAGAACCACCAGTCAGAATCTTTTAATATTTGGTATACATCATTGTTATGAGGGTCAGATTCTAGATTGTTCAAACCAAGTCCCTAGGTTAATATTTGGACTTCCTACGGAAGCCCAAATTTTATCTTTGTTCGATATGGAGGGTAATTTAAAAAAATCTTCTTCTTCAGATCCATCAGTCAGAATGCTTTGATATTTGGTATGCAACATCTCTATGGGGGTCAGATTCAAGTTTGTTCAAATCAAATTCATAGGTATATATTTGGGCTCACTATGGTAGCCCAAATTTTTACTTAGTGCAATATGAGAAAATTTCTTTAAAAATCTTCTTCCTCAGATCCACCAGTCGGAATGCTTTTATATTTGGTATACAACATCTCTAGGAGGGTCAGATTCCAGGTTGTTCAATTCGAGTGCCTAGGTTAATATTTGGGCTCCATATGGGAACATGAAATTTAACTTAGTACAATATGAGGGAATTTCTTCAAAAATCTTCTTCTTCAGATTCACTTGTCAGAATGCTTTCACATTTGGTATACAACATCTCTAGGGGGGTCAGATTCAAGTTTGTTCAAATCGGATCCATAGGTCAATATTTGGGCTCGCTATGGTAGCCCAAATTTGAACTTAGTGCAATTCGAAGAAATTTCTTTACAATTTCTCTTCTTCAGATCCAACAGTCAGAATGCTTTCATATTCGGTACACAACATCTCTAGGGAAGTCAGATTTAACTGTGTTCAAATCAAGAGCCTGGGTTAATATTTGGGCTCTCTATGGCAGCCGGAATTGGCCATTTTGCTGAAGAATTAAAAATTTTGTATTCAGTACCCTCTAGAGGTACTAAGATTAATCCACATAGGTTGTATCAAGGGGCTTCATAGGGGGGCTCTACATTTTACTTATGATCAACTGAAGAAAAGGCATGATGCCCAGATTATTTTTGTCACTCCTGAGGGACTCAAGGATTGACAGTGTAGCCTATGGAGATGGCTTGCTTAATGTAGACTCATTCTTGGACTCTGTTCAAATTGTGTTCTGTACAAGATGAGCGCTTCAGGCCCCGTGGGGCCTCTTGTTTTATTTTTTATTTCTGTAATTATTTCTTTGTCATCAAAAGTTCTTGTTATTGTTTTATATTTTAGGCTTCATAATCTACGGAATACCACGGGTGGTGGTGTATTTCGTCCCTTGAGAGCAAAAAGGCTTTGCAATGCTAAGGCATTGCAAAGCCTTCTTGCACTCAAGGGACAAATTTATCAGTTTTTTAAATTGGGTAAAATATCAGACGTAAACCATTTTAATTTTTATTTTATTTAAGTTTACATTGGCTATAAAAAGAGAGCATGCGGCAGCCAAAAGGACCATGCGGGAGGGCCTGAGAAACATATTTTTAATTTTTTTAGGCCTAACTGGTTTTGATCAATAATCCTTTGAACTCAAGAGCCAGTTTTTCCAGCCCAGGAACATCATTTGTCATGATTTCATTAAGTGGAATAGCTGCTAAGTGAATATTTGGTGTAGACCAATCAATATTTTCAACGTGCAGCCCCAAGGCTGAACATTGAAAATATGAATTGGTTTACCCTCCTAATAATGAATATGAACTAGAGCTGTAGGTTAACCGAAACCGAACCGAGGTTTTTAGTTTTTTTAAAAAACCGAAACCGTCGACATCCCGTAATCTAAGGTTTTTCGTTTTTTTATTAAATACTCTCTTGCTGCAGAAATTCACAGAATGTAGCCATCCCAGAGTAGTGTGAGTACCCAGACACTGCCAATGGCAGTGTCTGGGTACTCTCAATACTCTGGGAAGGCTACATTCTGCGAATTTCCGACATTTCAGTTTAGTTGTGTTTGCAGCTTTCCTCAAATTGCGTGTAGGTGTCAGACCTCGAAAAATGGCCAAGCACAATAAAAGTTCTGTATATTTAGGTAATTATTATATTGGCCTTCCTGATTATTCATGTATTATAGCTTATTTCGGGCATTCATTGAGTTTCACGCATTTTCACTACCATTCAGTTATGACTCCGGACATAAGAATGAGTTTTATTGAATTTTACTTGGCCTCATGAACAAACCGAAAACCGAACCGAACCGAGGTTTTACTCCACCTGAAAAACCGAAACCGAAACCGAACAAGAAATTTAAAAACCTACAGCTCTAATATGAACTCTTCCAATAGCTGCCATTGAACTGACATGGAAGATACCACCATTGTTCAAAGGGTTAAACTTAAATAGTATTTACAAAAGAGGACAGAGAGTTTCACTCAGATCATGATTGAATTGCAATCTGGGCGAAATACTTTGTGTCCTTTTCTGCCCACATCACTAGTTACCCCATGTCTGTTTATGTAGTACAGCTTTTTGCCTATCCAAAGCTAGCTTTATGCCATGAAGCTGAAGGCTGAAGAGGATAGGGCTGACTGAGGCTAGGTAAAAATCTGTATTATGTCAACAGGCACAGGTGACGATTTTATCTATTGACATCTCTTTTCATCATAATTGTTTTGACTGTGTATTGAGTGTATTTGTGCCATGGGGGAGGGGGGCAAGTCACTTCAGTCTGAGAGGGCTTTGCATTTTGCATACTGTCATGAAGCACAAGAACTTGCACTTTGAATTGTAGCAATTGAAATGAATTGTCAAACAATGTGACCTGGGTTGAAGCCATAGATGGGCCAGTTACAATTCAAATACAGTAGAATCCTCTTAATTGAATATCCATTTTACCAGTGAAAATTACTCAATTAACAGGAGTATACAATTAACAGGGATTTCGTCAGTTTCCTGTGTTCTGGAGGTAAACTGAGCATTTATTCTATTATATCTTGTTTGACAGAGCTCATAGAGCTCTGTCAAACAAGATATAATAGAATAAATGTCTGTATTGGATGTAGTGAGGCCAAAAAGGTTGATAAATAAGGGGAATTTGGTGCATGTCACAGTACTTTTTTTGACATATTACAAAAATATATATACAATTAACAGGAGTTTACACTACAACCCATATGCAATTAACAGATCAAATTTGTACTAAAGGTATGGTAAATGGTTTTGTGTTTGAAAATTATATTCAATTAACAGGGATATACAATTAAGAGGTATCCAATTAAGTGGGCTCCACTGTAGTGAAAGTCTTCGACAGTCACTACAGTTCAGTGATTCTCAATTTCCTTCACCTATAAAACTGTCTGTCATATGACCCTTGCTGTTAAAAGTGTCATTAAACCCTTATGAAATTGCACTATAACTTAGGTGACTGCCCTTAGCGCCTTCTGATGATCTAGTCAGGACTTTCAGGTTCTGTCAGAATTTTTCCATGACCAGTTGTCTGTTTACTCTTGAAATAAGTGCTAAATCAGTTTAACCGGTTCTCGTCAGATCACCGAAGTTAAGCAACGTCGAGCCCGGTTAGTCCTTGGATGGGTGACCGTCTGAACGATTGATTCGGACTCCCACATTGTGTCCTTGGGCAAGGCACTTCACCCCGGTTGTTCATATGGGGGCAGAATGACGCCGTGTACTACGGTGTACTGCACGTCGATGGTACGCATGTCTTCAACCAGTCTAACCCTGCCTGTGCTGCAGTGTGGAGTTACGATGTTGGGGAGCTGCTCGGCATTGCCCGGTGGTTCTCTCTGGGTACTGCAGCTTCCTCCACCTGTAAAACTGTCACCGACATGATATGACCTTGGCTGTTAAAGTGTCATTAAAGCCTAATAAATAAATGCTCGATCAGTTTATTTGGATCAGGCAGCGAAGTACACCCCATCCCCTCCCATTAGAATTTTGGCACCAAAACACTTTGTTTGGCATTAGTGATTAACCGATACGGATTTGCGACCGGCATCTGTTTGCCGATTAGTTGAGCACACAATCTGCCGGTTGTGAGTGCCGATGTCAGATAGTAACAACCAGAAGGAGTAGTATGTTTGAGAAAGCATAGAATAGGATTAATTTTACAGTACAGTCAGGTTGATTGGTTTGTTGACCTCTTATGGCAACTGATTTAAGTTTGTTACTGCTTGTATGAGATTGTAAATCAAATGTAAATACAAACAATTTTGAACCAGTGGTGTTCCATGTAACTGTTGGCATGGACCGATGTTCAAACACCTCTACCGAACGTCAACCATTGGTATAAAATCGGCGGATGTCAGATGCGATTGCCGAACATCGGTTAATCACTATTTGGCATTAAAATATCCAGAATGGCTAAAAACATGGCACCAGATAGCTTGGGGTCAGCATGAACACTATTTATTACCTGCAAGCAAAGTTTCACTGAAAAATAAAAATCATATACATTTCCACTGGTACTAAATGGAATATTTGTTGGACAAGGACAAATTCCCCTTGAATCAACCCACACCCCCACCCCCCATCTGCCCTCCCCTTTCCAATAATCTTTGCTTTAATTGTTTATGTTTTAAGCTGTTTTCAGGGTATTATGTTGGCATAAAGCAAGCTTGTGCCACTGCATGTGAAGAAAGTTGTTAATAAAGGAGCAAATGGACCTATAAATTACTAATAAAACATCAAAGGATGAACTTGATTATTTATATAGATGGAGGTTGTCTAGATGTATATTATAAACAGATTTTTTTCTCTTTAAGTGTTATTGACATAAAAAAGGCAGTTCAGATTTTATCGTTCATTTGGCCACTTACTCAAGGCAATGTGTATGACATTTATGTTAATTTATGATTGAAATAACTTTTCGTAAACAACAGTAGGATATGGCTAATTAAGTTGTTATTTAGAACAATTGATAGCAATTTGGGATAGAACTATTTACTGTTTGATGGGAGGAAACAAAACTTGAAAATTGTTCTGGTGAGAAATACCACACTGATCTTTTGTTTTTATACATAATTTACATTACTAGATGAAAATCTGGAATAATTGTGATCTATCTATTTATTGGGATTTAACCCTTTACCCAACGCAGACGATATCAAAATTTATTATTTTAAATATCATTTTGTCAAATTTTTCAAAAAATTTCAACAAAACCATATCATGTGACCCCTTGTTGGAACGAGCTCGTTGAGCTCGTTCCAATGAGGGGTCGCATGATATGGTTTTGTTGAAATTTTTTGAAAAATAGTATTTTTTCAACTGCTGAATTTGCATATTACGCGGGCGGATGCGGGCGATTCGTTGGGTAAAGGGTTAACAACACTTTCAACAGCCAGAGTCACCTCGTGTTGGACAGTTTTACAGGTGGAGGAGGCTGGAGTACCCAGAGAGAGCCACCGAGCAATGGCGAGCAACTGTCAGACTACGCAACATACTAACTCCACGCAAGCAGGGTTAGCATTGGTTGAAGACAAGTGCACCATCGATGCTCAGTATGCCTTAGTACACGGTGCCACAATGCCCCCACGGAATAATTGTGATTCAATATCTATGTTATTTTGATAAATTCCTTCCACTAGAAAGTTTTTTCCAAATGTTTCACCAGCACTGGGTTCCCACAAATATATTTGCCTCCATGCAACCTGGAAATAAGTAGACTGTCATCTGAAGAAAGAGGTCCCCAGAGAGTGAATTTGGTGATGCTATCCTGGACAGCAGGATAGCATTACTAAATTTACCCTCTGTGAACCTCAGTCTAAATCATGGTCTCAGGCCTAAACTGAAAGAGGTACCCAGAGGATAAATTGGGGGATTCTAGCCCTCTGTTTGGGTTTGGGGGCGGGGGGGGCATCAGCAAATGTACCCTCTGGGGACCTCATTCTGCAAATGAAAGATTGCTATTTCCAGACTTGGGCACCACAGAACTCTATTCTAGAAGTTTAAATGGTTTATGTTTCTACTTTGATACGAGGTGAGAAATATTGCTGCTGACTTGACAAATGTCTATTTGAGTTTATTGAGTTAAATATCTGTTTCATTGGGGTTTAATGCCACTTTCAACAGCCAGGGCCATATTCCAGACAGTGTTATGGGTGAAGGAAATTGAGAATCACTAAACTATAGTGAGTGGCAGTCAAACACATCCACTTGCTGAATTGTAACTGGCCCATGTATGGCTTCAACCCAGGTCACATTGTTACCTGCGTCGCCAGCGTCAGAGCATGTCTAGTAACTGCTTGACTCCATCCGTCCGTCTGTCCGAAACACTTCTTCCTTCAAAGTTTTCTTGGCTTCTATGAAAGGGAATGATTTTATATTTGGTCTGCTGCTTCATAATGATGAGTTGTATCGTGTATCTAATTTTCAGATCTGCCGTGCAACCACTTCCTGTTTGCCGATACTTTGAAGTCTGTTCATCTCTGTGATCAATTGCATGCAGCGACGCAGGTCCAGACCCGGTATTGGTCTTGGCTTGTTTGACATATAAGAATTGAAATCAATTATCTGTCACTATGCTTCATTTCAATTGTTACAATTTAATTCCAAGTTTTTGCTTGTATTATAATGTACTCTCACTTGGCCGAAGTCTTTATAATTTATCTTATTGCAGTCATATCAACATTTCTGCATACAACAGTTTTATTATTTTCAATAATAATAATAAGACTTTGGCCGGCCACTGATCATGCCTCCTTATCCCCACGCCTCCCCTCTCCTCCCAACACTGAGACAAACTGCTTTCAGGGCTTGATTTAATCTGAAAATTTTGAATAGCAATTTACTATTCACCCTGGAAAATTGATTAGCAGTTGATCCAAAAGCACTTGAAACTAATAAATTTTGAATAGCAAAATTCAGAAATTGGAGAGCAAAGTGCTATGCTAATCCAGTTAAATCGAGCCCTGGCTTGATGACATGCCCATTCTTCCCAATCTCTCCGATAAGCATACTGACCTTCTCTTTGTGTCACTACCAACCACATGTCCTTCATTCTCCCATCCCACTTCCCCTTCATACTCACGGAGAATCTTATTCTGTTAAGACTGGTATTTTGAACATTCTAATAGAAAGTGTTCCAGGGTCTCCACTATGCCTAGATTACACATTTGGCATTCCTTTTCATTGTCTTTCTCAGTTTCCCCCTCAAAGGTGCCATCATGATACTCTTCAAAACCTGTCTTTTCTTTATGACGCAGAGATCTCTTAGCCTTGACACCCACCCCCCCCCCCCTTCAAAAATATAGCTTATGACCCCTCATTGGAATGAGCTCATTGAGCTGGTACCTAAGAGGGGAGGGAGGTCATAACCTATGTTTTTGATGCAAAAAATGAAAAAAAAATTAGTTATTCAAGAATTTTATTTGCAAGTGCCATCTGCCTTTCATGTTAGGTCAAGGGTTAACTCCCTCAATACATGTGGTCTGGAATACTGAAAAGAAAAACCAGTGTTAAGCCTAAAAAAAAGATAAAATCTGTTTCTCAGGCCCTCCCACATGGTCCTTTTGGCTGCCGCATGCTCTCTTTTTATAACCAATTTAAACTTAAAAAAAATAAAAAATTAAATGGTTTATGTCTGATATTTTACCCAAGTTGAAAAAATTGATGAATTTGTCCCTTGAGTGCAAGAAGGCTTTGCAATGCTTTAGCATTGCAAAGTCTTCTTGCACTCAAGGGATGAAATACACCACCACCCATGCTATTCTGTAGATTATGAGGCCTAAAACTTGAACCAAGAACATGAACTTTTGATGGCAAAGAAGTAATTACTGAAATAAAAAATAAAATAAAAAAACGCTCGCCCGCATGCAATTTTATAAATAATGGCCTGAGAAACAGAAGATCTACTTTGTGTGGCCTTAAAAACTTACGTGAACACTAACTAACAGCCCACCTTGGACATAACCATCATTTTTTATTTGACAAATGGACAGGATTAGGCAAAAACATTCATACAATAGTAAAATTATTTGAGTTCTGAAAAACTTGCTTCGACCAATCATATGCAAACAATTCAGATATCATCAAAGACAATTTATATATCAAATACTGGTTGAGTGCTAGAAGCCACTATCAAAGCTCTTTTGGAAAGTCCTGAGAGCCACTTTACTAGCTTTGCAAAACTGTACGCATTAGCTTGTTTGCTGAAGAGTGGAAAAAAAACCTTTATTATGCCCCCTGTCCTCTGAAGGAGGATTGTGGGTCTCTAGTGAAGACCTCCGTCCATCCAACTGTCCATTCATAATTTCAACTGTCCGTACAAATGTTTTGAATTGTAATTTCCCACCTGCGGCAACCGTGTTGTATCCTTGGGCAAGACACTTCTCCCCCATTGCTGATGTGGGGGCACGGTGACGTGTACTAAGGCGTACTGCACGTCGATGGTGCACCTGTCTTCAACCAATGCTAACCTGCTTGTGTGGAGTTTGTTGGGGAGCTAACAGTTGCTCGGCATTGATTTGTGGTTCTCTTCGGGTACTCCGGCTTCCTCTACCCATAAAACTGTCAAGGTCATGATTAGCCATTGTGCAAAGATATGTGACCTTAAACAACAATAAATAAATAAATAAATAAATAAATAAATAAATAAATAAATAAATAAAATATGGAAGCTTTGAACAAAAATACTCATGTTCCAAATCACCTTTGAAAAATAATTTAGCACTCCATCAGCTTACCCCAGTAACCTACCATTCACCCTTAGGCACTGCCCATTTTCACTCACTTGACAACATTTGTCAGAAAGTTAAGGCAGGCTTTCATATGGTCCAATTTTTTGTATGAAATCCTTTTCTTTCTGAAACTGCCATGCTTTTGACAGATGAAGCAGGAAAAAGTGCATTTTGCCCAATATTTCCCCAAACTGGGTAGATGTTCCCAAGAAGGTTGATCGAGAATCAAACCACCAAATGCACTCTGCAGCATTGTTGATATTCTATCCAATATTAGGCTTAAAAAAATAAAAAATCTGTTTCTCAGGCCCTCCCGCATGGTCCTTTTGGCTGCCGCATGCTCTCTTTTTATAACCAATTTAAACTTTAAAAAAATAAAAATTAAATGGTTTATGTCTGATATTTTACCCAAGTTAAAAAAATTGATGAATTTGTCCCTTGGGTGCAAGAAGGCTTTGCAATGCTGTAGCATTGCAAAGCCTTCTTGCACTCAAGGGATGAAATACACCACTACCCATGCTATTCTGTAGATTATGAGGCCTAAAACTTGAACCAAGAACATGAACTTTCGATGGCAAAGAAGTAATTACTGAAATAAAAAATAAAATAAAAAACCGCTCGCCCGCTTGCAATTTTACAAATAATGGCCTGAGAAACAGAAGATCTACTTTGTGTGGCCTTATCCAGTGATATGGGGTATTTCCCCCTAACTTACATAGTGCTCAACTCATACTCCTGTTATTCTTAGATAAACAAATCAAATTGTTTCACGCAACAAAGGCATGCAGGGATGGTGTGGGGCAAGCCCCCTTCGACCCTCTTTAATGGTTGAATTTTCCGCAGTATGTCTGAGTGCATCAGAGGAGGAGAAGGCAGGGTACTCAGCAGGTTCTGGGATCTTGTGTTCTTAGTTGGCTGTTGGTCAAGTTGATGTAGTGTTTCTGTGTTGATGTTTGGTGTTATCCCTTGGGTGAGGACCAGTGTGAGAAGGGGACCTCTCGACAAAGGTACTACCTCTCCCCGAAGGTGATGTGCCGATGTTTTCAGGCAAGTATAGTCTTCCACTTAGGAAGGAAATCTGGTTGTGGTCGACCATCATTGGCATGTTTAGTCGCCTCAGGTACGTGTTGGAGGTTGAACTGGCTTCTGCGTGTAGACTTCATTAACAGGATTAGACTGGATCGACCAAACGAGTAAAGGCCCTTTTCGGGGACCACCCAAAGAAAGACCCAAACTTCCCTGGTTCTTGTTTGGCGGGGGTCTGAATGCGCACTAGGTGTGTTTACAAAAAGGGCCAGAAGTGAGACGTAGGTCCAATGCTCGCCTCCCCAGGGGTCGGTGACCACCTCTGGGGATGGAGTGAAGGGTGATCAGAATCCATAGCGTTTACTGTTGTTTGGGAAAAATAAAAATATTCTTAGATCCCCGAGAAAACCGATGTTATAATAATTTCTGAAACAGATCTGATGCTTAGAAATGAATATTCAATGTGCAGTGTGGAATTCTGTTAGTAATGAGCTAATCAAAGTAGATTTCCAAACTACTTCTGTTTCTCAAACTCCCCTTCATCATTAATCAATCTCCCAAGAAAATATTTTCCCAAGTCGTTTGTCTTTGATGACATAAAACTGCATGTAGCTTCAGGTATAAAAATATCTGATCTTTTTTTTTAACGTTTCATTTTTCCTCCATCAATCTTGTTACTCTGTTTACCTTTGTTAAATGTACTGTGTGCATTGATATCCCAATAATCTTCTGATAAATTAAATTAGGTTACTAATGCAAGCTTATCTTGAAAATATTTCTAAGTATAAATATAGATGGTGTCATGTTGATCATTTTCTCTGTATACTTGTAGTCCAGAACCCAAAGCTGCTGATAACTAAAAGATCTGAGATTTTCTGTGGTCTGAAGGTAAAGATCAGGCTTGATTTTGTAAAAATCTAGGTGGGATGGAAATGTTTCTCCAAGATTTGTCTTAGAGAGATAGTATAGCTCCTGCATTTCAGAGCATTTTGACATATTCTATTTTATGTATGCACACTGTTCTGGCCTTGCAAAAGATGTGTGTTGAGGAGGTGGGTTTTTAAAAATTATTCAATACTGTACAGCTGCCGTGGACTGGTCACTTTTAACGGATGGGCAATATTTCCACAGATGCAATAATATTAGATTCCAAACACTTATTATAGGAATAATCATCAAACATTTAATTAATGAAGCACCGAGTACGACCCGCTGCTTCATTAATTAAAATTTTGCTGTGATGATATTTATTACCTGGTAAAAGCATGTGTGGACATCACAGTCCATGGCGACTGTACTCTAATTCTCACCTGCCATACTTATTTGTTTGTTTTATTGGGGTTTAATGACACTTTCAACAGCCAGGGTTATATCGTGTGTAGTTCAATAACATGAAACCCTGACTCTACCAAAATAATTTTTATTTGTGTTTTTAGCTCAACTTGACAAAGTCAAGATAAGCTATTGCCATCACGCATGCGGAAGTCTGTAAGTCTGTGAGTCTGTTCACATTTTCCGTTAGCACATGCTGCACCTTGTAGTTCTTGTCTGATCATCACAAAATTTCATATGCAGGTTTGGGGTCATGTCTAGATGAGAACGTCCCCTTTTGGTCGCGATCGGTCAACCGGTATGGCTGCCTGAGCCCAAAACCCCAAAACCATAGCACAGTCTACAGGTCGTATTTATGAAGAGATTTCATTGTAACTTGGTAGGATGCCTCTGTATAATGCCTAGATGAGAATGTCTCCTTTTAGTTATGATCTGTCAACTGTGATGGCTGCCCAAGCCCGAAACACAAAACTTTTAGCATAGTCTGCAGGTCATATTTAATATGGAGGGATTTCATTGTAACATGGTAGGATGACTCCGTACATGATGTCTAGATGAGAACTTCCCCATTTGGTCGCGATCTGTCAACCGTGACGACTGCCTGAACCCAAAACCCAAAAACCTTTAGCACAGTCTACAGGTCATATTTATGGAAGGATTTCATTGTAACTTGTTAGGTTGATTCCATATAATGCCTAGATGAGAACGTCCCCTTTTGGTCGTGATTGGTCAACTGTGACGGCTACAGGGGCCCGAAGCCCGAAAACCTTGAGCACAGTCTACAGGTCATATTTATGAAGGGATTTTATTGTAACTTCATAGGATCACTCCAGATAATGCCCAGATGAGAATGTCCGAAGCCCAAAAACTTTTATCATAGTCTACAGGTCATATTTATGAAGGGATTTCATTATGTCCCCCCTTCCCAGTAGGGAGACATATTGTTTTAGTTTCTAGTTATAACTTGGTAGGTTGACTTCATATAATGTCTAGATGAGAACGTCCCCTTTTTGGACGTGATTCGGCTACAGGGGCCCGAAGCCTGAAAACCTTTAGCACAGTCTACAGGTCATATTTAAGAAGGGATTTCATTGTAACTTGGTAGGATGACTCCAAATAATGTCTAGATGAAAACGTCCCCTTTTGGTTGCAATCATTCAACCATGATGGCTGCCCGAGCTCAAAAACCTTTAGCACAGTCTTCAGGTCATTTTTATGGAGGGATTTCATTGTAACTTGGTAGGTTGACTTCATATAATGTCTAGATGAGAACGTCCCCTTTTGGACGCGATTGGACTACTGTGACGGCTACAGGGGCGCAGAGCCCAAAAACCTTCAGCACAGTCTACAGGTCGTATTTATGAAGGGATTTCATTGTAACTTGGTAGGATGACTCCAAATAATGTCTAGATGAGAACATCCCCTTTTGGTTGCAATCATTCAACCATGATGACTGCCCGGGCCCGAAGCCAGAAAACCTTTAGCTCAGTCTACAGGTCATATTTATGAAGAGATTTCATTGTAACTTGGTAGGTTGACTGCATATAATGTCTAGATGAGAACATCCCCTTTTGGATGCTATTGGGCAACTGTGGCAGCTACAGGGGCCCTAAGCCCGAAAACCATTAGCACAGTCTACAGGTCATAGTTATGAAGGGATTTTATTGTAACTTGGTAGGATGCCTATAATATATGTATAATGCCCAGATGAGAACATCCCCTTTTTTGGTCATGATCTGTCAACCGTTATGGCTGCCCAAGCCCGAAACCCAAAAACTTTTAGCACAGTCTGCAGGTCATATTTAATATGGAGGGATTTCATTGTAACTTGGTAGGATAACTCTGTATGATGTCTAGATGAGAACTTCCCCATTTGGACGCGATTAGGCAACTGGGACGACTCCCCGAGCCCAAAACCTGCAAACCTTTAGCACAGTCTACAGGTCATATTTATGAAGGGATTTCATTGTAACTTGGTAGGATGACTCCAAATAATGTTGAGATGAGAACGTCCCCTTTTGGTCGCGATCAGTCAACCTTGAAAGCCCAAAAACCTTTAGCATAGTCTATAGGTTGTATTTATGAAAGGATTTCATTGTAACTTGTTAGGTTGACTCCCTATAATGCCTAGATGATGACATCCCCTTTTGGTCATGATTGGTCTGCTGTGACGGCTACAGGGGCCCGAAGCCCGAAAACCTTGAGCGCAGTCTACAGGTCATATTTATGAAGGGATTTCATTGTGTAGGATCACTCCAGATGATGCCCAGAT
This sequence comes from Pictodentalium vernedei, assembly GCA_031216915.1. Lineage (NCBI taxonomy): Eukaryota > Metazoa > Mollusca > Scaphopoda > Dentaliida > Dentaliidae > Pictodentalium > Pictodentalium vernedei. The sequence goes on along the minus strand of CM062288.1, from coordinate 31,934,018 downwards.
GAGAATGTCCCCTTTTGGTTGTGATCATTCAACCATGATGGCTGCCCAAGTGCAAAGCCCGAAAACCTTTAGCACAGTCTATGGGTCATATTTATGAAGGGATTTCATTGTAACTTGGTAGGTTAACTTCGTATAATGTCTAGATGAGAACTTCCCTTTTTGGTCGCAATCATTCAGTCTTGATGGCTACCCGAGCCCAAAACCCCAAAACCCCAAAACCTTTAGCATACTCTATAGGTCATATGTATGGAAGAATTTCATTGTTACTTGTTAGGTTGACTCCATATAATGCCTTGATGATGACATCCCCTTTCGGTCATGATTGGTCAACTGTGACAGCTACAGGGTCTCGAAGCCCGAAAACCTTCGAGCACAGACGACAAGTCAAATTTATGAAGGGATTTCATTTTAACTTTGTAGGATCACTCCAGATGATGCCCAGATGACAACGTCCCCGTTTGGTCGCGATCATTCAACCATGATGGCTTCCCGAGCCCAAAAAACTTTAGTACAGTCTACAGGTCGTATTTGTGAAGGGATTTCATTGTAACTTAGTAGAATGACTTAATATAATGTCGCGATGAGGACGTCCCCTTCTAATTGCAATCTGTCAGCTGTCATGGCTTCACAGGCCTGAAGCCCGAAAACCTTCAGCACAGTCTTCGGGCCATATTTATGAAGGGATTTCAATGTAACTTGATAGGATGACTAGTTTTGGAATAATTTCACTGTAACTTGGTAACTTTTGTTGACACACGTTAACTGTGAGGGCCACATACATTAACTGTGAGGTCCACATTAACCCACCCCTCAGCTCTTTAGTACAGTATACACCTCATATTATTTTTATTAAAAAAATAGCATACAGGGAACAGAAATGAACATACTGCCAATTATCACAATTCTTGTCTTATTTCATAATCCTTTCATAAACATTGAACATTATCCTTTTCATCAAACACAACAGACAGACAGGTTAAGCTACAGTGTCATTGACACTTTCATTTATAGATGTTTGGCGTCATCTGAGTTTAATATTATGCAAATCCTCGTTAGCAAAAAAATTTTGTAACAGACTTTGAGAGGGTAGAGTCACGTTACACTCGTAAATCTTACCGTAAGTGCTGTTTTCAGATTATATTATCTATCTTCCACATTCAATGTTTCGATTGAAGAAGTGAAGAAAATAAAAATTTTGAACTTCATAAAATGAAGCAGAAACTATAAGTCTGTCAATCTGAACCCAGAAAGTCTATGAGATCAAGAACATCGAAAGTGTTTAAACATGAAAATAGGATTTGGACCCATATACAGAATGAAATTCTACCTCCACAAATGCATTCAAGGGTGGTGATGCCCTCTGTTCCTTTGTGAATTATGTCAATTAAAAATATCTCAAACAAAATTGGAATGTTTTGAATGTTTAGTTCAGTGCAACCTTATTTGTCGGGAAGTTTTCTGATTCTGTCAACCCTTTACCCAACACAGAAGACATCAAAATTTATTATTTTAAATATCATTTTTTCAAATTTTTCAAAACCTTTCAACAAAATCATATCATGTGACCCCTCGTTGGAACGTGCGCGACGAGCTCGTTCCAATGAGGGGTCACATGATATGGTTTTGTTGAAATGTTTTGAAAAATAATTTTTTTTCAACTGCTGAATTTGCATATCACGCGGGCGGATGCGGGCGATTCGTTAGGTAAAGGGTTAATTTCATTTCAACCTGCTACTGGGAACTCGAAGATGGGCCAAACATATCCTATTATTTATTGAACAATTTCTTGATGAAAATTCACTAAAAAGCTGTGATATGTTGACACAGCAGATTATTTCATGAAATGTTTATTGTGAAACATTACATAACATCCAGTATCAGTGCCAGCAAGGTAACATAAAAATCACTTCAAATCATACATTGACAGTTGAGAGAGTGTCTTTCTCAACTTTGCTAATGGGAAATGCAAAGATAAGATAAAACCACATGATCACCAAATATCATAAACATCCAAATTTCAGTTAATTTGACAAAATTTGCAATTTGCTCTCATTGATCTACATCATGTGGGGGTCTGGATGGGGAGAGGGGGGGGGTTGTAGTTAGAGGTGCAGGCTGCAAGCTGAGAGGTCCTTGGTTCAAATCCCATCTGCGACAACCACGTTCTGTCCTTGGGCAAGACACTTCACCCCCATTGCCCACATGGGGGCACAGTGGCATTGTATACTAAGGTGTACAGCACATTGATGGTGCACCTGTCTTCAACCAACACTAACCCTGCTTGTGTGGAGTTAGTATGTTGGGGAGCTGACAGTTGCTCGATGGTTCTCTCCGGGTACTCCGGCTTCCTCCACCTGTAAAACTGTCAGTCATGATTAGCCAGTGTGCAAAAATATGTGACCTTAAACACCAATAAATAAATAAATAAATAAATAAATAAATAAATAAATAGTGAGAAGCTCCAAGCTATGTTTGGGAAGGGAAGAGTGATATTTTCAGTCATTTTGGTTTGCAGTTTAACCGACTGGTTCAGTGCTGGAAATTTATGCGTATGGAACTTATTTTTCGATTTGACTGCTACCTGTATACAAGCAAAGGTGTGCCTTTAATATATAATCAGTTTCAGCAATTATCCTGCATCTCAAATTCATTTAATCCGCCTGTCAAACGTGTTGCAAATAATCACAACACGGCCATTGGCAGAAATGAGATTGGTCACCAGTTCTTACGTAAGTGGTGACGTTTCACACAAACTTAATGACCTTGCCATTGAGAGTAGAGCACATGCTTTTGTATTTGTAAACAAAAGCTGGTGGATTCAGTTTTTGTCTGGTATGTCGACTTTCCGGGAGATTTTGGCCCAAATTGACTCCCGGGTGGGAGGGGATAGCTAATTCCAGGAGAATCCCGGGCATTCCGGGAGAGTTAACATGTCTGGCTGGAAGCCACTATAAGGGCTTTCAAAAAAATGACGGTACCAGTGCAAAGGCCAATATTTTTCCCTTCTCATGTTTAATATTCAGTTAAATGCATATAATATTTTGTTTATATAAATTTCTGTTATTATTACTTATTGGAGAATGCCTGCAGGCACTCTCCAATAAGTTGTAATAAAACAAACTTTGAATAACATAACGTATCATCCCCAAGCCAGTTCGACCCCTGACGATTCGCCTGGGATGTGAGGTCCCAAAATCAAAGCCAGGATGATTCGTCCCCCAAATCTGATCGATTCGCCCCAACATGGCTTGACTATTTGGATGCAAGATAACTATAAAACTCACTGTTCGTGTCATGGGTAACCTGGTATCTTGCATCCAAATATTCAAGCCTGCTTCTATACATTACGTGATGATGTACATCATAATTACATAAACCATGTACCTTAAAATGATATTAGTTGTCTACCCAGCAGGCTGAAACAAAATGGCTCCGCAAACCATAAATGTTGCTCCTGGGGTCATTTCAGACGAACCCAAAATGGCCCTCCTAGTGTGATTTGAGGCGAACCATAATTTTCACTCCTGCAATTTTCAAAATGACAAGCCTGCTACAAATAACAATAAGATGGAATTAGGCTGTGTAGGGTTAGTTTCACTCACCATCATGACACAGCCCTATCTATTAAAATAAATCTGGAATCTATCTCTGATATTCATTTGAGCATAAAACAAATTGCTGGTGGATAATGCTGTTTTAATGGATGTGGAAAATCAATATTGAGTTACCCAGTGCACACCAATTCCCAGATCATTGACTTGTATGTATAAAGTCTACAGGAAATTAATGAAATAGGCAATGTATGAGCTATCCTTTGTGTATTATGTAGACTTCTGTTTATCAGGGCTTATATTTCGTCTAAATTTGTGAGAATCCATTTGAATTCTCGTGAAAATGGTTGCGAGAATCCATACCTACTATGAGTGTCCCAGGATCCCATGACGCCACCATGGTTGAACCGCAGTTGTATTCTGATAACACATGTTTAACCCAACACACCTTTTTAATTTTTAAAATTAAATTTGATAATTTTTAAACAATAAATAATAAATAAATGATAAAATAATTAAATGAACAATATTTACAAATAAAATCTTACAAATATGGCTGTCGTTGGAACCGGCTCAATGAGCCGGTTCCAATGACAGCCATATTTGTGCAATTTTATTGACAAAGTGTCAGGATATTTCAGGTTATGTTAGCCTTCTATTGGTTAATTTGTTTCCACTGTCTTAGATAAAGGGTTAAATTGACTCAATTCTTTTCATGCGAATCCTAGCAGAGGTGCAGCGAGAATCTACATGGATTCTCGCCTGTTTTATTGTGCGAATCGATTCTTGGATTCTCGTCGAAATATAAGCCCTGGTTTATCCAGTTTTTATGTAAGGGTTGACGCTTGAAATACACTTTGTTTTTTCCACTTACTGTTCAAGAGCTTAGCCAGGATAAATGGAGATGCGGAGAGGGGGGCAGGGGGGTGGGGGTGGGGAAGACAAAATAATTTTCTGTTTTTCCTAGGGCCGATTCAAATTGAATCTTGAATCGAATTGAGTCTGTTATTCAAAATTGAACCAAATCTCTAATCAAATCAAATTCTGGGCGTCTTGAAGCTTGATGGGGGGAGGGGGGGGACCTGTAAACCTGATTGTTCTGACTGTGACAGGGCAAGTCCTGACAGATAAAATATATGCTCTGCATCATCAAGGCATGCCTTTCTGTAATACCTGTAGACTTACAACACTGTCGTGGACGCAAAGTCTCATTCCATGCCTTATCACCACACATATGCAGTATTATTTTGCTATCTACACATCCTGTCTGGCTAACCTCATGTGAAATGCTTCATTTATATACATGCTAATTGCTTCAGCTAAACGTATATTTTCTGATTAAAAAATAAACAGGGAGTGCGGTGGCTCAGTGGTAGACTGTTGGACTTCTATGCTAGAGGTCCCGAGTTCGATCCCCGTCCGGGACGACCTGCGTTGTGTCCTTGGGCAAGGCACTTTATCCCGGTTGCCTACATGGGGGCACGATGACGCAGTGTACTAAGGCGCACTGCACGTCGATGGTGCACATGTCTGCAACCGCTGTAACCCTGCTTGAGCGGAGCTTGAACAGAGTTAGAATGTTGAGGAGCTGACAGTTGCTCGTCGATGCTCGGTGGTTCTCTCCAGGTACTCCGGCTTCCTCCACCCGTAAAACTGTCACTGTCATGATTCGCCATTGTGCATAAATATGTGACCTTAAACACCAATAAATAAATCATAATAAAAAATAAACAAAAGTTGCCAATCAGAATGCATGAAGTGAAAACTGGGCCATATGGTTTCAACGGCTCTCCAGAGGCGATCTCGTAATGGTGAATAGTGTGGACAAACAAGGATGAAATGTTTTTCGTCCTCAACTGACTTCCTATCACAAGTACCACATAGCCTTTTCTCCAAGCGGATGGGTTTGGGTTTGTGGTGTCTTCCTTTCTCCACTGCTAGGGTATGACGACAACTGAGTAGAAAATTAGGGATTAATTTTCTTTTCTCAAGAGGTAGATAATCAAGATAAATGGGATGTGTGTTATTGTTTTTTTTATATCAAAATAAAATCTCACTTTTCCTCCTCTTTCTGACTTAACCTACTATATCCGAATCTTTCCAATTTTGTGAAAAGTTGTCATGAATCCTTTCAAGAAGAATATCCAGGAACGTTTCGATGTTTGCTATAGAGGGGTGTCCCACACATAACTAAACCTGTATTTACATAGACTGTCACAAATGAGGTTAAGCCATTGGCTATCACCCCGCTGTTTGAGGGCATGGTGACATTTATAGAGAAGTCTGCATTCAGGGAGAGATTCTAGTCGAAGCCAATATTTTACCATACGCTTTACATTTACAAACTTCAAAGGAAACCTTCCAATTTCCACTAAAGAACCCACCTTTGATGCATTGCGATGGACAGCAATAGCCCGCTTACAAAATTGTACATGGAAGTTCTCAATTTCAGCATTCTTTCTCAAAAAACAATGGTCTCCCCCATCTTCACAACCATAGCTTAACACAGGCTTAATTCATGCGTCAGATAACTTTGTGATCACTGAAATGGCCACCGAGTGAAGTATACACTTTGAAGAGTGCCTTGGAGGCTCTGCCTTTTAGATCTGAGATTGCTTGACTGAGGTTGCCCGAGGCAGAAAAATTTAAACCCAGACACTAGTCCAGTGAAGAGGGCAGAGTGGAATCCCCCATTTTGAATGTGTGATCTATCTTTTTTCTCATTTTATTAAATATCACAGGTTTTGTTTTTTCTGTATAAATTTTAAGTTGCCAATTACAACAGAAAGTGCCAGTTTATCAATCATGTTTTGCAGACCTGATGCAGTTTTGGATATTAACCCTTTACCCAATGTAGAGAATATCAAAATTTATTATTTTAATTAAACGGTACTATTTTTTAAAAATTGAAATTTTTTTTTTAACAAAATCATATCATGTGACCCCTCATTTGAACGAGCTCATCGAGTTCGTTCCAATGAGGGGTAACATGATATGGTTTTGGTGAAATATTTTTAAAAATTAATTTTTTTCAACTGCTCAATTTGCAAATTACGTGGGCGGATACGGGCGATTCATTAGGTAAAGGGTTAAGGCATCTGCGTACATCAGACAAGGGATGGGTGTACCCATGGCTTCACTATCTGCATGTTTTAATTCATCTACTAGGCTGTCTATAAATAAATTAAAAAATAATGGACTTAAGCAATTGCCTTGCATTATCCCCTGCATTGGGGGCACGGTGGCGTTGCGGTAACCGGTTCTCGTCATATCACCAAAGTTAAGCAACATCAAACCCCATTAGTCCTCGATCGATCGGACTCCCACGTTGTGTCCTTGGGCAAGGCACTTAACCCCAATTATCCACAGTGGTTCTCTCCGGTTACTCCAGCTTCCTCCACCCGTAAAACTGTCACTGTCATGATTAACCATTGTGCATAAGTATGTGACCTTAAACACCAATAAATAAATAATCCCCTGCATTGTGGGAAACGTTCTAGATAGATTATTTGATATTTTTACACATGATTCAATTTTGCTCAAAGGACTCTTGATGGTGCGATACATCTTTCCTCCAATCCCAAGAGATGCCAGACGATACAGAAGTCCCCGCTCCAAACCTTGTCAAATGCTTTTATTAAAGTCAACAAAACATGTGTACAAGCGATTGCTTTTTGTGGTACTCTGCTTTATTAGATCGTTGAGAATAAAGATACAGTAGAATCATCTTAATTGAATATCCATTTTGCCAGCAAAAATTATTCAATTAACAGGAGTATACAATTAACAGGGATTTGGTCAGTTTCCTGTGTTCTGGAGATAAACTGAGCATTTATTCTATTATATCTTGTTTGACAGAGCTCATAGAGCTCTGTCAAACAAGATATAATAAAATAAATGCCTGTATTGGATGTAGTGAGGCCAAAAAGGTTGATAAATAAGGGGAACTTGGTGTGTGTCACAGTAATTTTTTCGACATATTACAAAAGTTTATATACAATTAACAGGAGTTTACTCTTCACCCCATATGCAATTAACAGATCAAATTTGTACTGAAGGTATGGTAAATGGTTTTGTGTTTGAAAATTATATTCAATTAATAGGGATATACAATTAAGAGATATCCAATTAAGTGGGCTCCACTGTATTATCGGCCATCCTGTGCTCCCTTTTGAAACCACATTGATATTGGGATGGGATGCCAAACTCATCTGTGCAGTTGGTCAGTCTCTCTAGTATGACACTGAGGAAAACTTTACCCATCATGCTTGTAACCGTTATACCCCCTAAACTGATCGGCGGTTGATGGGTTACCATTTTGGAATTGGTACTATATACTCTGAGGTCCATTCCTTGGGAAATGCGCCCGAATCCAAGATGCTGTTATAACAGTTTTACTAAAATGGGTCGTAATGTGAGTTGAGTTACCTTAATCATTTCTATCTTGTTTGACAGCGCTCAAGTCTTGTTGTTTGTTACTTTAATTTTTTTTTTTTCCTTCAATTTTTTCAAAAAACTTCAACAAAACCATGTGACCCATACCCCCCTCCCACCCCCCCCCCCCCCCCCCATTGCAACGAATTCAACAAGCTCATTTCATTGAGGGGTCACATGATATAGTTTTGTTGAAATTCATTGAAAAAATATGTTTTTCAACTATTCAGTTTGTAGATTATGTGGGCAAATGCAACTGATGTCAGGGGTTATTTGGGTGTCTACAGGGGCCGAATATGGGACCCGTTCCCAATGGCATTTTGGCAGGATTTTTCCAAATCCAAACCAAATATTTCCCAATCTCAGTCCGCATTCAAATAAAAATTTAATTCTTGAAGGTCTAATTTTGACTTTCACCACTTATACTGCAACAAAAATTAGTGCACCAGCAGGAAGTTTTTACATATGTTTGCAAGTTACATCCGGGGAACCTTGTCAGTTGTTTCTAGGCAAGTCTTGGCTGCCTACATAGGCAGCCAAGACTTGCCTAGACACAACTGCAAATCCACAGAATGTAGACTATCACATAAATATCTTCATCATTAATAGTACAGGAACAATTTATTTGATAGAGATTACAGATGGGGGTGTGGTGGCTCAGTAGGTAGAGGTGCAGGCTGCAAGCCGAGAGGTCCTCGGTTCGAATCCCACCTGCGGCAACCGCATTGTGTCCTTGGGCAAGACACTTCACCCCATTGCCTACAGGGATTTTTCTACCCTTTTTGGGAAAGTGTCCAGGGGCCTTTCCAATTGGAAAAATTAGCGTCGCAGAGGCCACAAGTGGGAATTTATCTGAGCGACTATCAACAAGAAATAAATAAACTTACTAGCATATTCTTGTGAGAAATCAGTCTATTAATCAATGAAAACCTGTTGTATAATTGTATTTACCCACTGGCTGCTTAGAATTATTAAATTGTACTGGTGATTAATCAATCCTAGTGATGAAAAAGGATTGGTTAATGATCACCCACATACATAAGTCCTCACCTAAGCAAGCCAAATTCAGTCAGCAGGAGTACTTGGCCTGGTGGACGGTTTGGGTAAAATAATTGTGGACGGTTCGTTCTGGGGACGAAAGTCTATTCAGGTTTCATGACATCAGTCAGCAGGAGTATCAGACCTGGGGAACGGTTTGAATAAAATACAGGTTACCAGACAGGATTTCAGACGTGAGCTGAACCTAAAAATTGGTATCGTGCTGAAGCACGGAACTTGCCTGTAACAAAATTTAGGTACCATTCGTGAGCCATTATGGTTGACAGCGATGCATTTTGTCACTTTGACTCACGCACTGCGAGTCGCGTCATTCAGTTGTGATTCTATGCACATCAAGGGAGCTAATTTAGAGTGCTGATTCTAGGAACACACTGTCAAGGACGCTCCTTGACACTGTCAAATGGTTTCAAAACAACACAAGTGAATACCCTTCGTACTGAAACAATTCACACTGCGAAGTCCACTGGCAAATATTATTCGGTGCTGGTCACTTAAAAATAATCGACTGGTCACACAGAAATGAATTCTCAACTGCCGTGAATTGAGAATTTTTGGGAGCAAATTGGGAAAAAAAGTGACTATTTTCGATTGGGAATGGGGCCGATATTCGGCCCCTCTCGTCGGTCAAAAAAAAACCTGGCCTACATGGGGGCACAGTGACGCTGTGCACTAAGGCGTACTGCGCGTCAATGGTGCACCTGTGTTCAACCAATGCTAACCCTGCTTGTGTGGAGTTCGTATGTTGGGGAGCTGACAGTTGCTCGCTGTTGCTCGGTGGTTCTCTTTGGGTACTCCGGCTTCTTCCACCCGTAAAACTGTCATGGTCACGATTAGCCATTGTGCATAAGTATGTGACCTTAAACACCAATAAATAATAATAATAATAAATAATCGCTGCCCATGCGTGCATTACGACCAGTCCATGGTTACTGTACTGTAACACTGGTAAAGCTTTGGTGAATCATGGAGTATGGGAATAAAACATTCAACATCCTGGATCAATTATCACACACACTCTCCATTTAATGGATAAGGATTCTGGTAAATTCAGGCATTTTATATTGCAGAGGTAATCCATTAACTATTTACATCACACCATTAGATGCTTTTTGACTGCATTTGCAAAACATTTTCTTGAATAACTAAATGTAGTCATGTTTTCCCTCCAAAATACTGCTGATCAAACCTCATTGGAATTGATCTGGTGAGAATTTATAAGCTTTGATGTGGAGAACAAATTTGAATATTTTTTTGAGGGGTGGGGGTGGGAGAGGGGGGTTAATGTATGCCTTAGTACAAAGCACTGCAGTGCTCCCATGTGGGTAATCATGATTAAGTGCCTTAAATATCTACCAACAGCATGCAAGGAGTTAAAGTGGATTTCAGCATTTTCAGTTCAGCTCTGAAATTGGTCTCCAACATTCAACCAGTTACTAATTTTAACATCGATGTGCAGAGAATAAACCTCTTAGCTAATGCCGATCAAAATTTGTTTCCCTGTGGGAACCTTGGGAAGTGAAGCACCCTGTAGCCAGTGCATCTCATTCACAAAAATGGGCAACATGGGTATAAATGATTGGCTGCACTTGATTTTAAATCCATGTTGCAGCCATGATTAGCCGTTGTGTAGAAATATATAACCTTAAACACCAATAACTGAAAATTTATTTTAACTCTCTGCACTCTGATGTCAAAATGGCAAAGTTTTCAGCAGCAAATATTTCCCATAATGCAGTTTGATATTCAACCAAATATATCCTGTTTGACAGAGCTCACTGAGCTCTGTCAAACAAGATATAATTGGTTAAATTGAAAGTTAAACAAGAGAAAAACAGAGTGATTTTTTGGCAAAAATTCTGCTACATTACCATAGTACAGGGGTTAAATATATATTTGGTAAACATTTTTCAAAAAAGTTCTACAAAACCATATATCATGTAACCCCTCATTGGAAGGAACTCATCACATGATATTGTTTTGTTGAAATTTTTTGAAAAATAAGTTTTAACTGCTTGTAAATTACATGGGTGGATGAGGTTAATTTGTAAGGTTAACCCATTACCCATTGCAGACGATATCAAAATTTAATATTTTAAATATCATTTTTTAAAATTTTTCAAAAAATTTCAACAAAACCATATCATGTGACCCATCATTGGAACGGGCTCAATGAGCTCGCTCCAAAGAGGGGTCACATGATACGGTTTTGTTGAAATTTTATGAAAAATAGTATTTTTTCAGCTGCTGAATTTGCATATTACGCTGGCAGATGTGACAGATTTGTTTGGTAAAGGGTTAAAGGGTTCATTGGGCACTGGGTCTGTAAATTGCATGAGTTTTTATCTAACAAATTTGGTAAGGAAAAGGGTTAAAACAATTAAGAATTCAGAAAAAATGATAATATCTTGAATTGTTTCCATTTCACATCACAAAAGTCTGATTTCATATTCTCCAGTCCTCATAAAACTACATATAGCTGATTACTATCAAGATTACCATTAAATCTGACTTTTATGTGAAAAACTGTTTTCTTTGTTCCTAACCCTCCTAAATTATTAATCATTCTTGGAGAAAATTTTGTTCCTTTCTGCCAGTAGTGTCAACAGGAGGTTTTTCCAATAAATGATGAAAAAATACACGATGGGACATTGAAAGCATGAACATCTAACACCCCCATGTAATGAAGTGGGCTATTCCACGAGCAGTTGCAATTCATCAATACACTAAACTCTACAGTAGCCTTCAGACTGAAATAGTAAGTTACATACATAGCTTCTGGTGTGTATGTGTTTATATTATATACTTCCTAGTCATGCATTAACTCAGTGTTTGCTTATATCTCTTTAATTATACAAGAGAAATGTGTTCATTGCTGTGCTTCAGTTGTTGGAGGGTCGGCTGGAGCCAAAGTCTTTTTCTACTGGATTTATTACCATCTGTTGGTCTGTGATTCCACCATCTATTCTAAATCATTGTTAACCTGAGATATAGTACATATGAAGCTAACAAATATTTTCTTCTTTATAAATTTGGATGTATTTATTGAGAAAAAGATCCATTATTAAGGATATATGGACTGTGTTTTTCATAACAGAACAGCCAGAAAGATAGTTGTTTGTGTTTTTTTTTTTTTCCATTGTGAGTATCTCTTTCTGAATCATAACCCAACACATCCATTGTGATTGTTACATGAACGTGAAATTTCAAATCTTTTGTTGTACTGTACTCTAAATGGACTGAGTACAAGGTGATCTCTGTTTTCAAATTGTCACCTCAAATTCCGCAAATCCCCCCCCCCCCCCCCATATTATAACTAACTGTCAATTTGATTTATAATCATTCATTCAGCATTTATTTTGACTCCTTCAGAACCTAATTCATATCTGCAGAATGCTGTTTGTTTATGTTTTTTAACTTTTTTCCTGTCCAGGCCACTTTCAACATCTATGGTTATATCACAAGCACAGCATGACATTTAGCCCACTTTACAGAGCTCTTGGTGGTCTGGTCCTATTGTTCTACTACAGCGCTTAACAGAGTGTGTCGAAAGGTAGCATTATCCCCCTTACTTAAGGCAATAATTGGGTATTATAAACATAATATTCTTTCACTTCATGACCTTTTACCAGAAAAAGTAATTTGCAGGAATGTTTGTTTTCCTATAATTTACTCAAGCATTTAAAAATATATTCAAGGGGTAACTGCGCTGTGTCCTTGGGCAAGGGGGGCATGCACGGTGGCCCTGTGCAGCAAGGTGTGCTGCATGTCGATGGTGCACCTGTCTTAAACCAGTGCTAACACTGCTTTTGTGGAGTTTGTATGTTGGGGAGTCTGACAGTTGCTCGCCATTGCTCGGTGGTTCTCTCTGGGTACTCCAGCTTGCTCCACCTGTAAAACTGTCCGAGCCAAGGTGACCCTGGCTGTTGAAAGTGTCATTAAACTCAAATAAATAAAAATATTTTCATGATTCAAGGCCTCACCAGCACTCATGTTTTGCAAACATTCATTAAAGGTTTTGTTTCTTAATATTTGCGGCAATGTTATGGCAATAATATGGTACTATTAATGCAATAGTTGGACCTCTAGCTTTTCACTTTATTATAGGCTGTAAGTGCCTGTTGTGAAAGTCCTCTAACGTGGGCAGCATAAGTATAACTCCTTGCATGCTGCTGGTGGATATTCCTGCCAGGAAAGAATTTCTCTTGCCACTAAAATAGGTATAATTTGGGCGTATTTCATCAAATATCCCACCTGTAAATTGAATGGATTTTTTCACCAATGATTTCTTGAGTTACAGTTATATGAATTTTTCATCAAATTTAGTCATGGCTGCTTCACCGCAGCCATGACCAGATTCGATGAAAAATATCTTGAAAATATTTAGCCGGTTAACTGGTGAGGTGCTGAATTATTTTTGATCACCAAAATTTGTTCACCTGTCTTTGCCTTGTTACAATTTATGGGAGAGTGCCTATGGGCATGCCTGTGTGTGTGCCTATTGGTACTCTCCCATAAATTATAACAAGGGAAATCCATACATATAAAATAATTTCACTTGAAAGATAATATGGAGCATGTTGACTGAATATGCAGCCTTTAACCCTTTAAGACTTTAATTATCCTAACGTTCAAACGTCACTGGGAATTCAGTTTCTTCAACGTTTTTCAAAATGCGACGTCAAATGTCGGAACGTACAGATAACAAGATATTTTTCTTCACATTCGTGATTATCTGGTTGAGGGCTAGATTATTTTTGGTGGTCTGAATTTTTTTTAAAACTTTGTTTCATTATAAATTATTGGAGAGTGCCCACAGGCACTCTGCAATAATTTGTAATAAAACAAATTTATACAAACAAAATATTATTTGTGTTTGACTGAATATGAAATATAAGCAAGGTAAGTGTTGGCTTTTGCTCTGGTATCCTCATTTTTTGAAATCCCTGATAGAGGCTCCTGGCATTCAATCAGTTAAGAAGTCTTGACTGCAGGATTATATTAGTATTTTAAGCTGCGATAACATTTGGCTCAACGGTTATCACTGAGCACTATTCGGAAGAAAATAGGAACTGAGGTTAAAACTTTAAAAAATCGAAAAATAATAACAAAAGAAATGACCACTATGTATCAACGTGCTGTTTGATTTCGTACGTCATGAGACGTACAAAAGTATCAAAGGGTTAAGTTACCTATACCTATATACTTCAGAGTAAAGCCCAAATATGGGCTTCCAGCACTCTACCAGTTAAGAGATAAAGGACTGACTACATTAAACTTGACTTCATACCCATATTGCAGTTATGATATAACCATAGATACTGAAAGTGATCTTAAACACCAATAAAAATTATAGGTTATAATGTACATGTAGGGGGGGGGGGCGCGGTGGCTCAGTAGGTAGAGGTGCAGGCTGCAAGCCGAGAGGTCCTCGGCTCGAATCCCACCTGCGGCAATCGCGTTGTGTCCTTGGGTAAGACACTTCACCCCCATTGCACACGTGGGGGCACGGTGTGCTAAGGCGTAATGCACGTCGATAGTGCACCTGTCTTCAACCAATGCTAACCCTGCTTGTGTGGAGTTAGTATGTTGGGGAGCTGACAGTTGCTCGCCGTTGCTCGGTGGTTCTCTCTGGGTACTCCAGATTCCTCCACCCATAAAACTGTCGAGGTCATGATTAGCCATTGTGCAAAAATTTGTGACCTTAAACACCAATAAATAAATATAAATAATGTACATGTAAAACAAAACATGTTTTACACAGTAATCAAGCACTGCTCCACATCCTGGTGTAGCCACGAGGAAGAATGCCATTAAATAACAATAATGCAATGTTAAACGTCTAGAATCCACTGCAGTGCTCTCTGACTTACATTATTGCCTGTATCATAGGCCAACACACCCTTTGTACATTACATGACATTCTCAGCTCTTAACTCTATGGAGTATATTGCCAGTGCACCACAGACAGGTACACAAGGCAAGCACCTCAACAAGTCCCTATTTTACACCTAAGTATGGTCAGGATTGCACAGTACTGGTGAACATTCCCAAGGTTCACAGCTGCCTCGAGATTCAACGTTGCAGAGTCACATTCTCAAACTTCGTTGATGGCACACCGGCCACTATTATGGGAAGCATCTGAATCAGTCTCTCATTGGCCACCCCTCCAAGGATTAACTGGGCTTGGCATTGCTTGACTTCGGTGATCTAACGAGAATTGGTCTTGCTTTGCCAGTGATACTTGTATATTATTGACCAAAGATATTCAAATAACAGGTGGTATTCTATTATCTAGAAGTCTTTTTAACACCTTCATTCTATTAATATGCATTCTATATGAATACTCCTATCAAAAATTGAAAACTACCAGACTCATCTTGACCAGTTACCTGAAAACAGGCTTTTAACAAATGTAGTTGAAAAGAGTTTCAAATTAACCAACCCTGCATTCCCATCACCCAGCACAAAGCAAAATATTGACAATTACCTTCATGGTAAGTCTTAAATTTTCAACGACACCTGCCAGGAACAAAGTACAAACAAATTACAAACTTTTCGGCAATTCAAAACAGATACCTGTCTTGAAACATGATCTCGATTCCTGTAAAATTCAAAAGCACAGAAAAGTGCTCACTAAGTTTAGGATGAGCTCACATACATTAGGCATTGAAAGAGAATGTATATGCTCTGAATGTGGGTTCATTGATGACGAAGAAGACTTCCTCTTGCACTGTAAGACTCTTACTGCCGAAAGACGAGCAGCAGAACATATTACCCATTTAAGCCAGTTTACATATGAAAAATTTGTGTCAATTATGACCTGCCAAAAGCCTAAACAGTTGAACAGCTTGGCTCAATTTATTTATGCTGGATTACACAAGAAAGGTACAGTTACAACTAAAAGTCCTGTCCTGAAATGCGCACATATAGCACGTTGATCTGTGTGTTAATCTAAGCGTTATGACCATAGTAAGGCTATCAAATTATGTACATGCGGCCTGTGCACAAGCAGTGTTTCAGCCAATGGACCTCTGGGTAACCCGGAGCTCCATTGGCAGAAACATTGCCTGTGTTTGTTATGAGTTACTAGGAGAACCTGCCGTGCTTTGGATGCCATTCGATACGGCAATTGCGCGCCATTCCTACGCGCAATTAAGTCTAGATAAGCACACATTTCGTGACAGGACTTCTAGTTTTAACTGTAAATGGTTTCCCACTGGAGTCACACTGTCCCAGCCTCAGCTAGTCAGGTGCTTGAAGCCTCTACAGTGGACATATACAATGCTTCTGCAGACTACAGTTTGTTTATGTAATCGTCATGCTCAGTAAGTTGTCCTATGGATGCATGGCTAAGCACCAAATCATTCCATGCAAAGTATACCCTTCTGTGTTTTCCTTGTTGAAAATGAATAGAACTAATGCAGAAAACAACAGCAGTATTAAAATTCCGGCCATTTGAACAAGTGTATTGAAAAGAGTTTTATGTTCACTAGTTGGAAACACATATAGCATTGTTGGACCGGCTAATTTTGATGAGTACTGTAATTGCTTCTGGTGAAGGAATCCACACTGTGATCTTCCATGGAGAAACACTCCTAAAAAAGTTCACTATGACATTCCACACTACCTGGTGTAAATTAGTCAAAGAAATCTATATATCTACATGTGTATCAGGAAAGTTCAATACAAACATGTATTATTTACTAAAAGGAATAATTCAGTCTTTTTATGCTGCAGCTGTGTTAACTCTTGGCACGCTGATGCTAAATTACTGAAATTTCCCATAATGCAGCTAGAATATCATAAGTTCCATCATGTTTGACAGACTTCAGTAAGCTCTGTCGAACAAGATTGAATTGCTTCAATTCCAAGTTGCATTCTGTGAAAAAATTGCAGGTTGACATTTTGATATTCTATGTGCAGCAGGTAAATATCAGCCTAGGACTGCATGTACAAGTAGGTGAGGTGTACAGTATGTGGAGAGTGGATTGTAACAAAATCACCCACAGATTCTGTACATATGGACAAAAAACACAAGCAATATTTCAGCCAATGGACCTCCGGATTTAACCCAGAGGTCCATTGGCTGGAACTTTGCTTGTGTTCAGCTGCGGATACAGGAATTCTCAAAGGGCATCTGCCGCGATTGCCGAAGGCACGAGCTTTTGTAGGGGGGATCTGGGGATTCTCCCCCCAGAAAATTTTTGGAAATGAGCGACCAAATGGGGCATTCTGGTGGCTTCTGGGGCGGAAATCCTCTTGAATTTTTGAACGGCTAATTAACACTTTTTAAACAGCATGTTTCAGAATTTCAAATTCTGTCATATGTTCAAGACAGAATTAGAAAATTTGAAATATGCTCTTCAGATCCGTTTACCATAATATTGTATTTTGGACACACTGTTTACAGTCATAACCGACTTAACCTCAGGAGAACATTGCGATCTGCCAGCGTTTGAAAGTTTTCAGCAGTCAGCCCTCTAGGCTTAGGTACCCCATGGCTATGCCAATTAAGATCTTGACCCATAATTGGCATAGCCATGGGGTACCTGAGGCTAGGGGCACGTAACACCTCAAAATCATGCTGTGTCGGTGACGCTATAAATGAAGGTGACCAGTAGATATATTTTGCATAATTTCAACAGTATATTTGTTTTCCATAGCGAATGGTGATGGAGGAAATAAATGTTGTATGTTTTTACTACACAGGATACAAGCAGGGGTGGTGGAAGGTTCCATAAAGTGGTGGGGGGAGGGTTCACTGATTTCATGAAGCATCCAAGAGATGCGAGAGAGACGGGGGAGACATGGTGAGGGAGGGAGATAGAGACGCGCGGCAGGCGGAAGTGGGAACAAAAACTTGGTAAATTCAAAGAAGGGTGCTAGTTCATATACATTAGTCCAAATTTAGCCTGAAAGACAGAAATGTATTTGTTTGTTTTGGGACATACCAAATCTAAAAATATATTACGGTCTGTGAGGCCGAGGACGTAGCAAACCAAAAAGTATATTACGACTTGTGAAGCCGAGTTTGCACCAGATATATACATGATTTGGGAAAGCTGGAGGCACAATTATACATTATCAATCCTTGGAAAAAAGTGAGGGCGCACATGCCCCTTGTGCCCGCCCCCTCCCCTCCCCCTTCAATTCATGTATTGTCCCCAAATGAAAATCCTGGCTATGCCCTACATGCGAGACAAACACGAGCTAAAGGGGGGGGGGGGGGGGGGGGGGGGGCAACTGCCCCACTGCCCCCCTCCCCCCCCCCCTTTGTATCCGCCTTTGCTTGTGCTTGTTATGCTTTGCAACAAATTTGTAATTAGTGCTTGAATGTCCACTCCATGGGTGATTTAGTGATACTTATTATTTATTTATTAAGGTTTAATGACACATTAACAGACCAGGTCATATCATTTCTGTGACAGTTTTATGGGTGGAGGAAGCCGGAGAGAACCACCAAGCAACGTCGAGCAGCTGCCAGCTCCCGAACATAGTAACTCCGCACTGCAGCACAGGCAGGGTTAGATTGGTTGAATACATGCGCACCATCGATGTGCAGTATGCCTTAGTACACAGCGTCATCGTGCCCCCATGTGGACAATCAGGATTGAGTCTAAACCAATCGCTCAGACGGTCACCCATCCAAGCACTAACCAGGCTCGACGTTGCTTAACTTCAGTGATCTGATGAGAACCGGTACCTGCGACACCACCGCACCCCAGATTTATTGATGCATACTGTAATTTGAGTTTTCATTTTCCAATTTTGAAGGTATCAACCGGCAATTGGGAGCTTTAATTTAGCAACCCTGTTAATTATCGTCGGCTGTCAACAGTGTCACTGCAAAAACTGAGGAAAAACAAATCTTTCTTGTCAATAAAACTGTCAATGAAAAACATAATTAGTATCACCATAGCTGTTAACCCTTTACCTAATTTGAAAAGCAGATGACACTTGCAAAAAAAATTACCGGATAACTAATTTTTTTGCATCAAAACATAGCTTACAGTTAAAACTAGAATTCCTGTCACGAATAGTGCGCTTATCTTGGCTTAATTGCGCAATTGCCATATCAAATGGCATCCAAAGCACGGCAGGTTCTCCTAGTTACTCATAGCAAACACATGCAATGTTTTTGCCAATGGACCTCCAGGTTACCCGGAGGTCCATTGGCTGAAACATTGCTTGTGCACAGGCCATATGTACAGAATTTGATAGCTTTACTTAGGTGATAACGTGTACATTAACGCGCATATCAACGTGCTATTTGTGCGCATTTCATGACAGGACTTCTAGTTTTAACTGTATGATCCTCATTGGAATGAGCTCATTGAGCTCAATCCAATGAGGGTCATAAGCTACATTTTTGAATAAAAAAATAATGAAAATTTTAATGGTAATTTTTGTGAATAGCGCTGGCCGGTTTTGGCCATTATGTTAGGTAAAAGGTTAAGAGAACATTCAGGTTTGGTTTTGGTGTTAAAGAGTTACCTCAGACTGAGGCTCAGGATCGTTATGCTGTTACAGTATAAGACATAAAGCAATGGCCCCCTACTGAATTAATTAATTTCACTTGTGTTCGTCTGGGTCCTGTCCATAATTTTTAGCTCACCTGACCGAAAGTCAAGGGGAGCTCAAGTGATCACTTTTTGTCTGTTGTCCGTCTGTTCATCACCCGTTCGGCGTGAACTTTACATTATCGCCTTCTCATAAATCACAGGGCGAATTGAACCAAAGTTGATGTGCATGTTCCTTATCATATGTCAGTTCAAGTTTGTTCAAATAAAGTTGCCACGCCCACAGGGGGCACCACAAATGCATTACTCTAATAGCACCCATAAATTGTTTTCCACAATTAAAAAGATCTTCTCCAGAACCATCATTTAGAATCTTTTGATATTTGGTATATAACATCTCTAGGAGGGTCAGATTCAAGTTTGTTCAAATCGAGTCCCTGGGTTAATAATTGAGATCCCTGTAGAAGCCCGAATTTTCACTTAGTGCAATTTGAGGAAATTTCTTTAAAAATCATCTTCAGATCCACCAGTCAGAATCCTTTCATATTTGGTATACAAATCTCTAGGAGTGTCAGATTCCAATTTGTTCAAATTGAGCCCCTCCATTATTAATTTGGACTACCTATGGGAGCCTGAATTTTAACTTAGAATATGAGGGAATTTCTTTTAAAATACTTTGGCTCCCTATTTGAGCCCAAAGTTGAACTTAGTGCAATGTGAGGACATTTCTTTAAAAACCTTCTTCTTCAGATCCACATGTCAGAATTCTTTCATATTTGGTATATAACATCTCAAGAGGGATCAGATTCAAGATTGTTCAATTTGAGTCCCTGGCTTAATTTTTAGCTCAACTTGACAAAGTCAAGCTGAGCTATTGCCATCACTTCTCGTCCGTCGGCGTACGTACGTACGTACGTACGTTAGTATGTTAGTACGTTAGTACGTACGTCCACAATTTCCTTTGGCACACCTCACAGGTCGCATTTATGATCAGATTACTTTGAAACTTGGTATGCTTGTTTGGGGTGACCTCTAGATGGGAGCTATCAATTTTCTTCAATTTCCGTCAAAAAATGTTGCCGCGGCCAACGTTCTTAGAACTTAGTTTAGTCAAACCACAATATTTCCCTTTGGCACACCCTACAGGGCACATTTATGATTTGATTGCTTTGAAACCTGGTATGCTTATTTAGGGTGACCTCTAGTTGGGAGCTATCGATTTTCTTCAATTTCTGGCAAAAAATGTTGCCACGGCCAACGTTCGTAGAACTTAGTTTAGTCAGACCTCAATATTTCCCTTTGGCACACCCTACAAGGCACATTTGTAATCAGATTGCTTTGAAACCTGGTATGCTTGTTTGGGGAGACCTCTAGATGGGAGCTATCGATTTACTTCAATTTTTGTCAAAAAATGCTGCCGCGGCAAACGTTCTTAGAACTTAGTTTAGTCAGAAGACTCAATATTTCCCTTTGGCACACCCTACAGGGTACATTTATGATCGGATTGCTTTGAAACCTGGCATGCTTGTTTGGGGTGACCTCTAGATGGGAGCTATCGATTTTCTTCAATTTCCGTCAAAAAATGTTGCCGCGGCAAACATTCTTAGAACTTAGTTTAGTCAAACCACAATATTTCCCTTTGGCACACCATACAGGGCACATTTATGATTTGATTGCTTTGAAAGCTGGTATGCTTATTTAGGGTGACCTCTAGATGGGAGCTATCGATTTTCTTCAATTTCTGGCAAAAAATGTTGCCACGGCCAACGTTCGTAGAACTTAGTTTAGTCAGACCTCAATATTTCCCTTTGGCACACCCTACAGGGCCCATTTATGATCAGATGATTGCTTTGAAACCTGGTATGCTTGTTTGGGGAGACCTCTAGATGGGAGCTATCGATTTTCTTCAATTTCTGTCAAAAAATGTTGCCGCGGCCAACGTTCTTAGAACTTAGTTTAGTCAGAAGACTCAATATTTCCCTTTGGCACACCCTACAGGGTACATTTATGATTGGATTGCTTTGAAACCTGGCATGCTTGTTTGGGGTGACCTCTAGATGGGAGGTATCGATTTTCTTCAATTTCCGTCAAAAAATGTTGCCGCGGCCAACATTGTTCGAACTCAGTTTAGTCAGACCACAGTATTTCCCTTTGGCACATCCTACAGGGCACATTTATGATTTGATTGCTTTGAAACCTGATGTGCTTGTTTGGGGAGACCTCTAGATGGGAGTTATCGATTTTCTTCAATTTCCGTCAAAAAATGTTGCCACGGCCAACGTTCTTAGAACTTAGTTTAGTCAGAAGACTCAATATTTCCCTTTGGCACACCCTACAGGGCACATTTATGATCGGATTGCTTTGAAACCTGGCATGCTTGTTTGGGGTGATCTCTAGATGGGAGCTATCGATTTTCTTCTATTTCCATAAAAAAATGTTGCCGCAGCCAACATTCTTAGAACTTAGTTTAGTCAGACCACAATATTTCCCTTTGGCTCACCCTACAGGGCACATTTATAAGCATACATTGGTATGCTTATTTACGGTGACCTCTAGATGGGAGCTATCGATTTTCTTCCATTTCCGTCAAAAAGTGTTGCCATGGCCAACGTTCTTAGAATTTAGTCTAGTCAGACCACAATATTTCCCTTTTGTACACCCTACAGGGCTTTGAAACCTGGCATGCTTGTTTGGGGAGGCCTCTAGATGGGAGCTATCGATTTTCTTCGGTTTCTGTCAAAAAATGTTGCCACTGGCAAAAAAAAATGACATTGGTACCAATGATCTTCAATTTTGCCATTTCCTTTATAACTTATCAAGTTCAAGTTTGTCAAGTTGAGCTACAGTGTCATTGACACTTTCATTGTTCTCTCTATGGGCAGGGCGGGGGGAGGGAGGGGGAGCCTGTTAGGATCAGGTTTGTTCAAATCCATTCCTTAGTTTTTTTCCATAAAATTTGTCTTTGATGACTTTATTCCTTTGTAGTGTTAATGATCTATCTCTAACTGAATGTTACCCCCAATACTTCTTTCATCCATTTGAACCGTGGCACTGTGAAGTGTTAGTGATTGTCAAAGCATCAATTTTCATCTGAAGTAGTGGTCAGAAATGAAAAAGTGTTAGATTCACTCGATCGGATGCTGTCGGCTGACCCCTGGTTCATCCCCATTTGGTGATCTCCAGGTATTCCTTTTGTGATTGTGTTGCAGATGCTGTAGTAGAAGTAGCTGCAACTCAGTCACAAAATGAATACCTGAATCTAAAATACCAATTCAAAACTGCCAACGCAAAATGTGGTATTGCTGCAGTATAGTCATTTTACCACGGCAATTGCTTTGCCGATGTAAATTTGTGCCGTTGACAGAGTTGATTAGCAAGATTTTATTAATACATAATTATCCAGTTACAGTTTATTGACAGAAAATTGTAACACAACAATTTTTTTTATAAAATGTCCTAAATAAACTTATGCATACAGGTAGCACCCAACCAGTTAAGAATGGAGAAATTGATTGATTTTTTATTCTCCTGCCATATCACTGGCTGCACCCTCTTGTTGATGGTCCAGCCTGTACAGTCTTTTGTTTGTCAATACATCCAGATGTTTCAAATTTATTATGATCCCTTTCAGAAGGTACATTTATACATACATTATTATAAAGGTGAACAACAGCTGGCTGTATATCAGAATGGACAGACAGTATAACCTATCATTAAGTGGAAAGCTGGTGATCAACTATTGCCTTAATAATCCCATATTATTGCCAAAATGCTGCCACAATGCGGCAATATTTAAAAAAACAGAAATTTTGCAAAACACCTGCAAAACGTGAATATAAATGAGTGCTGATCAGGTTTTGATGCATAAATATACCAGTATACAATGCCTACTCCTGGAGAAGGAGGCGCACTGGCGTTGCGGTCACCGGTTCTCATCAGATCACCAAAGTTAAGCAACATCAAGCTCTGTTAATCCTTGTATGGGTGACCCTCTGAGCGATCGATTCAGACTCCTGCATTGTGTCCTTGGGCAAGGCACTTAACCCCGATTGTCTGGGGGTGCGATGACGCCATGCACTAAGGCCTACTGCACGTCGATGGTGTGCATGTCTTCAACCAATCTAACCCTGCCTGTGTTGCAGTATGGAGTTACTATGTTGGGGAGCTGGCAGCTGCTCATCGTTGCTTGGTGGTACTCTCCGGGTACTCCGGCTTCCTCCACCCATAAAACTGTCACCGACATGATATGACCTTGGCTGTTAACGTGTCATTAAACCTTAATAAAATAAATAAATAACTCCAGGAGCAGTAACTGGTAGAGTGCTGGCAGCCCATGTTAGGGCAGTAATCCAAACCACGGTAACCCCAAATAAAAGGCTTCGTAGACAATGTGCATGCAAGGATTTGCCTTGTTACAATTTATGAGAGAGTGCTCTCACATAAATTGTAACTAGGCAAAGGCCTGTGAACAAATTCTGACGACCAGAAATAATGTAGAGCTCTACCAGTTAATTAGGTTAATTACAGAACAGTCTATAATAAAGTGGAAAGATGATGGTCCAACTATTACCTCACAATAGCACTATATAATTGCCCTAATGTTGTCACAATGTAGCAATATTAATACACCAAAACTTTGTTAACCCTTTACCCAACGTAACAGCAAATTATGCCCTTGTTGGAATGAGCTCGTTCCAATGAGGGGTCATAACCTATGTTTTTGAGCCAAAAAATGAAAAAAAATAGTTATTCAAGAATTCTTTTTGCAAGTGTCGTTTGCTTTTCATGTTAGGTAAAGGGTTAAATGCTTGTAAAACAAGAGAAATAAAGGAGTGATTTGAAGCAATTTTTAAATACATGAAGTAGTTATGGTTAAACATACCCGCTAATGACTCTTTTTAGCAATATAGCTTATAAAGTTCAAGAAACGATGCCCAATGACACACTTTTTTTTGGATGTTCATTAAAAATGTAATTTATTATTGGTCTGTCCATCCATCCATCCATTCATCCAGACATCTGTTTGTCCACAATCCATAAACATTTTGGTTTCCATGCAGAAACTTGAGTATGATTTGCCCTGAATTTTCAAAGTTGGTTTGTAGCATAAAAGTCGGAAAACAGTTGGTATTGAATTTCAGCTTGGCCATCTGATTTTGGCCAGAGTTGCTACCATTTGTTTGTTCAAAATTGGAACATTTGTTGGTTTTTGTACAATAAGTTTAGTGTGATTTGATGTATAGTTTTCAAACTTGGTATGTAGCATAGGTACATAGGAATAGAGGTTCGTAACGAATTTCAGGTCCATTTTTGCCACTGTTATGGGCTTTGTACAAAATTGAGCCATTCATTAGTTTCCATGCAATAACTTTAGTATGATTTGATCTACAGTTTTTAGCTTAACTTGACAAAGTCAAGCTGAGCTATTGCCATCATGCATGTGGAAGTATGTTAGTCTGTGAGTCTGTTCACATATTCCTTTAGCACAGGCTACACCCCGTAGTTCTTGTCGGATCGTCACGAAATTTCATATGCAGGTTTGGGGTCATGTCTAGATCAGAACGTGCCCTTTTGGTTATGATCGGTCAACCGTGAGGGCTGCCCAAGACCAAAATCTGAAAACCTTTAGCACAGTCTACGGTCGTATTTATGAAGGGATTTCATTGTAACTTGGTACATGTAGGATGCCTCTGTATAATAACTAGATGAGAACATCCCTTTTTGGTGACAGCTGCCCAAGCCCAAAACCCCAAATCAAGGTATATAGAGACCAGTGTACTCCAAGCACTGGCTGACACAATAACGTGATCGCTTTAGCAATCACTGTACTGTATTAACATCATTAATTTATTTATTGGTGTCTGAGGTTACAATCATGACCACAACATGGATATAAAGTCAAGTCCAGCCAATCATTTATACCCATGTTGCCCATTTCAGAGGGCTTTCACCACTGAGGCATTGATCACTGGGTCCTATTTCACCAGTAAAATAGAGATTGTTTACCACAGTAAACAAGCACTGCTTCACTTTTCGGGGATTCAGCAGGGAATTAATATCAGTTAAGGGGAAAAAACCTCAACCTTTCTTTCTTACAATTCATTTGCACAAGTTCTGTACGAAACAGCTGAAACAATCCAAAACAGATAGATACAAATGAAAGAATTGATTTCTTACAATGAATCAAGGAACTCAAACTTTATAACACTGTAGTGTTGCTACTATTAATCATTCTGATGTTAGACATTTCAACCATCACACATGAAGCAATTTATTTGTTTCATTTCTTGAGCTTCTCATCTTATTCACTTGATTTTATCATCCCTGTAATACAACATTCAATTTAAAATAACATGTTTGTTAAAGAAAATGTCAACCAATCAAATGAAATCAAGTAATTTCGCCTTCACTTTTCTACAAGTAAACATGTTAAAATGTTAAGTTACAAGCCTGCAGAATAAGGTCCCCAGAGGGTGGTGAATTTGCTGATGTTATCCCACACAATGGGCCAATTTATCCTCTGGGTACCTCTTTCTGTTCATGCTGCTTGAGACCTTGATTCAGATTGAGGTTCACAGAGGGTAAATTTAGTAATACCACCCTGCTGTGCAGGGTAGCATCACCAAATTCACCTCCTGGGGACCTTATTCTGCAGATGACAGTCTGCTTATTTTCAGGCTTGTAACTTAACATTTTACCAACATGTAGCATAATGGCCCTATCCCTTCAACACCATTCACAGAAATTTCCATTCAAACAATATTATTGTTTCAATTTTTGCCTCCAAAATATAGCTTATAACCCCTCATTGGACTGACCTTGTCAAGCCTGTTCCTATGAGGTATCTTGTTTGGGATGCAAATAATTAACATTTTTAGATATTGAAGAATTGTATTATCTTGTCGCATTATGAAGGTTTAAAAGCTAACTGAGCCTCTTAGAGGGCACGGTGGCGTGCGGTAACTGGTTCTCGTCATATCACCGAAGTTAAGCAATGTCAAGCCCGGTTAATCCTCAGATGGTTGACCGTCTGAGCGATCAATTCGGACTCCTGCGTTGTGTCCCTGGGCAAGGCACTTAACCCCACTTGTCTACATGGGGTACGATGACGCCATGTACTAAGGCGTACTGCATATCGATGATGCACATGTCTTCAACCAATCTAACCCCGCCTGTGTTGCTGTATGGATTTACGATGTTGGGGAGCTGGCAGCTGCACGTCGTTGCTTGGTGGTTCTTTCCAGATACTCCAGCTTCATCCACCCGTAAAACTGTCACGGTCATAATTAGACAATGTGCATATAAGTATGTGACCTTAAATACCATTAAATAAATAAATAAATAAATAAATAAATAAATAAATAAATAAATAAATAAATAAATAAATAACTGAGCCTCCGAGACTTATTGGTCAAGTTCTTCACCCCATTGTCCAAAATGTTAAAGAATAGGAGTGCAAGAGGTGAAATGTGGGTCCTTGGAAGGTCAGTTTCTCATGGTAATTCGGTATCTATGTTTTACTTGTAGTGAGTGGTCTAGACTAAGCAATGTTAAGTATTTTGCCCAAGGAAAGATTGCTGTAACAGCAAATGAAGATAAAAATCTTCACCCTTTTAATCAGAAATCAGATGAGTAAAACCAGTCAGGCAATTCACCCTGATATCTTTTCATGCACAGTACAGTTTCTGCAAAAATGTTTTCTTTCTCAATCAGATCATAAGTGGATTGCTACATGTATCTTGTTTTGCCTCCGACCTCCAAAGCAGGATTCGGTGGGTATATAGTGAAGACCTCCATCTGTCTGTCTGTACAAACATTTTGGATTGCAATTTCAAAGTCATCGGTCGGATTTGGATCTCCTTTGGTATGCTGATAGACCTGCATGGTGGAATGGATATGCATAAGGAACGAGTTCCGTCCAATAATAATTTTTCCCAAAGTTATGGCCCCTTTTCACTCTTTCAAATTAGATAATTTTTCCTGACCTCTGTTTTGCATTCACTGCATGTTGGATGTGATTTATTCTTGGTATGCTCCTGAAACCGCTTTGCAAAAAATATCCGTAAGTAACGGGATCTGACTCATTGTTTTTCTAGAGTTGTGGACCTTTTTCGACTTAGAAAATTTAAGTTTTTCTGGTTTCAATATTAAATTTTGTTCATTTTTTGTATCAGAAACCTAGCTTATGACCCCTCATTCGAACAAGGACACTGAGATCATTCCAATGAGGGGTCATAGGCTATGTTTTTGAGGCAAAAAATTAAAAAAATCAAGAAATTTGAAAGGCAATTTTTTTGAATAGCGCTGTCGGGTTTTGGCCATTACGTTGGGTAAACAGTTAATTCCAACATGTAATATTTTACAGTGTTGTGGACAGTAAGACAGGCAGAGAATTCCAATCTGGTCAGAATTCTCAATTTTATAATAACTGTACAGTTTGACTCTTCATTACAACAATCCCCTTGAGTTTATTCCAAATTATTCTCTTCCTTTCTTCCAAAGCAGGTTTTATGACTCCTCATGGGAACAAGCTCCCTAAGCTGTTGTTATATCCTTACTCTTGAAGAGAATGAGGGTCATACTGGATTACATGTGTCCATCTGTCCTAAAAAGTTGCCTACATTTTTTCAACACAGTTATGGTCCTTACTTTGTTTTTAATTCATTTATGCTTCTTCCGTCCAGCACTGCAGTGGGAGTATAATTGCCTTCAGCAATAGCTCTTGTTTAAATTTGTTTCTTCTCTTTCTAAACTATAGTTCAGGACTCCTTTTTGGAACAAGTTCTATGATATTGTTCCACATATTTTCCTTTTCTTCTTCCAAACCACAGCTCATCACTTTTCATCCCCTGTGTCAACCCTGGGAAGTGAAGCAGTGCTTGTTTACTGTGGTAAACTAGCTCTGTTTCACTGGTAAAATAGGACCCAGTCGCTAATGCTTGGGGTACGAGTCCTCTAAAAGAGGCACCATGGAGTATAAACGATTAACTAAACATGACTTTATCTCCATGTTGTGGTCATGATTAGCCATTGTGCAGAAGTATGTGACCTTAAACGCCAATAAATTACTTCTCATTGGAACAAGCTCCTGAAGGTTATTCCTATAGTGCTTCATAATCTAGAGTTCAAAACACAAAAAATAAAATGTATTATTTCAGTTCTTTTTTGGAAAAAAAATATTTGCTTTGTCATTTTTAGCTCAACTTTGGCAAAGCCAAATTTGAGCTTATGCCATGGCCCGTCTGTCTGTCTGTCCGTTAACAATTGGATATGGCTCGTGCTAGAGGCCGTATTTATGAACCGATCTTTATGAAACTTCTTGGGTACCTTTGTTATGACCGTGGGATGAGAACGAGTGTTTTTGGGTGCGGTCCGAAATTCAAGATGGCTGCCAGTCGCCATTTTATACCGACGATGCAGAAATCTGTTTTTTGTACAGAACTTCCATATGAAAGCTCTGATTTGAATAATTTTTTGTATGAATGTTTAGTACCATGGGATACATCACATATAATACGGGTTTTTTTCTCTTGCGTAAATTATGCAAATTAGACTAACTTTGATGTTTTTTGGTGTTACTTTCAGCACTGTAAGTGCAAATGCCAATACGGCTCGGGCTAGAGGCCGTATTTATGAACCGATCTTTACGAAACTCCTTGGGTACCTTTGTTATCACCGTGGGACGAGAAAGAGTGTTTTTGGGTCCGGTCCGAATTTCAAGATGGCCGATGGCAGCCATTTTGTACAAAATTTGGTGCATTATCACATTGGGACGAGAACGAGTGTTTCTGGGTGTGGTCCAAAATTCAAGATGGCTGCCTGTGGCCATTTTGTACCGAAATTAGGTCCAGTCAGTTTTTTGTCACAACTTCTACACAGCTCATATTTGTGAACTGATCTTCACGAAACTTCTTGGGTACCTTTGTTTTCACCTTGGGACGGGAATGAGTGTGTTTTGGGGTGCCTTTGTTATCACTGTGCCATGAGAACAAATATTTTGGGGTTCAGTCAGACCCACTCTGGGACTCAAAGATTTTTTTTTTTTTTCTAGTTTAGCATCTGACTGTCACCCACCTTTACAATACTTTACCTATACATTTGTTACAGGCATAGGTCAGTATTTATGTACAGACCGTTACAACACTTTATATGTACCTTTGTTATCAGGTCATTACCCAGATATTTGTCATTGCTGTGTCACATACTATACATGTACATGTCTTTTCCCCGTGGGAACCCCGGGAAGTAAGCAGCACTTGTTTACTGTGGACAACCAGTTCCGCTTTACTAGTAAAATAGGACCCAGTCACCAATGCTTGGGGTGAAAGTCCTCTAAAATGGGCAACATGTTGATCAACGATTGACTAAACTTGACTTCATCTCCATGTTGTGTCACGATTAGCCATGGTGCATAAATATGTGACGTTAACCACCAACAAACAAACAAACAAACAATGTACATGTCTTTGTCTTGACAAGTTCAGCTACAGTGTCATTGACACTTTCATTTTCTACTTGCGTTAGGTCTTTAATTGGCTGACACACTAGACTTTCAGGTCAAAAGGTAATGGGTTTGATCTTGACAAAAGTTTCCATTTTAACCAGGAATTCATGGTTCCCGATTGCTTTTTGGCAGACCCAATATCCAGATTTTCTGGATTTTCACAATTGGAAACCAGGAATATCAGTCTCATAATTCTAGTTACTTTTATACTAAATTGATCACTCCAAGACTGGTCCTGTCAGATAAGTTTGATGTTTGGTTGCATTGTCTGTTGTGATAAATCTGTCGCGTTAGTACCTACTCTTGAGGATGTACTCAAAGTATGCATCAATGAATCAGTTAAACCATCATCGAGTAAGCAATGAAAACCTAAAAGTACCAAACATTTGTGCGGAATTCAAACTATACGAAGCAAACACAGAGAGAATCAATGACCAGAACCTCTTGTACAATACGGTACCTTATTCACAGGGCAGTCAACATCTCGGGAATCAGAGAGAAATTTTTTCCAGCATGGGACAAATGTTCACCAAACTTAGGTCTCGTTTGAGTAATGATTCCTTGAGTGATCTCCTGTTTCTGTGGAAGTTTTAGGGAAAGCTTGACCTTGTCAAACAAAACTGAGTAACATTTCTTTTGGACTTGATTTGCTATGTTTGACGTGTCTTGTGATTCGAGAACCAGATTATCTATTTCTGATTGTTGGAGCCGATTACTGTTATGTGAAACGATCACCGGACAAAATACTGGTACTGAAGTCGAAGTCCAAGATTACTTCAAATATCGCAAACAAATTCATTTTATTTTTCTCTCATATTTGTTCAATAAAGACCTCATTATTTCCTCTAAAATTTCGCCGAAAAAAGATCACCCATTGTGGGACATTTAGCCTTAATTGCAGTAGAGTATTATAAAGTCGAAAAAAATCTTGAAAATCTTTGAATTTGGCTATTGTAGAGCCATGAAAAATGCCGAAATATATCGGGGAAACGGCTTTGAAGAGCCTTGAATTTTATCATTCCTCAGGCCTGGCAATCTAGAAAATCAAGGAGTGCAAAACAGTTGCCCTCCTCAGATTGCTTGGGAGTGCAGTTGCACCTGAAATTTTCAATGCAAAAACTTGTATGCTAATTTGGTTATATTCACTTCAAGGTATTAATATTGTGACTGAAAAATTGTACTACATTCAGCTACATAGTGGACAAATTGGCAAACACATCTCATTATTCAAAATGTTGCTTTCAATTCTTATGTGACTGTCGTCTACACTCAAAATGGATCGAAATGTGACACATAATGGGTCGTGAATTATTGCGAATCAGTGCAACATTGACAAATCGTCCCCTGAGTTCCAATGTGTTCTCTGTGCCAGTAGGCACAGAGAACACATTGGAACTCAGGGGACAAAATGATAATAGATTTTAAAAGTAGTCCCAAACAGGTCTGGGATTCCAGAAAATCAAGGGGTGCAAAAAAATGCCCTCCTCAATTTTTTCTCGGCGTGCAGTAGGCGTGCAGCACTCCTAAAGAATGGCAGGCCTGATTCCTTGCCTGCAGGAACCTTGATTGAAGCAGTGCTTGTGTACTGTATTAAACAAGCTCTGTTGTACCAGTAAAACAGGACCCAGTCACCAGTCACAAGACCTCTAAAATGGGCAAGATGGGTATAAACGATTGACTAAACTTGACTTTATCTCCTTGTCAAGGTCACGATTAGCCATTATGACAGACCTTTAGATCAGTCTAATTTGGGCACAACGGCAAATATGGATCCGCCATATTGTGGCTGGCATGGTTGAAGAAAAAGCACAGGTATTTTCGTCTTCTTGGTGTTTGTTTTAGGTTTTCGTTCCCCTCTTAAAATTATAGTTTACAACCGCTTGTTAAAGGTCTTCACCATTATCACTTGTTCCCACCACCACTTGACGTAAGTATACTTGAGAAGGCTTCTTAGTTTCCCAGTGTCGAGCCAAAGTCTTATTTGAATATAAATTACGCATGACGATTAATAGGAAATGCCACAGACATGAATATAATAGATCTCCAGCTTCAAGATGATCATATAGAATTTTCCAAAGAAAAGCAGTTCACATCGACAGTGTCGTATACAACCCTGTCGACTCCGATTGCTTTTCTATGGTGAACTCTGTGGGGTTTTATTATTATTATTATTTATCTGTTGTTTGATTCGAATGTAAGCTCTCAGCTACATTGCAAGCATCAGGGAAACCTGGCCAAACTATATATTGCCAAAACACTGCAAAACTGTGGAAAAAGTTTCAAACTCTGCTTAATTTGGGCACAATTATCTTATTTGGGCACAGCGTTTACCGTCGTTATTTGGGAAGAATTTAAAGGCCTGCATTATGCAGAAATATATTAACTTGCAGTTAAAACTAGAAGTCCTGCCACATATAGTGCGCTTATCAAGGCTTAATTGCGCGTTGGAATTGCGCGCAATTGCCATATCGAATGGCATCCAAAGCACGGCAGGTTCTCCTAGTTACTCATAGCAAACACATGCAACGTTTCTGCCAATGGACCTCCGGGTTACCCGGAGGTCCATTGGCTGAAACATTGCTTGTGCACAGGCCATATGTACAGAATTTGATAGCTTTACTTGTGCCATAACGCGTACATTAACGCGCATATCAACGTGCTATTTGTGCGCATTTCATGACAGGACTTCTAGTTTTAACTTTACATTCCAATAAATAAATAAATACTGGAAAAAAATAGGATCTGGTACCTGACGCCTGTGCTTGATGTCCTCTAAAATGGGTAACATGGGTATAAACGATGGACTAAACTTGACTTTATCTCCTTGTCATGGTCACGATTAGCCATTATGCAGAAATATGTTACCTTACATTCCAATAAATAAATAAATACTGGAAAAATAAGATCTGGTGTCAGAAATGGGCAACATGGGAAAGTGAAGCAGTGCTTGTTAACTGTGGTAAACAACCTCTGTTTTACTGGTAAAATAGGACCCAGTTTCCAAATGCTTGGTGTGGAATTCCTCTAAATGGGAAACTTAAGTATAAACGATTGACTAAACTTGACTTTTATCTCCATGTTATGACCACGATTAGCCATTGTGCAGAAATATGTGACCTTAACCCTTAAGCCCCCATATAGCCCCAAACCGCCACTTTTATATTGCATTGAAGCAGGTGCTCCCTTGTGTAATCTTTTTTATTACTCTTGTGTGTAGACTGAATTTTCTCTGGCAGTGGTTCTACATCACTGCTGGCTGCCTGTACAGGCAGCCAGCAGTGATGTAGAACCAATGCCAAGTCATCAATAACTATGTAAGCAGAAAAAGGCCATAAATACTTTAAAATTAATCTGAGGACTTAAGGGTCAAACACCAATAGATAAATAAACAAATAATATCCTTGTGAGTTTAATTAATTCTAATTATAAAGTGGTATCTTTCCTCCCACAAATTCTCTCTTATAAGTGCCTTGTGATTTCACATCTTATACTACCAGTATCACACCACACAATATAGCTAGGGGCTATTGTATAATCTGTGGTTTTATGGATACACCATGGGGAGAATCCTCAATAAATATTTATTGAGACCACTTAAGTAAATCAGATTGATATAAAGTATAAATAAGTGGTATTGTGTGATGATGTGGAATGTGGATACAAGGTAACTTGACCCTCACCTGACCAGGTGTGACATTTCTCCTTAATTGATGGCACTACACAAGTCTATACAAGATTTCAGTTGTTGATAAACAACAGTTAGTGAGAAGTATGTTGAGAATTAGCTGGATCATTGAGTAAGAATGTTCTTGACCTGTTCACCCTCCCTGGCTACTTGCAGAGTTTGTTTTCATTGTTGTTTTAGATTTCATCACAACCCAGGTTTAACTCCCCGTATACTGCTGGCAGATATTCCTGCCCAGGACATGATATCTCTTGCCACGGAAATAGGTATCATTTGGGCACCTTTAACCAAAATCTCCACGTAAATTGAATTGACTCTGATCAATGAGTTCTGGAACCTGTGATTCATGAGTCTATCCCGCTGAAAAATCAGAAATCATTACTCATGCTTTTAAACCTTTACCCAGGGGGCACGGTGTCGTCGCGGTAACTGCTTCTCGTCAGATCACCGAAGTTAAGCAATGTCGAGCATGGTTAGTAGTTGGATGGGTGACCATTTCAGCGACTGATTCGTGCTCCCGCGTTGTGTCTTGGGCAAGGCACTTAACCCCGATTGCCTACATGGGGGCACGATGACGCTGTGTACTAACGCTTACTGCACGTCGATGGTACGCATGTCTTCAACCAATCTAACCCTGCCTGTGCCGTGGTGCAGAGTTACGATGTTGGAGAGCTGACAGCTGCTCGTCGTTGCTCGGTGGTTCTCTCTGGGTTCTCTGGCTTCCTCCACCCGTAAAACTGTCACCGACATGATATGACCCTGGCTGTTAATGTGTCGTTAAACCCTAATAAAAAAAAGAACCTTTACCCAACGCAGACGATTTTAAAATTTATTATTTTAAATATCATTTTTAAAAAAATTTCAACAAAACCATATCATGTGACCCCTCTTTGGAACGAGCTCAACGAGCTCGTTCCAAAGAAGGGTCACATGATATGGTTTTGTTGAAATTTTTTGAAAAATAATATTTTTTCAGCTGCTGATTTTGCATATTACGTGGGTGGATGCAGGCAATTCATTAGGAAAAGAGTTAAGGATGTTTGAAAGCGATGTTACTCTGTTGCTGATGCAGTTTACACATGCTACCTATTAGCGGAGGTGTGCTGCGGCCGATTCTCCATTGCTACCAACACTGTGCATACCATAACTCAGTACTCGGAATTCATTCCAGAAAAGGAAAAAGGAAAACATGTGAATGCATGTGCTTGTCTCCATTATATATATGTACGCCTGAGTGCGTGCATGGATGATTGTTGAGTTCTTGAGTTAAATTTAGATTCATTTTCCATGAAAACTAGATTTGATGAAAAATATTTTGAAAATACTCAGCGGGTTAAGCAGGGACCAACCTGGGCATGCGCCAGTGCGTATTTGGTTCTGAAACATCAGGACCTGCCTCTTAAATCTCAGAAATAGGCTTCACAGTTGGCGCGTAACTTCTCAGATCATTTTAATATTCTTTCGATGGATAATCGAGAGAGACACTCTTATATGTATTATATATATGATTATCATTGTTGTAGAGTGCTTAAGTTAATACTTCAAGTCTTAATTACCAAGCATTAATCTTCACTGTGGTTTCTGATCAAGTCTTGGCTGCCTAAATAGGCAGCCAAGACTTGATCAGAAACCACAGTGAAGATTAATGTTTGCTATAGTGTACTAAATGAAAATGATGAGAGCTATTACATACTTGCAATGTGTGTTACAAACACCAGTGTGACTCCGTAAATTGAAATCTGGCGCATGAATTGAAAAAATAGGCTACGAGGCTAGAGCGTATTTTAAAGATCGGCCCCTGGTTAAGTGTTAGAGCATGTTTATTATCCCCAGCCAAAACGAAGTTTGCAGGGGATCTAGCAGTGGGGTTCTTCCGTACATTCGTCCATCAGGTTGTGCGTCCATTAAACAACTTTAGCCCTTTGTACCTTGGTCATAAATAGTGTATACAGGGTAAGATGAAAATCCAGTATCGGAGATGAAAGCTCAGATAAATGAAACCTCTGACAGGTGAAAAGAAGGTGATCACTCTCAATGTAGTTACTGAGGAACGAAAACCTTCAATTTGCCATTTGAAGTTATGACACAAACATCAGTCGTATGGCACCAATAGCTACAGAAAACTTCCCTAGGAAACCTTTCAAAATCCACCAACAACCGAGTCTGCATCTTCCCCAGGAAACGACAAACCAAGAAGTGATCTGATTCTGTATTAACCCTTTACCCAACGAATCGCCTACATCTGTCCACGTAATATGCAAATTCAGCAGCTGGAGACATATTAGTTTTCAAAAAATTTCAACAAAACCATATCATGTGACCCCACTTTGGAGCGAGCTCGTCGAGCACGTTCCAAAGAGGGGTCACATGATATGGTTTTGTTTAAATTTTTTGAAAAAATTAAAAAAATGATATTTAAAATAATAAATTTTGATATTGTCTCTTTCGAAAGAGGGGTCACATGATATGGTTTTGTTGAAATTTTTTGAAAAAATTAAAAAAATGATATTTAAAATAATAAATTTTGATATCATCTGTGTTGGGTAAAGGGTTAACAGATTTTAATTTAATGTGTGCATTGGGTAAAGGGTTAACGTCACATTCCCCCCCCCCCCCCCCCTCTCCACCATGATGGGTGTACAACCCATAAATACCCTTCAGCTTCTCTTCTAAAAAATAAAGTAACTCTACTACAAGCAAGCTCTGGCTCACTGGTTACGGCATTGGACTTTAAACCAAAAGGTTCATGGTTCGTTACCCGCCCTGGTCAAAAGCGTTGTGTCCTTGGGCAAGGCACTTAATCCTGATTGCCCATGTGGGGGCATGGTGGCACAGTATACTAAAGCGTATTGCACATTGATGGTTCACTTGTCTTCAACCACTGCTAGCCCTGCTTGTGTTGAGTTAGTACGTTGGGGAGTCGAATAGTTGCTCGCCATTGCTTGGCTGTTCTTTTTGGGTACTCCGGCTTCTTCCAACCAGAAAACTCCGACACGAGGTGACCGTTACTGTTGAAATTGTCATTAAACCCCAATAAATAAATAAATAAAGTAACTCCTCTACATTTTGTAGTCTCTCCATGTTCTGTACTTTGACTGATATTGTATGTTCTGCTTGAGAGATTGTTCATTTGATGTTGACTGCACAGAAAATAATTTCTGATATGGTTTATTCATAAACTTTGTATATGTTACTGTTATAAACATTCTAATGAAGTCGAAATGAGACCACCTGATGCAACAGAGGTTTATGTTTATTTAATGTTTTACCTTTATGTTTTTGCTACAAACTCATTTTATTTGTGAGAGTATTTGTACCTGACAATAAGGCATTGCTTATCTGTAGGCGTGTGATTTGGATTAGCATAAGATTTTATAGCAGAGGTACTTTTCTAATTTGGACAAGGCACGTTTCCGAGCAGGGACTTCACCATCTCCAGGAATACAGTACAGTTGCAGTGGACTGGACATAATCCACCTGTGGGCAGTGATGTCCATGCATGTATTTACCAGGTACATGTAATAAAAATCATCAGCAAAATTTTAATTAATGAAGCACCGGGTTGTACCCGGTGCTTCATTAATTAAATTTTTGATGATTATTCCAATAATTAGTGATTGGAATCTAATATTATTGCGTCATGGAAATATTACCCACCCATGGAAAGTGACCAGTACACGGCAGCCATACTGCTGACCAGTACACGGCAGCCATACTGTAATTAACCATTCAAACTGGTCAGTGCAAATGGACACTGGATCTTCATCATTCCTTGCATTTGTGTTGTTATTTTGTGAACCACTGAACCGATTACTTGTCTGAAGAAGGAATATCAGCTCCCTTCCAAAGAGTCCATATATTCTTTAATTGAAGAATAAGGACACGAATATTTTCCGTCATTCTTATGTCATTAATTGTACAGGCCTATGAAATCATTTCAGACTCTCTTTTTTTTCCAGGAATATGAACATTTCTGAATTCTGCAAGATTATGTTATTCTTTGCTGTTATTCTCTCTTTTGTTCACTGAAACTTTCTTAGGGTAAGGTTGAAGCTTCCACATGATTAATCCAAATTTTTTCTCCAGCTGCAGAGCTTGTGTATTTTGGTTAAAATGCATCAATGTCATATCTTATTTAACATCGTTGTTTGGAACGATCACAGAATTTGATTTGATCATGAGGAGCAGTCATGGAAATCTGACGCAAGCGATTTTTTGCTTGCCTTAACTGCTCACGCAATTTAATCCGGCATAAGCCTTTTTTTGCTTACCTACTTTCAGCTATTTTCGACGGTCCCCCTGAACTTCTTGATGGATCGGACCACACTGGGGTGGTGGGGGGGGGGGGGGGGGGGGGGGGGGGTTTGGGGGATAGTAAAAAATGAATACAGGTTCATTCATTAACATTTTATTAATTCATTTAAAATTGACTGGCTTGAATGCACTCGAAGTAGAAATTACCCAACCCGGTATTAACTATGTCTTTAGAAGATCTTTGTGAAGCAAAAAAGTGAAAAAGATTTCAGGAGAGCAATTTGCTCGCCTAAGTAGGTTCTAGGTGAGCAATTTATTGCCACCCTGGATTTTTCAGAAATCCAGGCCTGGAGGAAATGATTTGAGCAGTTATGTATTATTATAATTTTACCAAACAGTGCTTTGAATTCTGATGGGTAACCCTTTACCTAACAGAATGGCCACATCTGCCCACATAATTTACAAATTGACAGTTGAAAAAAAAATTCTACAAAAGTATATCTTTTGACAAGTTCATTCCATTGAGGGGATCACATGATGTTGTTTTGTTGATATTTTGGGAAAGAATATAGAAAAAAAAATGACATAAATTTTGATAAAGGCCAAACAGTTAATTCATTTCCATTGTTAAGAATCATCAGATCTCAGCATTCCTTTCCACTATCAAGATCTCTCCTTTTGTCCCATTATGACCTTGATTTTATTCTTTCTCTTGTTAGAGTAGTTTTGTGAAGGGTTATTGAGATCTATATTTAGTATTGTGAATTATAAGATGAAACTCCTGGTACACAAAGTTATTATAAGTGTTCAATTTTTCAATCACAAAATTGTTTGATAGCTGGTGAATCTTTACCATATTCACCAAGCTGCCAGCTGTTCTCCTACTCATCACAGGTTTGAGTGTGTTGGTACAGCATAAGTATTTATTCATTATAACATCAGTGGTACATTTTAAAATATTGCATATCACAAAAAAAGTGACAGTTAACACTTTACCAAACAAAATGACCAAATACCATACTATGATCATAACAGTTGATCGGTACTGTGGCTGTCAGAAATGTATTTTGTTTTAAGCTTATTATACCCCCACTTTCGAAGAAAATGGGGGGGAGTATACTGAATTACATGCGTCCGTCTGTGCGTCCGTGCATCCATACGTCTGTCCGTGTGTGAGTCTGTCCGAGAATATTCATAACTTTCATAACTTAATTCATTTATGCTTCATCAGTCCAGCACTGCAGTAGGGGTATGAATCGCCTTCAGCAATAACTCTTTTTTGTTTTACTTTCCCATGGGAACCCTGCGAAGTGAAGCAGTGCTTGTTGGGGAGTCTAACAGAGCTCTGTGTATTGGTAAGATGGGACCCGATAACCAATGCCCAAGTTGAAAAATTGTGCTCATGGGTATAAACGATTGGCTGGACTTGACTTTATATCCATGTTGCGACCACAATTAGCCATTGTTCAGAAATATGTTACCTTAAACACCAATAAATAAATAAGGGCAACGCAAAGCATTGGACACTGCCCCTGACCCATATGCAAGTTCGAAGTAGCCTTGAAGTTGTGGGACAGAAAAATTTTCTAAATAGAGTGAAAACAGAAAAAAAATTCTAAGTAGAAAAGGTGCCATAACTCGGACTCCCCCTCCCCCCACCCACGTACATTATGCATATCCGTTCACCTATGCAGGTCTATCAGCATACTAAAGGAGATCCAAATGCAAGCGTTGGCTTTCAAATTACAAAGCAAAATGTTTGTATGGATGGACAGACAGATAATAAATTTGTTTTACAAGAATTGGTGAGCAAATTATACAACGTACATTAACTTCTTGCATGCTACTGGCAGTAAATTTCAATGAATTTTCCATCAGATCTAGTCATGGCTACCTCACAGCAGCCATGACTAGATTTGATGAAAAATATCTTGAAAATACTCAGAGGGTTAAGAGTTAACCCTTTACCCAATGTAGCGGTCAAAACCGGCCAGCGCTATTCTAAAAAATCACCAATTAATTTTCATTATTTTTTTCATTTTTTGTCTCAAAAACATACGTTATGACCCCTTGTTAGAATGAGCTTGTTCCAACGAGGGGTCATAACCTATGTTTTTGAGACAAAAAATGAAAAAAATTAGTTATTCAAGAATTGTTTTTGCAAGTGTCATCTGCTTTTCATGTCAGGTAAAGGGTTAATGCCTCTCCTTGGCCCGATGGCCAGATAGGTGGGATGACCTTCATAGCAGCAACTTCATGGCCTTGCTCTTATTGAATATGACAAAGTTATCTTTAGCCTGCACAGAGGGTGTCCATCTCTGCATAAGGGACAGCGATTTTACATCCCCACCGAGACAGTAAGCTGTGACAGTATCAACCCCTTTACCAACTGAGGATCCATCCCAGAACCTCTGGCAATAAAAGACCAGCACTGTTGTCCACTTGGCAACCACTTTTCTACCGTATTTTGTACACCCCAAAATTTTTTCAAACATGACTGTGAAGCTGCCATGACTAGATCTGGTGAAAGGTGTCTCGAAAATACTCAACGAGTTATTTTTTTATTTATTAAGGTTTAACAACACTTTAACAGCCAAGGTCATATCATGTCGGTGACAGTTTTACAGGTGAAGGAAGCCGGAGAGAACCACCGAGCAACGACAAGCAGCTGCCAGGCAGGGTTAGATTGGTTGAAGACATGCGCACCATTGTCGATAACCCTTTACCTAACACAGCTTTTTTAAAAAAGAAAATTAAAGTACACATTTTTAGACAAAAAATTTCACAATTGTTCAATAAAACCTTACAAATATGGATATCATTAGAACCAGCTCGTTGAACTGGTTCTAATGATATCAATATTTGTTTGGTTTTATCGAGACCTTTGTAACATATTTCAGGCTGTGGTAGGCTTATTTTGTTCTATTCCCTGACCGTTTTAGTTCCACCTGTGTTAGGTAAAGGGTTAAGAGTTAACCCTTTACCCAATGCAGACAATATCAAAATTAATTATTATAAATATGATTTTTTCAAATTTTTCAAAAAAATTTCAACAAAATCATATCATGTGACATCTTGTTGGAACGATCTCGACGAGCTCGTTCCAACGATGGGTCACATGATATGGTTTTGTTAAATTTTTTTGAAAAATAATATTTTTTCAACTGCTGATTTTGCATATTAACGGGGGCGGATGCGG
Organism: Pictodentalium vernedei; assembly: GCA_031216915.1. Lineage (NCBI taxonomy): Eukaryota > Metazoa > Mollusca > Scaphopoda > Dentaliida > Dentaliidae > Pictodentalium > Pictodentalium vernedei. The sequence continues at coordinate 31,892,812 of CM062288.1, read as the reverse complement.
CCGATTCGTTGGGTAAAGGGTTAAGTACATGAAGACTAGAATCCTGATTTTGTGTTAGATAAAAGGTTAAGAGTTGAATACATGAAGACAAGAATCCTGATTTTATGTATCTTTATTGACAAAACCACATCCTACAGGGAATTGTTTGATCTGTGATAATTGCACCACATTATCCAAAATAATTATCATGAGAATAATATGCTTTTGTCAACAAATGAGCTGTCACATTTCTGATGCTGCTCACAATTTACAAGCAATGATCAGTTGGATTTGATATATAACCAGCCTCCTAGAAAAATCCTCTCTCTCCGGAGCTCATTAGATTCATTATGTATTTCATAGAAAATATCTTTGTTTTATTAACATTACTCTTTTTAACTCCCCGGTGAACAAGATTTTTCCAGGATGGGATATTTGTCACTGGAAGGTCAAGTTCTCAAATGTTATTTGCTATCTGTTCATTTAAGAGTTCCCCAAGGTCCCCGCATTATGTCCTTGGGCAAGGCACTTTATCCCGGTTGCCTACATGGGGCACGATGACGCCATGTACTAAGGCGTACTGCACGCCTATGGTGCACTCGTCTTCAACCGCTGTAACTCTACTTGAGCGGAGCTTAAAACAGAGAATGTTGAGCTGACAGTTGCTCGTCGATGCTCAGTGGTTCTCTCCGGGTACTCCGGCTTCCTCCATCCATAAAACAGTCATGATTAGCCATTGTGCATAACTATGTGACCTTAAACCACAACAAACAAATAAATAAATAAATAAATAAGAGTCCCCCATCGGAACCCTCGGAAGTGAAGCAAAGCTTGTTTACTGTGGTAAATGGGAATCTGTAACCAATGCTTGGGGTGGAAGTCCTCTAAACTGCAGCCCTGGCTTTCTTAAAAATGCAGGAGGGCTACAAATCGCTTCCCTTGCAAGGTCTAGGTGAGCAATTTGCATTCCTCAAGCTTACAAAAGCTAAAAGTAGCAAAATGAAGTTTTGCTATTAATGAATTATGCCAAGTGGGCTTTGTATTTTATTTGGAGCTGCTGTGAGATGGCTGCACTGCACCTCCCACACCTCTGGGCCTCGACAAGTCCCGGAGGTATGGGAGGGGCAGTGTGGCCGTCTTACAGAGACCACTAACAAAGCAGAGATTTGGAAAGATGTGGGTTTTAGGAACAAACTGCTGTGGTATCATTATTTTCTCGGGCCAGGAGGACTAGTTTTCGCCCTCCTTAATTTTTTTAAGGCGAGTAGTAGGCGAGAGAATAAATCGCTCTCCTGAAAATGCCAGGCCTGAAACTGAGTAGCTTTGTATAAATGATCGGCTAAATTTTACTTCATACCTAAGTTGCTGTTATGATGTAGCCATGGAAGTTAAAAGTAGCCTTAACCCTTGACCCAGTGCAGACGATATCAAAATTTATTATTTTAAATATTATTTTTTTTAATTTTTCAAAAAGTTTCTACAAAACCATATCATGTGACCCCTCATTGGAATGAGCTCGATGAGGTCGTTCCAAAGAGGGGTCGCATGATATGGTTTTGTTGAATTTTTTTGAAAAATAGTATTTTTTCAGCTGCTGAATTTGCATATTGCGCAGGTGGATGTGGCCGATTCGTTGGGTAAGGGGCTAAACACCCAATAAATATAAAGAAATAATCTTTCTCATGGAAACCCTGGGAAGTGAAGCAGTGCTTGTTTATTGAGGTAAAGCAAGCTCTGTTTTACTGGTAAAATAGGACCTGGTCACCAATGCCTGGAGTGAAAGTCCTCTAAAATGGGCAATATGGGCATAAACGATTGGCTGGAATTGACTTTATATTCATGCTGTGGTCACGATCAGCCATTGTGCAGAAATATGTGACTTTTACTCCTTACATGCTGTTGGCGTATGTTCCTGCCCAGGACAAGAAATATCTTGCGACTGAAAGAAGTCTAATTTGGGCTCCTTTAACCAAATTTTCGTCTGCAAATTGATTGGACTTTTTGATGAATGATTTCTTGAGTTAAAATTTACATGAATTTTTCATCAAATCTAGTCATGGCTGCTTGAAAGCAGCCATGACTAGATTTGATAAAAAATATTTTGAAAATACTCGGCGGGTTAATAAATATATAATAATCCATTGTTTAGCTCTGTGGTTTACATCAAGCTTTGAGAAGTATTTTGACGAGATGAGCTAAACCAGTCAGGCAGTTCCTGTAATGTTCTCAGTGTATGAGCATCAAACCCTGTGTTGTGTCCTTGGGCAAGGCACTTAACCCTGATTGCCAACATGGGGGCACGATAACGCTGTGTACTGAGATGTACTGCACGTCGAAGGTGCACATGTCTTCAACCAATCTAACCCTGCCTGTGCTGTGGTGCAGAGTTCAGATTTACGATGTTGGAGAGCTGACAGCAGCTTGCCGTTGCTCGGTGGTTCTCTCTGGGTACTCCAGCTTCCTCCACACATAAAAACTGTCACCGACATGATATGACCCTGGCTGTTAATGTGTCGTTAAAAAAAAAAAAATGAGCATCAAACATTGACTTTATGTTGAGCAGATCTAAAACTTGTTAGCCATCCATATTTCTGAAACTCCAAACTGTCTACCAAAAATGTCTAGACAAATGCCGTCAGTATATGTGATGGAATTCTGTTAACCCTTTAATATGACGTCTAGAAGGTGACACACAAGAGTGCTGCAGATCTCCAATTTTGGGTCAAATTGAATCAGGCAGAAGATTTTGAATTGAATAGAATCACACAGCTCTACAATTTGTCAATATTGGACCTTTTATGATGGTAATTATTGCCAGTCTGTGCCCAAATTTTGTTTTCAATGGTGACTCGTCTGTTTGGGCAAGTCTGTTGATACATTGATAGATAGTTTTATTTAGCAATATGCAGTACAGCTGCCATGGGACTGGTCACTTTCCACTGGTGGACAATATTTTCACAGACATAATAATATTTGATTCGCATTCACAGATACAATAATATTTTATTCCAAACACTAATTACAGGAATGATCATCAAAAATTTAATTAATGAAGCACTGGGTACAACACAGTGCTTCATTAACCCTTTACCCAACAAAACGACCGCATCCGCCCACGTAGTATGCAAATTGAGCAGTTGAAAAAATTAAATTTTTCAAAATATTTCAACAAAACCATATCATGTAACCCCTCATTGGAATGAGCTCACTGAGCTCATTCCAATGAGGGGTCACATGATATGGTTTTGTTGAAATTATTGGAAAAATTTTTAAAAATTAAATTTAAAATAATAATTTTGATATCGTCTGCGTTGGGTAAAGGGTTAATGATAATTTTGCTGATGATGATTTTTATTACCTTGTAAATGCATGCATGGACATCACTGTCCACTTGCGGTTTACAACCACTCCACAGCTACTGTACTTAACAAACTTATGCATTGCATTAATTGCACTAAATATTTCAGTTACGTGACATAAATGTCAGGGAGGTGGCATATCAATAAAAAAGGCAGAATCTTCCAGAACAGAATCAAAGTAATTTTGGAACCTTCTTGAACTCTTGATGATAGCAAAAAAATTGAATTGAAGCTTCACAAGGCCCCAGACAACACTTGTGAAGAAAATTCTTATTATTTAAGTAATTTTTTTTCTTTTTTTACCTCAAAAAATAGTTCATGACCTCATTATGCATTCAAGGGGCAATACATGCTAACAGGTATGAGATTCTGTAGAAGAATTTGAGATGGTTCAGTGTCCTAATTACTAGTGTCTTTGCCTTCCAAAATATGAAAGTGTACAGGTCACGAGTAGACAATATTTCCACAGACGCAATAATATTAGATTCCAAACGCTAATAATAGGAATGATCATCAAAAATTTAATTAATGAAGCATCGGGTACAACTCGGTGCTTCATTAACCCTTTACCCAACGCAGACGATTTCAAAATTTATTTTTTTAAATATCTTTTTTTCAAATTTTTCAAAAAATGTCAACAAAACCATATCATGTGACCCCTCATTGGAACGATCTCGACGAGCTCGTTCCAACGAGGGTCACAGGATATGGTTTTGTTGAAATTTTTTTTAAAAATAATATTTTTTCAACTGCTGAATTTGCATATTACGTGGGCGGATGCGGCCGATTCGTTGGGTAAAGGGTTAATTAATATTTTGCTGCTGACAATTTTTATTTCCGGGTAAACACTCATGCTCCCTCATTGTGTCCTTGGGTAAGGCACTTTATCCCGATTGCCTACATGGGGGCATGATGATGCTGTGTACTAAGGCGTACTGCACGTCAACAGTGCGCATGTCTTCAACCAATCTAACCCTGCCTGTGCCGCAGTGCAGAGTTCAGAGTTACGATGTTGGGGAGCTGACAGCTGCTCGGAGGTTCTCTCCGGGTACTCCAGCTTCCTCCACCCGTAAAACTGTCACCGACATGATATGACCCTGGCTGTTAATGTGTCGATAAACCCTAATAACAAAAAAAAAATAACCTGGTAAGCACATGTGTGGACATCACTGCCCATGGGTGGATTACATCCAGTCCACAGCAGCTGTTGTGTATCACTATATTTATCATAATTTTCCACTCTTTACTTTTGTTTTGCACTGTACTTTCATTTAATTTTGCCAGGAGTATATTATATATGTATTTTTGAAAAAGGAATAGCCAAATAACATTCGATAGGAGTTTCATTTTGCCTCAACTTTTAAGTTGCAAGTCAAGTTGACATCATTTGAGATCATGAGATGTGTGAACATGTCATATAATGGCTTATTAATATAAAATTCTAGTCTAATGTGTTTTTAAATTTGAATTTCTTGGATTCAGTTTACTCACTCAGTTTTCATTGAATTAAAATCACTGCACACTTACAATGTATCCTTTTGACATTTCCCAAATTGGAACAGGCTTTTGTTCATTCATGATCTGCATATATAAATAAATTTATGTATTTTCGTTACTTTTTGATGAGCATTCTAATGCCTTTCCACCCTCCAATGTTTTACAATGTTATAGATCTACAAGACTTAATCCTTAAAGGCCTACTTTCGATTTTTGAAAACACTCCCCCAACAAGCACTCTTGAGCGTGAGTTAAAAATATGCCAAATGTCAAAAATCCAAATATCAAGCAGCAACCCTTGTCCGGGACGACCCACTTTATGTCCTTGGGTAAGGCACTTTATCACGATTGCCTACATGGGGGCACGGTGACACTGTGTGCTAAGGCATACTGCATGTCGATGGTGCACATATCTGCAACCGCTGTAACCCTGCTTGAGCGGGGCTTGAACAGAGTTAGAATGTTGAGGAGCTGACAGTTGCTTGTCGATGCTCGGTGGTTTTCTCCGGGTACTCCTGCTTCCTCCACACGGATAAACTGTCATGGTCACGATTAGCCATTGTGCATAAGTATAAGACCTTAAACACCAATAAATAAATAAATATATTCAAGAATTTAACATTGTTAGGTTATATGTTTTCCATCAGTCAGGACAGCAGGCCTTTAGATCAGTCTAATATGGGACCAAATACTCTTACCTGCCTCATAATAGTGATGGCTGAATTATAGTGATGGTCAGGGTATTTCATTGGAAATAATAATGGTGGCATGTTGGCTCTATTCCTCACAGCCAAATAATAGTGATTGCAGGATTTTTTCTCCAAAATTAATAGTGTCGACAATATTATTAGGCAGATGAGTGTAAAGATTCACCATGTTGTGGCCTGGTGGGAGAGAAAAGTGTTGATATTAATGTCAGCTCCGCATCTGTTTATACACTTTTGAGGTTTTTACCCCTCAGAATCATAGTTTGCAGCCTCTTATACAGGTCTTCAGCATTATTATTTGTTCTCATCCTTCAGCTAAAGTTTACTTGAGAAGGATTCTTAGTTTCCGGTGTGAGGCCAAAATTCTATTCAAAAGAAAATTAGGCATGATTAACCCTTTACCCAACGTAACGGCCAAAACCGGCCAGCGCTATTCTCAAAAATCGCCAATAAATTTTCATTATATTTTCATTTTTTGTCTCAAAAACATAGGTTATGACCCCTCGTTGGAACGAGCTCGTCGAGCTCGTTCCAACAAGGGGTCATAACCTATGTTTTTGAGACAAAAAATGAAAAAAATTAGTTATTCAAGAATTTTTATTGCAAGTGTCGTCTGCTTTTCATGTTAGGTAAAGGGTTAATAGGAAATGTCACTAATATGAATATATTAGATCTCAAGCTTTGAGTACATACTCACAGAATTTGCCAAAGAAAAGCCTTTTGCATTGACAGTGTCATATATTGACATTGTCACTATACATGTACAGTTGAAACCAGAAGTCCTGCGACTGCATTGTGCACTATTTTGAAGCAATGGCACGCTGAATAAGTGCACTTTTGTCTTATCAAACAGCATCATTAGTGTAACTCAGTTCCTGCAGAAAAACAGCTGCTCAACTCTACAATTCTATACTAGTAAATAAAGATCTTTACCATCATTCCTTACCTCTGCTGTGATACATGTACACAAGCCAGAAAATAACCAGACTGTCATCTGCAAAATGAGGTCCCCAGAGGGTGAATTTAGTGATGCTACCTTGCACAGCAGGGTAGCATCACTAAATTTACCCTCTGTGAACCTCAATCTGAATCAGAGTCTCAAAACTAAACAGAAAGAGGCACCCAGAGGATACATTGGCCCACTGTTTAGGATAGCATCATCAAATTCACCCTCTGGGGACCTCATTTTGCAAATGTCAGACTGCTTATTTTCAGGCTTGCATGTACATGTAATAATGCAAAGGTATTAAATTAAAATTTGAATCCATATACAGAATGAAGAGAGTGGATTACTACTTAATCGCAGCGCCATATATTCTCCACTCGAAAAGTATTTATAATTGTTCATAACAGCACAAGAAACACTTGCAAACTTTCATCACATGAACCACCGGTTGCAAGTGTTTCTTGTGTTTTGTCCTCAGTAATTGTAAATAATTACTCGGTGGAAAATGTATCCCACAGCGATTTAGTGGAAATCCACCCACCACAAACTGTAGTCTCAATATTTCTGTCTGTTTGGTTGGATCAGTTCGTGATTTAATTTCCAACCTCGCTAATAACACATTACATTTTGCATTGCACAGTGCAAACGCTCTTGTATATTACAGACTACTTCATTCTTCTGCAGTAAAGAGCGTATTAACTAACGAGCATTTTCTGCTCTAATTGTGACATGACTTCTAGTTTCAACTGTAGATTACTATTCCCTGACATGGGTGACCATCTGAGCGATCAATTCGGACACCAGCGTTGTGTCCTTGGGCAAGGAACTTCACCCCAATTGTCCACATGGGGGCACGATGACGCTATGTACTAAGGTGTACTGCACTTCGATGGTGCGCATGTCTTCAACCAATCTAACCCTGCCTGTGCTGCAGTGCGGAGTTATGATGTTAGGGAGCTGGCAGCTGCTCATCGTTGCTCGGTGGTTCTCTCCCGGTACGCCGGTTCCTCCACCCGTAAAACTGTCTTCGACACGATATGACCTTGGCTGTTAATGTGTTGTTAAACACTAATAAATAAATACTATTCCCTGACGAACTCGGTGAAAACTTTACCAAACTGTATATTGCTGAAAGACTGCAAGCCTATAAAAACTTTATAGGCTTGGACAGATTGTAGGCCTTCATAACTCGACACCATCAAACTTCTCAAGTCGTTTTTTTATCCAAATTAACTACATTGTATACTTTTCTTCAGCATCACTGGTGGCTCTGTGACATTCCAATGTGACACATACACCCTTCAAACTATTTATTTATTGGGGTTTTAACGGTACTTTCAACAGTGAGGGTCACATCATGTTGGACAGTTTTACAGAACCCAGACAGAACCACTGAGCAATAGCAAGCAACTTTCAGGCTCTCCAACTTACTAACCAGGCACAGGAGTTACCTGCAGTTGAAGGCAAGTGCCCCCTCGACCTGCAGTATGCCTTAAGACAAAATATCACCAAGCCCCATGTGGGCAGTCAGAAATAAATGTATTGCCGTAATGACACAGGACAATTGGTGCATGTCAAGATTGAATCATTGACCTTTTAGTCTTGAGTCCAATGCACTAACCAATATTTATTAATTGGATGATTGGCTAAATTATTTTTGATGGTCTGAATTTGTTATTAAAAATTTGTATTACACATTATTGGAGAGTGCCTGTTGACACTCTCCAGTAATTTGTAATAAAACATGAAAAACAAAATATTATTTGCGTTTTAATGAATGTGAAATGTGAGCAAGGAAAACATTGGCTTTTGCTCTGGTACCCTAATTTTTTTGAAAGCCCTCATAGTGGCTTCATAGTTTAACCAGTTAACCCTTCCAGTACACCTTTAAACAAAATTGGAATTCTTCATTGTTGATAATGGACAATTTGTGTCACAAAGGAAACTAAAAAAAACTTCTCCATCAGTGTTTTGACATGTCTGCTTTAACCCCTTTACCCAATGAATCGCTCGCATCCGCCCACGTAATATTCAAATTCAGCAGCTGAAAAAAAAATTATTTTTTCGAAACATTTCAACAAAACCATAGCATGTGACCCCTCTTTGGAACGAGCTCGTTGAGCTCGTTCCAAAGAGGGGGTCACATGATATGGTTTTGTTGAAATGTTTTGAAAAAATTTAAAAAATGATATTTGAAATAATAAATTTTGAAATCATCTGCGTTGGGTAAAGGGTTAATCTAAATATATGATTTCATGCTTTGGGTTGTGCCGTTGTCCGATAATGGGTCAACATCAATCAATGAACGCATCTCAGATGGTTAGTAGCTGTGTCAGACTAAGAGACGACAATAGTTGCAAATAATAAAATGGACTTGTATTGTTTGGTCAGTAATCAATAAAACCCCTGAAGGACAGATTGGATACTTGTTTTATTCAATGAGGACAGACTTTCAGAATAATATATTAATTCAGACAAGTATTTCCTGGGTAAGGTGTGGTACATTGTGTGAAATTATAACAGTTCAAGGATTATGGTGCGATGTGGATGAAATGTGTGCAGTATATTATTGTCAGTGCTGTTGTGAACTGATAAGTTATCAAACAGGCCAGAACAAATTCAGTGAATAATTGTTTTGTTCTATCATTCACCACCAGAGATGTGGCTGGAGTGTCTTGGTTGTGGGGGGGAGGGGGGTATTGCCCCTCTCAGTTTTTCAATTTTACCCACCGCAGGCTTGCTGAACATTGAACGTATGATAAAATCCTTTGCACCTCTTGCTCTGAATGAGAATTTTCCAACTGCTTTCTGTGACTTCCCAACTGCTGCTCCAAATGCACCCACCCTCTCTCCATGTGTTCAAAATATATGACCTTTGGGTTCTCAAATTGGAAATCATCTCTTGAGTGCAACAAGGTGCATCTGCAATGCTAAAGCATTGCAGATAGCACCTTGTTTCACTCACTGGACAAAAATATTGACAGTAGTTACAAAAATTGACTGAAATGTGGTTCAGAAATCACAAAATGTTTAATGTCTGTTACTAACAGTTACAGCTACTGATAAAATGACACAAATTTTCAAACTATTCGTGGTTTGAGGTTTAAAATTGTAACTATTGAAATTTTAATTGCGATGTGGGGGAGAGCAGGGGGGGGGGGGGAGGGAAGGGGGTTGATACTACTCTTTGTGGCTAAAACATCGTAAAAAATTTTAAGGTGGCCTTAAAAATGGGTTGCCATAAAAAGTTAAGGTAACTGATTTTTCATGTCTCTTTTATTTCTAATTTGTACAGGCAAGTCAAGATTGTCCATGTGGGGGCCACTCTCACTAACAGTGGCACTGTGCACGGAGGCATACTGCATGTTGATGTGGCACTTGTCTTCAACCACTGTTAACTCTGATTGTGCAAAGTTAGTAAGTCATCACATTTGGTGGCGTGACATCAAATGCAATACTTCACGTTTTGCAAACTCATTCCTCCCATCAGCTGTAAAAAGTTGGAATAGCTTAAACATCAAGCTACAGAATAGCTCTTCATTACATACATTTAAAAAGAAGTTAGCTCATGATGATGTGGTTGTCCCCAAGTTACTACTAAGCAGGTGAGAGAAAAGGGCAGACTTAGGTTACAATTCAGTGACCTAAATGGACATAAGTTTGACAGATTTTTAACTGACGATCTGACATGCAGATGTGGATTTCCATACGAGGATGCTGAGCAGTTTTTAGCTCACCTGAGTGAAAGTCAGGATGAGCTGTAGTGATTCGCTCACTGTCTGCCATCTGCAATCCGTCGTCCGTGAACATGGTGTTTCATGCACCTGCCCCTCCTAAACCGCTGAACAAATTTTAGTTATATTTTGGGTGATTGCTTGTTCTGACATCGCCTTTTTTTTTTCAAATCATCTTGCCCAGCCTCATAGGAGGGGTGGGGGAAAATGCAACCAAAATTCTTCTCATGAACCAGTGCGTACAGTGACTTAATATTTGGTATGGAGCTTCCTTTTGAGGTGTAGAATCAAGTTTGGTCAAATGAAATTCGAGGATCAATATTTGCCTCTGCAATGTAAGGGGAAAGATTTTTAGTTCCGCCCCAAATTTTTATTTTCTGTAACCGATGGTCCGATTTGAACCAAATTTGATATGTGGTATTATTGAGTCATTATAAAGAACTTGATTTATGCAACAAAAAAATTTCCCAGAAGCTAAAAATAGAAATATTTTCAAAAGCCCATATTTCCCAAACCACACAGAACAAAGAACTGTTTTTTGGTATGAAGTATCCTTAGGACCAGTAGAATTGAATGATAAAAATAAATTACCATCGCTTTTGTCAGGGTGTCCTATAAGTGGGGAGGGGAGGATCGAAAAATGCTGAGTCAACATATTTGCCCCAAAATTTAAAAAAAAAATTTTTCTCCACAACCATTGATCAGAATCTTTTGATATTTGGTATACAGCATCTATATGGAGGGTGGTTGGGGGGGGGGGGGGGGGGGGGGGGGGGGGGGGCAGGGGGATCAGATACAAGTTTGTTTAAAATAAAAACTCCTTGGTTCATATGTTGGGCTCAATATTGGAGCCCAATTTTTTAAGTTAGGGTAATATAGGGAATGATCTTTAAAAAAATTCTTCTTCTTCTTCAGATCCACTGATCAGAATGCTTCATATTTGGTATGCAACATCTTTTTGGGGAGCTCAGATTCAAGTTGTTCAAATCGGGTCCCTTGATTAATTTTTGGGCTTGCTATGGTAGCCCAAATTTTAACTTAGTGCAATATGAGGGAATTTCTTTAAAAATCCTCTTCAGATCCACCAGTCAGAATCCTTTTGTATTTTGGTATACTACATCTCTAGGGTGGTGAGATTCAAGTTTGTTCAAATCGAGTGCCTGGGTTAATATGTGGGCTCCCTGTGGGTAGTCCAAATTTTAACTTAGTGCAATATGAGGGAATTCTTTAAAAATCTTCTTCTTCAAAATCCATCAGTCAGAATCCTTTCATATTTGGTATACTTCATCTCTGGGGTGGTGAGATTCAAGTTTGTTCAAATGGAGTGCTGGGTTAATATGTGGGCTCCCTGTGGTAGCCCAAATTTTAACTTAGTGCAATATGAGGGAATTTCTTAAAAAATCTTAATGCTTTCATATTTGGTATACAACATCTCTAGGGGGGGGGGGAGGGGAGGGGGGGGCTCAGATTCAAGTTTGTTCAAATTGGTTCCTGGGTTAATATTTGGGCTCCCTATGGTAGCCCGAACTTTAACTTAGTGCAATATGAAGGACGATTTCTTAACAATCTTCTTCTTCAGATCCACCGTGAGAATGGTTTCAATATTGGGTATACAACATTTCTAGGAGAAGGGGGGGGGGGGCAGATTAAAATTTGTTCAAATCAGGTCCCTAGGTTAATATTTGGGCTCCCTATGGTACCCCAAATTTCAGCTTAGTGCAATATGAGAAAATATAAAAATCTTCTCCAGATCCACCAGTCAGACTGCTTTTGTATTTGATATACAACATCTTTAGGGGGATGAGATTCATTTCCGTGAATATTTCTTTGTTACACAGTAATATATCATTACCAATGTCAACATTCAATAGTTGAGATTGTTGGCAGGTGTTTTGATGGTTGTGTGATTTTGGGATTTTTCAGTATCTAGGCATGTATAGGCATCTAGTTTTTTCCAAAATCCAATGTCTATTTTTTACATCTGTATCATTTCTTGTCTACGGAAGCGATGTTCAAGAGTGTATGATGTGTCATGTAATGTTTTTTCACCAGTTGGTTTGTTGCAAGAAATAAAGTGTGTGTTGTCGTGCTCTGAATATTCCAAGTTTTTTGTTGTTTCCTGGGGTGCGTATGCATGAGGAGAACTTCTGGAAACCCAGATTCCCATTAGTTGAAAGTCATGTAAACCAAGACGTCCATTGGGCTGAAGCATCTAATCCTACAAGTCATTTCAGTTACTACTGTGACAAATAGCATTTTGTCTGTAGGTGCATTTCACCGTATTTGGAGATTTTTCATAATCCTTGGCAGACTGTGTTTCCATGTATACCTTATTCAAGGTTTTGTCATGTTTTATAGTCAAATACTTCAACCGTATTGCATCCTTGGGCAAGATGCTTCACACACCACCCCCCACCCCCCTCCCCCCCCCCCCCACCCCCCCTCCATTGCCCACGGGGCATGGTGGCATTGTGTACTAAGGCGTACTGCACATCACTGGTGCACCTGTCTTCACCAGTGCTAACCCTGCTTGTGTGGATTTGGTATGTTGGGGAACTGACAGTTTGCTTGCCATTGTTTGGTGGTTCTCTCTCCAGGAACTCCCACTTCCTCTAGCATTAAAACTGTCATGGTCATGAGTAGCCATTGTCCAGAAATATGTGACCTTAAACTCAATATAATAAAATAAATAGTCAAATACTTTTGACAGCAAATAAATAGAACAGAATGGTACTTTTTTTCTATTAATTTATACTGAGGTTTTTACTCTGTTGTGTGCTATTAGTGTTTGCATATACATGTGTATATATGTACATATGTTCTGTTATCAGCCCACAGGCTTGTCAACAGAGTAGAATGATATTGATAGAATTACCTGTTAAGTGTTCATTAATTTGACATTGTGTTAACATTAGCTCATGTGTGTCTTTCACCAGGAGGTATTTCATTGTTCAAAACAGGTGTCCAGAGATCTATGGACTGATGAAATGTTGCTGATGTAAATGGAGGTACTGTTTGGGTCTGAATAACTACATACTATTTAACCCTTTGAACACTGGTGGTATCTCCCATGTCAGTTCAATAGAAGCAGTTGGAATGGTCCATATTTATTATTTAGGGGTAGACCAATTAATATTTTCAACGTGCATCCTTTGGGCTGCACGTTAAAAATATTGATTGGTCTACTCCACACTTTAACTTATCAGCAATGCTACTCAATTGAAGTATGACATATCATTTTCCTGGCAGGAAAAATGGTTCAAAGGGTTAACTCTTGATCCAACACGTAAAATAGTTACCAACCTCACTGGAGTATTCATGGATTTGAACAACCTAACAGCATGTGGTGAGTGATGCCGAGCCGCTTAGCAGCGAGGTGTTACAGCACACTGGCAGGTTGTTCAAATTCATGAATACCGACAGTTTGGTTAGTAACTGACTTACAGGGGAGTGCGGTGGCTCAATGATAGTCTGTTGGACTTCTATGCTAGAGGTCCCGAGTTTGATCCCCATCTGGGATGACCCGCATTGTGTCCTTGGGCAAGGCTCTTTATCCCGGTTGCCTACATGGGGGCACAATGACGCTGTGTACTAAGGTGTACTGCATGTCGATGGTGCACATGTCTTCAACTGCTGTAACCCTGCTTGAGCGGAGCTTGAACAGGGTTAGAATATTGAGGAGCTGACAGTTTTTCATCGATGCACGGTGGTTCTCTCCGCGTACTCCGGTTTCCTCCACCCGTAAAACTGTCATCGTCACGATTAGCCATTATGCATAAGTATGTGACCTTAAACACCAATTAATAATAACTGACTTACATCCTGTCTTTTGTTCAATCAATAGAGAGCACAGACTCACGTATACTCAGTACATGCGAGGTATTCAAGTAACACCACTTGAACATTCGGTCCATTGTTCTATCTGGTATTTCAGGTTGGTTAATAACCCCAAAAAGATAAAAGAGTGTGTAAGTATAGCTATAGCAGATGATCCGTGTCAACATTTTTATTATTACCTGCGTCGCCAGAGGCAGAGCAGGTCTAGTAACTGCTCGACTCCTTCTGTCAGTCTGTCAGTCCGTCCGAAACACTTTTTCCATCAAGATTTTCTTGGCTTCTATGGAAGGGAATGATTTTATATTTGGTCTGCTGCTTCATAATGATGAGTTGTATCGTGTAAGCAATTTTCAGATCTGCCGTGCAGCCACTTCCTGTTTGCTGATACTTTGAAATTTTACTGTACCCACTGAACATTGAAATTTTTCGTCAAACTTTTCTCGGCTTCTATGCAAGGGATTGATTTTATATTTCATCTGGTGCCTGATAATGATCAGTTGTATCGTGTATGCAATTTTCAGATCTGCCGTGCAGCCACTTCCTGTTTGCCGATTCAATTGCATGCAGCCACGCAGGTCCAGGCCCGGCATTGGTCTTGGCTTGTTTGGAATAAGTAAAAATTTTCACTTTTTTTCCACAAAAAAGTAACTTAAGACCCCTCATTTGCCATGATCCAGCACCACCATACCCCCCCCCCCCCCCCACCCCACATTTCCCAATTCCACCTAACTATGCCTTTGCTTACCATTCTTTCCTTAGCCCTTTACCAAACAGGACTTGAAAAAGTATTTCTTGAAAAACTAAACATTGTTAGGGGCATGGAGGCGATGTGTACCAAGACGTATGGCATGTTGATGATGCACTTGTCTTCAGGGAGCAATGGTATTGGACTTCAATCCAAAAAGTCAACGGTTCGATGCCCGCCAAGGTTAGCTGTGTTGTATCCTTAGGCAATGCACTTAACCCTTTACCCAACGAATTGGCCACATCCGCCTGCGAAATATGCAAATTTAGCAGCTGAAAAAATATTATTTTTCAAAGCATTTCAACAAAACCATATCATGTGACCCCTCTTTGGAATGAGCTCTTTGAGCTCGTTTCAGTGAGGGGTCACATGATATGGTTTTGTTGAAATTTTTTGGAAAATTTTAAAAGATAATATTTAAAATAATAAATTTTGATATCGTCTGCATTGGGTAAAAGGTTAATCACAATTGCCCACATGGGGTCATAGACTCACAGCGGCGCTGTGTACTAAGGCTGACAGCACATCAATGGTACACTTGTTTTCAACCAATGCTAACCCTGCTTGTGCAGATTTAGTATGTTGGAGAGTCTGACGGTTGATTGTTGCTGGTCAGTGGTTCTCTCCTCGGGTATGCTGGCTCCTTCCACCCAATGAAAGTGCCCGACACGAGATGACCCTGGTTGTCAAAAGTGTCATTAAACCCTAATAAATGAATAAATACTTGTCTTGAACAAATACTAACCCTGCTTGTGTGGAGTTAGTACTTGGAAGACTCTGACAGTTTCTCACCATTGCTTGGTAGTTCTTGGTGGCTTCCTCCACCCCTGTAAAACCGTTTGACATGAGCTGACCCCAGCTGTAAAAAGTGTCGTTAACCCCAAGCCTGCCATTCTTAAAAATGCAGGAGGGCTAAAAATCGCTCTCCTCGCATGGCCTAGGGGAGCGATTAGCTCTCCTCAAGCTTACAAAAGCTAAAAGTGGCAAAATGAAGTTGTACTATTAATACCTAGTGGACTTTGTACATACATTTTATTTGGTGCTGCTAACCAAGTAGTCTCTGTGAGATGGCTACATTGCCCATCCCACATCTCCGGGCCTTATTAGGCTCGGAGGTGTGGGTGGGCCAGTGTGGCCATATTGCAGAGACCACTAACATAGCAGAGATCTGAAAACCTGTAGGTTTTAGGAATAGGCTGTTGTGGTAATCATTATTTTCTAAGGCTAGGAGGGCTATTTTTTGCCCTCCTCAATTTTTTTAAGGCGTGCGATTAAATCGCTCTCCTGAAAACGCCAGGCCTGTAACCCTTTACACGATGCACATAATATCAAAATTAGTTATTTTAATTAGTTTTTACATTTTTTTCAGAAAATTTCCTGAAAACCATATCATGAGACTCCTCATTTGAACGAGCTCAATGAATGAGCTTGCTCTAATGAAGAGTAACATGATATGGTTTTCTTGATATTTTTTTTGACAATTTTTAAACATAACTTATTTTCAACTGATCAATTTGTAAGTTACACGGGCTGATGCAGCCATTTTGTTACGTAAAAAGTCCCCCTTCCCCCCCCCCCCCACCACCACCAAAACAAACAAACCCTTAAACATTGTAATAATTCACCTCAAAAACACAGCATCATGCAGGCCTGGCCTTTTGAAAAATCCAGGGGAGCTGCTATGGCTCCCCTAAATCTGTTTCAGGGGAGCTATTCTACATTTATATCAATTATACACGGTTTTTAATATGGGAATTGAAAGTTTGAGGAGAGCTATTATAGTTTAAGGAGGGCAATTATGGCTCTCCTCAATATGGTTTGGGGGAGCCAAGGAGAGCTGGAGCAATAGCTCCCCTCAAACGGACAGGTCTGAATTCATGACTCCTCATTGGAACAAACTCTTTCCAGTGAGGGATCATGAACTTGTAGTTTCATATTATTTGGTTGTAAAAATTCTTAAATTCTTTTCTTTTTTAACCCTTTACCTAACATGAAAAGCAGACGACACTTGCAAAAAAAATTCTTGAATAACTAATTTTTTTCATTTTTTGTCTCAAAAACATAGGTTATGACCCCTCGTTGGAACGAGCTCGAAGAGCTCGTTCCAACGAGGGGTCATAACCTATGTTTTTGAGACAAAAAATGAAAATATTTTGAAAATTAATTGGCGATATTTGGAAATAGCGCTGGCCGGTTTTGGCCGTTACGTTGGGTAAAGGGTTAACCTACATGTACTTCTCCAACAGATGGTCTCAATGGACTTGTGAATTATTCTGGCTAATACGTCAGAGTATTTTCTAAAAATACTCACATATTTACCTGTATAGAGTATTTTACCAAATAACTATAATTTACTCTGTTCTGTGCTGTAAATTGCTTGTAATTATGTTTAGAATTCATTACCTTGTCATGAGATTGTGTGGTAGCAAACCACATGTTTTTCCCACCAGAACACATCAATCAAATTATTGCAATGCTTACTGTTGACCTCTGATCCCCGAGGTGCCACAAGATGTGATTTTCTCCAAATCAAACTCTCTGTTGATAAGTTTATGTGAAATTAGGTATTCGTGTACAACAAAGACCTATTTTGTTATTTTTGTTGCTGATTTCAGCAGGTTTCTGTTACAGTAGAGCTCGCGTAATTGGATATCTTTTAATTGAATATTTACATCAATTAGCCCTTCACCTAACGAATCGCCTGCATCCGCCTGCGTAATATGCAATTTCAGCAGTTGAAAAAATATTATTTTTTTTAAAATTTTAACAAAACCATATCATGTGACCCCTCGCTGGAATGACCTCGTCGAACTCGTTCCAACGAGGGGTCACATGATATGGTTTTGTTGAAATTTTTTGAAAATTTAAAAAAAATATTTGAAATTATAAATTTTGATATCGTCTGCATTAGGTAAAGGGTTAAGACTTCCAAATGCCAAACCATTTACCAGAACTTCAATACAAATTTTATCTCTTAATTGCATATAGGTTAAAGAGTAACCTCTTGCAACTGAATATAAAAAATCTTGTAATCCGTCACATGACAACCACTGAATTCCTCACTTTTATATATACATTTTGTGCCTCAATACATATAGCCATTTAATCTATTATATCTTCTTTGACAGAGGTCAATGAGCTCTGTCAAACAAGATATAATAGGGAAGTGGTTGAGGTATGAAGGCCATTTACCAACCAGCTTGGTTGGTCAGGATCTCTTAGGTCTGTGGTAAATTGATTGGTCACTTTGTGCCTCAGCTCATGCTCTTCTTTCTCAATCTTTTACAATATAATAAATGAGCAGTTTATCACTTAAAAACAGGAAATTGTCCCAGTTCCTGTTAATTATATACATATTGTATAACTTCGTCAATTTGCCGTCATGCTTGACAGCAATTTGTCGAAGTTATATAAAATATTTGATGAAGTGTGTGTATTGTATATATATTAAATGGGGTGGGGGGGGGGAGGGGGAGCGCAGTGGCTCAGTTGGTAGAGGTGCAGGCTGCAAACCGAGAGGTCCTCGGTTCGAATCCCACCTGCAGCAACCGCATTTGTGTCCTTGGGCAAGACACTTCACCCCCATTGCCCACATGGGGGCATGGTGACGTTATGTACTAAGGCGTACTGCACGTCGATGGTGCACCTGTCATCAACTTGTGTGGAGTTGGTATGTTGGGGAGCTGACAGTTGCTTGCCATTGCTTGGTGGTTCTCTCCAGGTACTCCGGCTTCCTCCACCCATAAAACTGTCACGGTCATGGTTGGCATTGTGCAGAAATATGTGACCGTAAACACCAATAAATAAATAAATAAATATATATTAAATATTTTTCACTGGTAAAATGTCCATTCAATTGACACGATTCCTCTGTATTTCATAAATGTTTTTACATATTTAATTGATGTATTCTTCAAATTCTGTGATTCTGCCAGGGAGCTCTGGAGGTGGATTAGTCAGTGAAGGACATAATCCACTTCTTATGTAATGCATATTCATATATTACTGATAAGGATGGTGTTCTGAATAAATGCTGTCCATAGAAGGTTGAGAAAGGAGGAAAACACAATGCATACCTGATAATCCTTAACACATAATGTTATGTATCTTATGTATACTGTATTCTGTACCCTGTATATCCAGTGGCTGTCAAGCTCATTTTATTTACCGGTCTGAGAAAAAAGGAGTTTGACAGCCACGGCCCCCTCATCGGCAGCTCTGTTACATAAAACCAATATTCCACACAGGTAATATATATATATGTATATGCCAACTACTGTAAGTCGTGGTTTAACTCTGAAGTTACTGCATTTTACTTATTGTTTAAACCTTTGTTATTGAATATTGACCTGTGTTTCGGGTGTCATTACATTTTTTTATATTTTATATTTTGTATTTTATTTTATGATACTTACTTACTTACTGGTGTTTAAGGTCACATATTTCTGCACAATGGCTAATCATGACCACGACAGTTTTACGGGTGGAGGAAGCCGGAGTACCCGGAGAGAACCACCGAGCAATGGCGAGCAACTCTCAGCTCCCCAGCATACTAACTCGACACATGCAGGGTTAGCATTGGTTGAAGACAGGTGCACCATCGACATGCATTACGCCTTAGTGCACAGCAATGGGGGTGAAGTAGCTTGCCCAAGGACACAACGCAGTTGCCGCAGGTGGGATTCGAAGCGAGGACCTCTCAGCTTGCAGCCTGCACCTCTACCTACTGAGCCACTGCGCCCCTATTTTATGATCTGTACGATTTGACCTTAATGGTGTAACAGTACAATAAAGAATTTGATTTGAATTGACTTGTTATTGTTATGGTGTGTGTGGGGGTGGGGGTCTTCTGCAACTGGGGGTGGCAAATAAGGCCAAGAAATCTGCATGTCTACTTGAACTGGCCACCAAAAAATATAATGCAGGGATATTGGAAGACATCCAAAAGGTTTGCTTCAGACAGCAGTTCATGCTTGTATCGCCACTGCACATAACTCCTCTCATGTGTCCAAAATGTATGTGTTATTTATTTATTTAATGGTGTTTAAGGTCACATACTTATGCGCAATGGCTAATCATGACCATGACTGTTTTACGGGTGGAGGAAGCCAGAGAACCCGGAGAGAACCACCGAGCAATGATGAGCAGCTGCCAGCTCCCCAACATCGTAACTCCGCACTGCAGCACAGGCAGTGTTAGATTGGTTGAAGACATGTGCACCATCGATGTGCAGTACGCCTTAGTACATGGCGTCAACGTGCCCCCATGTGAACAATCGGGGTTAAGTGCCTTGCCCAAGGACACATCGCGGGAGTACGAATCGATCACTCAGATGGTCACCCATCCGAGGTCTAACTGGGCTCGACGTTGTTTAACTTCGGAGATCGGACGAGAAATGGTTACTGCAATGCCACTGCACCCCCAAATGTATGTGTTACCCCTCAATAAACTTTCTGGTTAACTCCTTGGACATATTGGTCAATTTAAGAGAGCTGGCAACCCAGGTGTGAATGATGTTTTGTTCATAAAAAATATGTTCTGTTGTCTTTTATTGGGTAGTACATGTACCTATAAGTTGGTAAGGTTGACCAATTAGAATTAATTGTCAGTGGCACGCAGCAGGGCATAAGATCTGGAAATTTGCCCAGATCCTTTAGTGTTAACTCATTCACTACTCATTAACTATATATCACCTTCCCCTGGAAAGGATCGTTTTTCTCATACCAGCTGTGTAACATATAACTGTGAAACAAATAAAAGTAGTGCATGTATTTAATGCAGTTATTTGTACTGTCATGTCCTATATACAGCTGGCTTCACTTTGAACTGGAATATCATTGCCTGTGTGCTAGAATGTTCTATGTCCCACAGGGTACATAGAACATTCTAGCATTCAGGCCACGATATGCTTGTTTTTTTATCGAACTTCTTAAATTGATACTCATCACCATCTGTTTTCTTTTTATATGCCCTTTGAAAAATGGGACATGGAGTATTATGTGATTGGTCTGTCTACCCCTCTGTCCATCCATCTGTCTGTCCATCCATCCATCTGTAAACATTTATTGTCAGGAAGTTTTCTAGGTCATCTTTCCATCAATCTTTTCCAAACCTGGCATGATTAATAACCCAAATTGGAACCTGTGTATCAGTGATTTTGAGGGTGATCGGATTTTCACTGCTCTCTGAAGTCTGGTCGTCTTTCAACTAATCTTTTCTAAACTTGGCATGAATAATAACCACAATAGGAACATGAGGATCTTCGATTTTGAGGGTGATTGGCTTAAACCTTCCAAAGTTATGGCCACATGGACTAAGAATTTTCACTGCTCTCTGAAGTCTGTAACGTTTTTTTGACTGAAGGTTTTCTCAGTCATATTTTAATCGATCACCTCCAAACCTGGCTTGAATAATAACCACAATAGGAACATGTGGACCATCAATTTCAAGGTGATTGGATTAACCACTCCAAAGTTATGGCCCTCTGGAATTTTCACTGCTCTCTGAAGTCCATAAACTTTTTTGTCTGATGTTTTTCCCAGTCGAATTTTAACCGATTATTTCCAAAATTGATATGAATAATAATCACAATAGGAATCTGTATATCTGCACTTTGGATGCTCATCCGATTAACCCTTTCAAAGTTATGGCCAGGTGGACTAATTGCTTAAAAGGCATATTTAGCCATGCTAGGCATTGCTCTTGTTATTAGCATGTGTTAACCTGCCAAACCTGGCTGTCAGCCCCCCCCCCCCCCCCCCCAACCCTGGAAAGCAAAGCAGTGTTTGGTTACTGTGGTAAACAAGTTCTGTTTATTGGTAAAATAAGACCTAGTCACCAATGCTTGACTTGAAAGTCCTATAAAATGGACAACATGGATATAAATGATTAACTAAACTCTACTTTATCTTCATGTTGTGGTCATGATTAGACATTGTGCAGATATATGTGACCTTAAAGACCAATAAATAAATAAATAAATAGGGTGGATGACCTCTAAAATGGGCAACGTGGCAATAAACAATTGACTAAATTTGAATTTATCTCCATGTTGCTGTCAGGATTAGCCATCCAGCAGAAATGTGACCTTAAATAACAATAAATAAATAGTGCTGTGTTCTATCCAAGAATAGGAACAACGATTTTGTTTACAGTATTCTGCATACCAAATCTGGTCGAAATTCTTGGTCTGTGTCTGCTCTACCACCCACAATATTGTAGAATTTTAACTGTAGAAATAGAAATACGAAAACCTGGCAAATCAGATTCTATTTTCATTCGTTTTTCTTGTTTCTGTCATGAGTTTGCAATTTTTTACTTTCTAAGTCTTAACCCTTAGGGGCCTAATTCCGACTTCAATCACATTTTTCTACAACAAAACAGGTGCCCCAACATACAGTTTTTGGGTAAGCTTGCAAGTTACATTCAAAGTGTCATGGTAGTTGTTTCTAAGCAAGTCTTGGCTGCCTACATGGGTAGCCAAGACTTGACAAAAAACAACTGCAAAGTCAAAAGATGTTGTGGATGGTCAAAGTAAATCAAACACTTCACCTCCATTGCCCACGTGGGGGCACGGTGGCGCTGTGTACTAAGGCATACTGCACGTCGATGGTGCACTTGTCTTCAACCAATGCTAACCCTGCTTGTGTGGAGTTTGTATGTTGGGGAGCTAACAGTTGCTTGGTTCTCTCCGGGAACTCCGGCTTCCTCCACCCGTAAAACTGTCATGGTCATGATTAGCCATTGTGCTGAAATATGTGACTTTAAACACCACAAAATAAATAAATAATAAGTAAATCAAAAATGTATAAAAAATCTCTAGGCCCTTAAGGGTTAATTGATCCACCATTAATTCCAATTGTCCCCATAGTGGCGATATGTGCTAAGGTATACTGCACATCAGTTGTGCACTTGCCTTAAACTGCTTCTAACTCGCTTATGAAGTGTTAGTAAGTTGGAGATTCTGAAGGTAGCTCACCACTTCTTGGTTGTTCTCATTGTACACACAAGCATCAATTATGGGGCTGATGCTGTCGCATCGTACTGTCCTATTGGGTGGGGGCGTATAATGGCTGTCCTCTGTGCGGAGAGTGATACACTCCATGCAGGCTAAAGACCCATTTGTAGTATTTGAGAAGAACGAGGCCACGAAGTTGCTGCTATGAAGTTCATCCCACACACCTGTGCCATTGGGCCAAGGAGAGGCTTTAATACAAATTGCATAACTTGCTCGCCAATCCTTGTAAAACAAATAAGCTTAAAAAAACTCCAACTTCTTTCTCCTGTAAAACTGTTTTAACATGATCTGGCTCTTGCTCTTGAAGGTGATGCTAAAACTCAGTAAATAAACATCACTGTAAAGGAATGAACAGCAGTAGTGTTATACGGGTACATATGGTTTATTCAAGGGTGACTAGATCATCCTTGTACCAAACAATTAACAGTTTGAGTGCAAAATTAATTTAAAATTTTAGTTTGAAACATGTCAATTTTCATTCACTTTAGGATAATTGTATGTAAAGATGTGCTTTGTTAACTTTTACCATTGGTAACTGTTTCAAAATATTTTTCATCAGATCTTATTGCTGCTATGAAGCAGCCATGACTAGATTTGATGAAAAATTCATCTAAATTGATCTCGAGAAATCATCGGTTACTAACGTCCATGCAATTTACCGGGGATGGGGGGAGATATGTTCAAATTATATCAAGTTCAGTGGCAAGAGATTTTGTGTCCAGGGCAGGAATAACCACCATCAGCATGCAAGGAGTTGAGGCAAACTTGAGAAATAAATTATGTTGTTGTTGTATTATATTGGAGAGTGCCCACAGATCACGAAATGTAACAAAACAAGACATTTTCAAACAAAATTTTTTCAATTGCTGAATAAATGTAAAAGCCAAAAGTTCAAAGCCACTTCATTGACTTCCAGCACTCTTCAATTGAGCCCAGATAATGGCTTCCAGCTCTCAACCAGTTATATATTATTTATTTATTGGTGTTTAAGGTCACATACATACTTATGCACAATGGCTAATTGTGACCGTGACAGTTTTATGGGTGGAGAGAACCATTGAGCATCCACGAGCAACTGTCAGCTCCTCAACATTCTAACTCTGTTCAAGCTCCGCTCAAGCAGGGTTACAGCAGTTGAAGACGTGCATCATCGATGTGCAGTGCGCCTTAGTACACGGCGTCAATGTGCCCCCAACGTAGGCAACCAGGATAAAGTGCCTTGCCCATGGTCACAACGCGGGTCGTCCCGGACGGGGATTGCCTCAGGACCTCTAGCATAGAAGTCCAACAGTCTACCACTTAGCCACCGCACTCCCTCTCAACCAGTTGCACTGTAAATGGGCACTTTCATATAACATTGTAAAGATGGAAAACTGAATGCTATTTTTTCTATTTTCATTTCAGGTATGTATAAAGTAAAAGTATGGCAGAATGTACAGATCTTTTAAATGCAGGTTGTAAGGTAGTTGTTTCAAATTGTCATTTGATTTTGTTGTTGTAAAGCTGACTAAAATGGAATTATATTTTGATTTTGCTTCTACTGATAATATTTTGAAACTTCCAACAGCGGTGTACATTAAATTTGAAGGAATGATCACCTGTTTCAAGATTATAAGTTATTGTGATGAATTTACAGTAACATGGACTGAGATTTGTGGCCCGGAGTTTATGTTCAATCTAGATATGGTGAATTGAGGTTAACATACATTCCAAGCTGCAAATATCACAGGCCATGTTGCCATCAGTTCATCACAATAACGTATATGTTCGAATAAGATCCACCCATAGCCTAAACCCAACATGGTGAAATGAACCAGGCAACTTTTAATGATAACAGGTTAAGTTAATAAACCTCTTGTATACCCACAACTTCAATGGGCAAATAATCAGTACATCCAACAAAGGTCAAGGTCACTGAATCTTATTTTAAATCATAAACTGTTTTGTAATTTAACCCTTTACTCAACGCAGACGATATCAAAATTTATTAATTTAAATATAGTTTTTTAATTTTTTTTCGAAAAATTTCAACAAAACCATATCATGTGACCCCCTCATTGGAACGAGCTCGTTCCAACGAGGATTCACATGATTTGGTTTTGTTGAAATTTTTTGAAAAAATTATATTTTTTCAGCTGCTGAATCTGCATATTACGCAGGTGGATGCGGGCGATTCGTTGGGTAAAGGGTTAAACAGCATTTCATTTGGAATATCGTCTGCTGAACATGTGAAAAATCTAGAAAAATGAAACTGTTTGCAAGTCACTCCATTTATGAAATAATTGTGATGCGGTCAACCTCATTTCAAATATTTTGTGTGGTAACGTTAAGTGGTAAAATATTCTACTGGAGCCATAAACATAGAAAAAAACTGTGAGAGCTCTCATCCAATCAGAGGGCGAGGATTTTAGTCCTGTTGGAACATTGGTTAAATGTTTGGTCTTAGAACCACTGGAGTGTGAGTACAGTGGAACCTACTTAATCGGACATCTCTTAACTGAATAACCCTGGTTAATTGAATATAATTTCCCAATACAAAACCATTTACCATACCTCCAGTATAAATTTGACCTGTTAATTGAATATAGGTTATAGAGTAAACTCCAGTTAATTGAATAAAAAATTGTATAACCTGTCAAGAAATTGCCCTGAATCTCCCAAATTTTCCTTTGTTTATAGACCTAGCTATTTGGTTGGCCTCAGTACATCCAATGCAGGCATTTGATCTAATATTATATCTTGTTTGACAGAGCTCATGGAGCTTTTTCATACAAGATATAATAAAATAGATGCTAAGTTTATTTCTAGAATACAGGAATGTGACACAACCCTTGTTAATTGAAGACTCCTGTAAATTGAATAATTTTCATTGGCAAAGTGGCTAATGAATTAACAGGGTTCCAGTGTAATGCCTCCCACCTGCGGCAACCGCGTTGTGTCCTTGGGCAAGACACTTCACCCCGATTGCCTACATGGGGGGCACGATGACGCTGTGTACTGAGGCATACTGCACGTCGATGGTACGCATGTCTTCAACCAATCTAACCCTGCCTGTGCTGTGGTGCAGAGTTCAGAGTTATGATGTTGGAGAGCTGACAGCTGCTCGTCGTTGCTCGGTGGTTCTCTCCGGGTACTCCGGCTTCCTCCACCCGTAAAACTGTCACGGTCAGGATTAGCCATTGTGCATAAGTATGTGACCTTAAACACCAATAAATAAATATATAAATAGTGTAATGCCATTCTGGAGTGAGGTTCAGAAGGGAAATTGCCCCCATAGCTTATTTGTCATTTCACTATGCCATGGGAACCTTGTACCATAGGCCTCTCAATATTTTCTTTATCAGCACCATTTATCTTTTGGCATTTAAAGATCTTGATACACATATTTATTATATGACTACCACTAATATCTCCTCAAGAATGCCCGTCAAATCTGGCTTGCCAGAAGAAGAGAAGTCTCAGCTTTTCCAACTCTGTATCATTTCTGTCTGTCTCTCAGAGCCTATTGTAATGTCATTGACTGTTGAGGAGCTGACAGTTGCTTGTCGATGCTCGGTGGTTCTCTCCGGGTACTGCAGCTTCCTCCACCCGTAAAACATACATGGTCAAGATTAGCCATTGAACATAAGTATGTGACCTTAAACACCAATAAATAAATAAATATTACTTGTGCCTGTCGTAATGACCATGGATGTCTGTTAATCGGACCACATTTTCTTCTGCACAGGTTCTTTTCTGATAATTAACAAACTGCATTTGCATGTTTGGGTTCATGCCTAGAGGACAACATCCCATTATGGCCACTGTTAGCTGCTCGTAATGACAATCATGGCAGCCATCTTTGATTTCATCTGAATGAACTACTGGCTGCATTCATGCTGCAGTTTCTTGAAATTTTGTAGGGTGACTTCGTATGATGAATAGATGAGATATTTTGGTAATGGTTGGCCACCCATAATGGGAGCCAGTCGCAGCCATCTTGGATTTCTACAGAACACTGTTCACTGTAGCATGGGCTACAGCCTCCAGTACATTTCTGATGAATCACCAAATTTTGTATGCATGTTCAGGTTCATACCTGCTTGAGAACCAAGCCTGAAAATAAGCAGACTGTCATCTGCAAAATGAGGTCTCCAGAGGGTGAATTTGGTGATGCTACCCTGCACAGCAGGGTAGCATCACTACATTTACCCTCTGTGAATCTCAACCTGAATCAAGGTCTCAGGCCTAAACAGACAGAGGTACCCAGGGGATAAACTAGCCCACTGTATGGGATAGCATCAGATAATTCACCCTCTGGGAGTCTCATTTTGCCAATGGCAGATTGCTTATTTTCAGGCTTGTTGAGAACATCCTCTTCTTGTCACGGTCGGCTGCTCCCAATGACCATCACAGCAGCCATATTGGATTTCTTCATAACAAGCTACAGGCTGTATTCATGCATCAGTTTTCTTGAAAGTTTGCAGACTGACTTAGTATAAGGAGAAGATGAGAACGTCCTATTTTGGTAATGGTTGGCCACCCATAAATTTTGGATTTCTTTAGAATACTGCTCACAATTTGGACAGCACAGTTCTTTTCGATGAATCACCAATGATGATCAGGTTCTTTCCTGGTGGAGAACATCCTATTATGCTCATGGTCGGCTGCTTGGAGTGACTGTCACAGAAGCTATCATAGATTTCTTCAGAATGGGTTACAGACTGCATTCACGTATCGATTTTCTTGATATATACACTACAACTTAGTATGATGAGAACATTGTACAGTCCTTTGTTTGAGACAGGTGCTATTGCACTCTCACCCACAAGTGCCCCTGCTTGCAAAAGGACGAGCTCTAAAAATCACACTTGAAACAAAACAGTCAAGCTGAGCTTCAAAACATTGGCAACTGAGCACATCATGTGGGAACCAGTCGTCGTTATCTGATTAAAATTGTTTTTTTAATTTGCCAGATCAATATAACATAAATTATATAACCTTCGATAATTTGTCTTCGTCTTCCAAAAATAGACTGCATACTTTGCTGGTTCTACTGTATTAGTGAAAACATTATAAGTGTTTCTTTTACTCAATGCTCATGATAAGAAGTTGTGTACTGATTGGTAAATTTTACAAAGCCGGCAGTAAGGTGTGATTTTATTGGTCAATCAATAGCAAAATCATTTGCTGCAACCAATCAATTGTAGTGTGCCAAATAATTTTACAATCTTCTCTTGTGTGTAAAGTTAATAAAATAACTCCTGAAATCTGGGTCAGAAATGCGTCCAAGCGTTTTTGTTTGTTTTCTTGCATTTATTAGCATTTACTTCAAATTAAAATGCCAGTTGTCACACTTTCTACCTTGCTAAAATGGTCATTTAAAGACCTCATTGGGTTTGAAACAGACACCAAAGATGGAAAAACATTGGTTACCAGATTTTAGTGCAAGATATGTGCTGCACATTTTTATAATGCACAAAATCAGCTGAGAGGGAGGGCTCTTTCTGAGTTCGACCAGTTTACCATGGGAACTCATTTAAGTTTAGTTTTGTTCATTTCTTAGTTGAAAGAGTTGTATTTCATCCATCCTTCCACACACTTCAAAATCTTGTTTATAGTATTCCTATAGATGCAAAACCTAGCTGATGATTTCTGTAATTTTGCAAGTGCGATCTGCACTTGCAGTTTCATTTGCGAGTGCAGTTTGTTGCTTCCGTAAAATTGACTCACACAAAGGACTGGGTTGGAAATGGTTTGCTGACGATATTTGCCACCATTAACAGCCATCTTTGATTTCTTCAGAACACTGTCCACAAGTCATTCAACATGGACTACAACCCACAGTTCATTTCCAAATCATCACCAAATTTTGTATGCATGTTCAGGTTAAATACCTGGATGAGAGCATCCTATTGTGGTCATGGTTGTCTGCTTGCAATGACTGTCACACCAGCCGTCATGGATTTCTTTAGGATGGGCTACAGGCAGCATTCATGCATCAGCTTCTTTTAAATTTTTCAGGATGACTTTGTATCATGAGTAGATGAGAACATCCTATTTTTGTTCTAGTTGGCTGCCCTCATTGGCTGTCCCAGCAGCCATCTTGAATTTTTTCAGCAAAGGCTACAGCTCACAGCCTGCTTTGATTCCTTCAGAGCACTGTCCACAATTCATTCAGCACAGGCCACAGACCAAAGTTCTTTTTCAGTTATCACAAAATTTCGTGTGTATGTTCAGGTTCAAACCTAGAGATGAGAACATACTATTATGGGGATGGTCAGCTGCCTCCAATACATACCAGAGTTATGTCCTTGTTACACTTTTCAGAATTTTGGCGTTATAACTCAAGCATCTGTTGTTGGATTTTGAAGACTTTTGGTATGGTGAAAGACCAGTTTGATTGTTGCAGGTTTCATCCATGCATACTTACTAGAGTAATGCCCCTTGTTAGACTAAGAAAAAACTGTCACTATGAACTTCTTGCATTGTTGTTTTTTTTGTCCATAGGAATAATTTTTAGTCGAGTTGTGACGAAGTCAAACTTGACTTATAGTTTGATGAATGGTGGGAATGTGGGCAGGCATAAACAGTTGGTTTTTGAATGATAACTTGATAATGGTTCAACCCATGTTCATGAAACTTCATAGGTAGGTTGGTATCGGTGAGGGGAAGAACCCTATTAATTTTGGACCTGCTTGGTCAAAGGTCAAGATCACAGTGACCTTGAACATAGTAAATTGTAAACAGTTGGTTTCCAGATGATAACTTGACTACGGTTCAACCCACATTCATGAAACTTCATATGTAGGTTGGCCTTCGTGAGAGGAAGAACCCTATGTATTTTGGCCTCACAAGGTGAAAGGTCAAGGTCACAGTGACCCTGAACATAGTAAATCAAAACAATTGGTTTCCGGATGATAACTTGATAATGGTTCAACCCATGTTCATGAAACTTCATAGTTAGGTTGGCATCAGTGAGAGGAAGAACCCTATGTATTTTGGACTTGCTAGGTGAAAAGTCAAGGTCACAGTGACCTTCAACATAGTAAATCGTAAACAATTGGTTTCCGGATGATAACTTTATAATTGTTTGACCCACATTCATGAAACTTCATAGGTAGGTTGGCCTAGGTGAGTGGAAGACACTTATTTATTTTGGACTCACCAGGTCAAAGGCCAAGGTCACAGTGATCTTGAACATAATAAATCGTAAACAATTGGTTTCCAGATGATAATTTGACAATGGTTCCACCTAAGTTCATGAAACTTCATAGGTAGGTTGGCATTGGTACAAGAAAGAGCCCTATTTATTTTGGAATCACTAGGTCAAAGGTCAAGGTCACAGTTACCCTTCACACACAGTAAATTATAAACAATTGGTTTCTGGACGATAAGTTGATAATGATTAAACCCACTTTGTGCTGTCACAACTCGACATTGGATCGGTGATCCTATCAGCATTTTTGTTGAATGGCAGCAGAAAATTGAATAATTTTTATATTGGCCCACGTTCAGTGGATATGCAAGTGGAGTTTAACTGAGCTGATGCATGTATGTTCATTTGTATATTCAGTATAGCAGGCATTTATGCCATCTTGAGGAATGCCAACACTCTAGTGGGGACCATATGTTATAGTAGGTATTGCAGGAGGAAGTATATGCATCACTTTGTGGTTCTCTTATTTTCCTGTTTTCATCCATTGGAAATCTCTCTTAACAGACTGAGAGCTTTCCAGTAAATGATGAGGCAGGTTTATTGTCTCATTGGCATTTACAATTAACATACATGAGCTTTTTTAATAAACTTAACATGCAACATGCAACAGAATTCACCTTTGGGATCTAGTAATAGAAGTAAGTGAAAAGCTGAATTTGAAATACATAAGCTATTCTTTGCTGGATCTTTAAAAAGTATTTCTGGGCTTCATTTATTTATTGATTGATGTTTTTAAGGTCACATATTTATGCACATATTTATGCACAATGGCTAATCATGACCGTGACAGTTTTACGGGTGGAGGAAGCCGGAGTACCCGGAGAGAACCACCGAGCAACGACGAGCAGCTGCCAGCTCCCCAACATCGTAACTCCGCACTGCAGCACAGGCAGGGTTAGATTGGTTGAAGACATGTGTATCATCGACGTGCAGTATGCCTTAGTACACGGCATCATCGTCCCCCCACATGGGCAATGGGGGTGAAGTGTCTTGCCCAAGGACACAACACGGTTGCCGCTGGTGGGATTCGAACTCGGCTTGCAGCCTGCACTTCTACCAACTAA
The DNA here is from genome assembly GCA_031216915.1 of Pictodentalium vernedei. Lineage (NCBI taxonomy): Eukaryota > Metazoa > Mollusca > Scaphopoda > Dentaliida > Dentaliidae > Pictodentalium > Pictodentalium vernedei. The sequence goes on along the minus strand of CM062288.1, from coordinate 31,861,729 downwards.
GCCACTGCACCCCCCCCCACCCCCACCCCCCCCCCCCCCCCCCCCCCCCCCCCCATTTCTGGGCTTCAGTGAATTAATCAAAACCAACATTCTGAAAAGTCTACTGCCCTGAAGAGGTTTGCTGCTTCATACCCTAAGAGAGATATATGCAACATTTGTAGTACCCAGGCAGTGGATCGTAATTATAATCTGATGGCTCTTCAATTTGTATATTATAACTTATGGGGCTTTCAGGTGGCTGATATGGTGTGATGTAAGTAGAGCTGTAGGTTTTTAAATTTCTTGTTCGGTTTTGGTTTGGGTTTTTCAGGTGGAGTAAAACCTCGGTTCGGTTCGGTTTTCGGTTTGTTCATGAGGCCAAATAAAATTCAGTAAAACTCATTCTTATGTCCGGAGTCATAACTGAATGGCAGTGAAATTGAGTGAAACTCAATGAATTCCCGAAATAAGCTATAATACATGAAGAAACAGGAAGGCCAATATAATAATTACCTAAATATACAGAACTTTTATTGTGCTTGGCCATTTTTCGAGGTCTGACACCTACACGCAACTTGAGGAAAGCTGCAAACACAACTAAACTGAAATGTCGGAAATTCACAGAATGTAGCCTTCCTAGAGAAGTGAGAGTACCCAGACACTGCCATTGGCAGTGTCTGAGTACTCTCACTACTCTGGGATAGCTACATTCTGTGAATTTCTGCAGCAAGAGAATATTTAATAAAAAACGAAAAACCTTAGATTACGGGATGTCGACGGTTTCGGTTTTTAAATAAAATCTAAAAACCCTGGTTCGGTTTCGGTTAACCTACAGCTCTAGATGTAAGGCGAAGTGAGATCAATATTAGGCGACACCGAAGGCCGAGCCTAATATTGATCTCGCTGAGCCTTACATCACGCCATATCTGCCCCCTGAAAGCCCCATAACGTATTTATTATGCCAGTCCTTTGAAAGAGACACAATCACAAGTGTAATTTATGTTCGATATCAATCAACCTTCAAGTTCAATCATTCAAATCAAAACAAAACAGACGATAAAATTTACAGTCCAGGGGAGTAACTCGAAAATATTTGCATGAACTGAGAAGGGAAGATTATTCGGGTAAGGATTCTCACTTGAGTTCGTCTCAGACAGTGCCAGTTGTCTTCTATACATGTCGTTTTAGTGGTTTATTTATTGTATTTATTTACATTTGTTTATTAAAATTTCTCAAAGACTGGAAGAAACGTATTATAGTTGTAAGTTGCTCAACAGACACACGCGAAATTGTTTGTTGTTCGTTGAACACGCAAAATTAGGAAAAACATCGAAGTGAGCATTGGATGTCAAAAACAAAATGTCGGATCTGACCGTATATAAGCTCTATATATGGTCAGCTCGATGATATGCAGTCTCATATACAGTCACTAGATAATGAAGCTGATTGGTCAGTAACAATTACTGGCATAATAAAGTACAGTTGCTGTGGACTAGTCGTAATTCATGCGTGGATAGTGATATCCATGCATGCTTTTACCAGGTAATAAAAATCATCAGCAAAATTTTAATGAATGAAGCACTGGGTTATTATTCCTATAATTTGTGTTTGGAATCTAATATTATTGCATTCGTGGAAATATTGCCCACCCATAGAAAGTGACCAGTCCATGGTAGCCGTACTGTAATGCACCTCTTAGAAACTATAAATATTGCTTGTCTCTACTCTACTTTTCAACAATGACTCATCTGGTTAGGCAAGACAATGAAAAATGGAATATTCCAGACTGGAATAAAAGTAGTTGCGGAAACAGAACCTCCTTTTATTCGTTCTATCATCAGGTGTCCTGTACTGGAGACCTGGTGATAGAAGAAGAGGAGTTCAATGGGAGACACTTGCCAGATTTTGAAAACATCTTGATTCAAAAATTTATGAATCCGCACAACTTGAATCAAATCAAATTGAATTGAATCATCAGGATGGTTTCAAATTAAATTTCAATGCTTTGCAGGACCATAAGCAATTCTACAGTAAGGGTACACAACTCTGTTGGGTCTGGAACAGGTTCCAAGTATGGGATGACAGGCAAAAAACTGACCAGAAAAAAATGTGATTTGCAGTCTTTAAAATGAAATAAGTTGTAATGCATACAATAGACTTTGAACTCAGATTTTCAAAATTATTTGCATATTTGTTTTCAAAAATGACTTTAATACATTTCTGTTAAAAATCAATAGAGTTCCTGATATTGACATAAAGAAGTGAGTTATGTTTGGCACAGTAATGTTACAAGAGAAGTAAAACAACAAAAATGGACCAGTAACCTACAAAATCTGTCTTGAACTGAAGTATTCAGACATTTGGTGCCAATATTCAAGTGGCAAAACATTTCAATATCTGGTTTGGATTTGTGAATTGTTTTCAGAAGAATATGCTAACTTACAAATTTTTCTCTTAACCCTTTACCTAACATGAAAAGCAGACGACACTTGCAAAAAAAATTCTTGAATAACTAATGTTTTTCATTTTTTGTCTCAAAAACATAGGTTATGACCCCTCGTTGGAACGAGCTCGACGAGCTCGTTCCAACGAGGGGTCATAACCTATGTTTTTGAGACAAAAAATGAAAATATTTTGAAAATTTATTGGCGATTTTTGAGAATAGCGCTGGCCGGTTTTGGCCGTTACGTTGGGTAAAGGGTTAACCCACAAAAAGAGACAGTATTTTGAATACACATGAGTTTTGGTTTGAAATTTTTCTGTTGATGGTCCTACATTGTGTGAGGGGGACAGGTTATTTTTTGAGCTCAATGGTGATTTCAGCATTACAATAATATTGATGGCTTCATAAGTACTGCTGTGAAGACCACTTAATTTATGATATACCCCCACTCTCGAAGAGAATAGGGGGTATACTGGATTAAATGCTTCTGTCCATCCATCCTTCCATCCGCAGCGATATCTTACCAGTGAGTCAATGGATTTCAATGAAATTTATTATAAAGGATCCTTATGACAAGCCATTCCATACACTTTATAAAAAAGTTGCCCACATTTTTAGCTTAACTTGACAAAGTCAAGATAAGCTATTGCCATCATGCGTGCGGAAGTCTGTTAGTCTGTGAGTCTGGGAGTCCGTTCACATTTTCCTTTAGCACAGGATACACCTTGTTGTCTGAGCGTCAAGAAATTCCATATGCAGGTTTGGTTTCATGTCTAGATGAGAATGTCCCCTTTTGGTCGCGATCGGTCAACTGTGATGGCTGCCTGAGCTCAAAACCCGAAAACCTTTAGCACAGTCTACAGATTGTATTTATGAAGGAGTTTTTCATTGTAACTTGGTAGGATGCCTCTGTGTAATATCTAGATGAGAACGTCCCCTTTTGGTCATGATTTGTCAATCGTGACGGCTGCCCAAGCCCGAAACCCAAAACGATTAGCACAGTCTGCAAGTCATATTGAATATGGAAGGATTTCATTGTAACTTGGTAGGATGACTCTGTATAATGTCTGGATGAGAACTTCCCCATTTGGTCACGATCTGTCAACCGTGATGACTGCCTGAGCCCAAAATCCAAAAACCTTTAGCACAGTCTACAGATTGTATTTATGGAGGGATTTCATTGTGTCTTGGTAGGTTGACTTCATATAATATCTAGATGAGAACGTCCCCTTTTGGTCGCGATTGGCCAACTGTGACGGCTACAGGGGCCCAAAGCCCAAAAACCTTTAGCACAATCCACAGGTCATATTTATGAAGGGATTTCATTGTAACTTGGTAGGATGACTCCAGATAATGTCTAGATGAGAACATTCCCTTTTGGTCACAATCATTCAGCCGTGACAGCTGCCTGAGCCCAAAAGCCAAAAACCTTTAGCACAGTCTATAGGTCATATTTATGGAGGGATTTCAAATTAACTTGGTACTTTGACTCTATATAATGTCTAGATGTTAATGTGCCTTTTTGGTCGTGATTGGTCATCTGTGATGGCTACAGGGGCCTGAAGCCCGAAAACCTTTAGCACAGTCTACAGGTCACATTTATGTAGGGCTTTCATTGTAACTTGGTCGGATGACTCCAGATAATGCCCAGATGAGAACTTCACCTTTTGGTTGTGATCATTCAACCACGACAGCTGCCCGAGCCCAAAACCCCAAAAACTTTAGCACAGATTACAGGTCATATTTATGAAGGGATTTCATTGTAATTTGGTAGGATGACTCAGAATAATGTCTAGATGAGGACATCCCCTTTTGGTTGTGATCGGTCAACCGTGATGGCTACACAGGCTCGAAGCCCAAATACCTTTAGCACTGTCTACAGACCGTATTTTTGGACTTCTATGTTAGAGGTCCTGAGTTTGATCCCTGTCCAGGACGAACCATGTTGTGTCCTTGGGCAAGTCACTTTATCCTGGTTGCCTACATGGGGGCATGATGAGGCCGTGCACTAAGGTGTACTGCACGTCAATGGTGCACATGTCATGAACCGCTGTAACCCTGCTTGTGCAGAGCTTGAACAGAGTTAGAATGTTGAGGAGCTGACAGTTGCTCCTCGATGCTCGGTGGTTCTCTCTTGGTATTCTGTCTTCCTCCACCCGTAAAACTGTCACGGTCTTGATTAGCCATTGTGCATAAGTATGTGACCTTAAACACCAATAAATAAAGTAATAAATACAGGCCGTATTTATGAAGGGATTTATTGGAACTTGATAGGATGACTCATTTTGGAATAATTTCACTGTAACTTGGTAACTTTCGTTGACATACATGACATACATGAGGGCCACATACATTAACTGTGAGGTCCATATTAACCCACCCCTCTATTCTTTAGTACAGTCTACACCTCATATTGTTTTTATTGAAAACATAGCATATAGGGAACAGAAATTAACATATTCCCAATTATCACAATTCTTGTCTTATTTCCTAATCCTTTCATAAACATTGAACATTATCCTTTTCATCAAACACAACACACAGACATGTTAAGCTACTGTGTCATTGACACTTTCATTTTTTCAGTCATTTGCAGCCTGCTCCGAATCTGAATCAGCAGTACTTGAATCCATGCATTCATTTTTACTTTCAACTTCATTGTCAATATCAGTTGCCCCAACTAAATAGCCGTCCCCCACTTCATTTTCCGATTCACTATCTAAAGGCGATAAATCATCATCAGATTCCAGACACATTGCAAAACTTAATCTTCAAACAATCTCTTTTTCGTAGACGCAGACATTTTAGCACAAAAGTCTGCAAGAAATAGCAGGTGTCTCAGAAACAAAACAAAACCGGCAATAAATTATAAATAAAATAGCTTGTTCGGGAATTCCCACATGATGTAGTTTGGTGCTAAATTTATAAGACGAAAATAGCGACAGAAGAATGACAACTCTGTGTGGAGAATGAGCAGACCTGTGCGCAATTGGTTTATGAACATAACAGGTTCACTATAGATTCCCTCATGACGTAGCTGGATGCTATAATTATAAGATGGATGTGTCCATCTTACGCATTAGTATAAAGGTTACATGGGACAGATATATCCGTCATATCCTCAGCATTGGATTAAAATAATCTTGAAATATTTTGAGATATCACTGACAATCATTAAGGTTCCCTTGTTTTTGGCCTATTTATCCTCATTACATCCAGTACCGGTATTTAATCTATTATATCTTGTTTGACAGATCTCCATGAGCTCTGTCAAACAAGGTATAATCGAATAAATTTTCAGTTTATCTCTAGAATACAGTAAAGTGGTCAAATCTCTGTTGATTGAATACTCCTGTGAACTGAATAATTTTTCTTGGCAAAGTGGTTATTCATTTAACAGGGTTCCACTGTAGTACGAAGCTAATCATAGCAGTTCTGGCCACCTAACAAGCCCTCAATGACAGAAAGTTACCAGATTTTATTATACCAGTAATGTAGATCTTGTCTTCCTCAAAATACAAGCACTTCTATACTTTCTACAGTATCAGCACAAGTTGTGTGACAACTGCAACTGCTCTTCATGTGGGGGCCCAGACAGGGCCTAAATTCAATTCAGTTCGACTAGATTCGAAATGGGAATCCTGCTATACCTTACCATGGGATTTCTAGCAGTTTGTGAGGATCTTGACGAGAATCAAATCCTGGATTCCCACTGAAGTTTAAGCCCTACTGGGAAGTGAAACAATTCTTATTTACTGTGGTAAACAGTTCCTGTTTTACTAGTGTTATTTTCCTTGGCAGTGTTTCATACTGCCTGGAGTGAAGGTCATCTAAAGTGAGCCGCACACAAAATTAGCTTCCCTTGATTTCATACCTGTGTTGCAGCCATATATGCTGAATGTGACCTTGAGCACCAATAAATAAATATATCCAAAATTTCTATTTTCAGAATTGTTTGGACAATTTGAGCCCAATTTAATATGCAGTGTTATTTGTTTGCAAGTACTGCCAATAATGTTTTGAGCTCACTGAACTGAAAGTCAACATGTGCTATTGCCATCACTTGGCATCTGTAGTATGTTAGCTTTACATATTAATCTTCTTCAGAACCACTGGATAAAACCTGGCACAAATTATCTTGCGTGATACCCTTCCAGATTTGTTTGCTAGAAGTTGCTAAGCATGATGGGCAAGGGCAGTGCCTGAGAAGTTCGAAATTCTTTAAAAAATTCTGCCAGTTACATTGCTTTAAACTTTGGTATGCAACTTCCTTATATGCTCAAGATTCAAGTTTCTCGGGCAATATTTTCTGCTCGAGCTTTGATTTTTTGAAAGTGGTTGACCGATTTGAACCAGAGTTGGTGTGCAGTGCTATCAGGGGACATGAGTAGTTAATTTATGCCAACAAAAAATGGTCTGGTCCCAATGGGGACTGCTAAATTTCCAAAATTTCAAGGAACAGGGAACTGTTATTTGGAAAATTCTTTGAAAGTCTTCCTCAGTAGAGCTGTAGGTTAACTGAAACCGAACCGAGGTTTTTAGTTTTTTTAAAAAACCGAAACCGTCGACATCCCGTAATCTAAGGTTTTTCGTTTTTTATTAAATACTCTCTTGCTGCAGAAATTCACAGAATGTAGCCATTCCAGAGTAGTGGGAGTACCCAGACACTGCCAATGGCAGTGTCTGGTTACTGCCACTACTCTGGGAAGGCTACATTCTGTGGATTTCCGACATTTCAGCTTAGTTGTGTTTGCAGCTTTCCTCAAGTTGCGTATAGGTGTCAAACCTCGAAAAATGGCCAAGCACAATAAAAGTTCTGTGTATTTAGGTAATTATTATATTGGCCTTCCTGATTCTTCATGTACATGTAGTATAGCTTATTTCGGGCATTCATTGAGTTTCATTCAATTTCACTACCATTCAGTTATGACTCCGGACATTAGAATGAATTTTACTGAATTTTACTTGGCCTGATGAACAAACCGAACCGAACCGAGGTTTTACTCCACCTGAAAAACCAAAACCGAAACCGAACACAAAATTTAAAAACCTGCATCTCTATTCCTCAGATCCACCTGCCACAAGTTCTTGATATTTGGTATACAGCATCCATAAGAGCACAGGTTCAAGTTTGTATTTGAGCTTCCTATGGGAGTCTGTTTTTTACCTTAGTGTGATATAAGGAATATACTTTAGGCCTAAAAAAAATAAAATATCTGTTTCTCAGGCCCTCCCGCATGGTCCTTTTGGCTGCCGCATGCTCTCTTTTTATAACCAATTTAAACTTAAAAAAATAAAAATTAAATGGTTTATGTCTGATATTTTACCCAAGTTAAAAAAATTGATAAATTTGTCCCTTGAGTGCAAGAAGGCTTTGCAATGCTTTAGCATTGCAAAGCCTTCTTCCACTCAAGTGACGAAGTACATCACCACCCATTCTCTTCTGTATATTATGAGGCCTAAAACTTGAACCAAGAACATGATGGCAAAGAAGAAATTACTGAAATAAAAAATAAAATAAAAAACCGCTCGCCCGCATGCAATTTCACAAATAATGGCCTGAGAAACAGAAGATCTACTTTGTGTGGCCTTAAAAATCTTCTTCTTCAGATACACCCATCAGAAATCAAGTCCCTAGGTTCATTCACTGGGGGTTTCTTATGGGAGCCTGAATTTCAACTTACTACAATATGAGGAAAATTCTTGAAAAATCTTCTTCAGATCACACAGTGAGAATCTTCTGATATTTGGTGTACAGCATCCTTTGGAGGTCATATTTAGCTTTGTTCAGATGAAGTCCTTGGGTTAATTTTTGTCTTTCCATGGAGCCCAAATTTAGGTTTGTGCAATATGAGAATATTCTTTAACTGGTAGAGTGCTGGAAGCCCATATTTGGGCTTTATTCTGAAGTCCAGTGTTGCAATTTAAAGGCTTCATATTCTGTAGATGTGCTTCATATTATCTTTAAAGTGATTTTATTTTATCTGTTAGGATTTGCCTTGTCACTCTCCCATGAATTGTAACAAGTCAAAGATGCACAAAGAAATTTCCAGGACCAAAAATAACTTAGCACTTTACCAGTTAAAGGTCCTCTTCTTCTACAGTTTTACCCAGCAGAATCTCTTGATATTTGTTAAGAAAACAAATTTTCTTTAACCCTTTACCCAACGTAACAGCCAAACCTGGCCAGCAGCACTATTCTAAAAAATGGGCAATTAATTTTCATTATTTTTTCATTGTTTGTCTCCAAAACATAGGTTATAACCCCTCATTGGAACAACCTTGCCGAGCTCGTTCCAATGAGGGGTCATAACCTATGTTTTTTATACAAAAAATGAAAAAAATTAGTTATTCAAGAATTTTTTTTTTGCAAGTGTCATCTGCTTTTCATGTTAGGTAAAGGGTTAAAACAAATGTTCTGTGTAATGATTCCATTAGTTTTTGAGTATCTCGGAACACACAACCAGATAGTCCTAATTCGTCCAAAAAACTCTGTCTCAATTAATCATGTCTTTGTTGATTGTCATTGCACTCCATTTCTTCACACATCTGACGGTTTCCAGGAGTATTGAATATTTCAACCAATTTAAAGCCCAAATTCTCACCAACCGCAGAGGTGTCTGCTTATTTGAACCGAAAATTGTATGCAGTGGTAATTGGGGACATATACTTGTTTATGCATAAAATTTCCCCCTCCACCCCTGTGGTCACCCCATATGTTGACCCCATCGAACACTGTTGGTAATTTATCAATTTTATCAACTTGAGTAAAATATCAGACATAAACCATTTTATTTTTATTTTTGTAAGTTTGCATTGGTTATAAAAAGAGAGCATGCGGCAGCCAAAGGACCATGCAGGAGGGCATGAGAAACAGATTTTTAACTTTTTAGGCCTAATGATTTTCTCATGAACATCCATCTGCATTAATATAAATAATATGCAGTACTTCAGTGGTCTAGATTTAAGTTTGGTCAAAGAAAATTTCTCTGGCATAATTTGGCCTTGTTCCTTGCGGGTTAAAATCTAATAAATTGGCTGCATTCGCACACATAATTTACAAATTTAACAAAACAAAACAATATCATGTGCCGCCTTGTTGGAATTAGCACGCCGAGCTATTCGATTGAGGGGTCATATGACATGGTTTTGTTGAATTTTTTTTTTTTAAATTCGAAAAATAATATATAAAATAATAAATTTTGAAATTGTGTGCTTTGGATAAAGGGTTAACCCTTTACCCAACGCAGACAATATTGAAATTTATTATTTTAAATATCATTTTTTCAAAAAATTTCAACAAAACCATATCATGTGACCCCTCGTTGGAACGAGCTCGATGAGCTTGTTCCAAGGAGGGGTCACATGATATGGTTTTGTAGAAATTTTTTGGAAAATAATATTATTTCAACTGCTGAATTAGCATATTACGCGGGCGGATACGGGCGATTCGTTGGGTAAAGGGTTAAGACAAACATGTTCTTTGGTATGTGAGGTCGAAGAAATTAGGTGACTGTGTTACTTCCAACATGTGCTTTTGTTTTGATTTTTTTCAAATTCTGTAATATATATAGGACATATTGCTAGAAGTGAATGTAAGGAATTTTAATGCACTCTCAGAAATAATGAACAATGGTAGAAAAAAACAGGAAGTATTGGTTGTTGATCTCTTCTCCTGTCAAGTGCAGTCTACCATCATCATTAGTTTTGTGAATAACACTTCATGCCACTTATAACAACTTTAAGGAAAGCAAGTAGTGATTTTACCTCACACTTTTCTTGGCTTCCAGATTACAGTCTGAAGAAATGAATATTCTTTCTTTTTATCTTGCCCGATAATACAAGCTACATGTACTTATATTGATTCTGGGAAAGATTAACCCTTAAAACCCGTAAGACCGATTTTTCAGTCCAAGGCATAATTTTTTCTCCCCCCACTGCATGTGTAACATACGTCTGTCCAGGGTGAGATAGCAGGGAGAGACAGATGTATCCCACCCCACTCTCGTGACGTTATACATTTATAACGTTATTATGACACTATGTATACTTTTAGGCTACCAACTAATTCATATTGACGTCATCAAAATGCCGTGTGTTCAAAGTTTGATGCTCTAAAACTCTTTAAACCCCAAGACGCCACTGTTCCTAATTGATTTCGTGGTATATACCTTTGGTATATACATAATTTTTGCATTCTCTTTCTGATGGTGTCATTAGTTTTTGAAAACAACGAATACCAAATGAGTTGATTATATCAGCATGTGACCGCCGATTACCTCTGGCTAACGTAACCGCTGTATGGTGGGGGGAGAAAAATAATCCCTGATGCGTACGGGTGTGGGATGGGAAAATCTCACCCTCGGGACAAGATATTTGGTCCAGACACTCGGCAGGCCTCGTGTCTGGCCCAAATATCTTGCCCTCGGTGAGAATATCCCATCCCACACCCGTACCCATCAGGGATTATAATAGTCTCAATTTTGTCTTATTATAAGAGGTCTATACACGGGGAATTGATGATAAAATAATAACAGCAGTCTGCAGCCAGGCGGCTGCAGACTGCAGTTATTTTTTTATCCTCCCTGTATATAGATATTGGACTGATCCATCTCAGTGTAAGTGAACACAAAGAAGATACCATTCCGGGAAACAAGGGTTCAAAGGGTTAATCCTTTATCCAATGCACACGATATCAAAATTTAGTATTTTAAGTATTGTTTTTTTTCTTCAAATTTTCCAAAAATTTCAACAAAACCATATTATGTGACCCCTCATTGGAACGAGCTCAATAAGCTTGATCCAATGAATGTCACATGGTATGGTTTTGTTGAAATGTTTTGAAAAAATGCTTTTCCAACGGCTTAATTATAATTATGTGGACATGTGCGGCCAATTCTTTAGGTAAAGGGTTATACATTAGAACAATGCTTACTTTCTCTCAACTGAAACAGTCCCCATGTGAACCCCCAGGAAGTGAAGCAGTATTTGTTTACTGTGGTTAACTAGCTCTTGTTTTACTCATAAAATAGGACCCAGTCACCAATCCTTAACGTGGAAGTCCTGTAAAATGTGCTACGTTGGTATAAATGATTAACTAAACTTGACTTTATCTCCTTGTTGCAGTGCTGAAATATGTGACCTTAAACACCTGTAAATAAATAAATAATGCAACAGTGGCATAGGCGTTTCCAGGGGGGGGTGGAAACAAAGCCCCTTTTACATTTTTTTCACAAGAATGGAGAAAGTTATTACTGTTTGCATTGGATCACTGTTTAGCATCAATCGTCACGTTTTGTTTTTTTGTACAAAATAATAGCACATTACATTAATTTTTAGGCTGATTCACTATTCTGTAAGGCGGGTACCAAGTACATATCAGTTTGGTCTAATGTTAAAACAAAGAATAAAATTAATTTAGACAGGTTGAAGTTCCTCGCGTGCCATACAGTCTCTCCAAAATAATTATTAATTAACCCTTTACCCAACGTAACGGCCAAAACCGGCCAGCGCTATTCTCAAAAATCGCCAATTAATTTTCAAAATATTTTCATTTTTTGTCTCAAAAACATAGGTTATGACCCCTCGTTGGAACGAGCTCGTCGAGCTCGTTCCAACGAGGGGTCATAACCTATGTTTTTGAGACAAAAAATGAAAAAAATTAGTTATTCAAGAATTTTTTTTGCAAGTGTCGTCTGCTTTTCATGTTAGGTAAAGGGTTAATAGTCACCTCATTGTGCATCAGCATCTGAAAATCACACCTGAAGCCAAACAGATCTTTAATTAACAGTGGCCTTAGCATCTGTCATACTATTCGGAATCAGCTGTGGGATGATTGCAAAAAATCATTGACTTATTCTTTCTTTATGGGTAGTATATAGAGGATATCTAATGTTTTTGAATGGATACCGAAAATTATCTCATGAGTGACCGAAACAAATGGTTGTTTTTTGCGAGTGCTTGGGCGAGCGAAAATAGCCATATGTCTCGGTCTCAAGTGAGATAATTTTCAATATCCACTCAAAAACACTAGATTTTCTTTTTACTATATGATTTCTTTTAGAATCTGATCATTCCTATCGATAATTCCACTCGTTTCAGCTTTTGAATTGATGCATGAAAGTAAACAGCTGATATGCATTGATATTCGGAAGTGATTTGATCGATATTCAGAACAGGTAGCATCTTGCAATCTGATTCAGTTGGCGGGTTTCTTGCATCAATTCAAGGTGCTTACATGTTGAGTTATTGCTGGAAATGATTGGTATCCACTCAAAAACACTAGATTTTCTTTTCATTATACATTTTTACAACAATTTGATCATTTCCAGTGATAGGTGGAATAGTATTCACCTTGAAGTGAAGCTTTGAAAGCCACCATTTTGATTGATATCGTGAAAGTGAAAATTTCTATATCTTCACAGTGGGGGATACGATTTCTATCTTTCCACAATTTTTTCAATCATCTATCAATTGGCGTTTAATAAAAGTCCTTAAGGCATAAAAAAATAATAAATCTGTTCCTCAGGCCCTCCCGCATGGTCCTTTTGGCTTCCGCATGCTCTCTTTTTATAACCAATTTAAACTTAAAAAAAATAAAAATTAAATGGTTTATGTCTGATATTTTACCCAAGTTAAAAAAAATTGATGAATTTGTCCCTTGAGTGCAAAATGCTTTGCAATTCTTTAGCATTGCAAAGCCTTCTTGCACTCAAGGGATGAAATACACCACCACCCATGCTATTCTGTAGATTATGAGGCCTAAAACTTGAACCAAGAACATGAACTTTCGATGACAAAGAAGAAATTTCTGAAATAAAAAATAAAATAAAAAACCGCTCGCCCGCATGCAATTTCACAAATAATGGCCTGAGAAACAGAAGATCTACTTTGTGTGGCCTAATATTAGTTCTTGGAAAGCTATGTCAGCCTCTTTGAAAGAGCTCTTCAATAATTGTGTTGGGATTGAACTAACCATGTAGGAATTACCGCAGAAACATCGTCATGCTTATGTTTCAACTTATTTTGATGGTAATGTACATAATGTTTTCAGCTGATCTAAGCCCATGCTGGAAATTGTTCTAACAAGAAAATGAAGATTGTTGTCTTAGAATACACTGTGGGTGTGTCTCTTGGCAGGTGTTTTCAGAATATATCATTTTGTTGTAGACTAATAGAACAAGACGCATGTAAAACTATGAATGATAACTTGCATGCCGTATAATTAATAAACTGTAACTACCTTGTCTGCATATATTGGCAGAAGCCTTCATTTTCTCAAACTAATTGTCAAATTGCCACCTGTAAAATTGATTCTAGATCGGTACTTGGATAATTTGGCAAAAGGTAGAAGAAAAGTCATCTTATATTATCCTGAATACATTATCAGCTGTTGTTTTCCCTTTAGTTTCTTCAATTATCACAAATTGGCCCTTTTTTGTCAGGAGCTAATATTAACATATGTCTGATTTCTCTGTTTTCATTAGTAAAGAAAGTGAGAATAAGGTTATCGTATAATTTACCATCTGTGTGTCTGTCTGTGCCTACATCTCTCCATCCATCTATGCATCTATGCATCCATCTGCAGCAATATCTTACCGGTGAGTGAATGGATTTCTGTGAAATTTGGTATGAGGGATCATACCAGAAAATAAGTGGTCAGACAAGGACAATGTCAGGTACAAAAAGGCCAATGTCTGACTGAGGTTTAAAATCATCAGACAAAATGTCTGATATCAAAATTATCAATGAAGTTCAGTAATTAGAACATCATGCATGCTGGAAATCATGTACATAACTAGCAAGCCTAAAATTAATGATTATTGTGATTTCTGGTCCTGGCAATTTGGGAAGTGTGAAGAAAGTGACTGTACAGCTCATCAGTATTAACAGCACGGGAAGGAATATGATTTGATATAGCCATACATGTATCTAAATTATGTCTGAAGGGTAATTCAGTTCCAATTCAGAATGAAACCAATCATACCTTATTTGGCAGGGCTCAGTGAGCCCTGCCAAACAAGGTATGGTTGGATGAATTCTGAGCAGTTTTAAGATGAAGGTACAAAAACACCTAAAACACATTATTTTGAATACTCAAACTACATTTTGTAATATGTCAGATATCATTCTTGAATGACAGACATGATTCATTTGGTGTCTGACATTTTGTCTGGAAGCGCAATGAAAATTATCTTCAGACCTGTGAGGGATCCATATGACAACAGGGCTCTCAAGGAATGACAAGTGATCACTTGCACTCTCCTATTACTTGCCAAAACATCCAAAGTGGCGAGTGATGATCACTTGCCTCAAAAAAACCCAAAATCGTTCTCTGAAAGGCTGATTGCAGTTTCGATTACTCGTCATCACTCACCTAAACTTAAGTGCCGACGAGGGACGTTTCACTTCCCACCAATTAGCTCTTAGAGAGGCCTGCTGACATGCCACTCCTGCACTTGTTATAAAAAAGTTGCCTGCATTTTTTCAATAGAGTTACAGTCCTTACTTTGTTTTCAATTCATTTATGCAGCATCGATCCATCACTGTAGTGGGGGTATAATTGTCTTCAGCAGTAGCTCTTGTTATACCCCCCGCAAACAAAGTTTGGGGGGGGGGGGGGGGGGTATATAGGAATCACCCTGTCCGTCCGTCCGTCCGTCTGTCCATCCGTCTGTCCGTCTGTCCATCCTTATAAGCGCAACTCCTCCTAAACCGTTTGAAGAATTTTCAGGAAACTTTACACAATGGAAGAACTCCATATGAAGATGTGCATGAAGCAATATAATTCCATTTTGACATTTCCAAGGGGAGATAATCTAACTTATACATTTCAATTGCTACATCATATGGTTGTGTCTTTGTGAAACTTTACACCAAAAAGGCTACAACTGAGGTGCGGGGGGTATCACTTTGTGAGCTTGCTCACAGTACCTCTAGTTAAAATTGTCAAACCTGTTATTGTAACATACTTTTTAAAGGACTTTAGCCCTTGAGTCGAGCAATGTCTCTCGCCATCTACTACTATGGCCAACATGATAAACCAAATAATAAACCGACTGGAAACACCCTAAGTCACTTTCAATGAGTAATTTTCCAGAAATTACTGCACACCACACCTTGTTAGTAGTGGCTTAGCAGTGATTTGTGGCTAAGATTTGACTAGAAGCTAGAGTTGGGTGGTATTGGAATTTTGATTTCGGTATCGATTTCAGTATTTTTAGGGGTATACCTCCGTATCGGTTGGTATTCGGTACCTGACTTGACTGAGATTTGCTGATAGTGCCAAAGAGGAGAGGAATTCACATCCAGAAAAACAGAATAAGTAGTTGTAGTGCCATTCTACCACACCACTATAAATGATAATGCCAATGAGTTAACAGTGGCATTCTTTTACGGACACAAATCATATCTACAGTAATTTTATGACTTGTTCTAAATGCACCTTAATGTTTAAAGACCTATTTCAGGCTTTTGCGATCTCAAAAGCATGTTCTTTGACCATGCCATCTTTAGAAGTTCTGGCTGACAGTAGACAAAATACCTGGACAGTGGTTTCTAGTAAGGTCTTGGCTGCCTTAACAGGCAGCCAAGAGTTGACTAGACACCACTGCTAAGCAGTTGGACATGTACAGGTAGTAGGCTAGTGGGAATTCAGGACAGATGCCCAGTCCATTGAGGGTTAACAAAACTGAAAAAAAAAGCAGTCACTTCTTTCCTGAAAACGAACCTTTCAACTGTTATCAAGCCTAAACAGAGATTTATAAATTTTGAAAATTCAGACAGTATCGATCATCAGCGATTGGTTCGGTTCAGCTTTTCAGTGTCCCCATGAGAATCTGTATCAGTGCAGTTTTGGGTATACTGTATTGAGTTTTTAAAATGGATAATTTAAAAATTGCTTTAAAGAAGTTTTGGAAAACGAACACTTTTGCTTGTCAAATATCTGATCTTCAACGAAATTTGTTCTATTTGTTAACACCCTTTACGTACTTCAGAAAATGAGTGGATGCCTCTTGCATGAAATGTTTCTCCAGTTGGTAAAAATTTACTTTATTAGCTTAACTTGACAAAGTCACAATAAGCTATTGCCTTCATGCGTGCGGATGTCTGTTAGTCTGTGAGTCTGTTCACATTTTCCTTTGGCACAAGCTACACCGCGTAGTTCTTGTCTGATCATCACAAAATTTCATATGCAGGTTTGGGGTCATGTCTAGATGAGAACGTCCCCATTTGGTCGCGATCGGTAAACCAGTATGGATGCCCGAGCCCAAAACCCCAAAACCATTAGCACAGTCTACAGGTCGTATTTATGAAGGGATTTCATTGTAACTTGGTAGGATGCCTCTGTATAATATCTAGATGAGAATGTCTCCTTTTGGTCATGATCTTTGATGGCTGCCCAAGCTCAAAACCCAAAAACTTTTAGCACAGTCTGCAGGTCATATTTAATATGGAGGGATTTCATTGTAACTTGGTAGGATGACTCCTTATGATGTCTAGATGAAAACTTCCCCATCTGGTTGCGATCTGTCAACTGTGACGACTGCCCGAGCCCAAAACCCGAAAACCTTTAGCACAGTCTACAGGTCATATTTACGGAGGGATTTCATTGTAACTTGGTAGGTTGACTTCATATAATGTCTAGATGAGAATGTCCCCTTTTGGACTCGATTGGGCAACTATGACGGCTATAGGGGCCCGAAGCCTGAAAACCTTTAGCACAGTCTACAGGTCATATTTATGAAGGGGTTTCATTGTAGCTTGGTAGGATGACTCCAAATAATGTGTAGATAAGAACGTCCCCTTTTGGTCGCGATCATTCAGCCTTGATGGCTGCCCGAGCCCAAAAACCTTTAGCATAGTCTTTAGGTCGTATTTATGGAAGAATTTCATTGTAACTTTTTAGGTTGACTCCATATAATGACTAGATGATGACATCCCCTTTTGGTTGTGATTGGTCGACTGTGACGGCTACAGGAGCCTGAAGCCCAAAAACCCTGAGCACAGTCTACAGGTCATATTTATGAAGGGATTTCATTGTAACTTCGTAGGATCACTCCAGGTAATGCCCAGATGAGAACGTCCCCTTTTGGTCACGAACATTCAACCTGCCCGAGCCTAATACCCGAAAAACTTTAGTACAGACTACAGGTCGTATTTGTGAAAAGATTTCATTGTAACTTGGTAGAATGACTCAGTATAGTGTCGAGATGAGGGCATCCCCTTTTAGTTGCAATCGGTCAACCGTGATGGCTACACAGGCCTGAAGCCCGAAAATCTTTAGCACAGTCTACAGGCCATATTTATGAAGGGGTTTCAATGTAACTTGATACGATGACTCGTGTTGGAATAATTTCACTGTAACTTGGTAACTTTCGTTGACATACATAAACTGTGAGGGTCACATACATTAACTGTGAGGTCCACATTAACCCACCCCTCAGTTCTTTAGTACAGTCTACACCTCATATTATTTTTATTAAAAACATAGCATACAGGGAACAGAAATTAACATATTCCCAATTATCACAATTCTTGTCTTATTTCAAAATCCTTTCATAAACATTGAACATTATCCTTTTCAGGAAACACAACACAACAGACAAGTTAAGCTACAGTGTCATTGACACTTTCATTTACCTCAAAAACAGCTTATGCCACTCTCTTTGGAACAAGCTTGATGACCTTGTTCCAGTGAGCGGTCATAGGCTATGTGTCGAGGCAATAATATTAAAATTTGATTGGCAGTTTATGTGAATAGCATTGTCTGGTAATTTCCATTACATTAGGTAAAGTAAAGGATTTTAACCTGGTGTTGGCATCTGTTCTTGAACAAAACTTTTGCCCATTTTGGTTTTTGCTGAAAGGAATGCTGTTACATGGAACAATAGGCGAATTCCCAATTATGGTCATTAACAGTGGTCGTCTCCCAATCAATGAACCTTGAACCTTTCCCAATAGGGTTAGAAACTGACCTTTATTAACCCTTTACCCAACGCAGACGATATCAAAATTTATCATTTTAAATACATTTTTTTTAAATTTTTCAAAAAATTTCAACAAAACCATATCATGTGACCCCTCGTTGGAACGAGCTCAATGAGCTCGTTCCAATGAGGGGTCACATGATATGATTTTGTTGAAATATTTTGAAAAAAATAATTTTTTCAACTGCTCAATTTGCATATTACGCGGGCGGATGCGGGCGATTCGTTAGGTAAAGGGTTAACCCTTTACCCAAAGCAAACGATATCAAAATTTATTATTTTAAATATCATGTTTTAAATTTTTTCAAAAAATTTCAATAAAACCATATCATGTGACCCCTCTTTGGAACGAGCTCGACGAGCTCGTTCCAAAGAGAGGTCACATGGTATGGTTTTGTTGAATTTGTTCGAAAAAAAGTATTTTTTCAGCTGCTGAATTTGCATATTACGCGGGCGGATGCAGGCGATTCGTTGGGTAAAGGGTTAAATTCTACCAATCTCACGCTGGTAACTGGTGTCCTCAAATTACAAGAATGTTGCCCAATTTAGGGCACTATTCCATTTTTTGTCAGAATGATTTAACCTAGGAAGGCCTTTAGATTTGTATACATACATTTTTTTGCAATCCAGTGGCAGTCTGTGGCCTCGCATGTGTTTCTGTGAAATACTTGGCTGCCTATATGCTGCCAAGACTTTCTTAGAAACAACTGCAAATGTTCTTATTTTCTGTGTTCAGATTTTGGTTCTTCAATAAAAATGCAGTCCAAAATTGCATTTGTAAAAGTAAATATGTAAAAAATACAGACTAGTCTGTGCTGTAATTTCCAATTGAAGCCCTATCAGTCCAGGTGCCAGAGCGCCTAAGAATAGCAGTTTTTGGTTCATTGCCTGACCAATAGTCAATACATGTCACCTGCAATTAACAAATCAAAATTAAATTAAAAGTATGGTAATGGTTTGGTGTTTGGAGATTATATGCAATTTATAGTCAATACAAGTTCCATGGAAATTAACAGGTCAAATTTGTACTATAAGTATGGTAAATAGTTTGGTAGTTATGTGCCATTAAACCTTTACCTGACATAACGGCCAAAACTGGCCAGCACGACTCTCAAAAATTTATTTTCATTATTTTTCATTTTTTGTCTCAAAAACATAGGTTATGACCCCTCGTTGGAATGAGCTCGTTCCAATGAGGGGCCAGAACATATGTTTTTGAGACAAAAAATGAAAAAAAATTAGTTATTCAAGAATTTTTTTTTGCAAGCGTCGTCTGCTTTTCATGTTAGGTAAAGGGTTAATGGGGTTGTTCAGTTAAATTTCCAAGTAAGTGGACTTTACTGTATCATCAAAGAATGTATAAAATTGTGATGAAAACTATAAAAAAAAATTTATTTTCAGAATTTTCATAAAAAATGGCATGAGAATTAGAATATCAACTTTAGGTCTCGGCTTTTGTTATGACTTAAGGTTAAAAGTCGATAGTTTGTTGTTACATTGTGTGTATCTCTACCTCTATAGAGCCAGTATACTTCTACATATTTTTTTTCTGTGTGCCTCTTCACATTGCTAATGTAAATACTAGAAAATATATGTAAAGTACAATCCTTTTGTAACATGGTATGCTGTAGTCATTTGTAGAATTTATTTACAATCAGATATATTTTTTTTTATCGACCATAATGTAGATGCAACATGATGCATAGAGAAAGTATGAAGATAGCAAAGCACTTCTAATATTGTATGATAGTTTGGAGGGCAGGGTATACATATGGCAGACATGTTTGATGTGCAAAATATTTATGGCACACCACAGATTCCCCGAAAAAGACCGTGTATGCGTCCGCGGCGTATGACACTTATTGACTTGAGGTATATGTTTCAAAATATTGGCATGGGACATGTGTAGATCTTTTTTTGAGTGGTTGTATTTTGGTTTTTTTTCCTAGTAGATTGCTGTTGTTTTATACTGGATTGCTGTTTCATATAAAATGCATTTTTTTTGTAGAATAGAATATATACCATGCTGGTGACAGCAGGCCTGGAAATAAAGACCGTAGCATGTTACACTTCAAATATGTAACATGTTCGTAGCTTATAGAAAAAAGAGTGTTGTCATCGTTTTTTTTGTGTTCTCTGTTTTTTACTACGCCATCCATGTTGTTTGCATCTTAAAATTTTGAACAAAATGAACAGCAATAACTAACATCAGTCCTGGAAATGAGACAGGTGCGAGTGCAATTACTCCCATCAGCACCCGTGTTTTCTATTTTACGGGAGCTAAAAAATGCACTTATTAAAGAATATTGTTGAGCACTAATATATTGTGAGGGCATATAAATGTGTGTTGTTTTGAGAAAGCAGCACTCTGCGGCCAGTGACAAGTTACTGTCGTAATTCAGCAATTCCTTACACATTTAACCCCTTAAAACAGATTGGCTATTTTTCTGGCCAAGAATATGATACGTCATAACGGCATGAAATAGGATGGCTGTTCAGTAAATTTGTCGGGTAGACCAATCAATATTTTCAACGTGCAGCCCGGAGGCTGCACGTTGAAAATATTGATTGGTCTACCAAAAAAATGTATATGGACTCTTCTAATTGTTGCCATTGAACTGGCATGGAAGATACCACTAGAGTTCAAAGGGTTAAGGTTTCTGGTGTTTGGTGACAGTATTCCCTTGAAAATTCCTATACTGACATTTTATGAGTGGAATTTACTCCCGTCTCTGAAATCACTGGAACTTAAAACTGTACCTGTCAATTTTATTCATTTCCAGCACTGACTAATATGCGATCTTGCCACTTTGGCGAGATCACACTTTAGTTTTTACTGCTATTTATTTTGGTGGAAATTCTGTTAAGATTTCAGTGGCATTATATTCATAAGTGGACAAAATTGCACATTACTTTTTGCAATTCATTTTGGCAGAAATTCTGTTAACTGGTAGAGTGCTGGATGCCCATATTCGGGCTTTATACTGAAGTGCAGGTACTCCAGCATGAAAGCTTCATACTTGGTGGATGTGCTTTGTATTATCATTAATGTCACATTATTTAGTCTGTGAGGAGCTGCCTTGTTACAGTTTATGGGAGAGGAATGCTTGTTTGCACTCTCCCATAAATTGCAACAAGACAAAAACATGTGAACAAATTTTGACGACCAAAAATAATTTAGCACTCTACCAGTTAAAATATAAACAGCATGCCACTCAATTCATATGTGGATGCATTGCACAACCTTTCATGAGGCGAGTTAGTTCCAAAAGATTGTAAAGTCTGATTGGCAAACATGCAAGGTTAGGAATTTAATTTATTTTATATTATATTGTCATATCTTGCAGTGTATTTATGTATTGTACAATTCAGAGTGCAAAATTTCAAAAATAACTCTAACCGACTGACCGTTCACGTTGTTTAGAGATGATTAACCCAACGCTCGGCTATGTGAAAATTCTTGGAAAACTGTTTATTTTATAATTAACAAGTATTCATATATTGCGTGGGATTGAAATATATATGGTCTCTTTAGGCAAAAGTCTAAAAAATCTATCTAGACACAAGAAAGGCTGGTTAACTGGTAGTGTGCTAGAAGCCCATGTTTGGGCTTTATTCTGAACTGCAGGTACCTAAAGTTGAAGACTTCATATTCTGTGGATTTCCTTCTTTTTATCTTGGAAGTAAAATTACTTCATCTCCATCGATTTGCATTGTTACAATTTATGGGAGAGTGCCTATTGGCACTCTCCCATAAATTGTAACAAGACAAAAATGTGTGAACAAATCTTGAGGCTGAGAAAAAATTTAGCACTCTACCAGTAAAGTTACTCAGACTTTACCATCAAGAATAAACTTATGGCTAACCGGTAATCTGTTCATGTAGAATTAAATTTGCGTAACCACCATGCAATCGAAACAAGCGTTTTCATCAAATTTTGCACACTGACAATTGATGTAACCCCCTCATAACCTAAACGATTATCCGCAGGTTATTTCCAGGCCTGTGGAAGGAAAATTAGAGGCATACTTTGCAGGAGTGTGTTTCTGTGTTTCCAGCTTTTCAGTTTCTTAATTCATTCATTGGAATATCCTTGTCTTCAGGAAAAAAACAGATGAAAAAGCAATGGATAGCAGTTATTTTTAGCTCACCTGAGCGAAGCTCAAGGGGAGCTTAACTAATCACTTTCTGTCCGTCGTCCGTCGTCCGTCCGTCCGGCGTTAACTTTACATTATCGACTTCTCCTCCTAAACCACTAGCCCAATTTTATTCAAATATTGGCTAAATGTTTATTACCTAATGCCAATTCAGATTTGTTCAAATGAAGTTGCCCCTCCTCCTGGGTGGTGCCACACCCCCAAGGGGCACCAAAATCTTTGTAAATCTTCTTCTCATGAACCAGCAGTAGCAGAGACTTGATATTTGGTGTGCAGCTTCCTTTTGAGGTGTAGACTCAGATTTGTTCAAGAGAAGTTTGTGGGGCTATACTTGACGTTGTTATGAGAGGGGCAAAATTTTTTGCCCCGCCCAAAATTTCTATTTTCCAAACCGAGAGGCTGATTTGAACCAAATTTTATGTGAGGGCTTATTGGGTCATGAGTACTTGATTTATGCAAAAAAAAATTTTCCCGCAGCCCCGTGGGAACCGCAGGAGCTAAAAATAGAAAAAATTTAAAACGCCCATATCTCCAAAACTGCACGGCACTGAGAATTTTTATTTGGTGTGCAGCTTCCTTAGGACCAACAGAAAGGATTGGTAAAAAAAAATTGCCATCGGTTTTATCATAGGGTACAGTTTCGGGACTTTGAAAAAGTGCTGAGTCAGCACTTTTTAACACTGTAGGCAATGGGAAAAACATTAAAAAATCTTCTTCTCCAGATCCAGCAGGCAGAATCTTTTGATATTTGGTATGCAACATTGTAGGGTGGATCTGATTCAAGTTTGTTCAAATCGGCCCCCTGGGTTCATATTTGGGCTCAGTATAGGAGCCCGATTTCGAACTTAGTGCATTTCAGGCAAATTTCTTAAAAAATCTTCTTCTCCAGATCCAGCAGGCAGAATCTTTTGATATTTGGTATGCAACATTGTGGGGTGGATCTGATTCAAGTTTGTTCAAATCGGCCCCCTGGGTTTATATTTGGGTTCAGTATAGGAGCCCAAATTTGAACTTACTGCATTTCAGGCAAATTTCTTTGAAAATCTTCTTCTCCAGATCCAGCAGGCAGAATCTTTTGATATTTGGTATGCAACATTGTAGGGTGGATCTGATTCAAGTTTGTTCAAATCGGCT
Organism: Pictodentalium vernedei; assembly: GCA_031216915.1. Classification (NCBI taxonomy): domain Eukaryota; kingdom Metazoa; phylum Mollusca; class Scaphopoda; order Dentaliida; family Dentaliidae; genus Pictodentalium; species Pictodentalium vernedei. The sequence goes on along the minus strand of CM062288.1, from coordinate 31,838,026 downwards.
CCCTAGATTCATATTTGGGCTCACTATAGGAGCTCGAATTCGAATTTAGTGCATTTCAGGCAAATTTCTTCAAAAATCTTCTTCTCCAGATCCAGCAGGCAGAATCTTTTGATATTTGGTATGCAATGTTGCGGGGTAGATCTGATTCAAGTTTGTTCAAATCGGCCCCCTGGATACATATTTGGGCTTACTATAGAAGCCCGAATTCGAACTTAGTGCATTTCAGGCAAATTTCTTAAAAAATCTTCTTCTCCAGATCCAGCAGGCAGAATCTTTTCATATTTGGTAAGCAACATTGTGGGGTGGATCTGATTCAAGATTGTTCAAATCGGCCCCCTGGGTTAATATTTGGGCTCAGTATAGGAGCCCGATTTCGAACTTAGTGCATTTCAGGCAAATTTCTTAAAAAATCTTCTTCTCCAGATCCAGCAGGCAGAATCTTTTGATATTTGGTATGCAACATTGTAGGGTGGATCTGATTCAAGTTTGTTCAAATCGGCCCCCTGGGTTCATATTTGGGCTCAGTATAGGAGCCCGATTTCGAACTTAGTGCATTTAGGCAAATTTCTTAAAAAATCTTCTTCTCCAGATCCAGAAGGCAGAATCTTTTGATATTTGGTATGCAACATTGTGGGGTGGATCTGATTCAAGTTTGTTCAAATCGGCTTCCTAGATTCATATTTGGGCTCACTATAGAAGCTCGAATTTGAACTTAGTGCATTTCATGCAAATTTCTTAAAAAATCTTCTTCTCCAGATCCAGCAGGCAGAATCTTTTCATATTTGGTAAGCAACATTGTGGGGTGGATCTGATTCAAGTTTGTTCAAATCGGCCCCCTGGGTTTATATTTGGGCTCAGTATAGGAGCCCAAATTTGAACTTAGTGCATTTCAAGCAAATTTATTAAAAAATCTTCTTCTCCAGATCCAGCAGGCAGAATCTTTTGATATTTGGTATGCAACATTGTGGGGTGGATCTGATTCAAGTTTGTTCAAATCGGCTTCCTAGATTCATATTTGGGCTCACTATAGAAGCTCGAATTCGAACTTAGTGCATTTCAGGCAAATTTCTTAAAAAATCATCTTCTCCAGATCCAGCAGGCAGAATCTTTTGATATTTGGTATGCAACATTGCGGGGTGGATCTGATTCAAGTTTGTTCAAATCGGCCCCCTGGATTCATATTTGGGCTCACTATAGAAGCTCGAATTCAAACTTAGTGCATTTCGGGCAAATTTCTTCAAAAATCTTCTTCTCCAGATCCAGCAGGCAGAATCTTTTGATATTTGGTATGCAACATTGCGGGGTGGATCTGATTCAAGTTTGTTCAAATCGGCCCCCTGGATTCATATTTGGGCTTAATATAGAAGCCCGAATTCTCACTTAGTGCATTTCAGGCAAATTTCTTCAAAAATCTTCTTCTCCAGATCCAGCAGGCAGAATCTTTTGATATTTGGTATGCAACATTGCGGGGTGGATCTGATTCAAGTTTGTTCAAATTGGCCCCCTGGATTCATATTTGGGCTTAATATAGAAGCCCGAATTCGCACTTAGTGCATTTCGGGCAAATTTATTAAAAAATCTTCTTCTCCAGATCCAGCAGGCAGAATCTTTTGATATTTGGTATGCAACATTGTGGGGTGGATCTGATTCAAGTTTGTTCAAATCGGCTTCCTAGTTTCATATTTGGGCTCACTATAGAAGCTCGAATTCGAACTTAGTGCATTTCAGGCAAATTTCTTAAAAAATCTTCTTCTCCAGATCCAGCTTCAGAATCTTTTCATATTTGGTAAGCAACATTGTGGGGTGGATCTGATTCAAGTTTGTTCAAATCGGCCCCCTGGGTTTATATTTGGGCTCCGTATAGGAGCCCAAATTTGAACTTAGTGCGTTTCAGGCATATTTCTTAAAAAATCTTCTTCTCCAGATCCAGCAGGCAGAATCTTTTGATATTTGGTATGCAACATTGTAGGGTGGATCTGATTGTGATTCATGAACGTATTTATTTGTAAAGTTGATAGAATCTTAGACAAAATTTGCAGAAAAGATCTACTATAGAAGGGGTGGTATCCAGGGTGAACCGTTTACCCAAATCTAGCAGTACTAATGCATTATTCACACAAATCTTCGTTCAAATTTTATGACCCCTCATTGGAACACACGCATTCAGCTCATTCCAACAAAGGTCATATGCCATGTTTTCGAGACAAAGGAATAAAATTTTTAGTTATTCATGAAATTTTTAGGCAACTGTTGTCTGTTATTGACATTGCTTCATGAAATTTCAGTACTTTTAGAAGTTACCTCAGTAATCAAGGGTTAATTCCCCTTAATTAAATGTCGCCTCTAAAAAACAACCACTTTGCATATCTTACCTTTTTACCAGCATAACTGCCAAAACTTGTCAGCATTCTTCGCAAAAATCGCTATTCAAATTTTAATTTTTGTCTCTTAAACATACATGTACTTATCGCTTGTAAATACCCCATTGGAATGAGCTTTTTGAGCTCATTCCAATGAGAGGTCGCACACCATGCTTTTTGAGTCAAAAAAGCAATTTTTTTAGTTATTCCAGAATTTCGTACGTAAAACACAGCTTTATGACTTCACATTAAAATGAGCTCTCTAAGCTTGTTCCAAATCAACATTCACGCACTATGTCTTTCACACAAAAAATAAAATTTTCCATTTATTCAGGAATTTTGTTTGCAAGAACACTCTTACCCACCCCCCCCCCCCCCCCCCACAAACACACACACACAAACACACACACACACACACAAACACAGACACACACATCTAAAAGTTCGTCAGCAAAAAAACAGTTACTTCAATTTTTAAATGCATTATAGGAACAACTTGCCTAATCAAATTTAAATACTTTTGCATCATTCTGTATCTAGAACAAACCATTTACCATATCTTTACGCAAAATTCTCCAGCATCATTCACAAAAAAACACCATTATTTATATATTCACATTTCTGTCTCAAAAATATACCTGATCTTCCCATACCCCTATTGGAATAAGCTGTTTGAGCTTGTTCCAATGATGATAAAAAAAAATAAAATTTGTGAAAATTTTTGTTTTCTTGCATGCAAATATATACATGTAGCACATGGAAGATATCCACAGTTGGGGAGAGATGTCCAAGGCTATCTCTTCACATTCCTTGTTTGTGCTTCATGCTAAACCAGTTTGTCTGCAGAGATAAATTTGCTTTATTAAAAATCATTGGAGATTGGCCACACACCAATGATTTTAAATAAAACTAATTTTAGGTAACAAATGTTGAACTTCAAACAAAATCTATCACTCAACCAGTTAATGTTGATGAGGCATGACATGGTGAAGGTGACCTAAAATACTTCTTAGAGTCACTTTGTCAGGTGAGCGATTAAGGCCACGTGGGGCCTCTTGTTTATTATGTAAACCAGCATTATTTGAATGGAGTCCATTCAGTACAATCATAATCTTTGAGATGTTTTTTTATGTGAATTCCTCCATTAATGAATTGATGGCAGCAGCAAAGTTGTCATAACTCAAGCTCTTGCAGACTCGAAAACAAATTCAGTTCTCAGGCAAATGAAATTTTAAATTTCATTAACAAGGCTCTGTCCATATTTGCCATCTCGAATGATAAATGTTTGCCTTGTTTCCATTATAGACATCTATTATTTTGTTGATACATGTATATATGTCCCTATATCCTGATAAATTCTGTCTGTTGATTGGTCAGAATCCATGAACAAATAGCCATTGCAAAGGGCCCACCCAACATCTAAGGTATATGAGAGCGTGCAACATCCAGAGTATATGGGTACACGAAACATCGGGGATATATGGTTTAAGTGAAAGCCTTTCGCTTCCCATCACCTCGATATAAAAAAATCGAACTGAAAAATAGTCACAAATATTATCAGATTTCTGACAATTTGATCATATTTTGCCATAAAAATTAAAGGGTCAAATAATTAAATGATACAACTTCAGAAAAATAAGAGCAAATATTGTCCCTCTGAGTACCAATGTGTTCTGTGTGCCAGTAGGCACATAGAACACATTGGAATTCAAGGGATGATATGTCAGCAAAATACTGTTTACTAGTTGTTTCCTTAACGACCCAAGGTATGTAACTCTATCTGTTGTCTTCTGCATTTATAAAAATGAAACAATTATTCACAAATTTGGTCCAAGTGATTGCGGAGCATGAGAAATGCATCCACAAATTTGTTTCCACTATGTCTGTATTTGTGTTTCAAACGGGACAAAAATGTTATCTCTGCCAACATGTATGGTATATGGAGATTTAATACCTGGATGTCTCATTAAACATCTTGCCTACCGCTCGGTGTTTAAAAACCGGCATCCAGGTATTAAATCTCCATATACCATACATGTTGGCAGAGATAACTTATAATGTAGTCATTCTATTTTGTGCTTTACTGATAAGTTGCAAAGTTATTTTACTTTTTAGCAAGATATTTGAGTTTTCAGAGATTCTGATCCTTTCTTTGCAGAGGCTGACATGAACATCACAGAACTGTATTTTTCTTTTGTGGCATTTTTTTGTTTACAAAATGAACTATGTGCAATTTTCTGCATGCTGCATAATCAAGAGTTTCATGGTTTACCTGATATGCACAGTAAATTATTTCTTATTTGAGTGGGGTTTCTACAAAAGGTTCTGCCTACTTTAGCCCACAGAACACTTTAGCCTACAAAATAAACCTGGTAAAAGTGTAGGAAAATGTGCACTGGTTTGGATGATTGGATTAATAGTTATCTTACCATGGGAACCCCAAGAGGTGTGATAAACAAGCTGTGTTGTACTGGTGAAATGGGATCCGGTAGCCAATGCCAGGGGTGGAAGTTCAAAATGTGTGTAACCAATGGCAATCCGACCAGTCGGTTTCTCAATCTTCGCGTTCAAACAAAATACAAAATGATGGCAGTGTTGACAAAAGTACTATGCCGGCAGTGAATACCGAAATACAGTCTGGGGAGCACAGTGATTATAATCTTTATGACTGAAAATAATTCAAAGATTGATGGAGTGAAAAGCCTCATTAACTTTTCAGGGTTCACACAGCCTTGAAAAATCCTTGAATTTTAGCCAAACTCCTTGAATTTGGAATATTCAGTAAATGCCCTTGAAAAATACTTGAAAATCAGTCAGACTTCCTGAATGTTCTTGGATTTTTCCTGCTATCGTTGCAGCTTGTTTATTTGAGTCCAACCTTTTGCCAAATTTTCAATTTTATTTAGTTTTAATTTTTTTTAAAAAGGTGAGGAAAGAAAGCATGCATATCGGAAATAACTGGTGGAGTGCTGAAAGTCACCATTAATTTAACTGAAAAGTGAGAGTACTTTAAACAAGTCCTTATATTCTTTGTGCAGTCTCAGTGCACAGCCAGTGGCTAATGACACTTTCTTCACATCAATTTACTTTATTATAAATCATTGGAGAGTCTCCAATGATTTATAATAAAATAAATATTGAATAAATTGTAATCGCCAAACAGAATCTAGCACCCAGCCAATTGTGCAACAAATAGATTTTAGATGCAGGTGAGATTTTTGAGAAATGACAATCCCGTCGAAAACTGCTGTTTGATAAATGCTTATTTGTCCTTGAAAAGTCCTTGATTTTTTTTTGTCCTGGGTCATATGAACCTTGCTTTTATTTTCTAAATCAGTCTGCTAGACATTGATTTTTGGATTAAAAGTGGAACTGAGTCTGATTTACAGTGTACATGTTAGTCAGTTTGATATTTCTCATTTCAATAATTTTCATTGAATTGCTTGTAGTCCAGTTGCAGGCAATGGAAATACAGTATGAGTAGAAACAAGCTGTAGAATATTGATAAGCATAGAAATATAATTTTATTATATTGTTTTCCTTTGTTGACAATTTCAACATGGATTATACTTTCTAGGCCATCTTGCCATCTCTCAAGGAGGACACTCTTAGAAATGATGTCAAGTGTTAAAAATATCAATTGAGGGGAACGCAAAATGTAAGAAGTAGGTCTTAACTCGTCAACTGGTTGAGTGCTAGAAGCCACTATCAGGGCTTTAACTGGTAAAGTGCTGAGTTTTTTCTGACAACAAATCAAAGCTCACTATATACTGCTCTATTACATTTAATTGGATAGTGCCTTATAGGCACTATCCAATTAAATGTCAGAGAGCAAGGTATTGTATAAAAAATCTGATTCATATCAGGGACAATAAAGGCTTCCTCAGGCAGAATGTAGTTACAGACTGTTATTGCCTGTCACTTTCAGTAAAGCCCAAAATAGGGCTTCCAGCACTCTACCAGTTAAAAAAAATGAGGGTCCCAGAGTAAAAGCTAACATTTTCCTTGCTCATGTTTCACATTCAGTCTAAAGCAAATAATATTTTGTTTATATAAATTTGTTTTATTACAATTTATTGGAGTCCCTGTAGACACTCTCCAATAATTTGTAATAAAACAAATATTGAATAACAAATTACACCTCCAAAAATAATTTTGCCCTCAACCAGTTAAGCTCAATATTTAACAATTTGTCCCCTTCTTCAACGTGTACAGCTGAATTATACTTGTTGAAAACCCTTGAATTTTGCCATTTTGACTCCTGGAAAACCCTTGAAAATTTAACCAGATATATCCTGAAACACTCCTGGAATTCATCTCTCATTCAGGTGCAGGCATCCTGAACTGTTAATACCACTATCCCAGTCAGGGCACTTTCACCAACACTTTTAAGTGTATTGCTGGAGAAAGTAGATATCTTATATATATGTACCCACCAGATGGAGGAATTGAGATTTTGTGGGGAACGAGAATTGGGAAAGAATGGTCCAAATTCACATTATTGCAACCCAGATTAATCCCTGCGTATACCCCTTGTGCAAAGCTGTTTACTTGTTTTCCACCCATGTTAATAAGTTGTGTAAACGTTTTATTTCTATTTTGTATCTTTTTATCTACCGTATCATAAACATTCTGTATTTCATTAATTTATTCAGTGTAGGGAGTGACTGGGTGTGTAATCAGTATCTGAAGCCTTCTATCAAAAATAAATATGAGAGTTTCATGTTAGAGCTTTAACATTGAGGTGCAAGCCTAACTTAAATAATTTTGGTAGGTGAGAAGAAACAAAATTTACTATAAAAGTTCATTTTTAGCTACCTGGGCAAAGCTCAAGGGGAGGTTTACTGATCACTTTCCGTAATGTTAACGTTACTTTATCGACTTCTCATAAACTACTCATCCAAATTGAACCAAATCTGGTGTGCATGTTCCCTATCATATGTCAATTCAAGTTTGTTCAAATCAAGTTGACCTGCCCCCTGGTAGGGCCACGCCCAAAAAGTGACCCTAAATCATAAAAAATCTTCTCATGAACCAGCAGTAGCAGAGACTTGATATTAGGTGTGCTGCTTCTTTTTGAGGTGTAGACTCAGATTTGTTCAAGAGAAGTTCTAGGGGCTATATTTGCCATCGTTATGGGAGGGGCCCAGAATTTCTATTTTCCAAATCGAGAGGCTGATTTGAACCAAATTTGATATGAGGTTTTATTGGGACATAAGTAGTTAATTTATGCCAAAAAAAAATTTTCCCATCACCCCATGGGAACCGGGAACTGCAGGAGCTAAAAATAGAAAAAATTTAAAATGCCTATATCTCCAAAACTGCATGGCACTGAGAATTTTTATTTGGTGTGAAGCTTCCTTAGGACCAACAGAATGGAATGGTCAAACAAAATTGCTATCGGTTTTATCATAGGGTACTTTTTCGGGACTTTTGAAAAAGTGCTGAGTCAGCATTTTTTAACACTTGTGGGTAATGGGGAAACATTAAAGAATCTTCTCCTAAACCACTGGTCCAAAGGCTTTCATATTTCTCATATAACATCATTAGAAGATTGATTCACATATTTGTTGAAATCAATTCCCTGGGTCCATATTTGGACTCTCTGTGGGAGCCAAATGTTAAAATTAGTGCAATATAAGTATTATTCTTTAAAAATCTTCTTCAGATCCACCAATCCGTATCTTTTGATATTTGGTGTGCAGCATACTTAGGGGGGTGAGATTCAAGTTTGTTCAAGCCAAGTCCCTGGGTTCATATTTGGACTCACTGTGGGATCCTGAATTATAACTTAGTTCAATATGAGGAAGTTTCTTTAAAAATCTTTTTCAGATTCAACAGTCAGAATTTTTTTTATATTTGGTATGCAGCATCTTTGGGTGGTGAGATTCAAGATTGTTCAATCCAAGTCCCTTTGTTCATATTTGGGCTCTCTGAGGGAGCCCTAATTATAATTTAGTTTAATATGAGGAATATTCTTCAAAAATCTTCTTCTTCACATCCACCAATCAGAATCTTTTGATATTTGGGGGATGAGATATAAGTTTGTTAAAGACAAGTCCCTGGGTTCATATTTGGGCTTCCGGTGGTAGCCCGAATTGTACCAAAATTTCTATTTTCCAAACTGAGAGGCCAATTTGAACCAAATTTGATATGAGGGCTTATTGGATCATAAGTACCTAATTTATGCCAAAAACATTTTTCCCGTCACCCCATTGGAACTGCAGGAGCTAAAAATAGAAAAAATTTAAAACACCTATATCTCCAAAACTACACAGTACTGAGAATTTTTATTATGTGTGAAGCTTCCTTAGGAACAGCAGAAAGGAATGGTCAAAAAAAAAATTACCATCGTTTTTTTTCATAGGGTACTTTTCCAGGACTTTGAAAAAATGCTGAGTTATCATTTTTAGCTTAACTTGACAAAGTCTAGATAATTAGCTTAATTTGACAAAGTCAAGATAAGCTATTGCCATCACACGTGCGGAAGTCTGTTAGTCTGTGAGTCTGTGAGTCTGTTCACATTTTCCTTCAGCACAGGCTACACCCGTAGTTCTTGTCTGATCGTCACAAAATTTCATATGCAGGTTTGGGTTCATGTCTAGATGAGAACATCCCCTTTTGGTCGCGATCGGTCAACCAGTATGGCTGCCCGAGCCCAAAACCCGAAAACCATTAGCACAGTCTGCAGGTAGTATTTATGAAGGGATTTCATTGTAACTTGGTAGGATGCCTCTGTATAATACCTAGATGACATCATCCCCTTTTGGTCATGATCTGTCGATGGCTGCCCAAGTCCGAAACCCAAAAACTTTTAGCACAGTCTGCAAGTCATATTTAATATGGACGGATTTCATTGTAACTTGGTAGGATGACTCCGTATGATGTCTAGATGAGAACTTCCCCATTTGGTCGTGATCTGTCAACCATGACAACTGCTCGAGCCCAAAACCCAAAAACCTTTAGCACAGTCTGCAGGTCATATTTATGGAGGGATTTCATTGTAACTTGGTAGGTTGACTTCATATAATGTCCAGATTAGAACGTCCTCTTTTGGACACGATTGGGCAACTGTGATGGCTATAGGGGCCCGAAGCCCGAAAACCTTTAGCACAGTCGACAGGTGATATTTATGAAGGGATTTCATTGTAGCTTGGTAAGATGACTCCAAATAATGTCTAGATAAGAACGTCCCCTTTTGGTCTCGATCATTCAGCCTTGATGGCTGCCCGAACCCAAAAACCTTTAGCATAGTCTACAGGTCGTATTTATGGAAGAATTTCATTGTAACTTGTTAGGTTGACTCCATATAATGCCTAGATGATGACATCCCCTTTTGGTCATGGTTGGTCAACTGTGACGGCTACAGGGGCCCAAAGCCTGAAAACCTTAAGCACAGTCTACAGGTCATATTTATGAAGGGATTTCATTGTAACTTCGTAGGATCACTCCAGATGATGCCCAGATGAGAATTCCCCTTTTGGTTACGATCATTCAACCCATGATGGCTGCCCGAGTCCGAAGCCCGAAAACCTTTAGCACAGTCTAAGGTCATATTTCTGAAGGGATTTCATTGTAACCTGGTAGGTTGACTTCATATAATGTCCAAATGAGAACGTTCTGTTTTGGACATGATTGGGCAACTGTGACGGCTACCGGGGCCCGAAGCCTAAAAACCTTTAATACAATCTGCAGGTCATATTTATGAAGGGCTTTCATCGTAACCTGGTAGGTTGACTTCATATAATGTCTAAATGAGAATGTCTCCTTTTGGACGTGATTGGGCAACTGTGACGGCTACAGGGGCCCGAAGTCTGAAAACCTTTAGCACAGTCTGCAGGTCATATTTTTGAAGGGATTTCTTTGTAACTTGGTAGGATGACTCCAAATGATGTCTAAATGGGATCGTCCCCTTTTGGTCGCAATCATTCAGCCTTGATGGCTGCCCGAGCCCAAAAACCTTTAGCATAGTCTGTAGGTCGTATTTATGGAAGAATTTCATTGTAACTTGTTAGGTTGACTCAATATAATGCCTAGATGATGACATCCCCTTTTGTTCGTGATTGGTCAGCTGTGACGGCTACAGGAACCCAAAGCCTGAAAACCTTGAGCACAGTCTACAGGTCATATTTATGAAGGGATTTCATTGTAACTTCATAGGATCACTCCAGATGATGCTCAGATGAGAATGTCCCCTTTTGGATGCGATTGGGCAACTGTGACGCCTACTGCGACCCAAAGCCTGAAAACCTTTAGCACAGTCTGCAGGTCATATTTATAAGGGATTTCATTGTAATTTGGTTGGATGACTCCAAATAATGTCTAGATGAGAAAGTCCCCTTTTGGTCGCGATCATTCAGCCTTGATGGCTGCCCGAGCCCAAAACCCAAAAACTTTAGCACGGTCTATAGGTCGTATTTATGTAAGGATTTCATTGTAACTTGTTAGGTTGACTCCATATAATGCCTAGATGATGACATCCCCTTTTGGTCGTGTTTGGTCAACTGTGATGGCTTCAGGGGCCCGAAGCCCAAAAACCTTTAGCACAGTCTACAGGCCATATTTATGAAAGGATTTCAATGTAACTTGATAGGATGACTCCTTTTGGAATAATTTCACTGTAACTTGGTAACTTTCGTTGACATATGTTAACTGTGAGGGCCACATACATTAACTGTGAGGTCATATTAACACGCCCCCTGAACTCTTTAGTACACTGTACATTATTATTTTCATTAAAAACATAGCATACAGGGAACAGAAATTAACATATTCCCAATTATCACAATTCTTGTCTTATTTCATAATCCTTTCATAAACATTGAACATTATCCTTTTCATGAAACACAACACACAGACAAGTTAAGCTACAGTGTCATTGACACTTTCATTTAACACTGTGATTAATGGGAAAAACATTAAAGAATCTTCTTCTCCCATACCACTGCTCCAAAGGCTTTTATATTTCACATATAACATCTTTGGAAGATTCATTCGCATGTTTGTTGAAATCAAATCCCTGGGTCCATATTTGGGCCTCTTATGGGAGCCCAAATGTTCAGATTAGTGCAAAATGAGGAATATTCTTTAAAAATCTTCTTCCAATCCACCAATTAGAAGCTTTTGATATCTGGTATGCAGCATCCATAAGGGTTGACATTCAAGTCTGTTAAATTTGAGTCCCCGGCTTAATATTGGAGGCTTTCTATGGGTGGAGTGAGGGAATGGCAGGGGGTGCATGTTAGGTTCATGTTTGTTCAAATCCATTCCTTAGTGTTTTTCCATAAAATTTGCCTTTTATGACTTCATTCCTTTGTAGAGTTGATGAACCATGTCTAACTGTATGTGACCCCAAATACTTCTTTGAACCACTTTGGCAGGTGAGCGATTAAGGCCACTTGGGGCCTCTTGTTATTGCTAACTCTGAATTTATTGAACATGACATACCGCAAAAAACTTACAGTAAAGCAAGTGCTTCTAGTCAAGTGTCGTCTGCCTATTCAGACAGACAACACTTGACTAGAAGCACCTGCTCGGTGTTTAATTCTCCCCCAGCCCAAAGATAGCCGAACCGCCACAGGCAGATTATATGCCATATAACATCACAGGCAAGAAAACTTGACTCCCGGCTTCTTAGAGTTAAGGTAGGACCTGGTTACCAACTCCTGGGGTGGACGTCCTCTAAAGTGGGCAGCATTGGTATAAGGTTTGGATAAACTTGACTTTAAACTTGTGTTGTGTAATGATAATATTATAGCCATAACTGTTGAAAGTGACCTTAATCTTCAATAAATAAATATTTAAAATAAGTTAAAATGATTCTCCATGCAAATCCCAGGAAATGGAGGGAGAACATCTGGTTTACTGCAATAAGCAAGCTGTTTTTATGGTAAAATGGGGTGCCATAACCAGTGTCTGTGGTGCAAGCCCTCGAAAGTGTTTAGGTGTGAACCAGGCATGTAGCCAGGATTCTATAATAGGGGGTGCCCATGCCAGATTTTAGGGGAGCCAAACATGAAATTCAGAAGGCCATTTGGGAGTGGGCCTCCTCCTATACTCCTTACTAAGACCCTCTTCTCATTACTCCCTCCTCTCACTTCAGACTCCCACTTCAGAGAAGTGGGAGGAGGGGGTAATGACTGAAGGGTTCCAGTTAAGACAAAGCCTCCCTCGAAGATATTTCAAATTTCAGTGCTTGAAGAGCATATCTGAGACATGGGTAGTGTGTAGACCTGTATTCGAAATCTTTTTGCAACTCTGTGTAATGTGAAACTTGCATTGGGTCAATGTTTTGTTGGGGTCAGCGAAAAATTTAAGGAGGCCTTGCCACTGGTGTGAACAATTGGTAAATCTTGACTTTTGACTTAATACTTGTGTTACAGACATCATGTAGCCATAGATGCTAAAAGTGATTCCAATAAAAAATATTAATTTATGTATTGGGGTTTAATGTCACTTTCAACAGACTAGGTCACCTTGTGTCATACAGTTTAATGGACTGAGGAAGCCGTACCTGGAGAGAACCACCAAGCAATGGCAAGCAACTGTCAGACTCCCCAATGTATTAACTCTGCACATGCATGGACCACAGGGTTAGCATTGGTTGAAGACAAGTGTACCATTGGCGTGTAGTATGCCTTATTACACAATGCCACCATGCCCCCAGTTGGACAATCTGGATTAAGTGCCTTGCGCAAGGACACAATGCAGTTACTCCTGGCGGGGACCACTGAGCCACAACACTCCCAATAAACAATAAAATGATAGCTAAAAAGCCACAGGCACCTCCATTTCAAGGCCAGACAATTGCTGAGTTAACTAAGGTGTTCATTCTATGTCTGCATACTGTACAGTAACTTGATAAGGCTAATCAGTTTAGCAACCTGTTAGATCTTTCAGAGTTGATGAGATAATGATATTTTTTCCTGGCTGTAATGTAGGAAAGGATAAAATTACTTTTGACAGTGATCTGTTGACAAGTCTTGGTAGCCTTCCTTTTCACAAATCTCTGAGGCAGAAATTAGCTTGAGAAAAACTGACTTAGCAGTTCACTGTTGTTTCAAAATACGCTTGAGAACAGATGTTTGAAGAACTGGAGTTGAGATTGATACAGATATTTGTGTTTGACATAATAGTCCTGGCAACTTGAGCTTCAAAGTGAACTCATCAGGTCTATTTATTTATTTATTTATTTATTGGTGTTTAAGGTCACATACTTATGCACAATGGCTAATCGTGACCGTAACTCATCAGGTCTGATAGGAGTCTTAACTTTTCTTGGAATTTGCATCTAGACATACCTTGACTGTAGTATACAGGTGAGAACAGGTGTACGTAGGTAACAGTCAGCAGTGACCTTGAATATTTTCTTATTATTCTCAACATAGACCCAAAGAGACATCATTTATCTTTCATCGGAGCAGGGTGACTCATTGGTTAAAGCATTGGACTTAGATCAAAATGTCATAGGTTTGATCCCGATCTGTGTCTTCTGTGTTGTATCCTTGGGCAAGACACTTAATCCTAACTGGTAGTATGGTATTCTATGGTATACTACACGTAGATGGTTCACAAGTTTTCAACAATGCTAACCCTTAAGTCCACAGATTAATTTTACATTGACTGCTGGAGTGCTAAAAAAAAATTTGTCACCTAAATTTATTCACATGTCTTTGCTTTGTTACAATTTATGAGAGAGTGCCTGCAGGCACTCTCTCTCATAAATTGTAACAAGGCAAATCTATACAGACTAAATAATTTCACTTCCAAGATAATATGAAGCATATCCACTGAATATTAAGCCTTCACGCTATGATACCTGCACTTAAGGGTAAAGCCCAAATATGGACCTTCAGTACTCTACCAGTTAATAGCTACCATATATACATGTACCCAGCTGCAGATGACTTTAACCCTCTGCACTCTGATGTCAAAATAGCAAAGTTTTCAGCAGCAGATATTTTCCATAATACAGTTTGATATTTAAACAAAATATACCTTGTTTGACAGAGCTCATTGAGCTTTGTCAAACAAGAGATAATTGGTTAAATTCAAAGTGAAACGAGAAAAACAGAGTATTGGAGAAAATTCTATTGAACTAGTGATAGAGGTTAACAGTGTTTGTACATTATTGCTGGCTCCCTGTACAGTCAGCCAACAATGATGTAATAACACTGTGAAGATAAATGCATCTTACAAACAGAGTTCTCAAGGAAGAATACACTTGGGACAGCTTGTTAACCCTTTATCCAATGCAGACGATATCAAAATTTATTATTTTAAATATCATTTTTTCAAATTTTGCAAAAAATTTCAACAAAACCATATAATATGACTCCTCGTTGGAACGAGCTCGACGAGCTCGTTCCAACGTGGGGTCATATGATATGGTTTTGTTAAAAATTTTTGAAAAATATTTTTCCAACTGCTGAATTTGCATATTACGGGGTGGATGCGGCCGATTCGTTGGGTAAAGGGTTAAGGGCAATATAAAAGGGGCAGTTTGTGGCTGTGGGGTCCCTAAGGATTAAGTAATTAACCCTACTTGTATGGTGTTATTAAATTGGAGGGGGGTGGGGGCTCGGTGGCTCAGTAGGTAGAGGTGCAGGCTGCAAGCCGAGAGGTCCTCGGTTTGAATCCCACCTGCGGCAACCGCGTTGTGTCTTTGGGCAAGACACTTCACCCCCATTGCCCATGTGGGGCACGATGACGCTGTGTACTAAGGCGTACTGCACGTCGATGGTACGTATGTCTTCAACCAATCTAACCCTGCTGTGCTGCAGTGCGGAGTTACGATGTTGGGGAGCTGGCAGCTGCTCGTCGTTGCTCGGTGGTTCTCTCCGGATACTCTGGCTTCCTCCACCTGTAAAACTGTCACGGTCATGATTACCCATTGTGCATAAATATGTGACCTTAAACATCAATAAATAAATAAATGAATAATTAAATTGGAGAGTATAAAGTTGCTTGCAACTGTTCTGTGGTTCTATTTGGTTACTCTACCTTGCACCACCAGTAAAACTGTCTGACATTTTATGATCCTGGCTGCTGAAAAGGTCATTAAACCCCAATAAACAAGCAACCAAACAGTTGACAAAGGAAAGAGACTTAATTTAACTTCCCAAGACAATTACAACTCAGACAAGAACGCTGCCGTCTTGGGTTAAGATGGTGTTTTCTCAGTCAGTTTCAATAAATCATTATGTATCTTTTTTCCTTGGCGCTGAAAAATTATACATACACTCACATGCAAAAGAAATCATTATTACCGAGAATACTTGGCTGTTACTATGTGTACCAGTAGTTTGCCAGGATGGCTTGTACAATGGTTGGCATGTGTAAACTCTATACGTAAACACTGGGAGACAGTGCATCATGCTTGCATGAGGCAGACATGATGCAGAAATCAATGAATGTTTACTAAAACTTAACACATCCACTACAGCTTATAATCAAGTAGAAAGCTGGTGGGGTAAGAAATGTATGAATATCGCAAAATATTTGTGCTTATGTTACCACAGTATGGCAAAATTAAGAAATATAAACCTTTTTAAACACTTGTAAAACAAGAACTAATGGAGTGTTGAATACACTTTGGAGCATAAAGATATTTTTAAATACCTGAAGTATTTTGGGGGAAAATATTCCTGGAAATTTATTTTTTCTGATGAGGAGGTAAAAAGCATATAAAATGCAAGAATATTCTCTTCATAATGCCTGATTATTGCCTTATTTTTGCCAGACTGCAATAGCAATTTGGCAGTAGTAAGGCAATAACCTTGGTCTTTTTAAGGGTATGATGTTGCCTAATGGACACTTTGTTGTAGGCAGTACTGTTGCAGAGTGCTCTTACTCATATGGCAATAGTAAGGCAATAACCTAGTATTATTAACTGGTAAAGTGATAAGTTTGTTTGGTCTGTCAAAGTTTGCTAATATGTGTTTGCCTTATTACAATTTTTGGGAGACTACCTGTAGGCACTTTCTCATAAACTGTAACAAGGCAAATCCGTAGAGAGTAAATGATTTCATTTCAAAGATAATATGATACACATCCAGTGAATATGAAGCTCTCAAACTGGGGCACCTGCAATTCATTGTAAAGCCCAAATATGGGCTTTCAGTATTCTACCAGTTAAGGGGATGATGTTGCCCAATGGAACACTTTGTCGTAGGCTGTACTGTTGCAGACTGCTACTATACATTAGTTTTGTCATGTTTCTCTAATTTTCTAATAATATATAGACAGCTAGGTAATTTATTTTGAAACCAATTATGACCCAAAATCAAACTGATTGCTTGATCAATACTATGCACTCAAATTGTATAACAGTTTATTTATCCAATTATGAACAAATAAAATGGTCTCATGTTTGTATGAATCATGAAGGGTTTCTTACAGAATTCAGGACTGCATTTGCTTTTTTTATACAGTAAAACCCTGTTAATTAAATAGCCACTTTGTCAGTGAAAAATATTCAGTTAACAGGAGAATCTAATTAACATGGATTTGATCATTTTCCTGTCTTCTGGTGATAAACTGAGCATTTATTCTATTATATCTTGTTTGACAGAGCTCACTGATCTCTGTCAAACAAGATATAATACATTAAATGCTTATATTGGATTACTATCTTAATATGGGGAATTCTTTGGTTGTTAGAGTATTGGGGACACCCTAAGTCAGAACTGGCATTGTATAGATGTGTCTGGTGGAAGTGTTTGTCTGCTCGCAGCTGGTATACAGATGTTTCTGGCTGGTATAGAGAAGGGTCTTCCAGAGGTGCTGATCAAGGGCTGAATGAATTATAGGGGCCGAAGCGGGCCTGGCATGCCTCCCAAAAAAGTCTACTTGTGTACCCTGCTGCTATGTGGCTCTATGTACTGAGGCACTCTGCACATTGATGGTGCACTTGTCTTCAGCTGCTGCTAACTCTGCTTGTGCTGAGTTAGTGGTACATGGTAGAGCTTGACAGTTGCTTGCCACTGCTTGGTGATTCTTGCCAGGTAGTCCAGGTCCAGCTTCCTCCACCCATAAATCTGTCTGACATGATGTGACCATGGCTGTTGACAGTGCCATTGAGCCCAGATAAAACAAAACAAACAAATAGAATATTACCACTCAGAAAAAATTGTGAGCACATTGAATCTTCGATGTTATTATGTTATATTTTAGCTGCGACGAGCAGCTCTATATGTGGCAATGTCGGTCTCTCTGTCTGTTGGTCTGTCTGTCACCAACGAGTTTAAAAAACACCATAACTCGTAAAATACTTGATGGAATGGCACCATACTTGGAATGCAAGCGTATCTTCATGATGTGTACACCCTCTCAATAGTGCATGTCATTCGGATAATTTCTGTCACATTTATGGACATGTCACCAACGAGTTTTTTGTCACCAACGAGTTTTAAAACATCATTGGCGTTGCACGAATCGTCGCAGCTTCGGCACTGTGACAGTGCGTCTTGTTTGGTCTCCATTTTGCAATATTTTATAAATGAAATCTTGACCCAAAGGTGTGTGTGTTGCTATCCAATCATTATCTAGTGGAGAAAAATGCCCTGACAGTACTGTATGTATAAACGATTGTGTAAACCAGACTATATTTAGGTTGTCAGGAGCACAGTGGCTCAGTGGTTATGGCATTGAACTTCAAACCGAAAGGTCCACGATTCAATCCCCACCAGCATTGTGTCCTTGGGCAAGGTTCTTAATCCTTATTGCTCATATGGGGCATGCTGGCACTGTTCTCTAAGGTGCACTGCATGTTGATGGTGCTAATCCTGCTTGTGTGGAGTTAGTATGTTGGGGAGTCTGACAGTTGTTCACAGGTTCTCTCTGGGTACTCTGGCTTCCTCCATCTATAAAACTGTCTGACATGTGGTGACCCTGGCTGTCAAGTGTCATTAAACCCCAATAAATAAATAAATAAATATTTACATTGTCATCTGTTGATGCTGAAAGTTACCTCAACTCCTTGCATGGTGCCTGTAGATATTCCTGCCCAGGACAAGAAGTTTCTTGCCTCTAAAGGAAAAATTGGGGCATGTTTAACCCTTTACTCAATGCAGACGATATCAAAATTTATTATTTTAAATATCATTTTTTGAATTTTTCAATAAATTTCAACAAAACCATATCATGTAACCCCTCATTTGAACGAGCTCGTTCCAACGAGGGGTAACATGATATGGTTTTGTTGAAATATTTTGAAAAATAATATTTTTTCAACTGCTGAATTTGCATATTACGCGGGCGAATGCGGCCGATTCATTGGGTAAAGGGTTAACCAAATGTACCCCTGTAGATTGAAACAACTTTTTGACCAATGATTTCTTAGGGGGTTGGGGGGGAGGGTCACATTCTAATTCTAATTTGTTAAAATCGAGTCCCTGGGTTTATATATGTGAGCCCTAATTTTAACTTGGTGCAATATGAGGGAATTTCTTTAAAAATATTCTTCTTCAGATTCTCTAGTTAGAATCCTTTCATATTTGGTATACGACATCTCGAGGTGGGTAAGATTCAAGTTTGTTCAAATCGGGTCCCTGGGTTAATATTTGGGCCCCCTACAGGCAATATGAGGGAATTTCTTTAAAAGTCTTCTTCTCCAGCACCATCTCTTAGAATGTTCTCGTCAGATCTCTGAAATTAAACAACATCGAGCATTTTTTAGGGGGTGCGGTGGAGTCGCGGTAACCGGTTCTCGTCAGATTACCGAAGTTAAGCAAGGTCAAGCCCGGTTAGCAGTTGGATGGGTGACCATTTCAGCGACTGATTCGCGCTCCCGCATTGTGTCCTTGGGCAAGGCACTTAACCCTGATTGCCTACATGGGGGCACAATGACGGTGTGAACGAAGACGTACTGCACGTCGATGGTGCACATGTCTTCAACCAATCTAACCCTGCCTGTGCCGCTGTGCAGAGTTGCGATGTTGGGGAGCTAGCAGCTGCTCATCGTTACTCGTTGGTTCTCTCCGGATACTCGAGCTTCCTCCACCCGTAAAACTGTCACCGACACGATATGACCTTGGCTGTTAAAGTGTCGTTAAACCTCAATAAATATATACATAAATAACAGGGCAGATATACAGCCTATCCATTAGGTAAAGGGTAAATAGAAATATAGACTGTGTTACATACAAATGATATTTCACTGTAGTTTTTATTTAACTTATCATTTTAGTAAAAAATCTCATTTTTTGTATTGGATGATTCTTTTAGCAGACTCTCCACTTGTCCGTTGTAACACATGCCCTGTTTTCTATTTTCATGCTGCTCTTCAGGACTTTGTTCAAACATGAACTTTGGGTACTTAGTAATTGTTTTATGTTCAAGTCAGACTTCCTGGCACTAATGTGCTACTTCTCATATGTTTAAGAAAATGCAAAAATGGAAATATGCAACAATAAGTGACCTATTCTGTGCTCAATGATAAATTGACTGAAGTCAAGCAGAAAGATTGGATTTCTCGCATCTACAATATATGCAGAAGCTTTCAGTGGATCTTGTTTGTAGCTGTGGAAGTGAAGAAAATGATTTTTCTTATATTGAATTAGATATTTATTTATCGGCTGTATCAACAAATAAATGGAATAAAATTGTTTTGGATGTGATGGACAGAATGCAACATATTGCAAGGTAATTACAACCTGTGTGTTTATCTATGCAAGATAGTTTAATCTTGTCGAGGCAAAGTCGTTGCAAGCTGAAAGTGACATTGAACTTTATTCGGTCTGTTTTATTATAATGTGCAAAGCAGTTACATAATTTAATGGCTGTTCATGGTAATTGGGGATTATTTGCTATTTTGTCTCAAAAAGTATTACAACATGCTAGATATATTTCCAGTGTGATAAATGATGTATCGAATAAGTGTTAAGAAGAAACTGTTTTCTAAAATATTCTATACTACATCGATGATATGTGGAGTGAATAATTAACCTGTGAAGACAGTTAGCTATCACCGTTGAAAAGTAATCATATAAAGGGGAGATAACCATATTAATCGCTTTTGCGATGATGCAATATTTAGAATGTATCCGAATAACAAGCTTTCCGTTAATGAGAAGGTGAGTGTCTGTGGCTTGTTATTGTTTTTCTGTTTGAGTAGTTGTTTTCTATGTATATTCAGTAACACATTTTGTCCATCCAACATGTTTGCTGCTCCAGCTCTGGCATTATTTGTTGGATTCAAGTCTGGAAATAAGCAGACTGCCATCTGCAGAATGAGGTCCCTGGAGGGTGAATTTGGTGATGCTACCATCTGTGAACCTCATTCTGAATCA
Organism: Pictodentalium vernedei; assembly: GCA_031216915.1. Taxonomy (NCBI): domain Eukaryota; kingdom Metazoa; phylum Mollusca; class Scaphopoda; order Dentaliida; family Dentaliidae; genus Pictodentalium; species Pictodentalium vernedei. The sequence continues at coordinate 31,817,376 of CM062288.1, read as the reverse complement.
CGGTTTCAGGCCTAAACAGAAAGAGGTACCTAGAGGATAAATTGGGGGATTCTAACCCACTGTATGGGATAACATCAGCAAATTCCCCCTTTGAGGACCATATTCAGCAAATGACAGATTGCTTATCTCTAGGCTTGGTTGCATTCAAATAATTTTTGACATATTTCTACCTTATCTTAGGGGAATCTATCCCATGGCAAAACAAATGCACCCCCCTACCCCCATCCCCCTCCCCATCCCACCCACCCACCCACTCACCAATGCCACCCCACTTGAATAATTACATTACAGAGTTATTTTCAATGTTTGACTGCCCAGGACAGAAAATCTCTTGTGACTGAAATGAGTATAATTTGGGCACTTCTAACAGAATTATTCTTTGCACGTATCCCTTTTTGTCCACTGATTTTTTTAGTTAAATTGTGAACTTTCCGTCACATCTAGTCATGACTGCTTCAAAGCAGCCATAACTAGATATAATGGAAAATATTTTTAAAACACTCAATGGCTTAAAGCCAGGAGATTTTTTAAAACCATTTTTCTACTTTTTGAAAGTCTAAATCCTGTGAGGCACCTGTTTTGTTGCAGTAAAAAATGATCAGAGTCAGAATTAGGCTCTTAAGAGTGAACCTTGGCCTTTAGTGCCCGTCCATTGTCAGTACTGGTTGGATTGAATATGAATATTTACACAATTTTACTTTAGCATGGGGTAACATTGTTTATGATAAGACGGATTACCTCAAATCTTAGTCACCCAGTTACTTCGCTTTTCCTCACTTGGGGATCCATGAAAAACTGTTTATTGCTTCATGTTTATCGTCCATGGGAATAAGATATAGTTGTGATGCTGTCCACCTGTCTGATTGTCTGTTGAAGTACCGCTTGGCCAGGTGAAACCAAACTTGATATGTGGGTTGGAAATGATGAGAGGAAGAATGCCATGTACTATGGGATCATTGCCAGGATGTCATGGTCACACTTTGAATTTGAAAGTATTCCAGCAGCTGGTTTCCACTCTGTATTTAAAATTCTGCTGGGTCGATCGAAACCAAACTTATCATATGAGTTGTTTATGATGACATAAGAACATTATTTATTTTGGGGATATTGTGCCAAAGGTGAAGGTCACAGTGACCTTTAAACATAAAATTTTCCTGGTTTCTGTTCATTAATTATACCCCCACTTTCGAAGAAAATGGGGGTATACTGGATTACATGCATCCGTGCATCCATCCGTCCGTCCATCTGTCCGTCCATCCATCTGTCCATCCGTGTGTGAGCCCGTCCGAAAATTTTCATAACATAAGTAAAGTATTATTTTTTAAAATATTTGTTGGTCCTAGGTACGCCCACACTAGTTATTTTTTTTTTATTATTTTTTTTTTTACTTGTTCACTTAGAAATTGTGTCCGTCCGAGCCAAATTTTGTATGTTCAGCCTGTATCTCGGGTATCGAATGTTCTATTGCAATGAAATTTGCCATGAACACTGCTTATGGTATAGGCTTTAAAAAAAGGATTCAACGATATTTCTCATGTTCTCCTTTTTAGAGTTATCCCCCTTTTTTGACTTAGAAATTGTAGGAAATAGACATTATTTGTCTGTTCAGCCTACATCTCAGGTATGGGTTATCAGATTTTGGTGAAATATGGCATTCAGTTTGCCTATGACAAAGGCTTCTGCCTCATTGCATAAAACTTCCAAACACCAAACAATTTACCATACCTTTTGACTTAGAAATTGTTGAAACTTTCGCGAAGAAAATGGAAGGGGGGGGGGGGGGTGTGTACTGGATTGCGTCCGTCCATCTGTGCATCCATCCATCAGTCCATACGAGAATATTCACAAATGATATTTGTTGGTCATAGGTATGCCCACACTGGGCGGTACACCACGTGGGGATATGCACCGGACGAAAGTCCAGCTCTTGTTAAAATTCTCCTGGGTCGATCAAAACCAAACTTGACATATGAGTTGGATATGATGAAAGGAAGAATCTTATTTATTTTGAGGTCATTATGCCAAAGGTCAAGGTCACAGTGGCATTTAACTTACAATTATTTGTGGCTTCTTCTTTCGTTGGAGTAGCTGCACATTTCTTTTGAGGGAATTAGCCACCCATGGCAGCCAGCTCTAGTTCATATTCAGTGTCGGCAGAAAATTGAATAACTTTCATGTCACTCTTGTCGGATGAGTTTGCAGGGAGAAGTTAATAATGTTTGTCTGCATGTGTGTTTGTTTGTTTGTTGTAACATTTTTTCTAAAGATCAGTATCTGAATGACTGTGAAAGTACATGTGTCTTTGAATAATATTTAGGGCTGTCATGATTAATCGATTGTTGATTGGTCAAGCCAAAATCGATTAGCATCTTTCGCTGTCGATGAATCGGTAAATTTTACCCCGTTTTAGACGTTAAATAATTTTTAAAAAATTGTTGAAAAAACTATTGTTTCTAAAGGCAAAAGGTCAAGAACGTCGATGTTAACTCTCAAGAAGCCGTTAGGAGCATTTGCCTTTTAGGAAACATTCAAAGCTTTGATGTTCTGAACTTTTGAACCGTCTTTGTAATAATCAAGACCAGTCTGACGGTTCAAAAGTTCAGAACATCAAAGCTTTGAATGTACCTAAAAGAGGATCGTCTTTGTTGTTTACTTGAGGTAGGTCAGCTGGCCTGAACTTCATTTTTAGCGACTCACATGGAGGGAGGGGTCATCTAGGTATGATTAATCAATTATTTGCAACGTTTTTGTGATGATTAATCAATTCCTAAATTAAAAAATCGTGACAGCCCTAATAATATTTTGATGCTGATCTCAAAAAACAGCCAGTCAAACAAAGCAATTTATGGTGCTTTCAGTCACTTGTAATTTTACACTCTTAAACTGGTCATGGTCGAATTCTCAACAACAACAAAATCTTTCTCTTAAGATAGTACCCACACTCCATACAATGAAAAATTGTGTTTAAAACCATAACAAAAGCATACACTATTTCCCTCAAAAACGAATTTGAACCCTGTTTTGATTTTCCTATAAGCCATAGTTTGTGGAACAGGGTTGAGTGCACAGGAAACTGATCATAGTGATCACAAAAAAAATAACTACAAATAGTAGTACTTCCTGAATGGCTGATCTTTCAATCATTGCATGACATTTTAACTTGTCATCATGATCAGATGGAACCCTGTTAATTAAATAGCCACTTTGCCAGTTAAAATATTCAATTAACGGGTAGAGTGTTAAATTATTTTTCAAAGGTGCAAGATTAAATTGGTTTAATAAAATTCATAGTTACATTATGGGGAAAATATTTTGCCTGAAATGTTGGTATTTTGTCATCTGTGTATAGAGACCTATTATGGGAAAATTTTCTGCCTGAAATTTTGGTATTTTGTCATCTGTGTATAGAGACCTAACACACATAATAAAATGGATTAACTTCATAAAAGGTGGCTCAGTGGTTATGACATTGGACTTCAAACTGAAAGGTCCATGGTTCGATCTGGGCCAGGGGCAACTGCATTGTGTCCTTGGGCAAGCCACTTAATCTCGATTGCCCACCTGGGGCCAAAGTGATGCTGTGCCCTAAGGCATACTGCACGTCGATGGTGCACTTGTTTTCAACCAATGCTAACCCTTCTTGTGTGGAGTTAGTATGTTGGGAGTCTGGCAGTTGCTTGATGGTTCTCTTCAGGTACTCCGTCTTCCTCCACCTGTAAAACTGTCCCGACATGAGGTGACCCTATCTGTTGAAAGTGTTGTTAAATATCAATAAATAAATAAATAATTTTTTAAAAATAAAACATTTTCAACACATAAGATTACCAATGTATTCTGGACAGAATACACTTATATAAACAATCATTCAACGCACCTCCGGGGCCTCCACCATTGATTGTATCGTCTGGATTTTTAACAAATGGTAACCAATACGAGAAACGAGATGGTGTTCAGAAGAAGACAAATGAGGTTGTGATCACTTCTTTGGTACACTGACTTGCCTCCGCAAACATCATCGATAATAATTGACTGTGATTTGGTTACTTTCTGGTATTCCCTTTCCTGTATTCTCAAGTCTGAAAATAAGCAGACTGTCATCTGCAAAATGAGGTCCCCAGAGGGAGAATTTGGTGATGCTACCCTGCTCAGCAGGGTAGCATTATCAAATTTACCTGCTGTGAACCTCAGTCTGAATCAAGGTCTCAGACCTGTACAGAAAGAGGTACCCAGAGGAAATATTTGTGGACTGTATATGTCAGCATCAGCAAATTCACCCTCTGGGGACCTCATTCTGCAAATGACAGATTTCTTATTTTCAGACTTGTGTATTCTAGAGATAAACTCAGTATTTATTCTATTACATTTTGTTTAACAGAGTTCATTGAGCTCTGTCAAACAAGATATAAAAAATTAAATGCCTGTATTGGATGCACTGAGGCCACTTAATACTGTAGGTATATAAACAAGGGGAGGTGCCGTGGCGTTGCGGTAACTAGTTCTCGTCAGATCACCGAAGTTAAGCAACTTCGGGCCTGGTTAATCATTGGATGGGTGACGGCTGAGCGATCAATTCGGACTCCCGCGTTGTTTCCTTGGGCAAGGCACTTAACCCTGATTGTCCACATGGGGGCACGATGATGCATGTACTAAGGCGTCCTGCACGTCGACGGTACGCATGTCTTCAACCAATCTAACTCTGCCTGTGCTGCAGTGCGGAGTTATGATGTTGGGGTGCTGGCAGCTGCTTGTCGTTGCTCGGTGTTTCTCTGCGGATATTTTGGCTTCCTCCACCCATAAAACTGTCACGGTCATGATTAGCAATTGTGCATAAGTATATGACCTTAAACACCATTAAATAAATAAATAAATATAAACAAGGGGAATTTGGCGATTGTCAGGATATTTCTCAACATATTACAAGATTTTTATGGAATTAACAGGAGTTTACTCTATAATTAACCGATTTGCAATTAGAAAGTCAGGTTTGTACTGAACTTGTATGGTAAATAGTTTTTATTTGGAATTTGTATTCAATTAACAGGGTTATTCATTGTTGGTCAGATCTTGTGGTTGTTTCCCATGAGAACCTCATGAAGTGAACCAGTGCTTGCTGTGGTAAACAAATTCTGTTTTACTGGTAGAATGGGACTCGGTAACCAATGCCGGGGGTTGAAGGCCTCTCTACAAATGGGCAGCATTGATATAAACCATTTGTTAACCCTTTACCCAAACCAATCTCCCGCATCCGCACGCGTAATATACAAATTCAGCAGCAGAAAAAATATTATTTTTCGAAAAATGTCAACAAAACCATATCATGTGACCCCTCTTGGGAACGAGCTCGAAGAGCTCGTTCCAAAGAGGGGTCACATGATATGGTTTTGTCGACATTTTTTTGAAAAAATTAAAAAAATTATATTTAAAATAATAAGTTTTGATATCGTCTGCATTGGGTAAAGGGTTAAACTTGACTTGATACCTTGTTGTGATCATGATATGGCCTCCCCGTGGGAACCCCGGGAAGTAAGCAGCACTTGTTTACTGTGGTAAACCAGTTCCGCTTTACTAGTAAAATAGGACCCAGTCACCAATGCTTGGGGTGAAAGTCCTCTAAAATGGGCAACATGTTGATCAACGATTGACTAAACTTGACTTCATCTCCATGTTGTGTCACGATTAGCCATGGTGCATAAATATGTGACGTTAACCACCAACAAACAAACAAACAAACATCATGATATGGCCAAAGATGCTGAAAGTGACCTTGAACACCAATAAATAATCTTTTTCTTATAGATGTAGAAGTTTTACATTAACCCAAGTGTTTTGTAACTACTAACAGAAAGTAATCCAACATACAAGTATAGAAGATGTCAGGGACCAGCCTAGGGGGGAATTTTAGGGAGACTTCATGTCTCCCTCCAGAAAAAATAGGGAGACTGAAGAGTCATGTAGGGAGACTTCATAGGCAAGTGGGGAAAATTAATATTCATGTACCACCCCCCGCCGTCCCTTCATATTTTCAACTTGTGGTCCTCCATTAATGTCCAAATAATCCAGGTCCAGTTGTCTATGATGCATCTATTCCAGGTTAAAAAACCACAAAGTAATTCTTGACTGAAAATCCTCCACTGCTACCCTCTCCTTCATGACCCCTCCCCTCTTCTTCGTGCCAATCCCCCATCACCCTCCTGTGGTTGCCTGTCACCAAAGTCTACTAAGCTAATAATTTCCTAAGTCTGAAAGTGTGAACAGGACCAGATGTAAGAAGGTTGCTTGGGAGGTACTTTGTTAGTTAATAAACAAAATACATTCTGGGGTCGAGTATTTTGTAAAAGAAATGTCATTCCGCATCATTTTTATGGTATTCCAGTGTCATTTCGCGTCAATTCGTGTCATTCCGGTGTTTAGGAGGATCCTTTTTCAAGATCGTCCACATGCACACTTGTGTCCTGTACAAAGCTTTTCTTGTCATCACTAAAGCTTTTTTTCATGTGTTTCAATTCCATTCGTGTTTTTCTGGGAATAGACGACCCAACAGTTAACAGTCGTCAGCAAAACGAAATAAAAATACTGATATAAAATACGTCTGTTGTATATACATTTTCGGCATCCTAAGCGACGTAACCTTTTTTCAAACTGGGTTATTTTGTTGAGTCGCGAAAGTCACCTATTTCCGTTTCGACACTTGAAGCTCCGGCTGAAACGCAACAAAATAGAAATAAAAAAATCCGCCAAAAGTGACAATGGACAATTGATTGTTATGTGATTTCAAATAAATGGATGTTTATTTGACGAATTAAAATGCCCATTTATCACACTCGTGCACATTCGATTTTTGAAAATAACCGTTTTCATGTAAACCTCACATCACTCAGTTCAGCCTTTCCTCATTTTGGCCAATTTTTGGAGGGCGACTTGTAATCGCCCCGACTATTTTTCTAGGCGACTTTGGGCTTAGAAGGGCGACATAATCGCCCTAGTCGCCCTCACGGCTGGTCCCTGGAAGATGTTTCTTATTTTTCCCAGCTGCCAAAGTCCGGAGGGGATATTGAAATGGTGTTCATCTGTTAGTGCGTCTGTCCATCCACCCATCAGTCCGTCCATCCATCTATGCATCCATCACCAAAATTTGTCTGTTCAATTCCACCCATATTTTTTCTGGGATTTTGAAGAAAACTTGCAGTGAAGTATCAGTATGAAGCATAATTGTGCATGTGAGCAGGAATGTTTTATTTGACAAATTTTGCATAGTTACAGCCCTTGTTAATAGGTAAATTTTCCACTGAACTTCTACATTTTTCATAGGATTTTTACGAAACTTGGTATGAAGTATCAGTATAAAGGGGGAGCGCGGTGGCTCAGTAGGTAGAAGTGCAGGCTGCAAGCCAAGAGGTCCTCGGTACGAATCCCACCTGCGGCAACCGCGTTGTGTCCTTGGGCAAGGCACTTCATCTCCATTGCCCGCGTGGGGGCACGATGACGCCGTGTACTAAGGCGTACTGCACGTCGATGGTACGCATGTCTTCAACCAATCTAACCCTGCCTGTGCTGCAGTGCGGAGTTACGATGTTGGGGAGCTGGCAGCTGCTCGTCGTTGCCCGGGGGTTCTCTCCGGGTACTGCAGCATCCTCCACCCGTAAAACTGCCACGGTCATGATTAGCCATTGTGCATAAGTATGTGACCTTAAACATCAATAAATAAATCAGTATAAAGTGTGCATGTGGTCAGAAATTTTTGATTCAACAAATTTTGCACAGTTCTGGCCCTTGTTTAACTCCTACATTTTCTGAGACATCAAGCCAAAATGTGGCACTGAGGGATAATTTTTTATCAGGAATAACATCAATGGGGCTATTTTACGTGTGACATTGCATTGATCCTTTAACCATTAACCCTTCAACTAACAAGTTATACACCCCCAATGGAACCTCGGGGAAATGAGGCAGTGCTTGTTTACTGTGTCGTAAACAAGCTCTGTTTTACTGGTAAAATAGAATCCAGTCACCGATGCTTGGGTGCAAGTCCTCTAAAATGGGCAACAAGGACATAAACGATTGACTGAACTTGACTTTATCTCCATATTGTGGTTATGATTAGCCATTGTGCAGACATATGTGATCTTAAACACCAATAAATAAATAAATAAGTTTTACAAAATAATAGAGTCAGTTCAGTTCTCAAAGGCTCATTATGCATGTTATAGTCTGAAAAGTCAATGGGAGACATGGAAATTGTTTGACTATCTTGTTTAACTAGTAGGGTAAAGGAGGCCCATTTTGGAGTTGTTCTTGGGCAAGGCACTTTATCCTGGTTGCCTACATGGGGGCACAATGATGCCATGTACTAAGGCCTACTACATGTCAATGGTGCACACGTCTCAGCTGCTGTAACCCTGCTTGAGCGGAGCTTGAACAGAGTTAGAATGTTGAGGAGCGAACAGTTGCTCGTCAATGCTCTGTGGTTCTCTCTGGGTACTCCAGCTTCCTCCACCTGTAAAACTGTCAGGGTCACGATTAGCCATTGTGCATAAGTATGTGACCAAAAACACCAATGAATAAATATAAATAATTTTGGGGTTATATTCTGAAGTGCTGGTGCCGCAACTTAAAGGCTTCATGTTCTGTGGATGTGCTTTATATTATCTTTGAAATGAAATTATTTCGTCTGAAAATTTTTGCCTTGTTAGAATTTACGGGAGAGTGCCTATAGGCACTCTCCCATAAATTGGAACAAAGCAAAGACACCACGATCAAATTTTCATGACCATAAATAATATGGCACTCTACCCCTTGATTACAAGGCACATCTCTCTCATTCCCAAGATTCAGGGTCATTTTGCCCTTGAGATTGTTCAGCTACGGCTGTTTTTATTATGTGAAAGAAATATTTGTGATGGCCTTTACATTTTGCATTAGAAGAAAGGTTAAGTTTATGCAAAAATCTATTCTACTTATTGGCCTTGTTGACAGAATATGAGTCACACAAGTGCTTGTTAGATATTCTTCTTAATTTTGTCAGCTTTATCTGTAAATTACGCACATAACAAATAAACATTGATCTTTTCTTTGTTATCATTTAACCTGCCTCCTACTCCATATTAATGTTTCCTTATGGAATTTTTTGTAAAGCTTCTCCAAGGTTGAAGCCAATTAAACTTGTTCAATAACACTTGCTGATGTCTGAAGTAAAAAACTTAATGGCATTCCTGTTCCGCCTGTCTGGTCTGTTCAATATCTTTTTCTCTATCATGCTAATGAATTCAATATTTCCAAATACAATTACATTGAAGGAAAATTATTTTGCACTCACTTCTTGATGAGGCGGGTATCCAGACATTTTAACTGCTGTCATTTGCTGCCAGGACACTTAATTCTTCAAGTATTTTTCTGTCATCAGCCAAAAAGTTGTGAACATTGTATTTATTTATTGGGATTAAATGACACTTTCAACAGCCAGGGTCACCTCAGGTTGGCCAGCTTTACGGATGGAGGAAGCTGGAGTACCTGGAGAGAACCACTGAGCAATGACAAGTAACTTCCAGACTCCCCAACGAACTAGCTCCACACAAGCTGGGTTAGCTTTGGGTGAAGACAAGTGCACCATCGAGGTGCAGTAGGCCTTTGTACACAGCACCACCATGCCTCCTCACGGGCAGTCAGGATGAATTGCCTTGCCCAAGGACACAACACAGTTACCCCTGGCGGTGATCGAACCATGGACCTTTCAGTTTGAAGTTCAATGCCTTAACCACTAAGCCACCACATTCCCCAAAATACTCATGTGTAGAAGCATCACGCTTCTGTGAGCATTGTATCTCAGAGACATTAACCCTTTACCAAATATAATAGCCAAAAACCGGTCACTGCTATTTACAAAAATCACCATTCACCATTCAATTTATCCATATTTGGCTGAGACAATAATCCATAAATAATTGTATCAAGATGGAATCTTCATTCGGTATAAAAATGCCTCGGGAGATAATGGTCCCTCAGGGAGACGAATCCACTTTATTACTCTCAAGCCCAGTCATTATTTTTAGTTTAACTTGACAAAGTCAAGATAAGCTATTGCCATCATGCATGCGGACGTCTGTTCCTCTGTGAGTCTGTTCACATTTTCCTTTAGCACGGGCTACACCCGAAGTTCTTGTCTGATCGTAATGAAATTGAGAACGTCACGATGAGAATGTCCCCTTTTGGTCATAATCTGTCAACCGTGATGGCTGCCCAAGCCCGAAACCCAAAAACCTTTAGCACAGTCTGCAGGTCATATTTAATATGGAGGGATTTCATTGTAACTTGGTAGGATGACTCCTTATGATGTCTCTATGAGAACTTCCCCATTTGGTCGCGATCTGTCAACCGTGACGACTGCCCGAGCCCAAAACCCGAAAACCTTTAGCACAGTCTACAGGTCATATTTATGGAGGGATTTCATTGTAACTTGGTAGGTTGACTTCATATAATGTTTAGATGAGAAAGTCCCATTTTGGACATGATTGGGCAGCTGTGACGGCTACGGGGGCCTGAAGCCCAAAAACCTTGAGCAGTGTCTACAGGTCATATTTATGAAGGGATTTCATTGTAACTTGGTAGGATGACTCCAAATAATGTATGTCTAGATGAGAACGTCTCCTTTTGGTCGCGATCATTCAGCCTTGATGATTGCTCGAGCCCAAAACCCCAAAATCTTTAGCATTGTCTATACGTCGTATTTATAGAAGGATTTCATTGTAACTTGTTAGGTTGACTCTATATAATGCCTAGATTATGACTTCCCCTTTTGGTCATGATTGGTCAACTGTGACGGGTACAGGGACCCGAAGCCCGAAAACCATGAGCACAGTCTACAGGTCATATTTATGAAGGGATTTCATTGTAACTTCATAGGATCACTCCAGATAATGCCCAAATGAGAACGTCCCCTTTTGGTCATGATCATTCAACCATGATGGCTGCCCGAGCCCAAAACTCGAAAAACTTTAGTACAGACTACAGGTTATATTTGTGAAGGGATTTCATTGTAACTTGGTAGAACGACTTGGTATAATGTCGAGATGACGTCCCCTTTTAGTTGCAATCGGTCAACCATGATGGCCACACAGGCCTGAAGTCTGAAAAAATTTAGCACAGTCTACAGGCAAGATTTATGAAGGGATTTCGATGTAACTTGATAGGATGACTCGTTTTGGAATAATTTCACTGTAACTTGGTAACTTTCATTGACATACGTTAACTGTGAGGGCCACATACATTAACTGTGAGGGCCACATTAACCCACCCCCTCAGTTCTTTAGTACAGTCTACACCTCACATTATTTTCATTAAAAACATAGCATACAAGGAACAGAAATTAACATATTCCCAATTATCACAATTCTTGTCTTATTTCATAATACTTTCATAAACATTGAGCATGTCTTCAACCAATCTAACCCTGCCTGTGCTGCGGTGCAGAGTTCAGAGTTATGATATGGGAGAGCTGACAACTGCTCGTCGTTGCTCGGTGGTTCTCTCCGGGTACTCCAGCTTCCTCTATCCGTAAAACTGTCACCGACATGATATGACCCTGGCTGTTAATGTGTCATTAAACCCTAATAAAATTTTTTTTAAAAAAGCGCATCTCAAGTCTTTACAAAAGTCAGCAATTGGATAAATACTTCATATTGCCACAAGTCACTCCTGACAGTATGAGTATTTATCTAATTAATGCTGCCTTTTGTAAAGCTGATAAATTACAATGTTTTATTCAAGAAAAAACAATGCCGCTTTATCTCTCACTGACAATTAACATAGCTGGTAGAAATTTTGTCCAACCAATATTTCTCACACTTTATTAACTGGTAGAGTGCTGGAAGCCCAAATTTGGGCTTTATTCTGAAGTGCAGGTACTCCAACTTAACTCTTAAGCTGCTGAGTATTTTTAAGATATTTTTCATCAAAGCTAGTCATGGCTGCTTCAGATTTGATGAAAAATTAATTAAAGTATAACACAAGAAGTCATTGATGAAAAAATCCATTCATTTTATAGGCGGAAAATGTGATTAGATGTGCCCAAATTATATTGTTTTCAGTGACAAGAGAAACCCTGTGCTGGACAGGAATACCCGCCAGCAGCATGCAAAGAGTTAAAGGCTTCATATTCTGTGGATGTGCCCCATTTTATTTTTGAATTGAAACTATTTTGTCTGTATGGATTTTCTTTGTTCAAATTTATGGGAGAGAGCCCATAGGCACATAGACCCATAGGCACATAGGGCCATAGGCACTCTCCCTTAAATTGTAACAAGGAAAATACAGGTGAACAAATTTTGTCAACCAATAATAATTCAGCACTCTACCAGTTAACCCTTTACCCAATGTAACGGCCAAAAACGACTAGTGCTATTCTAAAAAATCTCCAATTAATTTTCATTATTTTTTTCATTTTTTGTCTCAAAACATAGGTTATGACCCCTCATTGGAATGAGCTCGTCGAGGGGGTCATAACCTATGTTTTTAGACTAAAAATGAAAAAAATTAGTTATTGAAGAATTTTTTTTGCAAGTGTCGTCTGCTTTTCATGTTAGGTAAAGTGTTAACAAAATCATTGGGCTTGAGTGAAAATCAGTTATTGTTTCTGCCTTTAATACCAGCTGACACTCCGTGTACTAAGGTGTACAGTATGGATGTCGATGGTGCACGTCTTTAACCACCGTAACCCTTGTTGAACAGAGTTAGAATGTCGAGGAGCTGACAGTTGCTCATCGGTTCTCTCTGGGTACTCCGGCTTCCTCCATCCGTAAAAGTGTCATGGTCCGAATTAGCCATTGTACATACGTATGTGACCGCAAACACCATTAAATAAATGAATAACCAGCAGACGATTTCCTTTTGCTGGAATTTTTTTTTGTTTTTGTTGATAACATTCTTTACTGCTGCAGTAGCTTTCCTTTACAAGTGAAAGAAACTTTTTTGGAACCTAAATTTTATCCAGTGAAGATTTTTTGGTGCCAAAGCAACATTTTTAATGCAATTGGTGAACTTGGCCCTCAATAGCGTTAACAGTGATCAGTAGGTGATAATTGTACTCATAAAAATTGTGTGGGGGTTAAAATTAGTAGAGTGGAACAGTGTTAATTGAATAGCCACTTTGCCAATGAAAATTATTCAATTAAAAGGAGTGTTCTTTTAACAGGAATTGTGTCACTTTTGTGTATTGAAGAGATAAACTTTGCATTTATTCTATAATATCTTGTTTGACAGAGCTCCTTCAGCTCTGTCAAAGAAGATATGAAAGATTAAATGCTTGCGTTGAGGGTACTGAGATCAAATAGATCTATAAACAAAGGAAAACTGGAGAGTGTCATGGTAATTGTCATGATGCCTCTGTTTTCACCACAACTGCATTTGTGCCACTGAAAAGTATAGTGTGTGAATTGTTTGTCTAAGAAAGTTAAGAATCTGTTTCTCAGGCCCTCCCACATGGTCATTTTGGCTGCCGCTTGTGCTCTTTTTTATAACCAATGCAAACTTGAAAATAAAAATTAAATCCTGTCTGTCTGATATTTTACCCAAGTTAATAAAATTGATAAATTTGTACTTTGAGTGCAACAAGGCTTTGCAATGCTTTAGCACTTCTTGCACTCTAGGGATGAAATACACCACCACCCATTCTAGTCTGTTTGTGGCCTGAAACATAAAACAAACCAAGAATATGAACTTTTGATTGCAAAGAATTAATTACAAAAATAAAAAATAAAATAAAAAACCACCACCAACCTGCATACAATTTTATAAAAAAAAAATGACCTGAGAAACAGAAGATCTACTTTGTGGGGCCTTAATGGTGTCTTGTTTCTTTTTAAATTGTAAAAATACTGTAATTTATCACATGACTCGTCCGTTTTGTTCACTTTAAAACATTTGATATTTTACTTTCATATTTATCAGTGATAAATAAAGCCTTCCGTCGATTTTATTGGTCAGTTTCAAAACTAGACAATTTGATTGGCTGAACAAAACACAACTGGGACATATTTTCCAAATTTGCATAATTGGGGTTGAGAGATTTCACTGGTCAATTTAAAAAAATTACAATTTGATTGGCTGAACAAAATACAACTGGGTCACATTTGCATAATTTGAGTAGGGAGAATTTACGTTATCTGTCCTATTTTGGGTGGGTTATATTGCATTAACCCTTTACCTGACATAATGACCAAAACCGCCAGTGCTATACACAAACATTTTTTATTTTTTGCTCCCATAACATAGGTTATGACCCCTCATTGGAACGAGCGCGTCGTGCTTGTTTCAATGAAGGGTCATAACCTATATTTTGGAAGCAAAAAATGAAATTTTTTAGTCATATGAGGATGTTTTTTTTTAAGTGTCGTCTGCAACACATGTCAGGTAAAGGGTTAAAAAGTCATACTAAGTCGTTAATTTGTGCATATGTGTGTCATATGATAAATAGAATATGAAATGAGTGTTTTTCTCATATAATATTTATGAAACTTGTCCGAATTTTCCGTTTGGGCCTGCCAGTGGCTCGCCCAAACGGAAAATTCTTAGACTCATTTCATAAATATTATATGAGAAAAACACTCATTCCATATCCTCCATATATTTAACATTCTCATCAATTTGTGCTATCTTGTTTTTAAAACAGTTCACCTTTATTATTATTTCAGTTCTAAAATGTTTATTGTTGTTTTAGTTCCTCAGGTTGATTGTGGGGTGTGGCAGAATTCTGTCCATACTCAAATTTTGATTCCTCGGATGGAATGTGTCATGTGATTCATTGTTGGAAGAAACTCGCAGAGAGGTTTGAAGAAAACAAAATCTTTTCAAAATTTATTTTTTTGAATGATTGGTGCACTGGGATGAAAATTAACCCTTTATAACTTGTATTGTAAGTTTATAACCTTCTGAAATACTGAATGTTTGTTTGGTATGAGTTGAATGGGGGTGAAGGGCAAGACACTTCACCCCCATTGCCTACCTGGGGGCACGGTGACGTTGTGTACTAAGGCGTATTGCACGTCGATGGTGCACCTGTCTTCAACCAATGCTAACCCTGCTTGTGTGGAGTTAGTATGTTGGGGAGCTGACGGACGCTCGCCGTTGCTCGGTGGTTCTCTCTGGGTACTCCGGCTTCCTCCACCCATCTGTTGCGGTCATGATTAGCCGTTGTGCAGAAATATGTGACCTTAAACACCAATAAATAAATAAGTGCCAGGTAACAGTAAGAACATTTCTTTATTTTATGTTGACTGCACATTACTTTATACTTTTGTTGCAGTTATGTTATAGCCATAGCTTCTGAAGTAATTTGTAGAGCTGAAACGGTTAAGAGATTTTCTTGATCGATTAATCACGTGCATTAACTTGGTTAACCAATTATCACTTGTCCAAATAGATATCTGAGTAATTACCATACCGTTGATGTACAGCATGAACCCTTTACCCAACGTAACAAACAAAACCAACTAGGCTTATATAGAATAATCTCCATTCAAATTTATTATGTTTTCAATTTTTGTCTCAAAAACCTAGCTTATGACCCCTCATTGGAACAAGCTCATTGAGCTCGTTCCAATGAGGGGTCATAAGATATGTTTTTGAGACAAAAATTGAAAATTTTCAGTAGTTATTTTGCAAGTATCGTCAGCTACCTGCAATGGGTAAAGAGTTAAGAATGACCATTTCCAGCTACTGATACAGTATGATGATCATGCAAGTAAACAAGTATGTCAGCAAGTAACTTGCATGCTTTACGCTGTCTCATATAATTGATGTGAGTCAGTTTGACAGCGTTTACCTGTTTTGGAGCAAGTTTGTTCCTTTGTAAGCCCATGTAATATAGTAGTTCAAAAATAACAGTTAATCGATCAGTTTCTTTCTGGATCGATCAAGATGTTGATCATTGATTAATCGATTAATCAGTTAACCGTTTCAGCTCTCGTAATTTGTCACTTTGCAATGTGGAGTGCCGATCTGGAATACGTTTATCACATTTGGTTCAGATTTATTGAGTGCTTTGATACGATATCCCAGAAATGATTTATGAAAAACCTGATATAATTCTCAAGGAATTCTCAAAGTGATTTTGATCCAGATTTGATGAGCCTTGACAAAGTGATTGCGACCCTACCAAGTATTTTAGATCTAATGCATTCCAGGGGATGAAACTGTCAGATTATTCTCGAAATGGAAAATAAACAGCCAATGCCCACTACCCCCAGCCCTTACAATTTAAGGAACTGAAAGATATTGATTGAACTATGAAATAAGGAAAAAGCATTTCTGAGGGTCACATTTTCTTACTCCCTTCAAATCATTGTCAGTCTAATGGTCTTATATTCTACCAATCCTCTGTTCAATAATTCAGCCAATCTAAAGGCCTGGCCTCCCAAGAGCAGGCCTGAAAATAAGCAGTCTGACATTTGCAGAATGAGGTCCCCAGAAGGTGAATTTGATGATGCTATCCCTTACAGTGGGCCAATTTATCCTCTGGGTACCTTTTTCTGTTTAGTTTTGAGGCCCAGATTCAGACTGAGGTTCACAAAGGGTAAATTTAGTGATGCTACCCACAGGGTAGCATCACTAAATTCACCCTCTGGGGACCTCATTTTGCAGATGACAGTCTGCTTATTGTGTCGCCGCCCCACGAAGTGGGGAGCGACATATAGGGATTACTTTTGTCGTCTTGCGTCGTCCGCATCGTCCGCGTCACACTTTCTCTTATCCGCCACTCCTCTTTAACCTATGAATGGATTTTGATGAAACTTTCAGTGATTTTTTATCACATAATGGCATTGTGCACCTCCTATTTTATTTTTTGATCCGCTGTATTTTTTCCAGAGTTATGCCCCGTCGTCTTGCGTCGTCTGCGTCACACTTTCTCTTATCCGCCACTCCTCTTTAACCTATGAATGGATTTTGATGAAACTTTCAGTGATTCTTTATCACATAATGGCATTGTGCACTTCCTATTTTATTAGCTCATCTTGACAAAGTCAAGCTGAGCTAATCTAATCGCTTCCCGTCCGTCGTCTGTCGTCCGTCGTCCGTCGTCCGTCAACACCATGTTTTGGTCTTCTCCTCCAAAGCCACTGGGCCAATTCAAGTGAAAGTTTGTGTGAGTGATGGTCCCAAAGGGGCATTTCATTTTTGTTCAACTCAGTATGCCCGGCCCCATAGGGAGGGAGTGGGGGAAAATGCTCCAAAATATTTTAAAAATCTTTTTCTCAAGAACCAGTGTGTGCAATGACTTGATATTTGCTATGGAGCTTCCATATGAGGTGTAGAATCAAGTTTGTTCAAACGAAGTTCGTAAAGTAATATTTGGCTTTGTAATAGGAGGGGTAAGATTTTTGGCCCCGCCCAAAATTTCTATTTTCTGAACCGATGGTCCGGAATGAACCAAATTTGGTTTGTGGTAGTATTGGGTCATAAGTACTTGACCCATGCAAAAAAAAAAATTCCCGCATCCCTGTGGGAACCCTGGGAGCTAAAAATAGAAATATTTTCAAACGCCCATATTTCCCAAACCCCACGGAACAGAGAGCTTTTATTTGGTATGAAGTATCCTTATGACCAGTAGAATTGAATGGTAAAAAAAAATTGCCATCGGTTATGTTAGGGTGTTCTGTAATGGGCATCGAAAAAATGCTGAGTCAGCATATTTGCAAAAATTAAAAAAAATCTTTTCTCCAGAACCAATCATCAGAATCTTTTGATATTTGGTATACAGCATTCATAGGGGGGTCAGATAAAAGTTTGTTGAAATAAAGCTCATTGGTTCATATTTGGGCTCTCTACAGGAGCCCGAAATTTTAACATAGGGTAATATGGGGAATATTCTCTAAAAATCTTCTTCTTCAGAACCACCAATCAGAATCTTTTAATATTTGGTATACATCATTGTTATGAGGGTCAGATTCTAGATTGTTCAAACCAAGTCCCTAGGTTAATATTTGGGCTTCCTACGGAAGCCCAAATTTTATCTTTGTTCAATATGGAGGGTAATTTAAAAAAATCTTCTTCTTCAGATCCATCAGTCAGAATGCTTTGATATTTGGTATGCAACATCTCTATGGGGGTCAGATTCAAGTTTGTTCAAATCAAATCCCTAGGTATATATTTGAGCTCACTATGGTAGCCCAAATTTTTACTCAGTGCAATATGAGAAAATTTCTTTAAAAATCTTCTTCTTCAGATCCAACAGTCGGAATGCTTTTATATTTGGTATACAACATCTCTAGGGGGGTCAGATTCCAGGTTGTTCAATTCGAGTGCCTAGGTTAATATTTGGGCTCCATATGGGAACATGAAATTTAACTTAGTACAATATGAGGGAATTTCTTCAAAAATCTTCTTCTTCAGATTCACTTGTCAGAATGCTTTCACATTTGGTATACAACATCTCTAGGGGGTCAGATTCAAGTTTGTTCAAATCGGATCCATAGGTCAATATTTGGGCTCGCTATGGTAGCCCAAATTTGAACTTAGTGCAATTCGAAGAAATTTCTTTACAATTTCTCTTCTTCAGATCCAACAGTCAGAATGCTTTCATATTCAGTACACAACATCTCTAGGGAAGTCAGATTTAACTGTGTTCAAATCAAGAGCCTGGGTTAATATTTGGGCTCTCTATGGGAGCCGGAATTGGCCATTTTGCTGAAGAATTAAAAATTTTGTATTCAGTACCCTCTAGAGGTACTAAGATTAATCCACATAGGTTGTATCAAGGGGCTTCATAGGGGAGCTCTGCATTTTACTTATGATCAGCTGAAGAAAAGGCATGATGCCCAGATTATTTTTGTCACGCCTGAGGGACTCAAGGATTGACAGTGTAGTCTATGGAGATGGCTTGCTTAATGTAGACTCATTCTTGGACTCTGTTTAAATTGTGTTCTGTACAAGATGAGCGCTTCAGGCCCCGTGGGGCCTCTTGTTTTTTGATCCGCTGTATTTTTTCCAGAGTTATGCCCCTTTTCCACTTAGAATTCTGTCTGAAACGCCAGGCGACACACGTCTTCCATGGAAGACTCACATCTAAGTTTTCTGACTTGCCCAAGAGTTTTGAAATCCAACCACTGATCTCCAAATAACTGAGTTGCTAGAAAGCTCATTGATCACATATTGAAAACTGTCTCAACCACTGCCTTCTTGGGGGGAGGGGGGGGGGGGAGAGGGTGGTGAATGTTAAATTATTGTCAGTAAAATCAGCTTAGATTCTACCAATTCACTGGGGGCGCAGTGGCGTTGCACTAATCATAGTATATTTAGCACAACTGACTGAAAGTCAGGGTGGGTTATTGCCATCACTTTGTGTCAATCGTACATTAACTTTTTAATTTCCATCATTTTCTTCAGAACCACTGCCCCCCAAACCAACCAAACTCGACACAATTATCTTTGCAGGGCTAGCCTTGAGTAAAATGGTTGGGGCCTCAAAAAAGTGCCCCACATATTGAGGTCGGGGCCTTTTCAGGGCTGATTTTCCATTTTGTCCATTATTGTTAGTGCTTTTTTGTGGAAAACTGTCGGGGCTTGAAAAAAAGCCCCCATCAAGTGCTCCTCGGGGCTGATTTTGGGGCCTGGGCTGATCAGCCCTGACTCAAGGCAAGCCCTGCTTTGGAGAAGAAGTGCTCAGGTGTCAAGTTTGTTCAAAGAAAGTTTATAGAGCAGTATTTGGGCTTGTGCTGGGATGGGCAAAATTTTTTGCCTAGCCCAACATTTGTATTTTCCAAACCAGTTGGCCAGTTTAAACCAAACTTGGTATGCATTAGTAGTAGACGACATGTACTTGATTTATGGCAGATAAAAAATTTTCAACTCACCCTGTTGTGGGAACCTCAGGAGCTTAAAAATAGAAAAAAAATTCTAATGCCCGTATTTCCCGAACTATGTGAACAGAGAATTGTTATTTGGTATTGAAGCTTCCTTAACTGGTAGAGTGCTAAGTTTATTTTGGACACCCAAATTTGTTCCCATGTCTTTGCTTTGTTATAATTTAGGAGAGAGTGCCTACAGGCACTCTCTCATACATTGTAACAAGGCAAATCTATACAGACTAAATAATTTTACTTCAGAGATAATATGAACCATATCCATTGAATATTAAGCCTTTATGTCATGGTACCTGCACTTCAGGATAAAGCCCAAATATGGGCTTCCAGCACTTTACCAGTTAACTGGTAGCGTGCCAGAAGCCCATATTTGGGCTTTATTCTGAAGTGCAGGTACCATGTCAGAGTCTTCATATTCTGTGGGTGTGCTTCCTATTATCTTTAAAGCGAAATTATTTCAACGGCATGGATTTGCCTTGTTGCTATTTATGGGAGAGTGTCATTTGGCCGTTTGGCACTCTCCCATAAATTGCAACATGCCAAAGACTAGTGAATATATTTTAATGACTGGAAATAATTTAGCACTCTACCTGTGAATACCATTGAAAATTATAGTTTTGCAAGAGCAAGCCTGGATATTATTTTTTCGGGTATGCCGCACAAAATGACAGGTACAAACTGACTCCAGACCGACATTTAAGAGACCCTTCCAGACATTTTTTTAGCATCAGTCGCAAATAGTAATTTTCAGTCTGTTCAAAGCAGTTGAATGAGAATTTACACATACCTTGAAGGGTTTATACCATATCATGATAAGTCAGTGTGACGACAGTACTTCAATTGAAAACACTGCAATCGGGTTGCTTTTGACAATTGTGAATACAGAAATTCAAATCAAGGGGAAGCACTACATTGCATGTTCGATATGTTGCAGGATTAATCTCCTGGGAAAGTGTCCATCTACAAAATTCTTGTTTTATTTTTTTGTTTTGCATTGAATTTTCGTAACGTGATATACGGAATTTGTAAATGATTGTCGTGTATTGTGATGACGGGAAATAAACTGTTGTGGATTTGTACTTTCAATGAATAAAAATAGAGGTGAGCGATAATTCACCCACCATTCCCACTCGTCACTGCCCACTTAACTATGAAAATTGGCCTCGGACAGAGTGACGGCACAAGCAACTGGACATCTGACAAATGTATAGCTGAGTCGGACTTTGTCCGTGTCCGACCTCTTATATCCAGGCTCGTGTGAAAGGTAAAACAGACAGAAATTTTTGACAGGATCATGACTGTCGTTATTAGATCAAAAGTCTGTCCAGTTTTGAGATCATAGTACTGTGCTTTGCCAGTGGAAAATCCATAAATGGGTCCAATAAATGTGTCTGTTGATGAATAGCCATGATGACTGTATTTGAAGAAGTAGACTGTAAAATATGTTACCAGTTGTCCTCTGGTTTTAGTTGTAATACACATATCATATTTATAGAATGAACCATACATCTCATCCCTTTACCTAACGAATCGCCCGCATACAAATTGAGCTGTTGAAAAAATTCAATTTTTCAAAATACAGTGGAGCCCACTTAACTGGATATCTCTTAACTGAATAACTCTGTTAACTGAATATAATTTCTCAACACAAAACCACTTTCCATACCTTCAGTACAAATTTGACCTGTTAATTGAACATAGGTTATAGAGTAAACTCCTGTTAATTGAATAACCTTGTAAAAATCTTGTAACCTATCCACAAATTACCCTGACTCTCCCCAGTTTTCCTTTGTTTATAGACATGTTTGGCTTCAGTACATCCAATGCAGGCATTTAATCTATTATATCTTGTTTCACAGACCTCATGGAGCTCTGTCAAACAAGTTATAATATAATAAGTGCTAAGTTTATCTCTAGAATACAGGAAAGTCACACAATTCTTGTTAATTGAATACTCCTGTTAGTTGAATAATTTTCATTGGCAAAGTGGCTATTCAATTAACAGGGTTCCACTGTATTTCAACAAAACCATATCATGTGACCCCCTCATTGGAACGAGCTTTAATGAGGGGTCACATGATATGGTTTTGGTGAAATTTTTTGAAAAATTTTTAAAAATTATGTTTAAAATAATAAATTTTGATATCGTCTGCTTTGGGTAAAGGGTTAAAGAGCTATCAGTTCAGGAGGTCTGGTGCTTCCTGCATTATTTATTGCCATCTGTATCTTATATACAGTTAAAACTAGAAGTCCTGTCACCAATAGTGCACTTATCTAGGCTTAATTGCGTGTAGGAATTGCGCGCAATTGCCATATCGAATGGCATCCAAAGCACGGCAGGTTCTCCTAGTTACTCATAGCAAACACATGCAATGTTTCTGCCAATGGACCTCCGGGTTACCCGGAGGTCCATTGGCTGAAACATTGCTTGTGCACAGGCCATATGTACAGAATTTGATAGCTTCACTTGTGCCATAACGCGTACATTAACGCGCATATCAACGTGCTATTTGCGCACATTTCATGACAGGACTTCTAGTTTTAACTGTACTTCTGATATTGAAAGCTTGCTTCTTTCCATGAATTTAGTTATGAAAGGGTTAATTTTATATGTTTGCACAATTTGATTAAATTTGAGATATGCTGTCATCCTTTTTCTCTTTAGTAATTGTAATTTTTTATCTGTTTTGCTAAAAACAGTAAAATAATGGATATAATTTGTTTTTATTGCATCTTATTTTGATTGGTATTTGACATTTGCAGATCAGATGGGGCACGTTATTATTTTTATGTAATTATTATGTAATTATGCATGTGTGAATGTTTGTATTTATGCATGACAGCATATTATGAAGTCTGTATATCAAGGGAATGCGGATAACCGTAATGCATGCAAATGAAAACAGTATTTACTATACAGAGCCAATTAATTTATTACATCACATGTGTCAATCAGACATCAGTCTATAATCACTTGATTGCTTCTGGTAAAAGTTTGCTTCAGACGAGACTTCATAATGTAAGCCTTGAAAGAAAGATCTCTTTTTCATGTGTTGTCATCTGTGAATCATAATCAGTCTGCCTTCACTTTATGTATGTAGAAATACTCAGTGGTTTGGGGTTTTTTTTTCGTTGTGGTTTATCAACACTTTAAACAGCCAGGGGTCACCTTGTGTCACCAGTTTTGCAGTGGAGGAAGATGGAGTATCCAGATAGAACCACTGAGCAATGGTGAGCAACTGTCAGACTCCCAACATACTAACTCTTCACAAGTTGGGTTAGCATTGGTTGAAGACATGTGCACCATCAACCTGCAAAATGCCTTTGCACACAGGCCCTACATGGCAGGGACCAACCTAGGGGGGAATTTTTGGGAGACTTATCATGTCTCCCTCCAGAAAAAAATAGGGAGACTGCAGAGTCATGTAGGGAGACTTCATAGGCAAGTGGGGAAAATTAAGAATATTTTTGTACCACCCCCCTGCGCCCCTTCATATTTTCAGCTTGTGGTCATCCATTAATGCCTGATTAATCCAGATCCATTTGTCTTTGATGCATCTATCCAGGTTAAAAAATCACAAAGTAATTATTGATTGAAAATCCCCCACTGCTACCCTCTCCTTCATGACCCCTCCCCTCTTCTTTGTGCCAATCCCCCAGCACCCTCCTGTGATTGGTTGCCTTTTGCCAAAGTCTACTAAGCTATATTTCCTAAGTCTGAAAGTGTGAACAGGACCAGATGTAAGAAGGTTGCTTGGAAGGTACTTTTTCAAGATCCTTCATATGCACACTTGTGCCCTGTACAAAGCTTTTCTTGTCATCACTAAAGCTTTTTTTTTCAAGTGTTTCAATTCCATTCATGTTTTTTCTGGGAACAGATGGCCCAACAGTCAACATTTGTCAGCAAAACGAAATAAAAATACAGTGTTAGAAAATACGTTTGTTGTGTATACATTTCAGCAGAGAATATTCGGCATCCTGAGCAACGTAACCTACTTTGAAACTGGGTTATTTTGTTGAGTCGCATAAGTCACCTATTTTCATTTCGACATTGGATCCCTCAGTTCAGCCTTTCCTCATTTTGGCCAATTTTTAGAGGGCGTCGTGTAATCGTCCAGACTATTTTTCTAGGCGACTTTGGGCTTAGAAGGGCGACATAATTGCCCTTACGGCTAGTCCCTGCTACATGGGCAGTCAGAATTAAGTGCCTTGCCCAAGCACACAATGCAGTCACCTCTGGTGAGAATCGAGCCGTGGACCTTTCGGTTTGAATATAATGCTGTAACCACTGAGCCGCCGCATTCCCCCAAATGCGCATGTGTAGAAGCCTCAATATTTCCCATCATTATTTTGTCCATTGAATGCAACAAGGTGCCATCTGCAATGCTCTAGCATTGCAGATGGCACCTTGTTGCACTCCAGGGATGATGTACAGTTGGCTCAACTTAACACATTACTTACAAGAATTTTTATTTTACTTATTTATTGGGGTTCAATAACACTTTCAATAGCCAGGGTTTTATTGTGTCAGACAGCTTTATGGGTGAAGGAAGCCAGAATACCTACTTATAGCCTCCAAACAATGGTGAGTAACTGTCACTTTGATTCTGCAGCAGTTGAGAGATTTAACAAAGACGTTCTTGCTGATTTGCAGGAAAGAAAAGTATGTTCAGTCAAGTGATGCAATCTTCTGGAATTAATATGAGTAAATAGATTCCTGAAAGTCGCAGAATTTTATTGTTGTTAGTCTTGTAGGACATGTACAGGCCTGGCCTTTTGAAAAATCCAGGGGAGCCGCTTCGGCTCCCCTAAATCTGTTTCAGGGGAGCTATTCCACACTTATATTAATTATACACGGTTTTTAATAAGGGAATTGAAAGTTTGAGGAGAGCCATTGCAGTTTAAGGAGGGCAATTATTGCCCTCCCCAATATCATCTGAGGGGAGCTAAGGAGAGCCGGAGCAATAGCTCTCCTCAAACGGCCAGGCCTGCATGTAGCTCCTGTACAAATAACTCTCTAACAGGCTCAGAAAACGTGGTGAATCAGAGGTTAGAGTATCAGAGATCATACCTACAAACCTGACCAGAGTTAACTGCATTATGTCCTTGAGCAAGGCACTTAATCGCGATTGCCCACATCAGAGCATGGTGGTACTGTATACTGAGTCATACTGCTAATCAATGGTACACTTGGCTTCAATCACTGCTAACCTTGCATGTGCAGAATTAGTACGTTGGGGCATCTAATGGTTGTTCCCAGCTGCTTGGTGGTTCTTCGGCTTCCTCCACCCATAAAACTGTCAAACACGACGTATCATCATGAAATTTCAATTTCATAATTCCATATGATTCAATGTCCTTTCTCGTATTCTATTCAGGATTTGATCCCGGCCCAAAATTAGGATTCACAGGCCTTACGAACCAGCATCAGGCCCTATGAACAATCATGTAGGTCTAAACCTATATAGTTGATCAATACTTGCGTTCTGGGGGTTGTTTTACTGGCATAATTAGACCTGGTAAATTATTATTTTTTTTTTTGTTAGGGTTTAACGACACATTAACAGCCAGGGTCATATCATGTTGGTGACAGTTTTACGGGTGGAGGAAGCCGGAGTACCCGGAGAGAACCACCGAGCAACGGAGAGCAGCTGCCAGCTCTCCAACATCGTAACTCTGAACTCTGCACCGCGGCCGTGGCAGGGTTAGATTGGTTGAAGACATGCGCACCATCGACGCACAGTACGCCTTAGTACACAGCGTCATCGTGCCCCCATGTAGGCAATCAGGGTTAAGTGCCTTGCCCAAGGACACAATGCGGGAGCACGAATCAGTCGCTGAAATGGTCACCCATGACCTGGTAAATTCCTCCTGGTGTGGTAGTCCTCAAACATTGCAGCATTTATTTTATTTATATATTATTGGGTTTTTAATGACATTTTTGGCAACCAGGGTCACCTTTTGTTAGACAGTTTTACCGGTGAAGTGAGCTGGAGAGGACCACCAAGCAGTGGCAAACAAATGTCAAGACTCCCCAACATACTAACTCTACACAAGCAGGGTTAGGCCATACAAAGTAGATCTTCTGTTTCTCAGGACATTATTTGTAAAATTGTATGCGGGCGAGCGGTTTTTTATTTTATTTTTTATTTCTGTGATTATTTCTTTGCCATCAAAAGTTCATGTTCTTGGTTTATGTTTTAGGCCTCATAATCTATGGAATAGCATGGGTGGTGGTGTATTTCATCCCTTGAGAGCAAGAAGGCTTTGAAATGCTAAAGCATTGCAAAGCCTTCTTGCACTCAAGGGACAAATTTATCAATTTTTTTACCTTGGGTAAAATATCAGACATAAACTATTTAATTTTTTTTTCTTCTAAGATTACATTGGTAATAAAAAGAGAGCATGCGGCAGCCAAAATGACCGTGCGGGAGGGCCTGAGAAACAGATTTTTTATTTTTTTAGGCCTTCGCATTGGTTGAAGGCAAGTGCAGCACTACACAGTGCCACCATGCCCTCTAGTTACCTCTGCTTAAAATTAAATCGCGGACCTCTCGGTTAGCAATTCAGTACTCTAACCACTGATCCAGCAAGCTCCCACCTGATGGTATAAATATAGAATATACCCATAGTAGCTTGGTGTACCAAATGTTCACCACGAGTGGTGAACATTTGGTACACAAAGCTACTTTGGGTATATTTTATTCATACCATGATCGTCAGATTATTAAGAGTCACTATTATTTTTTCTTGATTTTACTGAGCAGCAGCCGTACATACGTGCAAATTTGTTTTTGTTTACATGAGCATCGGTGAGTGGTCAATTTTATCACCGAAACGAAATAGAAAAAGAAACAGGTCATTTTTTGCTCAACTTTGGCTCAACATCTGTCCATCAACAATTCAATACGGCTCGGGCTAGAGGCCATATTTATGAACCGATCTTTACGAAACTTCTTGGGTGCCTTTGTTATGACCGTGAGACGAGAACAAGTGTTTCTAGGTCCGATCCGAAATTCAAGTGGCCGCTGGCAACAAATTTTGTACAAAATTAGGTGCAATCAGATTTTTGCGCAGAATTTCCATATGAAGGTGCTGATTTGAACAATTTTTTGTATGAATGTTTAGTACCATGGGCTACATCACATATAATACAGGTTTTTTTCTCGTGTGTAAATTATGCAAATTAGACTAACTTTGATGTATTTTGTGTTACTTTCAGCACTGTAAGTGAAAATGCCAATACAGCTCGGGCTAGAGGCCATATTTATGAACCGATCTTTACGAAACTTCTTGGGTACTTTTGGTATCACCGTGGGACGAGAACTAGTGTTTTGGGGTCCAGTCCGAAATTCAAGATGGCCGATGGCAGCCATTTTGTATAAAATTAGGTGCAATCAGATTTTTGAACAGAACTTTCATATGAAAGTGCTGATTTGGATAATTTTTGTGTGAATGTACCAAAATTAGTGCAATCAGTCTTTTGTACAGAACTTCTGTATGAAAGTTCTGATTTGAATAAATTTTTGTATGAATGTTTAGTAACATGGAATACACCACATATAGTACAGGTTTTTTTCTCGTGCAGAAATTATGCAAATTAGATGAACTTTGATTTATTCAGTGCTACTTATACACTGTAAGTGCACATGGCAATACGGCTCGGGCTAGAGGCTGTATTTATCAACCGATCTTCACGAAATTCTTGGGAACCTTTGTTAGCACCTTGGGACGAGAACGAGTGTTTCTGGGTGCGGTCCAAAATTCAAGATGGCTGCCAGTGGCCATTTTGTACCAAAATTAGGTCCAATCAGTTTTTTGTCACAAGTTCTATACAGCTCATATTTATGAACTGATCTTCACGAAACCTCTTGGGTACCTTTGTTTTAACCTTGGGACAGGAACGAGTGTGTTTTGGGGTGCCTTTGTTATCACTGTGCTATGAGAACAAATATTTTTGGGTTCAGTCAGACCCACTCTGGGACTCAAAGATTTCTTTTCTAGTTTAGCATCAGACTGTCACCCACCTTTACAATACTTTACCTATACATTTGCTACAGGCTACGGTCAGTCTTTATGTACAGACCGTTACAATACTTTATATGTACCTTAAATGTTATCAGGTCATTACCTAGATGTTTGTCATTGCTATGTCACATACTATACATGTACATGTCTTAACAAGTTGAGCTACAGTGTCATTGACACTTTCATTCATTTTAATAACATAATAACATATTATTTCGAGTTGTGGATGTTTTATTAACATGAGACAATGCATGTTTGTTAATTTTTGGTGTTTTATAGGGTAAACTCATTTAAAAACGTAATAAATAATTGCCACTTTCATTTCACTCTTCGCGAGGTGACGTGCTATAAATTTTGACAAGTTCACATTCAGGTCTGCGTCACCAAAGGTCAAGTTGGATGTATACTACTCAAAGTTTGCTAAGCACCACATATTTAACACATCATTGTGAAATTTTCTTCTGACACATTTGCGATATTTTTGGTGGATATGATTGAGGAATGTATTGAGATGGTCCCCAGTGTTTACAATAGCTCTCTTGACAAGCAGACTTTTCATGACAGTCATGGAAAGCATGTACCCCTTGATTTCCATGATGTTTCGTGTACTGTCTACATGTACATGAGATGTGTAGGGTATTCAGTCTTCATTTCAACACAAACACTTGTCATTTAATGATTTAATATGGCGAATGCAAATGTAAGAAGACATTTGTCTGAAGCAGAAATGCGGTGGGCTGTAGGGATGGTGGAACAAGGGGCTACCCATCGTCAGGTTGGTGAAGCCCTTGGCGTGCACCATACGGTGATCACCAGAGCCTGGGCAAGATTTCAGCAGTATGGCACACCAGTCAGACGACATGTTGGTGGCAGATACAGGGCAACATCTGCAGCTGAAGACCGGTTTTTGATCATTCAGGCCCGTAGGAACCGCTTTGACACAGCAACCCAGCTTCGCAGTGACCTTCAGAATGCATTCGGGGTAAATGTTTCGACACAGACTATCCGGGCAAGGTTGCATGAAGGTGGTCGCCGATCGAGAAGAACATGTATTCGCATTCAGCTGTTCCAGAACCACCGATATGAATGGGCCATGGATCACGTTGGATGGCCCAGAGAAGATTGATGACCTGTCCTTTTTACAGATGAGTCGGGGTACTGCTTAGACAACACAGATAGGCATTCTAGGGTATGGAGGAGACCAGGAAAGCGACTTCATGCATCCAACATTGCTGAGCATGACCGCTATGGTGGAGGGTCAATAATGGTCTGTGGCGGCATCAGCTGGGATGGACGTATAGAACTCTGTGTCCTTGACCGTGGTACATTGATTGCACAGCGGTATATTGATGAGATCCTGGATGCCCTCGTCCGATTGTATGCAGGTGCAGTGGATGATAGATTCATTCTGATGGATGATAATGCCCGTCCTCATGTTGCCCATTCTGTCCGCCAGTGTCCGGGAGTACCGACAGAGGGATGGGATTGAGCATATGGACTGGCCAGCAAGATCCCCTGACCTCAGTCCAATTGAACATGTCTGAAATGAGTTGCACTTGCAATTTCAGTCTGTCCAGTCCAACCAAGAAGTGTCCATGCTGGTTCAAGAATGGAACAACATCCCACAAAGGACCATCTGGAACCTGACTGGGAGCACGAGAAGGCGTTGTCAAGCTGTGATTAACAATAATGTGTCTCATACTCGATATTGAACCCATATCAGTTCGCTCCATCAACTTTTTGGCAATTTGAAAAATTTCCTCTTTTACCAATAATATCCTTTTTCCATGGTTATCGTATTCAAAAGCTAAAAAATAATGTCAAACACAAACGAAATCTTAATTACTGTACTTAAATCATTCAAGATATAATTAAATATAAAATATATACACGTTTCATTACAATATTTCAACTAAAATGTAAAACAGGTAGTTGGATATACTTGGTGCTCAGCAAACTTTGAGTAGTATAGTTCCACTCTAGGTGTAAATTTTTGCTCCTGAAATCCCATTGCTGGCGTGTTCACCATGGTTGGCATATAAAGCTAAAATTTATATCATAGGCTTTTCATATATAGTAGAATAGGTAATCATGGTATAAATTATATTCTAAAATTGACTTGATTCTTATTCTTTGTTCTAGTCAGAGTATAGTCATAGATGCTGAAAGTTATATCACACACCAGTAAACAATAATGTACCTGATTAGGGATGTGTAAATTTCTGGATTTAACCCTCTGCACATGGAGGTCAAAATATAAAATTTCAACTCGGAACTGAACCAGTTAAATCTTGTTTGACAGTGCTCATAAAGCTCAAACATGATAAAACTGTTTCAGTTCCTAGTTGCATTATTGGAGAATTTTGTTGCTTTTAAACTCTGGGACATGAAGCAACAATTCTTACTGTGATAAACAAGCTCTGTTTTACTGGTAAAATTGTCTGTGGGAACCCTGGGAAATGAAGCAGTAAACAGGCTCTGTTTTACTGGTAAAATAGGACCCGGTAACCAATACCTGGGATGGAAGACCTCTAAAATGGGCAACATGGGTATAAACAATTGGCTGGACTAAACTTTATATCCATGTTGCAGTCACAATTAGCCATTGTGTAGAAATATGTGACCTTAAACACCAATAAATAAATAAATTTACTGGTAAAATAGGTCCTGGCCTCTAATGGCTGGGGTGGAAGTCCTTCTAAAATGAGCAACATGAGTATTACAGATTTGCGGGACTTGACTTTATATCCATGTTGTGGTCATGATTAGTCATTGTGCAGAAATCTGTGACTTGATCACTAGTAAATAAATACATGTAAATACATTTTGGTACTCTGGCAACAATGTAAAAAGGGGGCTGAAAGTGTAGTGCTGTTTCCTCTACTTGAGGCACTGACAAAGGATTACCTTGGCTGTTAGCTGTGTTGTAAGGTTCCTGCCATGGATTCCAGGAGTTTTCATCAGGGCTTTGAAAGTGTTTTCTTACACCAGAGCATTAGTGTGCTCTCCTAATCAAGTAGAAACTCAATTTCAGACCAAATAAAGCTTTGGTATAAATTGATTATTGATATGAAGTACTGGGTAATGGAGAAATATGTCTTGAACTATGCAGGGACCATTTCTTGAAAATTGGAATAGAACAGTTGGAATTAACTCTGAATTGAAGCTGAAATTTCTCTAGTAGGGTATCACAGTTGTAACTAAAATTGATCACAGGATGCATCCATAATCATTAATATACAGTCATAGCCAAAATCAATTGCTTCCTTGAGATGAACATTTGGCAAAATTTGGTTTGGATCAGTGACTGCTGGGAGGTGAATGCAGGTGAGTGATAATCATTCTCCTCATTAGTTAAACTTGACAAAGTCAAGATGAGCTATTGCTATTGCCATCATGCGTGCGGAAGTCTGTGAGTCTGTAAATCTGTTCACAGTTTCCTTTAGCACAGGCTACACCCCGATCGTCACAAAATTTCATATGCAGGTTTGGGGTCATGTCTAGATGGGAACGTCCCCTTTTTGTCGCAATCGGTCAACTGTGATGGCTGCCTGAGCCTAAAACCCCAAAACCTTTAGCACAGTCTACAGGTCGTATTTATGAAGGGATTTCATTGTAACTTGGTAAGATGCCTCTGTATAATATCTAAATGAGAATGTCCCCTTTTGGTCATGATCTGTCCACCATGACGGCTGCCCAAGCCCGAAACCTAAAATTTTTTAGCACAGTCTGCAGGTCACATTTAATATGGAGGGATTTCATTGTAACTTGGTAGGATGACTCCGTGTGATGTCCAGATGAGAACTTCCCCATTTGGTCGCAAACTGTCAACCGTGATGACTGCCTGAGCCCAAAACCATTAGCACAGTCTACAGGTCATATTTATAGAGGGATTTCATTGTAACTTGGTAGGTTGATTCCATATAATGTCAAGATAATAACGTCCCCTTTTGGTCACGATTGGTCAACTGTGATGGCTACAGGGGCCCGAAACCCGAAAACCTTTAGCACAGTCTACAGGTCATATTTATGAAGAGATTTCATTGTAATCTGGTAGGATGACTCCAGATAATGCCTAGATGAGAACGTCCCCTTCTGTCACTGTCTTTCAACCATGACAGCTGCCTGAGCCCAAAACCCCAAAAGCTTTAGCACAGACTACAGCTCATATTTATGAAGGGATTTCATTGTAACTTGGTAGGATTACTCAGTATAATGTCTAGATGAGGACGTCCCCTTTTGGTTGCGAGCGGTCAACCGTGATGGCAACACAGGCCCAAAGCCCCAAAACCTTTAGCATAGTCTACAGGCCGTATTTATGAAGGGATTTCATGGTAACTTGATAGGATGACAGGTTTTGGAATAATTTCACTGTAAATTGGTAACTTTCGTTGATACACATTAACTGTGAGGGCCACATACATTAACTGTGAGGGGCACATTAACCCACCCCACAGTTCTTTAGTACAGTCAACACCTCATATTTTTTTTTATTTAAAACATAGCATACGGGGAACAGAAATTAACATATTCCCAATTATCACAATTCTTGTCTTATTTCATAATCCTTTCATAAACATTGAACATTATCCTTTTCATCAAACACAACTCACCCACAAGTTAAGCTACAGTGTCATTGACACTTTCATTTTGATTTTGCAAGAATGAAAAATTCAGGAGAGTGATTTTAACCCCTTACATACTATGACTGTTCAAACTGGATGGCACTATACACAGAAATGACCATACAAGTTTTGTTATTTTTTCATTTTTGCTCTAAAACATAGCTGATGATCCCTCATGGGAACAAGCTCATTGAGCTTGTTCCAGTGAGGTGTCATAATCTATGGTTTAAGCAAAAAATGAAAGATTGCCAGTTATGCAAGATAATGTTTTGCAAGTATTGTCTCCAAGTTGGGTCATGGAATGGGTGATTGAAATACAATATGCAGTACGTGGAGAGTGGATTGTAACTAAATCACCCACAGAGTGGTGTTATCACCCAAACTATAACTTTCAAATTTTGAACATATCAACAAAAAACATGAGCAATGTTTCAGCCAATGGACAAGTCAAAATAAGTGGTAGGATAACCACTATAAACTATGTATCTTGCTCTTCCTACACTGATAAAACCAGAAGCTGACATCATTTTCTTGAAAGCTCTCACTTGGAGCTTTCCAGAAAATGATGTCAGATTCTAATCTTATCAATGCGGAGCAGCGGTATACTGAGTTTATTGAGGTTATGCTACAACTTATTTTGACTTGTACTGTATGCTCCACAACCTCAGGAATTCATGTTTCCTGGAATGAACTCTACAATTTCATTCCAAATGATTAACCTTCAGATGTCAAAATATCAAAATCTTTCTCATTATTATTTATTTATTTATTGATGTTTAAGGTCACATTTTTATGCACAGTGGCTAATCGTGACAGTTTTATGGGTGGAGGAAGCTGTAGTACCCATTGAGAACCACCGAGCATCGACGAGCAACTGTCAGCTCCTCAACATTCTAACTCTGTTCAAGCTCCGCTCAAGCAGGGTTACAGTGGTTGAAGACATGCACCATCGATGTGCAGTATGCCTTAGTACACAGCATCATCGTGCCCCCATGTAGGCAACTGGGATAAAGTGCCTTGCCCAAGGACACAACGTGGGTCGTCCCGGACGAGGATCGAACTCGGGCCCTCTAGCACAGAAATCCAACAGTCTACCACTGAGCCACCACACTCCCTACTGAATTGGTTTAATTCCTGGCAAACGTTGCTTGAATTGTTTCTATATTTGGACATCAGTGTGCACAGGGTACTGTAACACACACTTCCAAAACCTTCTGAAGACCCATTTTGCGCTGTTGTGAAACTGCTTGAGATTTACATCATTGACCATGAAAATGTAGAAGAGGCTTTCTCCACTCATAAAACTGTCTGACACGAGGTGATCCTGGCTGTCAAAAGTGCCATTAAACCCCAATAAGTAAATAATAAATAAATCGCAATAAACAAGCAGTCCCACAATGCTTATATGTAGAATAAATAGGTACTATGGCCGGTAATCAGATTTAAACCGCAAGTAGGATAATGCAGGGACCGATCAGGACTATTTAAAATATGCTCTAGCCTCGAAGCCTATTTTATCAATTCATGCGCCAGATTTCAATTTACGGAGTCACACTGCTGTTTGTAACACACTGCAAATATGTAATAGCTCTCATCATTTTCATTTAGTACACTATAGCAAACATTAATCTTCACTGTGGTTTCTGATCAAGTCTTGGCTGCCTATTTAGGCAGCCAATACTTGATCAGAAACCACAGAGAAGATTAATGCTTGGTAAATAAGACTTGAAATATTAACTTAAGCACTCCACAACAATGATAAATGATAATCATATATATAATACATGTAAGAGGGTCTCTCTCGATTATCCATCGAAAGAATATCAAAATATGATCTGAGAAGTTACGCGTCAACTGAGAAGCCTATTTCTGAGATTTAAGAGCCAGGTCCTGATGTTTCAGAACCAAATACGCACTGGCGCATGCCCAGTTCAGTCCCTGATAATGGTTTTAACCACTCGGCTTGCCAGTGGGCAGTACTACCCGGCTGCATGTGAATGCTTGATTAACAGCTAGACACATCGCAAAAGTTGACTGAATTTACCTTGCTTTTTCAGTCAAATTATTATTAACAATTCTTAAATTTTATTTTAAGTATTTATTTGTAGGTATTTTAAACTTAATAAGTCATTGCACATAGTAGATAGTACTGAAAAACATCGTATGTTTGAATGAAACATCACGAAGTGTGAATGTATCAAAGTTGGCAAATTACATCACGTCAAAGGTCATGTTTGATGAACCTTCGACTAGAGGTGTAATTTTTATACCCCCCGCAAACAAAGTTTGGGGGGGGGGGGGGGTATATAGGAATCACCCTGTCCGTCCGTCTGTCCATCTGTCTATCTGTCCATCCTTGTAAGCGCAACTCCTCCTAAACCGTTTGAAGAATTTTCATGAAACTTTACACAATGGAAGAACTCCATATGCAGATGTGCACGAAGCAATATAATTCCGTTCTGACATTTCCAAGGGGAGATAATCTAATTTATACCGTGTGTCCATCCTTATAAGCTCAACTCTTCCTAAACCGTTTGAAGAATTTTCATGAAACTTTACACAATGGAAGAACTCCATATGAAGATGTGCATGAAGCAATATAATTCCTTTCGGACATTTACAAGGGGAGATAATCTAACTTATACCGTCTGTCCATCCTTAAAGCGCAACTCCTCCTAAACCGTTTGAAGAATTTTCATGAAACTTTACACAATGGAAGAACTCCATATGAAGATGTGCATGAAGCAATATAATTCCGTTCTGACATTTCCAAGGGGAGATAATCTAACTTATACCGACTGTCCATCCGTGTAAGCACAACTCCTCCTAAACCGTTTGAAGAATTTTCATGAAACTTTACACAATGGAAGAACTCCATATGAAGATGTGCATGAAGCAATATAATTCCGTTCTGACATTTCCAAGGGGACATAATCTAACTTATACATTTCAGGCATGGGGTGGGGGGGGGGGGGGTATCACTTTGTGAGTTTGCTCACAGTACCTCTAGTTCTTTTTAACTGCAGTAGAAGCTTTACAGTGGTAGTGTGGTTAAAAGCTAAAAATTAACATTATAGTCTTTTCACGGGTAATAACATAGGCGAGCATGGTATACATTTTGAGGGGTGCGGTGGCTCAGTGGTAGACTATTGGACTTCTATGCTAGATGTCCAGAGTTCAATCCTGTGAGTCAGAATGTTGAGGAGCTGACAGTTGCTGGTCGATGCTCGGTGGTTCTCTCTGGGTACTCCAGCTTCCTCCACTGTAAAACTGTCATGGTCACGACGATTAGCCATTGTGCATAAGTATGTGACCTTAAACACCAATAAATATATAAATAATATAAATTTTGATTTGTTGATTGTAGATCCAAATGCAAGAATATTTAGAGCACTGGTGTCTCAGTCATCTTTGTAATTCCCTTTGTTTGCCTCCACTCATCTGGCACTTATTTCTTTCCGTAACTGTTAAGTAGAATATGATGATTTTTATTGTCATTACCTCATTGAGTGTAGTGTTGATTGCCAGAAGAAGAATAAATTGATCTTTCTCTTTTGGAGCTAATGGATTTTTGTTATTATATTGCATGCTGGTGAAAATGTTGTACACATTCTAACATACTTTTTCACATCCTGTGTTCATTTTGCTTGAAGGTTTTATGTTAACTGATGTGAGTTAATGTTCATTCATGTTCAGAATTGGAATAATTTTATTGGTCTTTTAAACAGATTCTCACATATTTTCAACAAACTATACATCAATTCATTATGGGACAAGACAAAAACATTCACAGGATGTTAATGTAAAAAAAAATTCCTGTTCTGATTTTTTATACACCCAGTCAGTACCTGTGACACCCCTTTTTTCTTGTTGCAATGTGTTCTTCTTTTCAGTGCAGGGAGGGTCTTTTATGGAAACCCTGGGAAGAGGAGCAGTGCTTGTTTACTGTGGTAAACAAGTTCTGCTTTACTGATGAAATAGGCCTGGGTTACTAATGCCTAGGGCTGCAATGACATGCTTCCCTGACGATACAATATGTATCACAATTCAATCT
Organism: Pictodentalium vernedei; assembly: GCA_031216915.1. Classification (NCBI taxonomy): domain Eukaryota; kingdom Metazoa; phylum Mollusca; class Scaphopoda; order Dentaliida; family Dentaliidae; genus Pictodentalium; species Pictodentalium vernedei. The sequence goes on along the minus strand of CM062288.1, from coordinate 31,780,822 downwards.
GCAGGATACAATATGTATCATGAGACACATGATCTCTCTTGGCATGCAACTGCAACTATAAAATACTTTGAACAAAATGTATTCATTTCCAGTAGCTTCCTTTTATTACAAATTTTTGAATGCACTCTAGAAACACTATGTAATTTCTCAAAGTGATAACAATTGGCATCCAGTAATTTCAGGTTTTGATTTTATGATCCATTACGTGGTGCTTTTTTCCTCTCGGAAAATATCTTCAAACAATTTAATCCCTTACATCTTGTTTGACAGAGCTCTGTGAGCTCTGTCAAACAAGATATAATGTATTAATCAAGAAAATATTTAGCAAATTAGAGGTAATTCACCAACTTATGGTTAACTGAATAATCCTGTGTTAATGTAATATTTATCACTGTCAACACTGGTATGCAATAAACAGGGTTCCACTACACCAGCTTTCAAAATCTAAGAAATTGTTTTGCCTGATATTATTATACCCCTCGCAAACAAAGTTTGGGGGAGTATATAGGAATCACCCTGTCCGTCCGTCCGTCTGTCCATTCTTGTAAGCGCAACTCCTCCTAAACCGTTTGAAGAATTTTCATGAAACTTTACACAATGGAAGAACTCCCTATGAAGATGTGCATGAAGGAATATAATTCCGTTCTGTCATTTCCAAGGGGAGATAATCTAACTTAGACCGTCTGTCCATCCTTGTAAGCGCAACTCCTCCTAAACCGTGTGAAGAATTTTCATGAAACTTTACACAGTTGAAGAACTCCATATGAAGATGTTCGTGAAGCAATATAACTCCGTTCTGACATTTCCAAGGGGAGATAATCTAACTTATACCATCTGTCCATCCTTGTAAGTGCAACTCCTAAACCGTATGAAGAATTTTCATGAAAATTTGCACAATGGAAGAACTCCATATGAAGATGTGCATGAAGCAATATAATTCTGTTCTGACATTTCCAAGGGGAGATAATCTAACTTATACATTTCAGGCGGGGGGGGGGGGGTATCACTTAGTGAGTTTGCTCACAGTACCTCTAGTTTATATTTGTTGTATCGTGATACATAGTGAGCAACGATACACATTGAATCATGAGCAATGTATCACAGTTCAAGTGTATCACGATTAATCGTTGCAGCCCTACTAATGCCTGGAGTGGAAACCTCTAAATTGGGGCAACACAGGTATAAGTAATTGACTAAACCTTACTTTATACTTAAGTGATCTTTAGGATTGGGTAGTATTGTAATTTTGATATCATTAGCTCACCTGGCCTAAAAGGCCATGTGAGCTTTTCACATCGCATGGCATCCCTCGTCTGTCGTCCGGCATACGTAAACTTTTCACATTTTCATCTTCTTCTCTGTAACCTCAGAGCCGGTGTGAACCAAACTTGGCAGGAATGGTCTATGGGAGGTCCTCTACAAACGATCCTCATTTTGTTCCCATCAGATGAAAAATATGGCTTCCAGAGGCATTCTTTGGTGGATTTTCAAAAATCTTCTCCTCTGAAACCGCCAGGCCAAATGTTTTGAAACTTAACATAAATGATGACTGGGATCCCATCTACTAGCGATCCTCATTTAATGTTGATCGGTTTACAAACATGGCCGCAATTGCGGCTTACAGTTACTGTAGAAATCCTATGAGAAATCACATTTTCATCTTCTTCTCTGGAACTACTGAGCCGACATGAACCAAACCTAGCAGGGATAGTCTATGGGAGGTCCTCTACAAACAATCCTCATTTTGTTCCCATAGGTTTGAAAACATGGCTGCCAGAGGCATTCTTTGTTTCTGATTGGTTGATTTTGAAAAATCTTCTCCTCTGAAACCACAGGGCCAAATGTTTTGAAGCTTTGCATGGTTGATGACTGAGACACCTTCTACCAATGATCCTCATTTAATGTTGATCTGGTTGCAAACATGGCTTCAATTGCGGCTTATATTTACTATAGAAACCCTATGGGAAATCACATTTTCATCTTCTCTGGAACTACTGAGCCGACGTGAACAAAACTTGGCAGGAATGGTCTATGGGAAGTCCTCTACAAATGATCCTCATTTTGTTCCTGTGAGTTGAAAAAGGGGGAATTCACACCAGGAAAATACAGAATAAGTTGTTCTTGTATCATTCAACATTGGCATTCTTTTGCCAACACAAATCATATGTATAGTAATTCTGACTTGTTTCAGACACACCTTAACCGTTAAAAGACCCAGGCTTTTGCTATAGCAAAGCATGTGCCCTTAACATGCCTTAATTAGAAGGTACTGATTACAGTAGACAAATCACCTGAGCAGTGATTTCTAGACAAGTCTTGGCTGCCCTAACAGGCAGTCAGGAATTGACTAGAAATCACTGTTAAGCAACTGGACGTGTACAGGTTGTAGTCTGGTGGGAATTTAGAACAATTGCCCAGGCCTCTAAGGTTTAATAAAACTAAAAAGAAAATCAGTCACTTCTTTCATGCAAGTGAACACTTCAGCTGCTATTAAGCCTCATCAAGCATTAAAAATCGCAAATGTAGCAAAATTTGAAAATGCAGTTGGTTTTGGTATTCAGTGATTGGTTCTGTTTGGTTTTTCGGTATCCCCATGATTTCGGTATCAGTTCATTTTTGGGGTATATTGCCCGTCTTTAGTGATCTTAAAAACTGATAAATAAATAACTAAATAAAAAGATTTATTTTTTTATGAAGGTTTAACAACACTTTAACAGCCAAGGTCACATCGTGTCTGTGACAGTTTTATGGGTGGAGGAAGCCAGAGTACCCAGAGAGAACCACCGAGCATCGACGAGCAGCTGCCAGCTCCCCAACATTGTAACTCCACACTGTAGCACAGGCAGGGTTAGATTGGTTGAAGACATGCTCACCATCGACGTTCAGTATGCCTTAGTACACAGCGGCATCGTGCCCCCATGAGGACAATCGTGGTTCAGAGCCTTGTCCAAGGGCACAACGTAGGAGTCCAAATCAAATAAAAAGATAAAACATAATAAGAGTGGAGTACTGGGGAACAGGAATTAATGCACTACGCACAAGTGAAATATGAGAAAAACTACAGACAGTTTATATCCTGTGGTTCAGCAGTTGTTTCCAGGCAAGTATTGGCTGCGTGTATGGGCAGCCAATACTTGCCTAGAAACAACTGGCAAGGCACTAAGAATGTAACTTACAAGTTTCCCCAGCGATGGCATGTTGGGGCACCTGCTCTGTTTCAGTAAAAATTGATCAAACTCAGAATTAGGCCATTGAGGGTTGTTACTTCCTGTCCCGGGAGCGCGGTGGCAATTGGAGAGTCAGGATCGCGGTGGCTCAGTGGTAGACTGTTGGACTTCTATGCTAGAGGTCCCAAGTTTGATCCCCGTCCAGGACGACCCACGTTGTGTCCTTGGGCAAGGCACTTTATCCCAGTTGCCTACATGGAGGTGCGATGATGCTGTGTACTAAGGCTTACTGCATGTCGATGGTACACGTCTTCAACTGCTGTAACTCTGCTTGAGCGGAGCTTGAACACAGTTAGAATGTTGAGGAGCTGACAGTTGTTTGGTTGTTTGTTGATGCTTGGTGGTTCTTTCTGGGTACTCCAGCTTCCTCTACCCGTAAAACTGTCAGGGTCACGATTAGCCATTGTGCATAAGTATGTGACCTTAAACACCTATAAATAAATAAATATAATTCCTGTCCCGCATACTCTACCCAAGCTGTGTCCTGTATTTATACCACAATTAAACTTTAATCAAGTGAACAAAGTTTTGATGTTTCGAAAAAAATATAACTTTTGGCAGATCTGTTTATGTTATTGCGTCACACTGTTTTGTGTTGAAGTATTTCATTCATGTCATCATGTCAATCAGATGTGTAACAGCCAGTAGGATGAAATCTTGCATGTAGGCCAGATTCCACACGTTGTTTATCTTACATGTGTTTCGATGCCTGCATTGTGTCGGGTAACGCTGACAACACCATAATCGTGGTATAAATAACAGGGAGAGTGAATTACTGTTATAATATGGTTGGAGGGATTTTCCACCTGATGGATATTTCCAAGAACCTGCAAATAATTTATTTTTTTATACCTATCTGGTTACAGCTACCAAAAGTTTTGTACCTGTCATCTCAAACTTAGTACCCAACCCTGTGAATTAGTGCCACCTGTCAGCAGTGTCGATGCAAAAGTCGACGAAAAATAAATTTTCCTCAGCAATAAAACTGCTGACGAAAAAAATATCACTTACATAGCTGTTAAGTGAACATTCAGGTTTGTTTTTTGCATTAACGTATTACCTCAGTCTAAGGCTCAGGATCGTGATGGTGTTACAGTGTCAGAAAATGACCCTTCAATGAATTAATAAACTTCACTGTTCATCTTTGGCCTGCCCATAATTTTTTTTGATTGCTAAACAATAACAGACCAGGGTGCCTCCTCTGTGATTGGCTGTGAAGAATTAGTGGTGGTCAAAACAGCTTTTTTCAAGTGAAGTAGTGGTCAGAAATGAAAAAGTGTCCGATTCACCTGACCAGCACTGACTGACTACTGTGGGCTGACCACTTGTCCATCCCCATTTGGTGTCTTCAGGCATTCCTTTTGTGATTGTGTTGCAGATGCTTCTTTAGAAGCATCTGCAACTCAATCACAAAATGAATACCCGTATCTAAAATGATTCAAAACTGCCGAAGCAAAAGATATTTTTGCAGAGACAGTCATTTTACCACGGTAATTGTTTTGCCAAAGCAAATTTGTTCAGCTGGCAGATCTGAGTACCTGACACAAGGATTACAACCCCAAAGTAGGGTGTACCATCCATCACTAACAGAAACAGACAATGTTTTTGTGAAGGTGTTTTAAGCAGCATTGTACTATTGTATACCCTGTATGGGGTATGCTTGGAGCACGGTGGCTCAGTGTTTACGGCATTGAACTTCTAACCCAAAGGTCCTGATTTAATCCCTGCCAGGGGTGACTATTTTGTGTCATTGGACAAGGCACTTAATCTCATGGGCACATGGTGGCGCTGTGTACTGAGATGTACTGCACGTCAATGGTGCACTTGTCTTCAACCAATGCTAACCCGGCTTGTGTGGAGTTACTATGTTGGGCAGTCTGACAGTTGATTGTTTGGTGGTTCTCTCTGGGTATTCTGGCTTCCTCCACCCGTAAAACTGTTTGACACGAGGTGACGCTGGCTGTCAAAAGTGTTGTTAAACCCCAATAAATAAATATGGGGTACACTTTGATTGATTACCTAACAAATCAGCCCATCCGCCCGCATAAATTTACTAAGTGAGCAGTTGAAAAAAATTATTTTAAAATAATTTTGTACAAAACCATATCATGTGACCCCCTCATTGGAACGAGCAATATTACACTATTGTAGCTGTATACCTTCTGTGGGGCAGGCTTTCATTGATTCATTCAAGCTGGTAATGATTGTTTATGTCCCCGACCTCTGAAGGAGGATTTCGGAAGTATCTAGTGAAGACCTCCATCCATCTCCATCTGTCTATCCATCTGTCCATACAAACATTTTGGATTGTAATTTCAAAGCCATCAGTCAGATTTGGATCTTCTTTGGTATGCTGATAGACCCACATGGGGGAACAAATATTCACAAGGAACAGGTTCCATCCAATAATTTTTATACGCCCGTTTTGAAAAAAACAGGTTGTATTATGGTATACCGCTGTCCGTCTGTCCGTCCATCAATTTTTATATGCCCATTTTGAAAAAAACGGGTCGTATTATGGTATACCGCTGTCCGTCTGTCTGTCCGTCCGTCTGTCTGTCCGGTCACATGTCGTACGATAACTCAAGAACGCTTTGAGAGATTTTCGTGATTTTTGGGTAGATGGTGTATATCAATGGAGGGAAGCTCCCTTTTGTTTAGTGTCGCCGTTCGATTAGTCATTCCAGAGTTATGGGACTTTAGTACTTAGAAAATTGTTGATTTTTTACATGTCGTACGATAACTCGAGAAAGCTTCGAGAGATTTTCACGATTTTTTGGCAGGTCATTTATGTTGATAAAAGGAAGCTCCCTTTCAGTTGGTGTCGCCGTTCGATTAGTCATTCCAGAGTTATGGGACTTTATTACTTAGAAAATCGTTGATTTTTTCTTGAAGTTATGATCTCTATAAACATAAGATATATACATGAAATTCATATAATTTCATTTCCAAATTATTGAACACAGTATGTTGTTGGTTATGATTATTGTACAAGAATATAAAAAAAAACCTGACAAGTACACATGTATACTCATATTGTGTGCTTGGCACTTTTTCACTCTTTTGACATAGAAAATTTTTCTGTGTCACAATACCTTTAAGGATACTTTGAACATGCCTACGGGTCCGAGACAGTGGCCCACACTTTGCATACCACTTGTTTTTCAACTCTTTACCTAACATATCATCCCATTTGCCTGAGTAATTTACAAATTGAGCAGTTGGAAAAAAATTATTTTTCAAAAAATTTCAACAAACTCATAACATGTGAACCTCATTGGCAGGCCAGAAAATAAGCCATCTGACATTTGCAAAATGAGGTCCCCAGAGGGTGAATTTGATGATGCTATCCCATACAGTGGGCCAATTTATCCTCTGGGTACCTCTTTCTGTTTAGTTTGAGACCCTGATTCAGATTGAGGCTCACAGAGGGTAAATTTAGTGATGCTACCCTGCTATGCAGGATAGCATCACTAAATTCACCCTCTGGGGACCTCATTTTGCAGATGACAGTCTGCTTATTTTCTGGCTTGCTCATTGGCATGAGCTGATCGAGCTTTTTCCAGTGAGGGTTCTCATGTTATAGTTTTGTTGATTTTTTTTGTAAAATTTGGATTTAAAATAATTATTATACATTATTTTGACAATGTGTACATAGGGTAAGGGTAAGGAATTAAAAGCCTACTTGTGACTCTGAGAGAAAAAAACAATAGTTTAGGCCACACAAAGTACATCTTCTGATTCTCAGGCCAATTTTTGTAAAATTGCAGGCAGGCGGGCAGTTTTTTATTTTATATTTTATTTTTGTAATTATTTCTTTGCCATCAAAAGTTCATGTTCTCAGTTTGTTTTAGGCCTCATAAGCTACGAAATAGCATGGAGGCTGGTATATTTCATCCCTTGAGTGCAAGAAGGCTTTGCAATGCTAAAGCATTGCAAAGCCTTCTTGAACTCAAGGGACAAATTTATAAATTTTATTAGTGTGGGTAAAATATCGGACATAAACCATTTAATTTTTATTGTTTTAAGTTGCATTTGTTATAAAAAGAAAGCATGCGACAGCCAAAAAGACCATGTGGGACGGCCTTAGAAACAGATTTTTAACTTGTTTAGTCCTTATGTCACTTTTTAAAACTCAGCTTGTCATTTTAGCTTATTAAATTTCAAGATTAATTGTTTTCAACTCACACGTAAAATCTTGTTTTGTTACCATTTATTTGGAAGCTCTCAATAAGAGATTTACAGCAAATGACGAGTAAAGAATTTGGTTAAACATGTAGGCATTCTCCACTAAATTATAACAAGTCAAAGACTTTATGCAGAGCAAGCATTGACATTGAAAAATATTTTATTACATGCCATTAAAAGCATTAATTAATAATGTTAATTACTTGTCAGAGTTCCCCATGAGAACCCCAAAAAGTGAAGCTGTGGTAAACAAGATATTTTACTGGTAAAATAGGGCTATGTAACCAATGCTTAGGGTGAAAATCCTCTAAAATGGTTAACACGGACAGGGACCGATCAGGACTATTTAAAATACGCTCTAGCCTCGGAGCCTATTTTTTCAATTCATGCTCCAGATTTCAATTTACGGAGTCACACTGCTGTTTGTAACACACACTGCAAGTATGTAATAGCTCTCATCATTTTCATTTAGTACACTATAGCAAACATTAATCTTCACTGTGGTTTCTGATCAAGTCTTGGCTGCCTATTTAGGCAGCCAAGACTTGATCAGAAACCACAGTGAAGATTAATGCTTGGTAATTAAGACTTGAAGTATTAACTTAAGCACTCCACAACAATGATAAATGATAATCATATATATAATACATGTAAGAGTGTCTCTCTCGATTATCTATTGAAAGAATATCAAAATATGATCTGAGAAGTTAACGTGCCAACTGAGAAGCCTATTTCTGAGATTTAAGAGCCAGGTCCTGATGTTTCAGAACCAAATACGCACTGGCACATGCCCAGGTCGGTCCCTGATGGGTGTAAACGATTGGCTGTACATGACTATATCCATGTTGCGGTTACAATCACCCATTGTGCAGAAATGTGTGACCTTAAACATCTATAAATAAATAAATAAATAAATCAGAGTAATCTCCTCAGCAATTACATGAAAGCACTAATTATAGGAATAATCATCAAAAATTTAATTAATGAAGCACAGGGTACAACCCGGTGCTTCATTAATTAAAATTTTGCTGATGATGATTGTATTACCTGGTAAATACATGTGTAGACATCACTGCCCACATATACTGTATTACAGTAGAATCCTCTTAATTGAATATTCATTTTGCCAGTGAAAATTATTCAATTAACAGGAGTATACAATTAACAGAGATTTGGTCTGTTTCCTGTGTTCTGGAGGTAAAATGAGCATTTATTCTATTATATCTTGTTTGAAAGAGCTCTGTCAAACAAGCTATAATAGAATAAATGCCTGTATTGGATGTAGTGAGGCCAAAAAGGTTGATAAATAAGGGGAATTTGGTGCATGTCACAGTAATGTTTTCGACATATTACAAAAATCTATATACAATTAACAGGAGTTTACTCTACAACCCATATGCAATTAACAGATCAAATTTGTACTGAAGGTATGGTAAATGGTTTTGTGTTTGAAAATTTTATTCAATTAAGAGGGATATACAATTAAGAGATATCCAATTAAGTGGGTTCCACTGTATATATCCATGTTGCAGTTACAATCAGCCATTGTGCAGAAATATGTGATCTTAAACACCAATAATAAATAAATAAATAAATAAATAAATAAAATCACCAGAGTAATCTGCTCTGCAGTTACATGAAAGTGTGCTGGAATGGTTAAGCACAAATCACATGTTAGAAAATTATTCCTGTGTTGTTAGTTTCAAGAAAAGCCAATCGATAGATTTGTCTGTTAAAAAGATAATGAAAGTTTCTGTAGTCCTGTGTTTATGTACTGGCATGAATATTGCAATAACTGTAGCCCTGCATTCTTGAAAGAAGAAAGGCATACCAAGCTACCAGCTCAACTTGCACCAGAACATGTTATGTTTTTCTCAAGGAGGGTTTTTGAAGAAATTCACAGTTTGTTGTCAGAAAACCCAAGCATCTGACCTTTCCATAGTACAGAATATGTTTACTCGACCACTCACAGGGTGAAAATTCATTTATTTTCTTGCATCGTATTTCAAATTGCCATGGAACACAACACTTTTTCAATCCAGAAAACATGTGCATGGTTACATCTTTCTGCTTTGTCAACTGATGTTGTCAAATTTGTATTGCAAAAACTCAATATTGATTGGAATCTTGGTATCAGAAAGTTTCAGAATTTAATGATTTTCACCACAGTGCAAAACCCCATTTCTATGATGGAGGAAAGTGATATGTTTTGAGGGCAGAAAAATTGAAAGTGCATGTAGGTTCCATTTAATTCCCTGTCAATAGAATAGAAAAAAATTCTCAGTTTCACAGATGACACTGGCTGTAGTGCTAAATTATTTTTGTCATCAAAATTTGTTTACACATCTTTGCCTTGTTAAAGTTTATAGGAGAGCACCTATGGGCTCTCTCCCTTAAATTGTAACAAGGAAAATTTAAATAATTTCACTTCCAAGATAATATGAAGCATATCCACTGAATAGGTGGTCAGTATGTTATGGTACCTGCACTTAAGAATAAAGCCCAAATATGAGCTTCCAGTACTCGACCAGTTAATTACAGGCCTGTACAAATTAAAAAGTAAAGCAACTCGAGAAAGAGTTAGCATACAGGGGTGTGATTTTTCAGTTTTTTATCTGATTTCAGTTTTTTTCTTACACAATTACATATTTTTATTTCTTTAAATTTACATGAAAATGGTCCTTCAGACCATTTTCATGTAAGTTCAAAGAAATAAATTCCATCCAAAAGCATTATTTCTACAGGACTTCAGTTATATGGGGATATAAAGCTTGATTTTGAAACCATTCCACCATGCAAACATGATTTCAGTTTTTTTTTTCATCTGGGCCCATTCACACCCCTGAGCATACCATAATTCATTAAGGCAACCTATTGTTTGTGTAGCCATTTTTTCAGGCATTAATGGTAAACAAATACTGATGTGTGTATTTTTGTGAAGGCAAAGATTGATATGAGAAACTCACTTACCACACTGGAACAAATTTCATAAGATTCATTAACTTGGACATATACTGTATTGTAATAAATTGTTGAAAAGGGCTCAGCTCAGAACAAAAATTAGGTTCCCCTTATTTTTTGGAGGCGAACAAAACAACTGTTCACCCAGTTTGTGTAGGCTTTTACACATGACCATTTAATCATATCTTGTTTGGAGTTCTGTGAAAACAAGATATAAATAAAAGAATAAATATCGACAAGATCACCACAGTGTAAGACATTGACCAGATTAATTGCATATTCATGTTAAATGAATAATATCTTTTGGCAAGGTGACTATTCAATTATTTCAATGAACCCTTGTACTTTTTTTTGTAAAACATAAGTTATTTATGTTTGAATGTTTGTTTTTGTAGAAATGTTCGACTAGACGAAGAAGATGTTCCTCAGTATCGACGTGGTAGTAGTGGAACAATTCGCTCAGAAGGGGGAATGGTGCCACATGGACATAGGCATGCTAGTGCAACAAAGGTAATTTTGAAATACTGTATCCATTTCTAGTAACCTCCATCAGGGTGGTCTTGTGGTGTGAGCTACTGACACAGGTTATATTTCAATCAAATTTTGTTAGGCCCAACAAAGTAGATTTTCTGTTTTTGAAGCCATTTTCTTGCGAAATTGCATGTGAGTATGTGGTTTTTAACTTACTTGACAAAGTAAAGATAAGCTATTGCCATCAAATGTGTGGAAGTCTGTGAGGCAGTCAGTCTGTAAATCGGTGAGTCTGTTCACATTTTCTTTAGCACAGGCTACACCCCGTAGTTCTTGTCCAATCGTCACAAAATTTCATATGTAGGTTCGAGGTCATGTCTATATGAGAATGTCCCCTTCTGGTCATGATAGGTCAACCGTGATGGTTAGGCGAGCCCAAAACAAGAAAATCTTTAGCATAGTCTACAAGTTGTATTTATGAAGGGATTAGATGAGAACGTCCCCTTTTGGTCACAATCGGTCAACCATGTCAGGTACGTGAACCCAAAACCTGAAAACCTTTAACACAGTCTACAGGTCGTATTTATGAAGGGATTTTATTGTAACTTCGTGGATGACTCTGTATAATGTCTAGATGAGAACGTCTTATTTTGGTCGAGTTCAGTCAATCATGATGGCTGCAGGGGTACGTTACCTAGATTCCTTTTGCACAGTCTACAGCTTACATTTATCAAGGGATTTTATTGTAAATTGGTAGGATGACTCTGTATAATGTCTAGATGAGAATGTCCTATTTTGGCCGTGATCGGTCAGCCATGATGGCTGCACAAGCACATCATCTAGATTCGTTTAGCACAGTCTGCAGTTCATATTTATTAAGCAATTTGGAAGGATATATTGATATGATGTCTAGATGAGGCTGTCCTATTTTGGTCATGATCGGTCAGCCGCTACCACTGCCTGGTCACGTGATCTTGATTCCTTTAGCACTGTCTACAGTTTGTTTTTATGAAGGGATTTCATTGTAACTTGGTAGGATAACTTGGTATGATATCTAGATGAGACTATCTCATTTTAGTCATGATTGGTTAACCGTGACTGCTGTACCGTCATGTGATGTAGATTCCTGTAGCATAGTCTATGAGTTACATTTATGAAGGGATTTCATTCTAACTTGGTATGATGATTCGTTTTAGGATGAATTTACTGTAACTTGGTAACTTTGATTGACATACATTAACTGCCAGGGCCACATTAACCCAGGTCTCAATTCTTTAGTACAGTCCACACCTCAAATTGTTCTTCTTGAAAACATAGCATGTGGGGAACAGAAATTAACATATTCTCAGTTATCACAATTCTTGTCTTATTTCATAATCCTTTCATAAACATTGAACATTATCCTTTTCATCAAACACAACACACAGTCAAGTTATGCTACAGTGTTATTGACACTTTCATAATTTTTTTTTATCCTTGACTGATTTGTCACCAGATCTGGTCTCTCAATTTTTAGTTATAGGTTTGCACTCTGTCTATCTGTCAGTCTGTCAGTCCATCAGTCTGTCAGTCCATCAGTCTGTCAGTCACACTTTAGTTTTCCAGACTTTTTTTGGAAATGCGATGACTTACAGATCAAGTTTGAGCTTCATGCTAATTGCATTATTCTTGTGTGAGTTATGGCCCTTGGAAATATGGAAAAGCTCCAATATATCAGTTTTCCAGACTTTTTTTGGAAACGCTTCAACAGAATGATTTCATTTTTATACGCCTGTTTAAAAAACGGTTGTATTATGTTATCAGTCTGTCCGTCTGTCTGTCCGTCTGTTTGTAAACAATTTGGTTTCCGGTCATTTAAAGTCGAACGCCTTGACGGATCGACATCAAACTTTCAGAAGTTGTTTTTAGCATTAAAATACAGGTCAAGTTCGATATTGGTGTTTCTCAGTCCATCTGCTGCAGAGATATGGCCTTTGAAAACACAATTTTTCTAAAAAAAATTGATTTCCGTTCATTTAAAGTCGAATGCCTTAACGGATCGACATCAAACTTTCAGAAGTTGTTTTTAGCAATAAAATACAGGTCATGTTTGATATTGGTGTTTCTCAGTCCATCCGCTGCAGAGTTATGGCCCTTTGAAAACACAATTTTTCTAAAAAAATTGGTTTCTGTTCATTTAAAGTCGAATGCCTTGACGGATCGACATCACACTTTCAGATGTTGTTTGTAGCTATAAAATACAGGTTAAGTTCGATATTGGTGTTTCTCAGTCCATCTGCTGCAGAGTTATGGCCTTTGAAACCACAATTTTTGAGAAAAAAATTGGTTTCCGTTCATTTAAATCCGAACGCCTTGACGGATTGACACCAAATTTTTCAGATGTTGATTTTATACACCCGTTTAAAAAATGGGACGTATTATGTGAATGGTCTCTCCACCCGTCTGTCTGTCTGTCTGTCCATGTAAACATTTCGTTTCCGGACGATAACTTTAGTTGTAATGGATTGAGCTGAGTTAAATTTGGCATGTGGATTTAGTATGACAAAATACAGGATGGATTCGATTTCCGTATCTAGCGGCCCATTTGCAGTAGAGTTATGGCTCTTTATTTATGGGAATTTAGCCCACTTTTCGTTTCCGGACGATAACTTTAGTTTGCCTTAACCGATTTATTTCAAATTTTCAGTTTTTTGTTTTTGACCACAAAATACAGCTCAAGTTCACTTTTGACCACAATCGCATACACCTTTCCAGAGTTATTCCCCTTGAATGATTGCAAATTTGTGGATTTTGTGGTTTCCGGATGATAACTTTAGTTGGCCTTGACCGATGTTTTTCAAATTCTCAGATTTTATTTTTGACCACAAAACACAGCTCAAGTTCACCTTTGGCCATAATCGCTTGTACCGTTCCGTAGTTATTCCCCTTGAATGATTGCAAATTTGTGAATTATGTGGTTTCCAGATGATAACTTTAGTTTGCCTTGACTAATTTGTTTCCAATTCTCAGATTTTGTTTATGACCACAAAGCACAGCTCAGGTTCACTTTCGGCCAAAATCGCATGTACCTTTCCAGAGTTATTCTTCTTGAATTGGTGCATTTTGTGTTTTCCGGATTATAACTTTAGTATGGCCTGTTGGACATAGAATGCAACAAATATTTAGTTTCCGGATGATAACTTTTATTATTTGTTTTCCGATTGGTTCCAAACTTGGTATGTTGTTTAATCACAACAAAATACAGGTCAAGTTCAAATATGGGGTTGGTCCAAACAATTTTCACCCTCACACCCATCCTTACAGCAGCCCTTCAAAAATACAAAACGGGCATATATTGTCCCACTACGCAGTGCTCTTGTTGGTAATCTACTCTAGAATGATGACTTACAGATCAAGTTTGAGTTTCATGCTGATTGCATTATTCTTGTGTGAGTTATGGCCCTTGGAAATATGGAAAAGCGCCAAAATATCAGTTTTCCAGACTTTTTTTGGAAACGCTTTAACGGAATGATTTCATTTTTGGTAACCTACTCTAGAACGATGACTTACAGATCAAGTTTGAGTTTCATGCTGATTGCATTATTCTTGTGTGAGTTATGGCCCTTGGAAATATGGAAAAGTGCCAAAACATCAGTTTTCCGGACTTTTTTTGGAAACGCTTTAACAGAATGATTTCATTTTTGGTAACCTACTCTAGAACGATGACTTACAGATCAAGTTTCATTTGCACTCTGTCCATCCATCAGTCTGTCAGTCACACTTTAGTTTTCCGGACTTTTTTTGGAAATGCTTCAACTGAATGATTTCATTCTTGGTAACCTACTATAGAACAATGACTTACAGATCAAGTTTGAGTTTCATGCTGATTGCATTATTCTTGTGTGAGTTATGGCCCTTGGAAATACGGAAAATTGCCAAAATATCAGTTTTCTGGACTTTTTTTTTGGAAACGCTTCAACGGAATTCATGCTGATCACATCTAGGTTATAACATTTGTATAATTATTAATGCTCATTAGTCCGGTAGGGGACATTGTATTGCTTCAGCGATACGTGAGCTCTTGTCATCATTAATCATTATATATCACTGATGATAAAAGAACATACAGTTAAAACTAGAAATTCTGTCATGTATTCTGCACTAATTTGAAATAATAGCACATTAGGTTAACGCAGCAAATGGAGCAACTATGGGAGAGGCAGGCGTGGTCAGCAAGAAAGAAAGCTTTCCACAGAATACTGAACTGGCAGTGTATCGAAAGTGTTGCGAGCGAATTACGAATTTGGAAAGCGGAGCTATTCATAATGAAAGCTTCAATTTCAAGAGACATTAGATGTTTTGTAAAACAAAATATGCATTTGTGTGAAAGCTGAACAAGGAATTAACTATTGAAGGTTCATGGATAATTTAGCATAAGAAAATTAAAACTGTTCATCAGGAATTTTGAAAATCAGGTCTACACAAAAGTTTCATCCCATCTGCCCCCCCCCCCCCCCTCCTCCCTTCCCCCACAACAGAACACTCGATCTGCCTGCATCCGTATCCTTACAAGGAGGAAAGCATGGGTAGCGAACCACCAATTCTCCAAGCACCATAACCCCCTACTAGCTTTGTTTTTGAAGCAAAAGATAAAAAAATATTCTCAAGTTTTGTGGGTGGCCAGTGTCATCTTCAGTCAATTAGTGTGAAACAAAGAGTTAAAATTATTATACCCCCCACAACGAGTTGTACTGGAATCGCCTTGTCTGTCCATCCATCTGTCTGTCTGTGCTATAATATGGGAGTTACGAGGGGGTTTTTTTGTCCGGACAGGCATTATGAGCTTACCAAAATATTATGTGCTTATTTGATATATTATGAGCTTAATTACTAAAATATGAGGCAAATAGCGATTTTTTGGAGTTTATATTAGGGGTTAGGGTCAGTTCAGGGTTGGGGTTAGCATTAGTTACTAACAAGCATTACTTTGGTGGATCTAACCATGTCTATACCCCCAAAATTTTACCAAAAAAACAAGGTTTTAACCGTTGTCCGAACGAATTAAAATTATAAATTTTTCCGTAAAAAATTAAGCCCACAACTCCCATTTGTAAGAACGTCCATCCATCCATATATCCATCCATCCGTATACATAATTTTGTCCGGAGATTTTCTCAGACATTTATGGACCAATCTGCTTGAAATGTGATGTGAATGTTCACCACCATAAGAATCTGTGCACCTGCAATTATAGTTCCGGTTCGATTATTTTTACCAGAATTATGTCCCTTTTTGACTTAAAAAAGCAGGCCAAGAATTTTGTTCGAAGATTTTCTCAGATGTTTATGGGTTGATTTTTTTAAAACTTCATATGGTTGGTTACTGCCATGGGAACCTGAGCACCTGCGGTTATAGTCTTGATCGGATGCTTTTTGCTAGAGTTATGTTCCTTTTTGTCTTAGAATGTCTGAATTTTGTCCGCAGATTTTCTCAGATGTTTATGGGGCGATTAATTTGAAACTTGGTATGGATGTTCACTGCCATGGGATCCTGTGCACCTGCAATTAAAGTTTCGATTGGACTTTTTTGCCAGAGTTATTCCCCTTTTCATAGGCCTGAATTGCCTATAAGTTTGTCCTGAGATTATCTTAAATGTTTGTGGGTCGGTTCCATTGAAACTTGGTATGGATGATCACTACCATGGGAACCTGTGCAACTGCGATTATAGTTATACCCCCACAAAACAAAGTTTTAGGGGGATATATGGCAGTCAACTTGTCAGTCGGTCTGTCATCGTCGTCATCGGTCTGTTGCACATGTAAACTTGTGGAGTGAAATACTTCCACAGTTTTAGCCGCATTTTCATGAAACTTCACAAAAATGGTCAACATTTTCATGAAACTTCACAAAAATGGTCAACATGATGAGTAGCAGTGCGTGACATAATTGTTTTCCCTATCTGATTTAAGATGGCTGACTGGTGGAATTTTGCAAAATACTTGTGGAGCGAACAACTTCTACAGTTTTTTCTGGATTGTCATGAAACTCAACATAAATGATCGACATGATGAGGAGCAGTGCGGGACATAATTATTTTCCCGGTTAGATTCAAGATGACCGACTGGTGGCCATGTTGGATTTTTTTTACTTACAAAATTTGAATGCCTCTTTCAGTCACTCACACTAGGCGGTATGCCATGGTGGGGGTATAGCGGGGGACAGAGCATCTCTAGTTTTGATTGGACCTTCTTTCCCAGAGTTATGCTCCTTTTCGTTGTAGAATATGGCAGCGGGGGTATCGACAGGCCCATCTGGGGCAGTCACACCTCTATAAAGGAATGTTGTATTGAAAAACATCAATGGGTAATCATTTTATTCATCATAAGTGTCTGTGTGAGTTTGTGTGTTTGAGGGGGGAATATTATATCTGAAAAATTGTCCCCCTCCCCCTCCCCCTCCCCCCACACACATACGTTTCCATCACTGGTCCGGTTGGGGTGCTGTGTTAATTTATGATTGATAAGGGAAGGCCTATCGTTCAAAACTGAACACTTTTTTTCTGAGACCTTCACTCCTACTCTTTCACAAGTGCATGTAGTCAGTTATTATATTATAACTCACAATATGGTGGCTTTAAATTTCTCGCTAATAGTAATCAACCCTTGACATTTATTATTTTTTTGGAAAGATATGCTGGATACCTTTCCAACATTCATTGTCAATATTTAGTGGAGCATTTGAAAAGCAGAGACAACTGAAAAATTGTCTACAATCTCATGCTAGAAATCAAAAATACGTTTCACATTTTCTGTCCGCAGACGGCTTTTTGGGGGTGAATTGTTATTCTGACACAGTACATTTGATAGATTAATATGACAAGGAGAAGCATTTCCGCAGGACTGAGAACAAGCGAAAGAATGTAATAACTATTTATTCATGAAAAATATCTGAAGGAACGTATTACAAAACTTGTTTTCTCGTGAAAGCAGGAACCTTGTGGACAACATTCTCGACCACATGACACATGGTTTGAGAAGTTGCAGTATCCTCTCTCAGTTTCGTTCCTCACATGGCTCGACCCACCGTTCCAGTGAAATGAACATTCTTTAACACTGTGAACAGCTGTGCTTTTGATTGCTGATATCCTGTAACCTGTCTAAAATCCATCCACAGTACATGGAGGATGCTTTGGTACAGAAACACCAACAGAGTGGAATTTTCACGCATACCGGATTGTGTTATGTGAAAGAAACATTCTCAACTTCAAGAGAGCTTCGAACTAGTTCCAAAAGCCCATCCACTGAACCATACTGTGTGTCCCTTGTGCTTGCTTGACACAGAAACTGAGTATATCTTAAGGGTGGATAATCCACCCCTAGAGTATTTTGCAGACATCCCAGTTATGTGATGGGGAGTTCTGTACGTGACCCGAGAGCGTAGTCAAGTTTCTATAGTGCTCATGTAGGGTTTTATTTTTTATTTTGTTCTTGTTTTTTTTTTTTTTAGATGGGGTAGACCAATTAATATTTTCAATGTGCAGTCTTGGAGCTGCCTGTTGAAAATATTGATTGATCTACAGTACAGTCTCCATGGACTGGTCACTTTCCACGCGTGTGCAATATTTCCACGGACGCAATAATATTAGATTCAAACACTAATTACAAGAATAATCATCAAAAATTTAATTAATGAAGCACCGGGTACAACCCGGTGCTTCATTAATTAAAATTTTGCTAATGATGATTTTTACTACCTGGTAAACATATTCATGGACATAACTGCCCATGTATGGATTACGACCAATCCACGGCGACTGTACTGTACCACTTACATTCACTTACCAGTCATCCTACTTAATGAAATTATTATGTATCATGTTTTTGGTCCGGAAAAGAAGCGGCCTCTCGGGTTCAAAGGGTTTTAAGGATGGATGTATCTCAGTCTTTTCATTTCGTCCTAGACTAGTAGAGACTTGAGGACCCCATAAACCAATTGTAAGGATTTTACTGGGTACTTGGGGAAAGGGACCTGGGACCTCTAAAAAAACATACGGGGCAGGGATTCTAGAAATATTTTCAACCATTTGATTTCTTCACTCTGGTTCAAAGGGCAGTATATGTTGAATGTAACTGTGCGTTCAGGGTTGTTGATTAATACAGTAGAATCCTCTTAATTGAATATCCATTTTGCCAGTGAAAATTATTCATTTAACAGGAGTATACAATTAACAGGGATTTGGTCAGTTTCTTGTGCTCTGGAGGTAAACTGAGCATTTATTCTATTATATCTTGTTTAGCAGAGCTCATAGAGCTCTGTCAAACAAGATATAATAGAATAAATGCCTGTATTGGATGTAATGAGGCCAAAAAGGTTGATAAATAAGGGGAATTTGGTGCGTGTCACAGTAATTTTTTCGACATATTACAAAAGTTTATATACAATTAACAGGAGGTTACTCTACAAGCCATATGCAATTAACAGATCAAATTTGTACTGAAGGTATGGTAAATGGTTTTGTGTTTAAAAATTATATTCAATTAACAGGGATATTCAATTAAGAGATATCCAATTAAGTGCGCTCCACTGTAGTTATTAAATTGAGTTGATTTGGTGAACATATTTAAATGATATGATTGGGTTGCTGAAATTAAACTGGGTAAACAAGAT
The DNA here is from genome assembly GCA_031216915.1 of Pictodentalium vernedei. Classification (NCBI taxonomy): domain Eukaryota; kingdom Metazoa; phylum Mollusca; class Scaphopoda; order Dentaliida; family Dentaliidae; genus Pictodentalium; species Pictodentalium vernedei. Next base: position 31,761,329 of record CM062288.1, on the reverse strand, counting down.
GGGCGATGGAAAAGCTGTGGAAAAATGGTTCCTTTAGGCTTTGGAAAATCAGTTTTATGCTCTACAAGGAAAGGCAACAAGAAAGTTATGGAAAACGAAATTGTTTAGCCTGTGTGAACTTTGTTGATATTATTGATTGAATTTTTATTCTGCGAATACATGGGAGCATGGTGGCACTGTGTGCTAAGACGTACTGTACATCGTTCATGCACTTGTCTTCAACCAATGCTAGCAGTTCTGTGTGTGGAGTTAGTACATTGGGGAGTCTGACAGTTGCTCACCACTGATGTGTGGTTTTCTAAAGATACTCTGGCTTCCCTCCACCCGTAAACCTGCCCAACACGAGGTGACCCTGGCTGTTAAAAGTGTCATTAAACCTAAATAAATAATTGAATTATTTCTTGTTGTTTGAGTGTTTCTGACATCCATATGAAGGGAGGTAATTTGTTGTTTTTTTTTCATTTTCAGCATGGTATCATACCAGTGTATGACAGTTCTGACAGCTTATCCACCGGTTCTCGTCTCAGTACTGGAAGCATGAAAGTTAAGCAGGTTTCAAGGTAAATAAGATGTCTATTATTCTTTGACACACAACACATATATGAATATAGTACTTAGATACATCTTGTTCCAGGTTAGTTAGTTTAACAGTTACTTGCCACTTCTCAGTGGTTCCCTCATGGTACTCTGGCTTCCTCCACCCATAAAACTGTCCAGGAAAGTAAGCTTTCCAGCATTTTTTGGAAAACTGTTGTCTGCCTTTCCAAATCTATGCACAGGGACATGAATATTCTTGTTCTAGAGTTATTTGTATTCTGAATTTGAACATACTTTCTGCGTCAAAGTTTGCTCTTTTTCCAACAACTGTGATTTTTGCGGTATATCTGAAGTGTTTCCTTCTTTGCTATTGAATTTGGCTGTGAACTGTCTGCTCTGACAGTTAAATTAGCTATTGTGCCACAGGTGAAGCCGACTTGTTGTGTGCTAGTCTTTGCGGGACTCAACCTCACTTCAGGCCAATCTGGACTCGAACGAGCCCAGACGGGCCTTGTGTGAAGTTGAGTTTTACACTGTCTAGTTATGATCACAACTATGATAATTTTGGCTTTTTGGCCTGTTTCGACTTATATTACCGTATTTACTCTATGTATTGGGACACTCTATGATTTGGGACACACATTTTTTCAAGAAAACTATATTTTTTTTATGCTCCAAAGTTTGGGACATTCAGGAGATTTGTTTCCAGTTGGCCCATCGCTAGTAGCAGACGACACTCATAAAAAAAATTCTTGAGTAACTAAAAATTTTCATTTTTTGCTTCCAAAACATAGCTTATGATCCCGCATTGAAACAAGCGCAATGCGCTCGTTCCAATGAGGGATCATAAGCTATGTTTTGGAAGCAAAAAATGAAAATATAAAAGAAAATGGACGGCGATTTTCGTATATAGTGATGGAAAACGAATCACACACAACTTTAATCAGCATCAAATCAAGACCAGGCTGTGTTCTTTCTCCATTTTCTAAGAATTGGGACACCTGTGAAAATAATTATACCCCCCGCAAACAAAGTTTGGTGGGGTATATAGGAATCACCCTGTCCATCCGTCCGTCTGTCTGTCCGTCTGTCCATCCTTGTAAGCGCAACTCCTCCTAAACCGTTTGAAGAATTTTCCTGAAAATTTGCACAACGGAAGAGCACCATATGAAGATGTGCATGAAGCAATATAATTCCATTCTGACATTTCCAAGGGGAGATAATCTAACTTTGTCTGTCCATCCTTGTAAGCGCAACTCCTCCTAAACCATATGAAGAATTTTCATGAAACTTTACACAATGGAAGAACTCCATATGAAGATGTGCATGAAGCAATATAATTCCGTTCTGACATTTCCAAAGGGAGATAATCTAACTTATACCGTCTGTCCATCCTTGTAAGCGCAACTCCTCCTAAACCATTTGAAGACTTTTCATGAAACTTTACACAGTGGAAGAACTCCATATGAAGATGTGCATGAAGCAATATAATCCGTTCTGACATTTCCAAGGGGAGATAATCTAACTTATACATTTCAGGCTTGAGGGGTATCACTTTGTGAGTTTGCTCACAGTACCTCTAGTTATTTTTAGCTGTCCCAATACATAGAGTAAATACGGTACTCCTGTCATGAATATTCCAGCTTTCAGACTTACTGCAGCTCACAACTCAAACTCTCTGACATGATATGATCCTGTTTGTTGAAAGTGTCATTAAACCCAAATAAACAAGCATAATCTTGGGTTTATAATGGGTGGTTATTTCCCCATACTTTTATATGCTAATCTTGAAAAAAAAAACAATTTCTGAACAGGCAAATCTGCAGTGGACACACAACTCTGTATACAGTTTGTAAATTCATTTGCTTAGAGATTAGTTTTCTTATGGACCAGAACAGGTTTGTAGTTCGGAAAATCACAGAAGGGTGAGCATAACCTTCCAGGGGGGCATGATGGCTCATTTGGTAGAGGTGCAGGCTGCAAGCCAAGAAGTCCTCAGTTTGAACCCCACCCGCAGCAACCGTGTTGTGTCCATGGGCAAGACACTTCACACCCACCCACCCCCCCCCCCCCCATTGCCCACGTGGGTGCATTATGTACGAAGACGTACTGCACGTCAATGGTGCACCTGTCTTCAACCAATGCTAACCCTGCTTGTGTGGATTTAGTATGTTGGGGAGCTGACAGTTGCTTGACATTAATTGGCGGTTCTCTATGGGTACTCTGGCTTCCTCCACCCATAAAACTGTCGTGGTCATGATTAGCCATTGTGCAGAAATATGTGACCTTGAGCACCAATAAATAAATAAATATAATATTGACCTTCCAGAAATCCAGTTCAGGAAAGTGGTTACTCCCTAGAATTCATCAGACTTTTTGCTTTCCAAAGAACCCCTATGTACTCATATAAATAAGTGCAGATAACAAAATAAATTTGATGGCGTAACTCTAAACAGGGTTTAAAATTCATGTGCGAGCAGAATCGATTCTCACAAATCAGGAAACAATGAGAATCGACCACATGTCTCAAAAAATGTTCATTTGATTCGTGTTATAAATTTAGAAAGTGTTCATAGAGGCTTAGAGAATTATTTTTGTCTTCCTCATAATACCGTATTTACTCTATGTATTGGGACAGCTAAAAATAATTTTTTTCACAGGTGTCCCAATTCTTAGAAAATGGAGAAAGAACAGAGCCTGGTCTTGATTTGATGCTGAATAAAGTTGTGTGTGATTCGGTTTCCATCACTATATACGAAAATTGCCATCCAATTTTTATTTATATTTTCATTTTTTGCTTCCAAAACATAGCTTATGATCCCTCATTGCAACTAGCGTATTGCGCTCGTTCCAATGAGGGATCATAAGCTATGTTTTGGAAGCAAAAAATGAAAATTTTTAGTTATGAGTGTCGCCTGCTACTAGCGATAGGCCAACTGGAAACAAATCTCCTGAATGTCCCAAACTTTGGAGCATAAAAAAATATAGTGTTCAGGAAAAAATGTGTGTCCCAAATCATAGAGTGTCCCAATACATAGAGTAAATACGGTAAGTTATACACTCTGACTTAGCAGTGGTGTCCAGTGAAGTCTTTGCTGTCTGTACAGGCATCCAAGACTTCACAAGAAATCACTGCCAAGAAACTCCAACATTCATCACCTGTGTGTTGGAACATGTATTCTACATGCACATGTAAGACAAGAGATGGGTGCATAATGGCTCAGTGTAGACTGTTCGACTTCTATGCTAGAGGTCCCGAGTTTGATCCCCATCCTGGATGACCCCCGTTGTGTCCTTGGGCAAGACACTTTATCCCAGTTGCCTAAATGGGAGCACGATAATTTGATTCTTGCAGTAGAAGTTATCAGAATCAAAACTGATTCTCATAAATTGCAACAAATTTTAACTCCTAGCACTCTGGTAGTATTGCAGATTTTTCATTCTTGACTCTATATTGCCCATGCGGCATGAACAATTTTACAAATAATATATTGTTTGACCGAGCTCAGTGAGTTCTATGAATCAAGATATAATTTTTTAAATTCTCAGTTGCATTGTGGGAAAAATTTGCTGCTGGAAACATTAGTATATTGACATCAGAGGGTTGAGGCCTGCTAAGTCTCTATTTACAATTTACAACTTCCTGGAGGTTGGTATTAAATAAAGGCCAACAGTACCGTCACATGTGTATGATATAAAGGACACTTATTTTTTAATTTATTTATTTATTGGGGTTTAATGACACTCAACAGACAGAGTCACCTTGTGTTGGCCAGTTTTATTGGTGGAGGAAGCCAGAGAGAACCACCAATCAGTGGTGAGCAACTGTCAAGATTCTCCAATGTACTAACCTCACACAAGTAGGGTTAGCATTGGTTGAAGACAGGTGCACCATCGGCATGCAGTAAGCCTTAGTACACAACGCCACTGTACCCCAGTGTCAAGTATACATACAGTATAGCGTTGCACAATATTCAAAACTGAATACCGGTATCGGTATTCAAAAAAATACCATGGTATACCGGTATATCGAAAACTGTTCAGATATATGAACACAATTACCACAGTCGAGACTCGAGGCATCACAGTCGGAACGAATTAGCATGCCTTGATGATTCTGTTCAAAAAACCTTTACCCACCGCAGACGATACCAGACTATATCATGTGACCCCTCATTGGAATGAGCTCAACGAGTTCATTCAAATGAGGGGTCACATGATATAGTTTGTTGAAATGTTTTGAAAATTATTTTTTCAACTGCTGAATTTGTATATTCTGAGGGCACAAGCAGACGATTCCTTGGATAAAGGGATAATATTATTCATTCGGGGCTACTGTTTTTAAAAAGCTCAAGACATCTTGAAAATTAAATTGTGGGTAAATAAATAATAAACAATAAACCGATATTTTTGTAATTACACCGGTATTCTATCAATATTGGTTTCAATACCGGTATATATCAGTTTATCGATATACAGTGGAGTCCACTTAATTGGATATCTCTTAATTGTATATCCCTGTTAATTGAATATAATTTTCAAACACAAAACCATTTACCATACCTTCAGTACAAATTTGATCTGTTAATTGCATATGGGTTTTAGAGTAAACTCCTGTTAATTGTATATAAATTTTTGTAATATGTCGAAAAAATTACTGTGACATGCACCAAATTCCCCTTTTCTTATCAACCTTTTTGGCCTCACTACATCCAATACAGACATTTATTCTATTATATCTTGTTTGACAGAGCTCTATGAGCTCTGTCAAACAAGATATAATGGAATAAATGCTCAGTTTACCTCCAGAACACATGAAACTGACCAAATCCCTGTTAATTGTATACTCCTGTTAAATGAATAATTTTCACTGGCAAAATGGATATTCAATTAAGAGGATTCTACTGTACCAACATAACTGGTACTGGGACGGGACAGAGCTTGTAACACCGAAACCAGTACCGTTACCGGGACAAGTCAACAATTGGGTGACATATCACTATCAGATGGAAGAAATTTGCATTTAAACATGTCCATTCCCTAAGATCGCAAAGACAGACATGGCATTGTATTAATTATTCTGCAGGGGCATCAAAGTAATCATAAAGCATGAACATTGTGCTTTATGATTACTTTGATGTCGCCACAGAATAATATCTTTAAAGCAGCCGATGACAGTGCTTTCATTTTCTTTGATGCCATGTTTGGAAAGTTAAAATGATGGCCTTATCTAGGTGGTGATGCAGACAGAACATGCCGCTTTAGAGGGTTTTGATATGTTCATTCACAAATAAGCTGAAAGTATGTGGTGTAAGTGTGCCATACACGGTTATTAGCCTGTTTACCCTCGTTCAGTTATGAATTTCCCCATAAAAATAATTTTGTCACGGTACCGGTGTAGTACGATATCTTCCCCCCTTGCTCAACTTCCCCCCCCCCCCCCCCCCCCCCCCCCCCATCTGGTTTATCTTTCCCACCCCCCACCTGAATTTTTTTACCATTCAGATTTTTACCAGATCTTTTTTTAGAATTTGCTTGTTCACTTGTGTGTGATATTAAAAAAGCGTCAAGTGAGCATTGAAAAACTCATTGGTCAGTATGCGAGAGAGCTAGTATCCCAAAAGAAAAAAAAAACATTTTAGCCCAAATTAGCATTGTGAGTGGAATATTATACAAATTTCCATTTTCTAGACTCATTTGAGTATGCTGTTAATAGAAGAAAATTGCACAAGAAGAACTTGCATTTTTTTTTTCTCAAAATATCCCCTGGGATGTATGCAAAAAACTTTTTTTAAACATGTCGCCCGATGTCACTAATTTTTTTTAATTTTTACTCAAACTACTATTTTGAAGAGAATTTCACCTGTATTTATCAGTTTAAAGATTTATTTGCTAAAGATGTGACAAAGAGAATAATTTCAGTTGTAGAGGGGGGGGGGGGGGGGGGGGGGGGAGGGGAGATATCCTGACCAATTTATCTTTCCCCCACCTGACACTTGAAGTTACCCCCAATTTTTTTTTTACCTCAAATCACTATTTTGAAGAGAATTTCATCTGTATTTTCTATTTTTAAGATTCATGTGCTCAAAACAACAAAAGCTTCAGAACCGGTGCCGGTTGGAGCATCAGGGAACCGGCATCCTAATTGCATCTTCACAAACATTACTATCCAAAACATGGACATCAGAGAAAGTTGTTCTCTTATAATTAGGATAACCTCACGTTCAGGCATGTCAAAGTACCGCCGTTACCAACATAACCGGTACCCGGGACAGGCCAGAGCCTGTCCCATCGAAACTGGTACCGGGACAAGTCAACAATGGGTGACATCACAATCAGATGGGAGAAATTCGTATTTAAACCGACCCAGTCCCCAAGATCGCAAAGACCTCACAAATAAGCTGAAAGAATGTCGTGCAAGTGTTCCATACATGATTATTAGCCCGTTTACCCTCGTTCAGTTTGGAATTTCCCCATAAAATAATTTTGTCCTGGTACCATTGGGATAAAAGCTTCTGTACCGGTACTGGCTGCAGTATGAGGGAACTGGCATTACCTGTACCGGTTGTCATGCTGATTCAGAAGCTGTTTATCACTGATTGTAGTTATTACTCTCCATTGTGCCGGTAAGAAGTGTCAGAGGCAGTAGAATATCAAAATACCTCGAAATTAATATGGTAAAGAAGTATAAAGATACAACACATGACACCAGGTCTGGCATTCTAGAAAGTATGGGAGTACAGTGGAGCCCACTTAATTGGATATCTCTTAACCAAATAACCCTGTTAATTGGATATAATTTCCCAACACAAAACCATTTACCATACCTCCAGTTCAGATCACCGATGTTAAGCAACGTTGAGCCCGGTTAGTCCATGGATGGGTGACCGTCTGAGCGATCGATTCAGACTCCCGCATTGTGTCCTTGGGCATGGCACTTAACCCCGATTGTCCACATGGGGCCACGACGACGCCCTGTACTAAGGTGTACTGCACATCGATGGTGCTCATGACTTCAACCAATCTAACCCTTCCTATGCTGCAGTGCGGAGTTACGATGTTGGGGAGCTGGCAGCTGCTCATCGTTGCTCGGTGGTTCTCTCCGGGTACTCCATCTTTCTCCACCCGTAAAACTGTCATGGTCATGATTAGCCATTGTGCATAAGTATGTGACCTTAAACACCAATAAATATAAATAAATAAATAATTCAATTAACAGGGTTCCACTGTACAAATAATTGCATTTCTCAGTTTGCCAAGGAGTGCAATTGCCTTCATAAATCTCAATGCAGCTATTATTAGACTCTTGATCACCTCAGGTCCAAACTTGAGCCAAGGCTCAGATTTGGCTCTGAAGTGGTCAGGAGTCACAATTTTTCTCAGAGAGTAGTATGCCTGTTTTCCTAGAGAATGTTCGATCTGAGGAACTAATGACAAAAATATTGTCACAGAGTGTGATTGAAGTTGACTTCAATCAATTACAGTGGATCCCACTTAATCGTATATCTCTTAATTGTATATCCCTGTTAATTGAATATAATTTCCCAACACAAAACGATTTACCATACCTCCAGTATAAATTTGACCTGTTAATTGAATATAGGTTACAAAGCAAACTCCTGTTAATTGAATAAAAAATCTTGTAACCTGTTGAGAAATTACCCTGATTCTCGCCAGTTTTCCTTTGTTTATAGACCTATTTGGCCTCAGTACATCCAATACAAGCATTTAATATATTACCCCTTGTTTGACAGAGCTCATGGAGTTCTATTTTCCTTTGTTTATAGACCTATTTGGCCTCAGTACATCCAATACAAGCATTTAATCTATTACACCTTGCTTGACAGAGCTCATGGAGTTCTATCAAACAAGATATAATAGAATAAATGTGAAGTTTATCTCTAGAACACAGGAAAGTGACACAATCCCTGTTAATTGAATACTCCTGTTAATTGGATAATTTTCACTGGCAAAGTTGCTATTCAATTAACAGGGTTCCACTGTACATGTATTCTCCTTCAAAATTGATTATAAAATTTCATAATCATGCCAGCCTTATATTTGACCTTTCATCAGCAATGGCCACATTTGTCTGTACTCAAACTCAAAAAGGGTTAAATTATTGAGACTAAATATTGCTTCAGTCATCTGGAAATTGTAAAAGATGAAAGTATAAGATGGAGTACTTGTCCTCAAATCCTTGTGAAAAAAACAAGATTGGATTAGATTAGAAATGAAACCCGAAATTATATTATTTCTCCATAAGAATCCTTCATATTGAAGCAGCTGTAAATATTTTTTTAAGACACTGCACTGAATATAATTCCTCAGCAAATAAATTCATGTAAAATAACATATGGTGTTCATTATATTGAGCCATGTAAATCTTCATTACTGAGACTTATTGGAAACTTAAAAAATATGTTATGCATTATCCACAATTTATGGAGAGTGATGTTTTCCCCAGTAATCTATAATAGGGCTTTAATTTTGTGTGTGTGTGTGATAATCTCTATCACAGTCATACTGGAGTTTTCTTTGTTCAGTACTGGTGAATAGTTTATTCTTGTGTATGGAATATTATTTTCATAGAATATTATTATTTTATTTTATAAACACCATACATTCATTAGTCAAAGGCTGAACTCATTGAATATTGACTCTTGACGAAAAATTTGCAGGGAAAATTTTAAATTACTGTTAAATACAGTAGAATCCTCTTAATTGAATATCCATTTTGCCAGTGAAAACTATTCCATTAACAGGAGTATACAATTAACAGAGATTTGGTCAGTTTCCTGTGTTCTGGGGAAAACTGAGCATTTATTCTATTATATCTTGTTTGACAGAGCTCATAGAGCTCTGTCAAACAAGATATAATAGATTAAATGCCTGTATTGGATGTAGTGAGGCCAAAAAGGTTGATAAATAAGGGGAATTTGGTGCATGTCACATTAATTTTTTCGACATATTACAAAAATTTATATACAATTAACAGGAGTTTACTCTACAACCCACATGCAATTAACAGATCCAATTTGTACTGAAGGTATGGTAAATGGTTTTGTGTTTGAATTATATTCAATTAACAGGAACATACAATTTAGAGATATCCAATTAAGTGGGCTCCACTGTATTGTTAAATTTAGCTGCAGAAAATAAAAATATATACGCTTTTTACTAGGCATAAATGAGCATTGTATGATGGATGTAAGAAAAATAAATCACTCATTCTTAAAAAGGTTAGGTATGTTACGTACATGGTTAATATTCAGTTAACAGGGATATACAATTAAGAGATATCCAATTAAGTGGGCTCCACTGTATATGTTTTTCTTACACCAAATCATTCTCTTTGATGCCTTCATTTGACAATGCCTTATTAAATTCATATCAGCTGTTGAAGAAACCCCATTAATACTACAAGAATGATTTATCCAATAACACTTTTCAAGGAAGATATCAAATATTGTTGCAATTTGGTTTGATGTGAAAGAAGTAAGTTGTAAAATATTTCCATGTCATGATCTATTTTCATAATGATAAAAGCTTTATATATCTTTGTCTTGGTTGGCACTGTTACTTGGCAATGTGAGAGTTTCAATAACTATTCAGTTTCAGTGACCGTTGAAAAAATATTGCTGTTTACAGAAGCATGACAACAAAAGTTTTCCTCCCCACAACACTGTAGAATGAATGAGAAACAGGCTTGTTATTTTTAAAATTGCAGGAGGGGCATTATGGTTTGCCTCAAATCACCCCAGGAGGGCCATTATGAGTTCGCCTAAAATGACCCCAGGAGGGCCATTTATGGTTTGCAGGGGCTGTTTTGTTTCAGCCTGCTGGGTAGACAGCGAATATCATTTTAAGGTACATGGTTTGTACAATTATGATGTACGTCATCACGTAATATATAGATGCAGGCTTGAATATTTGGATGCAAGATATCAGGTTACCCATGGCACTCACTAACAGTGAGTGTTATAGTTATCTTGCATCCAAATAACCAAGCCATGTTGGGGCGAATCAATCAGATTTGGGGAACGAATCGTCCTGGCTTTGATTTTGGGACGAAACATCGATCCCAGGCAAATCATCAGGGGGTCGAACTGGCTTGGTGATGACACACATATACACAACAAACATCACAAATTGCGCTTTGTTACCTCCTTCAATCTGTGTCGATTATGGACCCTTTCCCGGGGACATTTGGGCATAATGTTCTCCAATTCTCAATCTCAAATTTCCCAATTACCACTCAAAGAAAAATTTAATGCATAATTGGGGTTCTGAACTAGATTGTCATAAGGCCTCAGAGAACCATTGGTTTTCTGAGGCCTTATGACCACCCAGTTCTGGCCACCAATTGTGCACTGAATTCAAGTTGTTTACCTAACAAAGCTTAGAAAGTGTCTGAATTCAAAGGCAAATAACAAGTTCTTCTTCTGTAGTATAAGAACAGTTTAACCCTTTACCCAACGCAGATGATATCAAAATTTATTATTTTAAATATCATTTTTTCAATTGTTTCAAAAATTTTCAACAAAACCATATCATGTGACCCCTCGTTGGAACGAGCTCAACGAGGGGTCACATGATATGGTTTTGTTGAAATTTTTTGAAAAATAATATTTTTTCAACTGCTGAATTTGCATATTACGTGGGCAATTCGTTAGGTAAAGGGTTAAGAGTGACTACAGAGACTTGGATGAATATGATTCCATGTGACTATTTGTTGTAAAACTTACTTGTAGAATACATGCTGTTAGTTCAGGTATCGGTCTTAACTCTCTGCACACTGATGTCAAAATACCAAGTTTTCAGCAGCAAATTTTTCCCACAATGCAACTGAGAATTTGATAAATTATATCTTGTTTGACAGAACTCACTGAGCTCTGTCAAACAAGATATATTTTATTCATTTTTTCATTCTACGTGGACAATATGGAGTCAATGATTGAAATTTTGAGATACTACCAGAGTGCTAGGAGTTCTCTGTTCAATTTGAATGTAAAATTTCTTAGTTTTTGTATGTTTTACCTCCAAAACAAATTTTCAATTGGAGCCCCCATGATGTACATTTTCTCAATGGCATGGGTCTAGACCCTCTCACAAAGAGGGCAAAAGAATCCTTGTTTGTATCTGAAACAGTCTCGGATACTATTTTATGCTCTTCAAAATGGTTTTGGTTGAAAATATAGTTATTTCTTTGTTTCTCTGACTGTTCGTTCACTCTAATATTGACCGATCTATAAAAAATGATTCATGGGAGAGTGCTTGTTCAGATTTCACTCAATGCTTGCTCATGACTCATCCCAAAGCTATAACAGCAAGTTCAAGGTCACAGACAGCTTCTCTATTCTAATTTAGTCCAGTCCATTAAAATGGTTTAAATAGACCGATTTTGTTCTTACTTTGCATAACATGTGCTCTTTACTCAAGAATGGTCATGTCCTTAATCCATGGTCACATCGCCGAAGTCAAGGTCACAGATTGTTTGTTTACTCTAACTTTTTAAGGGGTCGTCCAACCTAACTTTGGTCAATTTTTTGACATTTTTCTCAATGCCTCAGAAACAGATAAGAGAAGTAAGGAAAGGCAAATTATATATCAAAATAATGAGTAAAGTGCATAGAAAAGGTACATATAATTTTTTTCAGGAAAAAAAGTGAATTTTATGATTTTGAAGAAGATTAATTTGCAAATGGCATAAGTAACGAACCGGTAAAACCACAAAATAATCGGTAATTCGAAAGCCTTGTCCTCAGTATAATGATAACATACTACAGACTCGGAGAAAGCATTTTTTTGACACACACTCTGGTAGGTTTTGACGTTTGAATGTAATAACACCAACACAAATTTTTGATGTTCCGGATGTGGCCATGTTTCAACGATGTTTTTCCGGTCATGTGATTACGATGTGGTTCTTGCAGAAATACTCAATTTGGGCAATCGTAAGAATGCAAGGACGTGATCACGCCCTTTATTTGTTCGAGACAATGTATGAGCGGATTTGCAAACAGGTGACAGCAAGTACTTGAGCTGTTAATGTCATAACTGCAAAATATGGTTCGAAATTCCCTCTCGTGTTTACAGGCCGTCTGAACTTTTTTGTTGACAAAAAATCTGAATTATTGCGCACTAGAAAGACAACATGAACCACTTGTAAAAAAAAATAACCGAGTGTATAAAATCAGGACGATACACATAAAATAAGGCAATATTCATAACAAAGTAAGCAGAATGCTTCAGAAATTACTTTTTCACGAAGTATATTCCAAGTGACCTGGAACTATATTGAGTGTGTTAATTTCCCCCTGTCGCTGCGAAGTTATTTACTTCCTAGTAACCATGGAATTTGAAGGCGGGTATGTTTGATGTCTGCAATGGACCGATTGAAGATGGGTTGAAAATGATGCATTCGTGCTTTTAAATAAGGTGCGCTTGGACGATGCTGAGCATTTAGTTTTTTCTTGCAACTAACCATAGTAATACAAGCGTCGATCAGTGTCTTTTATGATCATTTTACACTGACAAATGTGACAAATCTCCTTCACCGGAAACCATCCCCCAATTTGCATATCACAATAAACATAACCGCTGTCACGGAGTGTCAGCATGGCCGTGTGGTCAAAACCGAAACGAATTATCGAATGCACGGTCAATATTAGCTGCAATTGGCTTTTAAATAAATGAAATATTCGCAATTTCTTCATTATTCATGCCGAGTTACTTTTTAACCAAACCACATGCGTTCTGTTTCGTTTGTCGGCATTTAACTGATATTGTTTGTGGTAATTAAATAATACGAGAAGGCGATGGAAGCCAAATATTTTCCATCATCCATTATTTAATTCAAATTGATAATTTCTTTTATTTTACTGAAATTATGAACTGATAAGGTGGGTGTGTTGCGATTATTATGCCCCAGACCTGGAAGTTGGGAAATCAAAGGTGCATCTAGGGCCGTGCAGTGGTGACCCCTGTCCTCTTAATCTTAGTCTTACCCATTCACCATTACATGTACCAACATTCCCCCTTGTATCTCAACCATTGCTACTCCAATTTGAAGGATGTTTGGTTTTGTGATCGAGCATCATGGGGAAACAATGCCTGTGTAGCTGCTGTAGCATGTGTTTCTTCCCACATTTTTTCAGAGTTGTGGTATTTTTTCACTCTTTTGAGTTAGAAAATTTTGTTTAGAACTAGTTGATTTGTTACAATTTGTTGCAAAGTGCCTGCTAATACTCTCAATTGTATTGCTACAGAATTTTCTTGTGAAGATTTTGTTCCTATTACTTATCAAGCAACAACCTAATGAATATTCTGTATAAAGCCACCAATCTGATGTTTGACACTTTTATCGGAGCTGTTTTGAAGGCTTATGGAACTCAAAATGTTCATTGTGGCAGGACTTTTCTATTCACCCATTAATCGATAAATTAAGTGTTATAGTTGGAAGTAAGAAGCACGAAAGGTCCAGAACTAAAACTCTAAAAAGAATGTTTTGCAATGTAACATGATTTTTGCAGATACACTTATTTGGAGGTTTACCTGACTGATAGTGTTTGGAACATGTGTGGCCAGGATCTTCAAAAAGAGTAACTCCCCCCCCCCCCCCCCCCCCCCCGAAATTTTTTGTGTCAAATGGAGCTCACTTGTAATCTTTTGGGGATTGCTTTGTGTACTGCGTTCTTGAAAAAAATATGTGAGACCCTCTGGATGTGCCCTTCTGATCTCAATATGTCAATAAGCCTCCTTGGGGAAAGTACATGCAATAATGGTTATGTAAGGTTGATTTGATGTGTTTTGAATGACAATGTACTTTTAAGTACTTTAGATGGTTTATTGCAGTGACAGGTTACAGTTACCCTTATTTCTTCTCCAACAGATATCATGAGTGTCTTGGTGTCCAAGAGTTAAACAAAGCTAATATACTTATTGATAAACCAGACAAATTTAACAATTTAATCACTATCAAATTGATGCGTGGGATAAAAGGGGTTACAGTGCAAGGGGTTTGTAAATATATTTATTCAACTACAATGTATGACTTTGCAGTGCATTGTACATAGGAGAATATCATAGTTTCCAAACCACCACAGTAACACATACATCTTTATATTGGGAGACACTCTTTTGTCCTTCCATACTTCTTATGCTGGACTCCTTCAAGTTGACCTTTGTTGAACTCCCCAAATCAAAACATAAACAAAAAAAATGTCTGCCTTCAATCAGTGAGCACTCCACTTATAACATTTGGTCTCAATCTTCATTACTTTCATGAATTAGGAAAAGATTTCTTCGAGTATGTACTTAAATGTTTATAGAATACAGCTGTTATTTTATTTTGAGGTATTTTATTGTAAAAATTTTGTTCTCTTACTTATGCCATAGCAGACTTTCAGGCGGTGCTATTTACACATGGCAGCAGTTCCATGGCAAATTTCAGTTTCCACATGTTCTATGTTTCATTCCAAGCATTTTGGTATATAATTTATTGGGGTTATTCATTTTGGGCCTTTTTTAGACTTGAAAGAAAATTACATGAAATTTGACCAAAGTTAGGTTGGACGTCCCCTTAATGTCCATAAAAAGTGATTCAATGGACAGAGATCTTGTTCAAACTTCCCACAATGCTTGCTCATGACTCAAGGGTATGTCATGACCTTGTTCCTGTCATCATGACAGGCACCAAAACAAAATTTATTTGTGGGCCCACATGCTCATATTTGGGGAGCATCCATCAAGTGTGCTCATATCTTGTCATTTATTTTTTTTTAGCTTAACTTGACTAAGTCAAGGTAAGCTAATGTCATGGTGCATGCGGATGTGTGTGAGTCTGGCAATGTCTTAGTCTGTCCACAATTTCTAGAACACAGGCTACAGCTCTCAGTTCTTTTCTCATCATCACCAAACGTCATATGTTTATTCAGGTTCATTCCTAGATGAGAAAGTCCCATTATGGTCACTGTCGGGTGACTTGATATGATTAATTGACGAAGTGCTATTTTGGTAATGGTTGGCCACCAATAATGGCCACCATGGCAGCCATCTTGGATTTGTTCAGAACATTGTCCACAACTCATTCAGTATGGACTACAACCCACAGTTCTTTTCCTATCCTTGCAAAATTTTGTGTGCATGTTCAAGTTCATACCTACTGAAAAGGGTTGCCTTAGTTCATCCATTTTAGGCCTGTTGGCTGGAGTGTTCTTGTTGCTTTTATACACTTGAGTAGAGAAAGCAATGTGTCTTGTGTGGTGTGTCGACAGTAAAGATGTGATATGTGTATTGTGACATATAAGCAGTAGGCAGACAAGTGGTCCGTTTTGTTCACTGGAATTGATCAGTGCATACTGGTATAGCTGCTTTACTCTGCCCTAGCCTTTTCAAGTGATCCAAACCAGTCTGGTAAGGCCTAAAAAAATTAAAAATCTGTTTCTCAGGCCCTCCCACATGGTCCTTTTGGCCACCGCATGCTCTCATTTTATAACCAATTTAAACTTAAAAAAAAACAAAAATTAAATGGTTTATGTCTGATATTTTACCCAAGTTAAAAAATTTTATGAATTTGTCCCTTGAGTGCAAGATGGCTTTGCAATGCTTTAGCATTGCAAAGCCTTCTTGCACTTAAGGGATGAAATACACCACCACCCATGCTATTCTGTAGATTATGAGGCCTAAAACTTGAACCAAGAACATGAACTTTTGATGGCAAAGAAGTAATTACTGAAATAAAAAATAAAATAAAAAACTGCTCGCCCACATGCAATTTTACAAATAATGGCCTGAGAAACAGAAGATCTACTTTGTGTGGCCTAATAATAGAAAAAATACATTTATGTTCATTTCACCAGAAGAAATATGGCAAAGAAACCCACCACTTCAAAAAGTTGCAGTAGTATGTTAACAGATACGCTGACATTTAACACTTCGGCATCCAAAACCACGGTCATTTAAATTATACCAAGCAAAACTATTTTGATTCCTTGTAGAATATTCCTCTTTTTGGATTGACTTGCCCAAATATACAATACTTGAGTTGAGATTGACAATATTTATGGTTATAAGAAAGTGCCACGTTTTTAGTTTGAGAAGCTGTGAGATTCAATGGGATTCAATTCGATTCAGTTCGAAATCCTCTCCTGATTCAATTCAGGATACTATTCGACCCTAAATTTGAGATTCGCTTGGCCTAAACTCAACACTAAACTCATGTCTTTGGATATGGTGATGGGCATAGATCACCTGTCACCCCTAAAGAAATCACTTGTTTTGTACCCACTCTGTTTGACCAAGTCACCAAAAGAGACCACCAGCCTTTCATGACTGCCTGGACTTGGGGTGTGGGACTGTCGGATCTGGATCTAGTTTTTTCTTGTGTATGTGTGTTTTTTCTCTCCTCACTTGTGTGTTTTTAAAAGTTTAGTTCTTCACCTCGTATGTTGTGTTATTTTGTTTAATTGCATTTATCATGTGCCGTATACTTGAAAAACAATAAAAAATTTTAAAAAATAACATTGGAAGTATGTCCCCAAATATGTTTTATAAAGTTTGCAAGTTTTTTTTCTATATTTTAGTGTTTTTGATGGGTCAACCAAGTTCCCTAAGTTGGAAGAATGTGCTCACTTTCATTATGATTTCGTGGAGTTGAAACAAATACAGGTAAGATAATTACAAATAAATTTTACACATTAACCCTTTACCTAATGTAACGGCCAAAACCGGCCAGCGCTATTCTCAAAAATCGCCAATTAATTTTCATTATTTTTTGTCTCAAAAACATAGGTTATGACCCCTCGTTGGAACGAGCTCGTCGAGCTCGTTCCAATGAGGGGTCATAACCTATGTTTTTGAGACAAAAAAAATGCAAAAAATTAGTTAGGCCTCACAAAGTAGATCTTCTGTTTCTCAGGCCATTTTTTGTAAAATTGCATGCGGGCGGGCGTTTTTTTATTTTATTTTTATTTTTGAAATTATTTTTTTACCATTAAAAAGTCCATGTTCTTGGTTTGTTTTAGGTTTCAGGCCTCATAACCTACAGAATAGCATGGGTAGTGGTGTATTACATCCCTTGAGTGCAAGAAGGCTTTGCAATGCTAAATCCTTTTTGGTCCGAGTCATATCATAGAAGTAGGAATGAAAGAAGGCGAAAGGTTTGTCAAAGAGAGAGTCATGGAAGATTGCATTCGAAACTGGCGAGCAGGGGTTAGCGTGAAAAGATCACTGCAGGGGTTACAATATAAAGAAAAGCCAGCTTTTGAGAAGTACCTAGATGGCACCTTTGGAGGGTCACTGCTGTTCAAACTGAGATCAAGATCACTGGAGCTTCGGGGAAAAATTGGGAGAGATGGGGAAAAGGGATGCCAAATGTGCCACTCTGGAGTAGTGGAGACCCTGGAACATTTTCTCTTGGAATGCCCACAGTATATACCTCATAGAATAAAATTTACTGGAAGAATAATGCAGAAGTGGGGTGAAGAAACAAAGGATAGATGGCTGAAGGCGGACACGAGGGAGAGGGTAGGAATGCTTATTGAAGAAATTGAAAAAGAGGAAGTGAGGGACACTATTAAGCAGTTTATATCTGAATGCTGGGAGGAGAGGAGGGGAAGAGGGGGTGGGGTGCAGGGGGAATGATGGCCTTCTCTTATGAGGACCGCGACAAATCAGCGGCTGGCCAAAGAGTTATTATTATTACTCAAGGGACAATTTTATTAACATGGGTAAAATATCAGAAATAAACCATTTGATTTTGATATTTTTTAAGTTTGGATTGGTTATAAAAAGAGAGCATGTGGCAGCCAAAAGGACCATGCGGGAGGGCCTGAGAAACAGATTTTTATTTTTTTTTGGCTTTATTCAAGAATTATTTTTGCAAGTGTCGTCTGCTTTTCAGGTTAGGTAAAGGGTTAAGAATGCGGCCCCTCTAAAAAAAAATGCTTAACTGGTTGAATGCTAGATTATTTTTGGTGGTCTGAATTTGTTATTCAAAATTTGTTTTATTACAAATTATTGGAGAGTGCCTGTATATAAACAAAATATTATTTGTGTTTAACTAAATATGAATCATGAGCAAGGAAAATGTTGGCTTTTTCTCTGGTACCATAATTTTTAGCTTAACTTGACAAAGTCAAGATAAGCTATTGCCATCATGCGTGCGGAAGTCTGTTAGTCTGTTAATCTCGGCTGCCCGAGCCCAAAACCCCAAAACCATTAGCACAGTCTACAGGTCATATTTAATATGGAGGGATTTCATTGTAACTTGGTAGGTTGACTCTGTATGATGTCTAGATGTGTCATGAGATACCCATAGTTTTTATTACATGTATTTTAAATATTTCTCTAACATTTTTTGAATGTACAGGTGCTGCTTGGTGAAGATGACAGAGAAAATTATAGACATAATGAAGAGCAAGCTGATAAATCCTTTTTGGTCCGAGTCACATCAAACGAGAAAACTTGGCATGTGCGAAGAACATTTGAAAATTTTCGAATGTTTGATAAACAGCTTCACAAGTGTATTTATGACCGACGATTCAGTCACTTGCCTGAACTGGAAAAAGATTTCAGAGATAAACCATACAATGTAAGTATTATAGATTAAGTTACCTGACATAATCACAATATCCTACCAGTACTATTTACAGATCACTAATCAAATTGGGTTTTTTTTTGCCTCAAAAGTTTTGCTTTTGACCCCTTATTGAATCGAGCTTATCTAAATGATGGGACAAAAGCTATGTTTCTGAGGCAATGAATGAAAATATTAAGTTATTCAAGAATTTTTTTTGCGAGTTTCATCTTCTTGTGGTTAATTCTTTATAAATTTTCAAATACTTATTCTTTAGTGCTTGGTTAATAAAATAGAATCCAATTCTTCTGCAGATTATGTTTAACCTTTTATGTAATGAATTGGCTGCATCTGCCAACATAATATACAATTTACAATATGGCTGCTGTGGACTGGTCACTTTCCATGGATGTGCAATATTTCCACAGATGCAATAATATTAGATTCCAAACACTAATTATAGGAATAATCATCAAAAATGTAATTAATGAAGCACCGGGTATGACCCAGTTCTTCATTAACCCTTTGATACTTTTGTACGTCTTGTGATGTATGAAATCCAGGGACTGACCTGGATATGCGCCAGTGTGTACAATGTATTTGGTTCTGAAACATCAGGACCTGGCTCTTAAATCTCAGAAATAGGCTTCTCAGTTGGCGCATAACTTCTCAGATCATATTTTGATATTCTTTCGATGGATAATCGAGAGAGACCCTCTTACATGTATTATATATATGATTATCATTTATCATTGTTGTAGAGTGCTTAAGTTAATACTTCAAGTCTTAATTACCAAGCATTAATCTTCACTGTGGTTTCTGATCAAGTCTTGGCTGCCTAAATAGGCAGCCAAGACTTGATCAGAAACCACAGTGAAGATTAATGTTTGCTATAGTGTACTAAATGAAAATGATGAGAGCTATTACATACTTACTTTAAACAATATTTATTTCAAGAATATATAATAAAAATTGTTACATACATTGATGTGGATTACATACTTTAAACAATATTTATTTCAAGAATATATAATAAAAATTGTTACATACATTGATGTGGATTACATACTTGCAGTGTGTGTTACAAACAGCAGTGTGACTCCGTAAATTGAAATCTGGCACATGAATTGAAAAAATAGGCTCCGAGGCTAGAGCATATTTTAAATTGTCCTGATCAGTCCCTGGAAATCAAACAGTGCGTTGATACTTTGTGGTCATTTGTTTTGTTATTATTTTTTGATTTCTTAGCTGCGACGAGCAGCTCTATATGTGGCAATGTTGGTCTGTCACCAATGAGTTTAAAAACACCATAACTCCTAAAATACTTGATGGAAGGACACCATACTTGGTATGCAAGTGCATCTTCACTCTGTCTACACCCTCTCAATAGTGCATGTCACACGGATAATTTCTGTCACATTTATGGACTTGTCACCAACGAGTTTTTTTGTCACCAACAAGTTTTAAAACATCATTGGCGTTGCACGAATCGTCGCAGCTTCGGCACTGTGACAGTGCGCTCTAGTTTTAAAGTTGTAACCTCAATTTCTATTTTCTCCCAAATAGTGCTCAGTGATGACCGTTGAGACAAAAGTAATCGCAGCTTAAGATACTAATATAATCCTGCTGTCATGACGTCTTAACTGGTTGAGTGCTAGAAGTGACTATCAGGGCTTTCAAAAAATGAGGATACCAGTGCAAAAGCCAACACTTTCCTTGCTTATATTTCATATTCATTCAAACACAAATAATATTTTGTTTATATAAATTTGTTTTATTACAAATTATTGGAGAGTGCCCACAGGCACTCTCCAATAATTTGTAATAAAACAAGTTTTGAATAACAAATTCAGACCACCAAAAATAATCTAGCCCTCAACCAGATAATCACTAATGTGAAAAATATATTGTTATTTATACTTCCTGACGTTTGACGTCGCATTTTGAAAAACATTGAAGAAACTGAATTCCCAGTGACGTTTGAACGTCAGGATAATTAAAGTCTCAAAGGATTAACAAAGATTTTGCTGATGATGATTTTTATTACTTGGTAAATGCATGCATGGACATCACTGCCCACGGGTGGATTTCAGCCAGTCCAAGGCGACTGTACTGTATATATCGGCAGTTGAAAAAAAAATAAAATTCAACAAACAAAACCATCTCATGTTACCCCTCACTGGAACGAGCTCGTTCCAGTGAGAGGTTACCTAATATGGTTTTGTTGACATTTTTTTTTTAAATTTGGAAAAATAATATTTAAAATAATGAATTTGGATATCGTCTGTGTTGGTTAAAGGGTTAAGTGAAGGATTCCAGCAAGATTATCATAAACTGTTTTTTTTTCTTACAGTACCATGGGGAGCACGGTGGCTCAGTAGGTAGAGGTGCAGGCTGCAAGCCGAGAGGTCCTCGGTTTGAATCCCACCTGCGGCAACCACGTTGTGTCCTTGGGCAAGACACTTCATCTCCATTGCCCGTGTGGGGGCACGATGACGCCGTGTACTAAGGCATACTGCACGTCTATGGTACGCATGTCTCCAACCAATCTAACCCTGCCTGTGCTGCAGTGCGGAGTTACGATGTTGGGGAGCTGGCAGCTGCTCGTCATTGCTTGGTGGTTCTCTCTGGGTACTCCGGCTTCCTCCACCGTACAACTGTCACGGTCATGATTAGCCATTGTGCATAAATATATGACCTTAAACATCAATAAATAAATAAATACAGTACCATGATAACCAAAACTGAGAGATAATTTTGAATTAGAAATATGTCATCACTGAAAATTGTTTAGCATTACTAAAAACTGAACAGTGCTATCACTTGCCAGCACCACAGATTTGTCAACCAAATTTATATTTGTTTTCTTTTACTTAAAAATAAAAAAAGTTGTATCTATAAATAAGTTTGTGATAGTTTTATGGCAAATCACAATGTTTCTCAAGAATTGAATCAAATGAAGCAAAAGGTTCAAAACCGAATCAAATCTTGAATCAAATCTTTTCACTTCTTATGATCCTGCGGCCTACTGGTGCTGTCAATTTCCATTGTGAACTCTACTTCAATAGCCATGCTTGACTGTTAGAAAAGTGTCAGGTATCACTGAGGTGATCAAAGAAAAAGCCATTTATTGTCCTTTAAGTGCAACTAGGTGAAAAAAAAAAAATTAGGGCTGGCAGCAGGGTATGTCAAATCGCGTGTAGCAAACTGAGGTTGGGATGCAGTGAACTGATGGCCCACAAATTTGAAAGGTTTCTCACAGATAACCCCGGGTGTAGTTGTGGTTATATATATGAGACACCGGAACACTTCTTTTTGCAGTGTTCTAACTTCATTAACTGGTAGAGTGCTGGAAGCCCATATTTGGGCTTTATTCTGAAGTGCAGGTACCACTACTTGAAGGCACATATTCAGTGGATGTGCTTTGTACTATCTTTGAAGGCACTCTCCCATAAATTGTAACAAGGCAAAGACATGTATACAATATTTGATGGCCAAAAATAATTTAGCACTCTACCAGTTAACCAGAGAGGGTTATTGTTTCAGAATCTCGGCGACATAAATGTGTCCATCACTGATCTTCTTTTTGGCAATGCAGAAATGACCCATGAAGAAAATGAGATCATAATGAATAGTGAACATACCTTCATTAATGCAACCAAGCGTTTTGACCACCAATAATAATATATATGTGTGTGTGTTGTGTATACTATTGAAGACGCTGTCGTTCCACCGTGGTCTTATGTTGCAGCTAAGTGCTTAACTGGTAGAGTGCTAAGTTATTTTTGGTCATTAAAATTTGTTCACATGTCTTTGCCTTGTTACAATTTATGGGTGAGTGCCAAGAGGCACTCTCCCATAAATTGTAACAAGGCAAACCAATATAGACTAAGGAATTTCACTTCTAAGATGAAAAGAAGCACATCCACAGAATATGACACCTTTAGGCTGGGGTACCTGCTCTTCCTATCAAAGCCCTGATAGTGGCTTCTAGCACTCTACCAGTTAACAACCACTCTAGGTTTTAAGGTTTTGTATCAATATGCATACTGAATTCTTTGTTAGTGATATACCAGCCATCTTCCTTTGCACCTCACCATTTAAATAATGATTTGTTTATTGATGTAGGGTGAGGCTATTTATAGGCATAGCCTGTTTGACAAACCCTTTTCTGTTTACAGAAATAAAATATTTATTGAAAAAAAAAAGTGCAACAAGGTGCCATCTGCAATGCTAAAGCATTGCAGTATCACTAAGGTGGTCAAAGAGAAAGTCATTTATTGTCCTTTAAGTGCACCAAGGTTCCATCTGCAATGCTTCAGCATTGCAGATGGAACCTTGGTGCACTTAAAGGACAATATATTGTGCAAACAAGCTTCAATGCAATCTCCACTATCGCTTCAAAGGTCATTTTTGTGTCGCCTGCCCCACGAAGTGGGGAGCGACATATAGGGATTACTTTTGTCGTCTTGCATCGTCCGCGTCGTCGTCCACGTCACACTTTCTCTTATCCGCCACTCCTCTTTAACCTATGAATGGATTTTGATGAAACTTTCAGTGATTCTTTATCACATAATGGCATTGTGCACCTCCTATTTTATTTTTTGATCCGCTGTATTTTTTCCAGAGTTATGCCCCTTTTCCACTTAGAATTCTGTCTGAAATATTAAAATATAGTGCAGGCGACACACGTCTTCCATGGAAGACTCACATCTAAGTTATGAATTTTCTCGACTGAATTTGTGATAATTAGCTAGGCTCGATACGTTCAATCTTATTCAGTTATCTGCAGAAAATCGAAAATAAAGAATTGTATGAAATCCAAATCTCTCCAGGATTCAATTTTTTCAAATAATCAAGATGCTTTCAAATCGAATCGAATCAGTGACAAGATTCAAAATTGAATCAAACCTCAAGTGTTTGCCGGACCCTAGATAGTTTAACCAGGGTTTCCGCTAAACCGGCTGCGGGTCCGTCGACCGGACCCATTCCCCCTGCCGATCATACTCAGAAAAGCTGGTGGTTAAAATGTCGAGTACAATGCTGTATCGTAACGACACTCAGGATCCTTTGTTTCCATGTAATCTAGGCATAATTATGTTGTATACTATGCCTACTATTACTGGCGACAACCTGATACTTTATAACCCCCAGATGAGAGGGGGAAACAAAGTTCAAATCCTAAACATCGCCTATAAAATTTCGGACTCAAATTGTCGTGTTTGGTCCGAAATCACTGGGTTTTATTTCGAGCGCTAAATGACGTAATTGCACGTGCATGATGTCACACGTACACATCATGGTTTGTATTTTTAGCTCAACTTGACAAAGTCAAGCTGAGCTATTGCCATCACTTCGCGTACGTACGTACGTTAGTACGTACGTCCACAATTTCCTTTGGCACACCTCACAGGTCGCATTTATGATCAGATTACTTTGAAACTTGGTATACTTGTTTGGGGTGACCTCTAGATGGGAACTATCGATTTTCTTCAATTTCCGTCAAAAAATGTTGCCACGGCCAACTTTCTTAGAACTTAATTTAGTCAAACCACAATATTTCCCTTTGGCACACCCTACAGGGCTCATTTATGATTTGATTGCTTTGAAACCTGGTATGCTTATTTAGGGTGACCTCTAGATGGGAGCTATCGATTTTCTTTAGTTTCCGGCAAAAAATGTTGCCACGCCAACGTTCGTAGAACTTACTTTAGTCAGACCACAATATTTCCCTTTGGCACACCCTACAGGGCACATTTATGATCAGATTGCTTTGAAACCTGGTATGCTTGTTTGGGGAGACCTCTAGATGGGAGCTATCGATTTTCTTCAATTTCTGTCAAAAAATGTTGCCGCGGCCAACGTTCTTAGAACTTAGTTTAGTCAGAAGACTCAATATGTCCCTTTGGCACACCCTACAGGGTACATTTATGATTGGATTGCTTTGAAACCTGGCATGCTTGTTTGGGGTGATCTCTAGATGGGAGCTATCGATTTTCTTCAATTTCCGTCAAAAAATGTTGCCGCGGCCAACGTTTTTAGAACTCAGTTTAGTCAAACCACAATATTTCCCTTTTGTACACCCTACAGGGCACATTTATGATTGGGTCGCTTTGAAACCTGGCATGCTTGTTTGGGGAGGCCTCTAGATGAGAGCTATCGATTTTCTTCGGTTTCTGTCAAAAAATGTTGCCACTGGCAAAAAAAATGACATTGGTACCAATGATCTTCAATTTTGCCATTTCATTTATAACTTACCAAGTTCAAGTTTGTCAAGTTGAGCTACAGTGTCATTGACACTTTCATTATGAAACCTCTGACCAGATGTAGTATTGTGTGTCCCGTGGGAATTTAGAGAATTGTAGGAGGAGAAAAAATACATATTTTCCACTTCAATTATTCAGCATTTTAACGACCAGAATGCCCCCAGAGAGCACCTAAAAATCAAAATCTTCCTGCGAGAAGACCCCCCCCCTCCCCCCCCCCTCCCATCTCCCCAGACTCCCCTCTATACGCACGTGCCTTCAGCACATGTGGCAGATGCCTTCGGCATCTGTGTCTCACTTTCTTTAAACTACCGGACCCGCAAATTTTCCCCTAGCAGAAACCCTGGTTTAACAGACATGGAGTAACAGGCAGAGATATTTTCAATAAGTATTTTTTCTATTTTATTGCATGCCATTTTATTCCAAACATACAATGATCATCTTGTGTTACAAGATCCCATGAATATGGTTAGATTGTATGGGGCACGTGAATATATTAAAAATGTCCACCCCTGTACAGCATTTCAACAGACTCAAAAATCGATTAAACAGTTGATCTCATTTCAGGCCTCTAAAAAATACTCATGTTCTTCAGGCAATTTTCTCAAATGTTTTTCTGTAAATTCTTAGATCAGTCATAATAATTTTGACAGGTTAAATGCAGATATTGAATTATTTATCTGCCAAGATTTGTGTACTGAAACTACTCATCTAAGTTTGGAAAGAGTTTGCCAAAGTTATTTCAGATGTACAACATATATAGATCAGAGTCATAATAATTTTGACAGGTTAAAAGTAGAAATGTTTTTTTTACGATGAGGGAAAAACAAAATTCTAAAACGATCAGAGTTGCTTTCATGACAAAAAAGTTCATATTTATTCTTATTTTTGGTTTAAAATTGATGTTTGTTCTTTTTTCAGAGTTGCTTTCATGACAAACAAGTTCATATTTGTTCTTTTTTTCAGGAACTGGCCGATATGTTGACAAGATACTTAAGACGTTTCTCATACCTAGCCGGAAGCATGATCAACTGTGGTTCTATCCTCAACTGGGTGGAGGTGAGTACACAGAAATCTTATAAATTGAAACATCGCTTTCATCATTTAAAAAATGTTTAGGCTTCTTTGATGATTATATGGGTTCCAACAAAATCCAGTCACAAGAATTTCAGAAAACCAGGGAAACCCAACAATTAATTTAGTGTTCTGGGTCCATTGGGACCCAATGGAACTCATTTGGCATTGCTTTTTGTTTGTTTGTCTGGAAGGAGGGATGGACGAATATAATGTTTTAGTTTATTCTGTGACCTGCTTTTGATATCTAAACACATTTGGCACAGCTCTTTGTTTGTATGTCTGTGAAGAGGGGTGAACAAACAGGCCTGGCATTCTTAGAAATGCAGGAGGGCTAAACATCGCTCCCCTCGCATGGCCTAGAGGAGAGATTAGTGCTCCTCAAGATTACAAAAGCTAAAAGTGGAAAAATGATTTTTTTTACTATTAATGAATTCTGCCATGTGGTCTTCATACTTTTTATTTGGTGTTCCTAACAAGGTAGTCTCTGTGAGATAGCTACCCTGTCCCTGCCACACCTCCGGGCCTCGACAAGGGAGCAGTGTAGTCGTCTCACAGAGGCCACTAACATAGCAGAGATCTGAAAACGTGGGGTTTAGGACTGTGCTGTTATGGTAATCATTATTTTCTAATGCCAGGGGGGCTAGTTTTCGCCCTCCTTAATCTTTTTAAGGGGAGCAATAGGTGAGCGAATAAATCGTTCTCCTGACAATGACAGGCCTGAACAAATAAATAGGACCCAGTCATCAATGTTTGGGCTGGAAGTCCTCTAAAATGGGCAACATGGTTATAAACGATTGACTAAACTAACTAAAGATGCCATTTTAAGAGTGTTAGACTGTGATGCATTGTAATGATATTATGAATATGATGTCATCATTTTGGCTGTCGTGACTATTAATTTTTTGAGTCGACTAATCACCAGCCTTTATCAATGGTTAGTCGATTAAGTCATTTCCCATAAATTCAACAAGCAATCTCTACTTACAAAACAAATATAAAACTGACGGTATTTGAATGTGAATACTTCTGTGTTGAAATAAAATCAAAAGCCCAAAAAGTCTGATTGATTTGAAAAATTTAAACAGAAGAACATTTGTGCAAATGTGTTTCATTTCTGTAAATAATTTACAGAAGTTTCAAACATAAAACTCCCTCCATTCCTTCGCAAGTTAAAATTTATTACTACAAGTGAACTGACCTTTGTGAGTCTTGTGACAATTTTCTCATTTTCACAGTTCAGATTGTTCCAGTGGGGTCATTTTTGAATACAAGACCAAAAATTCTATTTACTCTGCAGTCTGCAATGTAGAGCTGTAGGTTTTTAAATTTCTTGTTCGGTTTCGGTTTTGGTTTTTCAGGTGGAGTAAAACCTCAGTTCGGTTCGGTTTTTGGTTTGTTCATGAGGCCAAATAAAATTCAATAAAACTCATTCCTATGTCCGGAGTCATAACTGAATGGTAGTGAAATTGAATGAAACTCAATGAATGCCCGAAATAAGCTATAATACATGTACATGAAGAATCAATAAGGCCAATATAACAATTACCTAAATATACAGAACTTTTATTGTGCTTGGCCATTTTTCGAGGTCTGACACCTACACGCAACTTGAGGAAAACTGCAAACACAACTAAGCTGAAATGTCGGAAATCCACAGAATGTAGCCTTCCCAGAGTAGTGGGAGTACCCAGACACTGCCATTGGCAGTGTCTGGGTACTCCCACTACTCTGGAATGGCTACATTCTGTGAATTTCTGCAGCAAGAGAGTATTTAATAAAAAACGAAAAACCTTAGATTACGGGATGTCGACGGTTTCGGTTTTGGTTTTTTAAAAAAACTAAAAACCTCGGTTCGGTTTCAGTTAACCTACAGCTCTACTGCAATGACTTCCCACATCGCAAATTATTCAACTTTACACCATTTGAACTATACCCTTCAGTACTGTTTAACAGAGTGCTGGTTAATACAACAGAGAAGAGATTGATCAAATGGCAAGGGTCTGTGTTTTTAAAATTATGTTATTGCACAACCGTGTTGAAAATAAAGGCCATAGGATATTATAATATTATAACTATGGTTATACATTTGAAAGGTTAATAATTCAATTGTTCATTCACCTCATTACACAGTACAATTTACATGTAAACCTGTTATATTCCACTTTAAAAATGAACGATGATTGACTAAAAATGAAAACCGTTGACCACTGCAACAATCAATGAATGGTTAGTTGACAAAATCGAATAAATGTGACAGCCCTAGTCATTATTCATGACCATGTGACGGCATTCACACCAAAATTGAGAGATCAATGTTTATTGGTACAGTTAAAACTAAAAGTCCTGTCCTGAAATGCGCACAAATATCATGTCGATATGCACATTAATCTACGCGCTATAATCATAGTAAGGCTATCAAATTCTGTAAATATGGCCTGTGCACAAGCAGTGTTTCAGCCAATGGACCTCCGGGTAACCCGGAGGTCCATTGGCAGAAACATTGCCCGTGTTTGCTATGAGTAACCAGGGGAACCTGCCGTGCTTTGGATGCCATTCGATATGGCAACTCATTGCGCACAACTCATATGCGCAATTAAGCCTAGATAAGCGCACAGTTCGTGACAGGACTTCTAGTTTTAACTGTAGATTTGCTGATGTAAGATTTTAATACAAGACATGACATGAAAAAAATCTTCCTTGACACTTCGTCCCCTGAGTTCCAATGTGTTCTCATAGAACAGCTTGTCAAGACCAAACCATGGTAGGTTTTGTTCATCTTGGGATAACAGTGACCTCTGTCATTGAGAGTCTGCCCTCTTTAATTTTGTGGTCTGGATTTTCAGTAGTACTCTTGAAAGTTTTATATTTTTATTATTAATTTACATTACAGATGGATAACAGAGGTAACAGGTTATTGGCAGTTGACACCTCTGGTATAAATACTCCAGCTATTGCGGCAGCTCATGTTGTGAAGCGTTATAATGCTCAGGCTGCTGATGAAATCTCACTACAGGTAATACAATATTTTTATACTGTACCAATGACCCAGACATAGCTGGTGCTAACTCTTAAAATATAGGGCCAAACACAAATTTTGCCCCCCAATCCCCAAAATTTGCATCTAAAACTAAAGAAAACATGTCCTGAAAGGCCCTCCACACTTCGCCCCTACTGCGCATGCGCAGTGTCAAGGACGTTCCGAAATTGGCGCCATTAATCATTCTAAGTTTGGCCCTTCATCAGTTAACATCTGACTGATCTTTGTGCTTATAAATCTCAGTTTAAATGATGCTAGACACATAAATATTAGTGAAATGGTGATTCTAAGGAGGATAGAGAAGGAGGAGAGGAAAAGATTGTGTGACAGAATATTATCAGGGCTGTAACTTAAAATTTTTTAATGAAATTATGTTAAGTTACCTATTTTCAAGGCAGCAGCCATTTTGTTGTCATTCTGATTATTTAGTTACACTGTTTTTTAAGTGTTTTCCTCTCTCCCTGTCCTTTAAGTTCCCCCTTGCTATTCTCCCATGCTTTTGGCATAGTTTCTGTAATTATTATTACTAAAATTTCTTGGGAGTTTTAGCTGAATAACAGAATGAATTCTGTTCTTTCCCCATGTTCACGTCTTCACCTACGGGTGGTTAGGCATTGTGTTCTGCATCTACCATCTGATGTTCTGCAGTTTCTTCCCTGGAAGTCTCTGTTTTGCATCAGATAGTGTATTATTGGTAACTGATTTCGGGCCTGGGTGCCTGGAGTCTTATTTTAGTGTTTTTACACTCATTGTTCACATTTACAACAGCCCTCTGTGTGAGGGGGGGATTTCTAAAAAATAATATCTTTATGTTATTTTAATCATAACTAGATACATTATTATTGTTCGTAAGTGTTGAATAAATTGTTTAAAATATTTTTAAAATTTTTGTCCACACTTTGGCTTGGGATCCATTGGGGCTCAACGTTACTTTTCAGAAACTTGGGCTGTTCTGAAAAAATATTTTTTCAAAATATTTTGATTTCAATTATTTTTTCTATATTAATGGATCATATTATTATTATGTATTTTGATTGCCAGGGGTTAGTGCGAGTACCAGGACTTGTTTTCTTTTCACATTGAAAGGATATTGATCAATTGTTTTAAGAGGAAGTCTTCCTCTGACTTTATTATCATTCTATATGTGGTCAGTGTACTCGCATTAACTCCTGTTCTGTATCGTATGATTTCGATGACAATATGGGAAGCGTATGTCACGGTATGTTGTTGGGGATTTGGACACTCCGGTCCTTTCCCCGCAGGGTCACTCTACTTTATCAATTTCTATTTCAGACGATCAAGATTAGGGTGATGTATCTGTGATGTCTTCCAACAGTGTGCCTCCGTCGTCACAATTAATGAAGGGCTAGCGGGAAAGTGCTCATGTAAATACGCCAATTGCCTAAGAGGACCCTAGTAGGTTCGACGGCCTTTGACGTCCGCTAGCTCGCCCGGTGTAGCGTCCATTCACCGAATGGTTCGGCAGCCGGGTTCGTCCGTTGCGGTCTAGAAGGAATTTTGGGGTGATGCGAGCACTATAAATTAACTTAATGCACACCCAGTGACGGCGGATCGGAGGGAGAACGCAGGAAGCCTTTTAGTCCGGTTCATAGCTCGTTCCGGTCCATCCGGACGGCAAGCGAGAGAGGCCCCTCTCTCGTTCAACAACATCTGGCCCCAGATGTTGTGGTACAAAATGTGTCGCAAGCGGAGCATACGTCCGTCGCTCGGGACGCTCCGTTGTATAGGCAGTCCGCTGAGACTGCTAAGGCTTCCTCTTCTCGTCAGCGCACACGACCGCACCTTGGCTGCGTGACCGCCGATATATTACCAGCTTCGCCGATCAAGGATTCTTCGGCGACCAGGTCACACCATCCGGTAGCCAGGGACACGAGGCCTGCAGACTCCGGACGTTCGCATAGGAAGTGTGCGAGAGTCAACGTACACGGAGCTTCCGGCGGCAATGCATCGTAAGACCGCTACTGCACAGGCCTCGGGAACGGACGTGCTTTCCTTAATAGCACAGTTTATCGCAGCATCCCAGCATCAACTGAATCTGTCGCATATATTTTATCCGACGATGCTGGGCCGGGACGCTCCGCGAAAGCGGGTACGGACGTCCGAAAGTTTCATCCGGTCCGACGGGATACCGAAAGGGATTTGGAGGATTTCGAGCTTTCCCTTTCGGAACAACATATGCTGTTGTGTATGTCATCTGACTTGGTCTTCTACAGCTTCTTTCGTCGGACCAGAATGCTGCGATGCCGGATAAGAAACTGATAGCGTCGGTGGACTTAGAAATTTTTGGTTCGGTTCAGGGACATCGTCCCTCAGTTCCGACATAGTCCAATAATGTCACACAAACTTTCGAATTATTGAACGACGCTATATATATTATTATTTTATGCTTGCTATCCAAGCATTTCTGGTTTCTTGTTCGAAGAGTTATGGAGATGTCTTTCAAAAGTGTGCCTCTGTCGTCATAGTTAATGAAGAGTTAGCGGCAATAAGTGCTCATGGAATATGTCTATCGCCTACGGAGTGACATTCGCTAGCTCACCCGGTGTAGCGTACATTCATCGAATGGTTCGGCTGCCGGGTTCGTCCGTTGCGGTCTAGGAAGGAGATTTGGGTGATGCGAGCACTTTAATTACTTTAGTACTCACCCAGTGACGGCAGATTGAGGACAGATCGGAGGAAGCCTGTTAGTCCGGTTCCTGGCTTGTCCAGGTCCGTCCGGGCTGTGAGCGAGAGAGGTCCCTCTCTCGCCCAACAACATAGGGGACCGCATGTTGTGGTTCAGATATTTTACATTCGGAGCATATGTCCGTTGGTCGGGACGCTCCGTTATATTGACAGTCCGAGAGACTGTCTTTAATGCTTCCTCATCCTCACAGCAGGGCACACGACCGCACATTGGCTACGTGACCTCGAGTATCCGATCAGTTTCGGCATTCAGTGATTCCACGGCGAATAGGTCGCGCCATCCGGTAGCCAAGGGACACGAGGCCTATACACTCCGTTCGCTCGCATATTGGTAGTATGCACGGGGTAACGATCACGGAGCTTCCAGCGGCAATGCATCGTAAGACCGCTTCTCCTCAGGCCTCAGTGACGGACGTGCTATCCGAGTTAGCACAGTTGTTTCGCAGCATCCCAGCAATTGACAGTTTCCCGGTCGAATCAGGAATTATCCGACGGCGCTGGGTCGGTTGCATCAGCTACGGACGACCGAACGCTTTGTAGGGTCCGACAGGATGGCGAAAGGGATTCGAAAGATTTCGAGTTTTCCCTTTAGTAGTATCGGAAGATGCCTTTCATATCTTCTGGCATTATCTTCCAGTGATTATTACTTCGGACTTCATTGCTGCGATCTTGGATAAGAGACTTATAGCGTCATTGGACTCGTTTCGATCGGTTCAGGGACATTGTCCCTGACTTACCGACGCAGTCCAATATTGTCATTACAACATGTGTTTTATTTTTCGACGCTATATATATATATATATACAAGCCTGCTACTAAGCATGATAGTTTAGTTTCTTGTCCGCGTTGCTCATTTCTGCCATTTTATCATTTATACAAATAGTTTATTTTGGCAGAGCAGGGCATACCGAGAGTTCATATGCGTCTAGACGGTGTGATTAAAGACTGCATATATTCTTTTTCGCCGTTTATGTCTTTTCCAATTTCAATGTTGGGAACGACATTATGTATAGTAGACTTAACTTAGACGCTTTATTATACGTAATCCGCCTTACTGAGGCGTTATCATTACGTCTTCAAGAAAAGATTTACGGGATATTATTCTCAATGTAATTTCTTTTGAGGGCAGTAGTTTGTTCACGTATAACTCCGCCCTTCAGTGGCTGATTGGAGTTAGTTAGACGTGACGCAGCCCTAGCTACATCCACACGCGTGGATAGTAAGGTTAAGAACTCTCTCAGAGTCGCTTCGTTCTCGGAGGAGCTTCTCTTCGACGGCAACTTTTCGGCAATCCATGAATTGCTCGATTTATACGTTCTCTTGTCTATCTAGTGTTACAAGAGATTCAGACTGGGGCAAACATTCGGTGGTTGACTCAGAGAGTGCCGCCGCAGTTGCCGGACCCGAGTGTGGCTGTTATGACGGTTGCCAGTCAAACAGATTGGGATATAATACTGATCCCTACGGATTCGAAGTGCCAGGGTCTTTGGGTTCCGCAGTCTTTTAGCAATCAGTTTAACTTCCGCGGAATAATGTTTTTTAGGCTTGCTTTATGTCATTGCATGAACATTATTCAGAAACGCATGCCCAAATTCCTGTCCTTTAATTCAACAGTAGTGGCGTATCTCCGGAACCAGGGAGGCACTCTTTCGTTTCCGTTATTCAATTTAATGGAAAGAATCCGTCTGTTGGTTATTGTACACCAAGTTCAGTTTTGGTCCGTCATATTCCGGGTCGTCTGATTGTTTTATCGGACTCCCGTTCTCTTACGGGTCGCTTGTTGCTGTCAGAATGGACTCTCAACAAACAAGTATTCAATCAGATTTGCTATCTATGGGAGCGCCCAATGATGATTTATTTATGACACAGCTTGCTAATCAATTGCAGACGTATGTGTTGGCTTGTCCAGATCTCTGAGCTAATATTGTTAACGCTCTATTGATCTATAGGACGGAATGATAGGATACGCGTATCCTCCGGCGCTGTTGTTTTAGCAGGTATTGCTAAGATAAACAACCACAATACATTTCTGTTGATAGCATCTCTATCTTCACAGAGATCATGAGTAATTTACTCTCTTGTCTACTGTGGGTCTTAACGTGAAATCTTCCTCTATGTGAGGATCTTTTTCACTGGGTAAATCGTGTCATCTTTATCACAACCAGCAAGGTCGCAACCTTCATGTATTCCGTTGTGTGGTCCGTATTGCATTGTAAGCACTGTACTGGACGAGCTTTGGACGCGATTTCTTACTATAGGAGATCCTCTTCTTCGCTATTCTATGCGGCTAAAGTGGAGGCTCTTCCGTCGTGGTGTAGGGATCATTATGTTCATATTGTTGATCCCTCCATACTACTCATTGCTATTTTTTAGTATACTTGTTTCACAAGATCTACTGCAGCCTGTTATTATTTAGGTTATAGGTTTATGTTACCTCATACCTATGCACTCTACGATAGTTTACAATTGAGTCTTTTGTCTCTTTATCTAAGTCAGTTAGTAACTTTTTGATAAATAGACTTAGAATCTTTAGATTAAATTCCTATACGGATTTTAACTTCGGTTCTTATTTAGCTAAGTAATCATTTGAGCCTCTGGAAACAGTAGTTTTCAAATTCTGACCTTTTAGACAGTAATTCTGTTGGTTTCTCTTTTACTGTAGAGTCAGTGAGTTTCATGCACTATCGATGGATGATTTTCACTTTCATAGTTTCGGAATCAATACTTCCGTTACTATTTAGGTTGGATTGTTGCATAAGAGTTAGGCTCCTATTATCCGGAACCTATTATTTTAAGGTCCTTCCGTCTTCGTATGGGCATAGGCCTTTACTCTTTCCGGGTACAGTTTATGTATTTATAAACAGATATCTGTTTATTACAAAGGGCGTAAGCTTCTTCTGTCTTTGATGTCTAGTAGAAGGACGTTACGCTCCATTTTATTGTTAATGGATTCTATTAACTATCGGTACTGCTTATGGTATATCATTGACTTAGCAGTTGTGCTTAAGATTTCGGCTCATGAAGTAAGAGTTCTTCTACTTCTTGGGCTTACATTAATAGTGTCGCTATTATAGATTTTTGAAGGCCGCTCATTGCGCTCAGCCATCCACATTCATGAATTTTATCTTAGAAATATCGAGTCCATTTCTGGAGGCCTCTATTGTTAGGTCTATTATCTACTGCTCAGAATGTCATTCACTTAACAGTTGCTACTATAGCTAGGTAGGCTGTCTATTTCGGCAGTGTCTCCGTTCGGCTGCCCTCTTCGCTCTGGGCTATTTGACCCAGGGCAAGAAAAAGGGGGGGGGGGGGGGGAGGGTGTTCCCTTGGGTCACCTGTTTTACTATGAAAACAAGGGGATACCTCCTCCGGAGTTAGTAATTCTGAGCTGTTATTGGGATGGTTGTTTAGTGAGAAGTTTAGGTTTTTAAAATTCATTCAAGTCTTAGTTTTTAAAGTATAGCTTTTGAATATTGCATATGTCAACGGACATGATTATGCAATCCTCAGACACTTTTAGGAGTATAAGAGTCTCTATTCTCTAGACTTACTTTATTTATTGGCTTACTTTAAAAATTATTAGTATAAGGATTATATTGGATATTAATAGAGTACATGGATGTATGAAGCTCAATTTTGGAAGGTGTTGTAACTTTCTAATTTATCATAAATAAGAAAGATACATGTAAGGCCTATTACTTCTTTTTCCCTACAGGGGATGACTCTATTTTATTTTATTGAGCGTATTCCATTTTGCTCTATGTCCTTGGCCCTCCAGCCTTTTTACTATTCAGCTATGTCTGGGTCATTGGTACAGTATAAAAATGTTAAAAAATTTATAGTAATTTATATATTTTTTATACTTACCAATGACCCAGACAGGGATGGCCCTCCCAGGAGTTGGGAACTCTTGCCTCCCCGCTGAGTACATAGCGCTTACCAGGCACTGGTTATTAGAATGATTAATGGCGCCAATTTCGGAACGTCCTTGACACTGCGCATGCACAGTAGGGGCGAAGTGTGGAGGGCCTTTCAGGACATGTTTTCTTTAGTTTTAGATGCAAATTTGGGGGATTGGGGGGCAAAATTTGTGTTTGGCCCTATATTTTAAGAGTTAGCACCAGCTATGTCTGGGTCATTGGTAAGTATAAAAAATATATAAATTACTATAAATTTTTTAACTTTTAGTTGTTTTGTATTCAAATATGAATGTATGAATGATGAGGCTCATTAACACTTCTCTAGAGCATAGTTTCAAGGTGTCCAAATGTAAATCTAAATATTTCAATTTTGTGTCATATCTTAGAATAAAAATTAATACTTTAGGACTAAAATAGTTAAAAATCTGTTTCTCAAGCCCTCCCGCTGTGTCCTTTTGGCTGACGCATATTCTCTTTTTATAACCAATGCAAACTTTAAAAAAATAAAAATTAGATGGGTTTTGTCTGATATTTTACCCAAGTTAATAAAATTGATGAAGAAATAATTATAAAAATAAAAAAAAAACTGCCCACCCACATGCGGTGGGTGGCTGGTTTGTAAAGTAAAGGGTTAAACTGACTTGTTCAATTACCTATAATGGAACTCTCTTTCAGGTTGGTGATATTGTATCTGTGATAGATATGCCTGTTCCAGAAGAAACTGTGTGGTGGCGAGGTAAAAGAGGCTTTGAAGTAAGTGATTCTTCTATGATTATGATGTTTTCTACAGGTCATATTGTTGAGAGCAGGTTTGTTTGTTCATTTGGAATTGAACTACACCTGGAAACAACCAGCCTCATATTATGTCGAACAGTTTTATGTGTGTAGAAAGCTGAAGAAAACCACTGAGCAGTGACAAGTAATTGTCAGACCCTCCAACAAACTCATCTAGAATAAGTAAGGTTAGCACAGGTTGAAGGGCATAAGCAGGATTAGCATAGGATGAAGTCAGGCCTGATGTTTTCAAAATTTTGCGTAACCCATTTATCATTCACCTGGTCTGGGCTTTGGTAACTTGTCGTTCTTTCCCATGTACTTGATTCAGGTAACTCATTTGGTAACCTAAATTTTTATGTATCACAACTATGCTAATATATGAACTGTTGTTTCATAGTGAAGTTCTTGCTCCTATGGGCAATATTGGGGGCGCGGTGGCTCAGTAGGTAGAGGTGCAGGTTGCAAGCCGATAGGTCCTCGGTTTGAATCCCACTTGCGGCAACCACGTTGTGTCCTTGGGCAAGACACTTCACCCCCATTGCCCATGTGGGGGCACGGTGATGTGTACTAAGGCGTACTGCTAGTCGATGGTGCACTTGTCTTCAACCAATGCTAACTCTGCTTGTGTGGAGTTAGTATGTTGGGGAGCTGACAGTTGCTCGCCATTGCTCGGTGGTTCTCTCCGGGTACTCTGGCTTCCTCTACCCGTAAAACTGTCGTGGTCATGATTAGCCATTGTGTAGAAATATGTGACCTTAAACACCAATAAATAAATAAATAAATAATTTGCAATATCCTGATTAACAGAGATGAATCCTTAGGAACAATAATGAGGCTGTGTTGCAGCAATTCAGATACAAATTAGTTGCAATTATAGTCTAATCTTGGCATGGGCTAGCATGCTGCAGAAGAGTATGACATCCATAATCACTATTTTTGGCAGAGACATGAATTATTGCCATTTCCTGATTTTGTATGTATGCTACATCTCAAAATGATTAGCAATTTAAAAAGATGTTGAGTATCAATCAATCATCAGCATAGGTGTTTGCATCTGCCCGAAGTATAGCTGCTCTGTTGGCCAATAATTGGCCAACAGAGCAGCTATACTTCAGGCAGATGCAAACACCTGTGCAGCTGATGATTGGCTGATACTCAACATTATTCCACCATTCCTTTGTACTAGATCATTCAACTTGGCAAAAATTTCATGCGACCCGGCGTCAATTTCGTGCAACCCATTTTTTATGTCCCCCAACTTAAGTTGGGTGGCATATAGTGATTGAAGTGTCAGTGTGTCTGTCCATCCGTGTGTCCATGTGTGTGTGTGTGTCCGAGCCAATAACTCGAAAACTGTTAGGGCCACAGTCATCAAACTTCACACAATTATAAAGGACCATGGGAGGATGTGTCACACACCATAGGCAGGGCTGTACCTTCAAGGTCATGGTCACATTTCAAGGTCACACTAAAAATCGGTCAATATTCGTGTCTTAGCCATAACTCAGAAACGAATCATAGTACAATTGTTAAACCTTTTACAAATGTTAAGGACAGTCAGAAGGTGTGTCGTGTATAATAGTTTCCGCCACATCTGCAATGTGAAGGTTGCAATTGACCTTCATATGTTCAGGGTCTCAAATCGTGTCTCAAGCATAACTCCAAAACTATTAGGGCTACAGTCATCAAACTTCACACAATTATAAAGGACAATGGGAGGATGTGTCACACACCATAGCCAGGTTCGTACATTAAGGTCAATTTCACATTTCAAGGTCACACTAAAAATCTGTCAATATTCGTGTCTCGGCCATAACTCAGAAATGAATCATAGTACAATTGTTAAACTTTTTACAAATGTTAAGGATAGTCAGAAGGTGTGTCCACTGCATCTGCAAGGTGAAGGTCACAAGGGGGGGGGGGCATGTGTTACCTTAGTAAAATTCTTCTTGTTCGTTCTCGTTTTTTTTTATTTTAGGTAACCTCCACGTGACCTAAATGGCCATCCACTTCAAATCAACAGGCCTATGAAGTTAACTATCATGGCTCTTCTGAAAGCCACTTTAGTGCCTTTACACTTTATACATCAGCTTGTTATTTTCTCAGCATTAGAAAAAATATGTTTATATCAAATTGTAACAAAACAATTATTTTAGCGCAAAATCTTGCTACACATACTACTACAGAAATACTATGTTACAAATCGGCTTTGAAAAATAATTTAAAACTTGACCAGTTCAAACTTGATATCTGAGGTTTATAATAGTACGGAAGAATAAACAGTGAGACAAATTATTCATTGTTCTTCTTTGTCTTTATCAGAATGCATTTGAGAATTTAAAAAAAAAACGGAATAAAAATTTGTTCCTATCAAAGTAAATTTGAAGACAAAAATCTCAATTTATATTGGTATGTTCATATTATATGTTAATGTTAAAATACTGCAGTTTGTTTGTTTTTCAGTTTTGTTGTTGTTGGGGTTTAATGACACTTTCAACAGTCAGGGTCATATCGTATTGGAAAACCATGCAGTATTGAACAACTAGCATGGTACAGCTTAATCCTTGTCCAAACTCTAATTGCGGACATTGCAAGTTTGGATAACTCAGGGGTTTTTTTGTTGTGTTTTTTTTTTTTTTTGGGGGGGGGGGGGGGGGGGGGTTGGTGGTGACAAGCTGGTTATAGTACTTGGTGAATTTTCTCTTTACATTACATAAAAATCTACTTTTCTCCACCAGATTTCCCAACTGTATATATCTGGTGCTAAAAGTTCTTTCATTGGTATGACATTATATTTCTGTTTGTTTGGCAGTATGGGTGTTACCTAATCATAGTAAGATTTTATGTGGGGTGGGGGGGGGTGGAAGCAGCATGACCAATTTGAAATACTGGTATTATGCATGTTAAATGAGAAATTGCATCACAGCACGCCTTGATGTTGGAATATTTTATCAGTTAGGATGTAATCCATTAGAGTTAGGTCAAATCAACTTCCCCCCAATTGGTCATCTTCTCAACACTTTTGATGAAGTACAATTTTTATGCTCCCCCCAAAAATTTCGCGGAGCATATAGTCAATGCTTTGTCCATCCATCTGTCTGTCCATTCAAAACAAATGGTTTCCTTGCTTTGATGTATGATTTTATTAGTTTGCAGTTTGCACCATTACTATCTACCATGAAATGCAGGTCAAGTTTGATTTTCACCGTTAATGCATTTCCAGTTTCTGCAGAGTTATACCCCTTCAAAAGCTGCAAAATGGTAAAATAAGTGGCTTCCGGATGATAACTCTAGTTTGCTGTGATGTATGATTTTATTACTTTGCAACCTTACTACCTACCATGAAATGCAGGTCAAGTTCAAGTTTCACTATTATGGCATTTCCTGGGAGAACAGTGGCTCAGTGGTAGACTGTTGGACTTCTGTGCTAGAGGTCCCAAGTTCGATCTCCATCCTGGACAACCCGCTTTGTGTCCATGGGCAAGGCACTTTATCCCGGTTGCCTACAAGGGGGCATGATGATGCTGTGTACTATGGCATACTGCACGTCGATGGTGCACTTGTCTTCAACTGCTGTAACTCTGTTTGTGCAGAGCTTGAACAGAGTTGGAATGTTAAGGAGCTGACAGTTGCTTGTTGATGCTCGGTGGTTCTTTCTGGGTACTCCGGCTTCCTCCACCTGTAAAACTGTCACGGTCATGATTAGCCATTGTGCATAAGAATGTGACCTTAAACATCAATAAATAAATATGGCATTTCCTTTTCCAGAATTATGCTCTGGAAAAAGCCACAAACTGAGAAAAATAAGTGCTTTCTGGATGTTAACTCCAGTTTGCTTTGATGTATAGTTGATTATTTTGCAACATTACTACCTACCATAAAATGCAGGTCAAGTTCAATTTTCAACATTATGGCATTTCCTGTTCCAGAGTTATGCACCTTGAAAGCTGCATGATGGTAAAATTAATGGTTTCCAGATGATAACTCCAGTTTGCTTTAATGTATGACCTTTACGTTTTTTTCACTTCACATGTGTTCTGTCTGATATATTTGTCTGTTTGCCTTTCGTAGAGCATATGTTGGCTATGCCAACTTTTTACTTATTGTTCTTGTTCCTGAGGTTCGGTGTGTAAGTATACAGGTAATTTTCAGAAGCACTCTGATTGTTTTGGGCACTGAATCAGTCTTCCTGAAAGACACATTGGTGTCAGCTAAAGTTAATTCCCCTAATGCGCTGTCTGTCGTTCTTGAGAAGCTTCTGTATCATCAAAAGACAACCGTTCTCCCAGAGCATTCATCATCCAAAGACCTTCCGAATAGATTTTCTTCTTTCTTTTCTGAAAAAATTGAAACTATCAGAGCTTCGCTTGATACAAGCTCACAATCTGATCTTCGACAGATGGCTGACATGCCTTGCACCTGTGTTGAAGCTGTTGCACATTTGTCCCAATTCAAACCTTTGGCTACAACAGATATCCAGAGGTTAATATCCAAGGCACCATCTAAGCAATGCATGTTAGATATCATTCCAACTTGGCTGTTAAAAGCATCTCTTTCAGAGTTAACTACACTGATCTTGAAACTGGTCAATGCCTCCCTCCACTCTTGGCATCTTTCTGACAGGCATGAACATGCTTTAGTAAAACCTCTTCTCAAAAAGCCAACACTCGACCCAGATGTTCTGGAAAACTACCATCCGGTCTCAAATCTTCCATTCCTATCAAAGATTATTGAGCATGTGGTGGCTTCTCAGCTGACTTCTCATTTGGCAGCCCACGGCCTAACCGAAGTTAACCGATCTGCATACAGATCTAATTGCAGTACAGAAACGGCGCTTCTAAGGTGCCAAAATATCCTCCTATCTACGGACAGGCACAACCTAATATGTCTTGTTTTGTTGGATTTAAGCACCGCTTTTGACACCATAGACCATAAAATCCTTATTGAAAGACTGGCAGTGAGAATAGGCTTTACTGACTGAGCACTTAATTGATTTTCATCACACCTTAATGGTCGCACACAGAGTGTCCTTATTGGCAGTGAGGAGTCAGACAAGGTCAGACTACGTTTTGGCATCCCTCAAGGATCGGTGTTCCCTGCTGTACACTGTCTATGTCTTACCTCTCAGTGACATTATCCGAAGCCATGGCCTTGACTTTCATTTGTACGAAAATGACACACAGCTGTATATTAGTTTCACTCGTGCCTTTGAGCCTGAAGCATGCAGTAAGATTGAACTTTGTATTTCAGACATCAAGGCATGGATGACTAAAAACTTTCTTAAATTGGACGATGACAAGACAGAAATAATATATATAGGTCTACCTCATCAACTTTCAAAAATATCCAAACTGTCCCTCAATATTCGTGGTTCTGCGATAAAACACAGTAGCTGTGTTCGAAACTTAGATTATTTCATGGTTGAAAATTTGGCCACTGATGAACATATCAAACATGTCTCTCGCAGTGCATTTTTCATCTTAGAAATATTAACAAAATTCGCCCCTTCATTGATATGCAGACATCACAACAGCTTGTCCACGCCTTTGTTACCAGTCAGCTCGACTACTGCAATTCTCTTCTGATTGGCTCTAAAACATCTATTCTTGAAAAGCTACAACACATCCAAAATTGTGCTACACAGGTCATAACCAGAACTCAAAAGTACTGCCATATAACACCAGTTCTCTCTGAGTTGCACTGGCTACCTGTTAAGCAAAGAATTCAATTTAAAATTGTCCTTTTGGTGTTCAAGTGTATCTCAGGATCTGCACCATCCTACCTGTCCGATCTGCTTACCATCCACAAACCACCGAGGTCTCTTAGGTCATCATGTCAACTCAATCTGTTTCATCCCGCATCTAAATTTACTAGTGCTGGTGATAGGGCCTTTGCAGTTGCTGGCCCAAGGCTTTGGAATTCTCTTCCAATCGACATAAAAAACAGTAAATCACTTGAATCATTCAAGTCTGGTACTAAAACCTACTTTTTTCGAAAAGGCATTTCCTTCAGTGGTCTTTTAATTTTGGTCATAAGCTGACATTACTAGGTGCGTGAGTGTGACTGAGTCAGTGAGTGTTGCTTCGTTACTCATCAAGTCACACTCACATACTTATTTTGGTAAAGTTGTAGTTTGTTTTTATTTTGTTTTAATTCAATACCCTTTTTCATTTAGGTTCTGTCGCTTTTATCACCACGATATAGCCTTGGTTGCTGATGTGGCATTGGACACCAATAAATGATAATAGTGATCCATGTGTCAATGTATCTGTACGTGTGTATGTGTGTATATGTATGTATGCAATTATTGTATAGCCATTGAGCACTGTGTGTGGATTCTAGGCTTTAAAATTATTATTATTATTATGACTGTAAAGTCATCTGGTTTGTCGTATTGCATTATGCTGATGAGAACAGATTGCCAGATCACACAAGCTGCCAAAGGCGGCAAGTGTGATCCGACGATCTGACCTTATCAATGAGATGGAATGTGACAAACCAGATCAGTTTACTGTCACAATGATCTGCTTATTATATGCTGTTGTGGAAATTCACCTTTCACACGAGAAATCAACATAAGGGTAAATATAACATGCAATTGTAGCTAGAACTATATTTATTTTCAAACAAACAACACTTGTCAAATTTTGGGGACTTCCCAAAATAGCATTTCAAAGTTGACAGCATTCGTTATTTTATTTTTCTACATCAGAGTCAGATTCAAACATTAAAATAGCAATAAAGTAAGAACACAAAGAAATTTTATTGTGATTAATAGGGCTTAGTTAATACATATAAAATTGGTTAAGAACAGTATTAGAAATTCATATTATTCGACAGTGTTTATTTACGCAAATGAAGCATACCTAGAAATGGCTGGTAACCTGGACGGACTCGATTGACATTCTCCACTACCGTCCTCGTTCTGAGACCAACCATCTGATCTGGAATTGGAAAACCACTCCGTTGTTATCGGGTGATCAGGATTTGATGGGTGAAAAATATGACATATCATTGATAGGTATATAGGCAATATATTTATTATATGACTTCCACAAATAACTCTTAACTACCACTGTAGTTTGCCTATGAATTCTAGCTTACCAGAAAATGACAGTCTCAGCTTTTTCCAAATCCATATCATACCTGCCTCATACAAGGTTCATGTGATGTCACTGACATATTCTGAGGTGACAATTTTACAAACACAAAATAATTTTTATACACCCTTTCGAAAAAATGCTCATATTATATAAATGGGTTGTCCATCTGTCCAGATTGATTTTTAGCTCAACTTGACAAAGTCAAGCTGAGCTATTGCCATCACTTCTCATTCGTCGGCGTACGTACATACGTACATACATTAGTACGTTAGTATGTTAGTACGTATGTCCACAATTTCCTTTGGCACACCTCACAGGTCGCATTTATGATCAGATCACTTTGAAACTTGGTATGCTTGTTTGGGGTGACCTCTAGATGGGAGCTATCGATTTTCTTTGATTTCTGTCAAAAAATGTTGCCACTGGCAATGACCTTAAAAACTTAGTGCAGTTAAGCATTAATATTTCCCTTTGACACACCCTACAGGACACATGATCGGATTGCTTTGAAACCTGGTATGCTTGTTTGGGGAGACCTCTAGATGGGAGCTTCGATTTTCTTCAATTTCCGTCAAAAAATGTTGCCAAGGCCAATGTTCTTAGAACTTAGTTTAGTCAGAAGACCTCAATATTTCCCTTTGGAACACC
The DNA here is from genome assembly GCA_031216915.1 of Pictodentalium vernedei. Taxonomy (NCBI): domain Eukaryota; kingdom Metazoa; phylum Mollusca; class Scaphopoda; order Dentaliida; family Dentaliidae; genus Pictodentalium; species Pictodentalium vernedei. The sequence continues at coordinate 31,716,678 of CM062288.1, read as the reverse complement.
CTACAGGGCACATTTATGATCGGATTGCTTTGAAACATGGCATGCTTGTTTGGGGTGACCTCTAGATGGGAGCTATCGATTTTCTTCAATTTCCGTCAAAAAATGTTGCCGCGGCCAAAGTTCTTAGAGCTTAGTTTAGTCAGACCACACTATTTCCCTTTGGCACACCCTACAGGGCACATTTATAATTGGATTGCTTTGAAACCTGGTATGCTTGTTTAGGGTGACCTCTAGATGGGAGCTATCGATTTTCTTCAATTTCTGTCAAAACATGTTGCCACGGCCAACATTCTTAGAACTCAGTTTAGTCAGACCACAATATTTCCCTTTGGCCCACCCTACAGGGCACATTTGTGATTGGATTGCTTTGAAACCTGGTATGCTTATTTGGGGTGACCTCTAGATGGGAACTATCGATTTTTTTTCCATTTCCGTCAAAAAATGTTGCAGCGGCCAACGTTCTTAGAACTTAGTTTAGTCAGAAGACCTCAATATTTCCTTTTGGCACACCCTGCACTGCACATTTATGATCGGATTGCTTTGAAACCTGGCATGTACCTTTGGGCTGACCTCTAGATGGGAGCTATCGATTTTCTTCCATTTCCGTCAACTAATTTTGCCACGGCCAACGTTCTTAGAACTTAGTTTAGTCAGACCTCAATATTTCCCTTTGGCACACCCTACAGGGCACACTTATGATTGGATTGCTTTGAAACCTGGCATGCTTGTTTGGGGTGACCTCTATATGGGAGCTATCGATTTTCTTCCATTTCCGTCAAAAAATGTTGCCGTCGCCACCAACGTTCTTAGAACTTAGTTTAGTCAGACCACAATATTTTCCTTTGGCACACCCTGCAGGGCACATTTATGATCGGATTGCTTTGAAACCTGCCATGCTTGTTTGGGGTTACCTCTAGATGGGAGCTATCGATTTTCTTCGATTTCCATCAAAAAATGTTGCCACTGGCAATGACCATCAATGAACTTGGTAAAAACTTAGCGCAGTTAAGCATCAATATTTCCATTTGACACACCCTGCAGGGCACATTTATGATTGGATAACTTGCAAACTTAGTGAGCTTGTGTGGGGTGACATCGATATGGGAGAAGTCGATTTTCTTCAATTTCTGTCAAAAAATGTTGCTGCTGACCTTTGAACTTCGTCAGACCTCAATATTTTCCCTTTAACATGGCCTTCAGGGCACATTTATGATCGGATCACTTTGAAACTTGGTATGTGTGTTCCGTGTGACCTCTAGATGTGAGCTATTGCTTTTTTTCATTTCCGTAAAAATTTATTGTCGTTATCACCAACCTTTGAACTTACTGCATTTGTGCATCAAACTTATCCCTTTTGCACTCTCTACAGGGTATATTTATATATTTCCATAAAAAAAACCCCATTGCCACAAGCAATGACCTTCTACTTAGTGCATTTGTGCATTAACATCTTCCTTTGGCACGCCTTAGAGGACATATTCATTATCAGGTTGTTTTGAAACTTTGTATGCTTATGCAGGGTGACAAAGATAAGAGCTATTGATTTTCTTTTCATTTCCATCAAAAACTGTTTCTGTTAGCAACAATCTTTGAATTTATTGCATTTGTGCATCAACATTCTTTGACATGGCCTACAGGCCACATTTATCATAGGATTGGGGTGACCTCTAGATGGGAGCTATCGATTTTCTTCGATTTCCGTCAAAAAATGTTGCCACTGGCAATGACCTTCAATGAACTTGGCAGGGCACATTTATGATTGGATAACTTGCAAACTTGGTGAGCTTGTGTGGGGTGACAACTATATGGGAGCTGTCGATTTTCTTCCATTTCTGTCAAAAAATGTTGCTGCAAACCTTTGAACTTCGTCAGACCTCAATATTTTCCCTTTAACATGGCCTTCAGGGCACATTTATGATCGGATCACTTTGAAACTTGGTATGTGTGTTCCGTGTGACCTCTAGAAGTGAGCTATTGCTTTTTTCATTTCCATAAAAATTTATTGTCGTTATCACCAACCTTTGAACTTACTGCATTTGTGCATCACACTTATCCCTTTTGCACTCTCTGCAGGGTATATTTATATATTTCCATAAAAAAACCCATTGCCACAAGCAATGACCTTCTACTTTGTGCATTTGTGCATTAACATCTTCCTTTGGCATGCCTCAGAGGACATATTCATTATCAGGTTGTTTTGAAACTTTGTATGCTTATGCAGGGTGACAAAGATAGGAGCTATTGATTTTCTTTTCATTTCCATCAAAAACTGTTTCTGTTAGCAACAATCTTTGAATTTATTGCATTTGTGCATCAACATTCTTTGACATGGCCTACAGGCCACATTTATCATAGGATTGTTTTTTAACTTGGTGTGCTCATCAGGCAAGAACTTTAGATAAGAACTGTTGATAAGCATTCATTTCTGTGAAAAAAAGTTGCCATTTACAATAACCTCTGAACATACTGCATTTGTGCCTCAACATTCTTCCTTTAGCCAGTCTTACAGTTTACATTTAAAAATGCATGGATTACTCTGATGTGCACACACAATGCTGTTATGTGGAAATTTCATCAAATAACATTGGTACCAATGATCTTCAGCATTGCCATTCCATTTATAACTTACCAAGTTCAAGTTTGTCAAGTTGAGCTACAGTGTCATTAACACTTTCATTGTCCGTTTTTCAGCCATATGTTGTCCAATCTTTTTCAAACTTGGCACATACGTTAACCACCATAGTAACCTGTGCAAGTGTGTTTTGGAGTTTCATTGGATTTTCTTAACCAGAGTTATGGTACAATCTGACTTAGAAATTATACAGAGAAATTATACAGTCTGTGGACACATTTTTGTCCGGAGCATTTCTCAGCCATTTGCTGTCTAATGTTTTTCAAACTTGGCTCAGTAGTTAACCACCATGAGAACCTGTGCAAATATAATTTTAAGTTTGATGGGGCTTCACAAACCAGAGTTATGGTACAGTCTGACTAAGAAATTATGCAGTCAGTGGACACATTTTTGTCTGGAGAATTTCTCGGCCATTTGTTATCCAATTGTTTTCAAACTTGGCACAGAAGTTAATCACCATGAGAATCTGTGCAAGTGTGATTTTAAGTTTGATTGGAGTTTGAATTTGTACATCAGCACCCAACTTGGTTTGTGTCTCAGTCATACTAAAATACATGTTAAATTCGAATTGGGGTTTGGTACGATGTTATTGGTTGGATGAAAACAGTAGTTATCTACATTTCAGAAAAGTCTACCAGGCATATTATGTAATGCTGGCTGGTGCTTTTGCTCCAGTTGCATATGTTACCGTTTGACATCACCACTCAAAATATTTGAATTGAGGTTGCAAACCTCAGACCATGATACCACCAATTCTTTACAATAACTGTTAAATAAGGTTTCTCTTATTTTTTACTATTTTAGGTTGGTTTTTTCCCTCATGAATGTGTTGAAGTTATTGGTGATAAAGTTCCACAGTCCATGGAGTCAATGCTTCCTGATGGTGCACAAAAACCTAGTAAGTTCCTTATTGAAATGAAAATGCAAATGAATCATAACATGTAATACTTTGGCCATCTGTTAGCTTGCTGCAGTCTGTTGAACAAATTGCTTTCATTACCAATGTTCCCAATGGAATCTTGCTTTCTTTTTTGACTGTACATGAATTTTTGCCTGAAATGTTGAGAAGGGGTGTATGGGGCTGTTACCTATATATTTATGGAAAAAAACAAAAATTTGTATCTTATTTTTTGAAACAGAAATGATAGCAAAAGATTTTGAAGACCACCCCTCAGTAGCTGTCATTTAGAGAGGCTCAAATGTAGTACCTCCATCACTCACTGGACCTGGTGCTGTATCTGATTTCTTCATTGTTGTATCTTTTTTTTTTAATGATTTGCTAGCTCTCCTGAGTACACACTCTGGAGTACATTTGTCATTCTGCTCCTTGTGAAAGAACCATCATTGTGGGCCCTCTCATCTATCACTCCATACCTTCTCACCAAATCCCCAAAAAGATAAATCATGCTATCACTTCTGAGCTGTGAACCCAAGCCAGAAAATAAGCAGACTGTCATCTGCAAAATGAGGTCCCAAGAGGGTGAATTTAGTGATGCTACCCTGCACAGCAGGGTAGCAGCACTAAATTTACCCTCTGTAAACCTCAATCTGAATCAGGGTCTCAAAACTAAACAGAAAGAGGTACCCCAAGGATAAATTTCCCCACGGTATGGGATAGTATCATCAAATTCACCCTCTGGGGGACCTCATTATGCAAATGTCAGACTGCTTATTTTCAGGCCTGTGTGAACCATATTTATTTCCATTTCTATAAGTTTTGATTCCAGTAAAAAACAATATTTAGGCCATACAAAGTTGATTGTCTGTTTCTCAGGCCATTTTTTCCCAAAAAAAGCATGCGGGCGGGCGGGGTTTTTTTTTTCTTTTTATTTTCTCCCCGAGAGGTTGTTTGTGGTAATTTGACCCCCACCCAAACGCCTGGTGGACCATGCAAAATTTCGCAAATATATTGGTTATTCACCACAGGGGTGTTGGGTTGTAAATGAAGTGGGGTTTGAATGTTTGTTTTTTCAGTGAAACATGAAAATTATAACACAGGACGAAAGTCACGAAACGCCTCGTGGGTGAAACGTCTCGGGTTGAAACTTCTCTGGGACAAATCAAACGTCGAAGTGCCAACTTTCAGAGATTTATTTGACCAAAAAAAAAAAATCCTTTCACAACCTGCCTAATAAAATCGTGAATCGCAATTTTTCCCCATTATATTCAAAATTATCACAACCCATTTGAACGGGCAGTTCATCCATAAATCATATTTTTTTGAAATCTGAAAATGAAATACAAAACGAATGTTTGCGTGTTTTTATTAACCAATTTGACCGCACATACCTACCTATATGCGATTTATTTTCAACTATGACTGTTACTTTTATATCAAGCAACGGTTACTATTAGTTATCCAATTATCCTGCATCTCAATTGCATTTATTTAAATTAACTGGGAAACTCGTAACGGTTTCAAATAACAGTACACAAATTCCCAATGACGGCCATTTACAATACAAATGTTACTAAAAATAAATGCCAGGAGACTGTGTTCCATTCAACATAGCACCTGACTTTGCAGACTTTCTGAGGGTTGGTGCGAATCAAACGTGGTGCGAATCGACCATTCCCCTTTGTGACTGTTTGTTGTCAGACTGAAAGACACCTTCCTTCTTGCTGTCATTATGACTTACCTTTTACAGAATAAAACACTTTCTGTCGTGAATATTGCTAGAACCCACCCACTTCATTAAGGTATGATGTAGAAAAAGCTTGAAGTGTGTTAATTTAAAATTTGCGAACGCATCGATATCGATTTACCGAAATGAGCACAATATCTCAAATTTTTTGAAGATTTTTTTTGTGTCATAAAAAGGTTGCATGTGCACCAAAAATGACCATGCGCGCGGGCCTGAGAAACAGAGGTTCTTTTTTTGATGGCCTTATTTAGAATTTATTACCAAGCTTCATGGAGACATAAAATGTATGGGTAAATCTTTTAACATTTATTAGTTGCACCATGAAGCACATGAAAGTTAACTTGTTTTGAGTCACACAATGTCCCTGGCTATCATTATATTTGAATTCTGACCTGCTTTTAATTTTCAGAGCTTCTGAAATAACTTAAAAGCCATATTCCATTGTAATGGTATATTCATATAAATAATGGAAATTTTTTTGCAGCAACAACAGAAGCAGAACAATTTAGAAGTACAGGACAAATTGCAGGTCAGATGATGACCACTTCCTTCACACAGAGAAAACCTGTTAATTGAATTGTTGTTTTGCTTGTGATTAAGGTCCAATCAGCTCTTCCCACATTCTTCTTTACCATGCCAATGTCTGATGTCTCAGAACTAGGCAGTGATTTTCAGTCAGTCTGCTGCATCTATGCCAAGACTTAACCTGAAACCACTGCCTGGAGAATTTGATTATTGTTGCAAAGACGTCCTCATGATTGCACAATTGCTCACATGTTCAGAGGCCACAATGTTTTTCACAGTTTACTTGATTTGATGCTTTCATAACATCTTGTTGCCCAAATGAAAGGGCCTTTGGTAATTAAGATATAATTAACTTCCGTGTCTAATCTGACCGGCCCTGAATTTGCCATGTGATTTCGGGAGTTCCATTTTGTTGATAATGAGTGGTATCATGAGTCACTGTAGGAAAAGTACATTAACCCTTAACTGGTAGAGTGCTAAATTATTTTTGGTCATCGAAACTTGTCCTTATCTCTTTGCCTTGTTACATTTTATGGGAGAGTGCCTAGTGGCACTCTCCCATAAATTGTAACAAGGCAAATCCTCACAGACTAAATAATTTCTATTCACAAATAATATGAAGCACATCCACAGAATATGAAGCCATTAAGTTGCCGCACTTGTACTTTAGAACAAAGCCCAGATATGGGCTTTCAGCACTCTACCAGTTAAGAGCCTAATTCCAACTTTAACCACATTTTCTACAGCAAAACAGGTGCCTCAACATGCAGGGTAAGCATGCAAGTTACATTCAACGTACATGCATAGTTGTTTCTAGGCAAGTCTTGGTTGATTATATAAGCAGCCAAGTCATGCAAAGAAACAACTAGAAAGTCACAAGATGTCAAAGTATAGCAAATATGTATAAAAGTCTCCTTCTCCTCAAGAGTTAAAAGTCAAAATCTGATTCTTGGACATGTTTTGGTCTCGGAAGTGGTGTCGAACATGCAATTATTAGGGATTCTTTCAATTGCTAGTTAAATTATCTGGGTGGCAGTTTCTAGTTAAGTCTTGGCTGCCTCTACAGGCAGCCAAGACATGACTAGAAACGACTACAAAGCCCCTTGACTTACAGACTATGGTCGGGTAGGAATTCAGAGTAGTTATCCAGACCTTTAAGAGGTAAGGCCCTTTGACAACATTGCCTCACATTAAAGCATTTCATGAGCTGAATAAAAAAAGGTAATGAAAACTTTTCCCATTCTAGAACAGATTACAATGCAAGGACAGTATCTCAAATTTCTGGCCAAAATTATTTTGAAGTATAAAGGAGAATCACATTTTCATGAATTCCCTGTACGTAGGAATTTTCAATTTCAATTAACAGGGATTTCTTATATAACCAATGTGAAATTAACATTTTAAATTTCTGTAACTGAATGGTAAATGGTTTGGTGATGGCAAATATATGTAATTAAAAGAAATATTTGAGTATTTCTATTTAGGTGGTAGCTATGGTTGAAAGTGTCAGTGTTATCTTAGAAATGGACATGATAACACTTCATACTTGAAGTTCTTAAAGGGTAATGCTTTTTATTACATGCCTGTTCTTTGAAATCTTCACCTACAGCAACACTAAACCGTGCGGAAAATGAAAATCTGTTCTGCACATATGTGTGGAATGGAAATCGTTGACGGACTATTTTTAAATAGAAGCGAAATTTCACTGGAATTTACTAAAAATCGTGCAACGCAATTACAGTTTGAATCCATAGCGATAGCTGAATATCGTCCCCTGAGTTCCAATGTGTTCCTGTGTGTCAGTAGGCACATAGAACACATTGGAACTCCGGGGATGAAATAGTAACACAGGTTCCCCTCGCAAATTTGGTTGGTGATAAAATGTGTTCTTTTTGTTGATAGTTGTCAAATGAGTTGCTGAGTGTCCTTCTAATAATTGTTTTTTAGCTCATCTTGACAAAGTCAAGCTGAGCTAATCTCATCGCTTCCCGTCCGTCGTCCGTCGTCTGTTGTCCGTCGTCCGTCAACACCATGTTTTGGTCTTCTCCTCCAAAGCCACTGGGCCAATTCAAGTGAAAGTTTGTGTGAGTGATGGTCCCAAAGGGGCATTTCATTTTTGTTCAACTCAGCATGCCCAGCCCCATAGGGAGGGAGTGGGGGAAAATGCTCCAAAATATTTTTAAAATCTTCTTCTCAAGAACCAGTGTGTACAATGACTTGATATTTGCTATGGAGCTTCCATATGAGGTGTAGAGTCAAGTTTGTTCAAACGAAGTTCGTGAAGTAATATTTGGCTTTGTAATAGGAGGGGTAAGATTTTTGGCCCCGCCCAAAATTTCTGTTTTCTGAACCGATGGTCCGGTATGAACCAAATTTGGTTTGTGGTAGTATTGGGTCATAAGTACTTGACCCATGCAAAAAAAAAAATTCCCGCATCCCCATGGGAACCCTGGGAGCTAAAAATAGAAATATTTTCAAACGCCCATATTTCCCAAACCCCACGGAACAGAGAGCTTTTATTTGGTATGAAGTATCCTTATGACCAGTAGAATTGAATGGTAAAAAAAAATTGCCATCGGTTATGTTAGGGTGTTCTGTAATGGGCATCGAAAAAATGCTGAGTCAGCATATTTGCAAAAATTTAAAAAAATCTTTTCTCCAGAACCAATCATCAGAATCTTTTGATGTTTGGTATACAGCATTCATAGGGGGGTCAGATAAAAGTTTGTTGAAATAAAGCTCATTGGTTCATATTTGGGCTCTCTACAGGAGCCCGAAGTTTTAACATAGGGTAATATGGGGAATATTCTTTAAACATCTTCTTCTTCAGAACCACCAGTCAGAATCTTTTAATATTTGGTATACATCATTGTTATGAGGGTCAGATTCTAGATTGTTCAAACCAAGTCCCTAGGTTAATATTTGGGCTTCCTATGGAAGCCCAAATTTTATCTTTGTTCAATATGGAAGGTAATTTAAAAAAATCTTCTTCTTCAGATCCATCAGTCAGAATGCTTTGATATTTGGTATGCAACATCTCTACGGGGGTCAGATTCAAGTTTGTTCAAATCAGATCCCTAGGTATATATTTGGGCTTACTATGGTAGCCCAAATTTTTACTTAGTGCAATATGAGAAAATTTCTTTAAAAATCTTCTTCTTCAAATCCACCAGTCGGAATGCTTTTATATTTGGTATACAACATCTCTAGGGGGGTCAGATTACAGGTTGTTCAATTCGAGTGCCTAGGTTAATATTTGGGCTCCATATGGGAACATGAAATTTAACTTAGTACAATATGAGGGAATTTCTTCAAAAATCTTCTTCTTCAGATTCACTTGTCAGAATGCTATCACATTTGGTATACAACATCTCTAGGGGGGTCAGATTCAAGTTTGTTCAAATCGGATCCATAGGTCAATATTTGGGCTCGCTATGGTAGCCCAAATTTGAACTTAGTGCAGTTCGAAGAAATTTCTTTACAGTTTCTCTTCTTCAGATCCAACAGTCAGAATGCTTTCATATTCGGTACACAACATCTCTAGGGAAGTCAAATTTAACTGTGTTCAAATCAAGAGCCTGGGTTAATATTTGGGCTCTCTATGGGAGCCGGAATTGGCCATTTTGCTGAAGAATTAAAAATTTTGTATTCAGTACCCTCTAGAGGTACTAAGATTAATCCACATAGGTTATATCAAGGGGCTTCATAGGGGAGCTCTACATTTTACTTATGATCAACTGAAGAAAAGGCATGATGCCCGGATTATTTTTGTCAATCCTGAGGGACTCATTCTTGGACTCTGTTTAAATTGTGTTCTGTACAAGATGAGCGCTTCAGGCGCCGTGGGGCCTCTTGTTTATAGACGTGAAGGCATGTAATAAACACAAAATGACACGCACGTGTGAATGGGTTAATTAATATGGCACTTGTGCCATTGCGGAAGGCCTATGGCCCCTTGTTTTATCCTTCTGCGCTGGCACTCATGCCATATCAATTAACCCGTACACACATGTGTCATTCTGTGTATTTCACTGTGCTTTATTATGTTTGAAGGACTAAGCTTCCACAGCAAAACTGCACTTCAGAACATTGACATGTATAAGTGAAATAAGAGTGAATTTATTGAACATCACATACTACTCAATAAATTGTGACCAAGAAACTGTTTCTTGTAAAAGTGGTCTGCCTTTCCAGGCTGACTACACTTCACTAGAAATAGCTGATTGAATTATACGACTCTCTCTGTTCACTGTTATTTGGATCATGACACCTGCTGTAAAGCATCATTTTTAAGCAGATCAGTGCTGCATACTAGGATACAGTATGAAAACCTCTCATTGACAAAAATTTGCCATGAATGTTCACAGGGGATAAAAAAAGGAATATGGTCTTTTCGCGAGGACAGTGGATACCAAGGTTCCTGATGCTATCCCCAAGCATTTGGGAATTTATGTGGTACAGTAGAATCCTCTTAATTGAATATCCATTTTGCCAGTGAAAATTATTCAATTGACAGAAGTATACAATTAACAGGGATTTGGTCAGTTTCCTGTGTTCTGGAGGTAAACTGAGCATTTATTCTATTATATCTTGTTTGACAGAGCTCATAGAGCTCTGTCAAACAAGATATAATAGAATAAATGCCTGTAGTGGATGTAGTGAGGCCAAAAAGGTCGATAAATAAGGGGAATTTGGTGCATGTCACAGTAATTTTTTCGACATACTACAAAAATTTATATACAATTAACAGGAATTTACTCTACAACCCATATGCAATTAACAGATCAAATTTGTACTGAAGGTATGGTGAATGGTTTTGTGTTTGAAAATTATTTTCAATTAACAGGGACATACAATTTAGCGATATCCAATTAAGTGGGCTCCACTGTGTTGTTAAATTTAACTGCAGAAAATAAAAATATATACGCTTTTTACTAGGCATAAATGAGCATTGTATGATGGATGTAAGAAAAATAAATTACTCATTCTTAATAAGGTTGGGCCTAAAAAAATTAAAAATCTGTTTCTCAGGCCCTCCCGCATGGTCCTTTTGGCTGCCGCATGCTCTCTTTTTATAACCAATGGAAACTTTAAAAAATCAAAATTAAATGGTTTATGTCTGATATTTTACCAAAGTTAAAAAAATTGATAAATTTGTCCCTTGAGTGCAAGATGGCTTTGCAATGCTTTAGCATTGCAAAGCCTTCTTGCTCTCAAGGGACAAAATACACCACCTCTCATGCTATTCTGTAGATTATGAGGCCTAAAACATAAACCAAGATATGAACTTTTGATGGCAAAGAAATAATTACAGAAATAAAAAACTGCTCGCCCGCATGCAATTTTACAAATAATGGCTTGAGAAACAGAAGATTTACTTTGTGTGGCCTTGGGTATGTTAGGTAAATGGTTAATATTCAAAGGAATCAGAAACATTTCAAAATTAATGATTTCACAGAGAAACTCTCGAGGTGGTGTCCAGAATGAGATCTCAACGAGCCGGCTTTGCGATCCCATTTTTGGACACCACCGAGAATCTGATACAAATCACAGGACATGCACATTATCATGATAATCTGTATATACCACATAAACAGATTAAATCTTAACCCTTTACCCAACGTAACGGCCAAAACCGGCCAATGCCATTCTCAAAATATCGCCAGTTAATTTCCATTATTTTTTCATTTTTGTCACAAAAACATACGTTTTGACCCCTCGTTGGAACGAGCTCATCGAGCTCGTTCCAATGAGTGGTCATAACCTATGTTTTTGAGACAAAAAAATGAAAAAAAATAGTTATTCAAGAATTTTTTTTGCAAGTGTCATCTGCTTTTCATGTTCAATTATTTTAAACATTTTGGGGACATAATGTTCGGTCGATCACTGAAACGCACATAGAATGTATCCATGTGCCTGTTATGATAGCCTGTAGCGCTACCGGAAATGAGTCGTCTATATGATACAGAATCAGAATGAGTCATCAAAATGATATGGAATCGGAACGATACCATTTCTCGTGGTTTTCAGGCCAAAATCTATATAATTGTTAGATAAATTTAATATTTAATCTGATAAGCTTATCTGATGAAGCTTATGGAACTCTGTCAAACTGGTCATAAGAGATATTTACAGTGGACGTTTTGAGGCTAAAAATAAAAATAATGCTGAGGAATTTTGTGGTTGTCTGTAAATTTCCAAAAGAATACCCAACTTTATTAATCAATTAACAAAGATTTACTCCTTAATGCATATGCAATTAACAAGACAAATTTGTTCTACATGTATGGTTAATGATTTTGTGTTTTAATTTTTAGTGTAATTCATAGGGTTGGAAAAAGCAATGGCACATTGATTAGCATGATGGACGTTGGATCAAAATGTTGTAGGTTCGATCCAAACAATCTTTAGGGAGCACAGTGGCTCAGTAGGTAGAGGTGCAGGCTGCAAGCCGAGAGGTCCTCGGTTTGAATCCCACCTGCGGCAACCGCGTTGTGTCCTTGGGCAAGACACTTCATCTCCCTTGCCCACGTGGGGGCACGATGACGCCGTGTACTAAGGCGTACTGCACATCGATGGTACGCATGTTTTCAACCAATCTAACCCTGCTTGTGCTACAGAGCGGAGTTACGATGTTGGGGAGCTGGCAGCTGCTCGTCGTTGCTCGGTGGTTCTCTCCGGGTACTCGGGCTTCTTCCACCCGTCAAACTGTCACGGTCATGATTACCATTGTGCATAAATATGTGACCTTAAACATCAATAAATAAAATAACAATCTTTAACTGTGTCATGTCGTTATGTCATTGGGAAAGAAATTTAATCACAAATGCCCAAGAGAGGCATCGTCACATGCTGTATTAAAGCATGTGGTACATTGATTGTAGACTTGCCATCAACCAGTACTAACTCAGCTTGTGTGTTATTAGTAAGTTGTAGAGTCTGACAGTTACTGCTGCTCCTGTGCTTTTAGGAAGTCAGGCTTCTTGCACCTTTAAAACTTTTCAACACGATATCACCCTGGATGTGGAAAATGTTGCTGAACCACAATAATTATAATTAACCCTTTACCCAACGTAACGGCCAAAACCGGCCAGCGCTATTCTCAAAAATCGCCAGTTAAATATCATTATATTTTCATTTTTTGTCTCAAAAACATAGGTTATGACCCCTGGTTGGAGCGAGCTCGTCGAGCTCGTTCCAACGAGGGGTCATAACCTATGTTTCTGAGACAAAAAATGAAAAAAATTATTTATTCAAGAATTTTATTTGCAAGTGTCGTCTGCTTTTCATGTTAGGTAAAGGGTTATTAGGGTTATTCCAATAAACAGGGATGATTAAGTGGTTTCTGTGACATCATCTCTAATTTTTTATGTATTTTTAATGATCTCCTAGAAACGTAAGATTAAAATATTTTATATTTGTGTCACAGTACACATTTATCCATTTTTTCTTTGGTAGATGGAACATCACATTGAGATGTTTTATAGCACAAGTTTCAAAGAGTACGTCAGCCAGTGAAACTTATGATGACATCAGAAAAAATGGTATTGTCATTGACCTATATGGCCACAGATTTTGATCATCAAACTAAAACATTTAACCCTTTACCCAACGTAACGGCCAAAACCAGTCAGCGTTATTCTCAAAAATCGTCTCTTAATTTTCATTATTTTTCTCATTTTTTGCCTCAAAAACATTCGTTATGACCCCTCATTGGAATGAGCTCGTCGAGCTCGTTCCAATGAGGGGTCATAACCTATGTTTTTGAGACAAAAAATGAAAAAAATTATTTGTTCAAGAAATTTTTTTGCAAGTGTCGTCTGCTTTTCGTGTTAGGTAAAGGGTTAAAATTCTGAATGGTTAATAACTCTTGGGGATGACAGTAAGTTCAAGAGTCAGAGAGTTACTCACCAATTTCTCTGGTTACTGTAGCTTTTCCCATCCATAAAACTTTGTTGACATGAAAACCACAATAAAACCTTTCCCTTAATGTACATATGTTGTAAGTTTATTTTATAAGAGTGTGATCCCCCATGGGAAGTGAAGCAGTACTTGTTTTCTGTGGCAAACAACCTCTGTTTTACTGGCAAAATATGACCCATGGGTATAGATTGACTAAACTTGACTTTATTTCCATGTTGCTGTCACGATTAGCCATTGTGCAGAAATATGTGACCGTAAACACCAAAAAATAAATAAATAAATGAAGCTTTGAAAAAATCATCTGGGGGATTCGATTTGATTTGATTTGACTAGCACCGACATGAAAATGTTCTAATCATGAAACTGACGTTCTCAAAATTTTACCATTGGAATCGTCTTGAACATTTTTTCTATCATCAGGTCTCCTGTACAGGAGGGAGAGGGTGCTTGTCCTTTACAGGAGACCTGATGATAGAAGAGTTGAAGGACGTTCCACTTCCTGTACAGGAGACCTGATGATAGAAGAAGAGTTGAAGGACATTCCACTTCCTGTACAGGGGCCCTGATGATAGAAGAAGACTTGAAGGACATTCCACTTCCTGTACAGGGGACCTGAGGATAGTTAATGGGTTAAGTACAGTATCATGAAGCAGCAGTCTGTCAAACAAGATATAATAGATTAAATGCCTGTATTCGATGTACAGAGGCCAAATTGGTCTATAAACAAAGGAAAACTGGGGAGAGTCAGGGTAATTTCTTGACAGGTTACACGATTTTTTATTCAATTAACAGGAGTTTACTCTATAACTTATATTCAATTAGCATGTCAAATTTGTATTGGAGGTATGGTAAATGGTTTTGTGTTGGGAAATTCTATTCAATTAAGAGGGTTATTCAGTTAATAGATGTCCCATTAATTGGGCTCCACTATTCTTAAACCTGTAGGAAATATTTAGGTAGTTCTTACATCACAAGATGTCCAGAACAGTCATGAAAAAGCATTTCTAGTAATTGGTGAACAACAGAAAAACCCATTCAAATACATGTATTTTCTGTTTTCAGTTTCTCGGGGAAAGAATGGAAAGATTTTAACCAAGCTCCGTTTATTTTTCAATACTCGACCAGCACGAAATCAGTTAAAGCAGTCAGGAATTGTGAAAGAACGTGTCTTCAGCTGTGATTTAGGTGAACACTTATTGAACTCAGGTCATGAAGGTGAGTGTTATTCTGACATTGTTTAAAACAAATAAAATTTCTGAATCTGAACGAAAATAACCAAAGATTGTATATTGTGTAACTTTGAATGGTATCCTTATGTGCAAAGCTGCAGTGAAAATACTATGTACCGTATTTACTCTATGTATTGAGACAGCTAAAAATAATTATTTTCACAGGTGTCCCAATTCTTAGAAAATGGGGAAAGAACAAAGCCTGGTCTTGATTTGATGCTGAATAAAGTTGTGTGTGATTCGTTTTCCATCACTATATACGAAAATCGCCGTCCAATATTTTTATACTGTACCAATGACCCAGACTTAGCTGGTGCTAACTCTAACAAAACCAGGGCCAAACACAAATTTTGCCCCCCAATCCCCAAAATTTGCATCCAAAACAAAAAGAAATCATGTCCTAAAGGACCTCCATACTACGCCTCTACTGCGCATGCGCAGTGACGCAGTCGTCCCGAAATTGGCGCCAATTATCATTCTCTGTTTGGCCCTTCATCAGTCAACATCTCACTGATCTTTGTGCTTGTAAATCTCAGTTTAAAGGATGCCAGACACGTAATTTTTGGAGAAAATGTGATTCTAAGGATGATAGAAGGAGGAGAGGAAAAAGAAGTGGCAAAAAATAATCAGGGCTGTACTTAAAATTTTTTGATGAAATTATGTTAAGTTGCCTATTTTCGAGGCATGGGCCTCTTGTTGTCATTCTTGCTAATTGTTGCACTGCTTATTCAGTGTTTCCTCTCCCCTAGCCTTCTAAAGTCCCCCCTGGCAATTCTCCCATGCTTTTGGCATATTTTTGAGAAATTTCATTTCTAAAATTTCCTGGGAGAGTTGCTTGGTTACAGAATGTTTTCTGTTATTTTCCTCATAGTTACGTTTTCACCCATGGGTGTATAATGTTTGTGTTCTGCATCTTCCATCTGATGTTCTACAGATTCTCCCCTGGGAGTCTCTGTTTTGCATCAGATAGAGTGTAATTGATGACTGATTCCGGGCCAGTTTTTTCAGTGCCTGGAGTCATGTTTTCTAGTGTGTTTACACTGTTTGTTTTCATTGGCAACAGCCTTTTTTGAGGGGGGCTGTTTGCCTTTGTGGTAGTTTATCTCATTATAAGATACATTTATATTATCCGAAAGTGTCTCATTAATTATTTTATATAAATTTAAAATTTTTGACCACACTTTGCCATCGGATCCATCGGGGCTCAACGTTACTTTTCAGCAACTTGGGCTTCTCTGAAAAAATATTTTTTCAAAATTATTTTGTTTTGCAATTGTTTTTTCATTTATTAATGGATCATGTTAATATGTATCTTTGTGTCAGGGGTTTTTGCGAGTAACTAGGACTTATTGTTGTTCTTTCACAATGAAGAGACGTTGTTCAAATTGTAATAGGAAGAAATCTTCCTCTGACTTTCATGATCATTGTATTAATTGTAGTCAGTGTTCTCGCATTAATCCCTGTCCTATATGTGAACATTGGGATGAGAAACATTGGAAACGTGTGTCACGATATGTTGTTTCTGGAGAAAGAGCGATGCCGGCTCTTTCTCCGCAAGGTCACTCTACTCTCTCAGTTTCTATTTCAGAGGAACCAGAACAGGGTGATGTTTCCATGTTATCTTCTTCAAGTGTGCGTCCGTCGTCACAAATGAATTCAGAGCTAGCGGCAAAAGTGCTCATGGAGATTAGACAAATGTCGTCCGCTAGCTCGCCCGGTGTAGCGTCCATTCACCGAATGGTTCGGCAGCCGGGTTCGTCCGATGCGGTCCAAGAGGAAATTTTGCGTGATGCGAGCACTATAAACATAATAGATGCACACCCAGTGACGGCGGATAGTAAGCGAGAACGGAGGAAGCCTTTTAGTCCGGTTCATAGCTCGTCCAGGTCCAGCCGGGCCGTGAGCGAGAGAGGTCCCTCTCTCGTACAACAACATCTGGGACCAGATGTTGTGGTACAAAATGTGTCTTTAGCGGAGCATACGTCCGTCGCTCGGGACGCTCCGTTGTATAAGCAGTCCGCAGAGACTGTTAAGGCTTCCTCTTCTCGTCAGCGCACACGACCGCACCTTGGCTGCGTGACCGCCGATATATTACCAGCTTCGCCGATGAAGGATTCTTCGGCGACCAGGTCACACCATCCGGCAGCCAGGGATTCGAGACCGATGGACTCCGGACGTTCGCATAGGAAAAGTATGCGGGAGCCATCTGATGCGGAGCTGCCCTCGGCGAAGCAGCGAAAGACTGCGCCTCCGCAGGTCTCGACGCTGGACATTCTTGTGCAGATAGCACAGCTTATCGCAGCATCCCAGCAGCCGACAGAAACGGTGTCGGATCGAGAATTATCCGACGGCGCTGGGTCGGTACGCTCCGCCGAAGCATCGGGGGCGGACGACCGGGAACATCGTGAGGTCCGACCGGATGGTGAAAGGGATACCGATGACTTGGAGCTATCCCTTTCGGAACAACATAAAGCTGCCGTGGACTTCATCCGGCACTTTCTCCCTCAAGTTGTTCCGTCGGGCCAGACTGCGGCGCTTCCGGACAAGAGAATTATAGTGTCATTGGACTCTGAATTTTTTGAGCGGTTCAGGGACATCGCTCCCGAGTTTCCGTCGCAGTCCAATAATGTTGCTAGAACATTTGAATTATTGAACGACGCTATATTTAAACTTGCTTCCAGGACGGGGAAAGCAGGTTTCTTGTCCGCTAATACTCTCAACCTGCCTTTCATTAATGCAAGGAATAAATTCGATACGGCAGGACAGGGTATACCGAGAGTTCCTCTGCGTATGGACGACGAGGCGGAAGACTTAGAGCTATCATTACCGTCGTCAGCTTCTATTCCAACCGCGGTGTTGGAAACAGCTATTGCGTCTAACAGAGCCAATTTAGATGCCTTATCTTACGCAGATCACCTTACTAAGGCGTTATCACTGCGCCTTCAAGGGGAAGAGTTTCAGGATATACAATCCTCTTTAAGACTTCTTTCAAGGGCAGTAGCTTATTCCACGTGTAACTCCGCCCTTTCAGTGGCAAATCTGGAGTTGGTTAGACGTGACGCAGCCCTAGCTACATCCACACTAGTGGATTCTAAGGTGAAGAACTCTCTTAGAGTCGCTTCGGTCTCAGGAGAACTTCTCTTTGACGGCAAGCTTTCCGCTATTTATGATAAAATTAAAAAGAAAGCTAATGATTCTCTGTTGGTCAGATCGGCTCCTAAGAAGTCGGATACAGCAGACACGAATAAGACAGGCACTTCTGGGTCTAATGCGCCCAAGAGAGGTTCCTATAGAGGTTCCGGTGCGTCCTCTTGGTCTTATTCGAGAGACCGTCAGGATAGCGTCTCTCGTTCGGGACGTCCTTCAAGCCGGGACAATCGGTCGGATGCCCCGAGGTCGACGAGGCGAGGTGCGTGTCGCGGAAGACGTGGTTTCTCCTACCGCAGGCCTCGCAGGTCCAGGAGGTGATGGCTTAAACCTCTGTCGCATTCCGGTTGGCGGAAGGTTGTCGAGTTTTTCACAAGAGTGGGCGTCGATTACGGACGACCCTTGGGTGAGAGGAGTGACTTCGGAAGGTCTAAAGATATCCTTCAAACGAAAGCCTCCATTAACTCGAAGTCCAAAGTGGACTCATCTTCCGTCAAATCCACAGAAAAGAGACGCTCTGTTATCAGAGGTGCAGTCTCTTTTAATGAAGAACGCGGTAGAGGTCGTAGAAAACCAGGAATCTCTGGGATTCTACAGCCATCTGTTTCTGGTTCCGAAACCAGACGGCTCGTTCCGTCCAGTCATAGATTTGAGCTGAATAAACAAGCTGATCGTCGCTCCGAAGTTTTATATGGAGACGATTCGATCGGTCAGAGCGAGTATTCCGGTGAACGATTATGCAACGAGCATAGATCTCAAAGATGCGTACTTTCACGTCATGGTACATCCGACATTCCGAAAGTATCTACGCTTTGCAGTCCTGGGAGTGGTGTATCAATTCCGGGCGATGTGCTTCGGATTGAATCTAGCACCCTGGGCTTTCACTCGGGTAATGAACTCGGTAATGATCTACTTCCGAGCTCATTCGTCTGCGGTAACGTCGGCCTACCTGGACGACATTCTTCAGAGGTACGGCAACGAGTTAACGCTTCAGAACGATGTTCAGAATCTTCTTCTATTGCTCCGACGTCTCGGTTTTATAGTAAACGAGGAGAAGTCGGATCTGGTGCCGTCCAAGTCATTCACTCATCTGGGAGACGCACATCAATCTCGTTCGTCTGCCGTTAACCAGAGCGAAATTAGTCAGTTGTTACGCTCGCTATTGTCTGCACGCAGACAAAGTCACGGCGAGAGAATTTATGAGACTGATAGGTCTGTGCGGAGCCGCCGCAGATCTCATTCCGATGGGGCGGCTACGCACACGTCCTCTTCAAATTTTCCTGACTCAGAATTGGAGTGTGAAAATTCATTCGCTCGATGTAGACGTTCTCCTGTCAGATCAAGTGAAACAAGAGATTCAGACTTGGGCAAACATTCAGTGGTTAACTCAAGGAGTTCCGCTGCAGTTGCCGGATCCGAGTTTTACCGTTATGACGGATGCCAGTCAAACAGGTTGGGGTGCATCATTAATCCCAACGGATTCGAGATGCCAGGGTCTTTGGGATCCGCAATTCCTGTGCAAGCACATAAACATCAAGGAAATGATGTCAACTTGGCTTGCGTTACGTCACTGGATGGACATTATTCACGATGCTCATGTCCAAATCCTATCCGACAATACGACAGTAGTGGCGTATATACGGAATCAGGGAGGCACTCATTCAGTTCCGTTGTTCAATCTAATGGAAAGAATCCTTCTGTTTGCGTTAGAACATCACGTTCTTCTTTCGGTCCGTCACATACCGGGTCATCTGAATGTGCTAGCAGACTCCCTTTCACGAAAGGGTCGCTTGTTGCCGTCGGAGTGGACTCTCAACAAACAAGTATTCAATCAGATTTGCTACCAATGGGAACGGCCAATGATAGACTTATTTGCGACACATCTCAACAATCAGTTGCAGACGTATGTGTCTCCGTGTCCGGATCCAAGAGCATTTGCAGTAGACGCTCTGTCGATCCCTTGGGACGGAATGATAGGATATGCGTATCCTCCAGCACCGTTAATTCAACAAGTATTGCTAAAGATAAAACAATCTCAATGCAAGATTCTGTTGGTAGCATCTCTGTCGCCACAGAGACCGTGGATAAATCTACTCAGGTGTCTGTTGTGGGACCTACCGCGGAAGCTTCCTCCACGAGAGGATCTTCTTTCGCAGGGGAAATCGCGCCAACTCCATCTCAACCCGCAAGGTCTCAACCTTCACGTTTTTCCGTTGTGCGGTCCTTCTTGCATGGCAAGCACTTTACAGGACGAGCAGTGGACGCGATTTCTAACTGTAGGAGGACCTCCTCTTCGCTAAACTATGCGGCTAAGTGGAAGGTTTTTCGTCGTTGGTGTAGGGATCATTCTGTAGATATATTTGATCCCTCTATACCAGACATTGCAAACTTTCTAGTATACTTGTTTGACGAAATCAAACTGCAGCCTGTTACTATAAAGGGTTATAGATCTATGTTATCTGATACCTATGCACATCATGATAGTTTACAAATTGGATCTAATGTCTCTTTATCGAAGTTGGTTAGAAACTTTTCGATAAATAGACCCAGAACTCTTAGATTAATTCCTAAGTGGAATTTAGCTTGGGTTCTCATTAATTGAAGGAAAAGCCATTTGAACCTCTTGGGACAGTAGATTTCAAATTCTTATCTTATAAGACAGCTTTTCTCTTAGCTTTCTCTTCTGCCAGAAGAGTCAGTGAGCTTCATGCACTATCGGTGGATGATTCTCATTATCGTAGTGTTGGGAACACTATCACCTTCACTACTAATGTGGGTTTTTTAGCTAAGAATCAGGCTCCTAATAAATATCCTGAACCTATTGTTATTAAGGCTCTTCCGTCTTCAGACGGGCGTAGGCCTTTACTCTGTCCTGTTAGAGCACTACGTATCTATAAACAGAGATCTCAGTTTATCAGAAAGGGACGGAAACGTTTCTTTCTGTCTTTGATGCCTAATAGAAAGGACATTTCAGTCCATTCTATTGCTAGATGGATTCAGTTAACTATCCGTACTGCTTATGAAGGTTTATCTTCTTCTCAGCAGTCTGTGCTTAAGATTTCTGCTCATGAAGTAGGAGCTCTTTCTACTTCCTGGGCTTATGCTAATAGTGTTGCTATTACAGATTTAATGAAGGCTGCTTATTGGTCTCAGCCATCCACATTTACAAATTTTTATCTCAGAAATATTGAGTCCATTTCTGGAGACCTGCATTGTTTAGGTCCGTTATCTGTTGCTCAGAATGTCGTCCACTAAACAGTTGCAACTATAGTTATGCAGGCTTTCTGTTCCGGCAGTGACTCCGTCCGGCTGCCCTCTTCGCTCTGGGCTATTTGACCCAGGGCAAGGGGAAGGGGGGGGGGGGGGGGGGGGGGGGGGGGGCGGGTGTTCCCTTAGGTCACCTGCTTTATAGTGAAAAGCAAGGGAATGCCTCCTCCAAGTCAGTATTTCTGAGTCGCTTCCGGGATGGTTTTAAAGTGTAATATTAATGTTTAAATTCATTCATGTCTTATTTTTAAAGTGTAGCTCGGTGTGAAGCATTTGTATATGTCAAGTGTCAAACGGGCTTTAATATACAATACTCGGACACTTTTAAATGATTATAAAGAGTCTCAATTCTCTGGACTACTTTATTTATTGGCTTGCTTTAAAAATAATTAGTATAAGGGTTATACTGGATGTTAATAGAGAACATGAATGTTATTGTGCTCAATTATTAAGGGTAGTGTATCTTTCTAATTTAATATTAAATAAGAAAGATACATGTAAAGCCTAATACTCCTTTTCTCCTTAAGGGGTTACCTCTTTACTATATAGTTGAGCTTATTGGATTTTCCTCTATGTCCTAGGCCCTCCAGCCTGTTTACTATTCAGCTAAGTCTGGGTCATTGGTACAGTATAAAAATGTTAAAAAATTTATAGTAATTTATATATTTTTTATACTTACCAATGACCCAGACGGGGATGGCCCTCCCTGGAGTTGGGAACTCTTGCCTCCCCGCTGAGTACATAGCGCTGACCAGGCACTGCCAGTAAGAATGATAATTGGCGCCAATTTCGGGACGACTGCGTCACTGCGCATGCGCAGTAGAGGCGTAGTATGGAGGTCCTTTAGGACATGATTTCTTTTTGTTTTGGATGCAAATTTTGGGGATTGGGGGGCAAAATTTGTGTTTGGCCCTGGTTTTGTTAGAGTTAGCACCAGCTAAGTCTGGGTCATTGGTAAGTATAAAAAATATATAAATTACTATAAATTTTTTAACTTTCTTTTATATTTTCATTTTTTGCTTCCAAAACATAGCTTATGATCCCTCATTGGAACGCGCACATTGCGCTGTTTCCAATGAGGGATCATAAGCTATAATTTGGAAGCAAAAAATGAAAATTTTTAGTTACTCCAGAATTTTTTTAATGAGTGTCGTCTGCTACTAGCGACGGGCCAACTGGAAACAAATCTCCTGAATGTCCCAAACTTTGGAGCATAAAAAAAATATAGTTTTCTGGAAAAAATGTGTGTCCCAAATCATAGAGTGTCCCAATACATAGAGTAAATACAGTAACTTGAGTTTGTAAATTAAGGTGAATAAATCAAGTTCTTTATGCTGTGAAGCAATCATGATGAAATTTGTAAAAGAATTAACCCTCTACATACTGATGTCAGATCACCAAAATTTCTTGTTGCAAACTTTGCCTCCAATGTAACTGGGAATTTAACCCCTTACCTAACAAATTAGCTGTAGCTGCTCATGTAATTTAAAAATTTAGCAGTTAAAAAAAATTTTTCAAAACATTTCAATAGAACCATATTATGTGCTCCCTCATTGGAACAAGTTCGTAGAGTTTGTTCCAATGAGGAGTCACATGAAATGGTTTTGTTGAATTTTTTTTTAAAATTTGAAAGTATGATATTTAAAATAATAAATTTTGACATCCTGGGAATTGTGTAAAAGGTTAAACAATTCAGTTTTGTTTGACAGAGTAGCTCAGTGAGCTCTGTCAAACAAGATAAAATTTGTTTAATTCTTAGTTGCATTATGGGAAAAAAGTGATGCTTTCAATTTATTTTTTGACATCGGTGTGCAGAGGGTTAAAGTCAATGACAGTAGACGTAACTTGCTTATAAAAAGGCAAGCTATCAGCCATCTTTATAAGGATTTCAGTATGGAATTTGACACCGTTATGGCTTGGAACCACTCTAGTCCTGAAATAGTCCCTCGCCTATTTATAGATTTAATTGTCTGAAATATTTCCATTGCTCAAAAAAGTGAACCACCTAAAATATTCCATCTTATTGAATGTGAAAAAAATTGATAAACATTCATTTTCTTTAAATCACTACAAGAAATGTTTCTCAATTCAGACTTGATTTGACCGAATCTTTAATGACATTAATATCATTATGAATGAAAACTTCGCATTGTTCCACAAATTGGGTTCATTACTTGATGTTTTTAAGGTTCATTAAATTTTTATTGATTTGAATATCTATAAACTGGGACATGAAAGAATATCTGTGGTTTTTAGTAAAGTGAGTAAAGGAACATCACATCATATCAAGAGTTGTTTCCTTGCAAACTCTCTGAAAAGTGCGTACACAAACAGCCCATAACAGTGCCAAATCTGAATAGAATTACAGTTAAAACTAGAAGTCCTGCCAAGAATTGTGCGCTTATCTAGGCTTAATTGCGCATTGGAATTGCGCGCAATTGTCATATCGAATGGCTTCCAAAGCACGCCAGGTTCTCCTGGTTACTCATAGCAAACGCATGCAATGTTTCTGCCAATGGACCTCAGGGTTACCCGGAGGTCCATTGGCTGAAACATTGCTTGTGCACAGGCCATATGTACAGAATTTGATAGCTTTACTTGGGTCATAATGCGTACATTAACGTGCTATTTGCGTGCATTTCATGACAGGACTTCTAGTTTTAATTGTAGATTGGCGGCTTGAGAACTTGATGAAACGGTCTCCTGCTCTCCATTCTTCCCAAGAAAGATGTATCAGTGAATATGATTTTAACCCACCCAAATTGTCTCAAGAGTTTACATCAGAAATTACTTGAGTTATATAGAGGATCTCAAACGAGTGATGTTTGGATATAAGATTTTTTGAAACGAGTTTGATGAGTTTGATTCACAACGAGCCTTTAGGCGATTTGTGAATCAAATTCATCAAACGAGTTTCAAAAAATCTTATATCCAAACATCACGAGTTAAAGATTCTGTATATCACATTAATATTTTTATACTGTACCAATGACCCAGACATAGCTGGTGCTAACTCTTAAAATATAGGGCCAAACACAAATTTTGCCCCCCAATCCCCAAAATTTGCATCTAAAACTAAAGAAAACATGTCCTGAAAGGCCCTCCACACCTCGCCCCCACTGCGCATGCGCAGTGTCAAGGACGTTCCGAAATTGGCGCCATTTATCATTTCTAAGTTTGGCCCTTCATCAGTTAACATCTGACTGATCTTTGTGCTTTTAAATCTCAGTTTAAATGATGCCAGACACATAAATATTAGTGAAATGGTGATTCTAAGGAGGATAGAAAAGGAGGAGAGGAAAAGAATGTGTGACAGAATATTATCAGGGCTGTAACTTAAAATTTTTTAATGAAATTATGTTAAGTTACCTATTTTCAAGGCAGCAGCCATTTTGTTGTCATTCTGATTATTTAGTTACACTGTTTTTTCAAGTGTTTTTCCTCTCTCCCTGTCCTTTAAGTTCCCCCTTGCTATTCTCCCATGCTTTTGGCATAGTTTCTGTAATTATTATTACTAAAATTTCTTGGGAGTTTTAGCTTAATAACAGAATGAATTCTGTTCTTTCCCCATGTTTACGTCTTCACCTACGGGTGGTTAGGCGTTGTGTTCTGCATCTACCATCTGATGTTCTGCAGTTTCTTCCCTGGAAGTCTCTGTTTTGCATCAGATGGTGTATTTTTGGTAACTGATTTCGGGCCTGGGTGCCTGGAGTCTTATTTTAGTGTTTTTACACTCATTGTTTACATTTACAACAGCCCTCTGTGTGAGGGGGGGATTTCTAAATAATAATATCTTTATGTTATTTTAATCATAACTAGATACATTATTATTGTTCGTAAGTGTTGAATAAATTGTTTAAAATATTTTTAAAATTTTTGTCCACACTTAGGCTTGGGATCCATTGGGGCTCAACGTTACTTTTCAGAAACTTGGGCTGTTCTGAAAAAATATTTTTTCAAAATATTTTGATTTCAATTATTTTTTCTATATTAATGGATCATATTATTATTATGTATTTTGATTGCCAGGGGTTAGTGCGAGTACCAGGACTTGTTTTCTTTTCACATTGAAAGGATATTGATCAATTGTTTTAGGAGGAAGTCTTCCTCTGACCTTATTATCATGCTATATGTGGTCAGTGTACTCGCATTAACTCCTGTTCTGTATCGTATGATTTCGATGACAATATGGGAAGCGTATGTCACGGTATGTTGTTGGGGATTTGGACACTCCGGTCCTTTCCCCGCAGGGTCACTCTACTTTATCAATTTCTATTTCAGACGATCAAGATTAGGGTGATGTATCTGTGATGTCTTCCAACAGTGTGCCTCCGTCGTCACAATTAATGAAGGGCTAGCGGAAAAGTGCTCATGTAATACGCCAATTGCCTAAGAGGACCCTAGTAGGTTCGACGGCCTTTGACGTCCGCTAGCTCGCCCGGTGTAGCGTCCATTCACCGAATGGTTCGGCAGCCGGGTTCGTCCGTTGCAGTCTAGAAGGAATTTTGGGGTGATGCGAGCACTATAAATTAACTTAATGCACACCCAGTGACGGCGGATCGGAGGGAGAACGGAGGAAGCCTTTTAGTCCGGTTCATAGCTCGTTCCGGTCCATCCGGACGGCAAGCGAGAGAGGCCCCTCTCTCGTTCAACAACATCTGGGCCCAGATGTTGTGGTACAAATGTGTCGTTAGCGGAGCATACGTCCGTCGCTCGGGACGCTCCGTTGTATAGGCAGTCCGCTGAGACTGCTAAGGCTTCCTCTTCTCGTCAGCGCACACGACCGCACCTTGGCTGCGTGACCGCCGATATATTACCAGCTTCGCCGATCAAGGATTCTTCGGCGACCAGGTCACACCATCCGGCAGCCAGGGAGTCGAGACCGATGGACTCCGGACGTTCGCATAGGAAGTATGCGGGAGCCATCTGATGCGGAGCTGCCCTCGGCGAAGCACCGATAGACTGCGCCTCCGCAGGTCTCGACGCCGGACATTCTTGTGCACATAGCACAACTTATCGCAGCATCCCAGCAGCCGACAGAAACGGTGTCGGATCGAGAATTATCCGACAGCGCTGGGTCGGTAGCCGGGGACTCGAGGCCTGCAGACTCCGGACGTTCGCATAGGAAGTGTGCGGGAGTCAACGTACACGGAGCTTCCAGCGGCAATGCATCGTAAGTCCGCTACTGCACAGGCCTCGGGAACGGACGTGCTTTCCTTAATAGCACAGTTTATCGCAGCATCCCAGCATCAACTGAATCTGTCGCATATATTTTATCCGACGATGCTGGGTCGGGACGCTCCGCGGAAGCGGGTACGGACGTCCGAAAGTTTCATCCGGTCCGACGGGATACCGAAAGGGATTCGGTGGATTTCAAGCTTTCCCTTTCGGAACAACATATGCTGCGATGCCGGATAAGAAACTGATAGTGTCGGTGGACTTAGAAATTTTTGGTTCGGTTCAGGGACATCGTCCCTCAGTTCCGACATAGTCCAATAATGTCACACAAACTTTCGAATTATTGAACGACGCTATATATATTATTATTTTATGCTTGCTATCCAAGCATTTCTGGTTTCTTGTTCGAAGAGTTATGGAGATGTCTTTCAAAAGTGTGCCTCTGTCGTCATAGTTAATGAAGAGTTAGCGGCAATAAGTGCTCATGGAATATGTCTATCGCTTACGGAATGACATTCGCTAGCTCACCCGGTGTAGCGTACATTCATCGAATGGTTCGGCTGCCGGGTTCGTCCGTTGCGGTCTAGGAAGGAGATTTGGGTGATGCGAGCACTTTAATTATTTTAGTACTCACCCAGTGACGGCAGATTGAGGACAGATCGGAGGAAGCCAACAACATAGGGGACCGCATGTTGTGGTTCAGATATTTTACATTCGGAGCATATGTCCGTTGCTCGGGACGCTCCGTTATATTGACAGTCCGAGAGACTGTCTTTAATGCTTCCTCATCCTCACAGCAGGGCACACGACTGCACATTGGCTACGTGACCTCGAGTATCCGATCAGTTTCGGCATTCAGTGATTCCACAGCGAATAGGTCGCGCCATCCGGTAGCCAAGGGACACGAGGCCTATACACTCCGTTCGCTCGCATATTGGAAGTATGCACGGGGTAACGATCTCGGAGCTTCCTGCGGCAATGCATCGTAAGACCGCTGCTCCTCAGGCATCAGTGACGGACGTGCTATCCGAGTTAGCACAGTTGTTTCGCAGCATCCCAGCAATTGACGGTTTCTCGGTCGAATCAGGAATTATCCGACGGCGCTGGGTCGGTGCGGTCCGCGGTTGCATCAAGCTACGGACGACCGAACGCTCTATAGGGTCCGACAGGATGGCGAAAGGGATTCGAAAGATTTCGAGTTTTCCCTTTAGTAGTATCGGAAGATGCCTTTCATATCTTCTGGCATTTCTTCCAGTGATTATTTTTCGGACTTCATTGCTGCGATCTTGGATAAGAGACTTATAGCGTCATTGGACTCGGATTTTTCGATCGGTACAGGGACTTTGTCCCTGACTTACCGACGCAGTCCAATATTGTCATTACAACATGTGTTTTATTTTTCGACGCTATATATTATATATATATATACAAGCCTGCTACTAAGCATGATAGTTTAGTTTCTTGTCCGCGTGGCTCATTTCTGCCATTTTATCTTTTTTTACATATAGTTTATTTTGGCAGAGCAGGGCATACCGAGAGTTCATATGCGTCTAGACGGTGTGATTAAAGACTGCATATATTCTTTTTCGCCGTTTATGTCTTTTCTAATTTCAATGTTGGGAATGACATTATGTATAGTAGACTTAACTTAGACGCTTTATTATACGTAATCCGCCTTACTGAGGCGTTATCATTACGTCTTCAAGAAAAGATTTACGGGATATTATTCTCAATGTAATTTCTTTTGAGGGCAGTAGTTTGTTCACGTATAACTCTGCCCTTCAGTGGCTGATTAGAGTTGGTTAGACGTGATGCAGCCCTAGCTACATCCACGCGTGGATAGTAGGTTAAGAACTTTCTCAGAGTCGCTTCGTTCTCGGAGGAGCTTCTCTTCGACGGCAACTTTCCGGCAATCCATGAATTGCTTGATTTATACATTCTCTTGTCTATCTAGTGTTACAAGAGATTCAGACTGGGGCAAACATTCGGTGGTTGACTCAGAGAGTGCCGCCGCAGTTGCCGGACCCTAGTGTGGCTGTTATGACGGTTGCCAGTCAAAGAGATTGGGATATATACTGATCCCTACGGATTCGAAGTGCCAGGGTCTTTGGGTTCCGCAGTCTTTTAGCTATCAGTTTAACTTCCGCGGAATAATGTTTTTTAGGCTTGCTTTATGTCATTGCATGAACATTATTCAGAAACGCATGCCCAAATTCCTGTCCTTTAATTCGACAGTAGTGGCGTATCTCCGGAACCAGGGAGGCACTCTTTCGTTTCCGTTATTCAATTTAATGGAAAGAATCCGTCTGTTGGTTATAGTACACCAAGTTCAGTTTTGGTCCGTCATATTCTGGGTCGTCTGATTGTTTTATCGCACTCCCGTTCTTCTCTTACGGGTCGCTTGTTGCTGTCAGAATGGACTCTCAACAAACAAGTATTTAATCAGATTTGCTATCTATGGGAGCGCCCAATGATGTTTTATTATGACACAGCTTGCTAATCAATTGCAGACGTATGTGTTGGCTTGTCCAGATCTCTGAGCTAATACTGTTAACGCTCTATTGATCTATAGGACGCAATGATAGGATACGCGTATCCTCCGGCGCTGTTGTTTTAGCAGGTATTGCTAAGATAAACAACCACAATACATTTCTGTTGACAGCATCTCTATCTTCACAGAGATCATGAGTAATTTACTCTCTTGTCTACTGTGGATCTTAGCGTGAAATCTTCCTCTATGTGAGGATCTTTTTTCACTGGGTAAATCGTGTCATCTTTATCACAACCAGCAAGGTCGCAACCTTCATGTATTCCGTTGTGTGGTCCGTATTGCATTGTAAGCACTGTACTGGACGAGCTTTGGACGCGATTTCTTACTATAGGAGATCCTCTTCTTCGCTATTCTATGCGGCTAAAGTGGAGGCTCTTCCGTCGTGGTGTAGGGATCATTATGTTCATATTGTTGATCCCTCCATACTACGCATTGCTAGTTTTTAGTGTACTTGTTTCACAAGATCTACTGCAGCCTGTTGTTATTTAGGTTATAGGTTTGTTACCTCATACCTATGCACTCTACGATAGTTTACAATTGAGTCTTTTGTCTCTTTATCTAAGTCAGTTAGTAACCTTTTGATAAATAGACTTAGAATCTTTAGATTAAATTCCTATACGGATTTTAACTTCGGTTCTTATTTAGCTAAGTAATCATTTGAGCCTCTGGAAACAGTAGTTTTCAAATTCTGACCTTTTAGACAGTAATTCTGTTGGTTTCTCTTTTACTGTAGAGTCAGTGAGTTTCATGCACTATCGATGGATGATTTTCACTTTCATAGTTTCGGAATCAATACTTCCGTTACTATTTAGGTTGGATTGTTGCATAAGAGTTAGGCTCCTATTATCCGGAACCTATTATTTTAAGGTCCTTCCGTCTTCGTATGGGCATAGGCCTTTACTCTTTCCGGGTACAGTTTATGTATTTATAAACAGATATCTGTTTATTACAAGGGCGTAAGCTTCTTCTGTCTTTGATGTCTAGTAGAAGGACGTTACGCTCCATTTTATTGTTAATTGATTCTATTAACTAGCGTACTGCTTATGGTATATCATTGGCTTAGCAGTTGTGCTTAAGATTTCGGCTCATGAAGTAAGAGTTCTTCTACTTCTTGGGCTTACATTAATAGTGTTGCTATTATAGATTTTTGAAGGCTGCTCATTGCGCTCAGCCATCCATTCATGAATTTTTTCTCAGAAATATCGAGTCCATTTCTGGAGGCCTCTATTGTTAGGTCTATTATCTACTGCTCAGAATGTCATTCACTTAACAGTTGCTACTATAGCTAGGTAGGCTGTCTGTTTCGGCAGTGTCTCCGTTCGGCTACCCTCTTCGCTCTGGGCTATTTGACCCAGGGCAAGAAAAAGGGGGGGGGGGGGGGGGGGGAGGGTGTTCCCTTGGGTCACCTGTTTTTACTATGAAAACAAGGGGATACCTCCTCCGGAGTTAGTAATTCTGAGCTGTTATTGGGATGGTTGTTTAGTGAGAAGTTTAAGTTTATAAAATTCATTCAAGTCTTAGTTTTTAAAGTATAGCTTTTGAATATTGCATATGTCAACGGACATGATTATGCAATTCTCACACACTTTTAGGAGTATAAGAGTCTCTATTCTCTAGACTTACTTTATTATTGGCTTACTTTAAAAATTATTAGTATAAGGATTATTGGATATTAATAGAGTACATGGATGTATGAAGCTCAATTTTTGGAAGGTGTTGTATCTTTCTAATTTATCATAAATAAGAAAGATACATGTAAGGCCTATTACTTCTTTTCCCTACAGGGGATGACTCTATTTTATTTTATTGAGCGTATTCCATTCTGCTCTATGTCCTTGGCCCTCCAGCCTTTTTACTATTCAGCTATGTCTGGGTCATTGGTACAGTATAAAAATGTTAAAAAATTTATAGTAATTTATATATTTTTTATACTTACCAATGACCCAGACGGGGATGGCCCTCCCAGGAGTTGGGAACTCTTGCCTCCCCGCTGAGTACATAGCGCTTACCAGGCACTGGTTATTAGAATGATAAATGGCGCCAATTTCGGAACGTCCTTGACACTGCGCATGCGCAGTGGGGGCGAGGTGTGGAGGGCCTTTCAGGACATGTTTTCTTTAGTTTTAGATGCAAATTTTGGGGATTGGGGGGCAAAATTTGTGTTTGGCCCTATATTTTAAGAGTTAGCACCAGCTATGTCTGGGTCATTGGTAAGTATAAAAAATATATAAATTACTATAAATTTTTTAACTTTCGAATGTTTTTTACACTTTTTATTTAATTCATTGTCGCAAAATTCTCCCAAAACAACCAACAATCAGTTCGTTGGCTCAGACGCTTCACACCATGATATCATGAATGCGCTTTACTTACACCTGTTATCATAATTGACGTCTTGTGAACTATGCACAAGAATACAATACAATGCTGCTGCTGCTGCTGCTGCTTGCTGCTGCTGCTGCTATGGGAACACACGCCGATTAGACACTAGTTGATAATCAGGAAATAAGACATGGGTTGTTACATTGAAATTAATGTTTCATGTGAGAAAATCATTAAGCTTTGAACAAATTTTAAGAGTACCAAGATGGTATGTCAGACATTATAGTTGAAGTTCAGATGTTGAATCTGCTACAAAGCGTGTTTTAGCTGTAACAAAATAAATGAAGGTTCAGTTATAAATTATAAAGTCAGTAAGTACCCCCAGGGGGTAACTGCATTGTGTCCTTGGGCAAGGTACTTAATCCCGATTACCCACGTTGGCGCACAGTAACACTGTATACTTAGGCGTAATGCATGTCAATGGTCACATGTCTTCAACCAGTACTAACCCAGCTTGTGTGGAGTTAGTACGTTGAGAATTCTGACAGTTGTGTGGTTGTTCTCTGTGGGTACTCCGGCTTCCTCCACCTGTAAAACTGTCATGACACGAGGTGACCCTTGCTGTCAGAGGAAGTGTTGTTAAAACCCAATAAATAAATAAATGCACTGCTTACACACCCATGATATTACTTGTATTTGTATTCTCAAATTCTAAATTATTTTAGAACTGAAAATTGATTCTTTCAGCAGGAGTTTGCAAGAACTAAACCTGTTTCTTGTGACTCAAGACCAACTTTAAGGCCTGGGGTGGCCATTCTGAAAAATGTAGGAGGGCAAAAAATCGCTCTCCTCAATCAGCTTAGGAGAGCAATTAGCTTTACACAGCATTTTAAGTATCCAGTTGAACAAACTCATTGAAACTGAAACCAACAGACTATTACATCAGTGATTTTATTAACTTTACTAAGGTAAAGCGAAATCTCTTAGACATCTGGATGTCTCACTCAACAACCGAACACACACTTGACAAGACCTGTGTGTGCACCCAGACCTGTTGTCCAAGAAAGTCATACGCCTACCACTACCACCTTCAACCCCCACTTGGGGGGGTTGAAGGTGGTAGTGGTAGGCATATGACTTTCTTGGACAACAGGTCTGCTTGAATCTACAGTCACATCCTGGTGTAAGTGCTTCAAGTGACAGGATAGTAGTAATGGTAGTATATTATAGTGTCAATATTCCTTGAATAATTACCCCTCAAACTGTGATGTCAGTTGTTGAACTTGAAACTGACAGAAACTGACAGAAAAAAAAATATTGCTGTGACCCATTTTGCTTCAAATGATTGCAACTGTGTTTGGGTATGGTTGCAGCTATTACCTTTTACCACTAAACCACTTTCAAAATGAAATTACATGATGTTATGTGACTTCGAAGTTAAATTACATTTTTGCTTTACAACAAAAATTTAATGTGAGCATAATACATGTAATCTCAATCATCCCAGACCAAAATATTTAGGAGGGCAATTTTTCGCTCTCCTTAATTCTTTCAGGAGGGCAGTAAGGAGAGCTAAAAAATCGCTCTCCTGAAATTGCCAAGCCTGGGTGGCTGCTCTCCAAAAGATTAAAGACATTTTTAATGGGTTTTTAAACTATTTATAACTTGATCTAGAGATATGTTTTTAATTTTGCTTTCAGTACCATTAGTATTAAAGTATTGTTCTGAAGTAATAGAGAAACATGGTATTGTTGATGGTATTTACAGATTATCTGGGATTACGTCCAACATTCAAAAGTTAAGGTAATATAATTGATATTATACAAGGCTTTTTAACTCTTCTAAACAAGGTAAATTTTTAGCTTAACTTGACAAGGTCAAGATAAGCTATTGCCATCACGCGTGCGGAAGTCTGTTAGTCGATTCGCATTTTCCTTTAGCACAGGCTACACCCGGTATATTTTTATACTGTACCAATGACCCAGACATAGCTGGTGCTAACTCTTAAAATATAGGGCCAAACACAAATTTTGCCCCCCAATCCCCAAAATTTGCATCTAAAACCAAAGAAAACATGTCCTGAAAGGCCCTCCACACTTCGCCCCTACTGCGCATGCGCAGTGTCAAGGACGTTCCGAAATTGGCGCCATTAATCATTCTAAGTTTGGCCCTTCATCAGTTAACATCTGACTGATCTTTGTGCTTATAAATCTCAGTTTAAATGATGCCAGACACATAAATATTAGTGAAATGGTGAGTCTAAGGAGGATAGAGAAGGAGGAGAGGAAAAAAATGTGTGACAGAATATTATCAGGTCTGTAACTTGAAATTTTTTAATGAAATTATGTTAAGTTACCTATATTTTTATACTGTACCAATGACCCAGACATAGCTGGTGCTAACTCTTAAAATATAGGGCCAAACACAAATTTTGCCCCCCAATCCCCAAAATTTGCATCTAAAACTAAAGAAAACATGTCCTGAAAGGCCCTCCACACCTCGCCCCCACTGCGCATGCGCAGTGTCAAGGACGTTCCGAAATTGGCGCCATTTATCATTCTAAGTTTGGCCCTTCATCAGTTAACATCTGACTGATCTTTGTGCTTTTAAATCTCAGTTTAAATGATGCCAGACACATAAATATTAGTGAAATGGTGATTCTAAGGAGGATAGAAAAGGAGGAGAGGAAAAGAATGTGTGACAGAATATTATCAGGGCTGTAACTTAAAATTTTTTAATGAAATTATGTTAAGTTACCTATTTTCAAGGCAGCAGCCATTTTGTTGTCATTCTGATTATTTAGTTACACTGTTTTTTCAAGTGTTTTTCCTCTCTCCCTGTCCTTTAAGTTCCCCCTTGCTATTCTCCCATGCTTTTGGCATAGTTTCTGTAATTATTATTACTAAAATTTCTTGGGAGTTTTAGCTTAATAACAGAATGAATTCTGTTCTTTCCCCATGTTTACGTCTTCACCTACGGGTGGTTAGGCGTTGTGTTCTGCATCTACCATCTGATGTTCTGCAGTTTCTTCCCTGGAAGTCTCTGTTTTGCATCAGATGGTGTATTTTTGGTAACTGATTTCGGGCCTGGGTGCCTGGAGTCTTATTTTAGTGTTTTTACACTCATTGTTTACATTTACAACAGCCCTCTGTGTGAGGGGGGGATTTCTAAATAATAATATCTTTATGTTATTTTAATCATAACTAGATACATTATTATTGTTCGTAAGTGTTGAATAAATTGTTTAAAATATTTTTAAAATTTTTGTCCACACTTAGGCTTGGGATCCATTGGGGCTCAACGTTACTTTTCAGAAACTTTTTCAAAATATTTTGATTTCAATTATTTTTTCTATATTAATGGATCATATTATTATTATGTATTTTGATTGCCAGGGGTTAGTGCGAGTACCAGGACTTGTTTTCTTTTCACATTGAAAGGATATTGATCAATTGTTTTAAGAGGAAGTCTTCCTCTGACCTTATTATCATTCTATATGTGGTCAGTGTACTCGCATTAACTCCTGTTCTGTATCGTATGATTTCGATGACAATATGGGAAGCGTATGTCACGGTATGTTGTTGGGGATTTGGACACTCCGGTCCTTTCCCCGCAGGGTCACTCTACTTTATCAATTTCTATTTCAGACGATCAAGATTAGGGTGATGTATCTGTGATGTCTTCCAACAGTGTGCCTCCGTCGTCACAATTAATGAAGGGCTAGCGGAAAAGTGCTCATGTAATACGCCAATTGCATAAGAGGACCCTAGTAGGTTCAACGGCCTTTGACGTCCGCTAGCTCGCCCGGTGTAGCGTCCATTCACCGAATGGTTCGGCAGCCGGGTTCGTCCGTTGCGGTCTAGAAGGAATTTTGGGGTGATGCGAGCACTATAAAATTAACTTAATGCACACCCAGTGACGGCGGATCGGAGGGAGAACGGAGGAAGCCTTTTAGTCCGGTTCATAGCTCGTTCCGGTCCATCCGGACGGCAAGCGAGAGAGGCCCCTCTCTCGTTCAACAACATCTGGCCCCAGATGTTGTGGTACAAATGTGTCGTTAGCGGAGCATACGTCCGTCGCTCGGGACGCTCCGTTGTATAGGCAGTCCGCTGAGACTGCTAAGGCTTCCTCTTCTCGTCAGCGCACACGACTGCACCTTGGCTGCGTGACCGCCGATATATTACCAGCTTCGCCGATCAAGGATTCTTCGGCGACCAGGTCACACCATCCGGCAGCCAGGGATTCGAGACCGATGGACTCCGGACGTTCGCATAGGAAGTATGCGGGAGCCATCTGATGCGGAGCTGCCCTCGGCGAAGCACCGATAGACTGCGCCTCCGCAGGTCTCGACGCCGGACATTCTTGTGCACATAGCACAGCTTATCGCAGCATCCCAGCAGCCGACAGAAACGGTGTCGGATCGAGAATTATCCGACAGCGCTGGGTCGGTAGCCGGGGACTCAAGGCCTGCA
This sequence comes from Pictodentalium vernedei, assembly GCA_031216915.1. Lineage (NCBI taxonomy): Eukaryota > Metazoa > Mollusca > Scaphopoda > Dentaliida > Dentaliidae > Pictodentalium > Pictodentalium vernedei. The sequence goes on along the minus strand of CM062288.1, from coordinate 31,680,787 downwards.
GACTCCGGACGTTCGCATAGGAAGTGTGCGGGAGTCAACGTACACGGAGCTTCCAGCGGCAATGCATCGTAAGTCCGCTACTGCACAGGCCTCGGGAACGGACGTGCTTTCCTTAATAGCACAGTTTATCGCAGCATCCCAGCATCAACTGAATCTGTCGCATATATTTTATCCGACGATGCTGGGTCGGGACGCTCCGCGGAAGCGGGTACGGACGTCCGAAAGTTTCATCCGGTCCGACGGGATACCGAAAGGGATTCGGTGGATTTCAAGCTTTCCCTTTCGGAACAACATATGCTGCGATGCCGGATAAGAAACTGATAGCGTCGGTGGACTTAGAAATTCTTGGTTCGGTTCAGGGACATCGTCCCTCAGTTCCGACATAGTCCAATAATGTCACACAAACTTTCGAATTATTGAACGACGCTATATATATTATTATTTTATGCTTGCTATCCAAGCATTTCTGGTTTCTTGTTCGAAGAGTTATGGAGATGTCTTTCAAAAGTGTGCCTCTGTCGTCATAGTTAATGAAGAGTTAGCGGCAATAAGTGCTCATGGAATATGTCTATCGCTTACGGAGTGACATTCGCTAGCTCACCCGGTGTAGCGTACATTCATCGAATGGTTCGGCTGCCGGGTTCGTCCGTTGCGGTCTAGGAAGGAGATTTGGGTGATGCGAGCACTTTAATTACTTTAGTACTCACCCAGTGACGGCAGATTGAGGACAGATCGGAGGAAGCCAACAACATAGGGGACCGCATGTTGTGGTTCAGATATTTTACATTCGGAGCATATGTCCGTTGCTCGGGACGCTCCGTTATATTGACAGTCCGAGAGACTGTCTTTAATGCTTCCTCATCCTCACAGCAGGGCACACGACCGCACATTGGCTACGTGACCTCGAGTATCCGATCAGTTTCGGCATTCAGTGATTCCACAGCGAATAGGTCGCGCCATCCGGTAGCCAAGGGACACGAGGCCTATACACTCCGTTCGCTCGCATATTGGAAGTATGCACGGGGTAACGATCTCGGAGCTTCCTGCGGCAATGCATCGTAAGACCGCTGCTCCTCAGGCCTCAGTGACGGACGTGCTATCCGAGTTAGCACAGTTGTTTCGCAGCATCCCAGCAATTGACGGTTTCTCGGTCGAATCAGGAATTATCCGACGGCGCTGGGTCGGTGCGGTCCGCGGTTGCATCAAGCTACGGACGACCGAACGCTTTATAGGGTCCGACAGGATGGCGAAAGGGATTCGAAAGATTTCGAGTTTTCCCTTTAGTAGTATCGGAAGATGCCTTTCATATCTTCTGGCATTTCTTCCAGTGATTATTTTTCGGACTTCATTGCTGCGATCTTGGATAAGAGACTTATAGCGTCATTGGACTCGGATTTTTCGATCGGTACAGGGACTTTGTCCCTGACTTACCGACGCAGTCCAATATTGTCATTACAACATGTGTTTTATTTTTCGACGCTATATATTATATATATATATACAAGCCTGCTACTAAGCATGATAGTTTAGTTTCTTGTCCGCGTGGCTCATTTCTGCCATTTTATCTTTTTTACATATAGTTTATTTTGGCAGAGCAGGGCATACCGAGAGTTCATATGCGTCTAGACGGTGTGATTAAAGACTGCATATATTCTTTTTCGCCGTTTATGTCTTTTCCAATTTCAATGTTGGGAACGACATTATGTATAGTAGACTTAACTTAGACGCTTTATTATACGTAATCCGCCTTACTGAGGCGTTATCATTACGTCTTCAAGAAAAGATTTACGGGATATTATTCTCAATGTAATTTCTTTTGAGGGCAGTAGTTTGTTCACGTATAACTCCGCCCTTCAGTGGCTGATTGGAGTTGGTTAGACGTGATGCAGCCCTAGCTACATCCACGCGTGGATAGTAGGTTAAGAACTCTCTCAGAGTCGCTTCGTTCTCGGAGGAGCTTCTCTTCGACGGCAACTTTCCGGCAATCCATGAATTGCTTGATTTATACATTCTCTTGTCTATCTAGTGTTACAAGAGATTCAGACTGGGGCAAACATTCGGTGGTTGACTCAGAGAGTGCCGCCGCAGTTGCCGGACCCTAGTGTGGCTGTTATGACGGTTGCCAGTCAAACAGATTGGGATATATACTGATCCCTACGGATTCGAAGTGCCAGGGTCTTTGGGTTCCGCAGTCTTTTAGCTATCAGTTTAACTTCCGCGGAATAATGTTTTTTAGGCTTGCTTTATGTCATTGCATGAACATTATTCAGAAACGCATGCCCAAATTCCTGTCCTTTAATTCGACAGTAGTGGCGTATCTCCAGAACCAGGGAGGCACTCTTTCGTTTCCGTTATTCAATTTAATGGAAAGAATCCGTCTGTTGGTTATAGTACACCAAGTTCAGTTTTGGTCCGTCATATTCTGGGTCGTCTGATTGTTTTATCGCACTCCCGTTCTCTTACGGGTCGCTTGTTGCTGTCAGAATGGACTCTCAACAAACAAGTATTTAATCAGATTTGCTATCTATGGGAGCGCCCAATGATGTTTTATTTATGACACAGCTTGCTAATCAATTGCAGACGTATGTGTTGGCTTGTCCAGATCTCTGAGCTAATACTGTTAACGCTCTATTGATCTATAGGATGGAATGATAGGATACGCGTATCCTCCGGCGCTGTTGTTTTAGCAGGTATTGCTAAGATAAACAACCACAATACATTTCTGTTGATAGCATCTCTATCTTCACAGAGATCATGAGTAATTTACTCTCTTGTCTACTGTGGATCTTAACGTGAAATCTTCCTCTATGTGAGGATCTTTTTTCACTGGGTAAATCGTGTCATCTTTATCACAACCAGCAAGGTCGCAACCTTCATGTATTCCGTTGTGTGGTCCGTATTGCATTGTAAGCACTGTACTGGACGAGCTTTGGACGCGATTTCTTACTATAGGAGATCCTCTTCTTCGCTATTCTATGCGACTAAAGTGGAGGCTCTTCCGTCGTGGTGTAGGGATCATTATGTTCATATGGTTGATCCCTCCATACTACGCATTGCTAGTTTTTAGTATACTTGTTTCACAAGATCTACTGCAGCCTGTTGTTATTTAGGTTAAAGGTTTATGTTACCTCATACCTATGCACTCTACGATAGTTTACAATTGAGTCTTTTGTCTCTTTATCTAAGTCAGTTAGTAACTTTTTGATAAATAGACTTAGAATCTTTAGATTAAATTCCTATACGGATTTTAACTTCGGTTCTTATTTAGCTAAGTAATCATTTGAGCCTCTGGAAACAGTAGTTTTCAAATTCTGACCTTTTAGACAGTAATTCTGTTGGTTTCTCTTTTACTGTAGAGTCAGTGAGTTTCATGCACTATCGATGGATGATTTTCACTTTCATAGTTTCGGAATCAATACTTCCATTACTATTTAGGTTGGATTGTTGCATAAGAGTTAGGCTCCTATTATCCGGAACCTATTATTTTAAGGTCCTTCCGTCTTCGTATGGGCATAGGCCTTTACTCTTTCCGGGTACAGTTTATGTATTTATAAACAGATATCTGTTTATTACAACGGGGTAAGCTTCTTCTGTCTTTGATGTCTAGTAGAAGGACGTTACGCTCCATTTTATTGTTAATGGATTCTATTAACTAGCGTACTGCTTATGGTATATCATTGGCTTAGCAGTTGTGCTTAAGATTTCGGCTCATGAAGTAAGAGTTCTTCTACTTCTTGGGCTTACATTAATAGTGTTGCTATTATAGATTTTTGAAGGCTGCTCATTGCGCTCAGCCATCCATTCATGAATTTTATCTCAGAAATATCGAGTCCATTTCTGGAGGCCTCTATTGTTAGGTCTATTATCTAATGCTCAGAATGTCATTCACTTAACAGTTGCTACTATAGCTAGGTAGGCTGTCTGTTTCGGCAGTGTCTCCGTTCGGCTGCCCTCTTCGCTCTGGGCTATTTGACCCAGGGCAAGAAAAAGGGGGGGGGGAGGGTGTTCCCTTGGGTCTCCTGTTTTTACTATGAAAACAAGGGGATACCTCCTCCGGAGTTAGTAATTCTGAGCTGTTATTGGGATGGTTGTTTAGTGAGAAGTTTAAGTTTATAAAATTCATTCAAGTCTTAGTTTTTAAAGTATAGCTTTTGAATATTGCATATGTCAACGGACATGATTATGCAATTCTCACACACTTTTAGGAGTATAAGAGTCTCTATTCTCTAGACTTACTTTATTATTGGCTTACTTTAAAAATTATTAGTATAAGGATTATTGGATATTAATAGAGTACATGGATGTATGAAGCTCAATTTTTGGAAGGTGTTGTATCTTTCTAATTTATCATAAATAAGAAAGATACATGTAAGGCCTATTACTTCTTTTCCCTATAGGGGATGACTCTATTTTATTTTATTGAGCGTATTCCATTTTGCTCGATGTCCTTGGCCCTCCAGCCTTTTTACTATTCAGCTATGTCTGGGTCATTGGTACAGTATAAAAATGTTAAAAAATTTATAGTAATTTATATATTTTTTATACTTACCAATGACCCAGACGGGGATGGCCCTCCCAGGAGTTGGGAACTCTTGCCTCCCCGCTGAGTACATAGCGCTTACCAGGCACTGGTTATTAGAATGATAAATGGCGCCAATTTCGGAACGTCCTTGACACTGCGCATGCGCAGTGGGGGCGAGGTGTGGAGGGCCTTTCAGGACATGTTTTCTTTAGTTTTAGATGCAAATTTTGGGGATTGGGGGGCAAAATTTGTGTTTGGCCCTATATTTTAAGAGTTAGCACCAGCTATGTCTGGGTCATTGGTAAGTATAAAAAATATATAAATTACTATAAATTTTTTAACTTTCGAGGCAGCAGCCATTTTGTTGTCATTCTGATTATTTAGTTACACTGTTTTTTAAGTGTTTTCCTCTCTCCCTGTCCTTTAAGTCCCCCCTTGCTATTCTCCCATGCTTTTGGCATAGTTTTTGTAATTATTATTACTAAATTTTCTTGGGAGTTTCAGCTGAATAACAGAATGAATTCTGTTCTTTTCCCCATGTTTACGTCTTCACCTACGGGTGGTTAGGCGTTGTGTTCTGCATCTACCATCTGATGTTCTGCAGTTTCTTCCCTGGAAGTCTCTGTTTTGCATCAGATAGTGTATTTTTGGTAACTGATTTCGGGCCTGGGTGCCTGGAGTCTTATTTTAGTGTTTTTACACTCATTGTTTACATTTACAACAGCCCTCTGTGTGAGGGGGGGATTTCTGGAAAATAATATCTTGATGTTATTTTAATCATAACTAGATACATTATTATTGTTCGTAAGTGTTGAATAAATTGTTTAAAATATTTTTAAAAATTTTTGTCCACACTTAGGCTTGGGATCCATTGGGGCTCAACGTTACTTTTCAGAAACTTGGGCTGTTCTGAAAAAATATTTTTTCAAAATATTTTGATTTCAATTATTTTTTCTATATTAATGGATCATATTATTATTATGTATTTTGATTGCCAGGGGTTAGTGCGAGTACCAGGACTGTTTTTCTTTTCACATTGAAAGGATATTGATCAATTGTATTAAGAGGAAGTCTTCCTCTGACTTATAATCATTCTATATGTGGTCAGTGTACTCGCATTAACTCCTGTTCTGTATCGTATGATTTAGATGACAATATGGGAAGCGTATGTCACGGTATGTTATTGGGGATTTGGACACTCCGGTCCTTTCCCCGCAGGGTCACTCTACTTTATCAATTTCTATTTCAGACGATCAAGATTAGGGTGATGTATCTGTGATGTCTTCCAACAGTGTGCCTCCGTCGTCACAATTAATGAAGGGCTAGCAGAAAAGTGCTCATGTAAATACGCCAATTGCCTAAGAGGACCCTAGTAGGTTCGACGGCCTTTGACGTCTGCTATCTCGCCCGGTGTAGCGTCCATTCACCGAATGGTTCGGCAGCCGGGTTCGTCCGTTGCGGTCTAGAAGGAATTTTGGGGTGATGCGAGCACTATAAATTAACCTAATGCACACCCAGTGACGGCGGATCGGAGGGAGAACGGAGGAAGCCTTTTAGTCCGGTTCATAGCTCGTTCCGGTCCATCCGGACGGCAAGCGAGAGAGGCCCCTCTCTCGTTCAACAACATCTGGCCCCAGATGTTGTGGTACAAAATGTGTCACAAGCGGATCATACGTCCATCGCTCGGGACGCTCCGTTGTATAGGCAGTCCGCGGAGACTGCTAAGGCTTCCTCTTCTCGTCAGCGCACACGACCGCACCTTGGCTGCGTGACCGCCGATATATTACCAGCTTCGCCGATCAAGGATTCTTCGGCGACCAGGTCACACCATCCGGTAGCCAGGGACACGAGGCCTGCAGACTCCGGACGTTCGCATAGGAAGTGTGCGGGAGTCAACGTACATGGAGCTTCCGGCGGCAATGCATCGTAAGACCGCTACTGCACAGGCCTCGGGAACGGACATGCTTTCCTTAATAGCACAGTTTATCGCAGCATCCCAGCATCAACTGAATCTGTCGCATATATTTTATCCGACGATGCTGGGTCGGGACGCTCCGCGGAAGCGGGTACGGACGTCCGAAAGTTTCATCCGGTCCGACGGGATACCGAAAGGGATTTGGAGGATTTCGAGCTTTCCCTTTCGGAACAACATATGCTGTTGTGTATGTCATCTGACTTGGTCTCCTACAGCTTCTTTCGTCGGACCAGAATGCTGCGATGCCGGATAAGAAACTGATAGCGTCGGTGGACTTAGAAATTTTTGATTCGGTTCAGGGACATCGTCCCTCAGTTCCGACATAGTCCAATAATGTCACACAAACTTTCGAATTATTGAACGACGCTATATATATTATTATTTTATGCTTGCTATAACCAAGCATTTCTGGTTTCTTGTTCGCAGAGTTATGGAGATGTCTTTCAAAAGTGTGCCTCTGTCGTCATAGTTAATGAAGAGCTAGCGGCAATAAGTGCTCATGGAATATGTCTATCGCCTACGGAGTGACATTCGCTAGCTCACCCGGTGTAGCGTACATTCATCGAATGGTTCGGCTGCCGGGTTCGTCCGTTGCGGTCTAGGAAGGAGATTTGGGTGATGCGAGCACTTTAATTACTTTAGTACTCATCCAGTGACGGCAGATTGAGGACAGATCGGAGGAAGCCTGTTAGTCCGGTTCCTGGCTTGTCCAGGTCCGTCCGGGCTGTGAGCGAGAGAGGTCCCTCTCTCGTCCAACAACATAGGGGACCGCATGTTGTGGTTCAGATATTTTACATTCGGAGCATATGTCTGTCGGTCGGGACGCTCCGTTATATTGACAGTCCGAGAGACTGTCCCTAATGCTTCCTCATCCTCACAGCAGGGCACACGACCGCACATTGGCTACGTGACCTCGAGTATCCGATCAGTTTCGTCATTCAGTGATTCCACGGCGAATAGGTCGCGCCATCCGGTAGCCAAGGGACACGAGGCCTATACACTCCGTTCGCTCGCATATTGGTAGTATGCACGGGGTAACGATCACGGAGCTTCCAGCAGCAATGCATCGTAAGACCGCTTCTCCTCAGGCCTCAGTGACGGACGTGCTATCCGAGTTAGCGCAGTTGTTTCGCAGCATCCCATCAATTGACAGTTTCTCGGTCGAATCAGGAATTATCCGACGGCGCTGGGTCGGTGCGGTCCGCGGTTGCATCAGGTACGGACGACCGAACGCTTTATAGGGTCCGACAGGATGGCGAAAGGGATTCAAAAGATTTCGAGTTTTCCCTTTAGTAGTATCGGAAGCTGCCTTTCATATCTTCTGGCATTATCTTCCAGTGATTGTTATTTCGGACTTCATTGCTGCGATCTTGGATAAGAGACTTATAGCGTCATTGGACTCGGATTTTTCGATCGGTTCAGGGACATTGTCCCTGACTTACCGACGCAGTCCAATATTGTCATTACAACATGTGTTTTATATTTCGACGCTATATATATATATATACAAGCCTGCTACCAAGCATGATAGTTTAGTTTCTTGTCCGCGTTGCTCATTTCTGCCATTTTAACATTTATACGAATAGTTTATTTTGGCAGAGCAGGGCATACCGAGAGTTCATATGCGTCTAGACGGTGTGGTTAAAGACTGCATATATTCTTTTTCGCCGTTTATGTCTTTTCCAATTTCAATGTTGGAAACGACATGATGTATAGTTGACTTAACTTAGACGCTTTATCATACGTAATCCGCCTTACTGAGGCGTTATCATTACGTCTTCAAGAAAAGATTTACGGGATATTATTCTCAATGTAATTTCTTTTGAGGGCAGTAGTTTGTTCACGTATAACTCCGCCCTTCAGTGGCTGATTGGAGTTGGTTAGACGTGATGCAGCCCTAGCTACATCCACATGCGTGGATAGTAGGTTAAGAACTGTCTCAGAGTCGCTTCGTTCTCGGAGGAACTTCTCTTCGACGGCAACTTTTCGGCAATCCATGAATTGCTCGATTTACACGTTCTCTTGTCTATCTAGTGTTACAAGAGATTCAGACTGGGGCAAACATTCGGTGGTTGACTCAGAGAGTGCCACCGCAGTTGCCGGACCCGAGTGTGGCTGTTATGACGGTTGTCAGTCAAACAGATTGGGATATAATACTGATCCCTACGGATTCGAAGTGCCAGGGTCTTTGGGTTCCGCAGTCTCTTAGCAATCAGTTTTCTTCCGCGGAATAATGTTTTTTAGGCTTGCTTTATGTCATTGCATGAACATTATTCAGAAACGCATGCCCAAATCCTGTCCTTTAATTCGACAGTAGTGGCGTATCTCCGGAACCAGGGAGGCACTCTTTCGTTTCCGTTATTCAATTTAATGGAAAGAATCCGTCTGTTGGTTATAGTACACCAAGTTCTGTTTTGGTCCGTCATATTCCGGGTCGTCTGATTGTTTTACCGGACTCCCGTTCTCTTACGGGTCGCTTGTTGCTGTCAGAATGGACTCTCAACAAACAAGTATTCAATCAGATTTGCTCTCTATGGGAGCGCCCAATGATGATTTATTTACGACACAGCTTGCTAATCAATTGCAGACGTATGTGTTGGCTTGTCCAGATCTCTGAGCTAATGTTGTTAACGCTCTATTGATCTATAGGACGGAATGATAGGATACGCGTATCCTCCGGCGCTGTTGTTTCAGCAGGTATTGCTAAGATAAACAACCACAATACATTTCTGTTGATAGCATCTCTATCTTCACAGAGATCAGGGGTAATTTACTCTCTTGTCTACTGTGGGTCTTAACGTGAAATCTTCCTCTATGTGAGGATCTTTTTTCACTGGGTAAATCGTGTCATCTTTATCACAACCCGCAAGGTCGCAACCTTCATGTATTCCGTTGTGTGGTCCGTATTGCATTGTAAGCACTGTACTGGACGAGCTTTGGACGCGATTTCTTACTATAGGAGATCCTCTTCTTCGCTATTCTATGCGGCTAAAGTGGAGGCTCTTCCGTCGTGGTGTAGGGATCATTATGTTCATATTGTTGATCCCTCCATACTACTCATTGCAATTTTTTAGTATACTTGTTTCACAAGATCTACTGCAGCCTGTTATTATTTAGGTTATAGGTTTATGTTACCTCATACCTATGCACTCTACGATAGTTTACAATTGAGTCTTTTGTCTCTTTATCTAAGTCAGTTAGTAACTTTTTGATAAATAGACTTAGAATCTTTAGATTAAATTCCTATATGGATTTTAACTTCGGTTCTTATTTAGCCAAGTAATCATTTGAGCCTCTGGAAACAGTAGTTTTCAAATTCTGACCTTTTAGACAGTAATTCTGTTGGTTTCTCTTTTACTGTAGAGTCAGTGAGTTTCATGCACTATCGATGGATGATTTTCACTTTCGTAGTTTCGGAATCACTACTTCCGTTACTATTTAGGTTGGATTTTTGCATAAGAGTTAGGCTCCTATTATCCAGAACCTATTATTTTAAGGTCCTTCCGTCTTCGTATGGGCATAGGCCTTTACTCTTTCCGGGTACAGTTTATGTATTTATAAACAGATATCTGTTTATTACTATGGGCGTAAGCTTCTTCTGTCTGTGATGCCTAGTAGAAGGACGTTACGCTCCATTTTATTGTTAATGGATTCTATTAACTATCGGTACTGCTTATGGTATATCATTGACTTAGCAGTTGTGCTTAAGATTTCGGCTCATGAAGTAAGAGTTCTTCTACTTCCTGGGCTTACATTAATAGTGTCGCTATTATAGATTTTTGAAGGCCGCTCATTGCGCTCAGCCATCCACATTCATGAATTTTATCTCAGAAATATCGAGTCCATTTCTGGAGGCCTCTATTGTTAGGTCTATTATCTACTGCTCAGAATGTCATTCACTTAACAGTTAGTTGCTACTATAGCTAGGTAGGCTGTCTGTTTCGGCAGTGTCTCCGTTCTGCTGCCCTCTTCGCTCTGGGCTATTTGACCCAGGGCAAGAAAAAGGGGGGGGGGGGGGGAGGGTGTTCCCTTGGGTCACCTGTTTTACTATGAAAACAAGGGGATACCTCCTCCGGAGTTAGTAATTCTGAGCTGTTATTGGGATGGTTGTTTAGTGAGAAGTTTAGGTTTTTAAAATTCATTCAAGTCTTAGTTTTTAAAGTATAGCTTTTGAATATTGCATATGTCAACGGACATGATTATGCAATCCTCAGACACTTTTAGGAGTATAAGAGTCTCTATTCTCTAGACTTACTTTATTTATTGGCTTAGTTTAAAAATTATTAGTATAAGGGTTATATTGGATATTAATAGAGTACATGGATGTATGAAGCTCAATTTTGGAAGGTGTTGTATCTTTCAAATTTATCATAAATAAGAAAGATACATGTAAGGCCTATTACTTCTTTTTCCCTACAGGGGATGACTCTATTTTATTTTATTGAGCGTATTCCATTTTGCTCTATGTCCTTGGCCCTCCAGCCTTTTTACTATTCAGCTATGTCTGGGTCATTGGTACAGTATAAAAATGTTAAAAAATTTATAGTAATTTATATATTTTTTATACTTACCAATGACCCAGACGGGGATGGCCCTCCCAGGAGTTGGGAACCCTTGCCTCCCCGCTGAGTACATAGCGCTTACCAGGCACTGGTTATTAGAATGATTAATGGCGCCAATTTCGGAACGTCCTTGACACTGCGCATGCGCAGTAGGGGCGAAGTGTGGAGGGCCTTTCAGGACATGTTTTCTTTGGTTTTAGATGCAAATTTTGGGGATTGGGGGGCAAAATTTGTGTTTGGCCCTATATTTTAAGAGTTAGCACCAGCTATGTCTGGGTCATTGGTAAGTATAAAAAATATATAAATTACTATAAATTTTTTAACTTTTCGTCCGATCGTCATGAAATTTCATATGCAGGTTTGAGTTCATATCTAGATGAGAATGTCCCCTTTTGGTCGCTATCGGTCAGCCTTGATGGCTGCCCAAGCCCAAAACCCAAAAAACATTAGCACAGTCTACAGGTCGTATTTATGAAGGGATTTCATTTTCATTTTCACTTGGTAGGATGCCTCTGTATAATATCTAGATGAGAACTTCCCCATTTGGTCACGATCTGTCAACAGTGACGACTGCCTGAGCCCAAAACCTTTAGCACAGTCCACAGGTAGTATTTATGGAGGGATTTCATTGTAACTTGGTAGGTTGATTTATATAATGTCTAGATGATAACGTCCCCTTTTGGTCACGATTGGGCAACTGTGACAGCTACAGGGGCCCGAAGCCTGAAAACCTTTAGCATAGTCTACAGGTCATATTTATGAAGGAGTTTCATTGTAACTTGGTAGGATGACTCCAGATAATGCCTAGATGAGAACGTCCCCTTTTGGTCACGATCATTCAGCCAAGACGGCTGCCCGAGCCCAAAACCCGAAAAACTTTAGCACAGACTACAGGTCATATTTATGAAGGGATTTCATTGTAACTTGGTAGGATGACTCAGTATGATGTCTAGATGAGGACATCCCCTTTTGGTTGTGATCGGTCAACCGTGGCTACACAGGTCCGAAGCCCAAAAATCTTTTGACTCGTTTTGGAATAATTTCACTGTAAATTGGTATCTTTCATTGATGTACATTAACTGTGAGGGCCACATACATTAACTGTAAGGGCCACATTAATCCACCCTTCAATTCTTTAGTACAGTCTACACCTCATATTATTTTTATTGAAAACATAACATTCAGGGAACAGAAATTAAGGTATTCCCAATTATCACAATTCTTGTCTTATTTCATAATCCTTTCATGAACATTGAACATTATCCTTTTCATCAAACATAACACACAGACAAGTTAAGCTACAGTGTCACATTGACACTTTCATTTTTTTCCTTCTTGCTGGAGGACTGAATGTTTTGTAGTTTTTGAATGTGTTCAGTGTAAATGGAATAACGTTTTGATGTTGTTACATATTTTAAAATGAAAAGAATCTTTGTGAATTTTCCCTTTTTTGGATGAAATACTATTTTTGACACAGTGTTGAAAAGTGCTTAGATATAATCCTCTGCACACTGATGTCAACATATCAAATTTCAAGCCTCAAATGTTTCCCACAATACAACTATGAATTTAACCAATTCAGTCTTGTTTGGCATAGCTCAATGCTTTACAGTGGAACCCTCTTAAATGAATAGCCACCTTGAAAATTATTCAATTAACAGGAGTATCCAAATAACAGGGATTGTGTCACTTTCCTGTATTCTAGAGATAAACTTAGCATTTATTCTATTATATCTTGTTTGACAGAGCTCCATGATGAGCTCTGTTAAACAAGATATAATAGATTAAATGCGTGCATTGGATGTATCGAGGACAAATAGATCTATAAACAAAGGAAAATTCGGGAGAGTCTGTGCAATTTCTCGACAGGTTACAAGATTTTTCAATTAACAGGAGTTTACTCTATAACCTATATTCGATTAACATGTCAAATTTGTACTGGAGGTATGGTAAATGGTTTTGTGTTGGGAAATTATATTCAATTAACAGGGTTATTCAGTTAAGAGATATACAATTGAGTGGGCTCCACTGTGCTATGATTTGGAGTTTTATAGTGGACCAAGATGGATTATGCAGAGAGAACCTCTGAGCATTGACAAGTAACTCGGATGTTTTATTGAATTCCTCCTCCTACCAGTGACAAATAACTCAGGTGTTTTATTGAATTCCCCATCCTACCAGTGACAAGTAACTCGGGTGTTTTATTGAATTCCCCCTCCTACCAGTGACAAGCAACTTAGGTGTTTTATTGAATTCCCCCTCTTACTAGTGACAAGTAACTCGGGTGTTTTATTGAATTCCCCCTCCTAAGAGCCTGCTATAGTGCTGAGTATGAATTCCCCCTCCTATCAGCCTGCTTTAGTACTGAGTATGAATTCCCCCTCCTTCCAGCCTCCTTCAGTACGGAGTATGAATTCCCCTCCTACCAGCCTGCTTTAGTACTGAGTATGAATTCCCCCTCCTTCCAGCCTCCTTCAGTACCGAGTATGAATTCCCCTCCTACCAGCCTGCTTTAGTACTGAGTTTGAATTCCCCCTCCTACCAGCCTGCTTTAGTACTGAGTATGAATTCCCCCTCCTACCAGCCTGCTTGAGTACTGAGTATGAATACCCCCTCCTTCCAGCCTCCTTCAGTACCGAGTATGAATTCCCCTCCTACCAGCCTGCTTTAGTACTGAGTTTGAATTCCCCCTCCTACCAGCCTGCTTTAGTACTGAGTATGAATTCCCCCTCCTTCCAGCCTCCTTCAGTACCGAGTATGAATTCCCCTCCTACCAGCCTGCTTTAGTACTGAGTTTGAATTCCCCCTCCTACCAGCCTTCTTTAGTACTGAGTATGAATACCCCCTCCTACCAGCCTTCTTTAGTACTATGAATTCCCCCTTCTGCTGGACTGCTTCAGTACTGAGTATGAATTCCCCCTCCTACCGGCCTGCTTTAGTACTGAGTATCAATTCCCCTCCTACCAGCCTGCTTTAGTACTGAGTATCTATTCCCCCTCCTACCACCCTGCTTTAGTACTATGAATTCCCCCTTCTACTGGCCTGCTTCAGTACTAAGTATCAATTCCCCCTCCTACCGGCCTGCTTTAGTACTGAGTATGAATTCCCCCTCCTACAAGCCAGCTTTAGTGCTGAGTATGAATTCCCTCCTACCAGCCTGCTTTAGTACTGAGTATGAATTACCCCCTCCTACCAGTCTGCTTTAGTGCTGAGTATGAATTCCCTCTCCTACCAGCCTGCTTTAGTACCGAGTATGAATTCCTCCTCCTACCAGCCTGTTTTAGTCCTGAGTATGAATTCCCCCTCCTACCAGCCTGCTTTAGTACTGAGTATGAATTCCCCCTACTACCAGCCTGATTTAGTACTGAGTATGAACCAGTGACAACTAACTCGGGTGTTTTATTGAATTCCCCTCCTACCAGTGACAAGTAACTCGGGTGTTTTATTGAATTCCCCCTCCTACCAGTGACAAGTAACTTGGGTGTTTTATTGAATTCCCCCTCCTAAGAGCCTGCTATAGTGCTGAGTATGAATTTCCCCCTCCTACCAGCCTGCTTTAGTGCTGAGTATGAATTCACCCTCCTACCAGCCTGCTTTAGTACTGAGTATGAATTCCCCCTCCTACCAGTCTGCTTTAGTACTGAGTATGAATTCCCCCTCCTACAAGTGACAGGTAACTCAGGTGTTTTATTGAATTCCCCTCCTACCAGTGACAAGTAACTCGGGTGTTTTATTGAATTCCCCCTCCTAAGAGCCTGCTTTAGTACTGAGTATGAATTCCCCCATCTACCAGCCTGCTTTAGTACTGAGTATGAATTCCCTCTCCTACCAGCCTGCTTTAGTACTGAGTATGAATTCCCCCTCCTACTGGCCTGCTTTAATACTGAGTATGAATTCCCCATTCTACCAGCCTGCTTTAGTACTGAGTATGAATTCCCCCTCCTATCAGCCTGCTTTAGTACTGAGTATGATTTCCCCCTCCTACCAGCCTGCTTTAGTACTGAGTATGAATTCCCCCTTCTACCAGCCTTCTTTAGTGCTGAGTATGAATTCCCCCTCCTACCAGCCTGCTTTAGTACCATACTGAATATGAATTCCCCCTCCTACCAGCCTGCTTTAGTACTGAGTATGAATTCACCCTTCTACCAGTCTGCTTTAGTACTGAGTATGAATTCCCCTCCTACCAGCCTGCTTTAGTACTGAGTATGAATTCCCCTCCTACCAGTGACTAGTAACTCGGGTGTTTTATTGAATTCCCCCTCATACCAGCGACAAGTAACTCGGGTGTTTTATTGAATTCCCCCTCCTGAGAGCCTGCTATAGTGCTGAGTATGAATTTCCCCTTCTACCAGCCTGCTTTAGTGCTGAGTATGAATTCCCTCTCCTACCAGCTGCTTTAGTACTGAGCATGAATTTCTCCTCCTACCAGCCTACTTTAGTGTTTTGTATGAATTCCTCCTCCTACCAGCCTGCTTTAGTGCTGAGTATGAATTCCCCCTCCTACTGGCCTGCTTCTGTACTGAGTATGAATTCCCCCTCCTACCAGCCTGCTTTAATACTGAGTGTGAATTCCCCCTTCTACCAGCCTGCTTTAGTACTGAGTATGAATTCCCCCTCCTACCGACCTGCTTTAGTACTGAGTATGTATTCCCCCTCCTACCAGCCTGCTTTAGTACTGAGTATGAATTCCTCCTACTACCAGCCTGCTTTAGTACTGAGTATGAATTCCCCCCCTACAAGCCTGCTTTAGTACTGAGTATGAATTCCCCCTCCTAACAGTGACAAGTAACTGAGGTGTTTTATTGAATTCCCCTCCTACCAGTGACAAGTAACTCGAGTATTCTATTGAATTCCCCCTCCTAAGAGTCTGCTATAGTGCTGAGTATGAATCCCCCTCCTACCAGCCTGCTTTAGTGCTGAGTATAAATTCCTCCTCCTACAAGCCAGCTTTAGTGCTGAGTATGAATTCCCTCCTACCAGCCTGCTTTAGTGCTGAGTATGAATTACCCCCTCCTACCAGTCTGCTTTAGCGCTGAGTATGAATTCCCTCTCCTACCAGCCTGCTTTAGTACCGAGTATGAATTCCTCCTCCTACCAGCCTGTTTTAGTCCTGAGTATGAATTCCCCCTCCTACCAGCCTGCTTTAGTACTGAGTATGAATTCCCCCTACTACCAGCCTGATTTAGTACTGAGTATGAATTCCCCCTGCTACAAGCCTGCTTTAGTACTGAGTATGAATTCCCCCCCCCCTACCATCCTGCTTTAGTACTGAGTATGAATTCCCCGTCCTACCTGCCTGCTTTTGTACTGAGTATGAATTCCCCCTCCTACCAACCTGCTTTAGTACTGAGCATGAATTTCCCCTCCTACCAGCCTGCTTTAGTACTGAGTATGAATTCCCCCTCCTACCAGCCTCCTTTAGTACTGAGTATGAATTCCCCTCCTACCAGCCTACTTTAGTACTGAGTATGAATTCCCCCTCCTACCAGCCTCCTTTAGTACTGAGTATGAATTCCCCCTTCTACCAGCCTGCTTTAGTACTGAGTATGGTAAATGTTTTGGGAGAACATTATCTACTACAGTTATTTGCTTTCACAACAATGGTTTTATTCTGTAGGTTGGCTTTTGATGAAGATCGTGTCCCAGATCTAACAGCAGAGTGTTATTTGCAAGATATACACAGTATTAGTTCTTTGCTCAAGATGTATTTTCGAGAACTTCCAAATCCACTTTTAACGTACCAGCTGTACGATAAATTTGCTGTAAGTATGGATATTTAGATATTAGTTTCATACATAGAGAATCTCTAATGAGTCCTGAGTTCATATGAAATTTATGAACCAAGTTTACTAAAAGTGCTCTGTGTCAAGCTTTATCGAGGTACAGATCGATTTTAGTGAACAAGGTTCAGAAATTTGAGGTCAAAATCGTGACAAATTTGAGATTCTTTTTATCACATAATGTGCATTTTAACCTTTTAGCTAATGTAACAACTTAAGCTGGCCAGTGCTGTTCATAAAAATCTCCAGCCAAATTCTTTTATTTTTTTTTTTAATTTTTGCCTCAAAAAACAAAGCTTATGACCCCTCATTTGAAAAAGTTTGTCAAGCTCGTTCCAATGAGGGGTCATAAGTTATGTTTTAGAGACAAAAAATGAAAATATTTGTTCAGAAAATGTTTTCTGTAAATGTCATCTGCTATTTCTATTAGGTAGACAGTTACTGAAAAATAAAAGAACATTAATTGTTCTACTTCCGAAACCAACTCGCTTTACCACTTTGATGTTAACTTCTGTCATTCTTAAATTAGACGAGTTGCGTACAGTATTTTCTGTTTGAACTATTTAATGGTGATTATGTTATAAAAATACTTTACAATACAAAACTAAGGCCTAAAAAGTTGAAAATCTCTTTCTCAGCCCCCCCCCCCCCCCACATGGTCCTTTGGGCTGCCTCATGCTCTCTTTTTTGTAACCAATGAAAGCTTAAAAAAAATAAAAATTAAATGGTTTATGTCTGAGATTTTACCCAAGTTAATAAAATTAATAAATTTGTCCCTTGAGTGCCCCTACCCCCTCCCTATGGGTCTTGAAAAGTTGATTTGAACAAAAACAAAATACAATGTCAGTACAAGCAATAACCTCAAATTTAACTAAAATCAGTTCATCAAGTTTTGGAGGACAGTGAATAATCAAGGGATGAAATACACCACCACCCATGCTATTCTATTGATCATGAGGTCTAAAACAAAACCAAGAACATGAACTTCTGATGGCAAAAAAAAAATTACAAAAATACAAAATGAATAAAAAATGCCTGCCCATATGTAATTTTACAAAAAATGGACTGAGAAACAGAAGATCTGCATTGTGGATCTAATTAAATGTTTAATGATGTAATAGTATAAAGGAATTGAGAATTTTATTTTCCATTCCCACATCATGAATCAAAATTTGTGCAGGACTGCTGGCATGGAGCACTTTAGTACATAAACCATTGGTGAACACATATCATAAAAAAACAGTGCTTCAAAACTACAGTAGAACCTGTCTTGAGAGACCGCCCTTTGGGCCACACAAAAGTGGTCTCTCAAGACAGGTGGTCTCTCATAACAGGTTTCAGGTTTTCTCAAGTCAGTGAATAACCAACCACAAAATTCAGAAATGGAGAAGAATGGATTTTTGTAATTACTTTGTAGTTCTTTTTTATGAAGTTTTTGTAACAAATTGAAATGGACTGTTATAAAAATTATAAAAATAAATTAGTGTTGAAAATCTTCATTGAAGATTTTCAACACTAATTTATTTTTATAATTTTTATAACAGTCCATTTCCATTTGTTACAAAAAGATTTTCAACACAAATTTATTTTTATTCCTATCTGTCACATTTCAGGTATGTATGAAATTGTTTATTCAGCAATAATCCTAATCCTAATCCCAATCTTTTCACAGGGGTCTTATAAAAACATCTCAATCTGTAATGAATTAGCAATTGAAACCCAATTAAGAGCTTTTAATACTTTTAATTATGTTAGTATAACCACAATGGATTTTCCAATTCCAGAACAGGTAAAATGTTTTTGTCATGGTTTCAGTCTTCAAAGGGGCGGTCTCTCAAGACAGGTCCATTATGGCATAAAAATACAAGTTGGTACCAGGTCACAGTGGTCTCTCAAGACAGGTGGTCTCTCATAGCAGGTCCATTATAGAGTAAAACCAATCGGTGCCTGGCAGATGTGGTCTCTCAAGACAGGTGGTTTCTCAAGACAGTGGTCTCTCAAGACAGGTTTTACTGTAGTGCTTAGCTGAAGTTATCATGACTGCACTGTTCAAATATCTGTACAACAGCCTTCCGAGATTTATACAATGACTACAGTACAAGAAAGTGTTGTTGTTGGCCTCAGAAGTGAAGTAACACTAGCTGCTTATGATCTGAATTGGGAGCGCGGTGGCTCAGTAGGTAGAGGTGCAGGCTGCAAGCCGAGAGGTCCTCGGTTCGAATCCCACCTGCGGCAACCGCGTTGTGTCCTTGGGCAAGACACTTCATCTCCATTGCCTGCGTGGGGGCACGATGACGCCGTGTACTAAGGCGTACTGCACGTCGATGGTACACATGTCTTCAACCAATCTAACCCTGCCTGTGCTGCAGTGCGGAGTTACGATGTATGGTACACATAATGCCGGCATCCGGGGTGACCATCCGTCGTTCGTCCATCCTTTGTCCGTCTGTGTGTCTGTCCGTCCATCCGTCTGTCCATCCGGCATCCGTATCCATTTCTTTGGCATTCGATAACTTGAAAAATATTGCTTGGATTGTCAAGTTACTTTATATTTGTGTTCAGGTTACTGATGTGCCGAGCTGTATAGTTTTTGGTGTAAATCAGATAATTTGATCCTGAGATATTAACCCTTTATCCTTCAAATTGAAAATTCCTCCAATCCCTTTGGCATTTGATAACTTGAAAAATATTGCTTGGATTGTCTAGTTACTTTATATTTGTGTTCAGGTTACTGATGTGCCGAGCTGTATAGTTTTTGGTGTAAATCTGATGATTTGATCCCGAGATATTAACCCTTTATCCTTCAAATTGAAAATTCCTCCAATCCCTTTGGCATTCGATAACTTGAAAAATATTGCTTGGATTGTCAAGTTACTTTATATTTGTGTTTAGGTTACTGATGTGCCGAGCTGTATAGTTTTTGGTGTAAATCTGTTATTTTGATCCTGAGATATTAACCCTTTATCCTTCAAATTGAAAATTCCAACAATCCCTTTGGCATTCGATAACTTGAAAAATATTGCTTGGATTGTCAAGTTACTTTATATTTGTGTTCAGGTTACTGATGTGCCGAGCTGTATAGTTTTTGGTGTAAATATGATAATTTAATCTTGAGATATTAACCCTTTATCCTTCCAATTGAAAATTTCTCCAATCCCTTTGGCATTCGATAACTTGAAAAATATTGCTTGGATTGTCAAGTTACTTTATATTTGTGGTCAGGTTACTGATGTGCCGACCTTATAGTTTTTGGTGTTAATCTGATAATTTGATCCGGAGATATTAACCCTTTATCCTTCAAATTGAAAATTCCTCCGATCCCTTTGGCAGGAGATAACTCAAAAAATATCAATCCGATTGTCATGTTACTTTATATATTTATTCAGGTTACTGATGTGCTGTGCTGTCTAGTTTTTTATATAAATCTGATAATTTGATCCGGAAATATTAACCCTTTATCCATCAAATTAGACACTCCTCCAATCCATTTCTATATGTACCCATACGGGAGCGCGGTGGCTCAGTTGGTAGAGGTGCAGGCTGCAAGCCGAGAGGTCCTCGGTTCGAATCCCACCTGCGGCAACCGCGTTGTGTCCTTGGGCAAGACACTTCATCTCCATTGCCCGCGTGGGGGCATGATGACGCCGTGTACTAAGGCGTACTGCACGTCGTTGGTGCGCATGTCTTCAACCAATCTAACCCTGCCTGTGCTGCAGTGCGGAGTTACGATGTTGGGGAGCTGGCAGCTGCTCGTCGTTGCTCTGTGGTTCTCTCCGGGTACTCCGGCTTCCTCCACCCGTAAAACTGTCACAGTCATGATTAGCCATTGTGCATAAATATGTGACCTTAAACACCAATAAATAATAAATAAATGTACCCATACCTTGTATGGTGTACATAATGTCGGCATCCGTGGTGGCCCTCCATCATACAGCATTCTACTAGCTGCGCGTATGGGTACACATCTGACGATTTCATCGGCCTATTTTTTAAATTATCAAATTCAGTTTATGTTTTAAAAATTAAAAAGCTGTGGTGGGTTAAAGGGTTAGAATATGCTCTCAGTATACAACAGGGGTTCAGCAATGATGGCCTCATAGGATCCTGTGACACTCATAGCAGGTATGGATTCTCGCAACCATTTTTGCGAGAATCCAAATGGATTCTCCCATATTTAGATGCAATTTATGCACTGATAATAACTAAAATATATTGTAAATATTCAATTTGCTTTGCCCCGAAAAATGTGCACCTCAACATATTCATATTTCTCTGACATCAAAAGTATACTCTTCAACTGGTAGAGTGCTGGAAGCCCATACTTTAGCCTTATTCAGGGGGCGCGGTGGTGTTGCGGTAACCGGTTCTCGTCAGATCACCGAAGTTAAGCAATGTTGAGCCCGGTTAATCCTCAGATGGCCCATGGGTGACCGCCTGAGCGATCGATTCGGACTCCAGCGTTGTATCCTTGGGCAAGGCACTTAACCCTGATTGTCCACATGGGGGCACGATGACGGCGTGTACTAAGGCGTATGCACATCAATGGTGTGCATGTCTTCGACCAATCTAACCCTACCTGTGCTACAGTGTGGAGTTACAATGTTGGGGTGCTGGCAGCTGCTCGTTGTTGTTGTTCGGTGGTTCTCTCCGGGTATTCCAACTTCCTCCACCCGTAAAACTGTCACGGTCATGATTAGCCATTGTGCATAACTGTGTGACCTTAAACACCAATAAATAAATAAATAATATAATTTATTTATATTTATACTGAAGGGTGAGTACCGCAACTTGAAGGCTTTATATTCTGTGGATGTGCTTCTTAAAATCTTCAAAGTAAGATTATTTATGTAGCCTATGTTGATTTGCCTTGTTATAATTCATGGGAGAGTGATAGGTACTCTCCCATAAATTTTAAAAAGCCAAAGACATGTGCACCAAAAATAATTTGGCACTTTACCAGTTAAGTGATTATAGATTGTGAGGTGTCATGAACTTGAAAACCATTGAGAATTTTTTTTTTTTTTTGAGCATTGTTTATTATAGCAACTTCTGCCCTCCCTTATCCTCACCCTCTCCCCTCCCTGTGGTGGGGACTCTTTTCTTTATGTGACCAAATGACGTTCCAGTAGTCCAGTTGTATAAAGTTCAGTGGTCATGAAACACATGAATTTTAAGTTTTGTTTTTCTTTCCCATGCCAGGAATTGAACCTTCTGTGACACTGATAGGGAGTCAGGTGTGTAATTTACCAATAAACTGTGCAATGAATTTCAGAACTGTAAAGTGTTGTTATCACAGATGAGGATCTAGAAAATAACAGCCTTCATTCAGTGCAAAAAATATCTCCCATAATATGGAAGCATGGTTGCTCACTGATTAGAGCACTGGACTTAGCATTGAAAGGTCACAAGTTTAATCCAGACCCACATAATCTGCACTGTGTCCTTTCGCAAGATACATAGTGCCAATTTCCCAAGTAGGTGTATGGTGACGAAGTATGCTGAGACATACTGCACATCGATGGTATACATGCCTTCAGTCAGTACTAAACCTTCCTATGCTGGGTTAGTATATTGGAGAATCTGACAGTTTCTTGTTATTGCTACTGCACAGTTTTCTTCAGGCATTCCTGCATTTTCCACAGGGGCATGGTGGCTCAGTAGGTAGAGGTGCAGGCTGCAAGCCGAGAGGTCCTCAGTTTGAATCCTACCTTCGGCAAGCGCGTTGTGTCCTTCAAAGACACTTCACCCCCATTGCCCAAGTGGGGGCACAGTGGCATCGTGTACTAAGGTGTACTGCACGTCTTCAACCAATGCTAACCCTGCTTGTGTGGAGTTAGTATGTTGGGGAGCTGACTCCGGCTTTCTCCACCCATAAAACTGTCATCCTCATGAGTAGCCATTGTGCAGAAGTATGTGACCTTAAACACCAATAAATAAATGAATAATAAGTACATATTCCACTTGAAACTGTCCGACAAGATAGGACACTGGCTGTCCAAAGTGTTGTCAGACACAATAAATAAGTAATTATACATATCTCAAAAGATGTTCAAGCCTTGCAAAAAATAACTTCCTTAGAACCCGAGTAAATATGTAATTTACTCACATCTTTCCAATTTCTACAACTTGTTAAAGTGCTGAGAAAGTTACTTGCTACCTGATAAAGTGCTGCTAAATTGTTTTTTAACGATTATTTGTAAGAAAGAGCTTTTTATCTTTAAATATACCTTGCTACCAGTAACGGGAGGCTTAGTTTAACAAATTTTTAATTGTAAATAGTTGTTTTGTTACAAGTAATTGGGGAATGTCAGTTGAGAGTGTACATTTCATTTGAATCTGTTGGTTTTTTTACAGGAAGCTGTTACTGACGAGGACCACAGGTTGTTAAAAATCCATGATGTCATACAGCAACTTCCCCCACCTCACTATAGGTTAGTATTTATTGTTAAGATAAGTTATTTACTTTTAAGATCTGTTTCATTTGAAAGATATTTACTGTAATCATTCGTTTCTCTCCTACTCTCAACTCATGGAGGACTAATTATGACTTTAATCACTTTTTACTGCAATAGAACAGGTACCCCAACCCAGAATGCAGTCTCTGGGTAAACTATGAAATTACATTCTAGTGTCATGGTAGTTGCTTCTAGGCATGTCTTAGCAGCCTGGACAGAGTGTTTTTGCAGGTGGTTCTAGGCAAAATCTTGACTGCCTGTACAGACAGCCAAGACCTTCCTAGAACCACATGCAAGGCCACATGATGTAGACTTTCAAAGTGTAGCAAAAATGTATAAAATGCTCCCATCTTTTAAGGATTAAGTGGTCTACCATAGCTCTAATTGTACAGCATCACTGACTGCAGGTCAGGGTGAGCTATTGCAATTCTTTGCCCTCTGCCATCCAGTTACTTTTGATATTTCAATCTTCTCAAGAACCACTGGGCCAAATTCCAATAAATTTGGCACACATTTGGTTGACACCTCTCTCAGCTTTGTTTAAATGAACTTGTTGCCACCCATAAGGAGGGGGGAGGGGGGGGGGTGTAATGCCCTCAAAGTCCAAATTCTTTTAAATAATCGTCTCAGACCATCAGGCAAAATGCTTTGATGTTTGATATGCTTCTTACTTTATTTATTTATTGGGGTTTAACGACACTCTCAACAGCCTGCCAGGGTCACCTCATGTTCAACAGTTTTATGGGGTGGAGGAAGCAGGAGTACCCTCAGATAGCCAGGCAGTGGCAAGCAACTGTCAGACTCACCAACAAACTAACTCGGCACAAATCTCCCATAGAAGTAGTAGAATAGTAATGTTGCTAAAGGGAAAAACAGTGAACAGTCTTGTTCTCATGAACCTTTGTTATTCATCTTCTTGAGAACCACAAGCTTAATTCCAGCCATATTTGATAACAACATCTTTGCGTTGTCTAATTTTAATTTGGCTGAAATGAGTCAGATATTGTCCACATCGGTTCTCATGGAGCTCAAACCTTCAAATTCTTGAAAAAAATCTTCTCTTGAACATTAGCTGCTTTGATATTTGTATGCAGCCTCCATTAATGGTGTAGATTCAAGTTTGTTCAAAGAAGTTTTCTGGAGGAACACTGTGCTCTCCCGGGAGTTGCAAACTTTATGGCGCCACGCCTAATTTTCAATTCTTGAAAAGGATTTGCCAGCTCAAAATGAACTCAGTATGAACTATTAGTGGATTGTAGATTCATGCATAAAAATCCTTTTCACTCACCTCCATGAGAACCTTTGACAAAAAATATTTGGATATAAGGTTAACTGGTAGAGTGTTAGATTCCCACATTTGGGCTTCATTCAGAAGAGCCGGTATCAAAATTAAAAGTCTTCATTCTCTCAAGTCGGCACTCTCCCATAAACTGTAACAAGGCAAAGATGTTCAAAGAGATTTTAAGGATAAAAAATAATTTCACACTCTACCAGTTAAAAGTTGTTTTTAAAGAATTTAAGCTTTTCAGTTGTGGTTTTTAGCTACTCTTGGTGAATTAATCTTAAAAAAAACACATTTGTGCATTTAGATCCTTGATATTCATTTTCTTTTTTTTTCAGTATTTTATTCATTTTTGCATATTCTTCTCTCAATTTTTATGCTCTTTTTGCAGAACTGTAGAGTATTTAATGCGACACTTAGCCAGAGTAGCAGCACATGGACATAAGACAGGCATGCATTCCAAAAATTTAGCCATAGTATGGGCACCAAATCTTCTGAGGTGAGTTTGATTAATTGTAATGTCCTGAGTAGAATAGGTGGCCAATAATTTACAATATTTCATTTTCACAGGAGTTCTGAGTCAAGTTCTGCTCTTGTGTTTTGAAAGCCAAGAATTACTTGAAAACACTGGCAAAAATGCTTTCTTTTTGTTTGACAAGTTTATAATGTTTAGAAGCCTGGAAAAAAACAGTTAATGTACTGAAAATCAGAAAAAAATTGTCTAGTTGACAGATAAAATGCCCTGGTGATTACCTTGTGCTGACAAAAACTACCTATCAGGAACATGAAGATGAAGATTTCAGTTCCTTCATCAGATTCCAGATTTGGGTTTCAAGCACATTACAGGTATATAGGACTGTCATGATTAATCAATTGTCAATCGGTCACGCCGAAAATTGATTAGCATGTTTCGTTGTCCAAGAATCGGTACATTTTACCCCATTTTCGACATTTAATAATAAAAAAAAATGAAGGAAAAAACTTTTTTTTCTAAAGGTAAAAGGTCTAGAACGTTGACGTTAAATATCAAGACGCCATTAGAAGCATTTGTATTTTAAGTACATTCAAAGCTTTGATGTTCTGAACTTTTGAACCGTCAGTGTAATAATCAAGACTGGTCGGCAGTTGCAAAGTTCACAACTGCCGACCGGTCTCGATTATTACACTGATGGTTCAAAAGTTCAGAACATCAAAGCTTTGAATGTTCCTAAAAGAGGTTTGTCTTTGTTGTTTACTTGAGGTGGGTCAACTGACTTGAAATTCATTCTTTACGACTTCGAAGGGGTGGGGGGGCATCTAGGCATGATTAATCAATTGTTATCGATTATTTGTGACGGTTAATCGATTCCTAAATTCAAAAATTGTGACAGCCCTACAGGTATACATATCAGATACCCATACACAACTTGTTTTTTTTAAATCTGCTGATGTCAGATACTCATATGCAAGTGTTTATTAAATCTGCTGGCCAGACGCCCATACAAAGCATGTTTATTAAATCTTCTGATAAAGTCAGATACTGATATTGAAGAGTTTACTAAATCTGCTGGCCAGACACCCAAACACAGCATGTTTATTACCCCTTTTACAAACGTAACGGCCAAAACCAGCCAGTGCCATTCACAAAAATTGCCATTCAGTTTTCATTATTTGTCTCAAAATCAGCTTATGACCCCTCAATAGAATAAGCTCTTCCAGTGAGGGGTCATAAGCTATGTTTTAGATGCAAAAAATTAAAAAATATTGTTATGGCCTAAAAAAATAAAAAAGCTGTTTCTCAAGCCCTCCCTCATGGTCCCTTTGACTGCCGCATGCTCTCTTTTTATAACCAATTTAAACTTTAAAAAAATAAAAATTAAATGGTTTATGTCTGATATTTTACCCAAGTTAAAAAAATTGATGAATTTGTCCCTTGAGTGCAAGAGGCCTAAAACTTGAACCAAGAACATGAACTTTTGATGGCAAAGAAGTAATTACTGAAATAAAAAATAAAATAAAAAATTGCTCGCTTGCATGCAATTTTACATATAATGGCCTGAGGAACAGAAGATCTACTTTGTGTGGCCTATTCAAGAATTTTATTTGCAAGTATCGTCTGCCTTTCATGGTAGGTAAAGAGTTAAATTTGCTGAATACATGAACTGTTTATACACAACATGTTTATTAAATCTACTGATAAGATCAAATACCCACTTACAGTATGTTTACTGAATCTGCTGATAAGGTCAGATACTCACATGAACATGTTCAACCCTTAGAGGCCTATTTATGTCTTTTAAGTCTTTTAGAACCTCAGAACAGGTGCCCTTAACATGCCATCATTGGTTGGTCCTGCTGACAATAGAAAATTACATAGGCAGTGGTTTCACTGTTAAGGCCATCAAGACTTGACTAGAAATCACTGTTTGGCCACAGAACATGAACAGGCTGCGCTCAGGTGTGAATTCAGGACAATTGTCTAGGCCCTTAAGGGTTATGATAGCTGCTCATAAGGTATTGTACTATGAATATAAACATGCAAAAATCCTAACAAAAGTAAACGTGTTTGAAATGAAATTGAAAAAGATTAAATCTATTTTAGATCAAAAGATTTAGAGATGGGTGGCGGTGCTGCTGCTTTACAGGGTGTAGGAATTCAGGCAGTTGTTACGGAGTTCCTAATTTGTTATGCGGACCTCATATTTAGTGATAAAATGCCTTCATATTCATCTCCAGAGATGAGAAGTAAGTTTTTCAGCTTTATCCTACAGATTTTGATTTTGTGGTGTTGTCTATTATGAATCTGTTGTTGAATCTTTTCCTGCTGAGTATTTTCCTAGAATTTGTTTCATAAAATCCGGTTATGGCTGCTTCATAGCACTGAATTCTAGAAAATTTCAAACAAGTGAATTGCAGAAAACATTTGTGAAATGATTGATCCACTTTACAGCAATATATTTAAAGAATAGTGCATGGCTTGGAGTTGACTACGCCCATATAGTGCCCAGTGAGGTGGTGTAGTTCCCAATGCGAAGCGAAGGGAACTACACCACCTCACTGGGCACTATATGGGCGTAGTCAACGACAAGACATGCACTAATCCTTATATTATATCAAACACCCATCAAGAAAAACATCTGTCCAATTTGTTAATCTATTACCAAGGTAGCAGCCCTACCAATCAGCGTTATTTTGAAAAAAATACCATGTAGTTTTCAAAAAAACATTTTCTTCTTCCATAACATGGCTTATGACCCCTCAGTGGAAGGAGAATAACACACTCATTACAATGAGGGAGTATAAGCTATGTTTTGGAAGAAAATTTTCCTTTTCTTTTTTTGGACAAAGCGAGCAGTCAAAAAGTAAATTGCACCACATTACTGGTACGAGACGCTAACTTGGATTATTGATATGAGCAGAAGACAGATTTTGAATCGGTCGGCAAGGGTAAACAAAACATTTCCCCCAAATGGAACTGTGTATTCTAGAATCGCGCAACTCGTGAATGAAAGCTAAAATTTTCGAAATTTGACAATGCAGTTGATAATTTCCACACATTTGTCACACATATACATTACTGATCGGTCAGTACGGGATACAAAACTCTGAAGATTCAAATAAATTCTGTTATTTATTCGTTGACAGCCCAAAACATACAATTAAATAGCGAAATAATATGAGCAGCGAAACAAACGATTTTTCATATCCGGACACGTTCTCGTGAAAGTTGTACCCAAGTATGGATCATTCTCTTTGAAACAAGATATGGATCATCTTTCCAAGGAATAAAATGAACGCCTCGGAAAATGTGACTTCAACAATGAAAAAGCGATACATTTTTCCACAATGATTTCTTTCCGGGTCGTTTTGTGGATGTTGTGCCTCTGTGAATCGATATTTAAATTTAGCCTGATTAGCTTTATTTGCCCAGTATGAAAAGAAAACTGATATAGTAGTGTGCTAAAAATAGAAAACGTGTAGTGCCTGGGTGTTGTGCCTGGTCAGTTATGTGGATGCAAACTACACGAAATAGGGGTGCAGCATTCGTCCAATCAGGAGCCTAGAAGGTCATGTGAGATATAATATATACATATATATGTTATCACCATTGTATTGGGGTTGCCGTTAGCTCAGTTGGTATGGTGGCAGAGCAGTTATGGCTGGGTGATTGTGTGCCGTAGACCTGGGATTGACTCATGTCAAGGCCAACTTCTGAACAGCTTTAGAGTTTTCAGTTCAGATGCTCGGACCAAGGACAGTGCCTGCTTGAATTCCTGATTGACATTGGCAATATATTATCACCATTGTGTATACAGTACGTAAAGAGTGTATTATCACTAAATCACCTGCAGAGTGGAGATTCCACCCGAGCAATAATTGCAAATTTGTTGCAAAGCATAACCAGCACCAGCAAAGTTTCAGCCAATCGACCTCCGGATTAAACCCGGAGGTCCATTGGCTGAAACATTGATTGGGTTTTTTGTTGATATGTACAAAATTTGAATGTTATACCTTGGGTGATAACTCCACTCTGCGGGTGATTTAGTTACAATCCACTCTCCACGTACTGTATATAACAAATGTTGTATCAGAGTCAAGCTCTAGTTTCTGAGGACATTTCTCGACAAGATTTTGATCCATCATTTTGGACATAAATATAATGGTGATGATAGATTCATCTTACAATTACCTGTCATAGTGTCAATAACTTGATTAACTGGTAGAGTGCTGGAAGCCCATATTTGGGCTTTACTCTGAGGTGAAGGTACTGCAACTTGAAGGCTTCATACTCAATGGATGTGCTTCGTATTATCTTTGAAGTAATATTATTTAGTCTGTAGGGACTTGTCTTGTTACAATTTATGGGAGAGTGCCTGTAGGCACTCTCCCATAAATTGTGACAAGGCAAAGACATGTGAACAAATTTTGATGGCCAAAAATAATTCAGCACTCTACCAGTTAACTAGCCTATAAGATTTCATTTTTACTAAAAAATAATACTGATCATTTCTCTGAAAACTGTATTATACTTCTTCCTTGAACTTCCTGAACCTTACATAAACTTCGAGTGTTTCTTTAACAAGTACACTCCGAAACTAATAGAGTGCACATCAATAATGTCAACAAGATTGACGTTTTTGCCACTTCAGATGTGAAATTAAAAGTGACATTTCTGCCCAAAAGTTCTGTTTTCTGGAAAAATGTCCTCTACAAGAGTTCTTAGTTCAAAAAAATAGTAGTTTTGAAAACAGTTTGAACACAAAATCACATTGTCATATGCTGGTTGTCACCTTTTTCACTGTAAGCAGAAACGTGGTGGGTTTGAAGGATAACTTCAGGTTTTTTCATTGTTTTATTTTAGGTACAATGAATATTAGCTCATCATTAAATACTTCTAGTAAAACATCTTCTAAGTGGTTATTTGACAAAATTTTTCTTGCAAAATAGACTGAAAGTTTAAAATGTGAAAGTAGAGAAACTTTTGCCAATCCACGGTGGCTTCTTTACCCCAGTCACCTGGTCAGCTGGCCTCTGAGTAGAGGTGCCAACTGGTTATGTAGATCACAGTTTGTATTCCTTTCAAGCTGCTTCAAGAAATATGCAAACATTTTAGTTTCTTCTGGAAGGAAAGCCCTCATTAAAATTCTACTGTCTTCTGAAGTGTTCTATTCCAGTCAGGTCAACAGCTTCCCTTTGAACAATTTCAGTGACATTTACCTTTCCTGTTCAATCCAGAGCTGTGTGTACTTTAACTATCAGAGACCTTGAATGAGAAGGTTGATGGTCATAAGTGTGACAGTGACTCAAAACTTGAAATTTCTATAGAAAGTTTTTTTTTTTGTTGTGATCTTTTAAATCATCCCTTGAAAGCATAAAGGTGACAACAGCAATGCTTCAGCATTGCATTTGTCACCTTTAGGCTTTCAAGAGATAAAATCTTGATTACCTGAAAAATTGGTTCCAGTTTTTTTGCCCATTACATTTTATTATATCAGGATTCTTCTGTACATGTGTTTTATATACTGTATTCTCATTTCAGAGTCTCAAAAGAAACCACGTCCAAAGTCATTAGCCGTGTCTACACCCACCCGATTATTGAGCTTAGAGGAGGCACGTGAGAGAGCACTCGTGTCCAGTATGATTGCTGCACCCCAACAGACATTCATTGATGTTGGAGGCGGTCCAGAGAATTTACCTCCTAAATTTCACACAGTGCTAGATCTGCCTGGTTATAAGTAAGTATTTTGGTTTATACAGTTAAATACTGATATTTAAATATCTACTGTGATGAACTAAATCATAACATTGGCACAAATATTTACAAATGCACACACAGCTCTAAATCAACACCATTGTGCTAAATCTACATTGGTTAACGGAATTTCTAAGTGTGTATGAGCTAAACATTAACCTTTCTTCTGACCTGAATAACAGATGACATGTGCCAAAAAATTTCTTTATTTACTAAATATTTTCATTTTTTGCCTCAAAAACATTGCTTATAATCCCTCATTGGACCCAGTGGTTATTAGATATGTTTTTGAGACAAGAAATGAACAAAATAATAAAAGTTAATATTTTTTGTGAGCTGTGCTGGCCAGTTTTGACTGCTATACAGTGGAACTCTGTTAATTGAATAGCCTTTATGTCAGAGAAAACTATTCAATTAACAGGAGTATTCAATTAACAGGGATGTGATCACTTAGCTGTATTCTTGGGTTAACCTGAGCATTTAGTCTATCATATCTTGTCAGTTGGTAGAGGTGCAGGCTGCAAGCCGAGAGGTCCTCGGTTCGAAACCCACCTGCGGCAACCTCGTTATGTCCTTGGGCAAGACCCTTCACCCCCCATTGCCCACGTGGGGGCACGGTGACGCTGTGTACTAAGGTGTACTGCATGTCGATGGTGCACCTGTCTTCGACCAATGCTAACCCTGCTTGTATGGAGTTGGTATGTTGGGGAGCTGACAGTTGCTCGCCGTTGCTCAGTGTTTCTCTCTGGGTACTTCAGCTTCCTCCACCCGTAAAACAGTCACGGTCATGGTTAGCGATTGTGCAGAAATATGTGACCTTAAACACCAATAAATAAATAAATAAATATATCTTGTTCATGGAGCTCTGTCAAACAAGACATAATAGATTAAATGCTTGTATTGGATGTACTGAAGCCAAACAGGTTTATAAACAAGGGGAAGTTGGTGATTGTCAGGGTAAATTCTCAGCATATTACAAGATTTTTTATTCAATTAACAAGAGTTGACTCTATTATCTATATTCAATTAACAGGTCAAATTTGTACTGAAGGCATGGTGAATGGTTTTGTGTTGAGAAATTATTTTCAGTTAACAGGGTTATTCAGTTAAGAGATATTCAATTAAGTGGGATCCACTGTTCAGTAAAACCCTTCGAATGGAATACTAATTTTACCAGTGATAAACATGCAGCTAATAGGAATGTTTGATAAACCAGGATTTGATTAATTTCCTTTGTCATATTGCAAAAATGCCCAAAAAAATTGTCGCACAGTGATTGGTCATCTTGCCAAGAGCCTAAAGCCATGTTTCGATTTTTGGCAAGATACATCAAACCATGTGACATGCTCCAGGGTCAGGGGAGATAAATCCTTCTTGAAAATTGATCCAAGAGGACAATTATGTCTAAAAGAAGTGTTCTCTGTGCTTTGAAAGTAAAGGTTGCTGCATCAATGGAATATGACAAACCAGACCACTTTACTGTCATAATAATCTCTATATATAATACAGTAAAACCTGTCTTGAGATACCACCTGTCTTGAGAGACCACATCTACCAGGCACTGATTGGTTTTACTCTATAATGGACCTGCCATGGGAGACCACCTGTCTTGAGAGACCACTGTGACCTGGTACCAACTTGTATTTTTATGCCATAATAGACCTGTCTTGAGAGACCGCCCCTTTGAAGACTGAAACCATGACAAAAACTTTTTACCTGTTGTGGAATTGGAAAATCCATTGTGGTTATACTAATAGACATAATTAAAAGTATTAAAAGCTCTTAATTGGGTTTCAATTGCTAACTCATTAAAGATTGAGATGTTTTTATAAGAAAAGATTAGGATTATTGCTGAATAAACAATTTCATACATACCTGAAATGTGACAGATAGGAATAAAAATAAATTTGTGTTGAAAATCTTTTTGTAACAAATTGAAATGGACTGTTATAAAAATTATAAAAATAAATTAGTGTTGAAGATCTTCAATAGATTTTCAACACTAATTTATTTTTATAATTTTTATAACAGTCCATTTCAATTTGTTACAAAAACTTCATAAAAAAGAACAACTACAAAGTAATTACAAAAATCCATTCTTCATTTCTGAATTTTGTGGTTGGTTATTCACTGACTTGAGAAAACCTGAAACTTGTTATGAGAGACCACCTGTCTTGAGAGACCACTTTTGTGTGACCCAGAGGGCGGTCTCTCAAGACAGGTTCTACTGTATAGAACCAGTTGAGACACAGTACTGTAATGGCTAAAGCAGACTTTTTCTCGATCAGATCATGATCTGGTTATGACACACACTAGTTGTTTGAGATTTTCTTCAGAAAAGTTTGCAAAATCACAATTGAATCAATAAAAACAAATGAAAATAGCACCTGAGATTCTTTGTCCTTGCATGTCTTGTTTGACAGGAGAGATCCTACAGTGCCTAGGACAGGAAAACAGACAGAGAATTTTGACCATCTGTTTTCTTTTGTAATCACAGTATTGTACTTGATTTTGACGATTTTCACTAGTACTCAAACGATTAGTCGACTGGTCGATGTCGACTCTGGGCAAACCAGTAGTCATCTCTCAATTGTGCAGTCGACTAGTCGGAGGAGTTCAAGCTTTTAGGTAAATAGTATCCCTTCTGTGCCACTGTCAGACAGTTTGAACAGCAATATTGGGCAATCAATGTATACATCTATTGACATCTAATAGTAGTGACAGTAGTTTGTTTTAACTGGTACTAGTGGAGTGCTGAATTATTTTGGGCTATCAGGATATGTTATTAATTTGCCTTGTTGCAATTTATGGGAGAGTGCCTATAGGCACTTTCCCATAAATCGCAACAAGGCAAATTAAATGAGACTATATAATTTCACTCTTATCATAATTAGAAGCACATCAACAGAATAATGTTCCAGTAAGTTGCTGTATATGAATGCCCAAGTGAAGCCAAATTTGGACCTTCAGCACTCTACCGGAACACCAACACTGTTATAAGGAGACAAGTTATCACCAATGACTAGTCGAAGTCGACTTGACTTTTGGGTATTGACTAGTCGACTTTGGAATTCACTAGTCGTTTGAGCACTAACTTTCACACTGTTTTATACAGAATACATATTAACTGAATAATTAACATTTTAATTCAGGAAAAAGAACAATAAGACAGAATCAAATGCTGCAAAAGCCAAGAAATCTCCAGCCAGTGGCATTCGGTCTCTGTTTTCTAGATCTAGATCGGGAAGTTTCAAACAGAAACAGAGAAAAGGGAGCATGCAAGGTAAAAAATCAGGTTGGATAACGACTAGAGCTGAAGGTTTTTAAATTTCTTGTTCGGTTTTGGTTTTTCAGGTGGAGTAAAACCTCGGTTCGGTTCGGTTTTCGATTTGTTCATGAGGCCAAGTAAAATTCAATAAAACTCATTCTTATGTCCGGAGTCATAACTGAATGGTAGTGAAATGAGTGAAACTCAATGAATGCCCGAAATAAGCTATAATACATGGAGAATCAGGAAGGCCAATATAATAATTACCTAAATATACAGAACTCTTATTGTGCTTGGCCATTTTTCGAGGTCTGACACCAACACGCAACTTGAGGAAAGCTGCAAACACAACTAAACTTAAATGTTGGAAATTCACAGAATGTAGCCTTCCCAGAGTAGTGAGAGTACCCAGACACTGCCATTGGCAGTGTCTGGGTACTCTCACTACTCTGGGATGGCTACATTCTGTGAATTTCTGCAGCAAGAGAGTATTTCATAAAAAATGAAAAACCTTAGATTACGGGATGCCGACAGTTTCGGTTTCGTTTTTTTTTAAAAACTAAAAACTTTGGTTCGGTTTCGGTTAACCTACTGCTCTAATAATGACATTAATGAAAATTATACCTCCCTCTCGAAGTGGGTGAGGGGGTATAGTGGATTTCATGCAATTGTTCTTTTGTCCATTTTCCATCCATCCTAAATCATATATGTGTAATAAATAGTTGATGGATTGTAATTAAATTTATTATGTATGTGCCCCATTATAAAGGAAAAGTTTACGATGCAAAATTACAATGCCCAGGGATTTCATCCAAGAGTTATGCCCCTTTGTTGCAAAAAGCTACAGATTGAACTTAATTTTTTGTGCAACTTCACCAATAACCTACAGATTGAAATGATGCAGAGGTTGTATCTTTCCCATCATATACCTAATACGCATAGTGTAAAATTATATTACCAGAAGATTTAATCGAAGAGTTACGGTCTTTTGTTCATAGAAAATTGTACATGTTGGACTTAATTTTTGCACAACTCCATCAGTTATCCATATGTTTTCAGCAGTATTTTGGTATATGTATTTACTCACAGTTGTGAGCAGTCAAAAAGATTCATTCACCTTAAGAAGAAATATCACATTGAATATATTGTTAGGCTAGTGTAAATTCTCAGCGTATCTGAAGTACTCCTGGATAAATTTTTCTCCCCCACTTCCTATGCCAGATGTGCATGTCCCATGTGAGAAGGCCATGTGAGATTGATATCTATCTTACATGACTCACGTGACTGGCCTATTACCATTTTTAGTGAGCGCAAAACTATTCAATCATTGCACATTCTTGTGTAAACAAACAACATGGTGTTGCATTTCTGAAATATTAGCAGACAAACATTTGTCGAAGAAAACAAATAAAAACACAGACCGCAAAACCAAAGGACACTTGACTCTTTTATATTAATTTTTGGGTGAACGCCATTATGAGTGGAGAGAGTTGCATGAAATTCTCGTTGAAAAATTATACGAATACATTACAGAATTCATAATATGACATTATCAGAATGCGTCAATGTTCATTTCACTGCAAATCTTTCACCCCTGTCTTGCCGGTGTTGGAAATTAATTTTATGGTATATACAGAACTTTTGTGCACTCTTTCTGATAAGCAAATTAGTTTTTTTCAGAAATCGACAACAAAATTGTTTGATATAGATGCACGTGCCCTGAACTACTTTTGATGACCTCAGGGTGTTTTGAGGAGGGAGGGTGAAAAATTATCCCTGATGGGGGTGATTGTGAGATTGGGAAATCTCTCCTTCGGGACAAGATATTGGGTCAGACACTCGGCAAGCTCCGTGTCTGGTCCAAATATGTTGCCCTCGGGTAAGATTTTCCCATCTCACATCCGTCGTACCCATCAGGGATAATAATAATCTCATGTAATGGTAAGAGTACTGCATTAACCCTTTACCCAACGCAGACGATATCAAAATTTATTATTTTAAATATCATTTTTTCAAATTTTTCAAAAAATTTCAACAAAACCATATCATGTGACACCTTGTTGGAACGAGCTCAACGAGCTCGTTCCAACGAGGGGTGAAATGATATGGTTTTGTTGAAATATTTTGAAAAACAATATTTTTTCCACTGCTGAATTTGCATATTACGCGGGCGGATGCGGGCAGTTCGTTGGGTAAAGGCTTAAAGTACTGTATTGATAACACAAAAGTGATTCGCCACTCAATCTCTTGTGAATTGGAGGTGGGATGATGGTGATGAGGCAACCTCTAACATTGACTCATGGAGAGGTATTCAAAACAGCAAACCGAGAATCAATGTCACAATTTGCTTTCATCAGTGAACCATACTCTCTGTGCACTAATGTCAAAAAATCTAAATTCCAACCTGCAAATTCTTCCTATAATGCAACTAGGAATTTAACCAATTCAATTTTGTTTGACAGAGCCCATTGAAACACAATCTCATTGAGCTGCTCTGTCAAACAAGACTGAAATGTTTAACCCTTTACCCAATATCCAGGATATCAAAATTTATTATTTTAACCCTTTGAGACTTTAATTATCCAGTCGTTCAAATGTCATTGGGAATTCAGTTTCTTCAAAGTTTTTCAAAATGCGACGTCAAACGTCGGAAAGAACAAATAACAAGATATATTTTTATACTGTACCAATGACCCAGACTTAGCTGGTGCTTACTCTTGAAAATCTAGTGCCAAACACAAATTTTGCCCCCCAATCCCCAAAATTTGCATCTAAAACCAAAAGAAATCATGTCCTAAAGGACCTCCATACTTTGCCCCCACTGCGCATGCGCAGTGTCAAGGACGTTCC
This sequence comes from Pictodentalium vernedei, assembly GCA_031216915.1. Classification (NCBI taxonomy): domain Eukaryota; kingdom Metazoa; phylum Mollusca; class Scaphopoda; order Dentaliida; family Dentaliidae; genus Pictodentalium; species Pictodentalium vernedei. The sequence continues at coordinate 31,643,861 of CM062288.1, read as the reverse complement.
GAAATTGGCGCCAATCATCATTCTTTGTTTGGCCCTTCATCAGTTAACATCTCACTGATCTTTGTGCTTGTAAATCTCAGTTTAAATGATGCCAGACACATAAATATTGGAGAAATGGTGATTCTAAGGAGGATAGAGAAGGAGGAGAGGAAAAAGGAGTGACAGAAAATAATCAGGGCTGTAACTTAAAATTTTGTTATAAAATTATGTTAAGTTGCCTATTTTCGAGGCATGGGCCTGTTGTTGTCATTCTTGCTTTGAAGTTGCACTGCTTATTCAGTGTTTCCTCTCTCCTTATCCTGTAAGTCCCCCCTTGCTATTCTCCCATGCTTTTGGCATATTTTTGAGTAAGATTACTACTAAAATTTCTTGGGAGAATTAGCTTGGTTACAGAATGAATTCTGTTATTTTCCCCATGTTTACGTTTTCACCCATGGGTGTTTAGACGTTGTGTTCTGCATCTACCATCTGATGTTCTGCAGATTCTTCTCTGGAAGTCTCTGTTTTGCATCAGATAGTGTGTAATTTTGATAACTGATTTCGGGCCAGTATTGTCAGTGCCTGGAGTCATGTTTTCTGGTGTTTATACACTTCTTGTTTACATTGGCAACAGTCTCTTTTGAGGGGGGCTTTTTGCCTTTGGAGTAGTTTATCTCATTACAAGATACATTATTATTATCCGTAAGTGTTGCAGTAATTATTTAAAATAATTTTAAAATTTTTGACCACACTTACCCTTGGGATCCATTGGGGCTCAACGTTACTTTTCAGAAACTTGGGCTTCGCTGAAAAAATATTTTTCAAAAATTATTTTGAATTTCATTTGCTTTTTTCAATGTTAATGGATCATGTTATTATGTATCTTTGTGTTTAGGGGTTTGTGCGAGTACTAGGACTTGTTGTTGACTTTTCACAATGAAAGGACATTGTTCAAATTGTAATAGGAAGAAATCTTCCTCTGACTTTCATGATCATTGTATTAATTGTAGTCAGTGTACTCGCACTAACTCCTGTTCAATATGTCAATATTGGGATGACAAACATTGAAAACGTGTGTCATGGTATGTTGTTAGTGGAGAAAGGGCTATGCCGGTCCTTTCTCCGCAGGGTCACTCTAGTCTATCAGTTTCTATTTCAGAGGAACAAGAACAGGGTGATGTTTCCATGTTATCTTTCAAGAGTGCGCTTCCGTCGTCACAATTGAATGAAGAGTTAGCGGCAAAAGTGCTCATGGAGATACGGCAGTTGCCTAAGAGGTCCCTAGTAGGATCGACGGCGCTGTCGTCCGCTAGCTCACCCGGTGTAGCGTCCATTCACCGAATGGTTCGGCAGCCGGGTTCGTCCGTTGCGGTCCAGGAGGAAATGTTGGGTGATGCGAGCACTATAAATATACTAGGAGCACACACAGTGACGGCAGATGTTAGGAGAGATCAGAGGAAGCCTTCTAGTCCGGTTCCTAGCTCATCCAGGTCCAGCCGGGCCGCGAGCGAGAGAGGTCCCTCTCTCGTACAACAACATCAGGGACCTGATGTTGTGGTACAAAATGTGTCGCAAGCGGAGCACACGTCCGTCGCTCGGGACGCTCTGTTGTTTAGGCAGTCCGTGGAGACTGCTCAGGCTTCCTCATCCTCTCACCAGCGCACACGACCGCACCTTGGCTACGTGACCGCGGATATTCTACCAGCTTCACCGATAAGGGATTCTTTGGCGACCAGGTCATGCCATCCGGTAGCCAGGGACACGAGGCCGGTAGACTCCGGACGTTCGCATAGGAAGAGTATGCGGGAGTCAGTTGATGCGGAGCTTCCCGCGGTGAAGCAGCGAAAGACCGCCACTCCGCAGGCCTCGATGACGGACGTGCTTGCTCAGATAGCACAAATTATCGCAGCATCCCAGCAGCCGACAGAATCGGTGTCGGATCGGGAATTATCTGACGGCGCTGGGTCGGTACGCTCCGCCGAAGCATCGGGTGCGGACGACCGGGAGCATCGTGAGGTCCGACCGGATGGTGAAAGGGATACGGATGACTTGGAGCTATCCCTTTCGGAACAACATAAAGCTGCCGTGGATTTTATCCGGCACTTCCTTCCTCACGTTCTTCCGTCGGGACAGAATGCTGCAGTTCCGGACAAGAGAATAATAGCGTCATTGGACACTGAATTCTTTGAGCGGTTCAGAGACATTGTCCCTGAGTTTCCGTCACAAGAACATTTGAATTATTGAACGACGCTATATTCAAGCTTGCTTCCAAAACAGGCAAAGCTGGTTTCTTGTCCTCCAATGCTCTTAACCTGCCTTTCATTAATGCAAGGAATAAATTCGATACGGCAGGACAGGGTATTCCGAGAGTTCCTCTGCGTCTTGACGACGAGACGGAAGACTTAGAATTGTCGTTACCGTCGTCTATGTCCGTTCCAACCGCGGTGTTGGATACGACAATCACTTCTAACAGGGCCAGTTTAGACGCTTTATCTTACGCAGACCACCTTACAAAGGCGTTATCACTGCGTCTTCAAGGGAAAGAATTCCAGGATATACAATCCTCTTTAAGACTTCTTTCAAGGGCAGTGGCTTATTCCACGTATAACTCCGCCCTTTCAGTGGCAAACCTGGAGTTGGTTAGACGTGACGCAGCCTTAGCTACATCCACACGCGTGGATAGTAAGGTGAAGAACTCTCTCAGAGTCGCTTCGGTCTCCGGAGAACTTCTATTCGACGGCAAGCTTTCTGCAATCTACGATAAAATTACGAAGAAAGCTTTGGATTCTCTGTTGTTTAAATCTGCTTCCAAAAAGTCGGATACGGCAGAGAAGAATAAGACAGGCACTTCTGGGTCTAATGCGCCCAAGAAAGGTTCCTATAGAGGTTCCGGTGCGTTCTCTTGGTCTTATTCAAGAGACCGTCAAGGCAGCGACTCTCGTGCGGGACGTCCTTCAGGCCGGGACAATCGGTCAGACGCCCCGAGGTCGACGGGACGAGGTGAGGGTCGTGGAGGACGTGGTTTCTCCTCCCGCAGGCCTCGCAGGTCCAGGAGGTGATGGCTTCAACCTCTATCGTGTTCCGGTTGGCGGAAGGTTGTCGAGTTTTTCAGAAGAGTGGGCGTAGATTACGGACAACCCTTGGGTGAGAGGGGTGATTTCGGAAGGTCTAAATATCCTTCAAACGAAAGCCTCCGTTAACTCGAAGTCCAAAATGGACTCAACTTCCGTCAAATCCACAGAAAAGAGATGCTCTGTTATCGGAGGTGCAGTCTCTTTTAATGAAGAACACGGTAGAGGTCGTAGAAGACCAGGAAACACCGGGATTCTACAGCCATCTGTTTCTGGTTCCGAAACCAGACAGCTCGTTCCGTCCAGTCATAGATTTGAGCTGGATAAACAAGCTGATCGTCGCTCCGAAATTTTATATGGAGACGATTCGGTCGGTCAGAGCGAGTATTCGGGTGAACGATTATGCTACAAGCATAGATCTCAAGGATGCGTACTTTCATGTCATGGTACATCCGACATTCAGAAAGTATCTACGCTTCGCAGTCCTAGGAGTTGTGTATCATTTCCGGGCGATGTGCTTCGGATTGAACCTAGCACCCTGGGCTTTCACTCGGGTAATGAACTCGGTAATGATGTATTTCCGAGCTCATTCGTCTGCGGTAACGTCGGCCTACCTGGACGACATTCTTCAGAGGTACGGCAACGAGTTAACGCTTCAGAACGATGTGCAGAATCTGCTTCTATTGCTCCGACATCTCGGTTTTGTTATAAACGAGGAGAAGTCGGATCTGGTGCCGTCCAAGTCATTCACTCATCTGGGAATGAGCTTCGAGATGCACAACAATCTCGTTCGTCTGCCGTTAACCAGAGCGAAATTAGTCAGTTGTTATGCTCGCTATTGTCTTCATGCAGACAAAGTCACAGCGAGGGAGTTTATGAGACTGATAGGTTTGTGCGGAGCCGCCACGGATCTCATTCCGATGGGGCGGTTGCGCACTCGTCCTCTCCAAATTTTCTTAACTCAGAATTGGAGTGTGAAGATTCATTCGCTCGACATAGACGTTCTCTTGTCAGATCAAGTGAAACAAGAGATTTCAGACTTGGGCAAACATTCAGTGGTTAACTCAGGGAGTTCCGCTGCAGTTGCCGGATCCGAGTTTTACCATTATGACGAATGCCAGTCAAACAGGTTGGGGTGCAACATTGATCCCAACGGATTCGAGATGCCAGGGTCTTTGGGATCCTCAGTTCCTAAGCAAGCACATAAACATCAAGGAAATGATGTCAATTTGGCTTGCGTTACGTCATTGGATGGACATTATTCACAAAGCTCATGTCCAAATTCTGTCCGACAATACGACAGTAGTGGCATATATACGGAACCAGGGAGGCACTCATTCCGGTATGTTATTCAATCTAACGGAGAGAATCCTTCTGTTTGCTCTAGAACATCAAGTTCTACTTTCGGTCCGTCATATACCGGGTCGTCTGAATGTACTAGCAGACTCCCTTTCACGGAAGGGTCGCTTGTTGCCGTCGGAGTGGACTCTCAACAAACAAGTATTCAATCAGATTTGCTACCAGTGGGAACGGCCAATGATAGACTTATTTGCGACACATCTCAACAATCAGTTGCGGACGTATGTGTCACCGTGCCCGGATCCAAGAGCATTTGCAGTAGACGCTCTATTGATCTCATGGGATGGAATGATAGGATATGCATATCCTCCAGCGCCGTTGATTCAGCAAATATTGCTAAAGATAAAACAATCTCAGTGCAAGATTCTGTTGGTAGCATCTCTGTCTCCACAGAGACCGTGGATAAATCTACTCAGGTGTCTGTTGTGGGACCTACCGCGAAAGCTTCCTCCACGGGAGGATCTTCTTTCGCAGGGGAAACCGTGTCGACTTCATCACAGCCCGCAAGGTCTCAACCTTCACGTTTTTCTGTTGTGCGGTCCTTCTTGCATGGCAAGCACTTTACAGGACGAGCAGTGGACGCGATTTCTAACTGTAGGAGGACCTCCTCTTCGCTAAATTATGCAGCTAAGTGGAAGGTTTTTCGTCGTTGGTGTAGGGATCATTCTGTTGATATTTTTATCTCTCCATACCAGACATTGCAAACTTTCTAGTATACTTGTTTGACGAAATCAAACTGCAGCCTGTTACTATTAAGGGTTATAGGTCTATGTTATCTGATACCTATGCACATCACGATAGTTTACAAATTGGATCTAATGTCTCTTTATCTAAGTTAGTTAGAAACTTCTCGATAAATAGACCCAGAACTCTTAGGTTAATTCCTAAGTGGAATTTAGCTTGGGTTCTTCTTAAACTTAAGGAAAAGCCATTTGAGCCTCTTGGGACAGTAGATTTCAAATTCTTGTCTTATAAGACAGCTTTTCTCTTAGCTTTCTCTTCTGCTAGAAGAGTCAGTGAGCTTCATGCACTATCGGTGGATGATTCTCACTATTGTAGTGTCGGGTACACTATCACCTTCACTACTAATGTTGGATTTTTAGCTAAGAATCAGGCTCCTAATAAATATCCGGAACCTATTGTTATTAAGGCTCTTCCGTCTTCAGACGGGCGTAGGCCTTTACTCTGTCCTGTTAGAGCTTTACGCATTTATAAACAGAGATCTCAGTTTATCAGAAAGGGACGAAAACGTTTCTTTCTGTCTGTGATGCCTAATAGAAAGGACATTTCGGTCCATTCTATTGCTAGATGGATTCAATTAACTATCCGTACTGCTTATGAAAGTTTATCTTCTTCCCAGCAGTCTGTGCTTAAGATTTCGGCTCATGAAGTAAGAGCTCTTTCTACATCTTGGGCTTACGCTGATAGCGTGGCTATTACAGATTTAATGAAGGCTGCTTATTGGTCTCAGCCATCCACATTCACAAATTTTTATCTCAGAAATATTGAGTCCATTTCTGGAGACCTGCATTGTTTAGGTCCATTATCTGTTGCTCAGAATGTCGTCCACTAAACAGTTGCAACTATAGTTATGCAGGCTTTCTGTTCCGGCAGTGACTCCGTCCTGCTGCCCTCTTCGCTCTGGGCTATTTGACCCAGGGCAAGGGGAAGGGGGGGGGGGGAGGGTGTTCCCTTAGGTCTCCTGCTTTATAGTGAAAAGCAAGGGAATTCCTCCTCCGGAGTCAGTAATTCTGAGTCGTTTCCGGGATGGTTTTAAAGTGTAATATTAATGTTAAAAATTCATTCATGTCATATTTTTAAAGTGTAGCTCGGTGTGAAGCATTTGTATATGTCAAGTGTCAAACGGGCGTTAATATACAATCCTCGGACACTTTTAATGAATATAAAGAGTCTCAATTCTCTAGACTAACTTTATTTATTGGCTTACTTTAAAAATAATTAGTATAATGGGTTATACTGGATGTTAATAGAGAACATGAATGTTATTGTGCTCAATTATGAAGGGTATTGTATCTTTCTAATTTATCATAAAATAAGAAAGATACATGTAAAGCCTAATACTCCTTTTCTCCTTGAGGGGTTCACTCTATATTATATAGTTGAGCTTATTGGATTTTCCTCTATGTCCTAGGCCCTCCCGCCTTTTTACTATTCAGCTAAGTCTGGGTCATTGGTACAGTATAAAAATGTTAAAAAATTTATAGTAATTTATATATTTTTTATACTTACCAATGACCCAGACGGGGATGGCCCTCCCAGGAGTTGGGAACTCTTACCTCCCCGCTGAGTACATAGCGCTGACCAGGCACTGCCAGTAAGAATGATGATTGGCGCCAATTTCGGAACGTCCTTGACACTGCGCATGTGCAGTGGGAGCAAAGTATGGAGGTCCTTTAGGACATGATTTCTTTTGGTTTTAGATGCAAATTTTGGGGATTGGGGGGCAAAATTTTTGTTTGGCCCTAGATTTTTAAGAGTTAGCACCAGCTAAGTCTGGGTCATTGGTACAGTATAAAAATGTTAAAAAATTTATAGTAATTTATATATTTTTTATACTTACCAATGACCCAGACGGGGATGGCCCTCCCAGGAGTTGGGAACTCTTACCTCCCTGCTGAGTACATAGCGCTGACCAGGCACTGCCAGTAAGAATGATGATTGGCGCCAATTTCGGAACGTCCTTGACACTGCGCATGTGCAGTGGGAGCAAAGTATGGAGGTCCTTTAGGACATGATTTCTTTTGGTTTTAGATGCAAATTTGGGGGATTGGGGGGCAAAATTTTTGTTTGGCCCTAGATTTTTAAGAGTTAGCACCAGCTATGTCTGGGTCATTGGTAAGTATAAAAATATAATTATTTTTCCTCTCCTCCTTCTATCCTCCTTAGAATCACATTTTCTCCAAAAATTACGTGTCTGGCATCCTTTAAACTGAGATTTACAAGCACAAATATCAGTGAGATGTTGACTGATGAAGGGCCAAACAGAGAATGATAATTGGCGCCAATTTCGGGACGACTGCGTCACTGCGCATGCGCAGTAGAGGCGTAGTATGGAGGTCCTTTAGGACATGATTTCTTTTTGTTTTGGATGCAAATTTTGGGGATTGGGGGGCAAAATTTGTGTTTGGCCCTGGTTTTGTTAGAGTTAGCACCAGCTAAGTCTGGGTCATTGGTAAGTATAAAAAATATATAAATTACTATAAATTTTTTAACTTTTCACATTAGTGTTTATCTGGTAGAGGGCTAGATTATTTTTGGTGGTCTGAATTTGTTATTGAAAACTTGTTTTATTACAAATTATTGGAGAGTGCCACCAGGCACTCTCCAATAATTTGTAATAAAACCAAATTTATATAAACAAAATATTATTTGTGTTTGACTGATTATAAAATATAAACAAGAAAAGTGTTGCTTTTGCTCTGGTATCCTCATTTTCTGAATAGTGGCTTCTAGAACTCAACCAGTTAAGAAGTCTTGACAGAAGGGTTATATCAGTATTTTAAGCTGTGATAACATTTGCCTTACGGTTGTTACTGAGCATTATTCGAGGGAAAATAGGAATTGAGGTTAAAAAAAATCGAAAAATAATAATAACACAAATGACCACAAAGTATCAACGCGCTTTTTGATTTCGTACGTCCTAAGACGTACAAAAGTATCAAAGGGTTAAATATTATTTTATCACACTTTTCAAAACATTTCAACAAAACTATATCATGTAACCTACTCATTGGAACGAACTCAGTGAGCTCATTCCAATGAGGGATACACATAATATGGTTTTGTTGAAATGTTTTGAAAATTTCTTTTGTCAACTGCTTAATTTTTAAATGAGCAGATGAAGCCAATTTATTTCAGGCCTTTTAATTTATTTATTTTGGTCACATTCAAACCAGAAATAACAGCCTTATCCTGTTATGTTTTATTGTCATGCCTTTCTTTGTGTTTCTATGTCTGTATTATGATGGAAGTTATTCTCAAATGTAGAAGAGGCAGAGAAAATTTGTATATTTTTCTTGATGTCTTCACACCTCTAATTTGGGCACACTTATGAATGGTGTGAAATTGGTGTAATCTAAAGACCTGTGTTAGGTAAGGGGTTAAATTCCTAGTTACATTGGAGGCAAAGTTTGCTACTAGAAATTTTGGTGATCTGACGTCAGTGTGTAGAGGGTTAATTCTCTTACAAAAAGAAAAAAAATCAAAATTCCAACCTACAAATTCTACCTATAATGCAACTGGGAATTTAACAATTCAGTTTTGTTTGACAGAGCTCATTGAGCTCTGTCAAATAGGATTCAATTGATTGAATTCCAAGTTGCATTATGGGTAAGATTGCTTTCAAGTCACAGCACATTTACATCAATGGATTGAGACTTCATAATAAACAGAATATTGCAAACGCAAGACAGAAAAAAAGGCAAACGAAAACAGCTGTGTGTGCATTTTTTATACAGGTGGAATTCTGCATTGTTGTGGGCAGAATAACAAACAGAATTACAGCAGTATCCCAACCTAATTGCATTCTGGTAGAAATGCTGTGTCTGCTTTTGTATTAATAATACTGTATTTATATTGTTGGTTTAACCCTTGAAGGCAAGTTCAGCCTTTGATCACATTTACTATCATAGAACAGGTGCCCCCACATGCCGCCTCTGAATAAACTTGCAAGATACAGTTTAACTCTCTGCACACTGATGTCAAAATAGCAAAGTTTTCAGCAGTAAATACTTCCCATAATGCAGTTTGATATTTAACCAAATATACCTTGTTTGACAGAGCTCAGTGATATATTTGCTTAAATTCACAGTTAAACAAGAGAAAAACAGAGTGATTGTAAAAAAAATTGTGGCACTCCCAGTGTGCTAGGGCTTAAGTTCCTCAGCAGTTGTTTCTACGAATGTCTTGGCTGCCTATACAGGCAGCCAAGACTTTCCTAGAAACAACTGCAAAGCCACAGAATGTTGACTGTCAAAGTGTTGCCAAAGTGTATAAAAATCTCCAGGCATCCATGGGTTAAATGAACTGTAGTGAGAGCACGGTGGTGTGGTGTACTTCGGCATACTGTATGATGATGGTACACATGCCTCCAACCAGGGACCAGCCTAGGGGGGAATTTTAGCCCTTTACCCAACGAATCGGCCGCATCCGCCCGCGAAATATGCTAATTTAGCAGTCGAAAAGATATTATTTTTCAAAAACATTTCAACAAAACCATATCATGTGACCCCTCGTTGGAACGAGCTCGTCGAGCTCGTTCCAACGAGGGGTCATCTGATAAGGTTTTGTTGAAATTTGTTTTAAAATTTCTAAAAATGATATTTAAAATAATAAATTTTGATGTCGTCTCCGTTGGGTAAAGGGTTAGGGAGACTTCATGTCTCTCTCCTGAAAAAATAGGGAGACTTCATAGGCAAGTGGGGAAAATTAAGAATATGTATGTACCACCCCCTGCCGCCCCTTTATATTTTCAGCTTGTGGTCCTCCATTAACGTCTGATTAATCCAGGTCCAGTTGTCTATGATGCATCTATGCCAGGTTAAAAAATCACAAAGTAATTATTGATTGAATTTCCCCCACTGCTTCCCTCTCCTTCATGACCCCTCCCCTCTTCTGCGAGGCAATCCCCCAGCACCCTCCCTGTGGTTGCCTTTCACCAAAGTCTACTGAGCTAATAATTTCCTAGGTCTGAAAGTGTGAACAGGACCAGATGTAAGAAGGATGCTTTGAAGGTACTTTTTCCAAGATCCTTCATATGCACACTTGTGCCCTGTACAAAGCTTTTCTTGTCATCACTAAAGCTTTTTTCACGTGTTTCAATTCCATTTGTGTTTTTCTGGGAATACATGGCCCAACAGTTAACAGTCATCAGCAAAACGAAATAAAAATACAGTGTTAGAAAATACAGCCGTTGTGTATACATTTTCAGCAGAGAATTTTTGGCATCCTAAGTGGCGTAACCCACTTTCAAACTGGGTTATTTTGTTGAGTCGTGTAAGTCACCTATTTTCGTTTCGACACTTGATGCTCCAATTGAAACGGAACATTAAAGAAATAAAAAATCCGCAAAAAGTGACAATGGATAATTGATTCTCCTGTGATTTCAAATAAATGGTCACTTATTTGACGAATGAAAATGCCCATTTATCACACTCAAGCCCTTTCGATTCTTGAAAATAATCATTTTCATGTAAACCTCGGATCACTCAGTTCAGCCGTTCTCATTTTGGCCAATTTTTAGAGGGTGACTTGTAATCACCCCAACTATTGTTCTAGGTAATTTTGGGCTTAGAAGGGCAACATAATCGCCCTAGTCGCCCTCACAGTTGGTCCCTGCCTCCAACCAATACTAACCCAACTTATGCAGGATTAGAAGTTGGTGAGTCTGACAATCGCTTGATGGTGTTTGGTGGTGGTTCTATCCATATTCTCCAAATTCCTCCACCCATTAAACTGTCTAACACAATATGACCCTAGCTGCTGAAATTGTCATTAAACCCAAGAAATAAATATATAGATAAACTGTACAAGGTGTCTAATAATCTTTAATAATTTGAGTTTAATTGGTGCAGGTTCTGTGAAGTACGTTTCAATTTATATAACTCCATATTCTTAACTGTTCATTATTCTCATAATTTATAAGGGCTAGTCTGAAAGTTTTAAGCTTACCATTGAGAGATCTGTTCTATGTAGATGTGTACTGGTCAGTGTGTGTGGGGGGGAACGCAGTGGCTCAGTAGGTAGATGTGCAGGCTGCAAGCCGAGAGGTCCTCGGTTCGAATCCTCCCTGCAGCAACCGCGTTGTGTCCTTGGGCAAGACACTTCATCTCCATTGCCTGCGTGGGGGCACGGTGGCGTTGTGTACTAAGGCATACTGCACGTCGATGGTGCACTTGTCTTCAACCATTGCTAACCCTGCTTGTGTGGAGTTAGTATGTTGGGGAGCTGACAGTTGCTCGCCGTTGCTCTGTGGTTCTCTCCAAGTACTCCGGCTTCCTCCACCCGTAAAACTGTCACGGTCATGATTAGCCATTGTGCATAAATATGTGACCTTAAACACTAATAAATAAATAAACACTGGTCAGTGTGTAACAAAAAAAGATTCTCTAGTTCAAATCACAAACACAAATACTTAATCTATTTTAATCCCATCATTTAACTGGTCGAGTGCTAAATTATTTTTCATTCAAAGGTGATTTGTAACATGAGTATTTCTTTCAAAGATTCCATTTCTACCAACAAGGTGAGACTTAGTTTTCCAGATTTTGTTCATAAATATAATTGATTTTTTTACAATTTATTGGAGAGTGCCTGTTGCACTCCAATAAATTGTAACAAAACGATTTTATAGAAACATTTTTCTTCCTGCTGTGGTAGCTAATGCATATGGTATGAAGCCACTCAAGTCGCTTTCACATTTTTCAATAGAGTCATAATTATCGCTTCTAGCATTCAACCAGTTAGGTCTAAAAAAAATTTAAAAATCTGTTTCTCAGGCCCTCCCGCATGGTCCTTTTGGCTGCCGCATGCTCTCTTTTTATAACCAATTTAAACTTGAATAAAAATAAAAATTAAATGGTTTATGTTATTTTACCTAAGTTAAAAAAATTGATGAATTTGCCCCTTGAGTGCAAGAAGGCTTTGCAATGCTTTAACATTGCAAAGCCTTCTTGCACTCAAGGGATGAAATACACCACCACCCATGCTATTTTGTAGATTATGAGGCCTAAAACTTGAACCAAGAACATGAACTTTTGTTGGCAAAGAAGTAATTACTGAAATAAAAAATAAAATAAAAAAACGCTCGCACGCATGCAATTTCACATATAATGACCTGAGAAACAGAAGATCTAGAAGATCTACTTTGTGTGGCCTTAAAGGAAGTGAAGAGAGTCAGAATGATAATCTTGATAACTAACATCCCATTATGGATTATGAGGTAGTTATCAAATTGTTGAGGTGTGAAGACAGTACATGTTTCTGTAAGATATTTATGGTATCATCCAAAGTCCATGGCTATTTTCAGGATCAATACAGGTCCTTGAATTCATCTAAAATTCTGAGTTTTGAATCTGTGTTTTCAAGTCCTTGTAAAACTTGGATAGAGCTGGCACGATGACCAGTTTTCAGAATTGATTAATCGTTTGTCAAAGTCTATGGTACTCATTATAACTAAAAGATAAAATTTGAATGTCCATTTGTGTAAATAGCTCTGATTGCAGTGTAAAGTGGGTTGAAGGAGAACAGTCCATGTTGGAGATTAATTGAAATATGCTTAACCAGTTGAGGGCTAGATTATTTTTGGTGGTCTGAATCTGTTCATCAAAATGTCTTTTATTACAAATTATTGGAGAGTGCCCACAGGCACTCTCCAATAGTTTGTAATAAAATTAATTTATACAAACAAAATTTTATTTACGTTTGAATATGAAACATGAGCAAGGAAAATGTTGGCTTTTTCTCTACTTCTTTCATTTTTTTAAAGCCCTGATAGTGGCTTCTACAGTGCAGTCGCCATGGTCTGGTCATAATCCACGCATGGGCAGTGATGTCCACGCATGCATTTACCAAGTGATAAAAATTATCATCTGCAAAATTTTAATTAATGATGCACCAGGTTGTATCCGATGCTTCATTAATTAAATTTTTGATGATTATTCCTACAGTTAGGCCACACAAAGTAGATCTTCTTTTCTCAGGCCATTATTTGTAAAATTGAATGCGGGCGAGCGGTTTTTTATTTTATTTTCTATTTCTGTAATTGTTTCTTTGCCATCAAAAGTTCATGTGCTTGGTTTATGTTTTAGGCCTCATAATCTACAGAATAGCATGGGTGGTGGTGCATTTAGTCCCTTGAGAGCAAGAAGGCTTTGCAATGCTAAAGCATTGCAAAGCCTTCTTGCACTCAGGGGACAAATTTATCATTTTTTTAACTTGGGTAAAATATCAGACATAAACCATTTAATTATTATTTTTTTTAAAGTTTAAATTGGTTATAAAAAGAGAGCATGCGGCCGCCAAAAGGACCATGCGGGAGGGCCTGAGAAACAGATTTTTAATTTTTTTAGGCCTTAGTGTTTGGAATTTAATCGGAAATATTGCCCATCCTTGGAAAGTGACCAGTCCACGGCGGCCGTACTGTAGTACTCAATCAGTCAATAAAATAATTTGATAATGAAAAGTGTTATTTGTTGACTTCCAATATGTTGACAGTACATTCAAAAAAAGAGGGGAGCATGGAAATTGTCATAGAGAATCTTTAGTTGATAGAAGCATACATTATAAGTTTCAGGGATGTAAGCAGTGGCGGTGCCATGGGGGGATACTTACCCCTCCACTTTTTTCGCCAAGCGTAGTAAAAAAAATACTATCATTTTAATTTTTGTATTGAACGATGTGGTGTAATGGTGGGTATGCTTAATTGCATATTCCCAAGTGCACTAAATCAGAGAAGTTTTTAAATTATGTTTGTGTGTGCCCCCCCTCCCCCCCCCCCCCCACACACACACATTAGCTGCAAACAACAAATAAGAGTCGAGGACCCAAATTGTGACAAGGCGTGCTGCATTCAAACGGTCTGAAACATACCACTTAAGAGTATTCGAGGAATGCTAGAATCGAGAGCATGCAACGCATCCGTTTGGAATGCAGCCTACTTTCATTTTCGATTTGAGTGTCGTTTGATGCTTCTTGCTCGCACTTTACAACAGCGTTCTTCCGTTAATATGTCACCATTTACAACGTTTTCTATAACTGAAAGACCAATAAGTTTCAAAAGGATAAAACTGTTTTAATTTAATTGTCTGAGAATGCTCCAGAGAACACCATTTACAACGTAAGTTTTAAAAATTTTCTCAACTTCCGGAGGGGACACCCCTCCCCAAACCCACCCCAATTTGGCACTGCGTGTCGAGGCTGCCGATGCGTGGCGGGCAATACCCAACTGTACCCCTACACTTCTGTAACTCAGGCGCCGCCACTGGATGTTAGTGGCTGTGGAATATGAGATGAGTTTCAAATTATTTGTTTGGCTTTTTTTTTCAGAAAATATCAACTTTGGAAATGTCGAAAAGAAAAGTATTACTGAAGATGATGTCAACAACTGGAAGAGAAGGCGATTGCGGAGTGCAAAGAGTGCTGAATCTCTTATAACCTTATCAAACATGCCAAAACTCAACAATAATAGACCTGTCAAGTCTGTTGATCCAACCATGGTTGTCAACATTTATGGAAGTGAGTTAGAATTTGTAAAAATAATCTACTACAGTGGAACCCTGTTGATTTAATTGCCACTTAACCCTTAAAGGTCTATGTCCAACTTTTACAATCGTAGAACAGGTGCCCTTAACATGCCATCATGAGGAGATCCTGTTGACAACAAATTAGGTAGTCAGTGCTTTCTTGTCAAACCTCAGCTTCATATTAAGGCCACAAACACTTGATTAGAAATCACTGCTAAGGCCAAACAAAATAAATTGATTCTCAGTCAGTTTTTTTTTTCAAATCAGTGAGGGAAGGAGGGTCTTATATTTAATTTTTAGCTCAACTTTGACGAAGTCAAATTTGAGCTATTGTCATGGCCCGTCGTCCGTCTGTCCGTACGTCAACAATTGCCTATGGCTCGGGCTAGAGGTCGTATTTATGAACCGATCATTACGAAACTTCTTGTGTACCTTTGTTATGACCCTGGGACGGGAACGAGTGTTTTTAGGTGTGGTCCGAAATTCAAGATGGCTGCCAGCGGCCATTTTGTAACGATGATGCAAAAATCAGTTTTTTGTACAGAACTTCTGTATGAAAGTTCTGATTTGAATAAAGTTTTGTATGAATGTTTAGTACCATGGGATACATCACATATAATACGGGTTTTTTTCTCGTGCGTAAATTATGCAAATTAGACTGACTTTGATTTATTTAGTGTTACTTTCAGAGCTGTAAGTGCCAAGCTGCTATGGCTCGGGCTAGAGGCCGTATTTATGAACCAATCTTTACGAAACTTCTTGGGTACCTTTGTTATCACCCTGGGACGGGAATGAGTGTTTTTGGGTGTGGTCCGAAATTCAAGATTGCTGCCAGTGGCCTACCGATGATGCAAAAATCAGTTTTTTGTACAGAACTTCTGTATGAAAGTTCTGATTTGAATAAAGTTTTGTATAAATGTATAGTACAATGGGATACATCACATATAATACGGGGTTTTTTCTCGTGCGTAAATTATGCAAATTAGACTAACTTTGATTTATTTAGTGTTACTTTCAGAGCTGTAAGTGCCAAGCTGCTATGGCTCGGGCTAGAGGCCGTATTTATGAACCAATCTTTACGAAACTTCTTGGGTACCTTTGTTATGACCGTGGGACGAGAACGAGTGTTTTTTTGTCCCAAATTCCAGATGGCTGCCAGCAGCCATTTTGTACCGACGATGCCGAAATCTGTTTTTTGTACAGAACTTCCATATGAAAGCTCTGATTTGAATAATTTTTTGTATGAATGTTTAGTACCATGGGATACATTACATATATTACAGGTTTTTTTCTTGTGCGTAAATTATGCAAATTAGGCTAACTTTGATTTATTTAGTGTTACTTTCAGCACTGTGAGTGCAAATCCCAATACGGCTCGGGCTAGAGGCCGTATTTATGAACCGATCTTCACGAAACTTCTTGGGTACATTTGTTATCACTGTGGGACGAGAAGGAGTGTTTTTGTGTCCAGTCTGAAATTCAAGATGGCCGCTAGCAGCCATTTTGTTCAAAATTAAGTGCAATCAGATTTTTGCGCAGAACTTCCAAATGAAAGATCTGATTTGAATAAATTTTTGTATGAATGTTTAGTACCATGGGATACATTACATATAATACAGAGTTTTTCTCATGAATAAATTATGCAAATTAGGGGTCCGGGTGGGACTTAGAAAATTTTGGACCAAAATCCAGAAATTAGTTTTTTGGTTTTTATGCGTTTTGGTCAATTTTAAGACAAAAAAAAAAAAAATTTTTTTACACTGAAAATTTGGGGGCCGGGTGGGACTTAGAAAATTTTGGACCAAAATCCAGAAATTAGTTTTTTGTGTTTTGATGCATTTTGGTCAATTTTAAGAAGAAGAAGAAAAAATTTTAGTCTGAAAATATTTTGTTTGTGACTGAAAATTTCCACACAAAAATAATAATCTACAATGATTGGTCTTAATCTGTAGTCCATTACAGTCACCTTGTAATTCTTTTATTATTGTTGACTGGGCCAAAACAAATACTAATTCCTGTCATATTCATTATTCAGTTGTCTTGGTCACAGCAAGTACTAATTCCTGTCATATCCAAGTTGAGCTACAGAGTCATTGACTCTTTCATTATTTTTCTTTTGCAAAAAAGTGAGCAAACATGGAGAGGATTTCGGCTGTCTTTTTACACAGAAATATAGAAAGTGTATATTTATACAAATAAACTCATTTTTAATTTGAAAAATAAAACATTCCTCTAAAAACAAACTGTAGGTACTGCAATTCAAAGGCTTCATATTCTTTTGGTGCTCTTCATATTATCTTTGAAGAAAAAGTATTTAATCTTTGGGGATTCACCTTGTTACTATTTGTGGGAGAGTGCCTGTAACTCTCCCATAAATTGTAACCAGACAAAGAAATTGGAGACGCAACTAAATAAATACGCATCAATCAAAAAATGTAAAAAGTTTTGAGGTCTTCCGGAGTTTGTACTAATATTGGAAGACACTAAAAGGCAATAAAAATGTCCAATGAGTGGGTTCAAATTCAATGAGGGATTGCCTGAGAAACAACACTTGTCTTTTTTTTTTTTAGCCTAAGCCACTGGATTTATAGAGGTGGTAGGCTGGTGAAAATTCAGGACACTTGTCCAGGCCCTTGAGGGTTAAGAGGAGTATACAATTAATGGGAATTTTTCTATCTTCTAGTTATAAACTGGGCATTTATTCTATTATATCTTATTTGACAGCTCATTGAGTTCTGCCAAATAAGATATAATAGATTAAATGCTTATATTCGATGTATTGAGGCCAAAAGTGTCTATGAATGAGGGGAATTCAGTGGATTTCAGCGTAATTCATCAACACATAACAAGATTTTTATTCAGTTAGCATGAGTTTACTCTATAACCTGTACGCAATTAACAGGCCAACTTGGTGCTGTAGGTATGATACAGTAAAACCTCTTTTGAAAGACCACCGTCATGAGAGACCAATCTTGAGAGACTGCTGTGACCTTGTACCATTGTAAATGGTTTCGTTGTTGTAAGTCATGCACAACAGGATTATTCCCATAAAACATATACAGTTAAGTGGGGTCCACTGTATAACCCAAAGAAAAGATCTTTTTTTTACAATGAATAATACTTGAATGCATGCTATCCCAAAAGATAACCTGTTGATTGCATACACTCTCCGAACTTTAACCATTTGTGTATTGCTTGAGAAATCTTTATACCTTTTTTACTGCCCTAAAATTCCTATATTTTTATACTGTACCAATGACCCAGACTTAGCTGGTGCTAACTCCACAAAAACCAGGGCCAAACACAAATTTTGCCCCCCAATCCCCAAAATTTGCATCCAAAACAAAAAGAAATCATGTCCTAAAGGACCTCCATAGTATGACTCTACTGCGCATGCGCAGTGACGCAGTCATCCCGAAATTGGCGCCAAATATCATTCTCTGTTTGGCCCTTCATCAGTCAACATCTCACTGATCTTTGTGCTTGTAAATCTCAGTTTAAAGGATGCCAGACACGTAATTTTTGGAGAAAATGTGATTCTAAGGAGGATAGAAGGAGGAGAGGAAAAAAGAAGTGGCAAAAAATAATCAGGGCTGTACTTAAAAATTTTTGTTGAAATTATGTTAAGTTGCCTATTTTCGAGGCAGGGGCCTCTTGTTGTCATTCTTGCTAATTGTTGCACTGCTTATTCAGTGTTTCCTCTCCCCTAGCCTTCTAAAGTCCCCCCTTGCAATTCTCCCATGCTTTTGGCATATTTTTGAGAAATTTCATTTCTAAAATTCCCTGGGAGAGTTGCTTGGTTACAGAATGTTTTCTGTTATTTTCCCCATAGTTACGTTTTCACCCATGGGTGTATAACGTTTGTGTTCTGCATCTTCCATCTGATGTTCTGCAGATTCTCCCCTGGGAGTCTCTGTTTTGCATCAGATAGAGTGTAATTGATGACTGATTCCGGGCCAGTTTTTTCAGTGCCTGGAGTCATGTTTTCTACTGTGTTTACACTGTTTGTTTTCATTGGCAACAGCCTTTTTTGAGGGGGGCTGTTTGCCTTTGTGGTAGTTTATCTCATTATAAGATACATTTATATTATCCGAAAGTGTCTCATTAATTATTTTATATAATTTTAAAATTTTTGACCACACTTTGCCATCGGATCCATCGGGGCTCAACGTTACTTTTCAGCAACTTGGGCTTCTCTGAAAAAATATTTTTTCAAAATTATTTTGTTTTGCAATTGTTTTTTCATTTATTAATGGATCATGTTATTATGTATCTTTGTGTCAGGGGTTTTTGCGAGTAACTAGGACTTATTGTTGTTCTTTCACAATGAAGGGACTTTGTGCAAATTGTAATAGGAAGAAATCTTCCTCTGACTTTCATGATCATTGTATTAATTGTAGTCAGTGTTCTCGCATTAATCCCTGTCCTATATGTGAACATTGGGATGAGAAACATTGGAAACGTGTGTCACGATATGTTGTTTCTGGAGAAAGAGCGATGCCGGCTCTTTCTCCACAAGGTCACTCTACTCTCTCAGTTTCTATTTCAGAGGAACCAGAACAGGGTGATGTTTCCATGTTATCTTCTTCAAGTGTGCGTCCGTCGTCACAAATAAATTCAGAGCTAGCGGCAAAAGTGCTCATGGAGATTAGACAAATGTCGTCCGCTAGCTCGCCCGGTGTAGCATCCATTCACCGAATGGTTCGGCAGCCGGGTTCGTCCGATGCGGTCCAAGAGGAAATTTTGGGTGATGCGAGCACTATAAAAATAATAGATGCACACCCAGTGACGGCGGATAGGGAACGAGAACGGAGGAAGCCTTTTAGTCCGGTTCCTAGCTCGTCCAGGTCCAGCCGGGCCGCGAGCGAGAGAGGCCCCTCTCTCGTACAACAACATCTGGGACCAGATGTTGTGGTACAAAATGTGTCTTTAGCGGAGCATACGTCCGTCGCTCGGGACGCTCCGTTGTATAAGCAGTCCGCAGAGACTGTTAAGGCTTCCTCTTCTCGTCGGCGCACACGACCGCACCTTGGCTGCGTGACCTCCGATATTTTGCCAGCTTCACCGATGAAGGATTCTTCGGCGACCAGGTCACACCATCCGGCAGCCAGGGATTCGAGACCGATGGACTCCGGACGTTCGCATAGGAAAAGTATGCGGGAGCCATCTGATGCGGAGCTGCCCTCGGCGAAGCAGCGAAAGACCGCTCCTCCGCAGGTCTCGACGTCGGACATTCTAGTGCAGATAGCACAGCTTATCGCAGCATCCCAGCAGCCGACAGAAACGGTGTCGGATCAAGAATTATCCGACGGCGCTGGGTCGGTACGCTCCGCCGAAGCATCGGGGGCGGACGACCGGGAACATCGGGAGGTCCGACCGGATGGTGAAAGGGATACGGATGAATTGGAGCTATCCCTTTCGGAACAACATAAAGCTGCCGTGGACTTCATCCGGCACTTTCTTCCTCAAGTTGTTCCGTCGGGCCAGACTGCTGCGCTTCCGGACAGGAGAATTATAGCGTCATTGGACTCTGAATTTTTTGAGCGGTTCAGGGACATCGCTCCCGAGTTTCCGTCGCAGTCCAATAATGTTGCAAGAACATTTGAATTATTGAACGACGCTATTTTTAAACTTGCTTCCAGGACGGGGAAAGCAGGTTTCTTGTCCGCAAATACTCTCAACCTGCCTTTCATTAATGCAAGGAATAAATTCGACACGGCAGGTCAGGGTATACCGAGAGTTCCTCTGCGTATGGACGACGAGGCGGAAGACTTAGAGCTATCATTACCGTCGTCAGCTTCTATTCCAACCGCAGTGTTGGAAACAGCTATTGCGTCTAACAGAGCCAATTTAGATGCCTTATCTTACGCAGATCACCTTACTAAGGCGTTATCACTGCGCCTTCAAGGGGAAGAGTTTCAGGATATACAATCCTCCTTAAGACTTCTTTCAAGGGCAGTAGCTTATTCCACGTGTAACTCCGCCCTTTCAGTGGCAAATCTGGAGTTGGTTAGACGTGACGCAGCCCTGGCTACATCCACACTAGTGGATTCTAAGGTGAAGAACTCTCTTAGAGTCGCTTCGGTCTCAGGAGATCTTCTCTTTGACGGCAAGCTTTCCGCTATTTATGATAATATTAAAAAGAAAGCTAGTGATTCTCTGTTGTTCAGATCCGCTCCTAAAAGGTCGGATACAGCAGACACGAATAAGGCGGGCACTTCTGGGTCTTATGCGCCCAAGAGAGGTTCCTATAGAGGTTCCGGTGCATCCTCTAGCTCTTATTCGAGAGACCTTCAGGATAGCGACTCTCGTTCGGGACGTCCTTCAGGCCGGGACAATCGGTCGGACGCCCCGAGGTCGACGAGGCGAGGTGCGGGTCGTGGAAGACGTGGTTTCTCCTACTGCAGGCCTCGCAGATCCAGGAGGTGATGGCTTAAACCTCTATCGCGTTCCGGTTGGCGGAAGGTTGTCGAGTTTTTCTCAAGAGTGGGCGTCGATTACGGACGACCCGTGGGTGAGAGGAGTGACTTCGGAAGGTCTAAAGATATCCTTCAAACGAAAGCCTCCATTAACTCGAAGTCCAAAGTGGACTCATCTTCCGTCAAATCCTCAGAAAAGAGATGCTCTGCTATCAGAGGTGCAGTCTCTTTTAATGAAGAACGCGGTAGAGGTCGTAGAAAACCAGGAATCGCTGGGATTCTACAGCCATCTGTTTCTGGTTCCGAAACCAGACGGCTCGTTCCGTCCAGTCATAGATTTGAGCTGGATAAACAAGCTGATCGTCGCTCCGAAGTTTTATATGGAGACGATTCGATCGGTCAGAGCGAGTATTCGGGTGAACGATTATGCAACGAGCATAGATCTCAAAGATGCGTACTTTCACGTCATGGTACATCCGACATTCCGAAAGTATCTACGCTTCGCAGTCCTAGGAGTGGTGTATCAGTTCCGGGCCATGTGCTTCGGATTGAATCTAGCACCCTGGGCTTTCACTCGGGTAATGAACTCGGTAATGATCTACTTCCGAGCTCATTCGTCTGCGGTAACGTCGGCCTACCTGGACGACATTCTTCAGAGGTAAGGCAACGAGTTAACGCTTCAGAACGATGTTCAGAATCTTCTTCTATTGCTCCGACGTCTCGGTTTCATAGTAAACGAGGAGAAGTCGGATCTGGTGCCGTCCAAGGCATTCACTCATCTGGGAATGAGCTTCGAGACGCACAACAATCTCGTTCGTCTGCCGTTAACCAGAGCGAAATTAGTCAGTTGTTACGCTCGCTATTGTCTGAATACAGACAAAGTCACGGCGAGAGAATTTATGAGACTAATAGGTCTGTGCGGAGCCGCCGCGGATCTCATTCCGATGGGACGGCTACGCACACAGCCTCTTCAAATTTTCCTGACTCAGAATTGGAGTGTGAAAATTCATTCGCTCGATGTAGACGTTCTCTTGTCAGATCAAGTGAAACAAGAGATTCAGACTTGGGCAAACATTCAGTGGTTAACTCAAGGAGTTCCGCTGCAGTTGCCGGATCCGAGTTTTACCATTATGACGGATGCCAGTCAAACAGGTTGGGGTGCATCATTAATCCCAACGGATTTGAGATGCCAGGGTCTTTGGGATCCGCAATTCCTGTGCAAGCACATAAACATCAAGGAAATGATGTCAATTTGGCTTGCGTTACGTCACTGGATGGACATTATTCACGATGCTCATGTCCAAATCCTATCCGACAATACGACAGTAGTGGCGTATATTCGGAATCAGGGAGGCACTCATTCAGTTCCGTTGTTCAATCTAACGGAAAGAATCCTTCTGTTTGCGTTGGAACATCACGTTCTTCTTTCGGTCCGTCACATACCGGGTTGCTTGTTGCCGTCGGAGTGGACTCTCAACAAACAAGTATTCAATCAGATTTGCTACCATTGGGAACGGCCAATGATAGACTTATTTGCGACACATCTCAACAATCAGTTGCAGACGTATGTGTCCCCGTGTCCGGATCCAAGAGCATTTGCAGTAGACGCTCTGTCGATCCCTTGGGACGGAATGATAGGATATGCGTATCCTCCAGCGCCGTTAATTCAACAAGTATTGCTAAAGATAAAACAATCTCAATGCAAGATTCTGTTGGTAGCATCTCTGTCGCCACAGAGACCGTGGATAAATCTACTCAGGTGTCTGTTGTGGGACCTACCGCGGAAGCTTCCTCCACGAGAGGATCTTCTTTCGCAGGGGAAATCGCGCCAACTCCATCACAACCCGCAAGGTCTCAACCTTCACGTTTTTCCGTTGTGCGGTCCTTCTTGCATGGCAAGCACTTTACAGGACGAGCAGTGGACGCGATTTCTAACTGTAGGAGGACCTCCTCTTCGCTAAACTATGCGGCTAAGTGGAAGGTTTTCCGTCGTTGGTGTAGGGATCATTCTGTAGATATATTTGATCCCTCTATACCAGACATTGCTAACTTTCTAGTATACTTGTTTGACGAAATCAAACTACAGCCTGTTACTATAAAGGGTTATAGATCTATGTTATCTGATACCTATGCACATCATGATAGTTTACAAATTGGATCTAATGTCTCTTTATCGAAATTGGTTAGAAACTTTTCGATAAATAGACCCAGAACTCTTAGATTAATTCCTAAGTGGAATTTAGCTTGGGTTCTCCTTAAATTGAAGGAAAAGCCATTTGAACCTCTTGGGACAGTAGATTTCAAATTCTTATCTTATAAGACAGCTTTTCTCTTAGCTTTCTCTTCTGCCAGAAGAGTCAGTGAGCTTCATGCACTATCGGTGGATGATTCTCATTATCGTAGTGTTGGGAACACTATCACCTTCACTACTAATGTCGGTTTTTTAGCTAAGAATCAGGCTCCTAATAAATATCCGGAACCTATTGTTATTAAGGCTCTTCCGTCTTCAGACGGGCGTAGGCCTTTACTCTGTCCTGTTAGAGCACTACGTATCTATAAACAGAGATCTCAGTTCATCAGAAAGGGACGGAAACGTTTCTTTCTGTCTTTGATGCCTAATAGAAAGGACATTTCAGTCCATTCTATTGCTAGATGGATTCAGTTAACTATCCGTACTGCGTATGAAGATTTATCTTCTTCTCAGCAGTCTGTGCTTAAGATTTCTGCTCATGAAGTAAGAGCTCTTTCTACTTCCTGGGCTTATGCTAATAGTGTTGCTATTACAGATTTAATGAAGGCTGCTTATTGGTCTCAGCCTTCCACATTTACTAATTTTTATCTCAGAAATATTGAGTCCATTTCTGGAGACCTGCATTGTTTAGGTCCGTTATCTGTTGCTCAGAATGTCGTCCACTAAACAGTTGCAACTATAGTTATGCAGGCTTTCTGTTCCGGCAGTGACTCCGTCCGGCTGCCCTCTTCGCTCTGGGCTATTTGACCCAGGGCAAGGGGAAGGGGGGGGGGGGGGGGGGGGGGGGGGCGGGTGTTCCCTTAGGTCACCTGCTTTATAGTGAAAAGCAAGGGAATGCCTCCTCCAAGACAGTATTTCTGAGTCGCTTCCGGGATGGTTTTAAAGTGTAATATTAATGTTTAATTTCATTCATGTCTTATTTTTAAAGTGTAGCTCGGTGTGAAGCATTTGTATATGTCAAGTGTCAAACGGGCTTTAATATACAATACTCGGACACTTTTAAATGATTATAAAGAGTCTCAATTCTCTGGACTACTTTATTTATTGGCTTGCTTTAAAAATAATTAGTATAAGGGTTATACTGGATGTTAATAGAGAACATGAATGTTATTGTGCTCAATTATTAAGGGTAGTGTATCTTTCTAATTTAATATTAAATAAGAAAGATACATGTAAAGCCTAATACTCCTTTTCTCCTTAAGGGGTTACCTCTTTATTATATAATTGAGCTTATTGGATTTTCCTCTATGTCCTAGGCCCTCCAGCCTGTTTACTATTCAGCTAAGTCTGGGTCATTGGTACAGTATAAAAATGTTAAAAAATTTATAGTAATTTATATATTTTTTATACTTACCAATGACCCAGACGGGGATGGCCCTCCCTGAGTTGGGAACTCTTGCCTCCCCGCTGAGTACATAGCGCTGACCAGGCACTGCCAGTAAGAATGATATTTGGCGCCAATTTCGGGACGACTGCGTCACTGCGCATGCGCAGTAGAGTCGTACTATGGAGGTCCTTTAGGACATGATTTCTTTTTGTTTTGGATGCAAATTTTGGGGATTGGGGGGCAAAATTTGTGTTTGGCCCTGGTTTTTGTGGAGTTAGCACCAGCTAAGTCTGGGTCATTGGTAAGTATAAAAAATATATAAATTACTATAAATTTTTTAACATTTTGACTGAAAAGGTGCCACATACTCTGTCAACATTTAACTCTGAGCCTTAGTTAAATATTACATGAAACTCTGATGGCGAACATGGGTTCATGTAACCTGTCCAAGACCTGTATAATGAATTTGTCAGACTGTAAAGTTAACTTTCTCATATTAGAACAGATGCTACACTTTCAAACTTTAGCAGACAGAAATATGGATTCATTTTCAAACAACATCAATCTGGGCCATGTTAATAAATTGAATAATTCATTTGAATGTTTGAAGTCTTACATTCTCTCTCGAGTTTAGTCAAGAGTTTCAGTTGAATTTTTTTTTTTTTTTTTTTAATGCGTTAGCTTGCTCTAATTTCTTCAGGTTGGCTTCTGTTTCAGAGGTTGTGTAGTTTGCAAATTTTTTTATGTTTATTTGTTTGTTTACATTTCAAAGCAGATGTAGTTAGTATTTTGATGTATGGTGTTAACATTCGCGTCATAATTTTATTTATACCAATTTGGGAGCATGGTGGCTCAGTAGGTAGAGAATGCAGGCTGCAAGCCGAGAGGTCCTCCGTTCGAATCCCACCTGCAGCAACCGCATTGTGTCCTTAGGCAACACACTTAATCTCAATTGCCCATGTGTGCGTTGTGTACTAAGACATACTGCATGTTGATGGTGCACTTGTCTTCAACCAGTGGTAGCCTTGCTTGTGTAGAGTTAGTGCATTGGGGAGTCTGACAATTGCTTGCCACTTCATGGTTGTTCTCTCTGGGTACTCCGGCTTCCTCCACCCTAAAAACTGTCCGACATCGGTTTATGTCCCTTGCCAGTCTGACCTGTTATAATACGACTTTGCAGTTTGGCAATATATAGAGGGTGGTAAGAATTTAACCCTTGAGTGTCCAATTCTGACTTCGATAACTTCTTAATGCAAAGGAACAGATGCCCCAACATGCATTGTTTGGGTAAACTCAAAACTTGTTTTATAAGTACCTTATTAGTTGTTTCTAGGCAAGTCTTGGCTGCCTCTGTAGGCAGCCAAGCCTTGATTAGAAACAACTGCAAAGCCACTGGATGAAGACTTTCAAAGTATAACGAAAATGTATAATAAACCCCAGGGTTAAAGAGGGTCATATCCAGATGAGAACTAGAGCTGAGAACTCTGTGGTTTCCCCTTGTCCAATCTCCTAAAACCTTACCATAACTGAGTTGTTAAGCAATTACCCAACACAACTAGCTGACAACATTTTTCAAAAGCATAAGGGTATTAAAAACAAAATTTTGTTTCTCAGGCACCTTCCTTGTCATTTAAAATCTGCCTCATCACTTTGTTTTTACATGGAAATATGGGGCACTCTCCAATAATTTGTAATAAAACAAATTTTGATGAACAATTTCAGAAGTCAAAAAATAATCTAGCCCTCATCCAGTTAAAAAAAGCCTCCCTCCCTCATCATAAAATTGAGAGGAAAATTTCTGAAATACCAGATGGAAATACAAGAATTTTTATTTTTTTTAACCAGAAAAGTTTCATTTTTCATTTTCACCCGAGCCGTCATTTTCAACCATACAGCGTAAAATGGAAATCATGTCACTACACAAACATTTGTAATAGAGACCTATGTATATGATATTTTGAGCTAAATCAAATCTTTAATCTAATCAGGTAGAAGATCTCGAATTATGCAGCTCTTTGAATTGTAAATACAGTGGAATCTTGTTAATTGAATAGCCACTTTGCCCATGAAAATTATTCAGTTAACAGGAGTATGCAGTTAACATGGATTGTGTCACTTTCCTGTATTCTATAAATAAACTTAGCATTTATTCTATTATATCTTGTTTGACAGAGCTCCATGAGCTCAGTCAAACAAGGTATAATAGATTAATTCCCTGTATTGTATGTACTAAGGTCAAATAGGTCTATAAACAAAGAAAAACTGGGGAGAATAAGGGTAATTTCTCGACAGGTTACATTTTTTATTCCATTAACAGGAGTTTACTCTATAACGTATATTCAGTTAACAGGTCAAATTGGGGTGCGGCAGCTCAGTTGGTAGAGGTGCAGGCTGCAAGCCGTGAGGTCCTCGGTTCGAATCCCACCTGCGGCAACCACGTGTCCTTGGGCAAGACACTTCACCCCGGTTGCCTACATGGGGGCACGATGACGCTGTGTACTGAGGCATACTGCACGTCAATGGTGCGCATGTCTTCAACCAATCTAACCCTGCCTGTGCTGCGGTGCAGAGTTCAGAGTTACGATGTTGGAGAGCTGACAGCTGCTCGTCGTTGCTCGGTGGTTCTCTTCGGGTACTCCGGCTTCCTCCACCCGTAAAACTGTCACGGTCACGATTAGCCATTGTGCATAAGTATGTGACCTTACACACCAATAAATAAATAAATAAATAACAGGTCAAATTTGTACTGGAGGTATGGTAAATGCTTTTGTGTTATTATAAATTATATTCAGTTAACATAGTTATTTAGTTAAGAGATATCCAATTAAGTGGGCTCCACTGTACTTCATCTTCTTACAACCATTTGCATTCAATGACGACTTGTCTGTTTGGGCAAGTCAATTAAAAAAGCAGAATATTTTAAGATGGAATCAAAGTGTCAATCTTATGTTCACTCTTACATTGTAGCTGAAGAAAAGATGTCACCACGTCACAAACGATCATTGTCTTCCGATGCCTCAGCTTTTCTGACACCAAGATATGATCAATTGTATTATGATCCCAATGACACCGGTACAAGAGAGGTTCCTATAGATGTCGATATGGCTGTGATACCAGGTAAATTTTATTCCATATTGAAAATTCTGTTTTTAGCTGCGACGAGCAGCTCTATATATGGCAATGTCGGTCTGTCTGTCTGTCTGTCTGTCTGTCTGTCTGTCTGTCTGTCTGTCGGTCGGTCTGTCACCAACGAGTTTAAAAAACACCATAACTCCTAAAATACTTGATGGAATGACACCATACATGGTATGCAAGTGTATCTTCATGATGTCTACACCTTCTCAATAGTGCATGTCATTCGGATAATTTCTGTCACATGTATGGACTTGTCACCAATAAGATTTTTGGCACCAACAAGTTTTAAAACATCATTGGCTTTGCACGAATCATCGTAGCTTCGGCACTGTGACAATGCATCTTGTTGTCGTATGTAGGTAAATCTCTAATCCCCCAAACTATTGTTTTCTACAGTAAAGATAAAATAAATGATGAGAGAGTATGCAGTTAAAACTAGAAGTCCTGTCATGAAATGCAGACAAATAGCACTTCGA
The DNA here is from genome assembly GCA_031216915.1 of Pictodentalium vernedei. NCBI lineage: Eukaryota > Metazoa > Mollusca > Scaphopoda > Dentaliida > Dentaliidae > Pictodentalium > Pictodentalium vernedei. The sequence continues at coordinate 31,615,582 of CM062288.1, read as the reverse complement.
TGTGTGCATTAATCTGCCCGTTATGACCATAGTAAGGCTATCAAATTCTGTACATATGGCCTGTGCAGAAGCAATGTTTCAGTCAATGGACCTCCGGGTAACCCGGAGGTCCATTGGCAGAAACATTGCCTGTGTTTTCTATGAGTAACCAGAACCTGCCGTGCTTTGGATGCCATTTGATATGCCAATTGCACGCAATTCCTACATGCAATTAAGTCTAGATAAGCACACAGTTCTTGACAGGACTTCTAGTTTTAACTGTACCTTAAGTGTCTGATTCTGAATTATGTTTTTATTATTTCTATGCAACTCTCAACTCTCTAATCCAGAAAACCTTGGTTTTCTAATGCAAAGATAAAATAAAAGATGAGATAGAATAGCAGGATTCATACAGATCATGGAATTCTGGAAAAGTCATTGAATTTTAAAAATCATTTTCCAGTCCTGGAAAGGTCATGGAAAATGATGAAATACTGAAAAGTTTGGGAAACGTCATGGAATTTTATAAATGTATGATGCTGTCACACAAACTTCAGATTCAAGTTTGTTCAAATCAAGTCCCTCCAAGTAATGCTTGGGCTCCCTATGGAAGCACTTTTTTCATAGAAGAATCTTTAAAAATATTCCTCAGATCCACCAGTCAAAATATTTTGATATTTGGTATAGAGCATACTTTAGAAAGTCAGAGTTAAGTTTGTTCAAATTCAAGTCCCGTAGTTGGTGTTTGGGCTCAATATGGGAGCTTGAAAAGGAACACAGTGCAATATGGGGAATTTTCTTCAAGCATTTTCCTATCCAGAAACACAAGTCAGAATCTTTTGATGTTTGGAATACAGCATCCCTATGGGAGGATTGGTCGGGAGGGGTGGGGGGGGGGGGCATCTTCAAATTTGTTAAATCAAATCTCTGGTTTAATATTTGGGCCCCCTAAGGGAGCCCAAATTTTAACTTGGTACACTATGAGGAATATTCTTTAAACAGTTTCTGCCCTAGAACCCACAGCCAGAATCTTTTTATATATATTACATGCCATCCTAAGAGGTGTCAGGTTCAAATTTGTTAAAATCAAGTTCCTGGGTTAATAGTTGTGGTCCTTATTGGAGCCAGAAGTTGAATGTAGTCCAGTATGAGTAATAATCTTTAAAAATCTGCTTCTCCAGATCCAATAGTCAGAATATTGACTGTAGGGGTGGGGGTGGGGAGGGGTTTTAAAGTTCATTGGGGTGGGGAGGGGAGGGGTGTTCAAGTTCAGTTCAAGTTTGTTCAAGATAAGTTCCTACGTTGATATTTGGGATCCCTAGTTTTGTATTACAGGAAATCTGGGCATTATATTTGTGTGGTAGCATCTCAGTACCTGAAAAAGCATCTTCCTTGGGCAACAGAGTTATGAATAATTACATGACTTCATTCCTCTGCAGTGTTTACTAGTCATAGATACTAATTAAACACTCCTTTAAACAACTTCCTCAGGCCCCATGGAGCCTCTTGTCTTAAGTTAAGGGTAGCCTGTCACACTAGGCTTGGCTGTACCACATACCCAGTGAAGCCTTGTCTGTAGGACTACTTTATCCGCAATCCATTTCTAGAATTTCTATTTCTAATCCTTCACCTTTGAAATGAGGTTATAAATGAGGTTATAAATAAGTTGTGTCAGACATTTTCAGGCAGTGGTGTGTGTGTGGGTGTTCACTTCACAAGCTGCTCTTCACATAGAGCCCAAAAATTGTCTCTTATGTACACCTACAAATGCTAAAATGGCCTCAGACTAGCTCTTAGAATACTGGATTTTGCCATATTTTCTTGGGGGATGCCCTCAACCCCCCCCCCCCCCCCACAGCAGCCTTCCAAATATGCCCCCCCCCCCCACCACCCAACCAAAAAGAAGCATCCCCTACTATAGAATCTTGGCTGTGCATCTATTTCCAGGTCATGAAAATTTGGTAACAGGTCATGGAAAAGTCATGGAATTTTGTTCTTAAAATTGTGTACGAACCCTTGAAGGTCAATGGACTGTTACAATAAACAGAAGTTGGTCAGAAATTGGTTTCTGGGCAGTTACTTTTGTCCACATAAGGCAGTTCCAACTAACTCACAGGATTAGAGCCAAAGACTCATGTTGATTTTCAAGTTTGTCGGACAAACGTCAGTGTGACTGCTACTTAAAATAGTACTTATCAGTTTCCAGATGATAACATTAGTTCTGTCTACACAGATCCCCCAAACTTTCAGAAGCAAATCACTTACAGAAATGGAAGAACCTTATCAACTTTTAAGTCAGTAGCTATAAGGTTGAAAATATCGGGACTGTTACTATAAACAGAGGGAGCATGGTAGCTTGGTAGGTAGAGATGCAGGCTGCAAGACGAGAGGTCCTCGGTTCGAATCCCATCTGCGGCAACCACGTTGTGTCCTTGGGCAAGGCACTTAATCCCAATTGCCCGTGTGGAGGCACGATGGCCTGTACTTAGGCATACTGCACGTTGATGGTGCACTTGTCTTCAACCAATGCTAACCCTGCTTGTATGGAGTTAGTAGGTTGGGGAGTGTAACAGTTGCTTGCCATTGCTTGGTGTTTCTTTCTGGATACTCCGGCTTCCTCCACTCATAACACTGTGTGACACGAGATGACACTGGCTGTCAAAAGTGTCGTTAAACCCAAATAAATAAATTATTATAAATAGAACTATGTTAAAAATTGGTTTCCAATCAATATCACAACTTGACTAGTGGACCTGTGATCCTCTCATCGGATTTTTTAAAAATATTTTGAAAGAACATCACATTTTCTGTGGTATATGGAATGTCCTTCTTATTTACCACATGGCCTTTGCATGTAAAATAAGCTATTAATTGAAAATAGAATATGTTTTCATCTTTAGCTCACCTGGCCCAAATGGCCATGTGAGCTATTACCATCACTTGGCATCCGTAAACTTTTTACATTTTCATCTTCTTCTCTGGAACCAATGTGAACCAAACTTGGCAAGAATGGTCTATGGGAGGTCCTCTACAAACGATCCTAATTTTGTTCTCATCGGATGGAAAACATGGCCGCCAGAGGCATTCTTTGGTTCTGATTGATGGACTTTGAAAAATCTTTTCTGAAACCACAGGGCCAAATTTTTGAAACTTCACATGATTGATGACTGGAAAACCCTTTACCAACGATCCTCATGAATTTTAATGTTGATGGGGTTGCAAACATGGCTGCAATTGCATCTTATAGTTACTATAGAAATCCAATGGGAAATCACATATTTTTATACTGTACCCATGACCCAGACTTAGCTGGTGCTAACTCCTTAAATTCAAGGGCAGAATGCTTTGAAACTTCGCATGATCGATGACTGGGACCCCTCTACCAACAATCATCATTTAATGTTGATACTGATGCAAACGTGGCTGCAATTACGGCTTATAGTTACTTTAGAAACCCTATGGGAAATCACATTGTCATCTTCTTCTCTGGAACTACTGAGCCGATGTGAACCAAACTTGGCAGGAATGGTCTATGGGAGGTCCTCTATGAACGATCCACATTTTGTTCCCATCGGATGGAAAATATGGCCTCCAGAGGCATTCTTTGATTCTGGTGGATTTTGAAATATCTTCTCCTCTGAAACCACAGGGCCAAATTTTTGAAACTTCACATGATTGATGACTGGAAAACCCTTTACCAACGATCCTCATGAATTTTAATGTTGATGGGGTTGCAAACATGGCTGCAATTGCATCTTATAGTTACTATAGAAATCCAATGGGAAATCACATATTTTTATACTGTACCCATGACCCAGACTTAGCTGGCGCTAACTCCTTAAATTCAAGGGCCAAACACAAATTTTGCCCCCCAACCTCCAAAATTTGCATCAAAATCCGAAAATTCAATGTCCTATGTGGTCCTCCATACTTTTTATCCACTGCGCATGCGCAGTGTCAAGGAGGTCTCGAAATTGGTGCCAAAGTCATTCTTTGTTTGGCCCTAAAATCAGTAACATCTCACTGATATTTGTGCTTGTAAATCTCAGTTTAAATGATGCCAGACACATAATTATGTAAGAAATGGTGGATCTAAGGAGGAAATAAAAGGATGAGAGGAAGAAACAGTGGCAGAATGTGTTCAGGGTTGTAACTTATATTTTTTTTTTACGAAATTATTTCATGTTCCCTAATTTCGGGGCATGGGCCTCATGTTGTCATTCTTGCTATGAATTTACCATTGTTTGTTCAGTGTTTCCTCTCTCCCTTTCCTTTATTTCCTCCCTTGCTATTCTCCCATGCTTTTGGCATAATTTTTGTAATTTTTTTTTTTACTAAAATTTCTTGGGAGTTTTGGCTTGGTAACAGAATAATTATTCTGTTTTTCCCCATGCTTATGTCCTCAGCCTTGTGTGGTTAGGCATTTTGGTCTGCATCTACCATCCGATGTACTGCAGTTTCTTCTCTGGAAGTCTCTTTTTTACATCGGATAGTGTTTAAATTGGTAACTGATTTTGGGCCATGTTTACAGTGCCTGGAGTCATGTTTCCGGTTTTTGTACACTTTTGTTTACGTTGACAACGGTTACTTCTGATAGTGATTACTTGTCTTCTGTTTAGTTCTGCTCATAGCCAGATACATTAATATTGTCCGTAAGTGTTACATTAATTTTTAAATATGTTTTAAAATTTTTGTCCACACTTAGGCTTTTTTGGGATCCATTTGGGCTCATTGTTCCCATTGGGAACTTGGGCTTTTTTCCAAAAATTTTTTTCTTTTGAATTATTTTTTCGAAATGTTATAATGGATTATATTATATTATGTATCTTTGTTTTCAAGGGTTAGTGCGAGTACTATGACTGTTTATATTTTTTCATGATGAAAGAATATTGTTCAAATTGTGATGCGAGGAAGTCTTCCTCTGATTCTCATGTTCATTGTGTGGCTTGTAGTCAATGTACTCACACTAATTCTTGCTCAGTGTGTGTCAATTGGGATGACAAACGTTGGAGACGTGTGTCACGGTATATTGTTAGCGGTGAGAGGTCCATGCCGGTCCTCTCTCCACAGGGTCACTCTAGTTTTTCAGTCTCTTTTTCAGAGGAACAAAAAGAGGGTGATGTTTCCGTGATGTATTCAAGAAGTGTGCCTCCGTCGTCGCAGTCTAACGAAGAGCTAGCGGCTAAAGTGCTCATGGAAATATGACAATTGCCTAAGAGGTCCCAAGTAGGATCGACAGCGTTGTGGTCCGCTAGCTCACCCGGTGAAGCGACCATTCATTGAATGGCTTGGCAGCCGGGTTCGTCCGTTGCGGTTCAGGGAAGGAGTTCAGGTGATACGAGCACTATAAACATTGAACGTGCACACCCAACGACGACGGATCCGAGGACAGTACGGAGGAAGCCTGCCAGTCCGGTAGCTAGCTCGTCCAGGTCTACCCGAGCGAGAGAGGCCCCTCTCGCTTAACAGCAACATCATCAGTCGGACCGCACCTTGGCTACGTGATCGCTGATATCCAGCCAGCTTCGCCAACCAGGGATTCCTCATCGACCAGGTCACGCCATCCAGTAGCCAGGGATATGAGGCCTTTACAGTCGGGATGGAAAAGAATTCCAGGATGTACAGACTTCCTCAAGAGTTCTTTCGAGGGCCATAGCATACTGTACGTATAACTCTGCCCTTTCAGTGGCAAATCTGGAGTTGGTTAGACGTGATGCTTCCCTGGCTGCATCCACTCGGGTGGATCGTAAGGTGAAAAACTCACTTTGAGTCACTCCGGTCTCCGGAGAGCTTCTCTTTGACAGCAAGCTTTCCATAATCTATGATCAGATTACTAAGAAAGCTTCAGACTCTCTGCTGTTCAGAACTGCATCTAAAAAGTCGGATTCAGCGAGAAGAGTAAGACAGGCACTTATGGGGCGAGTACGTCCAAGGGAAGTTCCTATAGAGGTTCTTATAAGTCCTCTAGGTCTTACTCCAGAGACCGTCAAGGTAGCGACTCAGGTAGGGGCTGTAATACTGGCCGAGACAACCGGTCAGACGCCCCTAGGTCGACAGGGCGAGATGCGGGTCGTGGAGGACGTGGTTTCTCCTCCTGCAAGCCTCGCAGGTCCAGGAGGTGATGGTGCAAACCTCTATCATGTTTCAGTGGGCAAAAGGCTATCAAGTTTCTTAACCAATTGGTTGTCGATTACGGACAACCCTTGGATTCGAAGGGTGATTTCAGAAGGGCTAAAACTGTCCTTCAAAAGAAAACCTCCATTAACTCGAAGTCCAAGCTGGACTCAGCTTCCGTCAAATCCTCAGAAGAGAGGTTCACTTCTATTAGAAGTCCAATCTCTTCTGGAGAAGAATGCGATAAAGGTCGTAGAAAACCAGGAATCTCCAGGTTTCTACAGCCATCTGTTTCTGGTTCCGAAACCAAATGGCTCGTTTCGTCCAGTCATAGATCTGAGCTGGATAAACAAGCTGATCGTGACTCCAAAATTTTATATGGAGACCATTCTATCGGTCAGAGTGAGCATTCAAGTGAACGACTATGCTGCGAGCATAGATCTCAAGGATGCATACTTTCACGGCTTGATACATCCGGCGTTCAGAAAGTATCTTCACTTCGCTTTCCTAGGAGTCGTTTATCAGTTCCGAGCAATGTGCTTCAGTCTGAATCTAGCGCCCTGGGCCATCACTCGAATAATGAACTCGGTGATGACTCATTTCCGAGCTCCTTCATCTGCGGTAATGTCGGCCTACCTGGGCGACATTCTTCAGAGGTATGGCAATGAGTTAACGCTTCAGAACGATGTTCAGAATCTGCTTCAAATGCTCTGACGTCTCGGTTTTATAGTAAACTAGAAGAAGTTGGATCTGGTGCCGTCCAAGTCATTCACTCACCTGGGAATGAGTTTCGAGACGCACAACAATCTCGTTCATCTGCCGTTAACCAGAGCGAAATTAATCAGTTGTTACACTCGCTTTTGTCTTCACTCCGACATAGTTACAGCGAGAGAATTCATGCGACTGATAGATTTGTGCGGAGCCGGCCGCGTATCTTATTTCAATGGGGCGGCTATGTACTCGGCCACTCCAAATCTTTCTGACTCAGAATTGGAGTGTGAAGATTCATTCGCTCGATACGAACATCGTCTTGGTGAATCAAGTGAAACAAGAGATTCAGACTTGGGCAGATATTCAGTGGTTAACTCAGGGAGTTCCACTGCAATCACTGGATCCAAGTTTTACGATTATGACGGATGCCAGTCAAACAGGTTGGGGCGCAACATTGAGCCCAACAGATTCGAAGTGCCAGAGTCTTTGGGATCTGCAGTTCCTAAACAAGCACATAAACATCAAAAAAATGATGTCAATTTGGCTTGCGCTACGTCATTGGTTGAACATTACTCAGAATTCACATGTGCAAATTCTGTCCGACAATTTGACGGTTATAGCGTATATTCGGAACCAGGGAATCACTCATTCCATTCCATTATTCAACTTAACGGAAAGAATTCTTCTGTTTGTCCAAGAGCATCAGGTTCTCCTATCGGTCCTTCATATTCCGGGTCGTCTGAACGTTTTGGCAGCCTCTCTTTCTCCGAAGGGTCGCATGTTGCTGTCAGAATGGACCCTCAACAAACGAGTATTCAATCAGATTTGCTACCAATGGGAGCGTCCGATGATAGACTTATTTGCGACGCATCTCAACAATCAGTTGTAGACGTATGTGTCACCGTGTCCAGATCATCGAGCGTTTGCAGTAGATGCTCTCTCGATCTCTTGGGATGGAATGATAGGATACCCGTATCCTCCAGTGCCATTGATTCAGCAAATATTGCTCAAGATAAATCAATCCCACTGCAAAATTCTGTTGGTAGCATCTCTGTCACCCCAGAGACCATGGATAAATCTACTCAGGTGTCTGTTGTGGGACATGCCGTGGAAGCTTCCTCCATGGGAGGATCTTCTTTTGCAGGGGAAATCACGCACACTGCATCACAACCCGCAAGATCTCAACCTTCACGTATTTCCGTTGTGCGGTCCTTCTTGCACGGTAAGCAATTTACAGGACGAGCAGTGGACACAATTTCTAACTGTAGGAGGACCTCCTCTTCGCTAAATTATGCTGCTAAGTGGAAGGTTTTCTCTCGTTGGTGTAGGGATCATTCTGTTCATTTTTATGATCCCTCCTTTCCAGACATTGCTAATTTTCTGGTCTACTTGTTTGACGAGATCATACTGCAGCCAATAACTATTAAGGGTTATAGGTCTATGCTATCTGATACCTATGCACATCATGATAGTTTACAGATTGGATCTAATGTCTCTTTATCTAAGTTAGTGAAAAACTTTTTGATAAATAGACCTAGAACCCTTAGATTAATTCCTAAGTGGAATTTAGCTTGGGTTCTTCTTAAGCTAAAAGAAGCGCCATTTGAGCCTCTTGACACGGTGGTCTTCAAATTCTTATTTTATAAGACAGCTTTTCTCTTAGCCTTCTCTTCGGCTAGAAGAGTTAGTGAGCTTCATGCACTATCTGTTGATGATTCTCACTATCGTAGTGTAGGTAATACTATTACCTTGACTACTAATGTTGGATTTTTGGCCAAGAACCAGGCTCCTAATAAGTATCCGGAACCCATTGTTATTAAGGCTGTTCCATCTTCAGATGGGCATAGGCATTTACTCTGTCCTGTTAGAGCTATACGTATTTACAAACATAGATCTGAGTTTATCAGAAAGGGACGTAAACGTTTCTTTCTGTCTCTGCTGCCTAATAGAAGGGACATTACGGTCCATTCTATTGCAAGGTGGATTCAATTATCTATCCGTACTTCTTATGAAACATTATCTTCAACTCAGCAGTCTGTGCTTAAGATTTCGGCGCATGAAGTAAGAGCTCTATCTACATCTTGGGCTTATGCTAATAGTTTTGCTATTACAGATTTGATGAAGGCTGCATATTGGTCTCAGCCTTCCACATTCACAAATTTTTATCTTCTGGAGACCTGAATTGTGTAGGTCCATTATCTGTTGCTCAGAATGTCATCCACTAAACAGTTGCATCTATAGTTATGCAGGCTTCCTGTTCTGGCAGTGACTCTGTCCTGTTACCCTCTTCGCTCTGGGGTATTTGACCCAGGGCAAGGGGAAGGTGGGGATGGTGTTCCCTTAGGTCATCTGCTTTGTAGTGAAAAGCAAGGGAATACCTCCTCTGGAGTCAGTAATTCCGAGTCGGTGCCAGGATGGTTTTAAAGTGTAAAGCTAAGGTTTAACTCATTCATGTAATATTTTTAAAGTGTAGCTCGGTGTGAAGCATTTGTATATGTCACATGTCATACGAGCATTAATATACAATCCTCAGACACTTTTAATGAGTATAAAAAGTCTCATTCTCTGGACTTCCTTTATTTATTGGCTTTCCTTTAAAAAAATTAGTATAACGGGTAATCCTGGATGTTAATAGAGATCATTGATGTTATTGTGCTCAATTACAGAATGGTATTGTGTCTTTCTTTTTTGATACAAATAAGAAAGATACAGGTAAAGCCTGTTTCTACTTGTCTCCTTGAGGGGATAATTCTGTTTGCATGTATTTGAGCCTATTGGAATTTCCTTTATGTCCTAGGCCCTCCAACCTTTTTTCTATTCAGCTAAGTCTGGATCATTGGTACAGTATAAAAATGTTAAAAAATTTATAGTAATTTATATATTTTTTATGCTAACCAATGACCCAGACAGGGATGGCCCATGAGTTGGGAACTGATACCTCCCCGCTGATTACATAACGCTTACCAGGCAGTGGTTGTAAGAATGACTTTGGCGCCAATTTCGAGACCTCCTTGACACTGCGCATGCGCAGTGGATAAAAAGTATGGAGGACCACATAGGACATTGAATTTTTGGATTTTAATGCAAATTTGGGGGATTGGGGGGCAAAATTTGTATTTGGCCCTTGAATTTAAGGAGTTAGCACCAGCTAAGTCTGGGTCATTGGTAAGTATAAAAAATATACAAATTACTATAAATTTTTTAACTTTCATCTTCTTCTCTGAAACTTCTGAGCCAGTGTGAACCAAACTTGGCAGGAATCGTCTATAGTAGGTCCTCTACAAACGGTCCTCATTTTGTTCCCATCAGATGGAAAACATGGCCACCCGAGGCATTCTTTGCTTTTGATTGGTGGTTTTTGAAAAATCTTCTCTGAAACTACAAGGCAAAATGTTTTGAAACTTCACATGATTGATGACTGGGACACCCTTTACCTATGATCGTCATTTAATGTTGATCGGGTTGCAAACATGGCTGCAATTGTGGCTTATAGTTACTATATAAACCCTACGGGAAATCATATTGTCATCTTCCTCTCTGGAACTACTGACCCGATGTGAACCAAACTTAGCAGGAATGGTGTATGGGAGGTCCTTTACGAATGATCTTTATTTTGTTCCCATATGATTGATGACAGGGACACCCTCTACCAATGATCCTCATGTAATGTTGATTGGGTTGCAAACATGGCTGCAATTGTGGCTGATAGTTACCATGGAAACCCTTTGGGACGTTACATTTTTATCTTCTTATCTGAAACTACTTGGCCTCTGTGAACCAAACTTGGTACAAATAATGTATGGAAAGTTCTCTGAAAACAATCATCATTCTGTTTCACTCAGATGAAGGTACATGGCAGCCAGCTGCATTCTTTGATTTTGATTAGAATAACTGAGGGATATGTAGTTCTTCCAGGTGAGCGATTACAGCCTCTTTAGAGCCTCTACTTGGAATTCACTTTTAAAAAAATTCTGCAATCCAGTATAAGTGTTTCCATTAGTTGCTTGAATCTTGTACCCTTTATAACATGTAACCAACTAACCCTGTGCATTTTTACTGCCTTGGTGAGTGTACATTTTAATGTAGTGTTGCCAGCTTTTAATAACCAGAAAGTGTGACTAACCCTGTGCATTGCATTGCACAGGGTTAGTCACACTTTCTAGTTATAAATTTTTCATTATTAACTGAGTATCTAACCCTGTGCATTGTATAGCCTTAATTTAAATCTCATCTATATCAGCTCTTGACTCAACATAATGGTCAAAACCAGCCTTATCAATGGATTATGGAAAGGTATATTTTTACACTGTAAACCAATGGCCCAGACTAGCTGGTGCTTAACTCAAAGTTATTAAGGGCCAAACACAAATTTTGAACCCCATCCCCAAAATTTGCTTGCAAAACCAAAAATTAAAAGTCCTATCTGGCCCTCCATACATTTACTCTCCACGCATGCACAGATGTCAGGTAGTGACCGGAATTGGCGCCAACATCATTCTTTGTGTACAGGGCTCAAAATAAGTGGTGTTGCGTCGCTTTTTGCTATGCAAAACTTGCAAAAAGCTACACAATGTTCAATTATGTATAGCATTTTGCGATACAAGATAATCAACTGCAACCTATTAGGCTGCAGTTGATTATCTTGTATCGCAAAATGTAAATGAAAATTTGCAAACAAATTTGAAAACTAGTTCACTGATGCTTTACTTCTGATTGTGGAACATTCCAGGCATAACTCAGATTAACTCTCCATCAAACATCATTAGCAACTTCATATGTAAGATGAATTCTATTGGTTTAAATTCTTCCTGTTTTTACAACATTTTGCATAAAATGTACATTAAAAATAACTTCAAGCCCATCAAATTAAAAATTCCAACTTCCATTTTGAGAACTCTATTGATCAACCAAGACGCTATTTGAAAATATCCAAGTCCATGCAACCCTTAAAGGCAGTTCAGTTAAAAAAAAACATAGTAAATGTTTCATGTGTTGCAGATCATTTGGAAATGCCCAGAAATGGATGGAAACTATTCTATCTACTTAAAAGAATTCAATACAAATAGCATAACATAACTCTGGTATACAAAAATAGCTATGTAATTTTTACAAAATGCTATTCATTTTTTGGAAATTTGTAGCATTTTGCTACACAAAGAAAAAAAGTTCTTTTGAGCACTGATTGTGTAGCTTTTTGCAAGTTTTGCATAGCAAAAAGCGACGCGACACCGGTTATTTTGAGCCCTGATGGTTATTATTATTTGGCTAATGTGTGGGTGGATATTAGACTTTTCCTTCCCCTCACCAGTTCAGAAGAAATGTGAGGACACAAGAAGCAAATCTGCCGTTATGGACCACCGGGTTACCTGGTGGTCCATAACTGCAGAATTGCTTCTGGTGTCCTCACATTTCTACTGAACTAACAAGAATAAGTAACAGACAGATCCAACCACACAGTGGCAAGAAGCAAATAACTTGTGAAGTTTTGCTAATTGTGGTGGTGACACTTAATTAGTGGAAGTGTATTGTGATACATATATCATGGGGATAGTATCATGATATTAATTGTATCTTGAGAAAATGTAACATTGCAGCCCTAATTGTCAGTGTAACAAGTAGTCCACTTTTCACCAAATTTGGTTTGGATCCCATATTTTATTCCATCTTTTAGGTGGAGTCATTAACTGGCAATGTATTTCTTTCAATATTCTAAACAATTTTCATTTTCATATCAAGGATGCTCAGTTTCCTTTTCCATTTATGATACTCCCATGTCTAAAACGTTTTTATTTGTGCTTTGCTCATTCTCTTGTCAACAGGTTATACCAATGAATCTTCCCTTTAAAGCCTGTAGTTGCTGATAGCAATGCTAAAACATTGCAGTTGGCATCTTTATGCTGCCATGGGACAAAATATTGTTATCGAGATTCTTCAGTTATTGGTAGATTGCTGGATCGAAGAATAAATTCCATATTGCTTTGTCTATAAGAAAAGGATATTAACAGTGATTTTGATTTTCTTTCTGATTATATTAAAAAATCATATTTCTGTATTTACTAAACATAAACCCTTAATAGCCTGAATAAGAGTCTTGAATTCCCATCACTCCACAGTCTCTATACATCTAATGGCTTTGCAGGGATATCTAGTTAAGTCTTGGCTGCTTGTTAAGGCAGCCAAGACATGACTAGAAACCACTGCTTAAGTAATTTGTCTATTGTCAGCAGGACCTCCTCATGATGGCATGTTAAGGGCACCTGTTCTGAGGTCAGAAAAGTCAGAAATAGACCTTGAAGGGTTAAGGGCCCAGTTCTACATTTGGTGAGTTTCTTGTCTTATGTGTACATGTAGAACCATTGTTCCCACACACAGGATTTGGGTGGTCTTGCTGATGGAAGTTACAGTACCTTGGCAGTGGTTTCCAAGCCTGGCATTTTTCAGGTGGGTGATTTATTCACTCGCCTACTGCTTGCCTTAAAAAAATTAAGGAGGGTGAAAACTAGCCCTTCAGGCCTTAAAAAATAATGATTACCATAACAGCCTATTTCTAAAACACACATCTTTTAAGATCTCTGCTTTGTTAGTAGTCTCTGTAAGATGGCTACACTGCTCTTCTCACACCTACAGGCCTTGCTGATGCCCAGAGATGTGGGATGAGCAGTGTAGACATCTCACAGAGAGTACCTTGTTAGCAGCACCAAATAAAATGTACCAAGCCCACTAGGCAGAATTCATTAATAGTAAAACTTCATTTTGCCACTTTTATCTTTTGTAAGCTTAAGGAGAGCTAATCGCTCCCTTTGGCCATGCAAGGGGAGCGATTTTTAGCCTTCCTGTATTTTTAAGAATGCCAGGCCTGGGTTTCCAGTGATGTCTTGGTTGTCTGTATTGGCAGAGAAGACATCACAAGACACCACTGCTAAAGCACAGTGTTGCCTTATTATGAGAAAATAAAAGAAAAGGAGAATTTTGCAGCCCTCTGAGGACAAATTCAGAATTAATGATGACAAGAATAAAATGAACTTTTTGTGTATTAATTTTAAGACACACATTCTGCTACACTGGTAAAATAGGATCTGATAACCAATGTCTGGGGTGGAAATCCTCTGAAGTGGGCAACAAAGGTATATATGATTGGCTAAACATTACTTCATACAGTCGAACCCTGTTAATTGAATAGCCACTTTGCCAATGAAAAATTAACAGGAATATTCAGTTAACAGGGATTGTGTCACTTTCCTTTATTCTACAGACTACACTTTGCCAATGAAAACTATTCAATTAACAGGATTATTCAATTAACAGGGATTGTGTCACTTTCCTGTATTCTAGAGATAAACTTAGCATTTATTCAATAATATCTTGTTTGACAGAGCACCATGAGCTCTGTCAAACAAGATATAATAGATTAAATACATGTATTGGATGTACTGAGGCCAAATAGGTCTATAAACAATAGAAAACGGGGGAGAGTCCAGGTAATTTCTTGACAGGTTGCACGATTTTTTATACCCCCGCCTAGGCGGGGTATATAGGATTCCTCGTGTCCGTCAGTCCTTCCATCGCAAAATTGTTTAATGGAGGGTACCATCATGCTGTAATCAACTCCTCCCCACTTTTCAATTCACATAGTTGAAACTTCAGAATATGATCATACAAACAATGAAGATGTGCAACATGTATAAAGTCTTGCGAAAATTTTGTTTCTCCACAGTTATTTCCCTTTCTTAGCTGAAAGGCGGGGGTATTTGTTTGTGTCACCTTTAGGTGACACCTATTGTTTTCTGAACACCAAGATGTCACATTGTTGACCTTGCTCATCCTCAGGTTTTGGTGCGGGGGGTAACACACCACCTGGCGATGGATTGCGGGGGTATCGCACCCCCTGGCGATGGATCGACTCTAGTTATTAACAGGAGTTTACTCTGGAGCCTATATTCAATTAACAGGTCAAATTTGTACTGGAGGTGTGGTAAATGGTTTTGTGTTGGGAAATTATATTCAGTTAACAGGGTTATTCAGTTAAGAGATATCCCATTAAGTGGGCCCCGTTGTGGTCATGATTAGGTTAGAGATGCTGAAAGTGATCTTAAACACCCTTAAATAAATAACTTGATTGTGACCTGCCCATTTTGTTACACACCTGTTCTATGAAATCCCCATCTACTGAAACATTAAACCATGTGGAAAATAAAAATCCGTTCCACACACCTTTGCTGAACGGAAATCAATGACAGACTATTTTTAAATAGAAGCAAAATTTCACTGGAATTTTCTACAAATCGTCCACTGCAATTACAATTTGAATTGCTGGCGATGGCTAAAAATCGCCCCCTGAGTTCAAGTGTGTTCTGTGTGCCAGTAGGCACATAGAACACATTGGAACTCAGGGGATGAAATAGTAACAAGGGTTCCCCTCGCAAATTTGGTTGGCGATAAAATGTGGGGGGGTTTTGTTGATAGTTGTCAAATGAATTGCTGAGTGTCCTTCTAATAATTGTTTTATAGATGTGAAGGAGTGTAATAAACACAGAACGACATGCGTGTGTGAATGGGTTAATCGATATGGCACTTGTGCCATCATGAAAGGATTAAACTTGAGGCCTGTGGCCTCTCGTTTCTGTGTATTTATTTTCCATAACATAAAAAATTTCATCTGTCATCACCAAGTTTGTGTGGGATCCTTGAAAGAGCAGAAAAGTGTCTGAATATTTTAAATTGTAACTCTGAGTCCTTGAAAGTGCTTGGAAAAGAAGAGTTTCAAAGAAAAAGTCGTGGAAAGTCCTTGAAATATATATCTAGATACTTTTTTATCTTGATTTGGTGATTATAATCATATATTTGTATGTCTTTGTTGTGGAAATTGAAGTTTTCATTCACTGAAATGACATCTGCGTCTGACACTGATCCGTGGAAATAGAGCCCTGTGAAGCTTCAAAATTTTATTGAGGTGATATCCAACAAATTTGATTTGTGTCGCACTGATTCAGAAGTATTTGAAGCTTCAAGATGTTCTCAAAATCCTACCAAGTATTCTCTCTTGAACTCTTCTTTTAGGAGACCTGATGATATAAGAACAATTCAAGGAGTTAGGAGGTTTCGCTTCCGAAACTACTTTGATTCCATCCCAAAATATTCTGCATTTTTATTAATTTGCCCACACAGATAAATCACAGATGTACACAATACTTGAGTACAAACTGGCTATATTTGTGGTTGTAAGAAGGTACAATATCTACAACTTAACTGACAGAGTGCTGAATTATTTTTGGCCATCCAATCTTGTGCACATATCATTGCCTTGTTACAATTTATGGTAGAGTGCCAGCTGGCACTCTCCCATAAATTGTAACAAGGCAAACCCTTACAGATGAAATAATATCACTTTAAAGATAATACAAAGCACATCCACTGAATATGAGCCTTCAAGTTGTGGCACCTGCGCTTCATAATAAAGCCCAAATATGGGCTTTCAGCACTCTACCAGTTAAAGAGCATTGAGATTCGATTTTCAAGTTTCAATCTGATTCAGAATCCTCTCACCTAATTCGATTTGAGATTTGGTTCAACCTGAAATTTGAGATTCTCAGTACCCTACTCCGGAAGCACTCAGAGAGGACTTCCTAGGAATCAGTGTCAAGTGTGAGTATCATTCAAATACTTGCAGGGCCGGGCAAAGGGTGGAAGGCACGGGGTAGTTACCCCAGGGCCCGGAACTTTGGGGTTTGGCAAAGGATTCTTGGATCAGGCCTGGTTCTCCCAAAGTTCTGACTCCTGTGCCAAGCCTTTGGCCACCTGTTCCCCGAGCAAGAATCAGCAAGATAGTTGCCCATCGTATTGGAATATCAGTTGCCACTCATGTAAAGAAGCAATGGGAGTGCCTGGTGGTGATTTTCAATCTGTTAACCCTATACATGAAAAGCAAACAACACCCACAAACAAAATTATTGAATATCTGGGGGGGGGGGGGGGGGGGAGTCATTTTTTGCTTAAAAAAACACAAGAAGCAAATCGGCCGTTATGGATCACCGGGTTACCCGGTGGTCCATAACTGCAGAATTGCTTCTGGTGTCCTCACATTTCTACTGAACTAACAAGAATAAGTGACAGAAAGATCCAACCACACAGTGACAAGAAGCAAATAACATGCTCGTTCCAGTGAGGGGTCATATGCTATGTTTTTTAGGCATAAAAATGAAAATCGAATGGCAGTTTTTGTGATTAGCTCTGGCCGGTTTTGGCTCTTAGTTTGGGCTGGGTCAATAGACTGCTATCTATATACATATGCACTAGACCCGGTGTTATCACTTCAAGAATTCTTCACTTCAAGAACTTCGACATCTGTATCAGTATCCCGACACTTTAGAAAGGGGGCCTGTCACAGAATTCACCCTGGGGCCGAATTTCCTCTTCGCAGCCCTGAATACTTCTATAGAAATTATGAACTTGTATATAGAGAGTAATACACTATAGTCACTCGCCTCGAATGCATATTTCACGTAACCAATCCAATCAAGCGATTACTCTGTTTATTACTTTTCATTATTAACGATAATTAAATTATTTAACCCTTTACCTAACGCAACAACTAAAACTGACCAGCGCTGTTCTCAAAAATCGCCAATTAATTTTCGTTATTTTTTCATTTTTTTGTCTCTAAAACAGGTTATGACCCCTCACTCGAACGAGCTCATCGAGCTTGTTCCAATGAGGGATCATAACCTATGTTTTTGAGACAAAAAATGAAAATAATAGCTATTCAAGAATTTTTGCAAGTGTCATCTGCTTTTCATATTAGGTAAAGGGTTAAAAAAACAAAAAAAAATGAAGTCCCCATTACACCCATGGCAAAGCGTCTTCATTTGTGTGCACGGATACATGACCCAATTGTTGATTGCATAATTCACTTGTGAAATAATCGTTTATAATCAAGCCCAGGAATACATGTAAATCACACTTTGGAAGATAATAAATATGATTAAAAGATGAGTTTAGATGAATTCCGTTGAAAAAGCCTGAAAATTCTGAAAGTCCTGTTTTTTTTCTTTCTAGGATGTACAAACTGTGCATCAAGTTTGCATTCCAATATGGAAAATCATTGAAATTATGGAAAAGTTGGTTTCCTAAAAGCTGTGGGGACTCTTGTGCTGTATGAATATCTTTTTGAATCTTGTCCTGAGATTTTTTATATTTCATTTCAGTTGGTGACCAGTCATCTGAAAACAGTCCACATGAGAGATCAAAACCACATTATTCAAGAAAACAGTCTTTTGTTCGAGGAGAATCTTCAAGACGTGCTATATGCCATCGTCGAACACCATCAGCTCCATCAACTCCTAGACAAGAACCTCGACATGCTGCTACAAGTTCTGTATCTTCACAACATAAGGCAATCTCTCAACCTGCTTTAGAGAAGTCATGTGGGCTACCACCTCCATCAGATAGATCAAAAATTGCTTACAATAAAAACTCCATCACTGTTAGTCAGCCAATTGAGCCTTTGGACTCATCAAAGTTTTACCTGCATGTTGATGACAGTGAGCTGATTGATTCTGTTGATAGTTCTCGTTATGTTCGATCATGTGAAGAACTTAGTGCTCAAAAAAGGTCTGCAAAACTGTCACCTAAAGAATACAAAAAATCAAAATCAAGTGAACGGACGATTCCAAATACTGAAAAACTCACAGAGCTTGATGAAAGTCCTGGTTCAAAAAGGAAAAACTTTTTCAACTCGGAGGTTGTAGATAAAGCAGATAACCAAAAGTCTTTTTATTTTTCTCGTCACCATGACTATGCAGAGATTGATGCAGAAGAAAATAAAAGAAACAGTCGCGATCTTGGTTCAAAACTGGAAAATGTTTCATGTCCAAGTTTTATTCATTTGGATTATGCAAATGAGAATGTGTTTCAAGAGAAGAACGGTCGGATGCAGAATTCTAGCTATGAACAAGCTCACAAAAGATCAAAAAATGATTCAGCAAATTTTTCTTCTCCTGATTCGTGTAATGAACTCAACAATAACACTAATGTATTGCACAGTAGAAGTCCAACTGAAGTGACATTTGTGGATAATCAGACTTCCAGCCAGTCAAGTAGTCCACTAACACCACAAATGAATAATAAAATTCTGAGAGAGAAGTTCTTTTCTGATTGTAAAGCTAATCACAACAGCTGTCCTGTGAATCACCAAGGTCCATATATGTCCAAATGTTTAAGTGTGCCATCAGATATAGCTAAGTCTTTAGAAAACATGGTGAGTGAAAGTCAGTCGGATCTTCTCTCATCAGTAACCATTAGTGAACTGTCACAGTCTATGGACAGTTTCAACATGAGTTTCTCTAATGAACCAGACAAGGTCTGTAAAAGGAGAAGAAGAAGTGCTTCCGTAGATGGAACAGATGACATTGAATCTCCCCTTAATCGTACTCTTCGAGAAATAAATGCTCAGATAGATGAGGCATTCAGAAATGAAGCGATTCGAGATGCAAAACCTAGCTCAGATGTCGTATCACCATCATATAGTGGAGTTCCATTATCTGACCATTTACTTAATTCAGACAAAACTCATGTTCCAACTCCAATACATCACTGTGCTCCATTTCCAGTAGAAGAAACAAACAATAAACCATTGAGTGCTAAATCTTTTGTGAATCAGAGCCAAGTTGCTGAAGTATTCTCTCGACCACCTGTTGAAAATGATGATGTGTTGCTCGATGGTTTTCAGAATAGTTATCACAAAGAAGAAACATACACAGAGAGATCAACTGAAATACATATTGTTGAAACACCTAGTGTTATAAAAGCACCACCAAAACAAGCACCAGTGAAGAAAGAAACCACATTTTCTGCAGATTCATGGGACATCTGTGAACAAACTGTTGAAGATAACCTGCCACCTTTTCCAGTTGTCAATCAACAAACTTCATCAAATATGTTTCCACAGATACCCAGCAAAAGTGATGTTGTGACAACATTTAGAAGCCCTGGATATCCTGCATATGTAGTGGAAACTATGAAGTCTCCAGAAAGCAGTCCTTCTCTCTCACAAAAGTCAGATTCCAGTGCTCACTCTCTTGTTGTGCATTCAGATGTGGAAGATAATCCATTATATCTGTTTGGTTTAACACGTCGTACAAAAGGACGACAGAGTTCAGATTCATCTCTAGACAGTGTTTCTAAAACTTCCCCCAGTGCTATGCATAGGAGTTATTCAGGGTCAGACTCTGCAAAGAGCAGCCCAACCTCATCAAGGACTAGAGATTCACCACAAGCTATGATAACCGAACAGCCTCCCACAACTTATCAAAATAAATTACCACCCATGACACCTACATCTGTTAATAATGAGCCTTCAGCAGTCTGTGATTCTTCTTCTAGTCACTCAGTTGGACTTCATGGAAATGTACATACCCATACAGGTGCTAAACCCAAACAGACTGCCATTGTTGCACCAACAATAATGTCTGACTTATGTCATCCTCTAGATAATGTGTTAGAGGAAATAAACAGAACCCAATCACCTTCTCATCGTAGAAATTCACGAAAACTAAAAAATAATCGACAGTCCTCAATAGAGGGGTCTATACCTCAAGTGTCTGCACCTGCTTCAGGTTATTCTTCTACTTCTTCATCACATGTTGTTAAAGAGAGCTCAACATATTCTCCATTCAGTCAATCGCTGGACTCCATGGGTAATGCTAGACATGGTGGTCCAGAGGAACACTTTTATGTTGAAAACATGCAAATAAAATCTGCTTCGGGTAATATACAAATGCCAGAAAACAGAAATTTGTCTCATTCTTATCCTGAAACTATCCGAGTGGCACGGAATCTTCCAGTTGACCATACCTCCAATCTTTACTGTAATCCACCAAATCCTAATATTAGATCTCCAACATGTATTGAATATCCACTGCCATCTTCATCTCAGTTATATAATTCAGATCTCCATGCCATTTCTCATTCCATTAGTTCACCATACCATACTCCATTGCCAACTTCTCCAGAGACTCAGACGCACAAATCCCATGACCAGCAAATTGTCATTGAGAAACCAACTATTGTGAAGCCGGCAGGCCAGAGAAGTGTCAAAGAGCCAGAAAAACAAGTGGACATGCTACAGGCCTCTTGTCCAAATGTTATTGAAACCATTCAGCATCCAAAATCTCCGATAAAATCATCAATCAATGTTGCTAACCATGCCAGAAATAGTTTTGTGGATCAGGGATACCAATCATCAACTTTAGGAAATGAAGATGCTAACATTGAGGGATATTGTCATGCTAAGAGAAATGCAGATGGGATCACAGCAGATGTGATCCCTTCTGTAGAAGGGATCACATCTGATGTGATCCCATCTATTTCTGTTTCTGTGTTACAGTCACCCAGTGTGCCATCTACTTCAACAAGTGTTACAGTGCGAACGAATATATCAGTGACATCAGAACCAAATCAATCTGAACCAATAGTAACTGTCACTGAAAGTGTGGCATCTCCAGGTATGATTACACGCAAGTATGAAGTACAACAGTCTTTTGTTATGCGACATGAGACAGAGGTTGTTGCTGATGAAGAAGACATTGAGAGAATGGCTGCTGAACCAGATTTAACCACTGAAGATGTTGCTCGTGAGTTTGTTGAGAAATTTTTAGACGAGGCAGCTGCAAACATATGTAATACATTGAATGAAGCACTGGAGCAGGATGGTGTCCAAAATAGTAGCAGCAATGACATGCCATTTAATACAACTGATTTAATAAGCGATATCACTGTTAGAAATCATAATATTGAATCAACTGCCCCTTCTCTGGACACTAATGTTGAAGAAATTGAGAATGTATTGAATGATAATATTGAACACAGCATTTCACAAAGAAGTGAAGTTTCCAATTTAAATAGGGAACCAGAACTTTTTATAGATGAGTCTACTTTGAGAAATCAAGACATGATTGAATCTCGTAATATCCACCAGTCATCTGTACCGCATTTTGAAAGAACTTCTACTATTGATAATAGTACAAAACCACCAAGACCCGTGAAAGCTGTTGCTCCACTTCCTTCTCTTCGTGAATTACCGCCTCCTAATCAACAAGTCATGGAGGTTACACGTCCATCATTGACCAGGAAATCATCTTCTGTCACGGATGAATCAGAGCATGATCGAATGGTTGTTGTTCATGATTACGATCCTGAGAGGGAAGCAAAATTAGTGATAGAGAAAAGGCCTAGTTTTAAGAAACGTGTTCAGACTGCTCATGCTAGAAAAGTAGACCAGCCAGCTAAACAAGTGGCTGAAATGTATGGTGGTGCTGATGCTGAAACTCTACACACACCCAGCACTTCAAACATTCAAACATCAAGTTACCCAGATGATGAGGTATTTGTAGCAGACAGACAAACTAGTCCATCTGCTCGTCCAAGAAGATACCAGGCAAATAATTGGAGGCCAACCCCTCTTCCAAGAAGTATGAGGCAACACTCAAATCCAGGGTTTTCAGAGATTGACAAAGATTTTGTGAATAAAATTAAGTGTGCTACAGAATGTCCAGGGAGTCGTTTATCTCTGGATGAAAGTGTATTACGGTCTCAGTTCCCACCTGTTACAGAGCCTGAATTCAGTAAAGATATGGACAGTGATATTCTTTCTCACTCTCAAGGATCAGGTAAACTGCACAGTTTACGAGAATTATTTGAAAGACAATCTTCTGCGTCTGGAGATAATTCTACAGAGAATGTTTGTTCGACTCAAAAAGCTAAAGGTTCGTATGGATCATTAGAAAGGGAGCTCAGACATTCAGACAGTCAAAATTACTCAAGTGAGAAATCCAAAGAAAGGTGCTCGAGAACTCGTCATGATTCAGACAAACATAGACCTCATTCACAGAGTCCAACCCCCTGTAGGCAAAAACCTACTGCTTTAGACAAATGGCAAAAAGTGGAGTTTGAATCAGATGGTGTTTGTTCATTGCAGTCTAGTGGTGAACATGCTTCAAAACATTCTGATGAACCTGTGAGTTCCTCAGTATCAAGTCTGGGAAGACCACCAAAATATCGCCCTTGCATTAAAAACAGGACGAGTAGTGAATCTAGCAGTGAAATGTCTCCCAGAGAAAAACACAAAGATCTCTCATCAGATAAAAGCTCTCCTCAAGACTCACAGAGCCGCAAGTCATGTAGTGATAAAACGTTTGAAACTGAAAGTGATAGCATAGAAGTACAAAGTTCTGATTTAAAAAGGCGAGGCAGTATCAAGGAACTGATGGATTTTTTCGAAAGCAAAGCACCTAGTTGTGATGATTTTGCTGAATCAGTGCCCCCTCAACAAAGGACAAGAGTTCGAAGTATGTCACCTGGAGCCTCCCTCCATATGCAGAGTGACAGTGTTTCAAGTATTTCCAATTCAGAGAGTTTACAACAAAGTTCTGAACTCTCTGGAAGTAATTCTTCTCTTTATAATAGAGAAGGCTTACTAAAACCACTGACAGTTCGATTGGGTCCAAAGCCTTTCTATGGAACAAATAAGTGAATGTATATTGTAATGTCTACTCCCAGGTAGGGCTGCACGATATTTGAAACTGAATACCGGTATCGGTATTAAAAAAAATAATGCGGTATACCAATATATCAAAAAACTGTTCAGATATCTGAACACACGTACCAAATCGCAACTTGCACCATCACAGTCGGAACGAATCGGCATGCCTTGATGATGCAGTTCGAAGAAAACTTAACGCAGACGATATCAAAATTTATTATTTTAAATATTAATTTATCAAATTTTTCAAAAAAATACAACAAAACCATATCATGTGACCCCTCATTGGAGGGGTCACATGATATGGTTTTGTTGAATTTTTTTGAAAAATAAGATTTTTTCAACTGAACAATTTATATATTATCTGAGTGGATGCGGACAATTTGTTAGATAAATGGACATCATAAAAATTAATTCCTGTGTAAATAAATAATATCGATAAACCGATATTTTTGCAATTACCCCGGTATTCAATCGATACTGGTTTGAATACCGGTGTATAATGGTTTATCGATATATCGTGCAGCCCTACTCCCAGGAGATAAGAAGTTCTCTGCGACTTTTTTCTGGATCAGTGCTAAAATAATTAGGAATAATTTATTTACTTTTTGCCTAATGTAACAGTCATATCAGGCCAGCTTTATTCACAAATACTACCATCCAGATTTTTTTTTTTCCCAATTTTTACCTCAGAAACATACCTTATGTGCCCTCATTGGAATGAGCAAATTTAGCTCATTTCAGTGAGGGGTCATAAGCTATGATTTTGACGTGACAAATGAACAGTTTTATGTAGTCAAGAAGTTGAGTAAGTTAACCGTTTACCCAATGAAGATGAAAAAAATTTTAAATATTTTTTTTTAAATTTCAAGAAAACCATATCCTTTGACCCCTCGTTGGAACGAGCTCAATGGGCTCGTTCCATTGATGGATCACAGGATATGTTTTTGTCAAAAAAAATTGAAAAATAATTGTTTTTTCATCTGCGGACAGATCCGATTTATTAGGTAAAGGATTAAAGGGCTCAATAGAAGATCTCTAAAGACTTGCAGTTTTGTTTGAAGCTTATGAACCGATTTTATGAAATTTGATATCGAGCCGAGGATTACCAATGCTCAAATCAATTTTAGTGGAAGGTGTTCATAAATTTTGTACAAAGCAGTGATAAATTTGAAATCCTTTTTATCCCCTAATCATACTGTTGTAAAAATATTGTGGCTTCTGTCAGAAAGTTTTGAAAAGAAGAAAATGCTTCTATATTGCAATTACCTCATGGTGCATAACCACACAAGTTGTTTATTCTAGGGCCTGGCGAATCACAATGTTTCTCTCGAATGGAATCTTTGAATCGGGCAAAAGGTTCAAAACTAAATTGAATCTCAAATCAAATCCAATTTTCAGTTGTTAACAATCAAGCCTGAAAATAAACAGACTGTCATCTGCAAAATGCACAGCAGGGTAGCATCACAAAATTTACCTTCTGTGAACCTCAGCCTGAATCAAGGTATCAAGCCAAAACAGAAAGATGTACCTAGAGGATGAATTGGCCCACTGTATGGGATAGCATCAGCAAATTCACCCTCTGAGGACCCCATTTTGCAAATGGCAGGTTGCTTATTTTCAGGCTTGGTTACAATACTACGGCTTATTGGTGCTGTCTGTCTCCATCGGAAACTCAATATCAATAGGCATGCTAGAATGCTAGATTAGTACAGGGGAACCCTGTTAATTGAATAGCCACTTCGCCAATGAAGATTATTCAATTAACAGAAGTATTCAATTAACAGGGATTGTGTCACTTTCCTGCATTCTAGAGATAAACCAAGTATTTATTCTATTATATCTTGTTTGACAGAGCTCCATGAGCTCTGTCAAACAAGATGTAATAGATTACATGCCTGTATTGGATATACCTAGGCCAAATAGGTCTAGAAACAAAGGAAAACTGGGGAGAGTCCGGGTAATTTCTCGACATGTTACAAGATTTTTTATTCAATTAACAGGAGTTTACTGTATAACCTACATTCAATTAACAGGTCAAATTTGTACTGGAGGTATGGTAAATGGTTTTGTGTTGGGAAATTATATTCAATTAACAGGGATATACAATTAAGAGATATCCAATCAAGTGGGCTCCACTATACTACGGCCTACTGGTGCTGTCTATCTCCATCGTGAACTCAATATCAATAGGCATACTCAACTATTACAAAATTGACAGGTATCACAAAGGTGGTCGGAAAAAAAAAACCATCGTCCTTTGAGTACAACATGGTGTCATCTGTAGTGCCAAAGCATTGCAGATGGCACCTTGGTTCTCTAAACAGATGATATATTGTGGAAATGAGCTGTAACGCAGTCTCCACTATCACACTATCATTTTCCGACAGAATTTGTTAGACTGGATACATCCAGTCTTATTCATCAGAAAACTGCGGGGGGGATTTTTTATCTTTGGAAAGTCGATAATAAAGAATTGTATGACATCCAAATCTCTCCAGGATTTGATTTTTCTTCAGTAATAGAGATGGTTTTGAATTGAATCAAATCAGTAACAAGATTTGAAAATGAATTGAATCTCGAAAGTTTGCCACGCCCAAGTTTAGTCACCAATAAAACGGGAATTGAACAATAATTAATAAATAAAGTTTGTTCCTATGGCTCCCTTAATTCCCTGAATGTCCTGGAATTTAAAAGTCCCTTGTCTAGAATCTGGATAGTCCTTGCACATTGAAAACATCCTTGAAAACTCTAAATAATTCATATCACGTAATTAGAGGAGTTTCATTTCGGCAACATTCAGTTTGCTGCTTGGGGAGTTGAATGATGCATATTGCAGGAATGAATCATTCAATGCCCAATAAAATGCCTGCCTAATAGAATAAAAATCATTACATAGTAGATATAATTGTGATATGGTATAAAAATTGACAATATTGCATACAAAGTCCCTCAGCTTACATATAAAAACTTGATGAGCATGTTTGTTCATTGAGAAAACACTGTGCACTGCAAACAGCGTGTTTTTTTCAACTTGAATGCTTCCAGTGATTCAGATAGGGAAACATAAAAAAAAAAATGTAGTTTCATAATTTATTTAATAATTTTACTGTTGCGAACAGGTTCATTTGCCCTTTCATGTATTGAAACATATATGGTCTCTCACAAATAAATAGTAACATAAACAAACCATAACTAAGTGACTAAGTGTGCGCTTATATACTGAAGTTGCAGGATACAGATTTTGTATCAGGTGGGTATCTTTTAGATGGGAACCCCATTGTGTTTGTACCCAGAATATGCTTGAAAAACCCTTGAATTTTTCATCTATAGCTCATTGGTAGTTTCTGTAAACTCTTCTAACTTTTAAATGCCTAATTCTGACTTGATCACTTTTTACTGCATGAAAGCAGGTGCCCCATCATGTCGACTTTGAGTTAACTTACAAATTGCATTCCAAGTAGCTTGGCTGTTGTTTCTAGACAAGTCTTGGCTGCCTATTTAGGCAGCCAAGACTTGCCAAGAAACAACTTTGAAACCACAGGATGCAGACCATTGAAGTGTAGCAAAGATGTATAATATTCTCTGGATGCTAAAGGTTTAATGATTGACTACTCTTTCAAGTGCAAGAACCTTGGTAGGCTCTTTTAATTGATCACATGCACCTAGCACTAATTACTTCAACTCAAACGGGGGCGCGGTGACTCAGTAGGTAGAGGTGCAGGCTGCAAGTCGAGAGGTCCTCAGTTCGAATCCCACCTGCGGCAACCGCGTTGTGTCCTTGGACAAGACACTTCACCCCCATTGCCCATGTGGGGGCACGGTGGCACTGTGTACTAAGTCGTACTGCAAGTCGATGGTGCACTTGTCTTCAACCAATGCTAACCCTGCTTGTGTGGAGTTAGTATGTTGGGGAGCTGACAGTTGCTCACCGTTGCTCTGTGGTTCTCTCTGGGTACTACGGCTTCCTCCACCTGCAAAACTGTCATGGTCATGATTAGCCATTGTGCATAAGTATGTGACCTTAAACATCAATAAATAAATAAATAATAATTCAACTCAAACTAACTGTAGATGCTGAAAGTGACCTTAAATACCAATAAATAAACTTTGATTCTCATCTGGAGGTTACAACTGGTTAAAAAATCTCCAATGTTTATTCTGTTTTTGTTTTCTTTCAAATTTCATTCTTTACATCCAAACCTGAGCCTTTCACCTCTTTGGAATCAGCTTGTTGAGCTTGTTCTTATTAGGGGTTGTAAGCTGGCATTTTGAAGAAAAAATTTAGTTTTTTTCAGTCAGGTGAAAATTTTATTATCTTTCAAAGGATAATGTAAAATGTTGAATTCATTTTGGCCACAATTACTTTGAGTCTGGGATGTCGTTCCATACTTGATAGAGACATATTGTGAATAAGATGGGAGTGTATATTTTTTTCATATATAGCTGAAGCAACGATATGGATTTTTAAATTGGAGTCATAATTTTCTGTGCAATATGTAAATTTATTTTATTCTGTAATGTTTATATTGTAATATTTTGTAATGTGTAATAACTGCAAATGAAGTAACCAATATAAATTCCCTGTAATATCTTCAGTAGATCTAGAGTTCTAAACAATGCATACACCATCAAAGTCTTTCTGGGAAAACATAAAGTCAAGCAATGCATGTTCACCTTGCTGACCTAAATGTTGCCCTTAATGTTATAGACCAATTTAGACAAGGGGTAAATCTTGAATGTATATGTAGGTAGCATGAATATCAAGTGGATGTAGTCTGAACGCTGGTATCTAGACTCCATCGAAAAATGCTTGGAGCCATTATTCTTCAATTCATTCATTCCTTGCCTAAATAAAGCACATTAAATGTTATGGAAACAAACTTTTTTCCTGAAGATGATGTGTCTAGTCCTTTTAACCTTTAAAGGCCTATTTCCGAGTTTAACGACCTCAGAACAGGTGCCCTCAGCATGCCATCATGAGGAAATCCTGTGTTAACGATAGACAAATTACCTAGACAGTGGTTTCTAATCAAGTCTTGGCTGCCTCACCAGGCAGCCAAGACTTGACTAGAAATCACTGCTAGGCCACTGGATGTGTGCAGGCCGTGGTCAGGGGTGAATTCAAGACAGTTGTCTAAACCCTTAAGGGTTAAGCCTGTACCTAATGAATCTGGGACATCCGCCCACGCAATATACAAATTGAGCAGTTGAAAAATATATGATTTTAAATTTTTTTTAATAAAATCATATGTTACACCCTCATTGGAATGAGGTCCTTGGCCTTATTCCAATGAGGGTTTTGCACAATATGGTTTTGTTGAAATTTTTGGAAAAATTTGAAAAAACAATATTTAAAATAAAAAATGTTGATATTGTGTGCATTGGGTAAAGGGTTAACCACTTACCTAACATAACATCCTCATCCGGCCCATGCTATTCACATATATACATGTCGTATTTCACATTTTATTATATTGCTGTCAGTTTTGCATACAAAACATAGGTTATGATCTCTCATTGAAATGGGTCATAAGCTTCCCAATAGGAACCCCAGGAAGTGGTAAACCTTGGTAAACAAGCTCTGTTGTACTGGTAAAATAAGACCCAGTAATCAATGCTTGGGGTGGAGGTTCTCTAAAATGGGCAATATGAGTATAAACGATTGGCTAGACTTGACTTTATCTCCATTTTGCGATCACAATTAGCCATTGTGCAGAAATATGCGACCTCATAAATAAATAAATATTGGTCATAGCTATGTTTTATATACAAAAATGTAGAAGAGTAATAAGAGTAATAAAATTTGATTTTCGTAAATATTGCTGGCAGAATATGCCCATTACGTTAAGTTCTAGATTTCTTGCAGTGTGATGGCAGTCTGTAGTATGAGCCTTCATGTTATTTATTATTTATTAGTGTTTAATGACACTTTCAAACACCTGGGTCACCTCATGTCGAACGGTTTTATCTTGCCCAAGGACCAAATACAGTTACCCCTGGCGGGGATCGAACTGTGGGACTTTCAGTTTGAAGTTCAATGCCATAACCACTAAGCGACCATTAGGGCTGCATGATATTCAAAACTGAATACCGGTATCGGTATTCAAAAAAATACCGTGGTATATCGAAAACTGTGCAGATATATGAACACAAGTACCGCAATCGAAACTCGAGGCATCACAGTCGGAACGAATTAGCACGCCTTGATGATGCAGTTCGAAAAACCTTTACCCAATGCAGACGATATCAAAATTTATTATTTTCAAAATTAGTTTCTCAGGTTTTAACCAAAGATTTCAACAAAACTATATCATGTGACCACTAATTGGAATGAGCTCAATGAGCTCGTTCCAATGAGGGGTCACATGATATAGTTTTGTTGAAACCTTTGAAAATTATTTTTTCAACTGCTGAATTTGTATAATACGAGGGCTCAAGCAGACAATTCCTTGGATAGAGGGATAATATTATTCATTTGGAGCTACAGTTAAAAAACTCAAGATATCTTGAAAATTAAATTGAGGGTAAATAAATAATGACGATAAACCAATATTTTTGTAATGGCACCGGTATTCAATCGATATTTGTTTGAATACCGGTATATATCGGTTTATCGATATACCATGCAGCCCTAGCGACCATGCTCCCTAGCCTTCATGTAATATGATCACAAAAGTAAGGCCCTGTAAAGCTTTGAATTCGATTTGAGTAAAAATTATCCCAATTGAAATCAAAATCCTACCAAATGTCTCCTCTTGAACTTTTCTTCTATCATCGGGTCTCCTGTACAGGAGGGGGAGGGGTCAAGCCAGAAAATAAGCAGACTGACATCTGCAAAATGAGGTCCCCAGTGGGTGAATTTAGTGGTGCTACCCTGCATAGCAGGGTAGCATCACTAAATTTACCCTCTGTGAACCTCAGTCTGAATCAGGGTCTCAAAACTAAACAGAAAGAGGTACCCAGAGGATAAATTGGCCCACTGTATGGTATAGCATCATCAAATTCATCCTCTGGGAACCTCATTCTGCAAATGTCAGACTGCTTCTTTTCAGGCCTGATTGGTTGTAATCCACGCGTGGACAGTGATGTTTGTGCATATGTTTACCAGATAATAAAAATCATCATCAGCAAAATTTTGATTAATGAAGCACCAGGTTGTACCTTCAACTTGGAATTTTTCAAGTACGTCAGCACATGGCTACAAGTTGTCCTGGGGTTAATTTCAACAATTACAAATGGATTTCAAATATTTTTGGTGTGTGAGTTCATGAGATGTAGCAATTTTCATATCAACTTAAATTTTTGATGATTATTCTTATAATTATACCCCCACAAAACGAAGTTTTAGTGGGGGGGGGGGGGGGGGTATATAGGAGTCGACTTGTCCGTCTGTCCGTCCATCTATTCATCGGTCGGTTGGTCTGGGGTTGTCGGTCCGATGCACATGTAAACTTGTGGAGCGAACTACTTCCACAGTTTTAGCAGCATTTTCATGAAACTTCACAAAAATGATCAACAGGGGAGGGGGTATATAGGAGTCAACTTGTCCATCCGTCTGCTTATTTTCAGGCCTGGGAGGGATCTCCTGTACAGGAGGGGGAGGGGTCTCCTGTACAGGAGGGGGAGGGGTCTTCTGTACAGGAGACCCGATGATAGAAGAAGAGTTCAAGAAGGATCTGCTTCTGACTGGAGGTTAACTGATAAGGATTTGTGACCATCATCTCCTTGCCAAATAGTTGAGCACACAATCTTCCGGTTGTGAGTGCCGAAGTCAGATAGTAACAACCAAAAGGAGTAGTATGTGTAAGAATGCATAGAACAGGGTTACTTTTACAGTACAGTCAGGTCGATTGGTTTGCTGACCTCAAGAGTATGTCAGTGTGTGTATTAAAATAAAAATACGACATCAGTGGAAACAAGTTAACAGAACAGCGTCTTTGATCAAAGATGCTGCACTGTTAACTTGTTTCTGCTGATGTCACATTTCATTGAGTCATCACACAACACGTGGGATGTGTGTCATGAGCAGCAATCAATGAGATTAGGCCAATTTTGAATCCTGTCAATCATTGTGGCAACTTATTAAGTTTGTTACTGCTTATATGAGATTGAAAATTAAACGTAAATACAAACAATTTTGATCCAGTGGTGTTCCATGTAACCATCGGCATGGACCGATGTTCTAACACCTCTACAGATGGTCAAACAATGGGTTAAAATCGGCTGATGTCAAATGCAACTGCTGCACATCGGTTAATCACTACATCTGACACTACTTTGATTCCGTTTTGGAGTATTCGACTTCTTTGATTGATTTGCCCAAACAGATAGGTTGCTATTGCATACAATACCTGAGTGTAGATTGGTTGCTATTGCATACAATACCTGAGTGTAGATTGGCAATATTTACAGTTGTAAGGTGAAATATCAACAAATGGAAGAGCATTGAGATTTGGTTTGAGTTGATTCAAAATCTTCTGCCTGATCAAGTCTGAAGACAAGCAGTCTAACATTTGCAGAATGAGGTGCCCAGAGGGTGAATTTGATGATGCTATCCCATACAGTGGGCCAATTTATCCTCTGGGTACCTCTTTATGTTTAGT
Organism: Pictodentalium vernedei; assembly: GCA_031216915.1. Classification (NCBI taxonomy): domain Eukaryota; kingdom Metazoa; phylum Mollusca; class Scaphopoda; order Dentaliida; family Dentaliidae; genus Pictodentalium; species Pictodentalium vernedei. The sequence goes on along the minus strand of CM062288.1, from coordinate 31,583,638 downwards.
TTTGAGACCCTGATTCAGATTGAGGATCAAAGAGGGTAGATGTAGTGATGCCACCCTGTGGTGCAGAGTAGCATCACAAAATTCACCTTCTAGGGACCTCATTTTGTAATTGACCGTCTGCTTATTTTCTGGCTTGTGCCTGATTCGATTTGGGATTTGATTCAAACTAAAATTTTAGATTCGCAGGGCTCTACACAAAAGTTTTACAACAGAGGCGGATGTGCATTGTGCAGCTGAAATATGAAAGCATCAATTTTTATTTTGACACGGTGATTTGTTGTGTCAAAGTTATATGCAGTGAATGCATGTTTCACATTGTATATTGGACTCTGTTCATTAATGTATTGTCTTTGTTAAACAAAAAGGCTCATATTACATCCATCACCTTATGTCAAATTAGTACTCTGGATTATCAAGTTTCAGTTCCATTGCTCATAGTTTGTTACAGCCTTAAGAATTATGGTGCTAGTTTGCAAAAGTCGACGGCAGTATTGAAAGACTTTGAAATGTATTTAGCCAATTTCATGTAAATTATGCTAATAATATATATAAATATGCATATATGTACATATAAATATACTATGTGCCAATTTCGTGATGTTTGGGTAAAAATATAATGGCATTTTCAGTTTGCATTTATTGATAGGTTAACCCTTTATCCAACGAATCGCCCGCATCCGCCCGCGTAATTTGCAAATTCAGCAGTTGAAAAAATATTATTTTTAAAAAAAATTCAACAAAACCGTATCATGTGACCCCTCGTTGGAACGAGCTCGTCGAGCTCGTTCCAACAAGGGGTCACATGATATGGTTTTGTTGAAATGTTTTGAAACATTTGAAAAAATGATGTTTAAAATAATAAATTTTGATATCGCCTACGTTGGGTAAAGGGTTAAAAGCATTTGGTCAGTGTTGGAGGTGCAGTTTGGACATTTTCTTGTATTGTAAATGACTACAAAATCTGTATTGAACATCCCTTCATGGTTTCAGTAAACCTGTCTTTTCAAAAAATATTGAAACTTTCTTGGTACATAGAGATTATTACCATTGTGTGGATGTACAAAATATGTATCCGAGTCGAGCTCCTGGTTCTAAGGGCAGATCATGACGAGTCGTGATCTACCCTTAGAACCCAGAGCGAGACTCAGATACATATTTTGTACATCAACATAAAGGTAACAATCATTTTATCTTACAAAATATTGGGGATAAGTCAAGAATGTAGACAAATATATAACGAACTGTTTATTCGTACGGATGAACAAAAGAAAAAAATGGAACTCACGTGAAAGGAACTTGCTTGTATCCAACCCCCTGATACAAACATCTGTATCAGGGTTTCGGATACACGACAGTTGCGGAGTTAATACAGACAAAATACATGTTGATTGTAAGATAAAGTGTGGTAGAAGGCTTTGAGTCAGTTCTTAGGGCTTTTACACACTAAATGCGATGCAAGCATTCCAACCTTTGTGACAATATAATAAATATAGAATTTCCATCCCATTTTGTAATTTCTACATATTATGTTGCTTCTGATGGGAGCCTCGGTGTACAACAAACACAAACACTAACTACTACAAGACCACTTAACAGAATGAAATATAAAATTACTACATATAATTTCAAGGCAACAAATAGTTACATCAAAATTTAATACAGTGATTGTATATCCCATATCGGACGTTGGATAAAGTTCAAGTGATTATTGTTTTTTGTTCTGCAGCAAATACAATGTCAGAGCCAAAACATTGTGTCGGAATTGCTAACTGAGAAGAAAAATTATTTATTACTTGATCGTAACACTCAAGAGTCCTTGCATCACATCTAGTGTGTAAAGGTTTTAACCCTGAACGCCTTGCATGCTGCTGGCGGATATTCCTGCCCAGGACAAGATTTCTCTTGCTACTGAAATACGTATAGTTTGGGCGCAATTAATCAAATTTTCCATCTGAAAGCTGTATGAATTTTGCCACCATTGATTTCTTGAGTTGAATTTTGCCACCATTGATTTCTAGATGAATTTTTCATCAAATATAGTCGTGGCTGCTTCACAGCAGCCACGACTAGATTTGATAAAAATATTCAGAATATACTCGGCGAGTTAAGAGTTAAAGGCATGTTTCCAACTTTTACACCTCAGAGCAGGTGACCTTGACATGCCATCAGGGCCGGCGGAAGAAGGGGGGGCGACGGGGGCGGTCGCCCCCCTTGCCCTTGCCCACGGGGGCGAGCGGGGGCGAAAGTGTCCGAAAATAAAAAATTAGCATTGTTATTGATCAACCATCAGAAAAAAACAGGATCATACTGATCAGCCTATTATTCAGTTGTATCTTTGAATAACCAATTCTCCGGCATGGATGTATATGTATACATTAATTGCCCATGGGCATGGCATTCAAGGGATAGTAGGCCTATGAATCAGCAAATTTTGCCTACCTGCTCAGCCTGACTGTTTTATTAGTTAGATGGCCAAAAGCTGAGTTTGTCGACAACAAAACTGGTTCGAAGCCTATGGCACTAGATAATCCGAGACTTATACTAGCACCGAGAGGGGGTAGGTAAACAGGGCAACTGCTCCAGGGTCCGGCCTCCGGCTGTAAAAAAATCATTTTTTTTCTATTATAAAAATACAAGAGGAATTTCAGGCCAAAGGCCACCAGAATGCACAATTTGAGAGCTCCATTAAAAATTTCCTGCACCCCCCCCCCCCCCCTCCCTTCTAATACCTCGTGTCTTCGGCACTCGGTGCAGATGCGTTCAGCATCTGAGGCGTCCCCTCCCAATTTTTAGGCGATATACGTGCACCTGCCCTCATCAGAAAGTTTCGCCCCCCTTGCCCTTTGCTGCTTCCGCCGGCCCTGCATGCCATCATGAAAAGGTGCTGATAATAGACAACTTACCTTGACAGTGCATCCTAGTCAAGTCTTGACTCAATGGATCACCATAATGTAGAGAATTTCAAACCCTGTGGAAACCCTAGGTTGTGAAGCAGTGCTTGTTTACTGTGGTAAGTGAGCTTTGTTTTACTGATAAATAGGACCCAGTCACCAGTGCTTGAGATGGATGTCCTCTATAATGGGCAACATGGGTATAAACACTTGACTTAACCTGGATGTATCTCCATGTTGCAGTCACGATTACCCATTGTGCAGATGAATGTGAGCTTGAACACCAATAAATAAAATAAATAAATGGTCTTGATAATATAGTTGGTGGGGAGAGAGGTGAAACTGAGCAGTTGCTTCTAGTCAAGTGTTGTCTGTCTGAACAGGTAGACAACACTTGACTGGAAACACCTCCTTGGTCTTTAATTTTGATCAGTATATGTGATGTTCAATAAATTCATTCGTATTGCCCCACTCATACAAGAGAGTCCTTTCCAACATTCTCCCAATGCAATTTATTGGCCAAATGTAAAAAAGCACGGAAATGAGATCTGCAAGATGTTGTTGGCCAATAATAATTTGTCCTTGCCACTGAAACAGTTATTTGTTTTACCCCTTTATGCAATATCCAGGGACTCTTCACAAAAATTATCTTTCATATTTCATTTTTTGTTCCCCAGGTTTTAGCACATGATCCCTCATTGGATCAAATTTGTTCCCATGTGGGGTTACACATGTGTAAGCTACGTTTTTGCATCAAAAAATGAAATATTTTAATGATTGAAGAAAGCATTTTTTTCCCAAAGTGTCATCCACTAGTCATGTTAGGTAAAGGGTTAAAATTAGTCTCAAGTTAAAATAGTCCATTTAATTCAAGAAATTTAGATGTTACAGTGGAAATTAATACAGTGATGCTTTCCTCTACTTGTCTCTGAGGGGGTATACCATTTGCCTACAATTTCAAGACTCAAAATGGCTGCACAACTCAATATTCTTGCTAGCCACTCTTAACCCATTTTTAAATTAGCCATGTGTAGCTCACGACCCCTACCCGATAACAATGGCCACTTCTTTTGAAGAGTTGTTAGTACTAAATGTTCCCACAGGTGGACCCCCCCCCTCCCCGACCCTCTCTATTGCTCCTGTGGAGGGGGGAGTAGCACTCTTTCCCAATGACGCATCCTGCATTGGCAGTCGCTCCATGGTGAGTGCCCATTCCTAATGGGCACTCAACGAGCAGTGAATGCCAATGCGGGCCATCCCCTACTTTGTAATTTTGGAAAGCATTACTGAATAAATATGAATTCAGCAATCAGTGTAAGCTTTTGTATGCATTTATCCTTCATTATCCACCTCGTTGTCAGTGCTTTAATAAATAAGAAAAAAAAAACGTAATATATATTTTGTTGTAAAATTTTATATTATCTTGAGAGACATTTGCCGCACGTTTTATCTGGGTGTTTTCTTCCATTGGCATAGTTTATTTGGAGATGTTCATTCAGCTAAGTTCTCACAGTGCTGATATAATGTTATCAAATCTATCCCTACAGTATCTGGTGTAATAAGTTGTAATTTACTCAAACAAAAACTTTTATGTGTTTTCCACCCCAGGAAGTGAAACTGTGCTCCTTACTGTGAGTAAACAAGCTCAGTTTTACTGGTAAAATAGGACCCAGTCACCAATGCTTGGGTGTGGAAGTCCTCTAACATGGGCAATATGGGTATAAACGGTTGGCTGGACTTGACTTTATCTCTATGTTGTGGTTATGATTAGCCTTTTTGCAGAAATTGACCTTAGTAAATTGTGTAAAGGTTTTAACCCTTAACTCTTTGCATGCTGCTGGTGGATATTCCTGCACAGGACACGATTTCTCTTGCTACTGAAATACATATAGTTTGGGCGCAATTAATCAAATTTTCCACCTGTAAGCTGTATGAATTTTGCCACCATTGATTTCTTGAGTTGCATTTTGCCACCATTGATTTCTAGATGAATTTTTCATCAAATATAGTCATGGCTGCTTCACAGCAACCACGACTAGATTTGATAAAAATATTCAGAATATACTCGGCGAGTTAAATAAATAAATTTCTATCATTAATAATAAGAGAGTCCATTTGTCCACTGCACACTGGTGTTAAAATACTAAATTTCTCCATTTGTTTCTTCTCATCTATTTATACCATAACTTTGTCATGTGCATAAAAGTTTATACGATGGACAAATCTTGTGCATACTTTGCACAGATATTGCCTATGACTAAAGGGTGTGTCATGACCTTGACCCAATAGCCTACTTCCAAGGTTAAGGTCACAGATTGCAACATTTTGATAATGTTACGCCATCATTGTCCGATCAATGTAATCTGATCCAAATGATAGTTCTTTTTCATATTTCACACAGTTGTTTGTGCATGACACAAGGATGTGTCATCATCTTGATTCCAGGGGTCGAGTCTCACACATAATCCTTTAACTGGCTGAAGAGTTTTTATTCCTTTCTGCTGTGCTTTGACAGTCTACATCCTGAGCCTTTGCAGTTGTTTCTAGGCTTGTCTTGGCTGCCTGTATAGGCAGCCAAGACTAGTTTAAAAACAACTGTGAATGCTCTTAAAATGTAACGTGCCCCAGAGACTGCATGTTGGGGCACCTGTTCTATTGTAATAAAAAAAGTGATCAAACTTGGAATTATGCTAAAAGCATAAAAGGTTAAATTAGAAATTTGGGGTTTTCAATTTTGTTTTGTTATATATACATCTTATTTCATCGGATACTGTAGAAACTGAAGACATTTTTTTTTTGTGATTCAGATGGTAGCATTTCATTCATGTAGTTCATTCCAGAGATCTCTGGTGTATGTGTGTGAAAGGGACTAACTTGTTAGTCTTGAATCTTGTAATCATTTTAATATTTTAAGTGTATGTATGTACACTTGGTAATATCATATGAAAATAAACAATAGAAACAAAGGATTTTTTATCTGATACTTTGTATACTGAAGAATTCCATGAAGTAATACAGTAAGGGCTGGTAAGTTTTTCGGTGTTCAGGTTCGGTTATGGCTTTTGTGGCAAACCATAAAAATGGCCAAATGGTTTTACTGTGTTTGTGCATAAACTGATCAAACTACCTTACTTGGACAGTGGCTCAGTAGGTGGAGATGCAGGCTGCAAGCCGAGAGGTCCTCGGTTAGAATCCACCTGCGGCAACCGTGTTGTGTCCTTGGGCAAGACACTTCACCCCCCTTGCCCATGTGGGGGCACGGTGACGTTGTGTACTAAGGCGTACTGCACGTTGATGGTGCACTGTCTTCAACCAATGCAAACCCAGCTCGTGTGGAGTTAGTATGTTGGGGAGCTGACAGTTGCTCGCCGTTGCTCGTTGGTTCTCTCTGGGTACTCTGGCTTCCTCCACCCATAAAACTGTCATGGTCATGATTAGCCATTGTGCAGAAATATGTGACCTTAAACACCAATAAATAAATAAATAACCTTACTTGGAGGGAACTAGACTAGCGCCTACCAGAGGGGGCACTGTGGCTTAGTAGGTACAGGTACAGGCTGCAATCCAAGAGGTCCTTGGTTTCGAACCCCACCTGCAGCAACCATGTTCTGTCCATGGGCTAGACACTTCACCCCCATTGCCCTCGTCGGGGCACAGTGGCGCTGTGTACTAAAGTGTACTGCACATCGATGGTGCACCTGTCTTCAAACAATGCTAACCCTTCTTGTGTGGACTTAGTATGTTGGGTGGCTGACAGTTGCTCGGTGGTTTTCTCTGGGTATTTTGGCTTCCTCCACCTGTAAAACTGTTGTGGTCATGATTAGCCATTGTGCAGAAATATGTGACCTTAAACACCAATAAATGAAATGAATAGCACTTACCATGGATGAAAGTCACTGTCTATTCAGCAAAACGGTGAATACCATTCATTTGTCACATTTTCTCCCTTATTGACTCGTCCTCTGGACGAGTCAATAAGGGAGAAATGTGACAATGAGAACTGCATTCATTTTTTACCCTGATTTATGTCGGTTTTTTTTTAAGCTGCGACTAGCAGCTCTATAATATAAGTTACAGGACGTTCAGGTGGCAGATACAGTATCAAATGAGGCGAGGTGAAAACAATTTTGGACGAGGCGGTACGCCAAGTCCAATATTGTTTTTGAAGAGCCTTATATGACTTGTATCCGCCACCTGAACGTCCTGTAACGTATTTATTATGCCAGCGAAAACAAAATAACAATCAAATTTGAACGCCGGCACATTTTCAAAATAGGTGCAAAACGCTATGTAAGTTGTAACAAACATGCACAGTTGTCTCCCTGTTTATGTATAATTTCCTTGACAACACAGACAACAGTGATAGACGCTTTTCTTCGTACTGTCACTTTGTCTTGAGTGTGCAGAAAATGTCCGAAACGTCCGATTTTATAGAATTCGAACAAAATAAATGTATCTCGCATCTTTTCCTTCATAGCTGTGATTCATTTCTTACAATTTCATTATAGTGCAGTTGCTATTTTTAAAAAATAGCGTTTGGCACTCGACGTGATGGTATTTACCAGAATATAGAGCCGGGATTTATCCGTTATCGGTAGATCGAATACAGTAGTATTTCTCACTTCAAATGAATAAATTTACATTTAGAAAATAAATTTCACAATAAATTTATTATAAAACGAGAGAAAATGAGACATATAGACACGGAGGGACGTTTGATTGTACTGCAATTTCTTCAATATGGATATAAAAACACCGCGAGGTGAGGAATTTCCACGTCGAAACAAAATGGCAGTATTGACCTAATACGAATTTCGTATTAGTTCACCTCGGGCTGCAGGTGACCCAATACGGCTCAGTACCGTCCCACTATTCGGGGGCTGTGATTGGCGAATTTCATTAGCTGGCATAATAAGTGGCAATGTCGGTCTGTCTGTCGGCCAGTCTGTTGGTCTGTCTGTGACCAACGAGTTTCAAAACTCAATAACTTTTGAAATACTTGATGGAATGACTTTATATTTGGCATGTAAGTGTATCTTATTGATGTCTAGCCACTGTTCAATGCATGTGTTGTTCCAAATATATTTCTTGGAGTTATGGCCCTTGATGAACTTAGAATTTTGTGAGATTGCACCACCCGTCGCAGCTACAGCGTCGATGTCGCGATTTTGTTTTTGAATGGATAGTCTTAGCAACTGATCCCCTAGAACCCTTAAGAATGATGAAAGGGAAGTTGGACTGAACCCAATATATTCAGGACTTCTGTGCTGAGTGGTTTTGTATTGCAGATTTTTTTCAAGTTAAGGAGCCTAAAGATTTTATTATTTGTTTTTCACACAAAGAAAAACTGATCCCAAACCAAGGTTTCTTCCTGAAACCAAAACCAATTCAAATTAAGACAGCAGCAATCTACTGCAGAAAACAACTGGTAATATTGATTTACAGTCTTGATAAGGAGCAAATGTATACCCGACCCATTTTATGAGATCCAAATTGATCTGCTGTCCATTTGGGCATGTCATAATGATTCCAACATGAGCAATTCACTGCACCTGTTGAAACTACATGTATACACATGATGTCAACATCCTATTCCACCCTAATCATCAGTCCATCGTCCATCTGTAGTCTGTTTCCTCATTAGAACCCCAGTAAGTAAAGCAGTGCTTGTTTATTGTGGTAAACATACTCTATTTTACTGGCAAATAGGACCCAGTCACCTATGCCAGGGGTGGAAGGCCTCAAAATGGACAACATGGGTATAAACAATTGGCTGGACTTGACTTTATATCCATGCTGTGGTCACGATTAGCCATTGCACAGGAATATGTGACCTTAAACACCAAGAAATAAATTAATACCTGTAGTCTGTCTGCCTGTGGAGATTGTAATGTCTCTCAATAACTTAAACAATTACTACCAAACTTCTCTGAATTTTTATGCCCCGATAGGGAGCCATCTTAAATCTGAATTGTCCATCCATCAGTCTGTGTCAGACTTTATTTGTCCGTCCAAAGCCATAACTCTATAATGCTTGGGTGGATTTCCACAAAGGCAAAGGCCTATGGAAGGTCTTTTGTACAGCAACATCATGCTCGAGTGACAAAGGTTAATGTCACAGGAATGGAAAAACTTAATTCTTTCACAGAATCAGGTTTTTCATCCTGAACAAATTCAACACAAAACTTTTCATTCCATTATTATAGGATATTTGGCATTAGTTTGGAGACATCCATGGTCAGGCTGTCTTGTTTTATACAGTACATACTCAAGAGGACCAGAGCTGATGAGTGTATTGGAGGTACTCATTGAGTCAGTCAAGAATTATTGCCCTTTAATTTGCATATTCAATCTTTCTGCCATTTCAGCAGGTATGGGTACACATCTGCAGACTTCTGTTGGCATCTGGTTTCCTTCAATAACGAAATCAGTACAAGACTTTGTTTCCTGAGTTCAAACCTGATCCGAGTCCCGTGTTCATGTTGAACCGAAATGTTTTGGTGCCAAGTGGAATTTTTGTTCAGTTCCAAAAGAATTTTTTGGGTGCCACATAAAAGATTTTTCTGTGCCAAATGGAACCTGATCGTAAATGAGAACAAATTACCCATGTATCGTCCTTTGAGTGCAACAGGGCACCATCTGCAATGCTTTAGCATAGTAGATGGCTCCTTGTTGCACTGATATTTCAATTTAGTATTACCTGGCTCTTTAACCCTTTACCCGACGTTCCGACCAAAAACGGACAGCGTTATTCTTAAAAATCGCCAATTAATTTCCATTATTTTTTCATTTTTTGCCTCAAAAACAGAGATTATGACCCCTCATTGGAACGAGCTCGTTCCAATGAGGGGTGTTAACCTATGTTTTTGAGACAAAAGATGAAAAAAAATAGTTATTCAAGAACTTTTTTTGTGTCATCTGCTTTTCATGTTATGTAAATTGTTACAGTATTTTCATTTCAAAAAAAAAAAACACAAATGATAAAAACATCAATAATAAAGAACTAAAATTAATAAATAAATAATTAATAAACAAATAAATTAATAAAGTAAAAGGCCATTATTTACATTTACAAAATTAGTTTAAACAATATTTTATTTCATAATTCAGTTTCACATTATTATACAGATAAGAAATAGACTGACATTTCACATACTGGTTGTTATGATATCGGATTCAGCAGCAACCTAGAACTTATGTAAGCTGTTTCCGATTATGAATTACCCATACAATAGATATGGCTAGAAAGCTGTATGCTTCAAAATCTAATTTTAGTAGCTGAAATAAAATATTAGTGTTAAGAGAGAGAAAGATAAAGGAAAGGGGTGCAAAGGAGAAATTACAAGTAATGATATTCATATTGGAATTAAAGAAAATGGTGCAAGAAGGAATGAACTCACCCAAGGGGAAAAGCAATGCTTGGCATTCTACTGACTACTGCAACATGATGGAATACAATGATATGCACATAAGGCAATCACCGAAACAAAATATTCATGGAAGCAAGGGGTGGGATGTATCACAGTTTAGAATCTTTTTGTTGCAAGAATATATTCGTGTAATCTTATACAAAATTATTTCATGTTCATTATTACTCACTGTTTATTCACTCCCTAATTTATTATTTCTCAGAAGACTTATTAAGAACAAATTAAGCAAGTTAAAAAAGAAATGTTTGGATAGGGGTTAGGATAAACTGTTAATTTAATCGATCCATAACAAAGAGCTGTGCTTACACTTGTTACCAATAGATGATTTGACAAGCGTGAATTCTGCATCGCCTGTGTGATTAGTGATTTTATCGAAAATGACATACTGAAATTATTTATTTATTTATTGGTGTTTAAGGTCACATACTTATGCACAATGGCAATCATGGACGTGACAGTTTTACGGGTGGAGGAAGCTGGAGAGAACCACCGAGCATCAACGAGCAGCTGCCAGCTCCCCAACATCGTAACTCTGCACTGCAGCACAGGCGGGGTTAGATTGGTTGAAGATATGCGCACCATCGATGTGCAGTACGCCTTAGTACACAGCGTCATCGTGACCCAATGTGGACAATCGGGGTTAAGTGCCTTTCCCAAGGACACAACATGGGAGTCCGAATCGATCGCTCAGACGGTCACCATCCGAGGACGAACCGGGCTCGACGTTGCTTAACTTAGGTGATCTGACGAGAACCGGTTACCACAATACCACCGCACCCCCACCACCCACACACTGAAATAATACACCAATAAACCTTTGAGACCAACCAAAAAGTTTGGTGCCAAATGCTGTTTTTTTAGTGCAGTTGGCATTCAGCAGAATGAACATTGTCGGTGTTATTAGCACTGTATTCCACCTTGTGAACCCTGTGAAGTGAAGCACTGCCAGGGCTTATTTATTTTTTTATTGGTGTTTTAAGGTCACATACTTATGCACAATGGCTAATCATGACCGTGACAGTTTTACGGGTGGAGGAAGCCGGAGTACTCGGAGAGAACGACCGAGCAACGACGAGCAGCTGCCAGCTCTCCAACAACGTAACTCCGCTTTGCAGCACAGGCAGGGTTAGATTGGTTGAAGACATGCGCACCATCGACGTGCAGTACGCCTTAGTACACGGCGTCATCGTGCCCCCATGTGGACAATCGGGGTTAAGTGCTTTGCCCAGGGACACAACGCGGAAGTCCGAATCGATCGCTCAGATGGTCACCCATCCGAGGATTAACCGGGCTCGACGTTGCTTAACTTCGGTGATCTGACGAGAACCGGTTACCACCGCGCCCCTTGTGCCAGGGCTTATATTTCGTCTAAATTTGGGGAATCCATTTGGATTCTCGCGAAAATGGTTGCCATATTACATACCTGCTGTGAGTGGTGAGAAAATGCATGTAACCCAATCAGGTTAAGGACCGTCCATGGTCAGAACGACACCCTCCATCTCGTGACATCACAACTTGAAAACAGGGTACTTCTGAGGCTGGTGCGACGCTGTTCTGTGGCTACCATATCGACGAATCTATATGAGAACGGCCAGGAACGGCATGAGAAAAGCCGTATTGAGATCTAGAAGGGCCATGAAACGTTCTCTACTGAGAGATTCTCGCCAAGGAATACGTCTGGCTTGCATTGACTATCATTCCTTGGTCTGCCATGAGTCATGATCTGAATCACGATCCGAATCCACGGGAGCACATTTGGGACATTCTAGGGCGTCGAACACAAGCACATGAACCTCCAGTACAAACTCTGCGAGAATTGGAAGCAGCTTTGCATCAGGACTGGCGACAGTTACCTCTGCAACGGATACGACGATTGGCTGTTCTCCAGCTCCATACAAAACGGGTATAGCATTGAGCTCGAGCAGTTACTTTTTTGGTTTATCAATGCTGTCATTGAAATGATGATGAAGGACTCTTGGGTTCAAAAGGTTAAGATAAATGTCACAAGTATTGTGTTACAACGCCATTTGTTATTTGTCTGTTTATTTATTGGGGTTTAATGACACTTTTGACAGCCCGGGTCACCTCGTGCCAGACAGTTTTACGAGTGGGGAACCCGAAGAGACCCACCGAGCAACGGTAAGCAACTGTCAGCCTCCCCAACGTCCTAGCTCCGCACAAGTGAGATTAGCATTGGTTGAAGACAGGTGCATCATCAACGTGCAATACGCTTCACTGAGTACAGAGCGCCCACGTGGGCAATGAAATGCCTTGCCCAAGGACACGGTGTCCAGTGACCCACTTTTGGTGATCTCGACCCAGAGTGACTTCGACCCACTTTTAGTGATCTCGACCCACTATTTTTCTCGTTCAGAAGTGCGGTACTGGTCAGGGGGTGATCTCGACCCACTTTGGATACTCGCGGAAATGCCGGTTGAAGCTGTCAATGAATGAATGGATGAAAGGTTTTAGCGCGCCGAAGGCGCGCAGGGACGATGTGGGATTTACAAATCCCTTGCGACCCGGTTAACCTTATTTTTTTCCCCTTGGATCACAGAGGCCTAGCTTTCCTATTGCCCAAAATGGAGTCTGAGGGGGTTATGCACGCGGTTAGAATACCCGGCAGTTTACGCTGGAGTGTTAGATGGTCAATACTCAATCCCTCAACGCCTTTAAAACTATTAGAGAGCGAGCTCTATTCGGTTCCAGTTCGGCGATGGTAGAGGTTTGAGTCCCACCATGGTGGCGAGCCAGAATGTAATGTTGTGCGATGGCAAGTTTAAGGGAAGAAGAGAAAAGAAAACCAAACAGCAACGCCGGTTTGGTAGCGGCCCCGGTATATGACCATAGCGGTTACAAAAAAAGAAGTGGAGAAAGCTCCAACAGTTTAGTTTTAAGAAACCGGGAGTCATCCATCAAGCCTTCTGGGAGATAGGATGCCGTATGTGATTTTGAGGTATCTGGTTATCCTTCGGGAATTCCAAATGACCTCCTCCACCCCACCCCCCCCCCCCCAAAAAAAAAACAAAAAAAAAAAACACTGACACACACCCTCAAGCCCTTAAAAGGAAATCTTTATTCAAATGTTTATTTATATCAAATGTACACTCGTTCCCAGCCAGACAAGCTTGTTTCAATCCTTGCCTAGCGTTTGGTGGTTTCTTGTATATGTTGCAGAAAGGTAGGTTGCACCACTCCCCACACGCAGAGATACGCGTACGTCTTACAGATCGATTTATTATTTGGCAATGGGCCGCCTAGCTTCTAGCTTGTATCGGCGATTTTATAGACGGGTTCGTGATTAGAAGCTAGGCGGCCCATTGCCAAATAATAAATCGATCTGTAAGACGTACGCGTATCTCGATCAATTTTATAATTCCCATTCAACAATTAGGATCTGTGTGACGCTAAATTTTACGTTACCATGACGCGATACACATTGGTACGGCACTTAACGTAACGGAATAAGGATTAGTCAAAAATGAAAGCCGCTTAGAAGGAAGTAAACTTCCGAGCATGACGGCAATTTGACGAAGTTATATATATATATATATATATATATATATATATATATATATATATATATATATATATATATATATATATATATATATATATATATATCAACACAGTTTGGCATCAGTGTAACAAACTTTCTCTTCAAAGACAGGAATATTTAATAGTTTGTTTATGAATCATGCAGCTAGATGGGACCAATAGGTCATATGCTGGGAGGAGGATAAGATACCAGAGAGTTTTGATGGCTGATACAATCGGGACAGGCTGGGTTGTCGCACTTGAAGTTTGGGCTGGAATAAGTACTTAAAATTTTATGCGTTAATGATTTTTTGAACTTGGGTCTACTATATTGCTGAGTTAGAGGGTCTATACTATTCCAAATTCTTGGGAAGGAGTGGAACGGCAATTCTGCAGAAAATTGAGTTCTTGGTTTGTGTGTTTCTATTTTACCACTCTGCCTTGTATTCATCCCCGAAGGGTTTCTGTAGATCTGAAAGGTGTTGTCGAATGACATAGGAAGTTTTTTGTTCATCCAGTCATGCATAAAGAGGGAGACGTGAAGGCTGTAGAGATCTTTAAATTTCAGAATGCCACAATCTCTGAAAAGAGGGTCTGTGTGCGAGTTATATGCCTTCCGAGTTATGATTCGGACGGCTCTTTTTTGCAGCTTGAAAATTCTGTTGGGGTAGGTCGAATGAACCCAAACCTGAATACCATATATGAGATGGCAGTGGATCAATGAAAAGTACAAAGTTTTCATTGCCTTTGCGGGGAGAAATTTCTTTGTCCTATTTAGGGCAAAAATTGCACTTGCCATTCTTGAACATACTGCAGAAACATGGTGTTTAAATTTCATATTTTCATCTATATACACACCGAGGAACTTTAGAGCGGCCTGATATTGTTCGTTCCCAACAGCCTCAAAATTTGTAGTATTCAGAGATAATTCAACGTTGTTTACCCTATATGAATCATTTTGTGGGTGAAGAAGCATATATTTAGTTTTAGTGGGGTTGAGGGCTAATTTGTTGGCAGAAGACCAGTGATGTATTTTGTCTAATTCGGAATTTACACTGTCTGTAAGTATGTCATCGGCAAAGGAAAGTAGATTCAGCACAGTGGAGTTGCTAATATCGTTAATGTACAGCAAAAAATAGAATAGGACCAAGGATAGACCCTTGAGGTACACCGGTGTTTATGGTTAAAGTTTCTGAAACAATATTAGAGAACGAGATAAATTGGCTTCGGTCGGTTAAATAATTTTGAAACCACTGGTGGGTTATACCTCTAATACCATAGTATTCAAGTTTCTGGAGTAAGAATGAGTGGTCAATGCTGTCGAATGCTTTCGAGAAGTCTAAGAATATAGAAAGGGTGCAGTTCTTTGTTGGTTTGTCATTTTCAGTTACCACGCTGTTCAGTAAATGCAATATGGGGTGGACAGTCGAATGCTTTGTTCTAAAGCAAAACTGGTACTTGTATAAGATATTACTTTTATCAATAAACCCCACTAGTCTTTTGTACATTAATTTCTCAAGTACTTTTGAGAACGTGGGTAGGATACTGATAGGGCGATAGTTGTTAAATATTTGAGGATCACCAGACTTGAAGATTGGTATGACTTTGGCTATTTTCATTTTGAATGGCACGTGACCAGATGAGAATGAAGTATTAATGATGTGTGTTAATGGCCTGGCAACTTCATAAGCGACTGCTTTAAGGAGTTTCGTGGACAGTTCGCCCTGATCCCTTGTTGGTTTCGAGGACAACTCAGAAATGTTATTAATAACTTCCTGGGTATTCGTTGGAGTCAGAAATAATGAGTTTCCGTTACTTTGCTTCATATAGTGTGAAAAATGGATGTTCGTATCGGACACTTGTTCACCTACTGATTTGCCAATGTTTGCGAAGAATGTATTGAATTTATCGGCAATGGTTTTGGGTTCCGTTACAAGGGAATCACCATCAAAAAAAGTATCGGATGAATCAATTTTTCGGTCTGATTTATTAATTGCTTTCGTAGGATTTCCCACGACTTTTTAAGGTTATTTTTATTTTCCAGCAAAATATTATGGTAATAATCTGATTTGCTTGCCCGTTTGATCCGATTGAAGATTTGACAGTACTGCTTGTAGGCTGTAGTATTTTGAGCTGTTGGAGATTTTAGCTTTTTGGAGTACAATTTTTGTTTATGTAGAGAAGACTGTAATAGTCCAGCTGTCATCCAGGGCGAGAGTTTAATATATTTCAAGGGAACTGATGTTGCTTTTAATGGGAAAGCTTCATTGAATGCTTTATAAAAGGTGTTCAAAAATAGGTCGTATGCCAGGGTGGTATCGGAAGCGTCAAAGACGCTAGAAAAATCACTGTCTAATAAGAGTCTTTTAAAGCGATCGATGTTCTCTTTCTTGAACGAGCGTTTATGAATTTTGGTAGGGCGCGCAAGTTGTTCTTCCAAGTTACCGATGCAAAACGTTGCAAAGTGATCGCTGATGTCAGAAATAACAATTCCAGAAACATGCTTACAGGAATCGTTACTGAAGATATGGTCTTTTAGAGTTGCTGAAGTATCGGTAACTCTCGTTGGTTTAGTGACAAGGGGCATGAAACCCGAGCTGAACATAGAGTCGATAAAGAGTTCAGTTTTATTATGATTAGTGAAGTTGGGCAGGTCAAGGTTGAAATCACCCATAAGGTAGGCTCTTTTGTTTTCAAGGTTGATTTTATTCAATAGATCGGACATTGTGGACAAAAAAGGTCAAGATCAGCTTTTGGTGCAGTGTTGGGCCTGTAGATAATCCCGATTATGCATTTCTTTTTAGAGGTAGTTTCAATGAAATGGGATTCAAATACGTGTGGTATAAAGACCGACAGATCACTTCGATGTTTAAAGCTGATGTTGTCCTTAATGAATAATCCTACACCTCCCCTGCCATCATCATTTGCAGGTCGAGTGTGGTGGATTAGAGGGTGATAACCGTCGAGTTCAAAACAGATATTCTGTTTGACATCGAATATTTCAGTAAGTCCCACGATATCAAATAAATTTTTCCCAGGATGCATGTCGTGTAAGAGGTTTTGGATATTCTCAAAGTTAGCATTCAGACTTCGGCAGTTCATGTTGAAAAGAGAAAACGACTTATTTTTTGCTGGGATTCCCCTACTAAAGTTTTCTGGTGAATAGTATTTACAGCTGGGGTTTTCAATAGCGTAGGGAGGGTCTGTGTCATTATCGTCAATTCTCAATGATGTATTAAACTAAGATATGAAGCCATAAGCATCAGACGTATGGATCTCATCAAAATGGATAGTATTAGCCATAGTCAAAAATAGTTTGAACTGAAGCCCTGCCTTTGGGAGATGACATATTGTTACCTAAAATGGGACATTTACAAACAATTTAGGCATTTGCGGGATTACACTGATGCCAAAGATGTGTGAGCGGAAACATGGTATCATTGAAATGATGGGAGTACCCTTTAGGAGTTATAAAATTGTCTATAGGCAATGAGGCGTAAAGTGAGAAACCAGATGCTTGAAAACACTCGACTATATAAAATGTACGAACCCATACATACAGGTGCATACACATGTTCATATGTATGCGGCCTCCTACAGACATGATCCTTCCACGAACTAGCCAACATATTAGCGTGCAGGCTAATTTGTAAAAGAACGATGTGTGCATGAAGGTACAAACCTCATCTTATAAGTTTTATCGACGTTGCACGTACTCTTGTGCTGCGGAAGCGAGTGAGATAATTGCAGTGCGAGTGAAACACGTCACTCGTATAACATTTTCAGAAGTGTAACTGCAAATGACTGAATTCTTAGAATTGCCATTGTGTTATCAACCACGAATTATTTGGATGGTATTTGATACTTTTTGTTTGAAGTTGCGCGGATGCAGAGAAGTTCTCGGGGATTCGTGCAACATCACTGGTCCAAATTGTGTCAGTAAACGGTTTGTTACCACAAACTGGACACTGATGGGTAGAGGAAGATAATTAATCAAATTATTGTGTTTACGAAGAAGCACTTGACTGAACACAGAAGTGTAACTGAATTTGAGTTGTATCGCATCCCACGTGCCACAAGTTCTAATTATCTTTAACAAATATGAGATATGGGTCAGGGCAGAGTCCTATTAATCGATAAGTAGGACTATCGGTGAGACAACAAGTCGGTATTCCATGTGGAAAAACGGCTTTGGGTAAAGAGTGTAGAATAAGTCCTGAATATATGGGTTAACTGTAGAAGGAGCAACAGTTCACTCGATCATGAGTGTTGGACCGGAAATGGGAAGCGTTATATACACTTTTACTGTTTAGACAGAGCACATGGGTTTCTGTCACCAGTTACGTTTGAAATTGACTGGGTTTATCCGAATTAACAATGTGATATATTGGTTTGGGTGAGATACGAGGTAATTAATTGGATATTAGGAAACAAGTGAATAGTGTTCCAAAATCAGGCAAGTATTGAATTGTTTATGGGTGTCCAGTGAGTTTGTGGGTTAGGAAACCAATTGATTATTAGGAGAACAGGGGTGGGGGCTTGTCGGCTAGCTTGATAAATCTACCTGATAAATGCTCACGTTGAATACATATGGAGGATAAGCTCGAGGTCCATTTCAATGGGTTTGCTATTCAAGTCAATCGTACTGAACAACGAACTCGGGATGGTGGGGGGGGGGGGGGGGGGGGCACAAGATAGTAACAAACAATCGATAGGACGCTAAGTCTGTTGTTTGTGGAGCGCACTTTGTAATTTTTATCTAATTTACAAATGTTCAGGAGGAATACCCTAAATATAAATTACATATTATACATTCGAAGGGAGTGTACAATACGAATTCGTAATGATATGGACACGTTCAGACACCAGTTCAAATTTAAAGAAAATACATTCTCTCCAAATTATGTGTGTCTTGTACGCACGCACTCCAAGCGACTCGCAGTGTGACCATATAACACTGTCCCACTGCGAATCGCTTGCATAGCGTACATCTCGTAGATATGTAGTATGTGGGTCAATGCGGGATCTTGATAAACAAAAACTGGAGGTATTGGTAGGGCGGTAAGTTGGTATTCCCCGTAAAAAATGATTTCGATTATCGATTGTGGAATAGATCTGGAATGCGTGGGTAAATTTGTGGGGGTGGCACAGTTGCACCCAATAGTGGGGGGGGGGGGGGGGGGGGCAACCGGGACATTTCCCGGTACCATACCACCAGTCTGCCTCTGGAATGGACTCGCCCATTTCTTCGTGGGTAGCATTGTATGAGACCTTACTATTCGGGACACCAGCCTTGAAAGGTTAACCAACACCTCAAGTAAACACGGATGGAAATTGGGTCACGGTGTAATTTACATCGTCTTCTTGTTGACATGTCGTATAAAATCGGAAGATTTTTATACATGATCGGTTGCGCCTCACCCGATATATATCTGATGACCTCTTATTCCGTACCAACCACAAATTTAATATAACAATAACATGATTTTGAAGGGCATCACAGTTTATTAACGGCTCAACAGAAATGGTTAACAGCCCAAGAGTTTATTAGCGGCCCGCGACGAAGTCGAGGGCCGCTAATAAGCTCAAGGGCTGTTAACCATTTCTGTTGAGCCGTTGATACACTGTAATGCATGACAAAGTCATGTTATTTCTATTATTTCCACTTTCGTACATCGGGTACATTATAATTAAATTATATGGGAAATAAGATAAATAAATGAAGTTTGACATTTTAGAATTAAAAAAACAGCGACACTATCGTCTGATTTGTTGACAAACAAACCGGGTAACATGACTATCGTCTGATCAGTCTACGGCGAAATTTGGGAAGTTAAATAATGAAATATATCTTCGAAATGCGAACTTTAGGCAAGGAGTTTATTCATCAAAGTGGTAATAATATAACAATAACATGATTTTCGAGGGCTTTATGGGTTTTTAACGGCCCTGAGAGAAATGTTTAACAGCCCAAGGGCTCTATAGAGGCCCGAGACTAAGTCGAGGGTCTTTATCAGCCCGAAGGCTGTTAAACATTTCTCGAGGGCCGTTAAAAACCCATAAAAGCCCGAGAAAATCTTGTTATTACTATTATTACCACTCCCATTATCATGGGAAAAAAAACTATCGGGCCGTTATCCAGTTAACATATGGTTTGACATTTTCATAAAAACTAGCGGGCCGTTATCCAGTTAACATACGGTTTGACATTTTCGTACCGTGCATTATCGTTTTTTAACGTAAAGGTAAAATTACTCTAAAACACTAGAGAACGCCCTCTGAAGTGGTAATAATATATTGTAACTAGTATTAGCAATGTTTCCATCATCTTCAATTGAGTACTACCACCACGCTGTAGAGATGCATTGCAAAATTTTGTCGAGCTCATCTCCTAGTTTGATGAGGACGCACGCGTGAGGTGTCTGGGCAATAACTTTGGTTATCTTTAATGTAAGATCCTCAAACGTACATAATTGGTACCTTCTCGGAAGGAGAAGTACTCCATTGTCGAAAGATCACGATCACCGTTACTAAAATAGCACTTTTGGGTTTCCATGTTTAACATTAGGCAATAGTTACCACAGAATGAAAATAACTCTGTTTATGGTCATTAGAAGACCAAGATTACTAAAAGACACTATTACTAAAAATAACATCAAAAGTTCTTACTCCACAGATGATCCAAACTTGGTGGTGTTGATACGGAGAAAGGTGGGCTACCCCACTCTCTCCTACGCTACCACCACCAAAGGTTTTGTCGGAAAATGTTATATTCTATCGAACTTATTTTACTAAACAATAGTCCATTCTCGCGGTTGTAAGACAGAAAAAAATTATTGCTAAGTGCCAGACTCAAGGAAATTACGCCTTTTAGACACCAAGTGTGATATTTTTTTAAACCTTGAGGCGGTTACGTCGTCTTATAATATATTCCTACACTTTGTTATTGCTACTTTTTGATGTAGTATTTATAGCCTTACCTCACCACCGGGGAAAAATACCATGTACGCAACTGGCCAAATTTGTAGAGGTATTTCTATATGGAAAGAGAAAAACCCTACACATTCCTAGCCAGTGGTTGTGGGATCAAGCGTCACAGGACTGTTAACCCTTTACTTACCGAATCACCCGCATCCGCCCGCATAATATGCAAATTGTGCAGTTGAAAAAATTAAATTTTTCAAAATATGTCAACAAAACCATATCATGTGACCGCCTCGTTGGAACGAGCTCGTTGAGCTCGTTCCAACGAGGAGTCACATGATATGGTTTTGTTGAAATTTTTTGAAAAATTAAAAAAATTATATTTAAAATAATAAATTTTGATATCGTCTGCGTTGGGTAAAGGGTTAATAACAATTGAACTTTGTGTCGAAAATTACACTTTTTAGATTCTGGGCAATAATCTCAGTTCACAACTGAACTAGATTTCTAGAATGTATTTGCACATCGAAAGAGGTGTCATAAGCTGGTTTGGAGGCGCATAAAATTTGAATGACGATTTTATTGAATAGCGGCAATTGTAGGGTTTTTGGGTGAAGGGTTGAGCAGCTGTATGAGAAAATAAAATATTAAAATAAAAAAAATTTCCGACCGACCTATTCTATTTTTCTATTGCATGTAACCTAAAGCAATGCATTTTTTTTCGCCTATAGGATTATAGGTCATAGGATATAGGGTTGGCAGTGGGGAAAACGTGTCGGTTCGCTATTAGTTTTCAAGCTAATGAGGCATGAGTTTCTTTCAGTTTTTCTTTATACTCAGGCTAATGAGGCATGAGTTACTTTCAGTTTTTCTTTATACACCCCCGTACCAGTAAATCCATATAGTTCCTACTTGTGAGTTCCCACAGTGGTAACGCTGAAACTGACCAAAAACTGAAACTGACCAAAAACTGAAACTGACCAAAAACGTCTTGCGTCCAACCTCTCTGTCATCGCAACTAATTTGATGCTTGTTGTTATTCAGGGACGTGCCAGGTCTCAGTTGTTGGTCCTCGAAAATGACGTTATAGTGACGTGACCAGTTACGTCACGAGGGTTGACATGACAGCCTGTCTGAGCGGCCAGGTTGTGACGTCATTACCATGGTGATGCGTGTGTGCATGCGCAGCGCATGTTGTTAGGATGATACCTATCTATCCAGTCCTAGCCGTTTCTGATCCTGTTCCAACCTGTGCCCTCGATCAAATCTTCGCACATTCAGTCAGATAACTCCATTTACCAATAACTGCCCTCTCTCGGCTCATATGCAGTTATCTTCCTTTGGTGATACATGTGCTTTCCAACTAGTCGGTCGAACTGAAGAGCAATTATAGTAATTGCTCCGTGCTGTAAATGCTCTTTCGACCCATCTGGGTATTTGAGGATAACGACGACATAAGGATGTTCTATTGGGGGCGGGGGCTACCTTCTGGATGATACGTATCGGATGATATCTATTTGAGGACAGTTATGGCTACTAGCACCTGTTGAACCCATGGATTCTAGACCACACCGTGGCCTTCATAGCCACTTTATAGCCACTGTAATGCCACTACTGCTCACTTGTCCATATTCACCACCATCCGCCCTTTGATCTGCTTTCTCTATAGTCACCCAATACTATAGTCGTCTACCACCCTTGCGCCCTTGGTTTGCTTGCTATCCCTAACCCCCGCCTCGACCTTCGCCCTCAGTCAGCCAGATTAATTCATTTTGCAGTCTGTATCTGCCGATCTTTGTGGTTCCTGTGAATACTTATCGGACGATATCTAACTGAGAACATGAGAACAATGAGAGCAATTGCTACTAGGAGTAAATGCTCTTGTGGTTATTCAACTCATCTCAAACAAAGGGGGCGCCTTCATCCCATCAGTTGTAAGATAAAGGTGTTGTAAGTGGGGTGCAGAGAAAAAAAAGTAGATTATGATTTCATCAAATGAACTAAAGACAATCGAAAGCAATTGCTCCATGAGACAAATGCCCTAACGGCTCATCTTGGAAAAAGACGGTGTCAAAGACATACACAGAATGACACAGACATGTGTGAATGGGTTAATCGATATGGCACGAGTGTCAGCGTGGAAGGATAGAACGAGAGGCCGCAGGCCTCGAGTTTTATCCTTCCGCGATGACACAAGTGCCATATCGATTAGCCCATTAACACGCGTGTGTCGTTCTGTGTTTATTACACGCCTCTACGTCTATGAAAAACAATATTATTAGAAAGACACTCAGCATTCATTCGACAACTATCAACAAAAACAACATATTTTATCGCCAACCAAATTTGCGAGGGGAATCCGTGTTACTATTTCGTCCCATGAATTCCCATGTGTTCTATGTGCCTACTGGCACATAGAACACATTGGAACTCGGGGGACGATTCAAATTGTAATTGCATTGCACGATTTGTAGACAAATTCCAGTAAAATTTCGCTTCTATTTAAAAATAGTCCGTCAACGATTTCCGTTCCGCACATATGCATATGTGCGGAACAGATTTTCATTTTCCACATGGTTTAGTGTTGCTGTAGATGGGGATTACATAGAACAGGCGTGCAATAAAACCAAAGTATGGGATGGGGAGCTGTAAGTGTGGCTCCGAGAAACGAGGGTGAGGATTTCTTCAAATGAGCTAAAGAGCAACGAGGGAAATTGCTTTTAAGAGGAACCCAGGAAGCAAGGGTCAGAGGGGGCAGCTGCCCTCCATGGGGGCCGGACCACGGGGCAGACAGTGCCCTTCCCAGGTTCGTCACTCATTGTTATAAAGTTTCATTAAAAAACATTCAGTGGTTAAGAAATTATGGCCCGGTCAAACAAAATGTTGACGACGGACGGACGGACGGACAACTTAGCATCGGACATTTTGTCAAGAGGAGCTAAAAATTAACTGCTATAGTTCAAGGTCGTTGCTATGGATCGATCACGATAATAATAATAATAACTCTTTGGCCAGCCGCTGATTTGTCGCGGTTCTCATAACAGAAGGCCATCATTCCCCCTGCACCCCACCCCCTCTTCCCCTCCTCTCCTCCCAGCATTCAGATATAAACTGCTTAATAGTATCCCTCACTTCCTCTTTTTCAATTTCTTCAATAAGCATTCCTATCCTCTCCCTCGTGTCCCCCTTCAGCCATCTATCCTTTGTTTCTTCACCCCACTTCTGCATTATTCTTCCAGTAAATTTTATTCTATGAGGTATATACTGTGGGCATTCCAAGAGAAAATGTTCCAGGGTCTCCACTACTCCAGAGTGGCACATTTGGCATCCCTTTTCTTCATCTCTCCCAATTTTTCCCCGAAGCTCCAGTGATCTTGATCTCAGTTTGAACAGCAGTGACCCTCCAAAGGTGCCATCTAGGTACTTCTCAAAAGCTGGCTTTTCTTTATATTGTAACCCCTGCAGTGATCTTTTCACGCTAACCCCTGCTCGCCAGTTTCGATTGCAATCTTCCATGACTCTCTCTTTGACAAACCTTTTGCCTTCTTTCATTCCTACTTCTATGTTTGTGACCTCTATAGAGTAATTGTCCATTAGTTCCCTCACATGTTTTGACCACCCCGTATCTATATTAGAATTCCAAATGGTATCGAGCATCAATTTGCACCACCGGTTGTCAGGCAGGTTTCTCAAGTAGTTAAAGTAACACAGTTTTCCCAAATCTACCCTGTCCTTGATTTTCATCCACCCAAGCTCCCCCCTTACTGCTTCCAAAGCTGCAGCATTACTCGACCCTGTTATCCATCTGCCGGCATCATTCTGAGTACTTTCCAACTTCTTAATAACGGTTTGGTTTAATGGAATCACGTCCGTACCATACGTTATACTTGGTAAACCCACCCTCTCCCACAGTGTTTTCCCCACAAAGACCTTGTTGGAACTATTTTTCCCTAAAAGTTTTAGTTGGTTCAGAATTCTTTTCTCCTTCAGAATCAGTTTGGCTGAGTAATTTCTGTACACCCCTCTTCCCGTTATATTTATGCTTACCCCTAGATACTCATACTCTCCCGTTTCTCCTACAGTGATTTGTTTGCTTTCCCCTTCGGGGATTGAGAACTCCCCCACTCTCCATCTCTTCGTCATATCTACCTTGCGTCCAACGGGTATTACCTTGCTTTTATTTTCATTTAGTTCGAGCCGCCAAGTGTTCCCATATCTACCAACAATTTCCAGCAATTTCTCTAGCCCCTGTTCAGTTCTAGACATTAACACCATGTCGTCCGCAAAGAATAAGCCTGGTACCTTTATGTCTCCAACATTTACCCCCTCCGCACTCTGAATTAGTTCGTCCCCTAAATCTTTAACATACAATGCAAACAAAATCGGTGAAAAGATACACCCCTGCTTGAGGCCTATATCCATAGGGACTCGTTTTGTAGTGATACTCCCTAGACTGAGTTGGCTTTGCACATCTGTATACAGTGCTTTCATGATTCCCACAAAGTCACCCCCCAGTCCGATGCCCTCGAGCTTTCGCCACATACCTTCCCTCCACACTCGGTCGTACGCTTTTTTCACATCTAGAAATGCCAGAAACATCTTTTTCTTTTCAGCCTTTGTTGATTCTATCAGTTGGGTGAGTGTAAATAGGTGATCAGTGACTCTTCGACCTTTCCTGAAACCATTTTGAATTTCTCCTAAAAAACCTTTCTCTTCAATAACTTCCTCAAGTCTACCGTATATGACCTTACAGAATACTTTTCCGATGTTACTACTAACTGA
The DNA here is from genome assembly GCA_031216915.1 of Pictodentalium vernedei. NCBI lineage: Eukaryota > Metazoa > Mollusca > Scaphopoda > Dentaliida > Dentaliidae > Pictodentalium > Pictodentalium vernedei. The sequence continues at coordinate 31,558,074 of CM062288.1, read as the reverse complement.
TATCCCCCTATAGTTATCTAGAACTTCCTTATCCCCCTTTTTGTGTATGAACGACACCTTACTTTCCCTCCACTCTCTGGGGACCTTTTGCTTTCGCAGAGCCAGGTTGAAAAGGTTTGTCAGGACTTCAATAAGCGCCTCCCCTCCATTTTTGAGGAATTCGTTCGTAATTTCATCAGTCCCTCCCGCTTTACCATTTTTTAATTTCGAGACCACGTTCCGCACTTCTTCTGCCGTTATTTCGCTACATACACGATTGGATAGGTTCTCCTCCACCAGTGTATTTCTTTTTGGTGGGGACCCACTGCCCCATCGCCTATCGTTTATCTTTTCCCAGTGCTTGACTAACTCTGAAGCGATACGGCCTTTATCTTCTGTACTTTCCCCATCCACTTTGATACTCTGCACACTACTTTTCCCCCGTTTATTTACCCAGTTCCAAAATACGTTTGAGCTCGAACCCCCCGTTTTCTTTATTGTTCTGGCAAGACTGCAATTGCGCTCCTTCCTATTATTATTCTTTATCTCATTCACCTTTTTCCGTGCCAGTTCATATTCTCCTTTCATTAGTCTCGTGTCATTGTTATCCACCCCTTTAAGCTTCCTACTTCTTCTGTAAGCAGCGCATTTTACCTTCCTTTCTTTTATAGCCTTTTTCAGTCCCTCGTTAACCCTGTATCCGAGCTCTCTCGTTGGGACCCTCACCCTTCCTATACAATCCTTCCCTGCCTCTGTTAGGCTATTTACTATGCCATCTGAAATACTCTGGACATTTGCATCCCTAGGTATACATTCAAGACTTGGTTTCAGTTTTTCCCGAAACTGCTTCCAGTCGGCTCCTTGTTTTAGTCCCCAAACTTCCTTGAAGGTATTTCTGTCTCTATTCGTCTTTTTGCCCATAATCTTAACTGTTATCAGGTTGTGATCACTACCCAAGTCATTTTTTCCCTCGTCATCTATTTCTACATCTATAACCTCCCTCCATACGCTAACGTCAGTGAGTATATAATCAATTATTGTTTTCTTATCGTTCCTCTCCCAGGTCCATTTACCCTTACATTTCGCATCCCTGTTCAGGATCTTTAAACCAAGCTCTTTTGATAGGTCCAACATCTTCCTCCCATTCGTGTTAATTTTCCTATCACCTCCCTGTATGCCCTCCTCCTTATCCCCGATGTGCCCATTAGGACAAAACTGAACCCTCTGCTTTCAAGCTCTGTGATATTCGATCTAAGAGTTGTATATATTGAATCATTCCACTCGGGCTTACTTCCCTCCCCTGCTAAGTATACAACACCAACGGCAACACTCCTGCTTCCTAACTTGATTTTTGCCCAGACTATTTCGTTGGATACTGGAATCTGAGTCCTTGCTTCTGTGAGATCTGTAATCAATGAGGGCTGTAATTCCTCTTTAACGTAGATGCCAACACCCCCACCCCGTTTCTGACCCTCAGTTCGCCCAGCTCCTATCCACACGCAACCCTTCATCTGATCAACCCGCTCATCCCGTCGTATCCACGTCTCACTTAGACCCATTATATCGAAGTCTCCTTCGTCCATCATTGTTGATATTTCGCTTACTTTCTTGTGCAGACCCTGGATGTTGCAGTACCCAAACTTAATGAATCTTTGTCTTTTTGTCATCACTGGCACATTATTATACCCCTGGTATGTCCCTGTGTTGTGCATGTTTGTTGTTCTTCCTATGTTCCCAGCATTTGTGCCCCTCTGGGTTATCGGCTGTGGTCCCCTACCCCCCTTTTCTCCAAAAAAGGCCCAGCCACCTGTAAAATTTTTTGGCCCAACAGGTCTGTACCCATCCTACTTAAATGCAATCCGTCTCGCCCATACAACTCTCCTTGTCCCCAGAATGAATCCCAGTGGTGAATGAAATGTATTCCCAAGTCTTTGCTGTGCTCTTCCAGCTCCTCGTTTAGTGCCATAATCCGCGAGTTCCTCTCATTCCCACCACCCATAACGGGGAGCACCCCTGAAACGATGATCCGAGCATTCCTGGTAAGTAGCTTACTAATTAGGTCCTTGTATGTGTCCACCAAACGAACTGATTTCCTCTCCCTGATGTTATTGGACCCCACATGTAATACCACTTCCGGATCAGGCCCCGACCCAGCTACAATACCGTTCACTCTATCCCTCAGGTCCTCCACTTTAGCCCCCGGAAAGCACAGAACTGTTCTATTTTTACTGTCCGGACCACAGACAACCTTGTCGATCCCCCGAACTATGCTACTTCCCGCAACCACCAACTTACTTTTGGCCCTCGCCCTATTTATCTCCTCTAGTCTCCTATTGTTTACAGCGTCCTCTTCCTCTCCAACAGCCCCACTCGGAATCACTATCGGTATCGGTATCTTTGATATCATTGTCGACTTGCGGTTTTCGAGACATGAATGCTTCGGCATGTCATGGCGGGGCGGCTAGTGCCAGTAAATGCCCTTTTCTGGGAATATGCCCCCTGCCCTGAAGTGTTTCCGCCGCCGTCGTATGGCTCTTCGGCTTTTATCGATATCCGAGGATGCCTATGCTATGGTGATGAACTATTCGAGGATACCTTTTGGGGGATGCATTTTGGAGTAGGTCCAATGATAGTTATGATCATCAGGAAGAGATGTTATACTCGCAGTGCATATTAGTCATCCTAGTGAAATTTGTTACGCCACACCCGATAAGATAACATTTGTGAGGTCACATCACAAGGCTTGATTGGAAATAGTATGTTGTCAAGGTAGCGCAAGATATAAAAGAAAACGTTACTGCTATAGTTCAAGGTCGTTGCTACAGTACGGCCGCCGTGGACTGGCCACTTTCCACGGGTGGGCAATATTTCCACGGACGCAATAATATTAGATTCCAGACACTAATTATGGGAATAATCATCAAAAATTTAATTAATGAAGCACCGGGTACAACCCGGTGCTTCATTAATTAAGATTTTGCTGATGACGATTTTTAATACCTGGTAAACGCATGCGCGGACATCACCGCCCACGCATGGGTTACGATCAGTCCACGGTGGCTGTACTGTATGGATCGATCACGTGATCAGTGACGACATGAGTTACATGATCAGTGACACTATTCATGATGAAATAACTGAAGATCCATACATGCAAATGCTTGTCACAAGTAATTATACATAGTGTAGCGTGTTGCGCCGAGGACAACTTGCGCCGCTAGGTATTTGCGGTGGTCAGCGTCAGCCCCACACTAGACGATTCCTCAAGTCTCTCTTGGATATCTGGGCAAAATTCCTTGTTCCACCGCCAGGTCACCTGCCAGGACAACAATCAAGTCCCCGAAATGATGGATCAATGTTTTTGCGCGCCGAAGGCACACATGGACGATGTGGGGCAAGCCCCTTTCGACCCCCTTTTACTGTATGGAGTTTATTTAGTGCATCATGTCCGGTCGTGTTAAAGGAGAAAGGTGCCCCTGAAATTGCGTTGGCTACCGCCTTGAATACACTATCGGCGCAAGTCAGATCAAGGTTATCCAATCAGCTTCGGATCTCAGGCTCACTTATCGCCCTAACAAGTAAGATATCCAGGGAAAAGGCGCAACCGGCGGCGCCAAGCATAGCTCGGCCGCTGCAATAGGCTATGGCAGCAGTTATTGGAAAAGTAACAACCAAAGATATGATTCAAACAATTTATTGATGTCAAAAGGTAAATTCAAAAAATTAACGAACGATTTCACACCAACACCAATATGTCAATAATATTCGAATAACAAAACAAAAACAAAAATAGAATTTTGATTTCAATGGAATGTCACTCTGATACTGAATTATGTCAATAAAAAAGATAATAAATAAATGAATATATTAAAACAGAATGCTTTGGATGGAAATGATTGATATGGGCGATACCAGAAGTCAGAGGATATGAGAGCTCAATAGTCTTTTCCCTCTCCTTTCTTACAGGAGGGAATTGATAAACTTACTACCAGGGGCACCGGAAGCACTACAGGGCAAGGGGATCACACCCCAGGAAAAGGGCATTTACTCGCACTAGCAGCCTCGCCATGACGAAACATGCATGTCTCGAAGGCCTGAGATGGGGGTGTTTGAGAGGATGTGCTCCTCCCAAAGTGAATTTTGAAAGCCACAACGGATTTGGGGTGTATTTTATCTTTACTTCGAGAATAAATCATTGAAAAAAATAGTTGCGAACCCGGAAGGGCATTGTCTGCCCCTCTCGCTCTCGTGGTCCGAAAGCAGGGAGGGCAACTGACCCCTCTACCCCCGTGCTTCCAACATCCCTGCTTACTACAATGCTCAAAATTTGCTAAGAGTCACCGCTACTCATTGACATATTTGAACATAAAAGGTAAATATGTACATTTTTAAAGCCATATCATGTTGAACAATTTCACGGGGGGTGGGGGTGGGGGCCCGTAGAGAACATGATAACGTTCCAATTTACTATCCCACCATAAGCAAGTTAGCATTGTACACACTAAAAACTAAAGTGTTAACACTGACACTTTCAAGGTGTTAAACCCATTCTAACTCTTAGGGTTTGATTTTAACACTCAAAGTGCAATACGTTAAGCACTTAGACATTACAATCGTCAGACATCTGAAACTTGAATGGATGGCACTTCCCATGTGTCTAGCATTGGTGGTTCTTCCAGAATCGTCCTTAATTTGATTTGTGCTTGGTGGGTACATAATTAAAAGGACACAACGCAGATGACGCGGATCAGGCTCGAGAGTTCGAGCCTGATCCGCGTCATCTGCGTTGTTTCCCTTTAAGTGTCGCGACATTACACTTGTCAAGTGGTATTATTGTCAACACCTGTCAAGTTCTGGGATATCTACACTTGAACAAAGTGCTAGTTCGGCACTTAGTAAGTGTTAAATACTGCACTTCAAGTGTAGTTTTTAACACTTTAGTTTTTAGCGTGTATAAAGGCAAGTATACTGTAGACGTACAGTAGGTCGTTAGCAATAGACGCACAGCACGTCGACGCTATACTATCAGTTACACGGTGTTTCAGCGGGGTGTACGGGACTGCACCCTTCTGAGAACCGTATTTCCTGATGATGAAAGACGAAAGAAATACGAATCTCAGAAGGGAAGTTCAGTCCCGTACACCCTACTGACACATCGTGTGACGAATTTATCACCCTGCCCCTTCAGTGTGTCGAGTTTTGTTTTATTATACAATCCATTATTTATTATATAATCCATTATTTATTATATAATCCATTATTTATTATATAATCCATTATTCATTATATAATCCATTATTTATTATATAATCGCACTGGATGCATTGGTTACTGACCAGTCAGGAAGCTTGGATAATTTTAAAAGGGTAATAATTGTCTTTAACTAATGCTAACCCCGCCTGTGTCAGGATAGTAAATTGTAGAGCCCTAGTGTTATTCACCATTGCTCTGTGGGTCTATCAGGGTACTGACATGATATGGGTTCATTCCCACTAGACCAATTCCCAAAAGACCAATTCCTCTTAGACCAACTGATGTGTTCTACTTTTAAAATAATTCTATATCAATATTTTGATATATTTATAAATATTTATAAATGTATTTAATCTTATTAATATTCAAGCCCGAGGAGCGCGGTGGCTCAGTAGGTAGAGGTGCAGGCTGCAAGCCGAGAGGTCCTCGGTTCGAATCCCACCTGCGGCAACCGCGTTGTGTCCTTGGGCAAGACACTTCATCTCCATTGCCCGCGTGGGGGTACGATGACGCCGTGTACTAAGGCGTACTGCACGTCGATGGTACTCATGTCTTCAACCAATCTAACCCTGCCTGTGCTGCAGTGCGGAGTTACTTTTAAAATAATTCTATATCAATAATTTGATATATTTATAAATATTAATAAATGTATTTAATGTTATTGATATTCAAGCCCGAGGAGCGCGGTGGCTCAGGAGGTTGAGGTGGAGGCTGCAAGCCGAGAGGTCCTCGGTTCGAATCCCACCTGCGGCAACCGCGTTGTGTCCTTGGGCAAGACACTTCATCTCCATTGCCCGCGTGGGGGCACGATGACGCCGTGTACTAAGGCGTACTGCACGTCGATGGTACGCATGTCTTCAACCAATCTAACCCTGCCTGTGCTGCAGTGCGGAGTTACAATATTGGGGAGCTGGCAGCTGCTCGTCGTTGCTCGGTGTTTCTCTCCGGGTACTTCCTCCACCCGTAAAACTGCCACGGTCATGGTTAGCCATTGTGCATAAATCTGTGACCTTAAACATCAATAAATAAATTCAAGCCTGAAAATAAGCAGTTTGTCATTTGCAGAATGAGGTCCCCAGAGGGTGAATTTCTTGATGCTATCCCATACTGTGGGCCAGTTTATCCTCTGGTTACCTCTTGCGGTTTGTGTTTGAGACCTTGATTCAGGTTGAGGTTCACAGAGGGTAAATTTAGTGATGCTACCCCGCTGTGCGGGGTAGCATTACCAAATTCATCCTCCGAGGACCTCAGTTTTCAGATGATAGTCTGCTTATTTTCTGGCTTGTTGATATTTTATAGATGTTGGGCAGATTTTTCATAACAATTGTTATAGTAAGCACACACTTTCAAAGGCTGTGATTCTTTTTATTATTTTTTTTTATCAAATAAAGTGCTTATCAATAAATAAATGTTTTCTTAATTATCCTTAATCAACCCTTAATCAATAACAGTATGTAGTTGGTCTAAGGGGAATTGGTCTTTGGGGAATTGGCCTAAAGGGAATTGGTCTAGAGGGAAGACACCATGATATGACCCAAGTTGTTGAACATGCTCAACAACAATGCTATAGAACTGTACACATTTATCCTCCATGTACAGATGTGTAGATAAGTAAGGGTGCTCCATAGCAAATTGTAGTCTACATATCGCACCTTGGGTGTAACAAGGCGCCCGCTGCAAACTTAAAGCTTTGTAGATGGTGGCTTGTTGCACTCAAGGGGCGACATATACAGCACATTTGCCGTGGATTGGTTGTAATCCACGCGTGGGCATTGATGTCCAGGCATGTGTTTACCAGGTACAGGTAACAAAAATGGGACCTCGAATTATTTATAGTAAATCGGAGAATTGTCGCTCGTAACCCACTTTCCAGTGTACAGTATCTTGTCCGACTAAATGTTTTTCGGCCTTTTCTGCGACTTCTCCCAGTTGTCATAAAAAACCCAAGAACACCCAACAGTTGTGTAATACACCACTGTAAAGTTTATTCGTTCCCTTTCCACTGACACCGGGTACTGCTGGATACGTTATGTGAATCAAATTTGAGGTGTGTGTGTGTGTGGGGGGGGGGGGGGGGGGGGGGGGGTATAACGAAGATGAGTGCTATCGTTTTCGAAAAGCGAGTGCTATCGTTTTCGTAAAGCGAGTTGTGTACCTTGTTAATATTTATATACCATTATTGGGGCGCATCAGCATGGATTAAAAATGCTATCAAATATCATTTTTCTTTCGATTTCACAGCTTGTGCCGAGTGCCTGTGTGCAGCACAGACAGGGTTAGACTGGATGAGGACATGCGCACCAGCGACGTGCAGTACGCCTTAGTACACGGCGTCATCGTGCCCCCATGTGGACAATCGGGGTCAAGTGCCTTGCCCAGGGACACAACGCGGGAGTCCGAATCGATCGCCCAGAGGGTCACCCATCCAAGGGCTAACCGGGCTCGACGTTGCGTAACTTCGGTTATCTGACGAGAACCGAAATGTATTGATCCGTGACCCCTGTGTTGCAACCCTTTTAGCCTAATGTGTGACGAAGCTGATACAAACATGACATCGAAATGCCCTCTATGTGGACTGCCATTGATCGCTCAGATGATAGATCGCAGTGTTCTTTCAGTTCAAAAAATCAAAATTTTCTCCGGATCCTGGGCCCCCTTGGTGCATTTCCCGGTAACATTTTTGACCTAGTCCGCCCCTGCTATGACATACAATCAGTTCAGACCTTCTGGTAGAATTGAGAGAAAACATGATACAGGTCGTCAAAGGGTCACGAGAGCTCATTCAGACGTTTACGCTTGTTACCACAGCACGCAGGGAGCGCGGTGGCTCATGGAAGACTGTTGGACTTCTATGCTACAAGTTCCGAGTTCGATCCCCGTCCGGGACGACCCGCGTTGTGTACTTGGGCAAGGCACTTTATCCCGGTTGCCTACATGGGGATACGATGACACCGTGTACTAAGGCGTACCGCACGTCGATGGTGCACATGTCTTCAACCGCTGTAACCCGGTCTGGGCGGAGCTTGTACAGAGTTAGAATGTTGAGGAGCAGACAGTTGCCGGGTATTCCGGCTTCCTCCACTCGTAAAACTGTCACGGTCAGGATTAGCCATTGTGCATAAGTATGTGACCTTAACCCTTTACCCAACGAATCGGCCACATCCGCCCGCATAATATGCAAATTCAGCGGTTGAAAAAATATTATTTTTTTTTTAAATTTCAACAAAACCATATCATGTGACCCCTCGTTGGAACGAGCTCGTCGAGCTCGTTCCAACGAGGGGTCACTTGATATGGTTTTGTTGAAATTTTTTGAAAAATTAAAAAAAAATGATATTTAAAATAATAAACTTTGATATCGTCTGCGTTGGGTAAAGGCAATACATATACATAATACCACCGCACGCAGAAACTGTCCCACTAATGCAGTAATGCTATGTGTAACTCTGCAAAGCAACCTTCATAATGTAACAGAACCCGCTGTATCCACACAAACAATCAGAAACAAAAAGCGCTGGACTACGTGCAAGAAAACCCACAGTTCGTGTTCTTCTGCAAGGAAAACACGGACAACACAGGGATGAGTGATATAGAGACCTCTAAAACGGACAAAGATCCAAGAGACCAACGTTTGTTTACTAATCAGAATACCAGATTCCGTTTAGACGTTCTGGGTGGAAGTATCAGAATATGGAGAAGAGGCATAGGAAGGTTGGCTGATGTCAATGTGGCAGGGCATGACTGGTACGGTAGGGCTCTGTTTTGGTGTGGGTGTGGTCGGTATGGTTATGGCTGAGTTATGGTTTGGGTGGTATCAGTTTGGATAACTGCACAGACATCTGTTTGGTCCGGAATGAGAATTTGGTTGGAAAACGGTACAGATATGAGGTTCTGGGACCTTTTGGGCGACCGTATGTAGGGGCAATAAGCGCAAACTTCATCCTAATGGATGATAACGCCAGGGTCCATCGAACCTGACTGGTTACCCACAAAGTGGAGGGGAAAGGATTTGAATGGATGTACTGTCTGCCATGTTCACCCGACTTCAGTTTCATAAAGAATGTATGGTACAGGCTACAGACTACAGGAGAGTGCCTTCAGTCCAACTTAATACTCTACAAGGACTCTGACAAACTCTTGTTGGTGAACAGAACAATCAGCTACAACAGACATTAAGAAATTGGTTTCACTTTATCTTAAAATCTAAACTGAAGCATAAACCCATTAGAGTGAACGTTCACACAAACATTTATACAAATCATGATAGTATCATGGTCTATGGCAGGCATGTCAAAGTGCCGCCGCTACCCACATAACCGGCACCGGACGGGACAGAGCCTATCCCGTCGAAATCGGTACCGGTACCGGGACAAGTCAACAACTGGGTGACATCACAATCAGGTGAGAGAAATTTGTATTTAAACCGACCCAGTCCCCAAGATCGCAAAAACAAACATGGCATCGTACCAGTTATTCTGCAGCGACATCAAAGTACATGTAATCATAAAGCTTTGACGTCGCCACAGAATAATTTCTTTGAAGTAGCCGATGACGGTGCTTTCATTGTCTTTGATGCCAGTTTGAAAAGTTAAAACGATCGGCTTTATCGAGGTGGTGGTGCAGACAGAACGTGCCCCTTTAGAGTGTTTTGATATGTTCATTCACAAATAAGTTGAAAGTATGTAGTGTACGTGTGCCATACACAATTCGTCCCATGAGTTCCAATGAGTTCTATGTGCCAGTAGGCTGCCAATAGGCATGATAGAACACATTGGAACTCAGGGGACGAATTATTAGCTCGTTTACACTCGTTCAGTTAGGAATTTCCCTATAAAGTAATTTTGTCCCGATACCGGCGGGACAAAAGCCTCAGTACCGGTGCCGTCGGAGCATGAGGGAACCGGTTGACGTGCCTGGTCTAGGGATGTTTTTCTTTTTTCTTAGGAGATGGAGTTTGTGGTCCACTGGTTGAATAACGAAATCTAACTCAACATATCCTTACATCACAATGAACCCTTCATGTCTGAAGACAAGCATCTCAAACGAATCCGCAATGAAATATATACTGAGTCAAAAAAGAAAGTATAATAAACTTTGAGGTGCAATTGTTTTCGTATTATCGACTTTAATCCCAAACAAATTTTTGTAAATTCATATTTTGAGTCTAGCTGTATGAATTTGCATAATTGCATGTTCTTACTGTTGCCAGCGTCAAGTCAGGACGTCGTAGTTCAGATATGGGTGAAATGAACAGTTCACACATGCAGTCAATAGCGTGTATGTCCACCGTTTGCCTCTTGGGTGGCAAGACATTGACGGCGCATGGACCTGATAAATCTCTGGATGTCACCCTATGGTATTACGTTCCACTCCTGCCTTAGAACAATACGTAAATCGCCTAACGTCTGAAGATCATGAAGTCGTACCCGACGATCCAATTGATCCCAAAGATGCTCGATTGGCGACAAATCTGGCGAAAGTGGGGGCCAGGGAAGAAGTTTGATGCTCTGCTCCTCAAGAAAGCCACGATAGATACGAGCCACGTGACATTTTCTTGCTGGAATAACTGAAATCCGACGTTGGCGTTGAACAAAGGGACAACAACAGCTTTAAGAATTTCGCCCCTATATCGCTGTCCATTCAGATTACCATCGATGAAGATCAACTGCGTTCGATGGTGCAAGGAAAGTCCTGGCCAAACCATTATACTACCCCCACCGAAACGGTCGCATTCCCGCACGCAAGCATCAGAAAATCGTTCTCCTCGTCGGCGACACACTCTTGCCCTACCATCAGCGCGCCGTAGAGAAAATCATGATTCACCACTAAAAAGAACAGTGCCCCAACGCTGCTGAGTCCAGCGAACACGCTGACGTACCCATTCCATTCTAACGGCACGATGACGTTGGGTAAAGATTGGATCGTGGTATGGACGCCTACTTCGGATGCCGTGTGCACTAATTCTATTGTTAGTTCTACCAGGAGTAATTGCTGCTGTCCTGGTCGACGGAAGGAAGCGATCCCGCAAGTGAGACGTCCTGATGTGTCGGTCTTGTGCAGGGGTCATAACTCTTGGTCGACCTGAACGCGGTCGGTCGGTAGTAGATCCAGTGGTTCTATACCTTCCAATGAGACAGTAAATAGTGGTCATAGTGACTCCGAACTCAGCAGCGAGCTCAACTGGAAGTATCCCGGCCTCATGCATACCAATGGCACGCAACCTCTGATTTTCGGTTAATCTTGGCATTTTTTAAAATGTCGGAAGTCAAAAACTAGCGTGTTTTCTCAATAACCCAGGCTCTCTAGCACAACATAACAAAAATAAAATCGTCGGTCACCCATTCCATTTGACATTCTCGGGTAGCAAGTGCTATTTTGAAATCCATAGTAAAATTGTATACGGTTGAGTGGACAACAACAGCATGTCATTAAACTCTTTGCACGACTTCTTGTCCACAAACATGCAACATTAGAACTATTATATTTCATCCTTTGTGCTAGTTTTTCACATTTGTTTCTATTATACTTTCTTTTTTGACTCAGTATATGTCATAATAGGTGGGGAGATTACTCATGAGTTATCACCAATCCACCTTCTCCCTCTTTCTCCTTTTTTTTTTTTTTTTTTTTTGTTATTATGTGATACTAAAATTTGGTATTGTTATATAGTATTTTGTTTCCCGTGTTAAGTGTAATTTGTAGGAGAGTAGGGTAAAACTAATTGGTTAGCCCCTGTCCACCAATTCAATTTGCACAAAAGTGTAACGAACAAAATATGATTGAAACTAAACTAAGAAATTGGTCCAAGAATAAAGAAACTCTGTCAGAAAAATGTAGAATGCCAGAGTGAGACATACTACATACTAATACTGCTTTTCGTGGCATGAATAAATCGTTTTGGATAAAAACTGAGTTGGTCTGTGGGAGGTTAAAATCCTCAGAAAAGGGAGTGATCCACTTTCACATTCTTTGACTTCACCCTGTCTGATTGCACACAGGTAATAAGAAATGATAGGGTTGGGGGAAAGTCTATCTGAACTATGCAGAATGATTACAACCGTACATTTCCCTCTCATTCACCTTTTATGTCAATGAGCAGGGGGCGATCCTTAACAAATTATGAGTAGAAACTATCAGTGGTGATTAACCCTTTACCCAACAAATCGCCCGCACCCGCCCGCGTAATATGCAAATTCAGCAATTGAAAAAATATTTTTCAAAAAATTTTAACAAAACCATATCATGTGACCCCTCGTTGGAACGAGCTCGTTCCAACGAGGGGTCACATGATATGGTTTTGTTGAAATGTTTTGAAAAATTTGAAAAAATGATATTAAAAATAATAAATTTTGATATCGTCTGCGTTGGGTAAAGGGTTAATGTGCCAGTGACATGATTATTATTATTTATTTATTGGTGTTTAAGGTCACATACTTATGCGCAATGGCTAATCGAGACCGTGGCAGTTTTATGGGTGGAGGAAGTCGGAGTACCCGGAGAGAACCACCGAGCATTATAACTCTGTTCAAGCTCCGCTCAAGCAGGGTTACAGGGGTTGAAGACATGTGCACCGTCGACGTGCAGTACGCCTCAGTACACGGCGTCATCGTACCCCCATGTAGGCAAACCGGGATAAAGTGCCTTGCCCAGGGACTCAACGTGGGTCGTCCCGGGCGGGGCTCGAACTCGGGACCTCCAGCATAGAAGTCCAACAGTCTACCACTGAGCCACCGCGCTTCCGCCAATGGCTTCTGGTGACTGCATTTGAGTCGTGGAGTCATCCTCTATTTCTTTCAACCAACTATTTGTGTAAATTATTTGGTTCCCACGTCCGCCGTGAGGTGACTAAGTATCTTAATACATCATGTAAACGTGTCGAAGTGATGACAGTTGAAGAAAAACTTTGGTTTAAAATTGAATTGGCATTGCTCCTGTACTTCCATGCAAATTTGACTGTGTCAACAGAGACAGAACAACCTCTATTGGAAGTCAGTGGATTGACAAGATTGTGTTTTTTGTAATCTATTAACCAATCCGAGTTCTAATATGGTGCCAGCCAGAAAACATTGCAAGATTACTGCTAACCCTTAACCCTTTATTCAACGAATCGGGACATCCTTCGACGGAATTTAAAAATTTAGCAGTTGAACAAAAAAAAATTCCGCAAAATGATATCATGTGACCCCTTCATTGGAACGAGCTTGACAAGCTCGTTCCAATGAGGGGGCCACATGATATATTTTTGTAGAAATTTTTTGAAATTTTTTTTTTAAAAATCATTAAATAATAGATTTTGATATCCTGTGAGTTAGGTAAAGGGTTAAACTATTCACATACTCCAGGTGTTTGTATTTTTGTCAGACAATCAAATACTGGACGTTGTAATGTAAAATATAACTAATGACACTTTATTGGGACGAGCTCTTGAGGATCATTCCAATTAGGATAATAACGTATGCTGTCGAGCAACATTTTGAAAGACGATTTGTGACAGGTGCTAACCAGACATGGCTGTTAAGTCAGCTTAACCCTTTAACGAACCCGAATAGCAGACGACACTCGTGAAAACCTTTCTTGAATGATTAAACATGTTAATTTTTTGTCTTAAAACAGCTTATAACCCTTCATTGGAACGAGCTCGTTCCATTGAGGGCTCATAAGCTTGATTTTTGAGGCCAAAAATTAAAAGATATTAAAATTGAATGACGATTTGTGTGAATAGCGCTGGTCGTATATGGACGTTACGTTAGGTAAATGTTTCAGGGTTATGGAGTTAACCCTTTACCCAACGTAACGGCACAAGCCGGTCAGCGCTCTTCTCAAAAATCGCCAATTAATTTTCATTATATTTTCATTTTTTGTCTCAAAAACATAGGTTATGACCCCTCTTTGGAACGAGCTCGTCGAGCTCGTTCCAATGAGGGGTCATAGCCTATGTTTTTGAGACAAAAAATGAAAAAATTAGTTATTCAAAAATTTGGTTTGCAAGCGTCGTCTGATTTTTATGTTAGGTAAAGGGTTAAACCTTTCTTCCATGGGTAACGTTACCAATGTCTATTATGTCCAGAAGCTCTGTAACATTGTCTCTTTTACATAAATCCGGGTTCTGTAAAGTTTTCCAGATAACGCGTGCAAAATGTGGCGTCACTTGCTGTCCAAACAGCTTACGACCCCATACAATATCACACACACCCGGAGGCCCAAGAAAGTTATACTGAGTTCTAGCAACAGGTACTCTTTTAGCATTTAGGATATTAGCCAGTATGCCCGTTATATGCGCGTCCTCGATGTTAACGTATGGTATATACTCGGATAACTTGAATAGATTGCCTGCTAATTCACCAGGCATCACATACAAATTGCCTGTAATATATGTAGGGAACTTCTTATAAGGGTACTGTTCTTTTCCGACAAAATGCCTACTGCCATTTTCACGAATTACTGGAACATTTTTGTTTCTGAATCCATATATGGTGTTTGACCAATCGCGTGACTTCAAATGTTCGAACATAGCTGGTACATTCAGGAACGTGTCTTCGTCAATTTTCACAACAAAGTTTGCCCTTGGGCAATACTGGTAAACCCATTTTAATCCCATCAAAACCTTGGTTGTCAAATTCCAATAACTTTCAACAAAGTCTTGCTGCAGAATGTCGTGGTATATTTCAGATTCCTTTTCCAGTTCCTTATTCCAGCTGTTATTTATATGTTTTCCAAACATGAATACCACACTTAAAGGTTCGTCCAACGTTCTAAATCCACCATTGTGGGGCCATTTACGAGACTTAGCAACACTACCCCACGTCTCTCGAATGTTGTCCCTCATATGTTTGTTTGGATGGAATGAAGCGATAAGGGCAATTAAAAATGGCTTCCGTCTTTCTCTACAAATGTAATGTTTGGGATTTATGGTGTAACGGTGGTTGTGTGCGGTGATCTTGGTATCGCGGGGTCTGTTGTAGCTCATATTAAACGAACTCCTGAAAGGTTTGAAACCAACGTTCACTGTTACTTTAAGTGGAGTCATCATAAATACAACAAAAATAACTGCTGCTAATAACGATAAATACTTGAATCTTATTTTCAGTATCAGTCTTCGTCCATGTTTGTGGTATAAATCTGAAACAGAAAAAAAAGTAGCAGGGTACCTAAATCCTCTCTAACAAATGAATTAAATTTAATTAAATAAAAAATCGTGTCAGGTAGCACAGGATAAAACATGATTATTGAGCATCCCCGTCGCTGGGCCCCATTAGGCGGAGCAATATGTCAATGTTCTCTTGGTTTCTCCTGCGCCCCACCCCTCCCTGCACGACACAAGTTTTATTCGATCAGTTTAAAAAGTTGAGAGCACACTAGGCTTCCCCATCCTTTTTTTTGTAACACATTTTTAAACCAGTACCGAGACAAGCACGCGGTATTATACGGTTTAATGTTCGCACCGACGGTCAACGACAGCAGAAGGAAATGTTGAGACCGGCTCGATTCATCCGGACCCACCCACGGATCTTGGAAGTGACGTCATAGTCAATCGAACATACCTTATAGCACTACGTCCTACTCTCATTCTCCAGAAATTCGAACTAGTGAAGATATTCTCACATAAAGGAACGCGCTTTATAGCACTCTTATAAACTCTATATGGGGAGGGAGGGGGAATTACCGTTCCGGTAATTTGGGGTGTTTTTGGGGTGATTGTAGGGTCTATTTGGGTAAGTAGACTTACTCCTATTCAATCGTTGCACACTCAGAACATACTATCGTCCTATTGTGGGCCATTGGGTCACATAGCAACCATGTGCTGCCATAGAAACTAAGATGGCAGCCCCCAATAAACAAAAACGACGGAAACACTTGTCACCCTAACTCGCTGCGCGCATGCGCACTAAGACCGCGTATTAGTAAGTGATTGACGTCACAAGATGGCCGCTCATGCGGGCTACCATGACAACCAAACATGGTATAACTGGGTCACGTGACGATGACGTCATGTCCTAGGTCCGGGGTAGCTCCGGCTGAATTGGGCCGGTCGCCACATCTCCTACGACTGAAGGTAAGGGAACACTGTAAGAAAATTAAACTCTTGCCCGACCATGTCGAAAATGTTTTAGGGTAAATCGAAAGTTCGTAGATCTTCGAGATTTTTTGTCCCCTTCTAGTCGTGTTTGTTAAACAGAAAAAAACTGAAAAATCAAACAGTTATCAGGTGGTAACTCCGAATCTGTCATATTGAGTACAACGACACGGGTGTATGGCTTCCCCCACGCGTAAAACTGTCCGATGCGATATGACGCTGGTTATTGAAAGTGCCGTTAAACCCCAATAAACAAATAGACAGACAAGCAAAGACGAGTGTGTAATTTAAGGACGCCCAGGTGGTCATAAAAAGTAAACATTTAGTTCAGTACTGTCAGAAAAGGTTAGTGAAGGATATATGGAATTTGAGATTGTACAAACGGGAGTTGGGGGGTCTTAAAATTATTTAGCAATGTTTTCACATTTCAAATATGGATGTATGTATTTGGGTATTTTCTTCATAATTTATACAGAAAACAGCTATAAAAACCCTTATCTAAAGACCAACCTTCAGTAACATGTTGGTAAAGTCAAAATGATATTGCAGTATTTCCAAGCCTTCTACGATTTTTGCTTCTTCGGATACAGATAAAATACTAGATGATTTGGAAATAGAAAAGCGAATTTCGAGAAGCCTTCTAATGAAATACGGCCAACGCCCAACTGCCCAACAACGAGGAGCAGGTGTCTGTCGCCTTTAACGTACTTAGCCACTCAATAAAGCATACACCGTCGCTCGTTTTTAATAAAATGTCAGGAATAGGCTAAACTTTGAAGTGAGGTAAAAAAAAAACGTCAAAATGGCGCCAAATAGGAAACCAACTATCTCTTAAGTTTTGACGTCACGCGGTGTTCGGGTATAGCGGTTGAGAATTTCCAAGAACGGCAATAGATTTTTGCTAGTTTTTTTTTCGGAGACTGCAGTCCCAAAGTTTCGAAAGGGGGAGCTGGAAATGAGGTTGAAAATAAGGTTGAAAATAAAAGATATTGAAAAAACGTAAGATTGGCATGGCTGGCATCTAGTTCGTAAATTTGAAATTAACCCTTTACCCAACGTAACTGCCAAAACCGGCCAGCGCTATTGACAAAAATCGCTCATTAATTTTCATTATTTTTTTTTATTTTTGTCTCAAAAACATAAGTTATGATCACTCTTTGGAACGAGCTCGTCCCTATGAGGGGTCATAACCTATGTTTTTGAGACAAAAATGAAACTAGAGTGATGTCACGCATACAGTCCGACTGTCCCAGCAATGGCAATGCTTAGACACACAATAGTCTGAGCAATTTTTTTTATAACCCTTTAACTAACGAATCTGCCATATCTGCACTCGTAATATATACTACTCAAAGTTTGCAAAGCACCAAATATTTGACACATCATTGTGACATTTGCTTGTGACATATTTGCTATATTTTGGGTGGATATGATTGAGGAATGTATTGAGATTGTCCCCAGTGTTTACATTAGCTCCTTTGACAGGCAGACTTTTCATGACAGTCATGGAAAGCAAGTGCCCCTTGATTTTCATGATGTTTTCGTGTACTGTCTACATGTATATGACGTGTAGGGTATTCGATCTTCATTTCAACACAAACATTTGTGACTTAATGATTGAATATGGCAAATGCAAATGTAAGAAGACATTTGTCTGAAGCAGAAATGTGGCGGACTGTAGGTATGGTGGAGCAAGGGGCTACCCATCGTCAGGTTGGTGAAGCCCTTGGTGTGCACCATACGGTGATCACCAGAGCCTGGGCAAGATCTCAGCAGTTTGGCACACCAGTAAGAAGCCATGGTGGTGGCAGGGACAGGGCAACATCTGCAGCTGAAGACCGGTTTTTGATCATTCAGGCCGGTAGGAACCACTTTGCCACAGCAACCCAGCTTTGCAGTTACCTTCCGAATGCATCCGGGGTAAATGTTTCGACGCCGACTATCTGGGCAAAGTTGCACGAATGTGGTCTCCGATCGAGAAGACCATGTATTCGCATTCTGCTGTCCCAGAACCGCCACCAGGCACGATATGAATGGGCCATGGACCACGTTGGATAGACCAGTGAAGATTGGCGACCTGTCCTTTTTACAGATGAGTCAAGGTACTGCCTTGACCACACAGGCATTCTGGGGTATGGAGAAGACCAGGAGAGCTATTCAATGCAGCCAACATTGCTGAGCCCATTCCAGTTCGCTCCGTCAACTTATTGGCAAATTGAAAAATTTCCTCTTTTACCAATAATAGCCATTTTCTATGGTTGTCGTATTCAAAAGCTAAAAAATAATGTCAAACACAAATAAAATCTTAATTTCTGTACTTAAATCAGTAAAGATATAATTAAATAAAAAATATATACACTTTTCATTACAATATTTCAACTAAAACGTAAAACAGGTAGTTGGATATACTTTGTACTTAGTAAACTTTGAGTAGTATACAAAAATTGCTATTCAAATTTTATTTTTCATTTCTCTATCCCAAAACATACCTCATGATCTATTAATGGAACAAGCTTGATGAACTTGTTCCAATAAGGACTTATAAGCAATGATTAGAAGTAAAAAAATGAAAAAATCTGATGTTTCAGAAAAATAATTTGTACTGTTGGCTCGGTAAAGAGTTAAAGATGCAGTACATAGAACATTGTTGGCCTATAGGAGTCATTTTTTTGCACGCAACAACTCCCAGTCCTTCAAAATGCATTTTGGGAATAACTGCCTAAATGACACAGGGGTTGGGGTGGGGGGGGGGGGGGGGGTGGGGTCGGGGAGGTTGGGGTCTGGAGGATTGTGGTGGTGTATTATAGTAGTCGTCAATTTTTGTTTGTTTGTATTTAATAACTCCCAATCCTTCAAAATGCATTTTTGGAAAAACTGCCTAAACGACCTTGTGTGTGTGTCTGGAGGGGTGGGGGGGGGGGGGGGTGAGGGGAGAACCCATATTCAAACTTGGCTTGTATTACTAGCTGGAAAATACACATCACCTTTCGTTGTGATCAAATAATCCAAACTGGAGTTATCGGTCGGAAACCAATTCTTTACGCGGACAGACGGACGTAGAGAGGGATGGACAGACGGATGGATGTACAGACAGACGGACGGACGGACAGACCATTTACATAATACGACTTTTTACAAATGGGCGTATAATAAAGTAATATCAAATTTGAAGAGAATCGTATAATTGGAACTGGATTTATCTTCTGGATAATATTTCGATAAGTGTGCCAAATTCCCTGAGCATGGGTCAAGAGTAAATAATTCTAACTTTTGGTCTCACGAAAAAAGAAAGAAAAAAGAAGGAAGGAAAGAAAAAAGAAGGAAGGAAGGAAAAAGAGGCTAACGATCGCAACCAGTCATTCCAATATCGATTTTTGAGAGCTTCTTTGGTGATGCTGATGTCTCATTTACTTCCCAAAATTCCAACTCGGTTTCAAATCGGCAAAAATTCGAACTGTTACTATTTAAAACTACAATGTACGCAATATCGAACTTCACAAGTATGCATGACGTAAATCGGTACGATATGTCTGCAGTACGTTTACTTATCGTACCGGTAAAAACAAAAAATCCTCGAAATGCACTTAAAAAAAAATCACATGTAAAATCGTTATCCCGAATTAATTCCATCATTCACAGTTACAAAATGGTGAAAAATCGAAAATTGACCATTCCTGCATAAGATAATGTTAGGACAGTGTGAATTGCTTAAAGTTCTAAGCTTGAGTATTTGTTCGACACATTTTCATTTCCCAGAAGAATACCAAATAATAATAACCTGATAAGTAAAATCATAAATGTGTTGGCGTTACAGTTACTAAAATAAGTTTTAAGCCCCATTTCATGGCTTCATTTTCAAAATCGTTATCGGTAGTGAATTTCCAACTAGGGGAGGGATCGGGAAAGGGTCGAAATTCACTACCCTACCCCCCCCCCCCCCTCCCAATCAAAAACTTCTAACCACGTTCCTGGACAGGTGGTAAAACCCACATTCAGACTTCCATGTGTTAACATCGTATTTTCAACAATGGGCGAGGGTGTAATTTTTTACACCCAGTTGACCGATAAGTGAGGTGTGTATGTGTGTGTGTGTGTGGGGAGGGGGGGGGGGGGGGGGCTCAGTACTTTATTTGAACAAACTTGAATCTGACCCCACCTCAGCTTGCCGGGGTTCCCATGGATGATTCCACTAATCTTCCTATTAGCTGAAACTTGGATACTTTTTAGATGATACCTTTTAGAGGATATCCATCTTAACATAGTTATGGCTACTCTCTCCTATAAAGCTTCTAGACCACCCATCATCTCCATAGTTCGAAGGCCACTACTTGTTCATAGTCAATATCATCTGTCCAATGATCATCCTGTAATCGTCACATCCTGTAGCCTTCTTCCACCCTTGTACCATCACTATTGGTTATCACAGTTCTGTCCTGTGTCTTACCACTAACTTGTGACACTACTATAGCTCTTAGTATATTAATGCCGCTTAGGGCTCCAGTTCATATCACTAGCAATCATTGCTCGAACGACTCGAATTCCGTCGAGCAAATAAGCTCTCACTGGAGAAGCCTCTTTACCCTCTAGGTGCAGCCAAGCGACGTGATCAATTGCCGATGCTATCGTGGAGTGTTCCCAACTTACTCCTTGCTGTTTCAGTTAATTTTTGTTCTTTGGTGTACATGAATACTAAATTAAGACCAGTTACAACAACATGTGTAAGACAAGGCCTGAAACCCGAGATCTCTTCAAAAAGGATCTTGGCTTTCAGACTTGGCTACATTTAAAAACTTTTGGAATAGATGGTGGTCGTAGTGATGTTCCATATATAATATTCTTTGACTCAGTACGTCGTGGAACTATGTTTTGTATGATACACAGTCAAGTCGCTACAATCAGGTATTCTCGGTCTATCCAATATTTCTTCGATAACTATGACCCTTATATGCTCAGTCATTTTGTTAATACAAAATTGCCCAACTTAAAAACTGTTTTCGAATGCACGATCTGCTGTCGAGAAATTCTTCTATTTTTACAAGGGGCAACAGGAAGACAGCTAACATTGCTATGTCGCTTCCTTGCAGTATATCAAAATATGTTAAAATGAATTGTTTAGTTTACCTACTGTACTTCATATGTAATTGATATACTGTGAATAAAGGTGAATTGAATTGCTATCGAGTAGTTACTCCATGGGCAAATGCACTTGAGACTCGAATCCCACCGCACAAATAAGCCAGTTAACTACTCGAGTCACTCCTCTTGTGGCGCTCATGCTCATCTCGGTATTTGAGTATACCTATGACATGGTATCATACAATTTGAGGTTACTTTTTAGAGGTATGAAAAGGGATTGATAACAACCCCAATAGTAATTCAACAATGGAGCTGCTATTGTAAGAACATAAACCTGGAGCCAATACTATAAAACTTTTACAATTGTATTTTCTAGAATTGTATTTTCTATCTATTGATATAGCTGACTAAAATAAATCATTAGCACTTTAAAAGATGTGGCAATTTGCCAACTGGCAAATTGCCACAGCTTTGAAAGTGCTAATGGTTCATTTCAACCCATTTACAGTCATAACTAGAAATACAATTCTAGAAAATACAATTGTAAACGTTTTATAGTATTGGCCCCTGGACTGATGAAACATGATAACATACTACCAAACACTGCAGAACAATAAAAATACAGAAGGGAGTGCACGTAGTGAACGAAGATCGAACACAACCAAGATCGAAATGAACGAAGAGAACTGAACACAACACAGTGAGCTACGATGAACCAGTTGGACAGAATTGAACAAATCAAAGATCGAACACAACGAAGGCTGAAGGAAATTGAAGAGAACTGAAATGAAGTTGCCGATCGATGTGGAGTGAACGAAGATCGAACACAACCAAGATCGAAGTGAACAGAACAAAGTTTAACACAATGTTAACTGTAAGACCTTTTGTAATGAACAAACTTTGAACTGAATGAACTATAATCTTAAATGAAAATATAACACAGTGTTAACTCCCTTTGAATTGAACAAACTTTTGACCTGAATGAACGAAGTTTAATAGAATGAACTCTATATAACGTATATAATATTAACACTCCATGAACTGGAGTTTTGAACGAAATTCTTTCAATAGGGAAGGGGAATACCCTCGAGTGTTTATGTCAAATCACGGAATTCTTTTTCATGGGATCGGATAAGAATCTCACTTACGGAATCTCTTTTTGAAGACGACTGTGGTTATGGAAGACCTTTTTCCGAGATTAGCATAAGAGTCGTTTGTGGGGTCACTCGTTTGAGCAGGGACGTACTGCAACGCATCTATTTTATAACAATAGATCGGTCAGTGCACAAAGAATACTCAGTCAGAAAAATCGATTTTACGGGTGACCCACATCCGAAGTGTGTGACACTATGTCACTGTTTTGAAATACCAAACAATAGAATTTGTGTGTACTCCCCACTCCAAAACTGGTTCAACCAATTAAACACGTATGCTGCTTGCCTGGTTGGTGTTATTCGATCATCCGGCGTCTGCAAACTCTGGACAGACGTATTAACCTTGATTTCGCCCTATAAGATAATATATTTTGACCTTTCCTCCCTTTATATTTACACACTTTTTAGTGTTTCGTTTTTTTTTTCCTATTGTGTCCGTTATACTTTCATATTAATCAATTTTTTTCTTCTTGTCGGTCTGGGTACCTATTTTACTGTTTCCAAGGTTAGTCTGGTTACACAGAGAAGCGCACTCGCGAGAGACGGGCGGCAGGCTATAAGGGACCCATTACGTGAATTTTGCGGCTTTCCAGGTTGAAGCCTGCAAGTTGGTAAAATACTGATTGAAACCTTGCCGTCTTCCGATCTCGGGGTGATCGACTGCCATCAATATCTGATTCGAGTTGGCGTCGGTTAAACCCGGGGATGTGGTGGAGTGAGTGAGTGAACGAGTGAGTGAGTGGGTGTGGGTATGCATGTTGCGGATGCTGCGCAGTAGTTAATACGCGACTTGATTTTTGTGTGGGTGTGGAGTCGACCCATAGGTAAATTGTTCGAAAGCTCTTCTGTTTTCAGATGCTATTGTACCCTAATATGTACCTCCTCTTATTCTACAATGTGGTATTTGTATTCCCCTCCACGATAATTCCACGCTCCGAAGTGTCAGGTTATTGCAATTAGAATCAACACCAAAAATCCATACAAAATAATCCTCCATCGATGCAAATTCATATGCGTCGTCAGAGTATACTCAACTCATTTTTTCTTATATTTTTATTTTCTATTTTATTTTTGAAATTGTCATCTTACTTTTCTGAAACTCCACTTGCTGTTTTCTCTACCCGTCTTCTCTTTACTTTTATTCTTCCTTTTTCGTTGATCAGGTTATTGTCAAGCTATGAAACGATCAATCTGAATTTTTCGTTAGCTTTTTTCCTCCTGATTCCAGGAAATAGCCACCAGACGTGGCCTTGTAATCCCCGCATAAACATGTCCACTGAAAGCTCCTATCCGATCATAGCACTTACCGGTTTAATATTTACATTTTCTCAATGGCTATATCGATAGTTCAGTACCGTGCGACGATAGGAGCTTTCAATGGAACTATGGCCGACCACCTTCGCCCAATTATTCGCTTACGGCTAGCCCATTTAAATCTTTCTGTGAGAATTAACACTCTATCAATTTTCTTGATCCTGCTGGTGATAATGCTTTGCTGTAACGATGTAGAAATAAATCCCGGGCCAGCAGGAAACAGAACCAATGGATTTGATAAATCTCTTTCAATTTTCCATTATAACATTAGGAGTATACGATCGAAACTTTCCCAGATTGAGGAGATTGTAGGGGATTTCGACGTGGTTTGCTTTTCGGAGACCCATTTGCAAGCACCTTTTGACTCTGAAAATATATTGTTACCTGACTTTTCTAGCCCAATCCGCAAAGATAGAGACCACTCCGGTGGTGGAATTGCTGTTTATATCTCCAAGCGACTCTACTTTCAGCGCAAATATGAATTGGAATTCGACGACTCAATCATTATCCCCGCTTTCGTCGGGGATATTGTCGTTATCTCCGACCGACCGTCCGTCCGTCCGTCCGTCCGTCCGTCCGTCCGTCCGTCCGGTGTTACATTCACTTGCATTAATGTTTAAACTATGCTAATGTGTTCAGGTATCACCAGTACATGTGCATGAAGGTTTCGGGATTTTGATTTGGTTCCAAGTGGTTCCAGTGGAACCATTTTTATCCTTAGAAAATCTTTGTCCGCTCAAAGGTTCTTAGGGTATTGAATTCGATACGTTTAAACCATGTTAACATGTTCAGATAGCATCTGTAGATGTGCATGAAGGTTTCGGAATTTTGATTTGGGTCCAAGTGGTTCCAGTGGAACCACTTTTATCCTTAGAAAATCTTTGTCCGCTCAAAGGCTCTTAGGGTATTGAATTCGAAACATTTAAACCATGTTAACATGTTCAGATAGCATCTGTAGATGTGCATGAAGGTTTCGGAATTTTGATTTTGTTCCAGGTGGTTCCAGTGGAACCACTTTTATCCTTAGAAAATCTTTGTCCGCTCAAAGGTTCTTAGGGTATTGAATTCGAAACGTTTAAACCATGTTAACATGTTCAGATAGCATCTGTAGATGTGCATGAAGGTTTCGGAATTTTGATTTGGGTCCAAGTGGTTCCAGTGGAACCACTTTTACCCTCAGAAAATCTTTGTCCGCTCAAAGGCTCTTAGGGTATTGAATTCGAAACTTTTAAACCATGTTAACATGTTCAGATAGCATCTGTAGATGTGCTTGAAGGTTTCGGAATTTTTATTTGGTTCCAGGTGGTTCCAGTGGAACCACTTTTATCCTTAGAAAATCTTTGTCCACACAAAGGCTCGTAGGGTATTGAATTTGAAACGTTTAAACCATGTTAACATGTTCAGATAGCATCTGTAGATGTGCATGAAGGTTTCGGAATTTTGATTTGGGTCCAAGTGGTTCCAGTGGAACCACTTTTATCCTTAGAAAGTCTTTGTCCGCTCAAAGGCTCTTAGGGTATTGAATTCGAAACATTTAAACCATGTTAACATGTTCAGAGAGCATCTGTAGATGTGCATGAGGGTTTCACAATTTTGATTTGGGTCCAAGTGGTTCCAGTGGAACCACTTTTACCCTCAGAAAATCTTTGTCCGCTCAAAGGCTCTTATGGTATTGAATTCGAAACGTTTAAAGCATGTTAACATGTTCAGATAGCATCTGTAGATGTGCATGAAGGTTTCAGAATTTTGATTTGGTTCCAGGTGGTTCCAGTGGAACCACTTTTATCCTTAGAAAATCTTTGTCGACTCAAAGGTTCTTAGGGTATTGAATTCGATACGTTTAAACCATGTTAACATGTTCAGATAGCATCTGTAGATGTGCATGAAGGTTTCGGAATTTTAATTTGGGTCCAAGTGGTTCCAGTGGAACCACTTTTATCCTTAGAAAATCTTTGTCCGCTCAAAGGCTCTTAGGGTATTGAATTCGAAACGTTTAAACCATGTTAACATGTTCAGATAGCATTTGTAGATGTGCATGAAGGTTTCAGAATTTTGATTTGGTTCCAGGTGGTTCCAGTGGAACCACTTTTATCCTTAGAAAATCTTTGTCGACTCAAAGGCTCGTAGGGTATTGAATTTGAAACATTTAAACCATGTTAACATGTTCAGATAGCATCTGTAGATGTGCATAAAGGTTTTGGAATTTTGACTTGGGTCCAAGTGGTTCCAGTGGAAACACTTTTACCCTCAGAAAATCTTTGTCCGCTAAAAGGCTCGTAGGGTATTCAATTTGAAACATTTAAACCATGTTAACATGTTCAGATAGCATCTTAGGGTATTGTCGGGGATATTGTCGTTATCTCCGTCCGTCCGTACGTACGTACGTCCGTCCGTTCGTCCGTCCGTCCATCCATCCGTACGTCCGTCCGTCCGGTGTTACATTCACTTGCATTAATGTTTAAACTATGCTAATGTGTTCAGGTATCACCAGTACATGTGCATGAAGGTTTCGAGATTTTGATTTGGTTCCAAGTGGTTCCAGTGGAACCATTTTTATCCTTAGAAAATCTTTGTCCGCTCAAAGGTTCTTAGGGTATTGAATTCGATACGTTTAAACCATGTTAACATGTTCAGATAGCATCTGTAGATGTGCATGAAGGTTTCGGAATTTTGATTTGGGTCCACGTGGTTCCAGTGGAACCACTTTTACCCTCCGAAAATCTTTGTCCGCTCAAAGGCTCTTAGGGTATTGAATTCGAAACATTTAAACCATGTTAACATGTTCAGATAGCATCTGTAGATGTGCATGAAGGTTTCGGAATTTTGATTTTGTTCCAGGTGGTTCCAGTGGAACCACTTTTATCCTTAGAAAATCTTTGTCTGCTCAAAGGTTCTTAGGGTATTGAATTCGAAACGTTTAAACCATGTTAACATGTTCAGATAGCATCTGTAGATGTGCATGAAGGTTTCGGAATTTTGATTTGGGTCCAAGTGGTTCCAGTGGAACCACTTTTATCCTTACAAAATCTTTGTCCTCTCAAAGGCTCTTAGGGTATTGAATTCGAAATGTTTAAACCATGTTAACATGTTCAGATAGCATCTGTAGATGTGCATGAAGGTTTTGGAATTTTCATTTGGGTCCAAGTGGTTCCAGTGGAACCACTTTTACCCTCAGAAAATCTTTGTCCGCTCAAAGGCTCTTAGGGTATTGAATTCGAAACGTTTAAACCATGTTAACATGTTCAGATAGCATCTGTAGATGTGCATGAAGGTTTCGGAATTTTTATTTGGTTCCAGGTGGTTCCAGTGGAACCACTTTTATCCTTAGAAAATCTTTGTCCACACAAAGTCTCTTAGGGTATTGAATTTGAAACGTTTAAACCATGTTAACGTGTTCAGATAGCATCTGTAGATGTGCATGAAGGTTTCGGAATTTTGATTTGGGTCCAAGTGGTTCCAGTGGAACCACTTTTATCCTTAGAAAGTCTTTGTCCGCTCAAAGGCTCTTAGGGTATTGAATTCGAAACGTTTAAACCATGTTAACATGTTCAGATAGCATCTGTAGATGTGCATGAAGGTTTTGGAATTTTGATTTGGGTCCAAGTGGTTTTTCAATCATGTGACAATGATGTGATCAGAACACTACCCTTTATACATCATGTTGGGTGAAGTATCTTGTTTGAAATATTGAAGTAGTTTCACATGTGAGTCTTCAGAAGGAAATTAAATACTGTTTTATCATTTTAAATCACACACATGCGAGAAGCCTTTTTATCCAAGTCTGTATCCTGCGCTAACCAAAAAGGAAAGTGCAAATGCGGGGATATACTATAGTGTGCTTCGCACACAAATGGCACCATCCAGTTTGGATTGAAATTGTATCTAACGCGAAACGATATCTCATTGCTTTAACATACAGATCTCAGCAGTTTGCAAGCCCCGAATACTGGACGTTACTGGATCATTCTATTGAACAGGCCCTTGATTTGAATGAGAATATCGTTATTGTAGGAGACTTGAATTCCGATCTCCTAAATAACAGTTCCAAAATCCACGAAATCATAGATCATTATAACTTGCGTAATGTTGTCAATAATCCAACAAGAATTACCCAACGCACTTCTACTTTATTGGATCCCATACTTACGAGTGACACTGTCACTACTCTCGAATCTGATACAATCGATCTCGAATTATCAGACCACTTAGCTGTATATGCCCAACTAGCTTTTGACTCACCCCCTGTTTCCGCATACCACAGAACTATTCGCAATTACAGAAATGCCAACTTTGATAAAGCCAACGATCTTATTGCTGCCACCGATTGGCAGAGTTTAATCTCTGGTACAGACAGTACTGGTGACATCAATGAAGCACAACTTCGATTCACAAAACGATACTTGCACATAATAGACGAATGTGTCCCACAGTCAAAAGTACTTGTCCGCCCTCGAGATAAACATTGGTTTAATTCTGATCTCCGTCAACACATTAGGCGACGAGATCGATTACGGAAAAAGGCTTTAACAACTAAGAAAATTACTGACTGGAATGCATACAGGGCTACACGTAACAAAGTAAACAATATGAAAAAACATGCCAAGCAGCAATATTTAGATACTCTGGAACAGACCCTCTCTCACTCCCCATCACCAAAATACTTCTGGCATGTCATCAAAGACCTCTTAAACAAAACCAAGATGAAATCAATTCCCCCACTGTACAATGGCGATACCAACGACCCAAATAACTTAATTACTGATAGCTTCGAGAAGTCAGTAACCCTAAATGCAACGTTCCTTAAAAACAGTACAATTGACGATAGCAACCATAGTTTCCCACAATTCAACAGTCGGTGTAACGTGAAATTAACAACTGTTAACGTCGAAGAAAGTGATATTGTCTGGGCAATCAAATCACCTATATCTAACAAGGCCCATGGTCATGACGATATCAGTGTAAGAATGTTAAAGGGTACCTCGGAAACTGTAGCAGTCCCATTAAAAATATTATTCCAACAAAGCATAGACAAAGGCGTCTTTCCCGACGATTGGAAAAAAGCAAACGTCATTCCACTTTTCAAACATAAAGATCCATCTGCATGTAAAAACTATAGACCAATATCCTTACTTCCAATATTAGGTACAGTGTTTGAGAAAGTGGTCCTAAAACATGTTTTCGCACACTTCTACGATAATAATCTAATATACAAATACCAGTCAGGATTTCTTCCTGGCCACAGCACAATATATCAACTCCTAGAACTATATCACTCGTTATGTCTATCTTTAGACAAGCGTCTTGTTACCTGTGCAATATTCTGTGATATATCCAAAGCCTTCGAGAGGGTGTGGCATAGGGGACTTATCTTTAAACTTCAGCAATATGGGATTACTGGTAATTTATTAGAATGGTTTCAAAATTATTTAACACACAGGAAACAGAGAGTCCTAGTAAACAACACTTACTCCCCATACTCCACGATAACCGCCGGTGTTCCTCAAGGATCTGTTTTAGGACCTTTTTTATTTCTAATTTATATCAACGACATTGCCGAATCACTTGATTCACTTGCGAGGCTCTTTGCAGATGATACATGCCTTAACAACAATAATACAAGTCAACATGAGGTTGCATCCGCCCTAAATAAAGATCTCGATACTATTCATGTTTGGTCACAGAAATGGCTTGTAACATTTAACCCCGACAAAACTGAAGCTGTTTTCTTTACATATAATCGCTCGGCCACATTTGAGCCATTATTACGTTTCAATAATTGCCCCGTTACCCTTACTGATTGTCACAAACATCTCGGACTACACTTACAACCCAACCTAGGCCGGGACAAACATATAGCGGACATTTGTAAAAAAGTAAACGCAAGACTCTCACAACTCCGGAAATTAAAATTTATGCTCCCAAGGAAAACCTTAGAGCAAATTTATTATGTGTTTATACTTCCACTTTTGGACTATGGAGATATTGTATGGGATTGCGCCCCCGACTACTTATTAAAAAGAATCGATAGACTCCAGTTCGACGCTGCCAGAATAGTAACAGGGTTAAACCGTTCAACTTCGTCCGATTCAGTTCTACTTGAACTTGGTTGGAAAACATTGGGTGACCGAAGAAGGTTCCACAGACTCTGTACTTTGTATAAGATTATTAATCACGAATCACCCGAGTTCCTATTTGAACATCTTCCAACGCGTATTGGTGACAGTGCGTCCTATTATCTTCGGAACGCTTCTGATTATAATTCATTCTTGTGCAGGACGGAACACTTCAAAAAGTCATTTTTTCCTTCAACATTAGAATTGTGGAACCGTCTTCCCAGAACCGCCAAAGATGCATCTACCCTAAGTGAATTTAAGCAGCACTTTTCATCTAGCGACCCTGTACCCAAACCTCCAGTTTATTTCCTGGCTGGAAATAGAAAAGCAAATATTCTGCATTGTAGATTACGCAATGGTTGCAGCGATCTAAACCAGGACAAATTCCTTAACTACATTTGTGCAGACCCACATTGTGAATGTGGTCACGAATCCGAAACTGCCAGCCATTTCTTTTTTAATTGTCCTAAGTATCATACTCAGCGGCTCGTAATGATAAATGCCATAACTTTCTGCAATATAACTTGTGTTAATGATTTGCTCTATGGAATTACAAATTTGTCGGTATCGCAGAATGTTTTATTATTTCAAAAAGTACAATCTTTCATAATCACTAGCAGGCGTTTTGCTTGATCAGCATCATATTACGATACGGCGAATCACATTCAACAGTCTTTTCGAAAACTATGCACCCCCTCTGCCATCAAGGTATGCTACTTGACGATAGCCTGTTCACCTTTTACCTCTCATCTTCTTTTCACTTCCTCCTTTCGCTCAATTATCAGTTCAAATTTCGTTTGTAGTTCGTATTTTGTGTAATCAGTTTATTCTATGTTCTTGCCGCATTATAATAAGTTATTCTTTGTACGGGAAAGGAGTTTGTTTAAGTTGTATAACGTGTTCTCCGATCCTTTTGCATTTATGGCAATAAAATATGTTTAAACTAATTGCGCAAAGTGCAATTGTTTTGCACATATTCAATTCCCAGAATAATACCAATAATAATAACCTTATAATTCTATCATAAATGTATTGGCATTTCAGTCACAAGAATCAATTGTATACCTCCTTTCGTGGCTTCATTTTCAAAATGTTTCTCGGTAGTGAATTTCCAACTGGGGTGGGGGGAGTCCCTCCCCCTAGTTGGAAATTCACTATTCTACACCCCCCCCCCCCCCCGAATCGGAAACCTTTAGCCACGTCCCTGTGTTTGAGTATTGCTCTATAGCTCATTTGCTCAATGAGATTCGAGTCGCAAGCGCTTTTGCTCCTGGAGTAATTACTCGATGGCTTATTTGCTCGATGGGATTCTAGTCGTTCGAGCAATCTGAGACAGTTATCAAGCCTGTAGTATTTCTACAAGTCAGTAGCAATGGTACAAGGCTGCAAGAAGACTATAGGAATGGATGAATACAGTCAATCATAGGACAGACGATGGCGATATTGGACAAGTCAGCAGTAGTGGTCTTCGAGATGTGAAGGCTATGGTCTAGATGCAAGGAACTGAACATACGCGAGGAAACCATAACTATATAACTATAGATATCCCCGATAAGTATCCTCTAAACGGTATCCGCAAAAGGTGTCCTCAAAAAGTATCCTCAAATTGGACAATACCCTGTCATATGTATCCCCAAATACAGATTTGAGCATAAGAGTTATAAGAGGAGTCACTCTTTCGAGTAAGTACTTTATGGCTTAGTTCAGGGTTAGTTATAGACAAAACAGATAGAAACCGAGGATTCTAAAGCAATCCGAACTAGATAAATAGAGAGTAACCGAAGTGTCCGAACCAATAAAACTACTCTTATACAAAGGAACGCAATAACGTTACAAAATGGCCACTCACGCGGGCTACCATGACCACCAAACATAACGTAACTAGGTCACGTGACTATGACGACATACCTTCCGCGGTCCATTCAAGTCTCAGGACAACAGTTCGTTCTTGCTTTTAAATCATGTACTTTCACACAAGATAAGATTTGATACTGGGCTAATTTGGAGTAGCCGTACTGTTCGTGACAACTAAATGAGAATTTGCGTCAGGAATACTACAGTATGACCGCCATGGACTGGTCACTTTTCACCAGGGACGGGGATAGAGGTTTCTGATTGGGGGGGGGGGGGGTAGGGTAGTGAATTTGCAACTAGAGGGAGGGACCGGGAGGGGAAACCCCCCTCCAGGCCCCTCCCCTAGTTTTAAATTCACTACCGAGAAAACTTTTGAAAATGAAGCCATGAAAGGGGGCATAAAATTGATTCTAGTAACTGAAATGCCAACACATTTTTTATGATAGAATTATCAGGTTATTATTATTTGGTATTATTCTGGGAAATGAATATGTGCTAAACAAATGCTCAAGCTCAGTCATGATGTCATTTTCTTGAAGTGCATTTCGAGGATTTTTTTTTATTACGATAAATAAACGTGCTATAAAAATTTAATACCGATTGACATCAAGCATAACTATGAAGCTCGATATTGCGAACTCTGTATTTGTAAATAGTAACGGTTGGATTTTCTGCCGATCTGAAACCGAGTTGGGATTTTGGGAAGTAAAGGAGAAATCAGCATCACCAAAGAAGCTCTAAAATCGAGATAGATGGAATTTCCAACTACTCATGACTTGCCCTCCGAATTTCCAATTATAGGAAATTTTGTCGAGGATTGGGGGGGGGGGGGGGGTAGGGTGGCACACCCCCACAGCCCTTTGTCTCGACGTCCCTGCTTTCCACGGATGTGTAATATTTCCATGGACGCAATGAAATTAGATTCCAAACACGAATTAATTACGGGAATAATCATCAAAAATTTAGTTAATGAAGCACCTGGTGTTTCATAAATTATAATTTTGCTGCTAATGAATTATTAGATGGTAAACGTATGCGTGGGCATCACTGCCCACGCGTGGATTACAACCAGTCCATGACGACTGTACTGTATATGTATATTTATTTATTCATAAAAAATGTTCAAGATGTATTGGGGGAGGGTATTATAATACTGATTAGTATTCCTAGTACATCAAGGCATGCCTTCGACAGAGACATGCCTTGATAATGTCGTTGGAATATTTTATCAGTCGGGACTTGAGGCATCACAACCGGGACAAATAACATTCCGCCCAAACGGTCATCTCCGCAACGCCCCTGTGTACAGCTGCTGGATTACATTATAACTGGACACACTTACAAGGGCAAAATGGATTCGCAAACGTTTTGCAGAAAAGAATTACATTCAACAGCACATTTTATTTATTTATTTATTTATTTATTTATTTATTTATTTATTTATTTATTTATTTATTTATTATTTATTTATTTATTTTTATTAAGTTATTGGCCTCCAGTTGTTCTCGTGAAATGTTATGGTATCAGTTCTGATACGAATACGGTAGCAAACTTCCGGGAACCAGTGGTGCCAACTGTTACCTCTGAGCTGATTACATTTGTGTTTCGTGTTCTGTATATCTCAGTCTTCATTTTGATGTATAATTTGTGTATATTTAATTTGAAATTAAGGAATATCAGAGGTGGGAATTTCAAAATAAATTCTCTTACTCACATAGCACCTTAAGATCAACGTGTTGAATGAATCCAGAGTATGGCTGGACATCCAAACATGGAAATTTCACAAATTGAGAAATATTTGTCAAATTGCATTTTGTAGTCAATTGGAGAAAAAATTCAAATAATGTAAAAATGTCGCTATACCTGTATGATATCCAAGTAACATAATAGAACAAATCCTACCGATGTTTTTTAAGATGCTGGGGTGGAAGTCGGCAATTAATTCAATTAGTCTTCACAAGATATAATTTTGTGTTGATGTCTGTTTGAGAAAAAGCTGAATCAGCAGAAATAGGGTGAGTAAAGATTATTGTTCTCAGATGCAACCCGAGATTGTCGCGACATGTTCATCCAATACTGAATTTGGAATTGTTGTTATTATGCATCGTGATTTGCATGCAGGATTTTCATTGATCATCAATCACTTGGAGTCTAAATTACAGTTATAAAACCTCCCAACTCCACTCCGACGTCATTTCAATGAAGAGTAATTTAACCCCCTGCACACTGTTGTCAAAATACCAAAGTTTTCAGCAGCAAATGTTTCCCACAATGCAACTGAGAATTTAATAAATTATATCTTGTTTGACAGAGCTCATTGAGCTCTGTCAAACAAGATATAATTTGTTATATTTTTCTGCTGCATATGAGCAATATGGGGTCAATGACAGAAATTTTGAAATACTACCAGAGTGCTAGGAGTTAAGCAATGTTTTGGAGGTGGTATGTTGACAGTTATCTGAAGTTGGCAGAATATTTATTTATTTATTTATTTATTTATTTATTTATTTATTTATTTAATCCCACCTGCGGCAACCGCGTTGTGTCCTTGGGCAAGACACTTCGCCCCGATTGCCCACATGGGGGCACGATGACGCTGTGTACTGAGGCGTACTGCACGTCGATGGTGCGCATGTCTTCAACCAATCTAACCCTGCCTGTGCTGCGGTGCAGAGTTCAGAGTTACGATGTTGGAGAGCTGATAGCTGCTCGTCGTTGCTCGGTGGTTCTCTCCGGGTACTCCGGCTTCCTCCACCCGTAAAACTGTCACGGTCACGATTAGCCATTGTGCATAAGTATGTGACCTTAAACACCAATAAATAAATAAATTTATTTCTTTATTTATTTATTTATTTATTTATTTATTTATTTATTTATTGGAGTTTAACGACACTTTCGACAGCCAGGGGTACCTCGTTTTGAGCAGTTTTACGGGTGGAGGAAGTCGGAGTACCCGAAGAGAACCACCGAGCAACGGCGAGCAACTGTCCGACTCCTCAACGTACTAACTCCACACAAGCAGGGTTAGCATTGGTTGTAGACAGGTGCACCGTCGGCGTACAGTACGCCTTAGTACATAACGCTACCGTGCCCCCACGCGGACAATCTGGATTATGTGCCTTGCTCAAGGACACAATGCAGTTACCCCTGGCGGCCCGGGGATCGAATCATGGACCTCTTGGTTTGAAGTTCACTGCCGTAACCACTGAGCCACCGCGCTCCCAAAATAATCATTATGGACAGCTAAATGTGATCCAAAACGTGTTGTAGTCGCGATATCAATGCTGAAAGTGACCTTAACCCCTTCAACCCGAAAGATCACGTTACGACCTGAATTCATAAAGTATACAGTTGCCCAGTAAATTTGTGTGGTAGACAGTCAATATTTTCAACGTGCAGCCTTGGGACTGCATGCTGAAAATATTGATTGGTCTTCCCTCAAGTAACGAATGTTGACTCTTCCAGTTGATGGAAGTGGGTTGACGCGGAAGATACCATCAGAGTTCAAAGCGCTAAGAACCTTGGTAACCCAATTTTTCAGGAATTTTACAGATTCAAAAATCAGCATACAAAAGCGAACTGAAAGTCTGTAATTATATTCCACGTGGTCCACAAAGTTTAACTCTGACATTGATAGCAGTATTCCATCCGGAATTTCAAATTTTAATTTTAATTTAAGTCTTTTGACCCCCCCCCCCCCCCCAAATCAACAAAATGACGAGCTGAATTAAAAATGAAAACAACGATTATCTGCGTTTGATATTGCAGATTGACAAACAAGAGACCTATGCAGTCTATAATTATATATCTTGAAATTTAAATTTGAATCCAAATATTTGCAATATGTTCTAATTGGTGTAAATGTCTCTCTTGTGCATCATTCTTGAATCTTCCAGTAAGGCAAATTTTGCTTTCAAATTTGATTTGGGGTTCAAAAGAAAATTTTCTAAAAACTGAATTTCGGATTTACAATTGGATTCCCGGGTGAAATGCTGCTATTTATTAATTTATTGGTGTTTAACCCTTTACCCAACGCAGACGATATCAAAATTTATTATTTTAAATATCATTTTTTCAAATTTTTCAAAAAATTTCCACAAAACCATATCATGTGGTCCATCGTTGGAACGAGCGGTCACATGATATGGTTTTGTTGAATTTTTTTGAAAAATAATATCTTTTCAACTGCTGAATTTGCATATTACGCGGGCGGATGCGGCAGATTCGTTGGGTAAAGGGTTAACCCTTTACCCAACGTAACGACAAAAACCGGCCAGAGTAATTCTCAAAACTCGCCAATTAATTTTCATTTTTTGTCTCAAAAACATAGGTTATGACCAGTGGCGGCGCCAGAGTTACAGAAGTGAGGGGATACAGTTGGGTATTGCCCGCCGCGCGTAAGTTTTAAAAATTTTCTCAACTTCGGGAGGGGTGTTTTAAAATTTTAAAATTTTTAAAACTTACGTTGTAAATGGTGTTCTCTGGAGCATTCTCAGACAATTAAATTAAAACAGTTTTACCCTTTTGAAACTTACTGGTTAGGTCTTTCAGTTATAGAAAACGTCGTACATGTTGACATTTTAACGGAAGAATGCTATTGTAAAGTGCGAGCACAAAGCACCAAACGACACTCAAATCGAAAATGAAAGTAGGCTGCATTCCAAACGGATGCGTTGCACGCTCTCGATTCTAGCATTCCTCGAATACTCTTAAGCGGTATGTTTCAGACCGTTTGGACGCGGCACGCCTTGTTGCAATTTGGGCCCTCGACTCTTGTTTGTTGTTTGCAGCTAATGTGTGTGTGTGTGTGTGTGGGGGGGGGGGGGGGGGCAAACACAAACATAATTTAAATACTTCTTTGATTTAGTGCATTTGGGAATATGGAATTAAGCATACCAACCATTACACCGCAACGTTCAATACAAAAATTAAAATGATAGTATTTTTTTACTACACTTGGCGAAAAAAGTGGAGGGGTAAGTACACCCCATACCGCCCCTCCCCCATGGCGCCGCCACTGGTTATGACCCTTCGTTGGAACGACCTATGTTTTTGAGACAAAAAATGAAAAAAATTAGTTATTCAAAAATTATTTTTGCAAGTGTCGTCTGCTTTTCATGGTAGGTAAAGGGTTAAGGTCACATACTTATGCACAATGGCTAATCGTGATCGTGCCAGTTTTACGGGTGGATCAATCCGGAGTACCCGGAGAGAACCACCGAGCATCGACGAGCAACTGTCAGCTCCTCAACATTCTACCTCTGTAAAGCTCCACTCAAGCAGGGTTACAGCTATTGAAGACATGTGCTCCATCGATGTGCAGTACGCCTTAGTACACTGCGTCATCGTGCCCCCATGTAGGCAACCGGGATAAAGTGCCTTGCCCGAGGACACAACGCGGGTCGTGAAAGACTGCTGTCATTGTCGTATTACAAAATATGTAGACTGCGTGGGGTTGAATTTCAGACCTTCTTTTTGTATTTGTGTGATGTTGGAATCTGTGAAATTCAGGAAAATTTGGGCACTCAAAGTCCTTAAAGCCAAGGGCGCCGGAGCAAGGGGCAAAGGGGGGGAGGGGCTTGCCACTCTTGTCCTCCTCCAAAGGGGGCACAAAGTGCCCTTTTGACTGAGGAAAAACTTACCAAAATCATGAATATTGTATTTTGGGGGGTTTATGATTTTCAAAGAGAGAATATGTGTCTATTTAATTCTATTTATATTCTCATGTATGTTTTTTTATGAAATTTTCCGAAGTTTTTCAATGTTCATCTCTCAATTTCATGATTTTTCCCGGACTTGTAGAACCAGAATGTGCACTCACTGAAGCTTGTGTGTGCTTCCGGCGCCCCCTGCTTAAAGCTCAGTAAACATAAACATTACTCTTGCTTTGACTGATCCTGATACAATTTCCAGAAACCTTCAGGAGAGATCCTCATCGACTGTTGGTCTGAGGGCTTGTCCTGGTATGTGTACACACTAAAAACTAAAGTGTTAAAACTAACACTTTCAAGGTGTTAAACCCATTCTAACTTTTAGGGTTTGATTTTAACTCTCGAAGTGCAATGCTTTAAGCACTTAGACATTACAATGGTCAGACATCTGAAACTTGAATGGATGGCACTTCCCATTGTCTAGGGTGGTTCTTCCAGAATCGTCCATAATTTGATTTGCGCTGGTGGGTACATAATTAAAAAGACACAGCGCAGATGACGCGGATCAGGCTCGAGGGTTCGAGCCTGATCCGCGTCATCTGCGTTGTTTCCTTTTAAGTGTCGCGACATTACACTTGTCAAGTGGTATTATTGTAACACCTGTCAAGTTCTGGGATATCTACACTTGAACAAAGTGCTAGTTCAGCACATAGTGTTAAATACAGCACTTCAAGTGTAGTTTTTAACACTTTAGTTTTTAGCGTGTATATCAGAACAGTCGAGAAACCATGTTATGGTCGGACAAACACGAGTCTTAACCACTATCTGAAGATAATTATGAGCCTATTTATTTATGAGATTGGTACTCCACCAGGTGTAATATAAAGTGAGTAGGGGTACCACTTCAGTCATTTGGTACTGAGTCTGACATGTTAGAGGGAGAGGCACCAGTGTTATTCTAACGGGGAAAATATCACATGGAGCAGACACTTCAGGACCACAACCATGAAGTTGTTTGTCGGGTGGGGAAAGTACGTTTGGTTAGCGTTTGGTTGGTGCGTAGGAAGTCTGCTAGTACGCCTGGACACGCTGCTGGGATGTGTCTTGCCCATGGCTGATGACGCAGGTTAAGATCGAACCTACGACCACGTGATTTGATAAGAAATTAGAAAAGAATTGCTAGGTTAAAAAAGAGATGTTGGTTAGGTACGCGAGTTTTT
Source organism: Pictodentalium vernedei (assembly GCA_031216915.1). NCBI lineage: Eukaryota > Metazoa > Mollusca > Scaphopoda > Dentaliida > Dentaliidae > Pictodentalium > Pictodentalium vernedei. Next base: position 31,519,386 of record CM062288.1, on the reverse strand, counting down.
TTTAAATGTCCAATTTAATTTATTTGTTATTTCTGTTTGGGGTGGGGTTACTATAATTTGGCCTTAAGCGTTTGAGTAAAGTTAGCTGTCATCCGTCAAGCAGACGACAAAATCGACATCATGTCGATAAGGAATCAGTGGCAATGACAATAGTAGATCATGTACCCGACCGGGTCTGTTTGGATGGACCTCGCAGTGGGCCCAGTTGGTAACATCATAGTCATGTGACCTAGTTACGTCATGTTTGGTTGTCATGGTATCCCGCGTGAGCGACCATTGCGAAATCATCACCATAGCGATACGAGGTCTTCGCGCGTGTTTGGGTGACACGTGCTTTCGTCGTCCATTTTGTATCTTGGATTTGTATCTTGGAGGCCGCCATCTTAATTCCTATAGTAGCACGGGTTGCTATGTGACCTAAAACCTTACAATAGGACAGGGGTATGTTCAGAGGATGTGTTCGAATGAATGTGAGTAAATCTAATTACCACAAACAACCCTACAATTCTTCCAAAACTTCTGATTCCCCCATTTTGGGTTAAAATAAATACCTTGTAGTGCTATCACGTTCCTTTGTATAAGAGTAATTTTATCGGTTCGGATACTTCGGATATTCCCTATTTATCTAGTTCGGATTCCTTTGAATCCTTGGCTTCTAACTGTTTTGTCTATAACTAACCCTATTCTGACTGACCTAGCAGTCCCTAGTCCTAGTTATCTCTGGACCTGCCCTGACCTCAACTAAGTCTTATAATCACCAGTGGTTCATGGCCTCAAACGAAATGAGGCTAAGAGGGATAGTAAATTAGACCTGACTGAGGTCTTTTCTCCTAGCCCCCATGGCCTCATACGATTAAAAAGGGGTGCGGAAGGCCAGTCGTTTTCCAAAAGGGGTGCTGAAATTGGGGTGCCACGGGCTATGGCTGTTAAATACCGAGATGAGGCTAAGAGGGATAGTAAATTAGACCTCATTGAGGGCTTTTCTCATAGCTCTCATGGCATCATAGACTAAAAAGGAGTGCCGAAGGTCAGACGCCCCCCCCCCCCCCCCGCAAAAAAGTGGGTGCCACGGGATATGGTTGTTAAATACCGAGATGAGGCTAAGAGGGATAATAAATTAGACCTCATTGAGGGATTTATTCATGGCCTCGTACCAAATGAGGCTAAGAGGGGTAGTAAATTAGACCTCAATGAGGGCGTTTCTCACAGCCCGCATGGCCCCATAGGACTAAAAAAGGGTGCCGATGGCCAGACGTTTTCCAAAAAGGGGGTGCTGAAATTGGGGTGTCACGGGATATGGCTGTTAAATACCGAGATGAGGCCAAGGGATAGTAAATTAGACCTCATTGAGGGATTTTGTTATGGCCCTCATGGCCTCAAACGAAATGGGGCTAAGAGGGAGAGTAAATTAGACCTCATTGGTGGCTTTTCTCGTGGCCTCATACGACAAAAAGGGCTTCTCCAGAAGGTATCCTCGATAGCTATCCTCAAATAATACAATGCCAGGTCACAGGTATCCTCAAATACCGAAATGAGGCCAAGAGTCGTATGTGCGAGTCACTCAAACGAGCAATTGATCGATAGCTTATTTGCTCGATGGGGTTCGTTCCGTTCGAGCAATAACTTACCAGTAACTGCTCAATAGATTCTTAGCTTTAGGAATCATAGGTTACGGAACATCAAACACTGATGATTATAAGACTTGGGCGAGGGAACCAGAGATAGGGTGAACTACATGAACTTCTAGGGTTCGAGTAGCATCTGTAAAAGGCACAAAAATGGAATTCTGGGTAAATTCGAACCAGAAAAACTACTCTAGTTCAATCGAACTTACCCATGGGGCATTCTCTGTACCTAGAGGCCTCTGGGTACCATGATATGGCGGTACTAAATAGGATTCTGGGGGAAATCCGTATCAAATAAAGTCGATTTCGGTAGTTTAGGGTGGATTTTGGTGATTTGGAGGGATTGTCGGCTTGTTTATGGTAATTCTATGAAACGGGAAATTGCTCCTGTTTAATCGAACACACCCTCCGAACATACCTCTGTCCTATAATAGATTCTAGGTAACACAGCAACCGCGTGCTACCATAGAAACCAAGATGGCGGCCTCCAGTATACAGAAAGGCCGACTGAAACACGTATCACCCTAACAGCACGTGCTCTGCATGCGTACTAACACCACGTACACTATGGGGATGACGTCAGAAGATGGCCGCTCACGCGGATTACCATGACAACACAACATGGCGCCACTCGGTCACGTGACATGACGTCACTTCCTGGGTTCTACAATTGGTCCTGTCAGCCGGGCCCGGTTGTCTTATCTCCTACTACTGATACCTTTTGATGTACTTGATTTGAACAAACTTGAATCTGACCCCATCTCAGCTTACTGGGGTTCCCATGGATGATTCCACTAATCTTCCTATTAGCTGAAACTTGGATATTTTTTAGATGATACCTTTTAGGGGATATCCATCTTAACATAGTTATGGCTACTATCTCCTATAAAGCTTCTAGACCACCCATCATCTTCATAGCTCGAAGGCCACTACTTGCTCATAGTCAATATCATCTGTCCATTGATAAGCCTGTATTCGTCACATCCTATAGTCTTCTTCCACCCTTGTACCATCACTATTGGTTATCACAATTCTGTCCTGTGTCTTACCACTAACTTGTGACACTACTATAGCTCTTAGTATATTAATGCCGCTTAGGGCTCCAGTTCATATCACTAGCATTTCACGACTGCTTGCTCGAAAAACCTTTTCGTATCTTTTCCAAGTTCTCCTAATGCGCTCTCGAGCAGTTACTGAAAAATCTTTGCTCGAACGACTCGAATTCGGTCGAGCAAATAAGCTCTCACTGGAGCAGCCTCTTTACCCTCTAGGTGCAGCCAAGCGACGTGATCAATTGCCGATGCTATCGCGGGGTGTTCCCCACTTACTCCTTGCTGTTTCAGTTAATTTTTGTTCTTTGGTGTACATGAATACTAAATTAAGACCAGTTACAACAACATGTGTAAGACAGGGCCTGAAACCCGAGATCTCTTCAAAAAGGATCTTGGCTTTCAGACTTGGCTACATTTAAAATCTTTTGGAATAGATGGTGGTCGTAGTCATATTCCATATATAATATTCTTTGACTCAGCACGTCGTGGAACTATGCTTTGTAAAACATATGTGGACATCACTGTCCACTCGTGGATTACAACCAGTCCGACTGTACTGTATATGTATATTTATTTATTCATAAAAAATGTCCAAGATGTATTGGGGGAGGGTATTATAATACTGATTAATATTCCTATTACATCAAGGCATGCCTTCGACAAAGACCTGCCTTGAAAATGTACATCAAAATGAAGGTTGGGATGTATAGAACACGAAACGCATGTGTAATCAACTCATAGAGTCGACTGTAGGCTCCACTGGTTCCTGGAAGTCTGCTGTCGTATTCGCACCAGAACTGATAATTTAATAATATTTCAAGAGAACAACTTGTGGCCAAATGTGCTTTACGTATCCATGAACAAAGCTAGGGGATAAAAATTCTTCAAAATACGGCGACAGAGCTGCATTGGGGGAAGTTCCAAATCCTTTGCTTTTGTTTACGAATGAGTATACTTTCGATTTCCGGTCGACGTCATCGGACAGAAAAAGCATGTAAAAACAACGCCGTCTAAAAACAAATAATGAAAAAGATCGCCTTCATACAGGATATTGTTATTAGATAGAGATTGAACAGTTGCCATATTCAATGCAAGGTATCATGATACCTGTTGAAATTTCTTAGAATTACGATTTTGTTTTTCGATGGAAATTCGTAGTAACGAGTGATTTGCGCATGTCTGTCGAGCATGGAAACCATCTTCAATAAAAAAAAATGCAGACAGTGTTTTCCTTTTTCAAAATGCAGTCCTATCGCTGTATTCGAAAGTGTTTTGAATGCCTAGCTTTGTTCTTGGATATATAAAGCACATTTGGCCACAAGTTGTTCCGATGAAATATTATTTTATTATCAGTTCTGGTGCGAATACGGTAGCAGACTTCCAGGAACCAGTGGTGCCTACAATTGACTCTATGAGTTGATTACATATGTGTTTCGTTTTTTATACATCCCAACCTTCATTTTGATGTATAATTTGTATATATTTAATCTGAATTTAAGGGCCTATATAAGTAATGGAATTTTGTTTATTTTGAAATTCTCACCTCTCATATTCCTTAAATTCAGATTAAATATACACAAAGTATACATCAAAATGAAGGTTGGGATGTATAGAACACGACACACATATGTAATCGACTCATAGAGTCGACTGGAGGCACCACTGGTTCCTGGAAGTCTGCTACCGTATTCGCACCAGAACTGATAATAAAATAGTATTTCATCAGAACAACTTGTGGCCAAATGTGCTTCATATATCCAAGAACAAAGCTAGGCATTCAAAACACGTTCGAATGCAGCGATAGGACTGCATTTTGGAAAAGGAAAACACTGTCTGCATTTTTTATTGAAGATGGTTTCCATGCTCGACAGACATGCGCAAATCATTCGTTACCACGAATTTCCATCGAAAAACAAAATCGAAATTCTAAGAAATTTCAACAGGTATCATGATACCTTGCATTGAATGTGGCAACTGTGCAATCTCTATCTAATAACAGTATACTGTATGAAGGCGATCTTTTTCATTATTTGATTTTAGACGGCGTTGTTTTCACATGCTTTTTCTGTCTGATGACGTCGACCGGAAATCGAAAGTATACTCATACGTAAACAAAAGCAATGGCTTTGGAATTTTCCCCAATGCAGCTCTGTCGCCGTGTTTTGAAGAATTTTTTATCCCCTAGCTTTGTTCTTGGATACATAAAGCACATTTGGCCACAAGTTGTTTTCTTGAAATATTATTAAATTATCAGTTCTGGTGCGAATACGGCAGCAGACTTCCAGGAACCAGTGGTGCCTACAGTCGACTCTATGAGTTGATTACACATGTGTTTCGTGTTCTATACCCCCCAACCTTCATTTTGATGTACATTTTGTGTATATTTAATTTGAATTGAAGGAAAATCAGAGATGAGAATTTTCAAAATAAACAAAATTTCATTACTTATATAGGCCCTTAAGGAATATGAGAGGTGAGAATTTCAAAATAAACAAAATTCCATTACTTTTATAGGCCCTTGAGGAATATCAGAGGTGGGGATTTCAAAATAAACAAAATTCTTTTACTTACATAGCGCCTTGAGATCAATGCGTTGAATGAACCCAGAGTATGGCTGGACATCCAAACATGGAAATTTCACAAATTCAGAAATATTTGTCAAATTGTATTTTGTAGTCAATTGGAGAAAAATTCAAATAATGTAAAAATGTCGCTATACCTGTATGCTCTCGAAGTAACATAATAGAACGAATCCTACCGATGTTTTTAAAGATGCTGGGGTGGAAGTCGGCGATTAATTCAATTTGCCTTCACAAGATATAATTATGTGTTGATGCCTGTTTGAGAAAAAAGCTGAATCAGCAGAAATAGAGATGAGTAAAGATTATTGTTCTCAGACACAACCGAGATTGTCGCGACACGTTCATCCAATATTGGATTTGGAACTATTGTTATTATGCATCGTGATTTGCATGCAGGATTTCCATTGATCATCAATCACAAGAAGTCTAAATTACAATTATAAAACCTCCCAACTCCACTCCGACGTCATTCCAATGAAGAGCAATTTAACCCCCTGCACACTGTTGTCAAAATACCAAAGTTTTCAGCAGCAAATTTTTCCCACAATGCAACTGAGAATTTAATAAATTATATCTTGTTTGACAGAGCTCACTGAGCTCTGTCAAACAAGATATAATTTGTTATACTTTTCTGCTGCATGTGGGCAATATGGGGTCAATGACAGAAATTTTGAAATACTACCAGAGTGCTAGGAGTTAAGCAATGTTTTGGAGGTAGTTTATTTATTGGAGTTTAACGACACTTTCGACAGCCAGGGGTACCTCGTTTTGGACAGTTTTATGGGTGGAGGAAGCCGGAGTAGCCGGAGAGAACCACCGAGCAACGGCGAGTAACTGTCAGACTCCTCAATGTACTAACTTCAAGGACAGTTTTATGGGTGGAGGAAGGCGGAGTAGCCGGAGAGAACCACCGAGCAACGGCGAGCAACTGTCAGACTCCTCAGTTTACTAACTCCACACAAGCAGGGTTAGCATTGGTTGTAGACAGGTGCACCATCGGCGTACAGTACGCCTTAGTACACAACGCTACCGTGCCCCCACGCGGACAATCAGGATTATGTGCCTTGCCCAAGGACACAATGCAGTTACCGGGGATCGAACCATGGACATCTTGGTTTGAAGTTCACAGCCGTAACCACAGAGCCACCGCGCTCCCAAAATAATCATTATGGACAGCTAAATGTGATCCAAAACGTGTTGTAGTCGCGATATCAATGCTGAAAGTGACCTTAACCCCTTCAACCCGAAAGATCACGTTACGACCTGAATTCATAAAGTATACAGTTGCCCAGTAAATTTGTGTGGTAGACAGTCAATATTTTCAACGTGCAGCCTTGGGACTGCATGCTGAAAATATTGATTGGTCTTCCCTCAAGTAACGAATGTTGACTCTTCCAGTTGATGGAAGTGGGTTGACGCGGAAGATACCATCAGAGTTCAAAGCGCTAAGAACCTTGGTAACCCAATTTTTCAGGAATTTTACAGATTCAAAAATCAGCATACAAAAGCGAACTGAAAGTCTGTAATTATATTCCACGTGGTCCACAAAGTTTAACTCTGACATTGATAGCAGTATTCCATCCGGAATTTCAAATTTTAATTTTAATTTAAGTCTTTTGACCCCCCCCCCCCCCCCCCCCCAAATCAACAAAATGACGAGCTGAATTAAAAATGAAAACAACGATTATCTGCGTTTGATATTGCAGATTGACAAACAAGAGACCTATGCAGTCTATAATTATATATCTTGAAATTTAAATTTGAATCCAAATATTTGCAATATGTTCTAATTGGTGTAAATGTCTCTCTTGTGCATCATTCTTGAATCTTCCAGTAAGGCAAATTTTGCTTTCAAATTTGATTTGGGGTTCAAAAGAAAATTTTCTAAAAACTGAATTTCGGATTTACAATTGGATTCCCGGGTGAAATGCTGCTATTTATTAATTTATTGGTGTTTAACCCTTTACCCAACGCAGACGATATCAAAATTTATTATTTTAAATATCATTTTTTCAAATTTTTCAAAAAATTTTCACAAAACCATATCATGTGGTCCATCGTTGGAACGAGCGGTCACATGATATGGTTTTGTTGAATTTTTTTGAAAAATAATATCTTTTCAACTGCTGAATTTGCATATTACGCGGGCGGATGCGGCAGATTCGTTGGGTAAAGGGTTAACCCTTTACCCAACGTAACGACAAAAACCGGCCAGAGTAATTCTCAAAACTCGCCAATTAATTTTCATTTTTTGTCTCAAAAACATAGGTTATGACCAGTGGCGGCGCCAGAGTTACAGAAGTGAGGGGATACAGTTGGGTATTGCCCGCCGCGCGTAAGTTTTAAAAATTTTCTCAACTTCGGGAGGGGTGTTTTAAAATTTTAAAATTTTTAAAACTTACGTTGTAAATGGTGTTCTCTGGAGCATTCTCAGACAATTAAATTAAAACAGTTTTACCCTTTTGAAACTTACTGGTTAGGTCTTTCAGTTATAGAAAACGTCGTACATGTTGACATTTTAACGGAAGAATGCTATTGTAAAGTGCGAGCACAAAGCACCAAACGACACTCAAATCGAAAATGAAAGTAGGCTGCATTCCAAACGGATGCGTTGCACGCTCTCGATTCTAGCATTCCTCGAATACTCTTAAGCGGTATGTTTCAGACCGTTTGGACGCGGCACGCCTTGTTGCAATTTGGGCCCTCGACTCTTGTTTGTTGTTTGCAGCTAATGTGTGTGTGTGTGGGGGGGGGGGGGGGGGGGGGGGGGGCAAACACAAACATAATTTAAATACTTCTTTGATTTAGTGCATTTGGGAATATGGAATTAAGCATACCAACCATTACACCGCAACGTTCAATACAAAAATTAAAATGATAGTATTTTTTTACTACACTTGGCGAAAAAAGTGGAGGGGTAAGTACACCCCATACCGCCCCTCCCCCATGGCGCTGCCACTGGTTATGACCCTTCGTTGGAACGACCTATGTTTTTGAGACAAAAAATGAAAAAAATTAGTTATTCAAAAATTATTTTTGCAAGTGTCGTCTGCTTTTCATGGTAGGTAAAGGGTTAAGGTCACATACTTATGCACAATGGCTAATCGTGATCGTGCCAGTTTTACGGGTGGATCAATCCGGAGTACCCGGAGAGAACCACCGAGCATCGACGAGCAACTGTCAGCTCCTCAACATTCTACCTCTGTAAAGCTCCACTCAAGCAGGGTTACAGCTATTGAAGACATGTGCTCCATCGATGTGCAGTACGCCTTAGTACACTGCGTCATCGTGCCCCCATGTAGGCAACCGGGATAAAGTGCCTTGCCCGAGGACACAACGCGGGTCGTGAAAGACTGCTGTCATTGTCGTATTACAAAATATGTAGACTGCGTGGGGTTGAATTTCAGACCTTCTTTTTGTATTTGTGTGATGTTGGAATCTGTGAAATTCAGGAAAATTTGGGCACTCAAAGTCCTTAAAGCCAAGGGCGCCGGAGCAAGGGGCAAAGGGGGGGGGGAGGGGCTTGCCACTCTTGTCCTCCTCCAAAGGGGGCACAAAGTGCCCTTTTGACTGAGGAAAAACTTACCAAAATCATGAATATTGTATTTTGGGGGGTTTATGATTTTCAAAGAGAGAATATGTGTCTATTTAATTCTATTTATATTCTCATGTATGTTTTTTTATGAAATTTTCCGAAGTTTTTCAATGTTCATCTCTCAATTTCATGATTTTTCCCGGACTTGTAGAACCAGAATGTGCACTCACTGAAGCTTGTGTGTGCTTCCGGCGCCCCCTGCTTAAAGCTCAGTAAACATAAACATTACTCTTGCTTTGACTGATCCTGATACAATTTCCAGAAACCTTCAGGAGAGATCCTCATGATGAATAATGAAAGGAATTAATACAGTGGGAGCTATAGAATTGAATATTGTCTAATAGAATAACGCAGTTACAGTACGTGGAGAGTGGATTGTAACTAAATCGCCCGTGGAGTGGAGTAATCACCCAAGCTATAACTTTCAAATTTTGTACATATCTACAAAAAACACAAGCAATGTTTCAGCCAATGGACCTCCGGGTTTAACCCGGAGGTCCATTGGCTGAAACTTTGCTAGTGCTGGTTATGCTTTGTAACAAATTTGCAATTATTGCTTGGGTGGAATCTCCACTCTGCGGGTAATTTAGTGATAATACACTCTCCACGTACTGTAAGTGCATATAACTTCCAAATACCAAACCATTTATTATAGTTGCAGTACAAAATTGACCTGTTTATTTTATATAGCTAAGAAAATTAAATCATTGGTAACTGAATAAAAAATATTGCGATTGGTCGAAAAATGAAACAGCTCGAAACAGTTTTCAGCTTCAATGGCCTCTTTTAGCCTCGAAACTTCTATTTTTAGCATTTGACTGGTTGAGTACTTGAAGCCACAATCAGGGCTTTTAAAAAAGGAGAATACCAGAGCAAAAGCCAACATAACATTTTGTTTATATAAATTTGTTTTATCACAATGCCTATGAGCACTCTTCAATAATTTGCAATAAAACAAATTTTGATGAACAAATTCAGACGAATCAAAAAATGTAGCCCTCAACCAGTTAAGCTTTCCTAGTTTGTTTGAAGAACTTCAAGGGCCGTGTCAATCTAGATATAACAATAAATACTAAATTTATCACTGGAATGTAGGAAAATATAACTAAATTTTGGTTAATTGAATACTTTTCATTATTATCACTTCAGTAGGAGTTGTCTGGTATATGAACATCGTGGAGTAGGGAAGTAAAACACCGTATTGCTCAACAGAGGAGACTACGTGACCTGTCCCTTCGTTAATGGTTTGACGATTTCAAAAATAGCCCGCACCGCCATGTGGCTTTGACAAACGGGGAAGTATTATTTGAACTTCAAATATCTTTCTAGTTCCCAATCACACCGTTGGGGGCGCGGTGGCTCAGTGGGTAGAGGTGTAGGCTGCAAACCGAGAGGTCCTCGGTTCGAATCCCACCTGCAGCAACCGCGTTGTGTCCTTGGGTAAGTCCTTTCACCCCCATTGCCCACGTGGGGGGCATGGTGGCGTTGTGTACTAAGGCGCACTGCTCATCGATGGTGCACCTGTCTTCAACCAATGCTAACCCTGCTTGTGTGGAGTTAGTATGTTGGGGAGCCGACAGTTGCTCGCCGTTGCCGGGTAGTTCTCGCGGGTACACCGGCTTCCTCCACCCATAAAACTGTCGTGGTCATGATTACCCAATGTGCAGAAATATGTGACCTTAAATGCCAATAAATAAATAAAGAAATAATCAGCCCGTTTCACGCTTTAGACTTTACGGTTTATTTTGGGCCGCTAATAGCCAAAATTATGATATTGTTATATTTGCAAAGTTGCTGTTCAGTTAATTATAACCCTTTGCCCCCTGGGTGGGGTGGAGGGGAGCAATACTATAAAACCTTTTTACAATTGTAATTTTCAGAATTGTATTTTCCACATGTACCCGTAAATTGCCATTTCTTTTTGAAACGCAAATCATCCATTCCAATTAGTTATTTCAGACGTGGAAAAAACAATTCTTGAAAATACAATTGTAAATGTTATATAGTACTGGCTCCAGGTGACATAACTTGTAAAAATAATTCCCGAATAACTACAACTTTTTATTTTTTACCTTAAATACAAAGCTTCGTCCATCATTGGGACGAGCTCGATGAGCTGGCTTTAACCAGGGGACCTTAAGGTATGTTTGAGGACACAAATATGAATGTGTGTATAATCTTGCAACGTATGGATGTGGTTGAGGGTCGTGTGTGTGTGTGGGGGGGGGGGGGGCGTTGTATGTGCCCCTTGGTTCCGCCGTTTTTGAGTCCAGCAAATATGGTCTATATGCGCACACTAGTAAGCTCATTACGGCGTGGCCAGCTAAAAGGTTAGATTCAGATTCAGATTGTTTATTTACGGTATACATATAAAAACGTTTTTACAGATAAATGTTTAACAGATAATGTATTCAGCATACCCTGAGAAGTGACATAGCCAGATTGGCTGTCTACCTGACACTCCCTAGAAAAAATGAAAATCGCAACAGACTGTGATGAAGTGATCGGACTTAAAACAATTAGTCTAATTCCTAATGAGGGATGGGTGTTCATATTATCTTGCCAACAATTTGTTCTCGTATAGAGTTTTGGGATATGGGAGTTTTTTCTCCCAGGTTCTCAATAACTAGGGTCGGAGATGGTTAAAATTAGCGAGAATACATAAGACATGGTAGTCAGAATATGATCTGGAGACTAGAATTGATAGAAACTAGAATTCGGAAAGAATTCGAGCACCCAAAAGTACTCTCAATGGACCGAATACATCATCAGGGCATATCCCCATACTATCATAGGCCTCTGGGATCCCTAGTAACCAAGGTCCATCCAAGATGTAACCCCTGACAGGCCTGTTTCGGTAATTTTAGTCACTTTCAGGTCATTTTCGGTAATTTGATAAACTCCTAATTAATACACCCTCCAAACACCATTCCCCTTAGAGTTGGAAGCCTTTCAGACTCATAACAACCAAGAACCGCTATATAAACCAAAACAGTGGCCGCAATAAAACAAGATGCACTACAGAAACACGTGTCACCCTAACAAAATGCACAGCACATGCACACTAACCAGGGCCGGCGGAACGGGGGGGGGGGGGGGCTAAAAAGCCCCCCCCCCCCCAACTTTTTTGCCCGGCCATGTTTTTTGTATGCAATGACTGGTGAAACAAGGGGGGATCCAGAGCCTCCCCCATATTTTCGCCAGCTATGTTTCTGTCGTATTGGTTCAGTTTCGATGGATTTTGGATCATTTTTTGCAGTAAGTGGCAGAAAACGCTAAAATGTATACAGTCTGTTAAAAAATCGGTTAACTGAAATAGATCGTAATCTTACAGACATACAAGTACCAAATCCACCCCAGACAAGATAATGTAGTGATTTTCCTACATGATAATGTCACTTACACTGAAGATTCAGGTCTCTGCAAAGCAGGTTAGTCGAAAGTATCGAATTTCGAAGTGAACAGTTCGAATTCCTCAGTATAAGTGCACCAAATAAACAAAGAGATTGAAGTCATTTCCCAAGGCGCCTGAAGAACATTGGGACTGCTTACTGGAGAACGTCTGGTACCACATTCCTCTCCGTTTTGTAGAATAAAAAGGAGGGTTTTAAAAGAAATAACAGTTAAGTGTAATCTAAACCAGCCTGTGTGTCCAGCATATATCAGAATAAAATTCGCAATATAATAAAATCATCTTTGGCAAAAAAAACCCAAGTGTTGATCCAATCATCACTTGCATTTAATAAGATGCATTTTTCTGATATTGCGAAAGGGTATAAGATCAGTGGTGATCTAAAGCTATAACTTCCAATCTACACTGATGGAAATATGTACAAATGTACTTGAAGCAATTCTAAGATCAGTCATTACAAATTTTGTTTATTTTGTTAACTCTGAAAAATGCGGAAGCTGGACACAATGGTGTTGTTTTTCAACTTGTAAATAAAAGTTGAGTTTTGAGAGAAGTGTCTAGAAGGTTTCTGGCCAAATAATTAAAATTATTAAGAGACTTAAAAGTCTATTTACATTCTTACATTTTTATAATTACAATTAAAATGTATGTACTCGTTGTTGCAAATTGAGTTACTGCCATATTGAAATCTGTACAATATGATTTTCAAAGATTATCTCTTTGATCCCCATTCTTCCAACAGTAACTTTCAATTTGCCAAAGTACACTGATTTTGAGACTTCCTAAGACAGCCCCAAAATCGGTAATGCATCAGTTGCAGTGTGCTCGTACATAAAACGCCAATCTTAAGTATACCTATGCAATTAACCAAAGTCGTGCTGCATAGATACTCTTCTGAGCAACAAGATTAGCGGTGATAAAATATTTGCAGTATTGCTTGTACATGTACAAACAAACAAAAAGTCCATTGTGAGATTTAGGAACATATACAGATAAAAGAAGAGACTTTTCTTGTCCTAGTGTTGGAACACGTTTGTAGATATCATACATATCTGAATGGTCAATTGACTAGGTGCTGCTGTACATCACACAGTGTAGTTTTTCGTTAAGAAACCAGAAAATCTCCTTCAAATGAAAGCAGTGAAAATCTAAAGCTGTAACCTCCAATTTTCACTGATAAAAAATCAATTTGAATGATGTTTTGATAAGAAACCACCGTCAACCTAAAGCTCTCACCTCCAGTTGACGATGATTTAAATATGTACAGATTACAATTAATGAAGATTGTAGCAATTCACTTTCTCGGGAGATTGCTCAGGCTATGTACATACTGATTCACTACACTGTACAATGAGCAGCATCTGTCAAGTTTTCAGCAGATGCATTATGAGAATGGTTATTTAAAATGTAGGAGCGTTTATCAGATAGAACAATGGAGGCGGACTGGGTGTCATCTGAAGCTGTGGTCTAATTATTGACGTCGGCACTAATGCAGGTATCAAATGCACGGAGCCATTCATAAACTTGTGGCCATTGGAAAACATATACATGGGTGGATTCGGTTGGTTGAAGCGATATAAATTTCCAGAAACTTGGGAAGGTCTTGTGTTTGGCCGTACAAAGTTTGAATGTAGCAACTGCTTGGTTGGCTGGATCGGAGCATCCGGAATCCGCTGTGCATCACCACTGCGCATACTGACTGGAGTTCGTGAAGCTGGTGGCGGATAGAACATATTTCGTACAGCTGGATGATATATCCCCACAACTGGTTGTGCATTGGGTTTTCCATACATGGGAACATACTGATGTTGCATTTTGCCATGATTTGACGAGATATTCCTGTTAGGATGCCCACTGGAGAATTTCTTTGAAACCTGTTTCAGTCTCTCTCCCACAAATAAAGTTTCGTTTGTTTTGGTGCGTTTTAGCCTTCTTGGTCTTCTGTATTTTTTCCTTATGTAATGTCCAGAAGTTTGATAGGTGACATCACTATCACATCGGACACTAGAAGCATTATTAACATGTGGGAAACCGGAACTGTCAGAAGTGTTGAACATTGGTGTGTGGTAAAAATGATCCACAAATGAAGTTACGTCCCCATTTTCAACAGTTTCGGGGCGTTCTTTTTTGGTGATTGATTTGGTCGATCCACCATTTCCCAAATTACTATTCTCTGATGGAGCATGTTGCTCCAAAGATTTTTTCCTCAACTGGGAGAAGAGTGTCTCCGACGATATGTCTAATACTGACAATTCGTGGTGAGCAGAAAGATTACCACCATTCCCTGTGTTGTCAGGAGTGTAACATGTCCTGTCGGAGTTACGTGGCGAACAGGGAACAGTATTTTCAGCCCTGCACTGGACAGTTTCTGATTTGAGGGACGACTCCACTCCTGTCTTAGTACACTGCGGTATCGTGTATTCAACAGCTTCAAAGAGACCACACATTCTTTCAAATTCCCCTCTGATCATCTCATGTTCTTCCAAGTTGGGATTTTCGATCACAGTGGTTGCTTTAGCTGCCGTTGTACTACCTTCCAAAATATACTCTGGTAAATCATCGCCGTTTGTGTTTTTGTTCTGTGAATCTGTTGTTAGATTCTGTTTGAAATTAAGCTCTTCAGAGACAGAAGTTTGATGTGCGTTTGGCCCCAGTCTTCTGAAATCAAGTGCGGTTTCCACTCTCTCACTTAGCTCAGTTTGCTCCTGAAAGAATTTTCTGTATGTCCAGCATTCGTTTTCTAGTTCTTTATATTTTTTGCTCCCACTGCTTTTGCATTGTTTTCATTTCGTCCAGATGCTGATCTTTCGAAATAAAATAATCACACAGAAACATGTCCCATTTTTCGTCCGTATCTTCAACTGCCATCCAGTAATTTTTTTCACACAGTCTTTCATTTTCGTTGAGCTTGGCTTCCAAGTCTTTCACTTCCTCCCGAAGAAGTACTACTGATTGATACCACTGATTGTTTTCCATGCTGATTGTTTTTTCCGCCCGATTCCGAGTTTGAGTCCCCCTTTTCGTGTACGACACTGATTGTTTGTCTGACGTCCGATGACTTGGTATTTCCATGGTGATTTTACCCTCAATCAACAAATCAGACCAATCGTCAAAAGTTAAATTAGTTTTCTCTAGTAAATCATCAAGTTCAAGAAATCCCTTTCGTTTTCTGATTTTTAATAATTTGTGTACTGTTCCTTCTTTTATACATCTCAGTTTCTGGAATTCCTCTGATCCTGCGGTCTGAATATTTATTCGACCCATATTTAAAAAGTGTTTAAAGAGAAAATAAAAGAAAGTGTATTTTTCAACAAGTGTGCAATTGTGATTTGACAGTAGCTGTATTTTAACATACAATGGCAATCAAGGCGATGTTTGTACAAGGTAACTGCCAGCCAAATAACAGTGAATAAGTGAGTTGATCTCAAGCTTACTGATAACTTGAAAAGATAATAGCAAGTTAAACAATGGCCTGCTGTGCATGAATTAATTTTAATTTGTTGTGCATGTAATATTATACAGAAAAAAAAATGTTTGTAACAAGTGCAGTTTTGGAAATACTGAGAATGATGTGTGAATTTACAATATTTTGAAACTTTCAAAAGTTGCAAAATTTTGCCAGAAATATGTATAATGGCATAGTCATATTAAAGAAAAATACTCAGTATACCCGTTGAGATTGGTAAATAGTTAATGCAGGCATTAATATTTCAGGGTGCAATATCGGTGTGTATTTAAGGGGTCGTCCAACCTAACTTTGGTCAATTTTTGGACATTTTTCCCAATGCCTCAGAAACAGATAAGAGAAGTAAGGAAAGGCAAATTATATATCAAAATAATGAGTAAAATGCATAGAAAAGGTACATATAATTTTTTTCAGGAAAAAAAGTGAATTTTAGGATTTTGAAGAAGATTAATTTGCAAATGGCATAAGTAACGAACCAGTAGAACCACAAAATAATCGGTAATTCGAAAGCCTTGTCCTCAATATAATGATAACATACTACAGACTCGGAGAAAGCATTTTTTTGACACACACTCTGGTGGGTTTTGACGTTTGAATGTAATAACATCAACACAAATTTTTGACGTTCCGGATGTGGCCATGTTTCAACGATGTTTTTCTGGTCATGTGATTACGATGTGGTTCTTGCAGAAATACTCAATTTGGGCAATCGTAAGAATGCAAGGACGTGATCACGCCCTTTATTTGTTCGAGACAATGTATGAGCGGATTTGCAAACAGGTGACAGCAAGTACTTGAGCTGTTAATGTCATAACTGCAAAATATGGTTCGAAATTCCCTCTCGTGTTTACAGGCCGTCTGAACTTTTTTGTTGACAAAAAATCTGAATTATTGCGCACTAGAAAGACAACATGAACCACTTGTAAAAAAATAACCGAGTGTATAAAATCGGGACGATACACATAAAATAAGGCAATATTCATAACAAAGTAAGCAGAATGCTTCAGAAATTACTTTTTCACGAAGTTTATTCCAAGTGACCTGGAACTATATTGAGCGTGTTAATTTCCCCCTGTCGCTGCGAAGTTATTTACTTCCTAGTAACCATGGAATTTGAAGGCGGGTATGTTTGATGTCTGCAAAGGACCGATTGAAGATGGGTTGAAAATGATGCATTCGTGCTTTTAAATAAGGTGCGCTTGGACGAAGCTGAGAATTTAGTTTTTTCTTGCAACCAACCATAGTAATACAAGCGTCGATCAGTGTCTTTTATGATCGTTTTACACTGACAAATGTGACAAATCTCCTTCACCGGAAACCATCCCCCAATTTGCATATCACAATAAACATAACCGCTGTCACGGAGTGTCAGCGTGGCCGTGTGGTCAAAACCCAAACGAATTATCGAATGCACGGTCAATATTAGCTGCAATTGGCTTTTAAATAAATGAAATACACGAAATATTCGCAATTTCTTCATTATTCATGCCGAGTTACTTTTTAACCAAACCACATGCGTTCAGTTTCGTTTGTCGGCATCAAACTGATATTGTTTGTGGTAATTATATAGTACGAGAAGGCGAAGGAAGCCAAATATTTTCCATCATCTATTATTTAATTTAAACAATATTTATTCATGAAAAAGTATGATGCATACATATTATAAACTACAACATGATTGTCATACAGAGTGCGCAGTACAATGGTATGCATTAAAGTAATGAATCAAGAACGAGATTTGTTGAAAGGATTCAGCAGTAAGCTTTAAGCTTTTATAAGCCGTCTCCTCTGGAATACTGACGAAGTTTGATAGTAGCTGCAAACACTAAGTAAAATATTGTTTAAACATAGAAGACAGAGAGAGTAAGGAGAGCAGTAGAGAGAATGAGAGAATGGAAAGGAAAGGGAAACTTATCCCTTGCCCAACACGTGTAGCAGGCGACACGCGAAGAAAAAATGTTTCAATAACTGGAAATTTCAATGACAGTCTCTAAAACACGGCTCACGGTCCCTCACTGGAACGAGCACGTTGAGCTCATTCCAATGGGGGTCATAAGCCATGTTCCCGAGACAAAAACTGAAAATATAAAAGGATTTAGATGGCAATTTTATAGGTTACACGGCGGTACATTGGGCAGGGGGTTAAGTAGGAAACGAGGGGACAACCTGAATTCAATGTTCGCTACCAAAAAAATATTCAATAGGGCAGCCTCAATAGTGTATCGGTAACGGTGGCCCATTTGTGTGACAAACAACACCAGGAGAGTCCAAGAGTGCACCGCTACTGTTGAAAGCGTCCACTCAGTATGATATAGTCCTGCACGGCTCTGAAGACAAGAAGATTTTCGTTATTATTTAGTCGTTCGGATCCAAATAAGAGTGTGGAAAGCTCAGGAGTAATTGGCAATGCATTGATTGTGGAATCACGAGCATCGTTAAAGATTGGGCAGTGCACAAGATAGTGCTCAGTAGTTTCAAGGTCCCCACACTGGCAACGTGGAGATGTTGAGAGATGGTTATAGTATAAGTGGGCGTTGATATTACTGCAATGCAGGCGTAACCTGCAATGATAAATTTGGGCAGCACGGGATTTGGCTCCATAATAAAAAATTGGTGGTCGTTGCTTCTCACTATTTATAAACGTCTTGAAGTTTAGGAGGGAACAATTTTCTCTTACTGAGGGGGGTAATCCATTCCACCGGTCGGTAACTTCCGGGATAAACGAGGACTTATATAAATTGGTGTGACAAAAGGGAACACGGTGGTTATTTTCGGATCGGAGATTGTGGCTTTGGATAATTGATGAAATAATTGGTGGCACCTTATAGGAGATATATGGAGGTGTTAATTTATGATACATCTTAAAAAATTGGATGAGCTTGTGCTTTCGGCGTCTTTCTTCCAGTGGATCCCATTGGGTTTCTGTGTAGAGAAGGTCTTTACTGCAGCTCACAGTGGCGCCAGTAACTATTCTTGCTGCAGCTACTTGTATTTTCTCCAGGTCCGCAGCTTGAGTTGCTGAGCAGTTGTCCCAGACAGAGTCAGCATATTCTAAAAGAGGTCGGACAAATGCGAAGTATATCTTTTCAAGGACTTTCCTGTCAAGTGTGAACTTGTGGGCCCTGAGCATGTCAATACGTGTCCAGGCTTTAGCGCACACATGATCGATATGGTCGTTCCATGTACAACCTTTATTCAAAATTACACCCAGATGCTTATGGCTGCTCACCTCAGAGATTTGAGTTCCACATAAATATATTGGTGGGTGCACCGGGACATTACTTTTACGTGATATGATCATGGTTTCCGTTTTAAGGGGGTTGAACTCAACGAGCCAAGTTTTAGCCCAATGTTCAATTGTGGCTAAATCACGGTTGAGTATGATGGCACCTTGGTCAGGATTCTCAATTATAAGATAAAGGGATGTATCATCTGCAAATAGACGTATACTGCTAAGTAGGTTTTCAGTAATATCGTTGATGTAAATCAGGAATAACAGGGGACCAAGGATCGAACCCTGCGGGACACCAGACGTTATTGGTTTCCAAGGGGATGCCTCAGAGGCTACAAGGACACGCTGGTACCGATCAGAAAGGTAAGATTTTAGGAAACAAAGCAAGTCACCAGATATTCCTATTCTCTCGAGCTTGTGGATAAGACCAACATGCCAAACTTTATCAAATGCCTTGCTAACATCACAAAAGACAACTCTTACTTCTTTTCCTTCGTCAAGAGCATGACAGAATTCATCATAGAGGTCTGTCAGTTGTAGGACAGTAGAGTCACCTGGGGTAAAACCAGACTGGAACTGGCTCAGTATATTGTTATCACATAAAAAATGCCATAATCGTTTGAAGACACATTTTTCAAGTATTTTACCAGTACAGCTAAGCAAAGATATTGGGCGATAGTTAGTAACTACATTAAACGGGTTCTTTTTCAACACCGGTGTCACATTGGCTTTTTTCCATAAAATTGGATAATAACAGTTATCTAATAACCTATTGAAGAGGGCCGTAAGTGGGTCACACAAAGAGTGACTACATTCTTTTAAAAGCCTGGGACTTATGAGATCGGGACCAGATGCCTTCGATACCTTAATACTCTTGATTACTTCGTACACTTCCTTGCTTTCAAGTGTTATCTTGTCAAGCGTTTGAAGGGGAGGCAGGGGCGGATCTGGCAAGGATGCATTAGTGTCATCCAATGTCGAAATGGAACAGAAGTATTCATTGAACACTTCCGCCTTTTCGAGATTGGTTGAATAGAGTTTGTTAAGGTGACTTATAGTAGGGATTCCGGGGACATTTTTACAGATAAATGTTTTTAATGTTTTCCACCATACTGATGAGGGTGTTTCCGGACAACTTAGTTCTGATTGGACTTTCGATATGTATGTAGATTTGGCTTTCCTAACAGCTGATACGACTTCATTTCGTTTGTGCTTATATCTCACCCAGTCGTGCTGTTGACCAGTGCGCTTTGCTCTACGATATAATCGTGTTCTTTGCCTTATCAATAACCGAATTTGGTTATGCATCCATTTGGGCTGGTTAGCCCTGGAAGTTATCAGTTTGTTGGGAATAAATTTAGATGCTGTTTCAAGTAATTGATCGGTGAAGGTGGATACTATAGTGTCCGGGCACGATTGATCAAGCAATCTTTCCCAGTCTACGTTATTGTATGCAGTGTTTAGACCGTCAAAGTTTCCCTCTGCATACAACCATATGCGTCTCATAAAGTTTTTAGGCTTATCTTTCTTGAATTCAATAGCAATACAAATTGGACAATGATAACGAGTCATGTCAGGTACAAGTGGTTCTAGGACTTCACATTCCAGTACATATACAGTATTACTAACAGCAAATAGGTCAATTAGAGATGCAGATGATTCGGTAAAGCATGTTGGCTCTTCCACAAGCTGTCTAAGATTGAAATAATTACTTAGTTCCTGGAAGCGACCCTTGGGAGAACCATATTGGTTGTCGTTGAAGTCACCAGTAATAATTATGTCTGAAATTAAGGTATCTTTGGCTTTGTCAATAGACGCCGTAATTTTATCCCAAACATCTGAGGGACTATTGGGTGGGCGGTAAAATATTCCTAGCAGCAGCGTCGTGTGTGTGTGTGGGGGGGGGGGGGGGGGGGGGGGGGGCGTTGTATGTGCCCCTTGGTTCCGCCGTTTTTGAGTCCAGCAAATATGGTCTATATGCGCACACTAGTAAGCTCATTACGGCGTGGCCAGCTAAAAGGTTAGATTCAGATTCAGATTGTTTATTTACGGTATACATATAAAAACGTTTTTACAGATAAATGTTTAACAGATAATGTATTCAGCATACCCTGAGAAGTGACATAGCCAGATTGGCTGTCTACCTGACACTCCCTAGAAAAAATGAAAATCGCAACAGACTGTGATGAAGTGATCGGACTTAAAACAATTAGTCTAATTCCTAATGAGGGATGGGTGTTCATATTATCTTGCCAACAATTTGTTCTCGTATAGAGTTTTGGGATATGGGAGTTTTTTCTCCCAGGTTCTCAATAACTAGGGTCGGAGATGGTTAAAATTAGCGAGAATACATAAGACATGGTAGTCAGAATATGATCTGGAGACTAGAATTGATAGAAACTAGAATTCGGAAAGAATTCGAGCACCCAAAAGTACTCTCAATGGACCGAATACATCATCAGGGCATATCCCCATACTATCATAGGCCTCTGGGATCCCTAGTAACCAAGGTCCATCCAAGATGTAACCCCTGACAGGCCTGTTTCGGTAATTTTAGTCACTTTCAGGTCATTTTCGGTAATTTGATAAACTCCTAATTAATACACCCTCCAAACACCATTCCCCTTAGAGTTGGAAGCCTTTCAGACTCATAACAACCAAGAACCGCTATATAAACCAAAACAGTGGCCGCAATAAAACAAGATGCACTACAGAAACACGTGTCACCCTAACAAAATGCACAGCACATGCACACTAACCAGGGCCGGCGGAACGGGGGGGGGGGGGGGGGGCTAAAAAGCCCCCCCCCCCCCCCAACTTTTTTGCCCGGCCATGTTTTTTGTATGCAATGACTGGTGAAACAAGGGGGGATCCAGAGCCTCCCCCATATTTTCGCCAGCTATGTTTCTGTCGTATTGGTTCAGTTTCGATGGATTTTGGATCATTTTTTGCAGTAAGTGGCAGAAAACGCTAAAATGTATACAGTCTGTTAAAAAATCGGTTAACTGAAATAGATCGTAATCTTACAGACATACAAGTACCAAATCCACCCCAGACAAGATAATGTAGTGATTTTCCTACATGATAATGTCACTTACACTGAAGATTCAGGTCTCTGCAAAGCAGGTTAGTCGAAAGTATCGAATTTCGAAGTGAACAGTTCGAATTCCTCAGTATAAGTGCACCAAATAAACAAAGAGATTGAAGTCATTTCCCAAGGCGCCTGAAGAACATTGGGACTGCTTACTGGAGAACGTCTGGTACCACATTCCTCCCCGTTTTGTAGAATAAAAAGGAGGGTTTTAAAAGAAATAACAGTTAAGTGTAATCTAAACCAGCCTGTGTGTCCAGCATATATCAGAATAAAATTCGCAATATAATAAAATCATCTTTGGCAAAAAAAACCCAAGTGTTGATCCAATCATCACTTGCATTTAATAAGATGCATTTTTCTGATATTGCGAAAGGGTATAAGATCAGTGGTGATCTAAAGCTATAACTTCCAATCTACACTGATGGAAATATGTACAAATGTACTTGAAGCAATTCTAAGATCAGTCATTACAAATTTTGTTTATTTTGTTAACTCTGAAAAATGCGGAAGCTGGACACAATGGTGTTGTTTTTCAACTTGTAAATAAAAGTTGAGTTTTGAGAGAAGTGTCTAGAAGGTTTCTGGCCAAATAATTAAAATTATTAAGAGACTTAAAAGTCTATTTACATTCTTACATTTTTATAATTACAATTAAAATGTATGTACTCGTTGTTGCAAATTGAGTTACTGCCATATTGAAATCTGTACAATATGATTTTCAAAGATTATCTCTTTGATCCCCATTCTTCCAACAGTAACTTTCAATTTGCCAAAGTACACTGATTTTGAGACTTCCTAAGACAGCCCCAAAATCGGTAATGCATCAGTTGCAGTGTGCTCGTACATAAAACGCCAATCTTAAGTATACCTATGCAATTAACCAAAGTCGTGCTGCATAGATACTCTTCTGAGCAACAAGATTAGCGGTGATAAAATATTTGCAGTATTGCTTGTACATGTACAAACAAACAAAAAGTCCATTGTGAGATTTAGGAACATATACAGATAAAAGAAGAGACTTTTCTTGTCCTAGTGTTGGAAACACGTTTGTAGATATCATACATATCTGAATGGTCAATTGACTAGGTGCTGCTGTACATCACACAGTGTAGTTTTTCGTTAAGAAACCAAGAAAATCTCCTTCAAATGAAAGCAGTGAAAATCTAAAGCTGTAACCTCCAATTTTCACTGATAAAAAATCAATTTGAATGATGTTTTGATAAGAAACCACCGTCAACCTAAAGCTCTCACCTCCAGTTGACGATGATTTAAATATGTACAGATTACAATTAATGAAGATTGTAGCAATTCACTTTCTCGGGAGATTGCTCAGGCTATGTACATACTGATTCACTACACTGTACAATGAGCAGCATCTGTCAAGTTTTCAGCAGATGCATTATGAGAATGGTTATTTAAAATGTAGGAGCGTTTATCAGATAGAACAATGGAGGCGGACTGGGTGTCATCTGAAGCTGTGGTCTAATTATTGACGTCGGCACTAATGCAGGTATCAAATGCACGGAGCCATTCATAAACTTGTGGCCATTGGAAAACATATACATGGGTGGATTCGGTTGGTTGAAAGGCGATATAAATTTCCAGAAACTTGGGAAGGTCTTGTGTTTGGCCGTACAAAGTTTGAATGTAGCAACTGCTTGGTGGCTGGATCGGAGCATCGGAATCCGCTGTGCATCACCACTGCGCATACTGACTGGGAGTTCGTGAAGCTGGTGGCGGATAGAACATATTTCGTACAGCTGGATGATATATCCCCACAACTGGTTGTGCATTGGGTTTTCCATACATGGGAACATACTGATGTTGCATTTTGCCATGATTTGACGAGATATTCCTGTTAGGATGCCCACTGGAGAATTTCTTTGAAACCTGTTTCAGTCTCTCTCCCACAAATAAAGTTTCGTTTGTTTTGGTGCGTTTTAGCCTTCTTGTCTTCTGTATTTTTTCCTTATGTAATGTCCAGAAGTTTGATAGGTGACATCACTATCACATCGGACACTAGAAGCATTATTAAACATGTGGGAAACCGGAACTGTCAGAAGTGTTGAACATTGGTGTGTGGTAAAAATGATCCACAAATGAAGTTACGTCCCCATTTTCAACAGTTTCGGGGCGTTCTTTTTTGGTGATTGATTTGGTCGATCCACCATTTCCCAAATTACTATTCTCTGATGGAGCATGTTGCTCCAAAGATTTTTTCCTCAACTGGGGAGAAGAGTGTCTCCGACGATATGTCTAATACTGACAATTCGTGGTGAGCAGAAAGATTACCACCATTCCCCTGTGTTGTCAGGAGTGTAACTGTCCTGTCGGAGTTACGTGGCGAACAGGGAACAGTATTTTCAGCCCTGCACTGGACAGTTTCTGATTTGAGGGACGACTCCACTCCTGTCTTAGTACACTGCGGTATCGTGTATTCAACAGCTTCAAAGAGACCACACATTCTTTCAAATTCCCCTCTGATCATCTCATGTTCTTCCAAGTTGGGATTTTCGATCACAGTGGTTGCTTTAGCTGCCGTTGTACTACCTTCCAAAATATACTCTGGTAAATCATCGCCGTTTGTGTTTTTGTTCTGTGAATCTGTTGTTAGATTCTGTTTGAAATTAAGCTCTTCAGAGACAGAAGTTTGATGTGCGTTTGGCCCCAGTCTTCCTGAAATCAAGTGCGGTTTCCACTCTCTCACTTAGCTCAGTTTGCTCCTGAAAGAATTTTCTGTATGTCCAGCATTCGTTTCTAGTTCTTTATATTTTTTGCTCCCACTGCTTTTGCATTGTTTTCATTTCGTCCAGATGCTGATCTTTCGAAATAAAATAATCACACAGAAACATGTCCCATTTTTCGTCCGTATCTTCAACTGCCATCCAGTAATTTTTTTCACACAGTCTTTCATTTTCGTTGAGCTTGGCTTCCAAGTCTTTCACTTCCTCCCGAAGAAGTACTACTGATTGATACCACTGATTGTTTTCCATGCTGATTGTTTTTTCCGCCCGATTCCGAGTTTGAGTCCCCCTTTTCGTGTACGACACTGATTGTTTGTCTGACGTCCGATGACTTGGTATTTCCATGGTGATTTTACCCTCAATCAACAATCAGACCAATCGTCAAAAGTTAAATTAGTTTTCTCTAGTAAATCATCAAAAAGAAATCCCTTTCGTTTTCTGATTTTTAATAATTTGTGTACTGTTCCTTCTTTTATACATCTCAGTTTCTGGAATTCCTCTGATCCTGCGGTCTGAATATTTATTCGACCCATATTTAAAAAGTGTTTAAAGAGAAAATAAAAGAAAGTGTATTTTTCAACAAGTGTGCAATTGTGATTTGACAGTAGCTGTATTTTAACATACAATGGCAATCAAGGCGATGTTTGTACAAGGTAACTGCCAGCCAAATAACAGTGAATAAGTGAGTTGATCTCAAGCTTACTGATAACTTGAAAAGATAATAGCAAGTTAAACAATGGCCTGCTGTGCATGAATTAATTTTAATTTGTTGTGCATGTAATATTATACAGAAAAAAAAATGTTTGTAACAAGTGCAGTTTTGGAAATACTGAGAATGATGTGTGAATTTACAATATTTTGAAACTTTCAAAAGTTGCAAAATTTTGCCAGAAATATGTATAATGGCATAGTCATATTAAAGAAAAATACTCAGTATACCCGTTGAGATTGGTAAATAGTTAATGCAGGCATTAATATTTCAGGGTGCAATATCGGTGTGTATTTAAGGGGTCGTCCAACCTAACTTTGGTCAATTTTTGGACATTTTTCCCAATGCCTCAGAAACAGATAAGAGAAGTAAGGAAAGGCAAATTATATATCAAAATAATGAGTAAAATGCATAGAAAAGGTACATATAATTTTTTTCAGGAAAAAAAGTGAATTTTAGGATTTTGAAGAAGATTAATTTGCAAATGGCATAAGTAACGAACCAGTAGAACCACAAAATAATCGGTAATTCGAAAGCCTTGTCCTCAATATAATGATAACATACTACAGACTCGGAGAAAGCATTTTTTTGACACACACTCTGGTGGGTTTTGACGTTTGAATGTAATAACATCAACACAAATTTTTGACGTTCCGGATGTGGCCATGTTTCAACGATGTTTTTCTGGTCATGTGATTACGATGTGGTTCTTGCAGAAATACTCAATTTGGGCAATCGTAAGAATGCAAGGACGTGATCACGCCCTTTATTTGTTCGAGACAATGTATGAGCGGATTTGCAAACAGGTGACAGCAAGTACTTGAGCTGTTAATGTCATAACTGCAAAATATGGTTCGAAATTCCCTCTCGTGTTTACAGGCCGTCTGAACTTTTTTGTTGACAAAAAATCTGAATTATTGCGCACTAGAAAGACAACATGAACCACTTGTAAAAAAATAACCGAGTGTATAAAATCGGGACGATACACATAAAATAAGGCAATATTCATAACAAAGTAAGCAGAATGCTTCAGAAATTACTTTTTCACGAAGTTTATTCCAAGTGACCTGGAACTATATTGAGCGTGTTAATTTCCCCCTGTCGCTGCGAAGTTATTTACTTCCTAGTAACCATGGAATTTGAAGGCGGGTATGTTTGATGTCTGCAAAGGACCGATTGAAGATGGGTTGAAAATGATGCATTCGTGCTTTTAAATAAGGTGCGCTTGGACGAAGCTGAGAATTTAGTTTTTTCTTGCAACCAACCATAGTAATACAAGCGTCGATCAGTGTCTTTTATGATCGTTTTACACTGACAAATGTGACAAATCTCCTTCACCGGAAACCATCCCCCAATTTGCATATCACAATAAACATAACCGCTGTCACGGAGTGTCAGCGTGGCCGTGTGGTCAAAACCCAAACGAATTATCGAATGCACGGTCAATATTAGCTGCAATTGGCTTTTAAATAAATGAAATACACGAAATATTCGCAATTTCTTCATTATTCATGCCGAGTTACTTTTTAACCAAACCACATGCGTTCAGTTTCGTTTGTCGGCATCAAACTGATATTGTTTGTGGTAATTATATAGTACGAGAAGGCGAAGGAAGCCAAATATTTTCCATCATCTATTATTTAATTTAAACAATATTTATTCATGAAAAAGTATGATGCATACATATTATAAACTACAACATGATTGTCATACAGAGTGCGCAGTACAATGGTATGCATTAAAGTAATGAATCAAGAACGAGATTTGTTGAAAGGATTCAGCAGTAAGCTTTAAGCTTTTATAAGCCGTCTCCTCTGGAATACTGACGAAGTTTGATAGTAGCTGCAAACACTAAGTAAAATATTGTTTAAACATAGAAGACAGAGAGAGTAAGGAGAGCAGTAGAGAGAATGAGAGAATGGAAAGGAAAGGGAAACTTATCCCTTGCCCAACACGTGTAGCAGGCGACACGCGAAGAAAAAATGTTTCAATAACTGGAAATTTCAATGACAGTCTCTAAAACACGGCTCACGGTCCCTCACTGGAACGAGCACGTTGAGCTCATTCCAATGGGGGTCATAAGCCATGTTCCCGAGACAAAAACTGAAAATATAAAAGGATTTAGATGGCAATTTTATAGGTTACACGGCGGTACATTGGGCAGGGGGTTAAGTAGGAAACGAGGGGACAACCTGAATTCAATGTTCGCTACCAAAAAAATATTCAATAGGGCAGCCTCAATAGTGTATCGGTAACGGTGGCCCATTTGTGTGACAAACAACACCAGGAGAGTCCAAGAGTGCACCGCTACTGTTGAAAGCGTCCACTCAGTATGATATAGTCCTGCACGGCTCTGAAGACAAGAAGATTTTCGTTATTATTTAGTCGTTCGGATCCAAATAAGAGTGTGGAAAGCTCAGGAGTAATTGGCAATGCATTGATTGTGGAATCACGAGCATCGTTAAAGATTGGGCAGTGCACAAGATAGTGCTCAGTAGTTTCAAGGTCCCCACACTGGCAACGTGGAGATGTTGAGAGATGGTTATAGTATAAGTGGGCGTTGATATTACTGCAATGCAGGCGTAACCTGCAATGATAAATTTGGGCAGCACGGGATTTGGCTCCATAATAAAAAATTGGTGGTCGTTGCTTCTCACTATTTATAAACGTCTTGAAGTTTAGGAGGGAACAATTTTCTCTTACTGAGGGGGGTAATCCATTCCACCGGTCGGTAACTTCCGGGATAAACGAGGACTTATATAAATTGGTGTGACAAAAGGGAACACGGTGGTTATTTTCGGATCGGAGATTGTGGCTTTGGATAATTGATGAAATAATTGGTGGCACCTTATAGGAGATATATGGAGGTGTTAATTTATGATACATCTTAAAAAATTGGATGAGCTTGTGCTTTCGGCGTCTTTCTTCCAGTGGATCCCATTGGGTTTCTGTGTAGAGAAGGTCTTTACTGCAGCTCACAGTGGCGCCAGTAACTATTCTTGCTGCAGCTACTTGTATTTTCTCCAGGTCCGCAGCTTGAGTTGCTGAGCAGTTGTCCCAGACAGAGTCAGCATATTCTAAAAGAGGTCGGACAAATGCGAAGTATATCTTTTCAAGGACTTTCCTGTCAAGTGTGAACTTGTGGGCCCTGAGCATGTCAATACGTGTCCAGGCTTTAGCGCACACATGATCGATATGGTCGTTCCATGTACAACCTTTATTCAAAATTACACCCAGATGCTTATGGCTGCTCACCTCAGAGATTTGAGTTCCACATAAATATATTGGTGGGTGCACCGGGACATTACTTTTACGTGATATGATCATGGTTTCCGTTTTAAGGGGGTTGAACTCAACGAGCCAAGTTTTAGCCCAATGTTCAATTGTGGCTAAATCACGGTTGAGTATGATGGCACCTTGGTCAGGATTCTCAATTATAAGATAAAGGGATGTATCATCTGCAAATAGACGTATACTGCTAAGTAGGTTTTCAGTAATATCGTTGATGTAAATCAGGAATAACAGGGGACCAAGGATCGAACCCTGCGGGACACCAGACGTTATTGGTTTCCAAGGGGATGCCTCAGAGGCTACAAGGACACGCTGGTACCGATCAGAAAGGTAAGATTTTAGGAAACAAAGCAAGTCACCAGATATTCCTATTCTCTCGAGCTTGTGGATAAGACCAACATGCCAAACTTTATCAAATGCCTTGCTAACATCACAAAAGACAACTCTTACTTCTTTTCCTTCGTCAAGAGCATGACAGAATTCATCATAGAGGTCTGTCAGTTGTAGGACAGTAGAGTCACCTGGGGTAAAACCAGACTGGAACTGGCTCAGTATATTGTTATCACATAAAAAATGCCATAATCGTTTGAAGACACATTTTTCAAGTATTTTACCAGTACAGCTAAGCAAAGATATTGGGCGATAGTTAGTAACTACATTAAACGGGTTCTTTTTCAACACCGGTGTCACATTGGCTTTTTTCCATAAAATTGGATAATAACAGTTATCTAATAACCTATTGAAGAGGGCCGTAAGTGGGTCACACAAAGAGTGACTACATTCTTTTAAAAGCCTGGGACTTATGAGATCGGGACCAGATGCCTTCGATACCTTAATACTCTTGATTACTTCGTACACTTCCTTGCTTTCAAGTGTTATCTTGTCAAGCGTTTGAAGGGGAGGCAGGGGCGGATCTGGCAAGGATGCATTAGTGTCATCCAATGTCGAAATGGAACAGAAGTATTCATTGAACACTTCCGCCTTTTCGAGATTGGTTGAATAGAGTTTGTTAAGGTGACTTATAGTAGGGATTCCGGGGACATTTTTACAGATAAATGTTTTTAATGTTTTCCACCATACTGATGAGGGTGTTTCCGGACAACTTAGTTCTGATTGGACTTTCGATATGTATGTAGATTTGGCTTTCCTAACAGCTGATACGACTTCATTTCGTTTGTGCTTATATCTCACCCAGTCGTGCTGTTGACCAGTGCGCTTTGCTCTACGATATAATCGTGTTCTTTGCCTTATCAATAACCGAATTTGGTTATGCATCCATTTGGGCTGGTTAGCCCTGGAAGTTATCAGTTTGTTGGGAATAAATTTAGATGCTGTTTCAAGTAATTGATCGGTGAAGGTGGATACTATAGTGTCCGGGCACGATTGATCAAGCAATCTTTCCCAGTCTACGTTATTGTATGCAGTGTTTAGACCGTCAAAGTTTCCCTCTGCATACAACCATATGCGTCTCATAAAGTTTTTAGGCTTATCTTTCTTGAATTCAATAGCAATACAAATTGGACAATGATAACGAGTCATGTCAGGTACAAGTGGTTCTAGGACTTCACATTCCAGTACATATACAGTATTACTAACAGCAAATAGGTCAATTAGAGATGCAGATGATTCGGTAAAGCATGTTGGCTCTTCCACAAGCTGTCTAAGATTGAAATAATTACTTAGTTCCTGGAAGCGACCCTTGGGAGAACCATATTGGTTGTCGTTGAAGTCACCAGTAATAATTATGTCTGAAATTAAGGTATCTTTGGCTTTGTCAATAGACGCCGTAATTTTATCCCAAACATCTGAGGGACTATTGGGTGGGCGGTAAAATATTCCTAGCAGCAGCGACTTACCATGGGTCATGAACACTTCAGCCCAGATACACTCAATGTCATTAACCTCAAGATCAGTTCTATGCCGAAAGCACAACCCGTCCTTCACGTAGAGGGCAACCCCCCCTCCCCTCGACAAACGATTAAACCGTATGGGTTCTTGGAAACCATGGATCATAATATCTGATGTTAGGTCCGAGCATTGAAGCCAGGTCTCAGTGAATGCTAAGATATCATGGGAAAATGATTCATACTCTAATATATCTACTTTGGGCTTCAGGCTTTGGATGTTCAGATGAAAGATTTTTAATGCATCGGGGGTATTTTCTGTGTTCACAGAGCCTGGTCCAGGATTTGATTCAATGTCTCCAGACAATAACAAAACCACAGCCGATACCAATATAAAATAACAGATGGTTGAAGTGGATGGCGTTGCAGCTGGTATATATGATGTCGGTCGGAGTTTGGGTCTTTCAACAATCGTACAAAGATCATTACTGCATTGGCAGCGTAGGATAAATTTGTTGAATAAAAGATGAAACAGGGCTGATGTCACAATAAGGCTGACCTGAACCTCAACACGCACACACCACATGTAAAGATGCGCAAGAGCACACAGGGACTGATGTTTTGTTAGTCTTCTTTTCAGGCCGCGAGCATAAACTACAGTATTGAATGTACCAATCCGGGCGCGATAAGACTCAAGACTATACATTATGTAATCTGTGGGTGGTAATATACAGGTATCCATGATGCCCAGCGGTTGGTAACTTTCAATAACAAGATCATTCTACAGTGGTACGAATTAAATTCAGGTCGTTTTGTACGAGAGTTTGGAAGAAAGTGGATAGAGTAACCTCGAAGAGAAATATAACAGAAAATGGTAAAGAGAAATGGAGAAGAGATATTGGAAAAGTAATTCATGTGATGATGTGAACTGCTTACTCAAAGTCAAACTACATAAATCTCTAAGCGGATATTACAAGTAGAATAAATCAGGACTGGTTGGATTTCTTATTGGACAAAGAGAGCAAAGCAAAGGGGAAGACGAAATAAATTAAAAGAAAATAATATTTGTGGAGATAATAATTGTGGTATTTCTGCTTGGTGCAGGATCCATATAAACACATGTACACATACACACATGCATACACACGCATACATACGTAGACATACACATGTATGTATACGTACGCACGCGTGCGCATGCATGCACATACATATCCAATTCGAACTGAAATCTGTAATTTCAGCACATATATACACTCACCTAGATGTACATACATGTACATATACACGTACGGTATATTATTTATATATATCTCCACCCCCAAGAAGGTAACACACAAAGAAGATCAGCGTTCGGTAGTGCGTTTGATTGAACAGGATCCATCAGGGTTGGTGTACTACTAGCAAGCTTTGTTTTTAGTTCTAAGAATAAAATCAATAGGAAAAATGGAAACCTTTCTGGCGCGAAAATCGAAAGTTGTCAGAAGGGGATACCTGTTGTGCTGGCGTGGTACCGAACAAGTGGATCCACCCTATATCTTGTTGTGAGGTTAATCCATCTTGCAACAGATAAGTTTCCATAGGAAGACGATAAAATGGTAATGATTGTGGTGTTGGTAATAATGATAATAATAATTCCAATGCCAAGCGGTTCACACAGATCGGAAAATCATGACTGATAGCGCTAAGATGACATCGGAGGAATCGAACATAGAAAACTATAATGATAATTGTGATAGTAATAATTGTAAAAATAAAAAAGGCCCTGCTAACCTGGAATTTCTATTCGAATCGAATCTCGAAACGAATCATGTCAGAGATTCGCGAACCGAATCAAATTTTGAATCGAATCGGCATGCTTCACAGACACCGAGATTTACTACCGATTTCAGTCGTCTGAAGACATTTGTGAACAGTGCACTTTGCGTAGAATAGAGCGATTTGGTGAGCACGGGGTGGCATGAACGATTCGAGAGGATTCAATGTCCTGGGTTCGGAACCGAATCGAATCGAATCACGATTCGAATTTCGAATATTCGCACGGCCCTAAATGGTAATCCTAATGAAGTCGCTTGCAAGACGGATGGAGATGAGGGTGTCCCAGCTGGTATTGGCTGATGAATCATGCACAACTGTCGTCGAAGTGATTAAATGAGGCAATTATTAATATACTAATATGCTGTATCCAATAAATGCTGGATTCCCATAGTTACCACGTATATATACGACAAGGATAAATCAATAACACAGACGATAATGATGTTGATTGGTCGGGACTTTAAAACATTTCAGTTTGTTTTGGGGAAAATAGAAACTGGAATTAGATATTCACACTTTCCAGTTTTGACAGGAACGACTTTTCGATGAAGTCGAGTCGGAGAGGAGCAGGTGGAGAATTTCAGCCTATTCGCCGAAATCGCCATTGTAAGTTAATTAGATTCAATTTGTGTCACAAAAATCCAGCTCATGATTCCACATTGGGGCGAGCTCGATGAGCTCACCCCAATGAGGGGGGGGGGCGGTGCACAAGCAATGATCTCGAGACAAAGATAAAATGTTGTAGCAATTCATGACTTTGGTAAAGTGTAATATTCCATTCGCTTAGGGTAAAGACTTATCCACATGTAACACTCTATACAATCCCATCACCAAAACTGGAATATAATTATATATACACGGATATCAGATGCACTATGATATTGGAGCAAGTGCATGGTAGTTAAGCTGCCTTTCCAACGTCATGGATATAGCTTAAGATCAGTACCTATATATATACACAGCTTACCTCCTACAAATATCTAAGAATTCTATCAGTTTCAGAACGTCACATACAAGTCATTTATAATACTATGTACTACAAGTCAGGATCAACATACCCTCACAGAAGTGATCTCCCTTTTGTTCGTTAATTATTCAGAGTATAGTGGGCCAATAGCCGCGTCGCGTCAGTCTTGGGAGCCCATATTTAGCCTGAAGTGCAGCAGGTAAGGCAACTTAGATATCCCACACTTCGAGGACATGTGTCATGTGATATTCGTAGTGAAACTGTTTTGGCCGTGTGAATCTGCATCGGTACGACCCATGAAAGAGTGCTCGTGGGCAATCTCCCATGAGATGGAACAAGGCAAAGACATTCGGACAACAAGTAACCAATGCCTGCATCAGATGGTTTGTCTTTTTCAAGTATTCAGGTAATAAACTAAGTATTTATTTAATGTTATCCAATTCGAAAGAGCTCACGTAACTCTATTAAATAAGGCGAAATGGACCAAAGGCCTATGTTGGATTTCCGGAGGTCAAATATATCTATAAGGAAAACTTTGGTGCTTGTCGTTGGCGTTTCTCGGCAAAGGATAATGTTTGGATTCGATTGACAATAGTTAACACTATAACCTGTATATCACTAAGAAGTAAGAGACAAGAGTTTTGACTGCAGGTAGGGCAAATGAGTTTGCGTTTTGGAATTCAATTAGAGGATATCCAGTCAAGTAGACTCCACTGATTTATAAATAGCCAACAAATATCAGGGGTTAAGGGAGGTCATTTGAGCCTTTCACTCAACACAACGGTCAAGAACGGGCACCGCCATTCAGTAATTCACCATTCAAATTTTAGTATTGTGAATCCCTGTCCTCGAAACACAACCCACGAATCCTCAGTGGAACGGACTCGTCGCGCTCGGTCCATTGAGGGGTCACAAGCTATGTTGCAAAGGCAATAAGAAAGGGAGATCGCTTGTTATTCCGGAATGTTTTCACAATGGTCGTTTGCGATGGGAAAAGGGTTGGAGGGGCTGACGTGATGTTGATCGGATCAGTGTTATTTGTCACACTGACTCCTGATAGTGTATGCAGAATATCCCCAGCCCCCCCCCCCCCCCCCCCCAGACGCAGAATACCCCCAGCCCCCCCCCCCCCCCCCCCCCACCAGACGTAAGAAAGAGAGATCGCTTGTTATTCCGGAATGTTCTCACAATGGTCATTTGCGATGGAAAAAGGGTTGGAGGGGCTGACGTGATGTTGATCGGATCAGTGTTATTTGTCACACTGACTCCTGATTGTGTATGCCGAATACCCCCAGCCCCCCCCCCCCCCCTCCACCCCCTCCTCACCAAACTATGTTCAATAAAGCGTAATGGACAAGAGGCCTGAATTGGATTTCCGGAGATCAAATAGATCCACAAGGGAAGCTCTGGTACTTAATGTTGTCGTTTCTCGACATAGTATAATGTTTTAGATTCGATTGACAATACTTAACATTATAACCTGTATGTCACTAAGACGTAAGAGGACAAGTTATAACTGCAGGTAGGGCAAATAAGTTTGCATTTTGGAATTCGATCATAGGATATCCAAATAAGTAGACTCCACTGATTTTGAAATAGCCAACGAATAGTTGGGGTTAAGGGAGGTCATTAGAACCCTTCCCTCAACGCAACGGTCAAGAACAGGCATCACCATTCACTAATTCACCATTCAAATTTAGTATTGTGAATCTCTGTC
Source organism: Pictodentalium vernedei (assembly GCA_031216915.1). NCBI lineage: Eukaryota > Metazoa > Mollusca > Scaphopoda > Dentaliida > Dentaliidae > Pictodentalium > Pictodentalium vernedei. Next base: position 31,484,238 of record CM062288.1, on the reverse strand, counting down.
CTCGAAACACAGCTCGCGAATCCTCAGTGGAACGAACTCGTCACGCTCGTTCCAATGAGGGATCACAAGCTACATTTCAAAGTCAAAAAGAAAGGGAAATCGCTTCTTATTCCGGAATATTTTTACAATGGTTATTTGCCATTTGCGTCAGGAAAAGGGTTGAAGGGCTGGCGTGAAGTTGATCGGGTCAAAGTTAATTGTCATGCGGACTCCTGATAGTGAGAGCAGAATACCCCCAGCGCCCCCCACCCACCCACCCACCCACCCCCCACAGACGTGCTAAGGTACAGAAAAGCTCGTAGCAAGGATTATCCACCCTATAAAGGCATAGGAAGCTCGACGCACTTTTTATTTAATTTTTTGTTCGTTTATGTATTTGCTTATTTGTTTGTTAGTGTTTATGGACATCAGGTTTCCTAATTAAGGCTAATTCACAATAAAAGACTGTGACGTATTTAAATTAATTTTTTGCACAATCTTAAACTTATTGTCCAGGTCATCCATCTGCCATGGGCTTGTGAGCCTTTCGACAGAGCCATCCCTGTATTTAACAAAGATGACTCCGTCGAAGGTCCACGAGTCCTGAAGCTTCCCTTCGCGAACCATAACACGAGCTCTGCGAGCCATGGAAGCGCGAGTCCTGGTCAGATCTTCGTTAATGAAGATGCCGGGGCGGTTAGGTCCTTGTCGACTGGAATCAGATGCAAGCTTGATGGATTTCAATTTTACACGTGAGCGATAAAGTTTGTTACGTATTCTGTAACTACTCAATCGGAAGATGATCGGACGTGCTTCAATGGGTTTTCCATTCACAACTTTAGGGCCTACTCGGTGACTCCTAGAAATGTCGTCGATAGATATATTGACGCCTATTTTGCTGGCATCATCTATTATTTAATTCAAATTGATAATTTCTTTTATTTTTTTACTGAAATTATGAACTGATAAGGTGGGTGTGTTGCGATTATTATGCCCCAGACCTGGAAGTTGGAAAATCAAAGGTGCATCTAGGGCCGTGGAGTGGTGACCCCTGTCCTCTTAATCTTAGTCTTACCCATTCATCATTACATGTACCAACATTCCCCCTTGTATCTCAACCATTGCTACTCCAATTTGAAGGATATTTGGTTTTGTGATCGAGCATCATGGGGAAACAATGCCTGTATAGCTGCTGTAGCATGTGGTTCTTCCCACATTTTTTCAGAGTTGTGGTACTTTTTCACTCTTTTGAGTTAGAAAATTTTGTTTATAACTAGTTGATTTGTTACAATTTGTTGCAAAGTGCCTGCTAATACCCTCAATTGTATTGCTACAGAATTTTCTTGTGAATATTTTGTTCCTATTACTTATCAAGCAACAACCTAATGAATATTCTGTATAAAGCCACCAATCTGATGTTTGACACTTTTATCGGAGCTGTTTTGAAGGCTTATGGAACTCAAAATGTTGATTATGGCAGGACTTTTCTATTCACCCATTAATCGATAAATTAAGTGTTATAGTTGGAAGTAAGAAGCATGAAAGGTCCAGAACTAAAACTCTAAAAATAATGTTTTGCCATGTAACATGATTTTTGCAGATACACTTATTTGGAGGTTTACCTGTCTGATAGTGTTTGGAACATGTGTGGCCAGGATCTTCAAAAAGAAAAAAGAGTTAAACTTTGAGAAAAAGGCATATGCCTTGAGTGCCGGAGGTAGAGTCATACAAGGAAGAGAGTCCCCCCCCCCCCCAAAAAAAAAAAAAAAAAAAAATTTTGTGTCAAATGGAGCTCACTTGTCATCTTTTGGGGATTGCTTTGTGTACTGCGTTCTTGAAAAAAATATGTGAGACCCTCTGGATGTGCCCTTCTGATCTCAATATGTCATAAGCCTCCTTGGGGAAAGTACATGCAATAATGGTTATGTAAGGTTGATTTGATGTGTTTTGAATAACAATGTACTTTTAAGTACATTAGATGGTTTATTGCAGTGACAGGTTACAGTTACCCTTATTTCTTCTCCAACAGATATCATGAGTGTATTGGTGTCCAAGAGTTAAACAAAGCTAATATACTTATTGATAAACCAGACAAATTTAACAATTTAATCACTATCAAATTGATGCATGGGATAAAAGGGGTTACAGTGCAAGGGGTTTGTAAATATATTTATTCAACTACAATGTATGACTTTGCAGTGCATTCTACATAGGAGAATATCATATTTTCTTTCCAAACCATTACAGTAACACATACATCTTGATATTGGGAGACACTCTTTTGTCCTTCCATACTTCTTCTGCTGGACTCCTTCAAGTTGACCTTTGTTGAACTCCCCAAATCAAAACATAAACAAAAGAAAATGTCTGCCTTCAATCAGTGAGCACTCCACTTATAACATTTGGTCTCAATCTTCATTACTTTCATGAATTAGGAAAAGATTTCTTCGAGTATGTACTTAAATGTTTATAGAATACAGCTGTTATTTTATTTTGAGGTATTTAATTACAATTTGGGTTATAACAAAATCAAATAAAGTTAATATAGTTTATTGAGGTAGAAGAATGATAGATCAGGACATACACATGCAGGTTCGGAGAAACCAGAATGCATATAAATGCATGGTACAATCAACGATGACACAAGATTCACAACATGCAAAGGAAACAATGAAAATTGATAAGCAATCACTCTAATTAACTCACATGCATATCAATTATATAATCTAGCAGGACATTAAACAAGCAGAAATAAATAAAATGAACACGAAAGATACTATAAATAAACATACACAACTATACACACTATTACATGTCGGAAAATCTAGACTAGGGACATAAATTGTTTCAATATATATATAAATATAAGCTGAAGTAAGGAATAATTACCTTACATACCTAAAGTTATACCAAATAGAAATAAATTGCTATTACCCCCAGGAAGTGACATAGCCACTGATAAAGGAGCAAGAGCCAGATATATCCACTTGGATAAACAATCTAATGTATATAAAAGGACCGCCAAGCCAAAGGCCACCAAAAAGGGAGAGGAGTAAAAGAATTATGACTATGCACCCAGAAGCAAAATTGAACCTTCCAAGAGAGATGGTTTGGCCAAAACGGAAATTACATGCAAGAAGAATCATGCAATGCTAAGCAAATAAAATCCGTACATACCAACAGTCAACATAACTTCACCTGTAAAAAACCAAGGAGTTGGGAAGCACATGACTAAGGCCCCTCTCTCTCCAAAATCCCATAGATGCCGAAGCAACTATGTAAGAAACAGGCGAAATCTGCAAAACAAGAAAAGAATGTACATGAAATACAATCTGCTAAGCATAATTATAGAGCCAATCTATTAATAATTTGAATGAAAAAGGCTCTGAGACGCCTGGTTCCTTCAAAATTCAAAGGAAGACCGTCTCTCTCGGAAAATAATTCACTTCTGGGTTTTCCAAATTTCAAAAAAGATCTATAAGATTTTAAAAACTGAACATGTCTCTCCAAACAGAGTTGTTCCAATTTGGTGTTTGAGGTAATAACCTTTTGCCCTAAAAAGGAAAGGTCTTTAGGTCGTGGTAAAATAGAGGAAAAAATAATTTTGGCTGGTGAAAAACGTCTAGAGACAGTAATCAAGCTCATAAAGGCAGATGAAATCATTTCTATTGGTTTCTTTTCAATATCATTGGTGCCTACATGATAAATAATGTGAGAAAAATTGTCTATTTGAAGTTTACCAGAGATGATAAGATAAAGAAAATAAACTCCAAAAAGAACAATGAAGAGGATTCTGGTGATCCAATATTGAATAAATTTCAATTAAAATTGATGGTGTAATAGGTAATGCTCGACGAACACAATGGGGATTTAATCTACTTAGGCCCTTAAGGGTAAGTTTAAGTTCAAAGGAATTAAAATGGTGAATACTAAAATCCAACAAAATATGTAAGGTTTTAATACCACTCAAATAATTCTTAATTGAATCCACTGATTTAAAAGAACGACTCAAAAACTGCACGTACATCTGAAGTGTAGATAGCTCAGCAGGAAAAGGCATCAAAACAAAATATGTACAAAACAATAAATAAGCTCTCCATTGCAATTTAAGATTCTTATAAGTCCCTTCTGCAAAGGCTTTGGACATCGAAACTTTAACGTCCTTCTTCAACAGTTCCAATTCCAAATCTGTGAAAAATACAAAATTACCAGTTATGATCAAAAAAAGAAAACAAACTATCAGGGACAGTAGTCTCATTCATGTCAACTTCAATTGCCTGAAAAAATTTCAAGGAATAATCAACAAGGTCTTTGTGGGGAAAACACTGTGGGAGAGGGTGGGTTTACCAAGTATAACGTATGGCACGGACGTGATTCCATTAAACCAAACCGTTACTAAGAAGTTGGAAAATACTCAAAATGATGCCGGCAGATGGATAACAGGGTCGAGTAATGCTGCAGCTTTGGAAGCAGTAAGGGGGGAGCTTGGGTGGATGAAAATCAAGGACAGGGTAGATTTGGGAAAACTGTGTTACTTTAACTACTTGAGAAACCTGCCTGACAACTGGTGGTGCAAATTGATGCTCGATACCATTTGGAATTCTAATATAGAAACGGGGTGGTCAAAACATGTGAGGGAACTAATGGACAATTACTCTATAGAGGTCACAAACATAGAAGTAGGAATGAAAGAAGGCAAAAGGTTTGTCAAAGAGAGAGTCATGGAAGATTGCAATCGAAACTGGCGAGCAGGGGTTAGCGTGAAAAGATCACTGCAGGGGTTACAATATAAAGAAAAGCCAGCTTTTGAGAAGTACCTAGATGGCACCTTTGGAGGGTCACTGCTGTTCAAACTGGAATCTGTGAAATTCAGGAAAATTTGGGCACTCAAAGTCCTTAAAGCCAAGGGCGCCGGAGCAAGGGGTAAAGGGGGGGGGGGGGGGGGGCTTGCCACTCTTGTCCTCCAAAGGGGGCACAAAGTGCCCTTTTGACTGAGGAAAAACTTACCAAATTCATGAATATTGTATTTTGGGGGGTTTATGATTTTCAAAGAGAGAATATGTGTCTATTTAATTCTATTTAAGTTCTCATGTATGTTTTTTATGAAATGTTCCGAAGTTTTTCAATGTTCATCTCTCAATTTCATGATTTTTCCCGGACTTGTAGAACCAGAATGTGCCCTCACTGAAGCTTGTGTGTGCTTCCGGCGCCCCCTGCTTAAAGCTCAGTAAACATAAACATTACTCTTGCTTTGACTGATCCTGATACAATTTCCAGAAACCTTCAGGAGAGATCCTCATGATGAATAATGAAAGGAATTAATACAGTGGGAGCTATAGAATTGAATATTGTCTAATAGAATAACGCAGTTACAGTACGTGGAGAGTGGATTGTAACTAAATCGCCCGTGGAGTGGAGTAATCACCCAAGCTATAGCTTTCAAATTTTGTACATATCTACAAAAAACACAAGCAATGTTTCAGCCAATGGACCTCCGGGTTTAACCCGGAGGTCCATTGGCTGAAACTTTGCTGGTGCTGGTTATGCTTTGTAACAAATTTGCAATTATTGCTTGGGTGGAATCTCCACTCTGCGGGTAATTTAGTGATAATACACTCTCCACGTACTGTAAGTGCATATAACTTCCAAATACCAAACCATTTATTATAGTTGCAGTACAAAATTGACCTGTTTATTTTATATAGCTAAGAAAATTAAATCATTGGTAACTGAATAAAAAATATTGCGATTGGTCGAAAAATGAAACAGCTCCAAACAGTTTTCAGCTTCAATGGCCTCTTTTAGCCTCGAAACTTCTGTTTTTAGCATTTGACTGGTTGAGTACTTGAAGCCACAATCAGGGCTTTTAAAAAAGGAGAATACCAGTGCAAAAGCCAACATAACATTTTGTTTATATAAATTTGTTTTATCACAATGCCTATGAGCACTCTTCAATAATTTGCAATAAAACAAATTTTGATGAACAAATTCAGACGAATCAAAAAATGTCGTCCTCAACCAGTTAAGCTTTCCTAGTTTGTTTGAAGAACTTCAAGGGCCGTGTCAATCTAGATATAACAATAAATACTAAATTTATCACTGGAATGTAGGAAAATATAACTAAATTTTGGTTAATTGAATACTTTTCATTATTATCACTTCAGTGGGAGTTGTCTGGTATATGAACATCGTGGAGTAGGGAAGTAAAACACCGTATTGCTCAACAGAGGAGACTACGTGACCTGTCCCTTCGTTAATGGTTTGACGATTTAAAAAATAGCCCGAACCGCCATGTGGCTTTGACAAACGGGGAAGTATTATTTCAACTTCAAATATCTTTCGAGTTCCCAATCACACCGTTGGGGGGGGGGGGGGGGGGCTCAGTGGGTAGAGGTGTAGGCTGCAAACCGAGAGATCCTCGGTTCGAATCCCACCTGCAGCAACCGCGTTGTGTCCTTGGGTAAGTCCTTTCACCCCCATTGCCCACGTGGGGGGCATGGTGGCGTTGTGTACTAAGGCGCACTGCTCATCGATGGTGCACCTGTCTTCAACCAATGCTAACCCTGCTTGTGTGGAGTTGGTATGTTGGGGAGCCGACAGTTGCTCGCCGTTGCCGGGTAGTTCTCGCGGGTACACCGGCTTCCTCCACCCATAAAACTGTCGTGGTCATGATTACCCAATGTGCAGAAATATGTGACCTTAAACGCCAATAAATAAATAAAGAAATAATCAGCCCGTTTCACGCTTTAGACTTTACGGTTTATTTTGAGCCGCTAATAGCCAAAATTATGATATTGTTATATTTGCAAAGTTGCTGTTCAGTTAATTATAACCCTTTGCCCCCTGGGTGGGGTGGAGGGGAGCAATACTATAAAACCTTTTTACAATTGTAATTTTCAGAATTGTATTTTCCACATGTACCCGTAAATTGCCATTTCTTTTTGAAACGCAAATCATCCATTCCAATTAGTTATTTCAGACGTGGAAAAAACAATTCTTGAAAATACAATTGTAAATGTTATATAGTACTGGCTCCAGGTGACATAACTTGTAAAAATAATTCTCGAATAACTACAAATTTTTATTTTTTACCTTAAATACAAAGCTTCGTCCATCATTGGGACGAGCTCGATGAGCTGGCTTTAACCAGGGGACCTTAAGGTATGTTTGAGGACACAAATATGAATGTGTGTATAATCTTGCAACGTATGGATGTGGTTGAGGGTCGTGTGTGTGTGTGTGGGGGGCGGGGGGGGGGTTGTATGTGCCCCTTGGTTCCGCCATTTTTGAGTCCAGCAAATATGGTCTATATGCGCACACGAGTAAGCTCATTACGGCGTGGCCAGCTAAAAGGTTAGATTCAGATTCAGATTCTTTATTTACGGTATACATATAAAAACGTTTTTACAGATAAATGTTTAACAGATAATGTATTCAGCATACCCTGAGAAGTGACATAGCCAGATTGGCTGTCTACCTGACACTCCCTGGAAAAAATGAAAATCGCAACAGACTGTGATGAAGTGATCGGACTTAAAACAATTAGTCTAATTCCTAATGAGGGATGGGTGTTCATATTATTTTGCCAACAATTTGTTCTCGTATAGAGTTTTGGGATATGGGAGTTTTTTCTCCCAGGTTCTCAATAACTAAGGTCGGAGATGGTTAAAATTAGCGAGAATACATAAGACATGGTAGTCAGAATATGATCTGGAGACTAGAATTGATAGAAACTAGAATTCGGAAAGAATTCGAGCACCCAAAAGTACTCTCAATGGACCGAATACATCATCAGGGCATATCCCCATACTATCATAGGCCTCTGGGATCCCTAGTAACCAAGGTCCATCCAAGATGTAACCCCTGACAGGCCTGTTTCGGTAATTTTAGTCACTTTCAGGTCATTTTCGGTAATTTGATAAACTCCTAATCAATACACCCTCCAAACACCATTCCCCTTAGAGTTGGAAGCCTTTCAGACTCATAACAACCAAGAACCGCTATATAAACCAAAACAGTGGCCGCAATAAAACAAGATGCACTACAGAAACACGTGTCACCCTAACAAAATGCACAGCACATGCACACTAACCAGGGCCGGCGGAACCGGGGGGGGGGGGGGGGGGGCTAAAAAGCCCCCCCCCCCCCCCCCCAACTTTTTTGCCCGGCCATGTTTTTTGTATGCAATGACTGGTGAAACAAGGGGGGATCCAGAGCCTCCCCCATATTTTCGCCAGCTATGTTTCTGTCGTATTGGTTCAGTTTCGATGGATTTTGGATCATTTTTTGCAGTAAGTGGCAGAAAACGCTAAAATGTATACAGTCTGTTAAAAAATCGGTTAACTGAAATAGATCGTAATCTTACAGACATACAAGTACCAAATCCACCCCAGACAAGATAATGTAGTGATTTTCCTACATGATAATGTCACTTACACTGAAGATTCAGGTCTCTGCAAAGCAGGTTAGTCGAAAGTATCGAATTTCGAAGTGAACAGTTCGAATTCCTCAGTATAAGTGCACCAAATAAACAAAGAGATTGAAGTCATTTCCCAAGGCGCCTGAAGAACATTGGGACTGCCTACTGGAGAACGTCTGGTACCACATTCCTCCCCGTTTTGTAGAATAAAAAGGAGGGTTTTAAAAGAAATAACAGTTAAGTGTAATCTAAACCAGCCTGTGTGTCCAGCATATATCAGAATAAAATTCGCAATATAATAAAATCATCTTTGGCAAAAAAAACCCAAGTGTTGATCCAATCATCACTTGCATTTAATAAGATGCATTTTTCTGATATTGCGAAAGGGTATAAGATCAGTGGTGATCTAAAGCTATAACCTCCAATCTACACTGATGGAAATATGTACAAATGTACTTGAAGCAATTCTAAGATCAGTCATTACAAATTTTGTTTATTTTGTTAACTCTGAAAAATGCGGAAGCTGGACACAATGGTGTTGTTTTTCAACTTGTAAATAAAAGTTGAGTTTTGAGAGAAGTGTCTAGAAGGTTTCTGGCCGAATAATTAAAATTATTAAGAGACTTAAAAGTCTATTTACATTCTTACATTTTTATAATTACAATTAAAATGTATGTACTCGTTGTTGCAAATTGAGTTACTGCCATATTGAAATCTGTACAATATGATTTTCAAAGATTATCTCTTTGATCCCCATTCTTCCAACAGTAACTTTCAATTTGCCAAAGTACACTGATTTTGAGACTTCCTAAGACAGCCCCAAAATCGGCAATGCATCAGTTGCAGTGTGCTCGTACATAAAACGCCAATCTTAAGTATACCTATGCAATTAATCAAAGTCGTGCTGCATAGATACTCTTCTGAGCAACAAGATTAGCGGTGATAAAATATTTGCAGTATTGCTTGTACATGTACAAACAAACAAAAAGTCCATTGTGAGATTTAGGAACATATACAGATAAAAGAAGAGACTTTTCTTGTCCTAGTGTTGGAACACGTTTGTAGATATCATACATATCTGAATGGTCAATTGACTAGGTGCTGCTGTACATCACACAGTGTAGTTTTTCGTTAAGAAACCAGAAAATCTCCTTCATATGAAAGCAGTGAAAATCTAAAGCTGTAACCTCCAATTTTCACTGATAAAAAATCAATTTGAACGATGTTTTGATAAGAAACCACCGTCAACCTGAAGCTCTCACCTCCAGTTGACGATGATTTAAATATGTACAGATTACAATTAATGAAGATTGTAGCAATTCACTTTCTCGGGAGATTGCTCAGGCTATGTACATACTGATTCACTACACTGTACAATGAGCAGCATCTGTCAAGTTTTCAGCAGATGCATTATGAGAATGGTTATTTAAAATGTAGGAGCGTTTATCAGATAGAACAATGGAGGCGGACTGGGTGTCATCTGAAGCTGTGGTCTAATTATTGACGTCGGCACTAATGCAGGTATCAAATGCACGGAGCCATTCATAAACTTGTGGCCATTGGAAAACATATACATGGGTGGATTCGGTTGGTTGAAGCGATATAAATTTCCAGAAACTTGGGAAGGTCTTGTGTTTGGCCGTACAAAGTTTGAATGTAGCAACTGCTTGGTTGGCTGGATCGGAGCATCCGGAATCCGCTGTGCATCACCACTGCGCATACTGACTGGAGTTCGTGAAGCTGGTGGCGGATAGAACATATTTCGTACAGCTGGATGATATATCCCCACAACTGGTTGTGCATTGGGTTTTCCATACATGGGAACATACTGATGTTGCATTTTGTCATGATTTGACGAGATATTCCTGTTAGGATGCCCACTGGAGAATTTCTTTGAAACCTGTTTCAGTCTCTCTCCCACAAATAAAGTTTCGTTTGTTTTGGTGCGTTTTAGCCTTCTTGGTCTTCTGTATTTTTTCCTTATGTAATGTCCAGAAGTTTGATAGGTGACATCACTATCACATCGGACACTAGAAGCATTATTAACATGTGGGAAACCGGAACTGTCAGAAGTGTTGAACATTGGTGTGTGGTAAAAATGATCCACAAATGAAGTTACGTCCCCATTTTCAACAGTTTCGGGGCGTTCTTTTTTGGTGATTGATTTGGTCGATCCACCATTTCCCAAATTACTATTCTCTGATGGAGCATGTTGCTCCAAAGATTTTTTCCTCAACTGGGAGAAGAGTGTCTCCGACGATATGTCTAATACTGACAATTCGTGGTGAGCAGAAAGATTACCACCATTCCCTGTGTTGTCAGGAGTGTAACATGTCCTGTCGGAGTTACGTGGCGAACAGGGAACAGTATTTTCAGCCCTGCACTGGACAGTTTCTGATTTGAGGGACGACTCCACTCCTGTCTTAGTACACTGCGGTATCGTGTATTCAACAGCTTCAAAGAGACCACACATTCTTTCAAATTCCCCTCTGATCATCTCATGTTCTTCCAAGTTGGGATTTTCGATCACAGTGATTGCTTTAGCTGCCGTTGTACTACCTTCCAAAATATACTCTGGTAAATCATCGCCGTTTGTGTTTTTCTTCTGTGAATCTGTTGTTAGATTATGTTTGAAATTAAGCTCTTCAGAGACAGAAGTTTGATGTGCGTTTGGCCCCAGTCTTCTGAAATCAAGTGCGGTTTCCAGTCTCTCACTTAGCTCAGTTTGCTCCTGAAAGAATTTTCTGTATGTCCAGCATTCGTTTTCTAGTTCTTTATATTTTTTGCTCCCACTGCTTTTGCATTGTTTTCATTTCGTCCAGATGCTGATCTTTCGAAATAAAATAATCACACAGAAACATGTCCCATTTTTCGTCCGTATCTTCAACTGCCATCCAGTAATTTTTTTCACACAGTCTTTCATTTTCGTTGAGCTTGGCTTCCAAGTCTTTCACTTCCTCCCGAAGAAGTACTACTGATTGATACCACTGATTATTTTCCATGCTGATTGTTTTTTCCGCCCGATTCCGAGTTTGAGTCCCCCTTTCCGTGTACGACACTGATTGTTTGTCTGACGTCCGATGACTTGGTATTTCCATGGTGATTTTACCCTCAATCAACAAATCAGACCAATCCTCAAAAGTTAAATTAGTTTTCTCTAGTAAATCATCAAGTTCAAGAAATCCCTTTCGTTTTCTGATTTTTAATAATTTGTGTACTGTTCCTTCTTTTATACATCTCAGTTTCTGGAATTCCTCTGATCCTGCGGTCTGAATATTTATTCGACCCATATTTAAAAAGTGTTTAAAGAGAAAATAAAAGAAAGTGTATTTTTCAACAAGTGTGCAATTGTGATTTGACAGTAGCTGTATTTTAACATACAATGGCAATCAAGGCGATGTTTGTACAAGGTAACTGCCAGCCAAATAACAGTGAATAAGTGAGTTGATCTCAAGCTTACTGATAACTTGAAAAGATAATAGCAAGTTAAACAATGGCCTGCTGTGCATGAATTAATTTTAATTTGTTGTGCATGTAATATTATACAGAAAAAAAAATGTTTGTAACAAGTGCAGTTTTGGAAATACTGAGAATGATGTGTGAATTTACAATATTTTGAAACTTTCAAAAGTTGCAAAATTTTACCAGAAATATGTATAATGGCATAGTCATATTAAAGAAAAATACTCAGTATACCCGTTGAGATTGGTAAATAGTTAATGCAGGCATTAATATTTCACGGTGCAATATCGGTGTGTATTTAAAGGGTCGTCCAACCTAACTTTGGTCAATTTTTGGACATTTTTCCCAATGCCTCAGAAACAGATAAGAGAAGTAAGGAAAGGCAAATTATATATCAAAATAATGAGTAAAATGCATAGAAAAGGTACATATAATTTTTTTCAGGAAAAAAAGTGAATTTTAGGATTTTGAAGAAGATTAATTTGCAAATGGCATAAGTAACGAACCAGTAGAACCACAAAATAATCGGTAATTCGAAAGCCTTGTCCTCAATATAATGATAACATACTACAGACTCGGAGAAAGCATTTTTTTGACACACACTCTGGTGGGTTTTGACGTTTGAATGTAATAACATCAACACAAATTTTTGACGTTCCGGATGTGGCCATGTTTCAACGATGTTTTTCTGGTCATGTGATTACGATGTGGTTCTTGCAGAAATACTCAATTTGGGCAATCGTAAGAATGCAAGGACGTGATCACGCCCTTTATTTGTTCGAGACAATGTATGAGCGGATTTGCAAACAGGTGACAGCAAGTACTTGAGCTGTTAATGTCATAACTGCAAAATATGGTTCGAAATTCCCTCTCGTGTTTACAGGCCGTCTGAACTTTTTTGTTGACAAAAAATCTGAATTATTGCGCACTAGAAAGACAACATGAACCACTTGTAAAAAAATAACCGAGTGTATAAAATCGGGACGATACACATAAAATAAGGCAATATTCATAACAAAGTAAGCAGAATGCTTCAGAAATTACTTTTTCACGAAGTATATTCCAAGTGACCTGGAACTATATTGAGCTTGTTAATTTCCCCCTGTCGCTGCGAAGTTATTTACTTCCTAGTAACCATGGAATTTGAAGGCGGGTATGTTTGATGTCTGCAAAGGACCGATTGAAGATGGGTTGAAAATGATGCATTCGTGCTTTTAAATAAGGTGCGCTTGGACGATGCTGAGAATTTAGTTTTTTCTTGCAACCAACCATAGTAATACAAGCGTCGATCAGTGTCTTTTATGATCGTTTTACACTGACAAATGTGACAAATCTCCTTCACCGGAAACCATCCCCCAATTTGCATATCACAATAAACATAACCGCTGTCACGGAGTGTCAGCGTGGCCGTGTGGTCAAAACCCAAACGAATTATCGAATGCACGGTCAATATTAGCTGCAATTGGCTTTTAAATAAATGAAATACACGAAATATTCGCAATTTCTTCATTATTCATGCCGAGTTACTTTTTAACCAAACCACATGCGTTCAGTTTCGTTTGTCGGCATCAAACTGATATTGTTTGTGATAATTAAATAGTACGAGAAGGCGAAGGAAGCCAAATATTTTCCATCATCTATTATTTAATTCAAATTGATAATTTCTTTTATTTTTTTACTGAAATTATGAACTGATAAGGTGGGTGTGTTGCGATTATTATGCCCCAGACCTGGAAGTTGGAAAATCAAAGGTGCATCTAGGGCCGTGCAGTGGTGACCCCTGTCCTCTTAATCTTAGTCTTACCCATTCATCATTACATGTACCAACATTCCCCCTTGTATCTCAACCATTGCTACTCCAATTTGAAGGATATTTGGTTTTGTGATCGAGCATCATGGGGAAACAATGCCTGTGTAGCTGCTGTAGCATGTGGTTCTTCCCACATTTTTTCAGAGTTGTGGTACTTTTTCACTCTTTTGAGTTAGAAAATTTTGTTTATAACTAGTTGATTTGTTACAATTTGTTGCAAAGTGCCTGCTAATACCCTCAATTGTATTGCTACAGAATTTTCTTGTGAATATTTTGTTCCTATTACTTATCAAGCAACAACCTAATGAATATTCTGTATAAAGCCACCAATCTGATGTTTGACACTTTTATCGGAGCTGTTTTGAAGGCTTATGGAACTCAAAATGTTGATTATGGCAGGACTTTTCTATTCACCCATTAATCGATAAATTAAGTGTTATAGTTGGAAGTAAGAAGCATGAAAGGTCCAGAACTAAAACTCTAAAAATAATGTTTTGCAATGTAACATGATTTTTGCAGATACACTTATTTGGAGGTTTACCTGTCTGATAGTGTTTGGAACATGTGTGGCCAGGATCTTCAAAAAGAAAAAAGAGTTAAACTTTGAGAAAAAGGCATATGCCTTGAGTGCCGGGGGTAGAGTCATACAAGGAAGAGAGTCCCCCCCCCCCCCCAAAAAAAAAAAAAAAAAAAATTTGTGTCAAATGGGGCTCACTTGTCATCTTTTGGGGATTGCTTTGTGTACTGCGTTCTTGAAAAAAATATGTGAGACCCTCTAGATGTGCCCTTCTGATCTCAATATGTCAATAAGCCTCCTTGGGGAAAGTACATGCAATAATGGTTATGTAAGGTTGATTTGATGTGTTTTGAATAACAATGTACTTTTAATACATTAGATGGTTTATTGCAGTGACAGGTTACAGTTACCCTTATTTCTTCTCCAACAGATATCATGAGTGTATTGGTGTCCAAGAGTTAAACAAAGCTAATATACTTATTGATAAACCAGACAAATTTAACAATTTAATCACTATCAAATTGATGCATGGGATAAAAGGGGTTACAGTGCAAGGGGTTTGTAAATATATTTATTCAACTACAATGTATGACTTTGCAGTGCATTCTACATAGGAGAATATCATATTTTCTTTCCAAACCATTACAGTAACACATACATCTTGATATTGGGAGACACTCTTTTGTCCTTCCATACTTCTTCTGCTGGACTCCTTCAAGTTGACCTTTGTTGAACTCCCCAAATCAAAACATAAACAAAAGAAAATGTCTGCCTTCAATCAGTGAGCACTCCACTTATAACATTTGGTCTCAATCTTCATTACTTTCATGAATTAGGAAAAGATTTCTTCGAGTATGTACTTAAATGTTTATAGAATACAGCTGTTATTTTAT
Source organism: Pictodentalium vernedei (assembly GCA_031216915.1). NCBI lineage: Eukaryota > Metazoa > Mollusca > Scaphopoda > Dentaliida > Dentaliidae > Pictodentalium > Pictodentalium vernedei. Next base: position 31,469,158 of record CM062288.1, on the reverse strand, counting down.
TTTGAGGTATTTAATTACAATTTGGGTTATAACAAAATCAAATAAAGTTAATATAGTTTATTGAGGTAGAAGAATGATAGATCAGGACATACACATGCAGGTTCGGAGAAACCAGAATGCATATAAATGCATGGTACAATCAACGATGACACAAGATTCACAACATGCAAAGGAAACAATGAAAATTGATAAGCAATCACTCTAATTAACTCACATGCATATCAATTATATAATCTAGCAGGACATTAAACAAGCAGAAATAAATAAAATGAACACGAAAGATACTATAAATAAACATGCACAACTATACACACTATTACATGTCGGAAAATCTAGACTAGGGACATAAATTGTTTCAATACATATATAAATATAAGCTGAAGTAAGGAATAATTACCTTACATACCTAAAGTTATACCAAATAGAAATAAATTGCTATTACCCCCAGGAAGTGACATAGCCACTGATAAAGGAGCAAGAGCCAGATATATCCACTTGGATAAACAATCTAATGTATATAAAAGGACCGCCAAGCCAAAGGCCACCAAAAAGGGAGAGGAGTAAAAGAATTATGACTATGCACCCAGAAGCAAAATTGAACCTTCCAAGAGAGATGGTTTGGCCAAAACGGAAATTACATGCAAGAAGAATCATGCAATGCTAAGCAAATAAAATCCGTACATACCAACAGTCAACATAACTTCACCTGTAAAAAACCAAGGAGTTGGGAAGCACATGACTAAGGCCCCTCTCTCTCCAAAATCCCATAGATGCCGAAGCAACTATGTAAGAAACAGGCGAAATCTGCAAAACAAGAAAAGAATGTACATGAAATACAATCTGCTAAGCATAATTATAGAGCCAATCTATTAATAATTTGAATGAAAAAGGCTCTGAGACGCCTGGTTCCTTCAAAATTCAAATGAAGACCGTCTCTCTCGGAAAATAATTCACTTCTGGGTTTTCCAAATTTCAAAAAAGATCTATAAGATTTTAAAAACTGAACATGTCTCTCCAAACAGAGTTGTTCCAATTTGGTGTTTGAGGTAATAACCTTTTGCCCTAAAAAGGAAAGGTCTTTAGGTCGTGGTAAAATAGAGGAAAAAATAATTTTGGCTGGTGAAAAACGTCTAGAGACAGTAATCAAGCTCATAAAGGCAGATGAAATCATTTCTATTGGTTTCTTTTCAATATCATTGGTGCCTACATGATAAATAATGTGAGAAAAATTGTCTATTTGAAGTTTACCAGAGATGATAAGATAAAGAAAATAAACTCCAAAAAGAACAATGAAGAGGATTCTGGTGATCCAATATTGAATAAATTTCAATTAAAATTGATGGTGTAATAGGTAATGCTTGACGAACACAATGGGGATTTAATCTACTTAGGCCCTTAAGGGTAAGTTTAAGTTCAAAGGAATTAAAATGGTGAATACTAAAATCCAACAAAATATGTAAGGTTTTAATACCACTCAAATAATTCTTAATTGAATCCACTGATTTAAAAGAACGACTCAAAAACTGCACGTACATCTGAAGTGTAGATAGCTCAGCAGGAAAAGGCATCAAAACAAAATATGTACAAAACAATAAATAAGCTCTCCATTGCAATTTAAGATTCTTATAAGTCCCTTCTGCAAAGGCTTTGGACATCGAAACTTTAACGTCCTTCTTCAACAGTTCCAATTCCAAATCTGTGAAAAATACAAAATTACCAGTTATGATGAAAAGAAAACAAACTATCAGGGACAGTAGTCTCATTCATGTCAACTTCAATTGCCTGAAAAAATTTCAAGGAATAATCAACAAGGTCTTTGTGGGGAAAACACTGTGGGAGAGGGTGGGTTTACCAAGTATAACGTATGGCACGGACGTGATTCCATTAAACCAAACCGTTACTAAGAAGTTGGAAAATACTCAAAATGATGCCGGCAGATGGATAACAGGGTCGAGTAATGCTGCAGCTTTGGAAGCAGTAAGGGGGGAGCTTGGGTGGATGAAAATCAAGGACAGGGTAGATTTGGGAAAACTGTGTTACTTTAACTACTTGAGAAACCTGCCTGACAACTGGTGGTGCAAATTGATGCTCGATACCATTTGGAATTCTAATATAGAAACGGGGTGGTCAAAACATGTGAGGGAACTAATGGACAATTACTCTATAGAGGTCACAAACATAGAAGTAGGAATGAAAGAAGGCAAAAGGTTTGTCAAAGAGAGAGTCATGGAAGATTGCAATCGAAACTGGCGAGCAGGGGTTAGCGTGAAAAGATCACTGCAGGGGTTACAATATAAAGAAAAGCCAGCTTTTGAGAAGTACCTAGATGGCACCTTTGGAGGGTCACTGCTGTTCAAACTGAGATCAAGATCACTGGAGCTTCGGGGAAAAATTGGGAGAGATGGGGAAAAGGGATGCCAAATGTGCCACTCTGGAGTAGTGGAGACCCTGGAACATTTTCTCTTGGAATGCCCACAGTATATACCTCATAGAATAAAATTTACTGGAAGAATAATGCAGAAGTGGGGTGAAGAAATAAAGGATAGATGGCTGAAGGGGGACACGAGGGAGAGGGTAGGAATGCTTATTGAAGAAATTGAAAAAGAGGAAGTGAGGGACACTATTAAGCAGTTTATATCTGAATGCTGGGAGGAGAGGAGGGGAAGAGGGCGTGGGGTGCAGGGGGAATGATGGCCTTCTCTTATGAGAACCGCGACAAATCAGCGGCTGGCCAAAGAGTTATTATTATTACTATTATTCCATCTCGAGAGATAATCTGGCAATCTGTTTTCCTTACCACTGATATGACAAGCTCGCACTTCAAACTGATACATGGCTGCATAAAAACAAATTTCTCTTAAACACTCTTGTAAAAAATTATTTCTTGTAGCACCTTTATTCAGAACCAGCACCGAAGTAGAATTATCACAATTGAAAATCACTCTATGCCCAATCAATTGTTTGCCCCATAATTTCAAAGACACAACTATGGTTAGGAGCTCAAGTTCATTGATATGAAGATTTTTCTTCTGAATAAATTCTGGAAACGACCTATGAAAAATTCCAAACCACATACTCCTCCACAGCCAGACTTTGAAGCATCAGAAGCAATGGTAGAATCAGGAGATGACCAATTAATAAAATTCATCATTGACACCCCATTGTATGTGGGTAGAAAAAGCAACCACCACTGTAAATCTTTATGTACATAATTTGGAATTCTCAAAGACAGATGAATATTATCTTTGAAGGATCTGAGCCAACGCAATAATCTGGAGACAAAAATCCTACCAGGTCTCACACAAGAAGCAACAAAATGAAGTTTTCCTAATAAAGACTGAACCTCCCTTAAAATACCATAATCCTTACATAACCAAAAATTAACCAATTCTAAGATCTCCTGAATTCGATCTTGAGTAATCTGAAGTGTTAAAGAATGTGTGTCAAACAAAATTCCGAGAAAAACCATTTGAGCAGAAGGAGGACAAGCTTTGTTTCTTGACTCAACTAAACCACAACTATCCAAAATATGCAACAAATCAGTGTAAGCTCCCAGAGCTTTTTCAGAAGTCTCAGCTCCTGCAAAGTCATCCAGATAATTGATAATTTCTATCCCAAACCGTTTGCAAATGAAACTGACAGCATTTGTAACTCTTTGGCAAATATAAGCTGCCGATCGAAGCCCCATAGAAAGGACCACATCAAAATATAGTAAACCTTTCCAAGAAAAGCCTACCAAATGTATATCACCAGGATCAATAGGAATTTGTCTGTAAGCTCTACTTAAATCTCTTTAAAAAAGAAGACAATTTTTTCCTTTTATCCCAATTAAATTAACTAAATCATCAATGGATGGATATTTTAATTCAACTGTATCTCCAAGATAATTAGATTTTGGAATACCCTCATTTATAGAATAACCATTTGGACAACTCAGATCTAAAATAACTCTTCTTTCAACAGAATTCTTCTTGGGAACAGTATTAAGAGGATTAAAATGAGCATTGACAGAAAAAGGATTATGGGTAAAAGGGCCAATAATAGCTTGATGATTCAATTCAGTGATAATATATTTGTCAAGATCTTCAGAAAAATTTGTAGCACCTTTGTGATTAGAAACAATTTTGTTGGTATGCTCATTTTCCCCAAATAATTGATAGGAAAACCATACTGCAAAAATTGACAGACATTCTTAACTGAATAATTAACTAACCACTCTTGAAAAAAGTGAACATTCAATTTAGAAGACACTGGATAAAGACAAAGTTGAAAATTATAAGCCTTTGAATTCAAGATATTGGTATGAATCTTAATCATATCGTTGTTAAATTTTTTAGAATCCAAATCAATAACAGTTGAAGAAATATCTGAAGAAAATTCAACCCCTGAAGGACCTGAGCCAGATACTAATTCTGCCTCTGAAAAGAGCTGAAAATTAATTCTAGCAGCTGAAGGCTGAACATCCCGATCAAAATCATTCTAAACAATGAAAAATTGACGGTTGAAACTGAAGAGAAGAAAGGAATACGTTCGATTACGAATAGAGTAAAACTCGGAAGACAGTTAAGGACAATTCAACCCCATCGTAATTAACCTATTTGTGAACAAATAAGCACTATTGTAAAAATTTTGTTCTCTTACTTATGCCATAGCAGACTTTCAGGTGGTGCTATTTACACATGGCAGCAGTTCCATGGCAAATTTTACTTTCCACATGTTCTATGTTTCATTCCAAGCATTTTGGTATATAATTTATTGGGGTTATTCATTTTGGGCCTTTTTTAGACTTGAAAGAAAATTACATGAAATTTGACCAAAGTTAGGTTGGACGTCCCCTTAAGGTGATTCTAAACTGAAGATTGTAGTTTGAGTGGACAGGTCGAAAACATGATGTTTTTTTCATTACTCTTTAATAGCAAGGGTTATTTAATACATGAATGATTGCTTCCTACCTAATAGATTACAAAAATGTGATAAAAATTATTAAAAAAAGAATTCACTCACCAAAAAAATGCTTTTAAAAATCCCTAACTTACGGTCAACTTCCTGCCACCAAAACTTAAAATATGAATCTCACATTGAAAAATATGTTTTCTATGTGCACTAGACAACAACAGTTGAGTCATAACTTTTTAAAAAATAAATCCAATTGTATGTTTATTTAAAATTTTGATGGACCACTGCATATACTGGTCCAGCCATTTTTGCACAGGGAACTATTTACAGTTCAAAAGTATGGCACACCGCACTAATCAGTAATCTAGTTGACTGCCCCTGGAAATATTAGCCATATAGGTGATATATCTGTTCTGCCCTCTTCCACAAGTAAAACAGTCTTGACATGAAATGACCCTGTTGAAAGTGTATCGTCAAATCCCAATAATAGAAAATAAAAGACTGCGTGGCCACACCTCCCCTCCCCCCCCCCTCCCACCACAAAAAATATAATTTTTCAAAATTGAAAAAGGGACATAACTCTGGCAAAAATTGTTGGATCAAACCCTGATTTGACTTGACCTGCATTTTATGTTGCTGAACCTACACAACAAATTTTATTTGATTCTGCCAATTACAGCTCAAGTTATTGGTTGGAAACTAAAAAAAAAGGAGTTTTCAAAGTTGAAAATGTGTGACACTGGAATCACCTACCAGGACTACATGCAGGCTCGAAAGGAAGTTATGGAATTGAATTCCGCCAATAAGTCGTATCGATTGACCAATACTTACAGTGCTCAAAGTATAAAATATTCGTCCAATTATTGAAAAAATCCGATAAGGTGGTTAATGTATAAAAAGTGTTTTTAATGTGTTAAATGTCATGTTTTGGATCATGAATAAACTCCTGTTGTGTCAGAAACCTACCTTGTATTATTTTTTTGGTGGGAGTTGACCCGTGGCGACTTGACCCGGTAGCGAGTTGACCCGTTCCCAAAAATTTGAAGCTCGATTGTGCCTTGTGTGTGTTGCCATACTTCACTTTCGTGGAGAATTTCTATGCAACGACTAATAAAATAATTTTCTAGAGAAAAATTTCATGTTCACACTTCTGTCATATTTTATTTGTGATTTTGAGGTCTAGTGGGGTGGATAGAAAGAAAAAAATATTATTTTTCGCACTTTGAACAAGCGCCTTACCAACGCATGTGGCTTTCCGGTGACAACAACTTCGATCAACAAACACTTGCAGGCATGAGTCTAATAGCCCACAGATTATTCGAAATTATCGATGATCTTTGTGGATTGCAAACAAATTTAATGAAATGCATCGTTTACAATGATTCGCAATGTAAATCACACCAGATCGCAAAATTAGGAGCATTATTTCTGGAACTCACCGAAACGGGGCCGAATGACAGACCAATAAAGTTAACCATCAATATTACATGACGAACAATAGTTCCCCCGATTTCCGATTAAAAGAAGTGAAAAAGCAACCAGTTTACGAATATTTCAACAACGAAAGAATACAACATGGGTTTCTAATTCCACTATATGTCGCCGTTTTGTTAATTAAAGAAAATTGAAATTTTTGTTCTCTATTGGTAATTTTGGCGCTTGAATACAAACTAATGGCAAGGTCGATCCATGTAAACAAATTAATTGCTTCAGTTGGTGAGGGAAGAATATTTACATAGAACAGACAATCAATGCAATTTGCCTCTATTAGTCTGCCTCCCTTGAGATATATCGACAATCAGAATTTCAGCAGTGGCATTGTCATCAGAATTTACGGGACATGTGGCGAGATCTTTTGTCGCAATGTTGCCCACAACCTTCAGTGTTTTGAATTTCCCACCGTAAACATGGCGGACACTTTTGAGACTGAAACGACCCAGGTTGACAACGTGCTTAGTCCTATCTTCGATGTGTTTTATTAAAAATTAAGACTCAACTGCTGCAGTACATTACTGATAGCTCACGTTGGTTGTTCATTGGAAGGTGAGGCGTCTCGCTATTTTTTGAAAACCTGCCCACGCCATTTCCGACTTTTTGACAGTACACATTTTCTAATGTCTCCAAATGACTCGTAAATTTGTTAAATGCATATTTTGCGGGTCCCATCACGTTCTATGTGACATGACCATTCCCCCCAACCCTGGTATCCAAGGGCAAGGCTGTTTCGTTGCCAAGTTATTGTTCAATGAAATGTTCACATGTTTCTGTGTTTCTGGCTTCCATGTTGGAAGCCATGACTTTAGAATCACCTTAAATCATGGTGAGCAAATTGAAGTGAAGTCCAGTTTGCTAATCTTCACCTACCGTCTACACTGAACGCTGCCGTTAATAAACATAGAAAAACATTTGAACATCAAAATTAAAATTTACAATAATCCCAAAACATTTCATCGACTTTCATCACTTTCCAAGAAAATAGCATTAAAACATCGCTTCTCCAGCTATAACCGGTGAAACAATTGAGAAAATTATAAACATTTGAAACAAAAGTGATGAATGAAGTCCGATGATTTGTCACGAAATTTCGTGACTTCAATTTCAAAATAAATTTAAGAAAAATCTGGGATATCCCCGAAATTTTTTCGTCGGCGACGCCAAATGTAGTGATTTTCCTACATGATAATGTCACTTACACTGAAGATTCGAGTCTCTGCAAAGCAGGTTAGTCGAAAGTATCGAATTTCGAAGCGAACAGTTCGAATTCCTCAGTATAAGTGCACCAAATAAACAAAGAGATTGAAGTCATTTCCCAAGGCGCCTGAAGAACATTGGGACTGCCTACTGGAAAACGTCTGGTACCACAATAATCCACAGACAGTATAATTGCTGTTAACATCTGGTAAAGCATGCAGGTGGGGTTTATTTATCAGCTTTGGTCGTTATGACCAATGCTGAAAAATAGACCTCATCTGTATGCTTTACTTAAGTTTTTTAATGGCTCTCAATATGCAAAATCTTTCAAATACATTTGCTGAAAAATCTCTAAATATCCGCTCAGGTGCATGGAAATGGGAGCTTTGGGACCCTGGAATTTAAAATTTTCGTACGATGACTATCCATCGCCCGATCCAGCCAGCTACCCCCCCCCCCCTCCCACTTCGAAAATCGTTCTGCCACCCCTGTTAACAGTACGTATCGCCATGCTCAGGACACCACAACACGGTCGCCTATGCAAAAAACCATGACAACCCATATATAACGTCATTGGTCACGTGAATTATGACGTAACTTTTCCCTACTGCCTTGTCTTCTGCAACTGTGGGGCGTTTCTCTAAGATTAATTTAATTAAGATTAATTCTGTAAGTCGATATCCTGTGGCACAGTAGAGGGGTTAATGGATCGATGTGGCCGCGATCGTTGCACCCCCGTGGTCTAGTGGATTTTAGTTAGGACTCCAAAATGTTCTGGGAGGAAGTTCATAATCACTCTCCCACACGTAAGCTCAAAGAGAATGTCTGACGTAATGGGTTAAAACCGAGTTCGTGGTTACTCTTGAAACATTCACCATGGATTCTTCGGGAACACTTCAGCTGGACATGGGTAAAGTCAGTAAAGAAGAGTACTTACGATTTCTTTGTAATAAATTTTTCCGTAATTAAATTATTGTTCGTACATACCAATGACCTCCAGTCAACATCTGTGTTATTTAATGAAAATATATACTGTACTCGAATAGCTAAAATCTTCGTTTTACTTCTGAGAAAGATATGTTTCTCAGAGAGGATTTCATGAAAGTAAAATCATACTTTTACACGCAAATTACATTATATAGCCCGTCCTTGGGACCCCCTCCCCCTGGGGATTAGGAAAAGCTCTACGCTTATTAATAAGGACCCACGGGAGGGCATTATATGACAATCCTCCCCATTAAGATTCGAACTCCAAAGGCCGTGCCGAGGAGTTCGAGTCCAAGGAAGAACTCACATACACGCACTTCTGTATAAAGGGCTTGCCCTGCCTCTTGGTAACTGCAAAGTATCCAATGTTCTGAAAATAAAAACAAAATGGATTTAAGATAATCAATTTGTTACGGGGTCAACATAATGATCATGTAGGGTGTAATCAAACCAGTCTGAAACCAAGTTGGTACCTCACCGTAAAAGGAAATGACAATGTGGGCACTGTCGAGGGTCAGAGTAATGCATCCAGGTGCGCCCACATTTCATATGTACCAACTCTCTTCATTGGGGACAGTCGTATGCCTCCCAGCCACCTTCAGGTATCGGGGCAAGACAGATAACACATTCGTCTTGACCGCTACTTGAGGTTAAGTAATTTATTCTTTGGTGCCCCCAGTTTGCCACATGCTGTCGAAGGCAAGAATGCAGCAGTTGGAAATCTGGGTGCATCTTTTCACGTTCAAGTGTTTCCCTCACATCTTTTGTGTGTCGCTGTTGGGCAATCTCAAAAGGACGTAATCATATTCTGAGGGCTGAAAGGGGTGGATATTATCATAGAATCGTCCACTCCAATGAGGATCATTCCAGTAGCGGACAACCTGATAATACGTGGCCGCGTATACCTCGGCAGGGTTCGCATCTCTTAGTGGTCTTTCGTCTACTTCAAGATGAGGAAAAATAACCTCACCAGAATCCCTACAAACATAGTACTGGAGATATACGTCATGAGAAAGTATTTTGACATCATCACCGGTATATTCATCAATGCGACCCTCATCCCAATAATGGATAATTCTCTGGGAGGCTTGAAGGATATCCCTTCTAATACACTGAAGACTTACGGAACGATCGTTATTCATTAAGTGTCGATGGTAGTCATACTCTTGTTGTTCTCTCTCAAAATCTTCTGCTGTAAGGTTCTCGGGATTTTCTGAACTTGCCGAAGCCATGATGTAAAAAAAAAAAATATGCTATAAAATAAAAACCCTAATATCCTGTAAACTATTATTATAACCTTTAAAACCAAACTATTATCTTAACTATGATAATAAAAATATACGTCCCTTATATGGGAGCTATATATATATATATATATATATACACGGGGCCGTATGGATACTTCTGGCTTTTCGCTAAACGATTTCACCAGTTTTTGTGAATGTCGGAGTGTCTTTTCCAGGGATACTTATCTAAATCCGTCTAGAATGACATGTTCTTTTATTTATAAATTATTTCAATATATTTTCTGGTAAATGCACGTTGATCAATAGACAGAACCGCACAAGCATTTGAATGGGTTAATGTTTATCGCACGAGTTTGGTTGGGCACAATAATACCACGAGAGGTGAAGCATCGAGTGGTATTCTGCGCCAAACCAAATGAGTGCGATAAACATTAACCCATTCAAACGCTTGTGCAGTTCTGTATTTATTACACACCTTCGCAAATTTCTAAAACAGGGCTTTTACAGTAATACTAAGTGAGAATTAACCTATCCTTCTGAGAAGTAAAGGAAATAAAATAAGACAAAAAATCCAAATTATTCTTCACAAGCAGGATACCAGTCTTATTGTTATTTCGTACGCTGATTGAACTTTCATTCATAGTTTCAACTTGCAAATTGTAATGCGTCACAACTTCGATCGATGAAACACGGTTCATCTGAAATACAGTCCACCGTCTTTTTGTGCCTCAATTTTACAGCATGAATTCTGAACGGTTGAGGTGATCCCCACCAAAAAAGTTACCATACATTCACAAAAAACAATAGGTGTAAATTCGGAAAATCCATCAATGAGAAATTATAAAAAAAGTCACATGTTTATCTGACTTCCAAATTCCCTGCGACTGTTGTTACTCAACTTGTTGACAGACCGGTTAAGATTTTAGTCAAGATTACAGTAGCCATTGTCAATTCATCCCACGTAAATTAAATTTATATCCTTATTGTCCAAGAGAAATTATCGTATTGTTCACTATTCCTGCTCAAAATGTATTAAAGTTCGTGTTATAGCCTTTAGCAGGGGTACAGAATCCATACGAATTCAAGTGAATATCGACAGGCAAGTTGTTTTGGATTTCGATTTGGTGACCTAGAAACTTGCTCGTGCAACGTCATTCATTCGAAATGACGTCACTCATAGACGCTTTCATATTCTGTTTACATTGTTCTTTAGTTTGAACTGTAAGTGAGTCATTTCCATGTCATACTTTAACCCATCAGGTTATTTAGTCAGTCAGTATTGTTCACGTTAAGAAAATAAATTAGAAAGTTTCTTTTGATGGTCGGACAGTCATTACTACATGAGTTTCTTCAGAAACAATATAAACGCAGATACTACAGACTGTGAACATCCACTTTACAACATCAAAATAAATGACCCATCGCATCGAAACGGGCCCATGTACTGTATCCCCAGAAATATGACTGGTTTCTTTCTTACATTAAAAAAGTGCCAAAATCTGTATCCCACACGTGTGCAATAAAAGCTTATTTTTATCACACATCCTAGAATGCCATGGACAAACCTTAATTTTAAATGGGTGTGTAATAAAAAAAACTAATAATGACAATCTGTATCTGACGGTTGACCTCAATTCTTTATATCTTTACTACCAAAAGTGAGCATTTAGTTTAGGTAGCTGATAAGTACTAATCCGAGTCCTCCAACAAACCTGGGCTCTGCAAGATGGGTATGTTGGGTGCTCTTGTGACCATTTGCTACCACATTGGGCGTGAACTGGCTTTTTACATCTTTGACAGGTCAAAGAGGGTTGAGGACCAACTGGTATATCCTCTAAACAGATACCACAGGGGTCTCCTGCTCCATTGCATGTGATCTGAACGGGACTCACATGATTGGAACGTCTTTGTTTAAGACGTTCCTGGCATTTTATTTCAAGTTGACAGAGGTCATCATGAACCATTCCATAATCAGGGCATATACATTCATGTTGATATAACATATGTACATGATAACTGTCTGGTTTAGTAAATTTCAGAAAGGGATCTGACTCAGTGGTCATACATTCTATGGATGAAGTGGGGTCTTGCTGAGAGATACATTCTAGTTCTCAGTGTCGGAATGGACGAATTATATCAAGTTTGGGTATTGGCTCCATTCTGTCATAAATTCATAGTCATTTGGTGACAACATCCAAAAATCGTAATACCGACCATTCCAGCAAGGATTATTTCTGTAATGAATGATTTGATCAGGCCCCATCCTCTGGGCCTCATATGGATTCACAATCCTTGTAGGTGTCACGTTCTTAACCAATCTAGACAATATAATTCTATTGTCTGTAGCGAGATAGTATCGTAAATATACTTTGTGGGAGGTTAGTTCAATATCTCGCATATGCGCATTATAATGTTGGATTTCCCAATATCTAATTCATTTTTGGATTGCCCTCTGAGAGAAATAAAGCCAGCAGGTCTGTGGATTGACTGCCATTTCTCGTAATTCAGTTTCCAAGTACAGTTCTTGCTCATGGTCAAACTCTTCGAATTCAAAAATATTTGCTGAGGCCATCTTTTATCTTTGATTGTTGAATGGACGTCCCTTCAATACCAATATAATCAAAAAAAATATTAATTAAGGATAAACTCAAACTGTCATAAATTAGACGATAAATATATCACTAAAATAAGTAACCAAATAACCACTTCACACGACTCTTAAACACTTATATATTTATATACTTATATACACTCTCCTCCGGGCTCAAGTGTTCCTGGTGCGTATTCTGTGTCCAATACCCACCAGCTTATAAAATTGTCTGGGGTAAAGGTTCTATCAACCGTTTACCCAATTTCATTTTGTTATCGGTTTGTTTACGAATATAGAATGTATTGTCACTGCCACAGCGTGTCACAATACAACAATTTATACTGGACCCAGATTTCCATGGGCCTCTGCCTCTATTTCAATAATAGGACCCATAGAAACCGATCCACGGAGAGTTATTTTGGTCGTCTCGTTACAATTCATCTTAATAATCTTGCTTCGAATCCAAACTACCCATCTATTGATGCAGTGTTTCGGATTCAATATTACTCTCACTATCACTTGAGGGTAATTGATAAGTTCTATAAATGGTATTTGGTCCTGTTCAGTACTCAAATGTATCTCCAATAAGATTTGGATGAAATTGTCTAAACACAATATAAGGTTGACAACTTCTAGGTTGTTTATCTTTATGAAATTTGGTATGTCGTTTATGAAGGTTATCCCAAACTTTTACAAATGGGTTAAAACGAACCATATTACTGGGCATCTGAAATCTATTTTTCGTATGATAAGAGGTTGTCACACAGTGACTGTGACAAGGAAAGGTGGTAGCATCATTATATTCTATCAAATCGGGGCAATTGTAAATGGTTAAGTATCTTGAGCGATTAGCAAAAGTGATACAATCAGATGCTGCTTTATCATGATAATGAATCAATTGTCATTCTACTTCAACTGTTACCGTTTCTTGCTGTGTATCTATATAAAAACACCCAAATGGAGCCTCCATAGAGAGGTCTCGTATCATTCTCAGAAACTGCAGTTCATATGTATTTGGTCTTATAATAGGTCTATCTTCAATATGATGAACTGTGCTAAAGGGTCGATCTTCCTGCACAGCACTTTGATTGGATTGAAGTGACATGGACTGATGAGGGTAGGGTAAGAGCATATGAATGTATTCTCGTACCGTCCATTCCCATGGTTGTGGCAGAGGATCAATAGTGTGGACCACTATTTCTGGTAGTGATCTTGTCAGTTTAGCCTCTTCATCACTTAATGGTGGTGGAGTAGGTTCCATTACTAAATTATCAGACTCTTCATGAGCCGGACTAAGGGCTTTCTGTATTGCAGCTACACCCGACTTCCCCGTCACCGAATTGGGTACAGTGGATCTGCTCAATGTATCGGCGGTACTTCTAACCCAGTTTTGATGGATATAGTCATGGTGAGTTCCCAACAATTCGTAATTAGGGCTAGGCTCGGGAACAGTACACGAGTTCAGATATGGTCGTGCGGGCTGTCTAGACAAAGATAAGCATGGTCTCGGATCAGGTCGTGTTGACAGACCAGGTACAGGTCCATCAAACATGAACTTTTGAGAATCTGGGTCGACGTCATGCCCAGGACCCTCAGATCCAGGACGAGGTGTCGACACAGATCCAGGGCTATCACTACTGGACAGGGATATAACTTCTGGACTTGTCACACTTGAAATGGATATAATTTCTGAAAGTTAAAGGTCATTACGACCACCAGTTAAATCTGATCGCTCAGCCAAGATATCTGAAAATAAACACATGCTATAATCACTATCAGAATCATCAGTTTTAGTGAAGATATCTGAATTTGAACATTCATCGGAATCATACGTGGGCGTAACCAACACCGAGCTATTTGTAGACTCATTATCTGCCATGTTTCCAGAAGTAGATGTTTCACTATTTGCTGAACTGGCAATAGTAGAACTATCCTCTTTAAATTGTTCGCTACCACAGTCTGCCATTGCTCACTGAAACTAAAACACACAGTCTGTGAGCTTATTGCTCATTAGAGTCAATGTTTTTATCTACCATAGTCATGTGAACACTGGCAGATTTGGCATCATGGCTCACTCAAGGATACATTTGTCGTTGGGCAGGTTTGGGTGAAGTACTAAGATTCTTTATCGCCCATCTCATCATATCAGTTATACTCTTTGGAGGTTGAGGTGACGAAGGTGTCACCATTGGAGTTGCATTCATAGTTGCATAAACATCATTATTGGCAGAAGCAAGATTTACCGTTTCATTATCACCATCAGCAGAGATCGTTAGTCGCATTTTACGTTTACTCTTACTTTTACATACCCAGTTGCATATCTGTCTGAGGGTACCGGATTGATACAAACACATTAACAGGTATGCAACAAGTATGCACATTATAGTAGCAACGAAATATGCCCATTTTGGAATGGAAAAAGGTTTGGTAGAAGTCTCATTAACCACATCCATTTTATGATAAGATTGTTCATAGGAATCTTATCTAAATGCTGAAAATCTTTCAGTATCTCAAAGGTAGTAACATTTATTCGAGACAATACGGGTTTCCAAATACTTCGTTGTGTCATCGAAAATTGCAGTAATACCGTTTTTGATACTAAGCGATGTATTTTTTCATCCCGGTGATGGAAGTAGCTAGTCAATAATAATTGACCACTAGTTGCCATACACAATGGATTCAGTTGTAAGATGCCTATTGGTGGAAGAATCCTATCTGGTTTTGGGTTCTTTCTATTTGGGCATGTAATGGATAATCGTAATGGAACATCAGTGGAGACGTACCATAATCCTTCCTTGAGTCTCGTCGCAAAGGGTAAATTGATATTAAGTTTTATTTCCATTATACATAATTGCTTTATTGCCTATTTCATATTCAGGAATAACGCCAACATACAGCTAGTAGTTGTATGTATTGTACGTATTGCTCCTACAAGGGGACAAAATAATTTTTTATTATCTACGCATTGATCATGTCCTATTTCAGGTACATATCATGTTCTTTGTTTATTAACAATCAAAGTATCAGATTCCAGAGTGTACATAGCCACAAGTTTATTTGCTTCTTGTGATGCGTTTTTACTCACATTTACAAATGGTATGGGTAAAGCCTGTACTTTAAATACTTCAAAGTTAAAGTTTGCATTACTTAATGGCACCTTTACCAAGATTACCAACTTATTGTCAGCAAACACAGTTGCTGTCATCAATAAAAAATAATATTGCCAAAGTTTGTTTCATACATCTTATGGCAATGATGTATGATCATTCAGTTGTGATTCTATTTCCATCAATACCTTCATTAGTAGTGAAAGATTTACGATTTTTGGAGATAATTTCTCATCAGCCAAAATATCCATTTGATCATGTAAATCACGCATATAGGTCTCTGCTGTGGTTAGCATGAGTTCCAATTGCATGAGTACTATTTCCAGTTGATGATACGAATTTGTAAAATGTTTGATCAATACCAGACATTCTTCCTGGTCTGTGAAAATTCATTGGGCTTGTGTCTGGAATTCTGTTACTGATTGTGATAAAGCTATCATAAAATCCTGGTTTTGTTGAATCGCTTCTCTATTCAAACTTATCATAGTTAAACTCTCTTTAACAACATGCTTAAGTTTAGCTTGATTAGCATATAATTTTTCAATATTACTTTGTAGTCCCTTTAAATATGAAGCAGACACAGTACCGAAAACAAACCTTAACCCTTCTCCAATGAAGTCTAACAATCCCCGTTTAACGTGTGATGAGGATGTATGACCGCTGAGCTTATGATAGTCATTTAGATCATCTACTACTCGTGGAACAGAATTATTTATGAATCCAACCTCTTGGTACATATCCGTTATTATCGACTTAAGCGCAACGTGAAGGGAAAAAGTATTTTTATCAGTAATATTGTTAGTCTTTTCATGATTCTCTATGACTACATTGTTGTTCGGTTTCAGCATAAAACTTATTTAGATATCTAACAATTTGCTCTACTTCATCTATGTATGGTATGAATGCTTTTAAATCAAAAACATACATCATTGTCCAATCACTTGTTACCATATTTACTTCTTTTACTTTTCTAAAGATCACATTGTTTCTCATGATAGTATTTCCTTTTCCATTGACTATCGCTAATAATATCACCAAAATTCCAACCATAACTATCCAACATAATATCATGCTCCTACAAAGAAAGGAAGCAAGATTTAGCATCATCAGTGAGTCTCTGTCTGTATCTTAGTTACTCTATCATTTCACTGCTAGCTTGTGAAACAACAGATAATACCCACCGATACGAGATAGCATGTTACTTCGCAAGGCCAACAAAGTATTCCCAGTATTTTCTTTCTTAACAAATCATAAGTCAATATAATTTAGTCACTCATTTTGCCTTCTCCAAACCTCAACCTCTCTGTAGATTGCCTTTATCATTGAAATTATTATCTGGCTGTACTCCAAGGGACAGGCTGCACTATCACCGAATTGTTAGAATCGCTGGCATTTTCATGATTCCTCAAGACTCTGAATCCTTGAGATCATATTACTTATGTCAGCCTGTGTTTCCTGCTTGGGTTTAGTTGGTGCATTTTGTAACTGATTTATCTCCATTGATTGTTCATTGTCAACCATTAGTGGAGGCTCAATATTTTGGACAGATCTTTTCGGCTCTTGGTCTGACAAGAGCTTTTTCATAGCTTTCTTATGCTCTCTAACCCTATGAACTTGTTGTCGTAATTCCTCCAGGGGAACATCATCCTCCTCTGAGGAAGAATGCTCTTTGGTTTGTCTCTTACTCTTAATGAGAGGAGTTAAAGAATGTTCTCCTTCTGCTTCATGTTGTTCTGAGTGTAATTGTTCAGCCAAAGGTACATCATCATTTTAAAATGACTGTTCTTGCATTATTTCATCATGCACCTCACTCTCGTCACCACTATCACTACAGTCAGTGTCGGTAGTAGAAGGTTCTGGTGGTACAGCATACCGTACCACTCTGCTGGCCTTCTCTGGCCTTGGCACCTCCCATTCCTGAGGAGCTAGGCTAAGTTTCTCTCCATGACATTTAATTATTCTATTCGTTAATTGATCTTTAATTTTATAACTGACTGAGCCTGTCTTTTCCATAACTACAAATGGGTAATCTCATCTAGATTCAAGTTTGCCTTTTGATCTACCAGATAAGTACAAGACTGGGTCACCCACTTCAAACGTTGTATCTTTTGCTTTTGCATTATGTAATTTCTGTTGTTTCAGAACCCGCTTCTTTTGCATGACTTATTGTTGTAAGGATGCCTTATGTTGTTCTTGTAAAGCAATTTTATGGGGTTCTTCACCCATATATTTTCATCTTGGCTTAAGTATAGTGTCCAAAGGCAACACTACATCTCTACCATACATCAGGTAGAACAGCGAGAAACCAGAGGATTCACATCTATTGAATCTGATGGCTGCCAGAGCTTGATTGAGAAACAAATCCCAAGTCTCGGGTTCCTTTCATGACAATTTTGCCAAAACATTATTTAAAGAACCATGAAACCTCTCCACCTTCCCATTAGACTGCGGATGGTAATAAGAAGACTTTACATGATGAATTTTAAGATACTCTTTTTAGTGTTTCATAATCCCATTGCAATTCTCGGACCCATTGTCTGTTAATAATTCCAACGGACAGCCAAATCTGGGAAAAATTAGGACTCTTATATTTCTTAATAATTTTGACAAGTTTAAAATCCTTTTCTCGTTCTAATTTCATATCTAACTTTCTATACACAAGTGCCTGAGGCATCTGTGTACAGTATGTATGGTTTTCTTGGATTTGGGTATGACAAATGTGCTACCTGAGTTAATTTTTCCTTCAATTCTTCACAGGCTTTTTGTTGGGCCTCCTTCCAATGAAATCTTGAATATTTCTTAGTTAGTTCTAACAAAGGGGCAGCGAATTCACTGAACCTTGGGAGAAATCAACAGTAAAAAGATAGCATCCCGAGAAAACTGCGCACTTCAGTGACAGCTGTCGGTGGTTTTAACTTTCAGATAACTGAGACTTTAAACTCTTCTGGTTTTATTCCGTCTTGGCTTATCACAAAGCCAAGATAAGAGGTTTCAGACTGAAAGGAGGGGCACTTCTTTGCTTTTAATTTGAGCATGTGCTGGCATAATCTTTGGAATAATTCATTAATGTGATTCAAGTGAGATTTTTCATCCCGACTAAAAATCAAAAGGTCGTCAATGTAAGCTGAAAAGAAGGCCTCTAGGCCTTCTAAGACATACTCTAAGAGGGCCTAAAATTTGGAGGGGGCATTTACCAAACCATATGGCATTACGTTGAATTCATAAAAGCCTTTGTGACAAACAAAAGCGGTCTTAGACCTATCTTGTCCATCCATCTTGACCTGTCAATAACCTGACTTCATATCAAGACTGGTAAAGTACTTACACCCATTCAATAAAGTGAAGATATTATCTATGAGTGGTAACAGCCAGTTCATGACCTTTGTGACCCTGTTTAACTTCCTGAAGTCCACACAAAAGTGCTTAGAGCCATCCTTCTTGCCGACAAGCAAGCAGGGAAAACTCCAAGAACTGTTTGAGCATCGAATAATACCGACCTCTAACATTTCAGCCAAGGCATCATCCATGATCCCTTCAGGAGAGGTATTCTATAGGCTTGACTTTTTATAGGAGGAGAGTCTCCAGTATCAATCTTCATCTTAACTGTGTCTGTTTGTGTTAACTCCTTATCAGTCTTAGCAAATAAGTCTTTGTTTTCATTAATAACTTGCATTAATATATGTCTCTTATCATCTGGGACCTGAATATCAGCCTCAGTGATCTCATTTTCATTTAATTCAGGCTGGTTTGCCAATACTTGTTTTACTTCTATGAGTTGTTCCCCTTGATCCATGGGAGTCAGTCTTCCAACTATGCACCCACGTTTCAAGGTGTAATGTTTATTTGTACTATTGACTATCATTACCGGAATATTTCCATCACCATTTGTCGCTATACTATTACTTACCAATAAACCTGGTTGTTCAGCAATAAAACCTTATTTTAAACCATGATGTTCTAAAAGTTCAGAGTCAAATGTTGATCTTGCTGCGGCAGCTTTGGCTGTACACAACCAAGTAGATTGGGGTTTAATTTCAACTTTATTAAACAACCTCATTAAACAGCTAACACGCAAGTCTATGGGAATAAATTGACCAGCTAATTTCAATCTTCTAAGTTCCCAGTAAGTGTTAACTTTAATGTCAGTAATCCAATCAAGTCCTAAAGGCATTGGTCGATTGAGCTCACCTAAGACCAAAAATTCATGCAATTGGAAAATTCCATTGATAGAAAACTTAAGTTTAATTACTCCTTGCAGTCTAACATCAATTCCCGATACACCTGATATACTAGGTAAAGTTTTCCTATCACCATGTAGTTGATGTCTGTGTTTAAGTTTTTCCAAAATTTGGTACTAACACATGAAGTCTGAGCTCCCGAATCAAGTAGAGCTCTGACTCATTGTTTACCTAAGTGTACCATAACACTATCCAATGAAGCTGTGCTGTAATTAATTGTAAGTGTTTTCAAACCAGAGTTGGATTGTTTTTGTTCCACTTTATTCTTATTTTCTAAGTCTTTAGTCTCCCTATGTCCCTTTGGATCCTTTTCAAGTAAGTTATTTCTATTTTTCTTCTCTCTTGGCTTTTTATCTGTTTCCATTTTATTACCAAGTGTTTTGCTTTCAAGTGCATTGCTACTACCATGTTGTGTATGGGAGTAACTATGTGGTTTGTTTACTTCCTGTAGGCCATTTTGACTGCCATCTTGTTTCTGGTGGCCATTTTGTCTGTTTACATCCTTTCGGCCATCTTGGCTGACATTTTGTTTCCAGTGGCCATTTTGTTTGTTTACACCCTTGACTTCCTGTTTTACATTTTTACAATGTTCTATTCCAATTTTTCCAACTATTTTCACAGTTTGACTCACATTATTCTGACAAGCTTTGCGCATTACAGTTACTATATCAGATTGAAAGTCAACTATGTGTATTTGTTGTGGCATGACCTTGTTTCCAAATGTGTTTGCATGATTTTGAATGGCATTAACTATAATTTCTGCACATTTGTATTTTGGGACCCCAAAAATTCCACCACTAATAACAGGCATAGCCAGAGTAGAATACTTCCTTTTCTGACATGTCTGTAATATTCCCATCACAGTTTTATATAAATCTTCAAAACATCTGTCTTTATCATGATACTCATTCCATCTGGGTCCAACTGTGTGGATAACCTTGGAACAAGGCAAATATCCACCAGTGGTTACCATATTTCCACCTACTGATAGGGGATCATTTTGAGCTAAGTATTCCTGGCATTTTCTCTGAAGGGCTGGGCCAGCTCTTCGAGCTATGGCATTTGCTGCACCCCTGCCATGTGTCAAATGTGTGTTAGCTGGGTTAACGATAGCATCTGCCCTTAATATTGTAATATCGGCTTGCCATACCCTCACCTTCAAGTTGTTCCCAACTTGAAAAGTGAAAGTATGTCGGGAAAATCTGTCATTTTCAGAGTTTTAATTATGCCTTTTATTTTTCAGATCAGTAAATTTTCTACACCTTAGCACCCATTACAGTCTTTTGTCCAATGACTTCTGACTGTACATTGGTCACACCATTTTAACCCCTTGCAACTCCTAGTATAATGGGTCTCACTACCACACTTTTCACAAACTTCATCAAATTTGAAGAGTTTTAGGTCCAGGGGGCCTTGACCTTTCAGCTCATCCTTTTTGACCCTTGAGCTTGTGTTCACCTGTTGGTGGTTGTGAAGCAGAAGTTTTGATTCGATATTACACTTATTACTTCCTGGTTTTCTCACATTTTTATTATTTACAGTAGCTTGACTGTCACTCTCACAAGTGATATTTACACCTCTAATACCTAGTTTTGTAGGAGAACCATTTCTGAGTCTCGTTGACTCATATCTCTTAGTTACAAGGGGTGAACCAACTTTGGTTCTCGTACATTTTTGCTGCCATTCCCTCTCATGATTTTTATTTATAACTCTACAATTATTTACACTGGTCTGCTGCTGTTGTTTAACTTTTATTTCTCCCTTTAGTTTGTCATTTTTATTTTTACATATTTGGAAAGCTTGTGGTTCCTGTTGAGACTTAACCCTGTTTACTGCCCCACATGAACAGAGTTTTCCTCATTTAAATCCACCATACAATCACGGGCGAAGTGGCCTCTCTGGTGACAGTGGTAACACTCATAGTTTAACCTGTTTCCTGGAGATTGTACCTCCAATGCTCTGACTTGTCATGTTAAATTAACTCGACAATCTTTTCTTACATGGCCTATATGATTACAGCACTGACAGACGAGTCTTGGGTGGGGGCCTTGCAGGCTGCTGGTATCATTTAACCGGGGATCTTGCAATCTGCTGATATCGATTACCACCCATTTTTTGGTTAACTTGTTGATAAAAGGGTCTCGGTCTATCTGGATTTCTGTCATATGATTGACGGTAACCATTGTTATTGCTTTTTGTTAAAATGTTCATCCTATGCTTCAATCTGGCGGTTTCTACCTCCACTGGGGTTATGGCTTGCGTGTCCTCAGCATCTTCTACTATTTCAGGGGGTAAATTAGTCTCATATTCTTCATAACATGGATTTTCATTTTGAACCCTAACTTTTAAAGATTCCATGCATGACTTAAACCGTAATTTTGCTGAGGCTTGTAACAAAGCCTGGCTCATCACGTTTCCTAATGTTGTAGGAGCTTTTCTGATCACTTTCATTCAAATATCACTGTCGAGTAAGCCATCGCAAACATAGTCTGCAATTTGGCATTGGATTATGGGGCGATCAACATCTTCCACGTACGTGTCTTTTGCCAAATCCAGCATTCATCCGCCATAAGTAACAAAGGTCTCATGCTTGGTTTGCTTCATATACCTCAATGCATTGTTAGCCATGCTAATATCCATAATAGCTCTATACCATTTCTTCAATTCCTTGTAAAGTTCTGCCCATTTCATATCGGGTCGGGTCTTGATTGATCGCAAAATAAAATCAGCGACCACAAATTTACTGGTTTGAGCAGCTATCATGGCTTTCTGTTCTTCCCTATTTTATTTGTTTCACAGTAAAGCTCCAGGAACTTAATCCAGGATCTGAACTGGGCTGGATGACTTGAGAACTTTTTAATATGAGTGATTAAAGCTTGAGGCTGTGTGGCATTAGCTGTAGTGGCTACATTTACATTGCCACTAATTATTGTTTCATGCAAATGTTCAATCGCGACTGCAGCGGGACTATCCTCTTTATGTTCGACTTTTACTTTTAATCGATCAATTGCCTGTTGTAGTTGGTCAATGGTGGTTTGATGTTGACCTCTAATCATAACCAACTCATCCTGATGACGAGTTTTCGTGTCTTCAATCAGTTGTGCCCCACCTAGATCTAAGTATTGAAGCTGTTTTTGCAATTCTTGGATTTGGGCTTCACGGGCATTAATTTCACCCTGAGCAAGTATTAACTGCTGTTGAACTTGATCAAGGTCAGCCATAATGATTTCTTATAAATATAAAACTTTCTCTGCCGACAAATAATAACGAAATAAGAAAATCAAGCTACTTACCCTTTTATGATGCTACTGCACTGAATGTTCATCGTGTTCTGTGAAGAATCTTGTAGAATTCCTGGTGATGTCCTTGTTGAGATGAATCCTGCCTGCCTGCTGTCCTCTGATGTTTGACTTGAAGTTTCTGAGTTAATCGGATTGGATGGGGTTAATCAATGAGTACATGGGTAAAGGGCCCGGTGTTAGGTTTTATACACAATTCTGTCCTTTGACCTCCGAAATTTGTTGCACCCATAGTGTTAAATTCTACCGTTAAACAATCAGGAATCTGGCGGCGTATTTCTTCAGCAGTTTTGTTATTTTCAATTAAAACTTGGTGAACATGTTCAATACGTCCCGGAACTGGTCTAATAAGTGTTCTCGAAACTGTTGTCTGGCAAGATGTAAGGATCAATGTGGCCGCGATCATTGCACCCCCGTGGTCTAGTGAATTTTAGTTAGGACTCCAAAATGTTCTGGGGGGAAGTTCATAATCACTCCCCCAGACGTAAGATTAAGGATAATGTCTGAAGTAATAGGGTAAAACCAAGTTCGTGGTTATTCTTGAAACATTCACCATGTATTCCTTGGGAACACTTCAGCTGGACATGGGTAAAGTCAAACACAGAAGAGTACTTACGATTTCTTTGTAATATATTTTTCCTTAATTAAATTATAGCGCTCTACACTTGTAAAAAGTCTCCGATGCAAAACAAAATTTCAGATATTCATTTACTAAAGAAATAAAAAATTTGACTAATGTTACCGAGAAGCAGGAAACTTTCCACCATTCGCGTGCTGTGTATCAGCGGAGTTGTGCCGAAAAACTGACCTTCTGGGTCGGTCGATCTGCTTATATCCAAGCTATGTCAGAAGATAGTTTATCACACCAGATATTGACCAGGTGTGTGAGTTGGATATTCAACTTTCAGCAGTAATTCTGTATAACCCTGTTGTAACCGATCAGACATCATTACGTGTACAGTATTAAGAGATAGCTCTTCCCTCCTTGAAAAGTGGACAACCAGTATATTGTTAAAATTGTCGAGTCTCAATCTCGAGAACCATAAAATTATTATCAGCTATGAATTACGGCTGTAACAACTTCTGACACGACGTGATTAAGACTACTAACAAGCAAACACTTATTAACATGTCACCATGATGTATGGTTTTGGCCAGATAGGTATTTGTAATCAGCGTAGAGATGAAATTGCTTATTATTTATCTCTTAATGGGAGTTCGTACATACCAATGACCTCCAGTCAACATCTGTGTTATTTGATGAAAATATGTACTGTAGTCGAACAGCTAAAATCTTCATTTTACTTCTGAGAAAGATATGTTTATCAGAGAGGATGTCATGAAAGTAAAATCATACTTTTACATGCAAACTAAATTATATAGCCCGTCTTTGGGACCCCCTCCCCCTGGGGATGAGGAAGAGCTCTACGCTTATTAATAAGGACCCACGGGAGGACATTATATGACAATCCACACGAAGTGCTCTATGGCTGTACAAACTGAAAGGTTGAGAGCTACAGGTTATAGTGACTATGTCATCAAGTTTCTAGTCTTTTTGATCGAGAAAAGTTAGTTGGTAGATGTGTGTCCAAGCTTTTTTTTAATTTGTCAAGTTGTGTTTTAAGTGGGGTGGTAGAGCATTCCACAATTTTGGGGCAATGTTAAAAAAAGCTCTATCACTTCCTGTAACCAATTTTGACCTCGGTTGGACTTGATTAAGAATATCTTGAGTTAGGAGCGGTCTTCCAGGTTTGTAAGCACTTACAGGTTAAGACAGATAGGATGGTGTGATTGCATTCAGACATTTGAATGTGAGTAGATTGATTTTGACCTGGATTCTCTTTTCTACTTGGAGCCAGTGCAGTTTCAATAGAATTGGGGTGATGTGACAGAATCTGCGACTTTTTGTGATCATGCGTGCTGCACAATTTTGCACGTGCTGCATTTTTTCAACCTGTGTTTAAGAGCAGCCAATTAGCAAGAAGTTGCAGTAGTCTAGACGACTGGTGATGAATGCATGAACTAATTTTCCTGTTGTGGACTCATCTAAAAAGGCTCTAATTTTACTGATCCTCCACAGATGAAAAAATGTCGAACGACAGACATGATTTACATGTCTCCCGGCTGACAGAGTTTCATTCATGAAGAATTCCAGGTTTCGTACAGATGAGCATAGTGTTATAGACACATCATCCACGATTATGATGGGCAGTTTTGAAATTTAAGATATTTGTTTTGGCATTCCAAAGTAAATTATTTCTGTTTTGTCTCCATTCAGCTTCAGGTAGTTTTCGGTCATCCAAATTTTTATGTCAGCTACACAAGTCTCAAGCTTGCTGCATGCAGCACTTCCTGCAGATGGTTGAAAATGAATAGAATATACAGTTGGGTGTTGTCAGCATAGAAATGGTATTCCAAACCGTGTTGACGAATTTTGTCACCAAGTGGTAAAACATATATTGTATACACCAAGGGACCGAGGACCGATCCCTGTGGCACACCAAAGCGTAGCGTGACTTTATTGGATGCAACACCATTTATTACGACACTCTGTGTACGCTTTTTAAGTAGGTGGTGAACCATTGCATGGCGTTTGCGGTGATGCCGCATCTCTATTCAAGCCTACACAGAAGCAAATTGTGATCTATGGTGTCAAAAGCTGCACTTAGATCTAGCAGAACAAGGCAAGATACTAAATGTTTGTCCATGGACATCAGGATATCGGACTGCACACGTAGCAAAGCTGTTTCAGTACTACAGAAGGGTCGATATGCAGACTGATAAGATTCACTGAGCCCCTGTGATGTTAAGTGGGATTTCAATTGGAGAGCAACCACCTTTTCAATAACCTTTGAAAGAAAAGAAAGGTTAGAAATCGGGCAGTAGTTCTTCAATACCTCCGAATCTAAGCCGGGTTTTTGAGAATTGGCGCCACAAGAGCATGCCTCATTGTTGTCGTCGAGAAAACCCCACATAAAAGAGAGGTGTTAACTATTTTTGTGATGTATGATATCAGACTAGGCAGGCACGCCTTTAGTAGCCAAGTTGGAATCGGATCCAGCGTGCACCGCTTTGAGAGTGAATTAGCAATCAACCATGTCGAAGGAGTGGAATTGAGCATGGAAGCTTGGTTCATTGGGGGTTGACGTTTTTAAAGTTAAGCACTGACCGGTGCTCAGAATGTCTCTGATCTTTTCTATTATATCTTTGAAGACAGAGAAACGTTCTGCCAGATCTTTGGATGACTCATGGTCGGGAAGGTCAACGACACTCTTGCGATGAAGACGGCTGTCGATGACATTCCACAACACCTGAGGCTTTCCTACACTATCACTGATTTGGTCAGTGACAAATTTTTGTTTTGTGTGGGATATCAGCCAATTGACGTGGTTACGCTGGGCGATGAACATTTCTCTTTTGACCATAAGATTTGATTTGCGTCACTGGTTTTCCAGTCGGAGCCGCTCTTTTTTGGCCGATCTGATTTCGTCCGTAAACCATGGTGTATTTGGACGAATAGTAATGGTTCTCTTTTGAATAGGAGCAAAGTTATCAATCTGTGATTTGAGAGTCGAATTCAAGAGTTCCAGCTGATTATTCAGACTTGAACCCTCCAGTACAGATATGGATGGCGTCGGCGTTACTGCATATGCGAAGTTGTCACCGTTAACAGGGCGATATTTACGATAGGCGATGGTCTCTCTGAGTGTTGCTGAGTGTGGAAATTGCACATTACAGGACATTAGAAAATGATCGGAGAGTGCAGGTTTTACTTTCAATCCACTGTTGAAGAGTATTCCAACTCCCCCACCTTTTCTGGACTTTCTTGGAGAGTGCGGGAAGGTTTTACCCCTTGGCTGGAGCTCGTCCACCGTAATTACAACATCGGTGCACAGGCAACTGAAATATTCTGTTA
This sequence comes from Pictodentalium vernedei, assembly GCA_031216915.1. Lineage (NCBI taxonomy): Eukaryota > Metazoa > Mollusca > Scaphopoda > Dentaliida > Dentaliidae > Pictodentalium > Pictodentalium vernedei. Next base: position 31,442,187 of record CM062288.1, on the reverse strand, counting down.
ACAAGATCGAGAATATCGCCTGTCTTTTTGAAGACAGAACGTGTGTTCAGAAGTCCAGTTTTCAAAGAGTTGGAGCGGCGTAAGCAAGATTAACACTTATCAAATTCGAGGGGCACTTGGGTTCACGGTATTTTAATCTTCGCCTTCCACCTTTCCTGCTTCGACGATTTCCAATCAAGTTTAAGGACTTAGGGGTTTCAATGACATTGTCCTGTAGAAAGAAATGTCATGCAGAAGAATTTGTGGGCACACATTTATGTGGGAACACCAATGTCCGTAGCCTCTCAGGTCTGTATACAAGTCGGTTACGACTGTTTGTTGTGCTGTCAGCTGTATGGAATTCCCAACTGCTTGACCTGCATTGAGTATGATTGTCCACAAAGTCACTCTGCTGATTGAATCGCATGTTACAATTAGCGATTGTTGGTGGGTGATTAGTGTTCACGCACAGAGAAAAAGATTTAAATGTACGTAAAATGTCCCAAACTACACTAATACCATAGATCAGATGAAAGAAGATCTTCTCCAGTAACATTTCTTGTGGTATCACAAGTATCTAACAAAAATCTGAGTAAATTTACAGTGCTGCCTTCACACAGCGCACTATCATGTATTGATCTAATTTACTTTATCTAAGGGTAGGCCACTTGGTTGCCATTTTCTGGACTACAAATCAGCCTATTTGGAATTTTTTAAACAGATTCCTTGAAAAGAATAATTAGAATTATTTTGAGATAAAATTCTCCAGAATTCTTCATTCTTTTTTTTTTGGAATGCTACGCAAAACTTTATTGAAACATTTAGGTGAAAAAATGCTTTTTCCTTATTTCGAGGCATATTTTGGTGGCCATTTTTGATTTGAAGTGTCGAAATAGCATCATCATGTGCATGATTATATCGACAAAACAATTGTACCGAGAAAAGATCATGTGCAGTGATTAAAGTTGGGATAATCCGGCAAAATTGAACGTAAGTGATAGAGTCGAAAAATCGCCGTCATCTTAGATACCATCTTGGATTTCATATAGTTTTTCTGGGATGATTTCATGTTAATATTTGAAAATCTATTCTAGAGATGTCTAGGTACACGAATAAATAGATTTGGTCCGATCTGGAGAAGGGGTCCACAGGGGAGGGGGTACCTACACAACTGCCAAACTACACTCTTCAAAAAAAAAGTGTGAGATATCCAAACTGGTGTTGACTTTTCGGAAAATGGTATTGGGTACGTGATTGTGGATCCTGAATGTCACCAGCCCACGAAAACTTCGTGCAGGTTTTCTCACGAGCGCCGCGTTTATGTCTGTGGGGCACGTTTTAAAATTTTCATTTGTACCGGACGGGTTTTTTCGGAGGTCTCATCCCTCAGTTCTTGGTATAAACTCGTTTATCTATAGTTTGTGGTCGAAACGTAACTTTTGAGGTATGCGAAGACTGACACGTGACGAACGTTTACGTGCCGTTGGCATATTGGAAGCTGGCAACAGACAGACTACAGTGGCTCAAATTCTCAACGTTACTCAATCGGTGATTAGCAGGTTGTGGTCCCGCTACTTAGACAGGCAATGTTGATGACAGACGTCGGTCAGGTCGTCCAAGGGCGACAACTGTTAACCGGGATCGTTTCATCCGAACCTCAGCATTATGTAACCGCCATCAAAGTGCCTCAGAAATTAGACAGCAGCTGCACCGAGTAACAGGTGTGTGTATCAGTGGCCAGACTATCCGAAATCGCCTACACAGCTGAAATTTGTACGCTCGACGACCTCGAATAATTCCACGTTTGACTGAACGTCACATCGCAGCATGGCGTAATTGGTGTGGAGCACGACATCGCTGGGATAATCGTCGGTGGAGCAACGTCATGTTTTCCGATGAATAGAGGTTCACTCTCGACTTCCACGACATGCGAAACAGAGTGTGGAGGCGGCAGAGCGAACGATACCATGACGTAACCGCTAGGCAGCACGATCGTTTTGGTGGTGGATCGGTTATGGTGTTGGGGGTCATAACCATGACAAGCAGAACAGCATTACATTCATCCAAGGGCGTGTCACAGGGCAGTACTACCATAACAACATGTTAGCAGCTCATGTGGTGCTATTTGCGTGACGTCACGGCCATCGATTCATTTTCCAAGATGACAATGCAAGAGCACACAGGACTCGTGTCGCTACAGAGTTCCTCCAGGGGCAGAACATCGTTACACTGCCTTAGCCAGCGCTAAGTCCAGACCTTTCACCATTCGAGCACGTCTGTAATATGCTTGGCAGGTGCATTCGACAACGCCAACAGCCCCCTACCATTGTCCAGGAATTCGCCACTACTCTGCAGGAAGAATGGACTAACATCAGTCAATCTGATATTGGACGTTTGGCGAGGAGTATGCCACGTCGGATCCGCGGTTTTCTCGCGAAGGATTTACAAGGTATTGAGGTCCTGGACTGAATGTGGTAAATTCTCTGGCTGACCGTTCATGACTTCTACAGCTCAGCGCGTGGAATGCGTGCTTGTCAGACACCCAACTATCACTGAAATCATTCACCAGGTTTCACAGTGCAATGCCTCAACTGTCTTTTTGATGAAAATATAAACATATTTCTTCAATAATCTCACTTTTATCAAATATCCCCTACATTTTTTGAATAGTATATAAACTACGCATATGATCTAAGTGATCGGGTTGTTTCCGTTTATTTTGATTTAAGTTCTTGCATGCTGCTGGCGGATTTTCCTGCCCAGGACATGATTTCTCTTGCCACTGAATTAAGTATAATTTGGGCACATTTAATCCAATTTTCTCCCTGAAAACTGAATGGAGTCTTTCAACAATAATTTCTTGAGTTGCATGTAGATGAATTTTCCATCAAATCTAGTCAGGGCTGCTGTGCAGCAGCCCTGACTAGATTTGATGAAAAATATCTTGAAAATACTCCGCGTGTTAAGATTTAATGTATTATTTATGAATGCTCGCTGTTGTACGCATGCTCATGAGGTTTTAGCATAGTTTGTGTACTCATTTAAATCCGAAAACCTTCAATTAAATAAGATTTTTTACATCTTGGTCGTTGTACAAATGCACAGTTTAATTTTTTCACTGAATGTTGCCGAACCGACATCAGATTTATGCCTGATACACAGAGGAGATGAGGTAGTTCGAGTCCATCCAGTCCAGAATGGCTATACAGAAACGTCGTAGCAACAGCTAGAACAGAACATTTGTCGCATTCTTTTGTTCAAAATGGATTGAACAAATTCTGAAATCTAGTGGGCATATTATTTATTTATTTATTTATTGGTGTTTAAGGACACACATTTCTGCACAATAGCTAATTGTGACTGCAATATGGATATAAAATCAAGTCCAGCCAATCGTTTATGCGCATGTTGCCCATGTCCACCCAGGCATTGGTGACCCAGTACTATTTTACCAGTAAAACTCAGCTTGTTTACCTCAGTTATCAAACAAGGTTCCACTTCTCAGGGTTCTCGCGGGAGATTACCTGAGGACAGGTATATAATAAAAAAAAATCATCAGTACAGTAGTTTTTTGGTGTGCTGTATAGCATTTCGTTGGAGAACTTCATCAATCAGTATCGCACTCGTCGGCTACGCCAACTCATGCGATACTGATTGGTGGAAAATTCTCAACTCGATGTGATACAGCACACCAGAAAACTTCACTACAGGTCAACTGATAATCTCTGTGTATTAGGCCCATTTGCCTTACATGAAGGTAGAGTGGACATACTAGAGCCTCCCCACACCATACCAAACACATGTTTAATAACCTTATACCAGGTCAGGACCTCTGCCGGACTTAGTGTGAGAGAAGGACGTTATTTCATCGAGCATGGTGGTGGTTACCCACATTCATAAAATAATTCGTGGCGGCCATATACTGACGTCAATATCATGGGGCATTGGGTGGAAGTAGCATGTGCTGCATGCATATGGTTAGTATATCACAGTTGCGCTTGTCGGGCATCTGACATCACGGGCGTCATTTAATGATACATGATGGGTGTCCCCGACTATTGTCCTAGTAGCCCACGTGAGTCGCTGCTTTGACGTCACTGAAATGGTAATACACAGCGCCAGCGCGTTTGTGTTGTGCATTGTTTGGATGGCGTGTTTCCGTAATTCATTTTAGTGGATAAAGCCATTCATCTTGTATTTGTAGGGTAGCGCGTTGTTACTATGGAGCTAATCCCCCCCCCCCCCCCCCAACAGAGTGAACGTGTGCTAGGGGTGCATTCAGAGAGGGTGGAGTAACATGGCAGTATAGTAGTGGTTGCCTAATTCCTATTTTATGTTTTATTGTCAATCAAGGCACACATTTTCAGTCCTGTTAAGTTTACACATCCGGGCGTTATTCCATTTTTACTGTTATTAGATTGTTCAGCTCTGTTCTCCGATAATGCAGAAGGACTTTCAGCTTGGAACAGAAGTGTTACCGGTATTTTGTTAACATTTTCAGAGTTTTTAGCTGTTCGTCCTACCCCAGACCCACATTTACTCCTCCACTTGAACCGCATTTTTCTGCATTCAACATCATCCGTTGATAAACAACATCGCGCCAAAAAATTCCATTCAGATTGTATCGTGACTGCCTCCGTTCTCCTCAAAGATTCGGTTTGCCGACCAACTGAAATATTCCAGATGAGTCAATTAAAACACAGGCGATTGATTATTTGAGGACTATACTAGTTCCATGCCATAATAGCCTCGTTTTCATTACACATTAGTGGTGACGTGAGAGTTTGGTTAAAGTCGCTACTTATTTCGGAGACTCATCGTCCCCTGAGTTCCAATGTGTTTTATGTGCCAGTAGGATGCCAGTAGGCACATAGAACACATTGGAACTCAGGGTACATCATGTCTAATTTGCAGAAGAAGACACTGATCACCAAACTTACAAGGGCATGTAACACAGCAGAAGAAATACCCTACAAATGTTTCGGGTTGTCATCCAAAGATTAAAGTTAGTGTCACTAAATATAACACTTTTTGTTTTAGTTCTATTTATCACAGTTGAACTTGTAGAAAATATTTTCAAATGGACAGAGAAAAAATCCTGTCGATTTTGGAATCAACAGTCATACGGTCAAATGTCATGGAACAGTTAATCTAAATTGAGAAAAATGCTTTCCGGGCAATAACTTTAGTTCTATTTGATACACCTTCACCAAACCCAAGAAGCAGGCACCCCCTATGGAATGAGATTGGCAATTAATTTTTGAGTTTCTAGCTGCAAGGGACTGTTACTACAATGAAACTTGGTCAAAAAGTGTTGTTTTTTTTAAATAAAAAACCCAAAACAAGAAATGTCACCGGAGTAACACATGCTTCCCCCCCCCCCCCCCCCCACAAAAAGGCACACTAAGTAAACCTGACCTTAATGCTGGGACATACGAAGTTGACCTTGACATGTGACCTTGACACTGGTGTTGTGGGCCCAGCTGGTGACATATCCTTCCACTATCCATTATAACTGAGTGATTTATGACCTTGAACACCAAAAAAAGTCAAAACTGACATTGACGTTGGAGATATGCAAGTAACTATTGAACACGACACACCTTCTAACTGTCCTTAACATTTGCATGAAGTTTAACCCTTTACCCAACGCAGACAATATCAAAATTTATTATTTTAAATATAATTTTTTAAAAAATTTCAACAAAACCATATCATGTGACCCCTGATTGGAACGAGCTCAATGAGCTCGTTCCAATCAGGGGTCACATGATATGGTTTTGTTGAAATATTTTGAAAAATTTAATTTTTTCAACTGCTCAATTTGCATATTACGCGGGCGGATGCGGGCGATTCGTTAGGTAAAGGGTTAATAATTGTGAGAAGGAAGACTCACCGCAGCCGTAGTTTTATTATTACACCACGTAGTTTCATTAATTTTACGAGTACGTTGATGCTTTCAATGTAAATTAAATACTTATTCATTGGAATATCTATAACTGGAGTATAAATGATATACAACATAATACAACTTTTAAAACGAAATTCGATAATGAAAATAAAATATTTGACCCCAGTGGCGGCTGGGCCATTCATATTAATGACATTAAAGCCAAAGCATGGAAAAGAGTTCATCTTACCAGACAGCTTAAGTTCCAATTAGACCGAAAAGCCCTTGAGAAAATATACCTTGCGTTTATACGCCCTCTTCTTGAATATGCAGACACTGTTTGGGACAACTGTACTAACCAGCAAAAAAACGAACTTGACAAAATACAGACCGTGGCAGCACGTATCATATCCGGGGGAACTAGGAGTGTGGGCAGAACCTCACTTCTTACTGAAATGGGGTGGGAGACACTAGAAACACGGCGTGAAAAGCACAGACTAACACAATATTTTAAGATGTACCACAACTTGGTACCCTCTTACATCTCCAACATGATTCCACCTGCATCCTCAGAAAGACACTCGTACAATCTATGCGGGACTACTGATCTAACCACTCCTTTATGCCCAACCGAGAAGCACAGCAACTCTTTCCTTCCATCTACCACAAGACTGTGAAATACATTACCCACTGAAATAAGGCCTAATAAGTCACTTCTCAACTTCCAACAGGCCAAGAGTACCTCAATTCTGCCATAACCACAAATCCCGCAAGGCACAAATCTAACACTGAAGACTCCGATTACACTGCAGTAATCTGAACGATGACTTGTACAATAACCACCTCTCGGGGCATTATGCATGCTTGTGTGGCGAACGCGAAACAACTGATCACTATTTCTTGCAGTGTCCATATTTCGACCACATAAGAATAGACACTCTTGTGATAAATACAAGCATACTCCTATGCGTAAGTGAATTCGTCCCAAATGCAATCCACAGAGAGATCTTCGAAACTGTTCACACATTCATTAGTCGTTCAAACAGGTTTTCCTAACACCAAGCCCCCACCCCTCCCCAATCCGTACGTCACCAACTATGTGACAAAATAGGAAATGTCGCTTTTCAAGGCCGGACCGCGCCTGTATAACCTATCCCAACCTGGCACCAGCACTTGTCAGCAGCACGAGCCCGTTAACCCTGGTCACTGTTTCTCCGAATCTTCTTTCTTATAAACACTTACCTCTCTGTCTTTTCTTCCACTTATTTAAAGTCTATGCCACTGCAACATGGAGGTGAACAAGTGACTTATCTCTCTGTTCCCTGTTCCTTCTCCCTCTCTCTTTCCTCTCTTTCTGCCATCTTTTTTTCCTTCTCTCTCTCTCTCTCTCTCTCAGTATTCGTGTATGTATGTGTGTGTGTGTATGTGCGTGTCTGTGTGTGTGTGTGTGTCTGAGCGCGCGCCTGCGCGTGTGAGTGAATGCGTGCTCATGTGGAGTAAATCTTTATATGTATCCACTCAACTGATTAAGGCAAATGCAACAAGTACAATGTGTTTGTCACGCTATATAATTTATTTTGTGATAAAACCTGTGCCACGGAAACAGCCTAGTATAAGCTACACAGCTTGTTGCTGAATCCGTTTCCATCACTCAAACTCATCTGTATCAATTGTATCTATGTATTCATTACTTGCTGTTGGAAATAAATACTGTTTAAACTAAAAGAAAATATATGTTGTATGCCAAACATAATTAATCGTGTTTTCCCCACTACCTGCTGTGTCACAAAATATGATTCCAACACAACTAAATCTTACCCATTGGTGTCATTTGAAGAAATGTGTAAATCGCCATAACCAAGAAGTTACAAGTCAAAGATGACAGGAGATTTATGATGGGAGATTTTTGTTAATGTTTCTTCCATTACCTCAGTATTGCAAGGTAAGGTGACGCTGTCAATATCACTGTGACCAGATGGGTTTGGTTTGAGCAAACATGTAAACAGTCCAAGATGTATATACGAGAGCATTTGCCGGAGTGGTTGCGCGGAAATTGTTTTTAATGTTTCCCTGAATATCTGCAGCATCAAAATGTAGGGCCTTATCACGCCCTTAACCTAACAAATCAACCGCTTCCACCCGCGTAATATACAAAATGAGCAGTTGAATAAATATTATTTTTCAGAACATTTCAACAAACCATATCATGTGACCCCTCCTTAAAATGAACTTGTCAAACCCGCTCCAATGAGGGGGCCATATGATATGGTTTCGGAGAAATTTTTTTTTTAAATTTGAGAAAACAAGAGATTCACTCGGAAGTGAGTATCCCCCCTACGTGGCAATGACCTTGATCTGTGACCTTGACCTCCATCAAACAAAAAAAAATTGTAAAAAGTTTAATATTTGTACTTTGGTTCGTTTCTGAGTTATGGCCGAGACACGCATATTGATGATTTTCAGTGTGACCTTGAAATGTGACCTTGACCGTGACCACCCATTGTCCTTTATAATTGAGCGAAGTTAGATGATTGTAACCCTAATAGTTTTGGAGTCATGCTTGAGACACGATTTGTGACCCTGAACACATGAAGGTCAATTGTGACCTTCACCTTGCAGATGCGGCGGAAACTATTAAACGCGACACACCTTCTGACTGTCCTTAACAATTGTACTATGATTCGTTTCTGAGTTGTGGCTGAGACACGAATATTGACCGACTTTTAGTGTGACCTTGAAATGTGACCTTGACCTTGAAGGTACGAACTCGGCTATAGTGTGTGACACATCCGCCCATGGTCCTTTATAATTGTGTGAAGTTTGATGGCTGTGGCCCTAAAGGTTTCAAGTTATTGGCTCGGACGCACACACACACGGACACACACACACACGGACGGACGGACGGACGGACGGACGGACGGACGGACGGACGGACGGACGGACACTTCAATCACTATATGCTACCCGACATAAGTCGGGGGGGGGGAGCATAAAAATATTTAAAATAATAAATTTTGGTGTCAATTACATTGGGTAAAAGAGTTGAATTTGACCAAGATATTTTAATTGAAAACCAGATGCTCAAGAGAGCCCAGAAAGCTCATCTGGATCAAGTTGTCTATTGAGAGTGAGAGAGCAGTCATTTTATTGATTTGTCTGTTGAGAGAGAGGTCATTTTATTGATCTGTTTAGAGAGAGAGAGAGAGAGAGAGAGAGAGAGAGAGAGAGAGGGAGAGAGAGAGGTGGGGGGGGGGGGGTCATTTTATTGATTTGTATATTGAGAGGGAATTCATTTTATTATTACTGGGAGAGGGAGAAAGGGAGAGGCAGGCGGGCAGACAGAGAGAGACAGGGAGAGGAAGAGAGAGAGACAGAGGGCAGTCATTTTTATTGATTTGCTTATCGAGAGAGGAGGAAGAGAGAGAGACAGAGAGAGAGAGAAAGAGAGAGAGAGAGAGAGAGAGAGGGGGGGGGATTTGTTTATTCAGAGAGAGAGAGAGAGAGAGAGAGAGAGAGAGAGAGAGAGAGAATAGTCATTTTATTGATTTGTCTATTGAGGTTCGAGCCAATTTTTAAAAATGAGAGCAATTTTCCTTTCAGACTGAATTTCCATCGCATACCCTGCAGCATATATGTGCGACAAATATTTGTCTCTTAGAAGCTCTTTGACAGCTTAGAAAAAAGGCTTTTAAAATTCCTTTCTATTTTTAGCGACAGGGTTTCTGCAGCAGATCACCAATAACACTGCATACCAAGTTTGGATAAAACTGGCAAATCAGTTCCAAACATTGAGAAATGTGAACCGGACTACGATTTTGCCCCTTCCAGGACAAGCCCAAATAATGCTCGAACAACTTTCCATGAACAAACTAGAGTCTAGATCATTAAACCAAACTGCATATTATATCAATGCAGATGGAAGTTCATGAGGAAGTGATTGTTTAGTATTTTAAGTTGGGGTTGTCCGATCGCTGTTTCCCGCTTGATTCTATACCACTCAAAAGAAAGCTTCACCCAATGTAACAAGTATCTGTCATGGGTGGATAGTTCAGGAAATATAGTAATTTAGATTTTTTTATAATTTAGCTCTTGGGAACATCATACAGCAGCCCCCCACCCCCACCCCTTTACAGACATGTTAACCCTGCCGGATGCCCAGAAATTTCCCGTGAATTCAACATTGTTCTCCGGGAAAAAGATCCACTTGGACCGAAATTCCTGGTTTTGAAATGATTCGACCGTCGATTTGTGATAAGTTTCAAAAGAGTTATGGTCTTGGCATCCCTCTACTTGAAAACTATTAAAATTATTGTAAAATGCATTATTAAAAGCGAAAATGTGTTTGTACCTTTTTAAGTGTTACAAAAAAACGTGCTACAAAGATCGTGTCGATCAATTGTTTTCATTGTGTTTTCCCAGTTTCAAACACCTGATCACCGTCTCCTACAGGTGTTTGGTTTGTTAAAAACGGTGTTTTTCAACAGAGGATTCCTCTTGAACTGGTTTAGTCCTGAATTATGTTTGCTTGGCAAAACTTGATCATGTATCTTTAGGAGAGTGGTGGACGAGTTGACAACTGCACTGGTCTCTCATGCTAGAGGTCTCGAGATAGATCCTCGGTCGGGGAAATTTCTCGAGGTGTCCGAACACTCTCTGTCATCATCAATTGCGGGGTTGATGCTGTCACAGTGGACCGTCCTATCGGGTGAGGACTTAAAATGGGTGTCCTCTGTGCGGAGAGAGACACACTCCGTGCAGGCTGAAGATCCCTTCATAGTATTCGAGAAGACCAAGGCTGCATACGTAGTCATCCCACACATCTGCGCCAAGGAGAGGCGTTAATATAAGTTGCATAACTTGTTTTGACAATCCTTGTAAAACAAATAAGATTAAATTGAATTAAATTAATTAAATTAAATTAATATGTCCTTGCCTTGTTACATTTTATGGGAGAGTTCCTACAGGCACTCGCCCATAAATAGTAACATGTCAAATCCATGGACTGAATATTTTCACTTCAAAAATAATACGAAGTGCATCCAGAGAATATGAAATCTTTTGTGGCAGCACTTCAGAGTAAAGCCCAAACATGGGCTTCCATCACTCTACCAGTTGCTAGTCTTCATCTGTTTCTCCTGCATTTGTGTGAGGGAGCCCAAGTTTTGCTTTACAAACTACAAACACTTTTTAAAATTTTTGTTCTTTTTTATTGGAGGTGTGTTTCTCCTGCATTTGTGCGAGGGCGCCCAAGTTTTGCTTTACAAACTACAAACACTTTTGAAAATTTTTCTTCTTTTTTTTTATTGGGGGTGTGTTTCTCCTGCATTTGTGTGAGGGAGCCAAAGTTTTGCTTTACAAACTACAAACATTTTAAAAAATTTTTGTTCTCTTTTTTATTGGGGGTGTGTGTCTCCTGCATTTGTGTGAGGGAGCCCAAGTTTTGCTAACTACAAACACTTTTTAAAATTTTTCTCTTTTTTTTATTGGGGGTGTGTTTCACCTGCATTTGTGTGAGGGCGCCCAAGTTTTGCTTTACAAACACTTTTGAAAATTTTTATTCTTTTTTTTCACTGGGGGTGTGTTTCTCCTGCATTTGTGTGAGGGAGCCCAAGTTTTGCTTTACAAACTACAAACACTTTTTAAAATTTTTGTTCTCTTTTTTATTGGGGTGTGTTTCTCCTGCATTTGTGTGAGGACGCCCAAGTTTTGCTTTACAAACTACAAACACTTTTTTACAAATTTTTGTTCTCATCTTTTATTGGGGGTGTGTTTCTCCCGTATTTGTGTGAGGGCGCCCAAGTTTTGCTGTACAAACTACAAACACTTTTTAAATTTTTTGTTCTTTTTTATTGGGGGTGTGTTTCCCCTGCATTTGTGTGAGGGCACCCAAGTTTTGCTTTACAAACTACAAACACTTTTTAAAATTTTTGTTCTCTTTTTTTTATTGGGGGTGTGTTTCTCTTGAATTTGTGTGAGGGAGCCCAAGTTTGCTTTACAAACTACAAACACTTTTTAAACTTTTTATCTTTTTTATTGGGTGTGTGTTTCTCCTGCATTTGTGTGAGGGCGTCCAAGTTTTGCTTTACAAACTACAAACACTGTTCAAAATTTTTGTTCTCTTTTTATTGGGGGTGTGTTTCTCCTGCACTTGCGTGAGGGCGCCCAAGTTTTGCTTTACAAACTCCAAACACTTTTTCAAATTTCTATTTTTTTCATTCATTGGGGGTGTGTTTCTCCTGCATTTGTGTGAGGGCGTCCAAGTTTTGCTTTACAAACTACAAACACTGCTTAAAATTTTTGTTCTTTTTTTATTGGGGGTGTGTTTCTCCTTCATTTGTGCGAGGGCGCCCAAGTTTTGCTTTACGAACTCCAAACACTTTTTCAAATTTTTGTTCTTTTTTTCATTGGGGGTGTGTTTCTCTTTCGTTTGTGTGAGGGAGCCTAAGTTTTGCTTTACAAACTACAAACACTTTTTAAATTTTGTTTTCTTTTTTATTGGGGGTGTGTTTCTCCTGCATTTGTGTGAGGGCGCCCAAGTTTTGCTTTACAAACTACAAAACCTGTTTAAATTTTGTTTTTTTATTGGGTGTGTGTTTCTCCTGCATTTGTGTGAGGGCGCCCCAAGTTTTGCTTTACAAACTCCGAACACTTTTTAAAATTTTTGTTCTCATTTTTTATTGGGGGTGTGTTTCTCCTGCATTTGTGTGAGGGCGCCCAAGTTTTGCTTTACAAACTACAACCACTTTTTAAAATTTTTGTTCTCTTTTTTTATTGGGGTGTGTTTCTCCTGCATTTGTGTGAGGGCGACCAAGTTTTGCTTTACAAACTACAACCACTTTTTAAAATTTTTGTTCTCTTTGTTTATTGAGGGTGTGTTTCTCCTGCATTTGTGTGAGGGAGGCCAAGTTTTGCTTTACAAACTACAACCACTTTTTAAAATTTTTGTTCTCTTTTTTATTGGGTGTGTGTTTCTCCTGCATTTGTGTGAGGGCGACCAAGTTTTGCTTTACAAACTCCAAACACTTTTCAAAATTTTTGTTCTTTTTTATTGGGTGTGTGTTTCTTCTGCATTTGTGTGAGGGCGCCCAAGTTTTGCTTTACAAACTACAAACCCTTTTTAAAATTTTTGTTCTTTTTTTATTGGGGGTGTGTTTCTCCTGCATTTGTGTGAGGGCGCCCAAGTTTTGCTTTACAATCTACAACCGCTTTTTAAATTTTTTGTTCTTTTTTTTTATTGGGTGTGTGTCTCTCCTGCATTTGTGTGAGGGCGCCCAAGTTTTTCTTGCTTTATAAACTCCGAACACTTTTTAAACTTTTTGTTCTCTTTTTTTTTATTGGGGTGTTTCTCCTGCATTTGTGTGAGGGCGCCCAAGTTTTGCTATACAAACTACAAACACTTTTTGAAATTTTTCTTTTTTTTATTGGGGGTGTGTTTCTCCTGCATTTGTGTGAGGGCGCCCAAGTTTTGCTTTACAAACTCCAAACACTTTTTCAAATTTTTGTTCTCTTTTTTTTATTGGGGGTGTGGGTGGTGTATTGGAAAAAAACTAATAATGCTGTGATTCCAATGCTTAAGACTAAAATACACGTTTATTACTTTCCAAAGTGTGATTTACCGGTTTGATGAAAAAACGATAACTTAACAAGTGAAAATTATGCAATCAACAATTGGGTCATGTACATGTATCTGTGCGTGCCAACAAAGACACTTTGCTGTGGGTGTAATGAGGACCTCATTGTTTTTTGTTTTTTTAACATGAAAAGCAAACGACACATGCAAAAAAAAAAAAAAATCTCGAATAACTATTATTTTCATTTTTTGTCTCAAAAACATAGGGTATGACCTCTCATTGGAACGAGCTCGTTCTAATGAGGGGTCATAACCTATGTTTTTGAGACAAAAAATGAAAAAAATAATGAAATTAATTGGCGATTTTTGAGAATAGCGCTGGTCGGTTTTTGTCGTTATGTTAGGTAAAGGGTTAAATAATATAATTATCGTTAATAATGAAAAGTAATAAACAGACTAATCACTTGAATGGACTGGTTACGTGAAATAATTCATTCGAGGCGAGGGACAGGATTGTAAAACACTCGTGCGAATTTGCCCAAGTTCTGCTTTACAAACTCCAAACACTATTGGAAGAAACTTTAATAATGCTGTAATTCCAATGCTTGTGAATAAAATACTCGTTTAATAAGCCGATAGGCAGGGCTCAGAACCAGCTGTGATCAGCAGCACCATAACTCCCAAATGAAAATTCATGCTTACATATTTTGAGTATACTTTTATTTGGTATTATGCTTGTGAGCTGCATTAATAGTTGTGTGGTATCTGCTGTGGAAAGAAGTTTTCTCAAAGAGTGTGGCTGAGTGGTGGTCCAGTGGTTGCATTTATTTGTTTATTTCTTTATTTATTGGTGTTTAAGGTCACATATTTCTGCACAATGGCTAACCATGACCGTGACAGTTTTACGGGTGGAGGAAGCCGGAGTACCCGGAGAGAACCACCGAGCAACGGCGAGCAACTGTCAGCTCCCCAATATTCCAACTCCACAAAGAAGGGTTAGCATTGGTTGAAGACAGGTGCACCATCGACGTGCAGTACGCCTTAGTACACAGCGTCACCGTGCCCCCACGCCGGCAATGGGGGTGTCCAGTGGTCGCATACAGCATTTTCTGTCACATGAACTTTTCCCTGAAATCCATCCTCATTTCCTCTGAGAAGTTATTTTTAGGTTAACATGTTTGCTCCTTTATCAAGATATGTTTGTTAGTTTAAACAATATTTATTCAAGAATTTGTTATTTGTGTACATTAAGCTAAACGATGTATACAACACAAAATACAACAGAGCACAAAATAACAAAGATATACACATAGATATGGGTTGCTATGTAAGGTAGGGATTCGACAGAAAGCTTATAGCTTATGTTAGTCGTCTCCTTAGGTTGATTATCAATTTTCGCAAGCAGGTAGTGTGGGTTAATAGGTGAGCTCACATATCGTTTCCCCGTGGCCCTGCTCCTGGTACGGCAGATTAACTCTTCACCCAAAGAGGATATAAGATGACGGGTACAAACTAAATTATTGAACCACTCGATTTTTCATTATCGACCCAACAGACACAGCTCGTGACCCACCATCGGAACGAGCACGGCGAGCTCGCACCTACGATGGGACACAGGCAATCTCTCTAAAACCAAAACTGGAAATATAATAAATTTGAGTGATAGATTTTTTGTAGTTCTAACCAGTATTGACATAAAGCGAGATGGAGGTGCCATTGAGAGATGCGGACCACGGGGCAACGATATGTGAGAATGTTTAAACTACAACATGAATAAAATACAAAGATTTGAAAAAAGACAAATATCTGCCAGCTTGAATACTTAATGCATTAAATACACTCGAGAAAGTCGTAAGAAGGTAGCTTGTTTCATTCGGTTCATCTAGTAAGACATAAAGTATAGTGAGTAGTGGCCTCGAGCTGCAAGACAATTTAATGGCTGCATGTGGAGGGGGGTATAGTCATCCAGTTTTGGCATTATTCCTGTTTGATAAGATTGATTGAATTAACGTTATGTTGTAAATCAATCAATGGAAACGTTTACTTGCTAAAATGAAGTCATGTACCACTTCAAAGATAAGACGGTTATCTTCGTTATTCAAAAATTCTGAACCAAAGAGGAGTGTTGATGTATCAACTTCAAAGGGTAGCAGGTTAATTGTATAATTACGGATATCTGAGAAAATTGAACAATGAAAGAAGAAGTGATCAGGAGTCTCTTGGTTACCACACTGACAAAGTGGATTTGGTGATAAATGATTATCATATAGATGGGAATTAAGATTACTACACTGCAGTCGTAACCTACAATGATATATTTGGGCTGCACGAGAAGTCGCATTACTGTAGAACCTTGGTGGTCGGTGATTACCGCCGTTCAGGAAGGTCTTGAAATGTATCAGTGACGAGTTCTCGCGGACAGGCAGGGGTAAATTGTTCCATTCGTCAGAAGCGCTAGGGATGAAAGAAGACTTATACAATTGTGTTCGACAAAAGGGAACTCGATGGTTCTGACTTGATCGGAGACTGAACATTGCATTCGTAGAGGAGACGAGTGGTGGGACTTTATTTGAGATATATGGAGGTGATATACAATGATACATCTTGAAAAACTGAATTAGCTTATGTTTACGGCGTCTTTCGTGGAGAGAATCCCATCGTGTTTCCGCATACAGCAATGTTTTACTAGCACTCACGGTTGCTCCCGTAATTATTCTTGCTGCAGCAATCTGTATTTTTTCGAGTTCCGCCATTTTGGACTGGGAACAATTATCCCAAACAGTATCAGCGTATTCTAGAAGAGGCCTAATGAAAGCAAAGTATATTTTTTCCAAGACAATACGGTCAAGAGAAAATTTGTGCCTCCTCAACAGGTCCAAACGAGACCAGGCCTTTGTGCAGATATGATCAATATGGTCATTCCATGTGCAGGTGCTGTTCAGTATTACTCCTAAATGTTTATGGTTGGACACTTCCGATATCCGTGAATCGCCTAAAAATAAAGGTGGATGGGAGATGGGGTTGCTTTTACGTGATATAAGCATACTTTCAGTTTTGTTCGGATTGAATTCAACCAGCCATGTTTCAGCCCAATGTTCAATTGTCGCAAGGTCATTATTGATTATGGTAGAGGCTTGTTCAGGGTTCTCTATAATTAGGTATAAGGAGGTGTCATCAGCAAAGAGGCGTATGCTACTAAGTAAGTTTCTAGTTATGTCATTAATGTATATTAGGAACAGTAACGGCCCGAGTATCGACCCTTGAGGCACACCGGCATTGATGGGTCTCCACGAGGATGCCTCCGATGCTATTACGACACGCTGTGACCTATCCGCAAGATACGATTTTAAAAACAATAACATTTCGCCAGAGACGCCAATGCTCTCCAACTTGTAGATAAGACCAGCGTGCCATACTTTATCAAAAGCCTTACTGACATCACAGAAGACTACTCTGACTTCCTTACCTTCATCAAGCGCGCGACAAAATTCGTCGTATATGTCAGTCAGTTGAAGGACAGTTGAATCACCGGGTGTAAAGCCTGACTGAAATTGGCTGAGAACATTGTTGTCAATCAGAAATTGCCACAAGCGTTTGAATACACATTTTTCGAACAATTTACCAACACAGCTGATCAATGATATTGGGCGATAATTGGTAACCGAATTTGAGGGTTGTTTTTTTAGGATCGGAGAGACATTTGCTTTTTTCCACAGTGAGGGGAAGTATGAGTTATTCAGTAGTATATTAAATAAGATTGTAAGTGGCTCGCACAAGGAGGATTTACATTCTTTAAGGAGACGTGGGCTTATTAGATCGGGACCAGACGCCTTGGACACTTTTATCGACTTCATAGCAGAATATACTTCGTCACAATGTAAAGTGATAGAATCAATACCATCGGAAACACGGGGTGGTGCGTCTGGTAAGGAAGCATTCGAATCGTCAACTGTTGAGATAGAACTGAAGTATTCATTGAACACCTCGGCTTTCTCAGCACTTGAAGAGTAAATGTTGTTTGAGTGGATAAGAGTGGGAATTCCTACCGAGTTACCACTACCGATAAGTGTTTTTAGGGTCTTCCACCATCGTGATGGGGGTGTTTTATTGTTTTTCAATGTGAACTGAATTTTAGACAAGTATAACGTTTTAGCCTTTCTAATAGACGATACCACGTCATTTCGTTTAAGTTTATATTTAGCCCAGGCTTGGGGGAGATTGGTGCGTTTAGCAATACGATATAAGCGCTTTTTCTGTCTAATTAATAGCCTTATGTCGTTGTGCATCCATTTCGGCTGGTCCCTTCTCGTGGTAATAACTTTGTTGGGTATGTATTTGGATGCGGTGTCGAGTAAAGTGTCGGTAAATTTAGAAACTATAGTATCAAGATCTATAATATCAAAAAGAGAGTTCCAATCAACATCAACAAAAGCATCGTTTAAAGCTTCATAGTTACCTTGGGCGTAAAGCCACACCCTCCTCTTGAAAGAAAGAAGTTGCGGTTTTATAAATTCAACTTCAATTGAAATTGGACAATGGTAGCGGATCATATCTGGAATAAGAGGTTCTTGCACCTCGCATGCTTTCACATTGATTGTATCACTAATAGCAAAGAGATCAAGCAAAGATGCCGATGATTCAGTAAAACAGGTAGGCTCACTCACGGTCTGTCTTAAATTAAAATAATTAATTATTTCAGAGAAGCCGCTTCTTGATGTAACCATTTGGTTGTCGTTGAAGTCCCCGGTGATAATCAAGTCAGCAATTGATGCGTCTCTGGCTTTTTCAATTGATGCCAATATCACGTCCCATGAATCTGAAGGACTATTTGGTGGCCGATAAAATACCCCTAATAATAAGGATCTACCCCGCTTTGTAAAAACTTCGGCCCATACGCACTCCGTATTCAACGTTTCAAGGTCCGGTCTTGGTCGAAATGGGATACCATCCTTGATGTAAATCGCAACCCCGCCTCCCCTTGTCGAGCGGTCGAATCGCAATGGTTCATGGAATCCATGGATTAAAACATCGGATGTGGGGTCATTGGTAAGCAGCCATGTCTCCGTCAAGGCCAAAATGTCATATGGTGCGAATTCACATTCGACAATATCCAGTTTCGGTTTTAGGCTCTGAACGTTAAGATGGACAATTTTTAGCGTATTCTGATGGTGATCTGAGTGGAGAGAATTTGGACCTGGGTTGGTTTCGATGTCCCCGGACAACAATAGGCTTAGGGCCAAGAAAAGAAAGAGCGACATGGCCAGGGAGGACGAGATTTCTACCTCAGATGTGAATTTTGGCTTTGGTTCATCCACGTCCCTGTTACGATATGGAAATGCTTTGAGAGAATTTATTAATGTAAAGGTAATTGACTCATTGGTCAGCAAATGGAACAAAACAGCCATAGTGAAGCTTTCATGAAGCCCGACACCACTTAAACGTAGTAGCAAGTAAGCTAAGATACAAATACATCTTTCTCTTGGCAAGCAATCTTTTAAGCGGTTAGAGTAGACTTTAAGGTTGAAAGTGCCTATCTGGGCACGGTATAATTCTAGAGAACACATTATATACTAAAAAGTAAATAAAAAGTAAATTGTTGGTGGTAATAAAAGCTTAGTTTCGACAACAAAAATGAACTGAATTCAAGCTGACGTGAAAGAAGGTATGTAGTGTGGAATGAGAAGAGTTGCGAGATCTTACACAGGTAGTTAGGCTGGGTAATACAGTGAAAAATGGGTTTGGGATTCTAATAGATTAAGAAAGTACGAGAAGTGAGCAGAAGTTAGGTTAAGTTGCCTTGTCCTGTTAGCGTTTGTTGGAAGGCACCCTCAGAGCCTCTCAACAAACTTCAACAGGACATATCAACATAAATCAGTTGCTTACTCACTGAGGCAGAGTTGCGGGTATTTCATGAGGAGAAAATTATCAACTAAAAATTGCAAGACGCATTTTCAGCTGTATGGAGAAACCACCCATACAAACAGTATGCAGGGAATTTTAAGGGGAAAAGTTAAATCTCGATAATGAACACATGAAGGACACTATTTACATGTTCATGTACAAGCGAGGAGAAAAAATTTTGAGGTAAGTGGACTTGCTCTGTTACAGACTGTAGGAAGGCAGTGAAATTTTTTTGGGGGGGAAGGTTGAATTTCAAGAAAGAATACAGGGAGGTCACTGTTTGCATGCTCGTGCAAAAGCAAGGAGGAAGGATTAGTTTATGTGGACTCAACCTGTTACAGATTGTTGGGGAGTTTCTTATCAACTTATCAATATGAACCAAGAACACAGGAAAGACACTGATTACATGTTCATATACACACTAGAGAGAGGGAGAGGGCGAGAGAAAAAAAAACAAAAACATTGGCTTAAGTGGACTTTCAAGGTTACAGTTAGCTGGAAAGTACCCACGTGTATACGCAGGAGAAAAACATTAGCTTGATTGGGCCTGTCCTGTTGCAGTTTGTTGGAAAGTACCCACAGGAACTCCCCAACAAACTGCAACAGCACATATCAACATGAATCAGGGACACACGATGGGCACTGTTTACATGTTCATGTACAAACAAGGGGAAAAAATTTTGGTTGGGTGGACTTGTGTTGCAATTTGTTGGAAAGCACCTGCAGGAACTCTCCATCAAACTGCAGCAGGGATTTTAACAGCATGAACCAAGGTCATCGGGATGACACTGTTCATGTACGAGCAGGAAGAAGACAATTACTTGAGTGGACTTGTCTCGCTACACTTTGTTGGAAAGCACGCACAGAAACTCATTCAAACGGGGCTTATCGGCATGAACCAGCAACACAGGTATTACACTGTCTGCATCTTCATGTACTAGCAAGGAGAAAAAATAAGGTTAAATGTATTTATCCTGTCACGGATGGTTTGGAGGCAATATATTTTAGGGAAGAAGATAAATCTTATGAATGAACACAGGAATGGCACTATTTACATGTTAATGTACAAGCAAGGAGAAAAGATTGGTTCAAATGGACTCATCCTGTTACAGATCTTTTATGTGTATGTTTGTTAGTAATACTGCATACTAATTCTGGCACAAATCAGATAACCAGTTTCAATCTTCAGTAGATATCATAAAATCGGCCAAATATTCGTTGCCTGAGGATCTTTATTTGAACAAGAATAAATCCACACCATTAATTGATTTGGCACACCAATATCAAATCCTTGCATCCAGAAGTTCATAACAAAATTGTTCAGTGTTTTTCTCATCACCAACAGTGTCAAATGGGAGTCCCCATAAGATTGCTCCTGAAGCGACTCCTGAGGTCATCGTGAGGGATGCAGGGGAAAACTTATGTTAAAAGGTGAGTTTTTAATGTTTTTTTCTGATTACCCATAGCATTAACCCTTTACTAAAAGCATCAGATATCTTAATTTATTTTAATTTTTCTCCAATATTTTCACATAATCTCAACAAAACCGTATCATATGACCCCCACATCAGAATGATCTCAATGAGCTCATTCCATTGATGGGGTCACATATAGTTTTGTTGAAATTTAAAAAAAAACAAGAGGCCCCAGGGGGCCTGAGGGCGCTCACCTGACATGGTAGCCTAAATATCAACCCAGAGAATTGATTTCCACAAGTTGCATCTGCTCCTCCTAAGAAAAGCTGAAACCAAATATCCAAATATTCTGACCAGTGGATCTAAAAAAAGATTTTTAAAGAATATTCCTCATACTGAACTAAGTCATAATTCGGGCTCCCACAGGAAGCCCATATATGAACCCAGGGACTTGGCTTTAACAAACCTGAATCTCACACCCCTAAGGATTCTGCACACCAAATATCAAAACATTCTGACTGCTGGATCTGAAGAAGAAGATTTTTAAAGAAAATTCCTCATTTTGAACCAAGTTACAATTCGAGCTCCCACAATCAGCCCAAATATGGACCTAGGGACATGGCTTGAACAAACTTGAATCTTACCCCCTAAGGATGCTGCATAAAAAATATCAAAAGCATTCATCTGCTGGATCTGAAGATTTTTAAATAAAATTCATCATTTTGAACTAAGTTGTCATTCAGGCTCCCATAGTGAGCCCAAATATGAACCAAGGGACTTGGCTTGAACAAACTTGAATCTCAGCCCCCTAAGGTTGCTGCATGCCAAATATCAAAACATTCCAACTGCTGAATCTGAAGATTTTTAAAGAAAAATTCCTCATATTGACTAAGTTATAATTTGGGCTTCCACAGGGAGCCCAAATATGGACCCATGGACTTGGCTTTAACACACTTGAATCCCCCCTCCCCCAAGGATGCTACTCACCACATATCAAACCATTCCGACTGCTGGATCTGAAGAAGAAGATTTTTTAAGAAAATTCCTCATTTCGAACAAAGTTACAATTCAAGCTCCCACATTGAGCCCAAATATGGACCTAGGGACATGGCCTGAACAAACTTGAATCTCACCCCCCTAAGGATGCTGCATACCAAATATCACAAGATTCTGCCTGCTGGATCTTGAGAAGAAGATTTTCAAAGAAATTTGCCTGAAATGCACTAAGTTCGAATTTGGGCTTCTATAGTGAGCCCAAATATGAATCCAGGTGGCTGATTTGAACAAACTGGAATCAGATCCACCCCACAATGTTGCATACCAAATATCAAAAGATTCTGCCTGCAGGATCTGGAGAAGAAGATTTTTGAAGAAATTTGCCTGAAATGCACTAAGTTCAAATTCGAGCTTCTATAGTGAGCCCAAATATGAATCTAGGGAGCCGATTTGAACAAAATAGAATCAGATCCACCCCACAATGTTGCATACCAAATATCAAAAGATTCTGTCTGCTGGATCTGGAGAAGAAGATTTTTTAAGAAATTTGCCTGAAATGCACTAAGTTCAAATTTGGGCTCCTATACTGAGCCCAAATATAAACCCAAGGGGCCGATTTGAACAAACTTGAATCAGATCCACCCCACAATGTTGCATACCCAATATCAAAAGATTCTGCCTGCTGGATCTTGAGAAGATTTTCAAAGAAATTTGCCTGAAATGCACTAAGTTCAGATTTGGGCTCCTATACAGAGCCCAAATATAAACCCAAGGGGCCGATTTGAACAAACTTGAATCAGATCCACCCCACAATGTTGCATACCAAATATCAAAAGATTCTGCCTGCTGGATCTGGAGGATTTTTTAAGAAATTTGCCTGAAATGCACTAAGTTCGAAATCGGGCTCCTATACTGAGCCCAAATATGAACCCAGGGGGCCGGTTTGAACAAACCTGAATCAGATCCACCCTCCAATGTTGCATACCAAATATCAAAAGATTCTGCCTGCTGGATCTGGAGAAGAAGATTTTTTAATGTTTTTCCCATTGCCTACAGTGTTAAAAAGTGCTGACTCAGCACTTTTTCAATGTCCCGAAACTGTACCCTATGATAAAACCGATGCAATTTTTTTTTACCAATTCTTTCTGTTGGTCCTAAGGAAGCTTCACACCAAATAAAAATTCTCGGTGCCGTGCAGTTTTGGAGATATGGGCGTTTTAATTTTTTTCTATTTTTAGCTCCTGCGGTTCCCATGGGGCTACGGGAAAAAAAAAATCAGCATAAATTAGTTACTTATGACCCAATAAGCCCTCACATAAAATTTGGTTCAAATCAGCCTCTCGGTTTGGAAAATAGAAATTTTGGGCGGGGCCAAAAATGTTGCCCCTCCCATAACGACGCCAAGTATAGCCCCACAAAATTCTCTTGAACAAATCTGAGTCTACACCTCAAAAGGAAGCTGCACACCAAATATCAAGTCTCTGCTACTGCTGGTTCATGAGAAGAAGATTTTTTAAGATTTCAGCACACTTTTTGGGTGTGGCCCTACCCACGGGCGGGGCAACTTGATTTGAACAAAATCAAATTGCGATGTCATAACAAACTATTATCTCAAATATCAATTAAATTGGTTCAGCAGTTTGGGAGGAGAAGACGCAAACACCATGTTCACGGACGACGGACGCAGGACGACGGACGGTGAGTGATCACTATAGCTCTCCTGACTGAAAGTCAGGTGAGCGAAAAAAATTCAGCTGCTCAATTTGTAAATAATGCAGGTGGATTAGTAAAAGGATAAAATGTTGGTTATCCTGATATCTAGAAGAATGACCTGGGGGTTGATTTGAACAAACTTGTAAACAGTCATTCAAAGATGTTATGTGATAATTATAACAGTGGGTGGGGTGGGGTATGTTTTTCAAAATTTCTCCCATTACACACAATGTTGAAATATGAGGCCAGATATCCCATATTACCTCAGGTGCTTGATTTGATAATCTTAAGAATTTTTATAGCAAAGATCCAATATACCAGACATGAATGCATTTGGCTAGCAACTTCCAATGAACAAACATGGAAGGTTATTATCCCCAGAAGTTAATTTGTGCTAACTTTGGTTTGGATTTGAGCTGGAGGTTCTTAAACCTTTACCCAACGCAGACGATATCAAAATTTATTATTTTAAATATAATTTTTTTTAATTTTTCAAAAAATTTCAACAAAACCATATCATGTGACCCCTCATTGGAATGAGCTTGATGAGCTCGTTCCAACGAGGGGTCACATGGTATGGTTTTGTTGAATTTTTTTTAAAAATAATATTTTTACAACTGCTGAATTTGCATATTACGCGGGCGGATGCAGGCGATTTGTTGGGTAAAGGGTTAAGAAGACAACAAAATTATAAAAGCTGACAAGCACCAAACAAATGCCAAGTGGAGGCAATAAATAGCCCACACTGAACTGTAGTCAGCAGGTAAGCTAAAAACAAGCTTGTTACATTGAGGGTGCATAAGCTACGTTTTTGCAGGCAACAAGTGGAAAAATAAGAAACTTTGAATTGAGATTTTTGTGGATTGCACTGACCGGATACATTTGGAAAAATGTTAACTTCAGTTTTCTTGAAATCAGTGTAATGCAGTCAAGACCTGATTTTATGAAAAACTCCGAAAAAGTTAAAAATTATTCACTTTTAGGTGTAAATTGGAGAAAGGGATGAGTCAACACATTCAGCAACCAATACTAAGTTCTGTGCAGAAAATGATACCAAAATTGAGAACGACATGAATGTTTTGGGGAAACTGTGAAAGGGTAAGTATTTATCAAGGACAAAATCATCAATAAACTTATTCAAATGCCAGGAAAAGACATGAGGAAGCATTAAAATTTAGAAATTTTTATGGTGGGGCAAGACCCCCCCCCCCCCACCCCACCCCTCCTTCCATATAGCTTAGTAACTTTGGTGCATTTGGTGTCAGACTCTACATACGAGTACCATAAGATTTTCAGGCAGCACCCTTAAAATGTTTCCTGTGCCTTTGAGGGTAATACCATGTCTAAAAGTTTTATGGGTGGAGAAAACTACAGTTGATAACCATCAAGTTGTGTTAAGTAGCAAATATAATCTTTTAAATATCAGCCTTGGCTTACCATATTTGATTTGAGCAAATAAGTTGAAGTTTCTTTCACAAACACTTCATAAGTGAATTTGGTCATCATGTTAACCCTTTACCCAACGAATCGGTCGCATCCGCCCACATAATATGCAAATTCAGCAGTTGAAAAAATATTATTTTTTAAAACAATTTCAATGAAGCCATATCATGTGACCCCTCACTGGAACGAGCTCGTTGAGCTCGTTCCAATGAGGGGTCACATGATATGGTTTCGTTGAAAATTTTTGAAAAATCTGAAAAAATGATATTTAAAATAATAAATTTTAATATCGTCTGCATTGGTTAAAGGGTTAAGGGTTAAGGGATAAAGACAACATCAAAAATCTTGTTTCCAAAATTTGTATTTTTTTCTATAAAAAATTACTTCACAATAAGATTTTGACAATCATACTCACAGTTCTGACTCATGAATGATAACAATTATTAGAACAAGTACAATATCAACCCAGTTGAAAAAGTGGTAGTTTAACCACAAAAATAGTTGGGAACAGCTTTTCTTTAATTACTGATACCAGCCCCAACTCTGATTAGGGTTTAATCTGGGAAAGGAAATTTTCTGGTTCTCTTCTGTTAAAAGTCAGTCATGATACCGGGAATTTTTCGGTTCTCGTTTGTGAATATCAGTCCGAATACCTGGGAAATTCATAGGACAGAATCGAGAATCAAAGGTTGATTTCCGATTTCTAGTCTATGAATTTCCCGGGCAGTAGCACTGATTTTGAGAACTGGTAACCAGGAAATTCCCACTCACAAGATTAAACCGTAGCACCAATGCCAATGTAGATCTTCAAAGAAATTGATATTTGCTGTAATCTCATAAACTATAATATGCAATCTTTGATACTATGGTCGATGAATTTCCCGGGTATTGTGATTTACTTTGAGAATCGGAAGCTGTAGAGCTGTGAAATTCCCATTCCCGGTATTAAACCTTAATTCTGATAGAGTAATAACAGGGGCTAGTTTGTCTATGCTTATAATACCAAAATTTCAAACAGTAAATATCTCCCATAATGCAACTTGGAAGCTTAAGCAATTCAGTCTCAATGAGCATTGTCAAACAAGAATGAACTGCAAACAGCAAACTTCTCCCACAATGCAACTTGGGAGTCTTACCTAATTCAGTCTCCATGAACTCTGTCAAACAAGACTGAATTGATTAAATTTCTTGAATTGTGGGAAAACATTGGTGTCTCAAATTTTTTATTTTGACATCAGCGTGCAGAAGGTTATTTACTGTTGTTTAACCCTTTACCCAACGAATCGCCCGCAACCGCCCGCGTAATATGCAAATTCAGCAGATGAAAAAATATTGTTTTTCAAAAAATTTAAACAAAACCATATCATGTGACCCCTCTTTGGAACGATCTCGCCGAGCTCGTTCCAAAGAGGGGTCACATCATATGGTTTTGTTGAAATTTTTTGAAAAAATTAAAAAAATGATATTTAAAATAATAAATTTTGATATCGTCTGCATTGGGTAAAGGGTTAAGGTCACATATTTCTATACAATGGCAAATCATGACCACGACAGTTTTATGGGTGGAGGAAGCCGGAGTACTTGGAGAGAACCACCGAGCAACGGCGAACAACTGCCAGCTCCCCAACATACTAACTCCACACAAGTAGGGCTAGCGTTAGTTGCAATACAACTTAGTACATGACGCCACCATTCCCCCATGTGGGCAATGGGAGTGAAGTATCTTTCTCAAGGACACAACGCGGTTGGCACTGGTTTGGAACTGGAATAAACCTTTACCAGAAATGACTAGGGCAACACTTGCAAAGCATTGGACTTCAAACCGAGAGGTCCATGGTTCAATCTCCATCAGAAGTAACTGCGTTGTGTCCTTGCCCTTACTCCCAAATGCTCATGTGGGGGCATGGTGGCTGTGTACTAAGGTGTACTGCACATCGATTCTACACTTCATCTTTAACAAATGCTAACCCTGCTGGTGCAGAATTAGTACACTGAGGAGTCTGACAGATACTGTCCTACATGATGTGATCCTGGCTGTTGAAAGTGTTGTTAACCCTTTACCCAACGAATCGTCCGCATCTGCCCATGTAATATGCAAATTCAGCAGCTGAAAAAAATATTATTTTTCGAAAAATTTCAACAAAACCATATCATGTGACCCCTCTTTGGAACGAGCTCATCAAGCTCGTTCCAAAGAGGGGCCACATGATATGGTTTTGTTGAAATTTTTTGAAAAAATTAAAAAATGATATTTAAAATAATAAATTTTGATAACGTCCGCGTTGGGTAAAGGGTTAAACCTCAATATATAAATAAATAAATAAATACCCATGTGCCAATTTTAGAGCACTTCCACTCCAAGCATTGGTGACTGGGTCCTATTTTACCAGTAAAACTGAGCTAGTTTACCACAGTAAACAAGCACTGCTTCAGATCCTGGGATTCCCACCACTGGGGAGGGTTCAAGGATTAAAACAACTGCTGTCTTGACATATTTTTTGTAGCTATTGTACATCTTATTTCATCAAGCACTGTATATATGGCATTGAATGGGCCAAATGTATAAACAAAATAATAAAAAGACAGCACTTCATTACAAAACAGATTTATAAACACTGATGTATTAATGATTCATTAATGGTTATGAAAAATGAAATAATCACATAAAAATACATGAAAAAAACCGAGGATTTGTTCAAGAGAAATAAAACAGAAAAAATAGGCCGATTAAATCGTCAGATGTGTACCCATACGCACAACTAGTAGAAAGCTGTTATTATCTCATGACCAATTTTTTGAGAAATTTTCTATTTGAAGGATAAAGGGTTAATATCTCAGGATCAAATTATCAGATTTACACCAAACACTATACAGCCCGACACATCAGTAACCTGAAGATATATATAAAGTAACATAACAATGGATTTATATTTTTTGAGATATCTCATGCCAAAGGGATTGGAAGAATTCTCAATTTGAAGGATAAAGGGTTAATATCTCAGGATCAAATTATCAGATTTACATCAAAAACTATGCAGCTCGGCACATCAGTAACCTGAACATAAATGTAAAGTAATATGACAATCCAAGCAATATTTTTCAAGTTATTGAATGCCAAAGAAATGGATACGGATGCCGGATGGACAGACAAAGGATGGACGAACGACGGAGGGCCACCCAGGATGCCGACATTATGTGTACCATACATGGTATGGGTACACATAAAAAACTACACAGCTCGGCAAATCAGTAACTTGAACATCTATATGAAGTAACAAGACAATCAGATTGATATTCTTTGAGTTATCACATGTCAAAGAAATAGATTGGGAAAATGCACAATTTGATGGATAAAGGTTTAAAATCTCAGGATCAAACTACCAGATTTACACCAAAATCTATACAGCTCGGCACATTGGAAACCTGACCACACATATGAAGTAACAAGGCAACCTAATCAATATTTTTTAGGTTTCCGCATGCCAAAGAAATGGATTGGAGTAATGCTTAATTTGATGGATAAAGGGTTAGTATCTCAGGATCGAATCATCAGATTTACATCAAAAACTATACAGCTTGGCACATCAGTTACCTGAACATATCTATCAAGTAACATGACAATAGGGTTGATATTTTTTTAGTTACTGCATGCCAAAGAAATGGATTGGAATAATGCTTAATTGGATGGGTAAAGGGTTAATATCTCAGTATTGAATAATCAGATTTACACCACAAACTATACAGCTCGCCGTATTAGTAACCTGAACACAAATATAAAGTATCATGACAATCTAAGCAATAGTTTTCAAGTTATCGAATGCCAAAGAAATGGATACGGACACCGGACAGACAGACAGACGGACAGACAAAGGATGGACGAATGACGGAGGGCCACCCCGGATGATGGCATTATGTGTACCATACATGGTATGGGTACACATAAAAGACTGTTATTCCATCATTATTTATTGCTGGATACTATCCAGCAATAAATAATGATGGAATAACAGCCTTTTTATCCAGTGGATAGGGTCATGTTCAGCATCTGTTGCTACATCCTGACCACAACACAAGTATAAAGTCTAGCCATTTATTAATCCAAATATTGCCCAGTACAGAGGACTTACACCCCAGGAATTGATTACTTTGCCAGTAAAACAGTAAACAAGCACTCCCTCACTTCCCAGGGTTACCATGGGAATGGGTAGCCCCAGATTAGCAAGATATAGTTTGTAAGTTATTGTTTTGCTACTATTTATCGGACAGCACCAGTCGGCTCTGCAATAAATAGTAAGAAAAATTTGTATAAATATTTTGTTCCTACTACTGAGCAAGTGGCAAGCTGGTGAACACAGAGTAAAGCCACAAAAGTGGCTTTCAACACTTTTCAATAGTGGCTTCTAGCTGTAATACTCAACCAGTTAAGTCCAATAAGAGGAAAGGTGAAACAAGAGGGGGGGGGGGGGGGGAGGTGGGTACACCCTCATGGTGCATACCACCAAACAATGACAAGAAAAGAAATGAAACATGATACTGTGAAAGCTATTTCCATGAACAATCTTCATTCCAAATTTCACTGAGAGCCGCTAAACCCAAGCCAGCGATATGAGGTGACCAGA
Organism: Pictodentalium vernedei; assembly: GCA_031216915.1. Classification (NCBI taxonomy): domain Eukaryota; kingdom Metazoa; phylum Mollusca; class Scaphopoda; order Dentaliida; family Dentaliidae; genus Pictodentalium; species Pictodentalium vernedei. Next base: position 31,412,661 of record CM062288.1, on the reverse strand, counting down.
CAAAAAATCAACGGCTATTTTACCAGGCAAACTGCAAAATTATTGTTTGTTTTACAGCAAGGTAATTGTGAAGACCAGAAACACCAGTTACTGAAGTCTAGTAACAATCAGACCAGCCACATAAAAGATGTAGACCAAAGACATAATGCCACATGTGGGGAGGTGATTTGCATGTACTTTCTTTGTTTTACTGCAGGGACATGACTCACTTGAAAGCCTTTCCCATAAACGTTCTTCATTCCAAATTTCACTGAAATCTGATAACCCAAACCTTATAGAACAAAGACATAATGCCACATGTGGGGAGGTGATTTGCAAGTATTTTCTTTGTCTTACTGCAGGGACATGACTCATTTGAAAGCTTTTCCCATAAACTATCTTCATTCCAAATTTCATTGAAATCTGATAACCCAAACCTGAAATATGAGGCGAAAAGACAAAAAATTGGCTATTTTATGAGGCAAGCTTTGCGGCGGGAACTACACCACCTCACTGGGCACTATATGGACGTAGTCAACTCCAAGCCATGCACTATTCCTTAAATATAATATAGTGTATATAAGATAGTATTAAGGATTTAATAAAGTATTATAGGTTGGAAATGGTTGGAGATGAATATGAGGCTGTAACATCCAAAACGTACAAATTAGTAGACTTGATCAACACAAATTATTGACTTATCATTTATTGGAAAGCTCCCTGAAAGAGAGCTTTCCAATAAATGATAACAAGACAAGATTATTGTGAGATATGCATGTTGTAATGTTAAATTCCTATATACAACTTGCCATTTCAATTTATGATATGAAAGTGATATTTATATTTATTTATTGGAGTTTAAGGTCACATATTTCTGCACAATGGCTAAGTGTGACTACAACATGGATATAAAGTAAAGACCAGCCAATCATTTATTTGCCTGCTGCCCATTTCAGAGAACAGCCACCCAGGCATTGGTGACCTAGCTCTATTTTATCAGTAAAACAGAGCTTATTTACCATGGTAAGCAAGCACTGCTCCACTTCCCAGGGTTCTCGTGGAGGGCGGGGGGAGGGGGAACCCATGTTGCCCATTTTAGAGGATTTCCACCCCTGGATCCATCCATGTCTTGGAGCACAATGAAAATGTGTATCACATAACAGTACATCATCAGCTTAACTCAAGAAATTCGTGTCTAGAGGAATTTTAGGCTCTAGGTAAAACAGTTGAAGAAGGCCATTAGAAAACTAGAGGTGTGCTGTCCCAGATAGGCCTGTCGATACCCCCACCACCATATTCCAAAACAAAATGGGGCATAACTCTGGGAAAAAAGGTCCGATCCAAACTATAACTGCAGGTGTACAGGATCCCAAGGTAGTGAACACCCATACTAAGTTTCAAAGGAATTTACCAATAAACATCTGAGAAAATCTCTGGACAAAATGCAGAAATTTCACGATAAAAAGGGTAAACTCTGGCAAAAAACATCCAATCAAAATTATAATCAGGGGTGCATAGGTTCCCATGGTAGTCTAGTAAACAACCATACCAAGTTTCAAAGGAATCAACCCATAAACATCTGAGAAAATCTCTGGACAAAATTCTAGGCCTGAAAAGGGACATTCTTCTGGCAAAAATAATCCAACCGGAACCATAATTGCAGGTGCGCACGCAAGTTCCCATAATGGTGAACATTCATATCAAGTTTCAAGTAGATTGGTCCATAAACATCTGAGAAAATCTTTGTACAAAATTATGTTGATGGATGGATGGACAGATGGACAAGGTGATTCCAGTATATCCCGCTCCCCCCACCCGAGTTCCTTCAGGCACTTACCACGTCATTGAAATTCTAGCTCACAAATTTTTCTCTTCTCTGATTATTTTTTACGGATCAAAAAATACTTCAGCCAATTTATCTTGCACTCGTACATCCACATTCACTGAAACTACCGTATTTACTCTATATATTGGGACACTCATTAATTTGGGACACGCATTTTTTTCAGAAAATTTTTTTTTTTTGATGCTCCAATGTTTGGGACACTCAGGAGACTTGTTTCCAGTTGGCCCAGTCACCTGAAAACGGTGCAAAATGCTCAATATTAAAGCTAAGTTTGTGTTGAATTTTCCTTTTTAAACAATAAAAAATTAATAATACATACTGATTTGTGTTGTTTTTATTTAAATCTGTTCCTAAGTTTTAATATTTACAGCCCGGACTGACATGAGGAAGACTATTTAATATTACACTGTGACAGTCTTCAACCCTTTACTGAATGCTAGTGGCAGATGGCACTCATAAAAAGAATTCTTGTGTAACTAAAAATTTTCATTTTTTGCTTCCAAAACATAGCTTATGACCCCTCATTAGAACGAGCGCAATGCGCTCATTCCAATGAGGGGCATAAGCTATGTTTTGGAAGCAAAAAATGAAAATCTAAAAAAAAATTGGATGGCGATTTTCGTATATAGTGATGGAAAACGTATCACACACAACTTGATTCAGCATCAAAACAAGACCAGGTTGTGTTTTTTCCCCATTTTCTAAGATGTGGGACATCTGTGAAAATATTTATTTTTAGCTGTCCCAATACATGGAGTAAATACGGTAGCTTATAGCACTTAAAGGAACAAGCTTGTTCTAATGAGTGCACCACTAAGCAAGCCAAGTGTTGATTGCCAGCTTTGTTACCTTGAGACTTAAGCTACATTTCAGTGAACATAAGCATTTGAACTAGGAGGAAATGACTACCTTTCAAGGCAGAAAAAAATATTTGACAGACCATTCTCACAAAAGAAGGGCAAAAAAAAGAAGCTAATTTTAATTAACCCTTTACCTAACGAATCGACCACATCCTTCCACATAATATGCAAACTGAGCAGTCAAAAAAATTAAATTGTTCAAAATATTTCCACAAAACCATATCATGTGACCCCTCATTGGAACAAGCTCATTGAGCTCGTTCCAATGAGGGGTCACATGATATGGTTTTGTTGAAATTTTTTTAAAATTTAAAAAAATGATTTTTAAAATAATAAATTTTGATATGGTCTGCATTGGGTTTAGAGTAAATACGGTAATTCTTTTAATACTTTAATGAATAATAATTATAATTATAACTTTGGCAATGTGAAAACAAAATATTGAATGACTTAGATTTACTGAAGTGAAAATTTTAACCCCTAGCACACTGGTAATTCTGTACAAATCTCTGCAATAATACTGTTATTTTGCACTTGCAGGACTAAAAATTCAACCAATTTTATCTTGACAGCTCATTGAGGTCTGCTGAACAAGATATAGTTGGTTCACCCTTAAAGACGTGGAGATATTTGTACATTTTTCCTGCACTTTGACAGTCTTCGTCCTGTGCCCTTTCAGTGATTTCTTAAGTACAATTTCTAAATATGCAGCCAAGACTCTTGTCCAGAAACATCTGCCAAAGTATCTCAAATGTCACCTGTAAATTTACCGAAAAACTTTTACATACACATGAATGCCTTGTTATAAAACTGAGAAAAACTTTCCTGAGTATAGGTCTAAATAGATAAGTAACTACAACAGAATTTGATTTTCATGCTTTTAAAAAGTTTCAGACAACAATCTTTTGAACTTTAGTCGTAATGTTTTTCCAACTCTCTTCTATAGCACCAAATGTATTTGAGCTTTTTCTTGGTCAATAAAAATTAAGCTATGTCATGTAGGTCTCTATCTGAAATAGATATTCAAACCAAGGGGCATGCAGTGTCAGCAGTGTCCAAAACCACACCTGTGGCATAAGATATAAAATCATCCAACATCAAACATAACAATTAATTTATTTGTCACACTGCAACACTTTGGAGCAGGTCAACTTTGATCCAATGTATTGGAGAGTGGTGATTTGACACTGTCCATTTAATTGTAGCAACAGTATTTTTCTAGGGTTGGTCATTACTAATTAAAGCCATGCAGATCATATATTCTGTGGTGAGAAAAAAGACCAAACTTATATCTGGGGATCTGCTTTGCATAAAAAAGTAAATACTTCAAGTTGGGAAGCCAGTCCAGTTTTGAATGAGAAATCATCAGCAATTTGATGCAGGTCAACTTTGTTACAATTTATTGGAGAGTGCCCATTAAGCACAAGATTACCTGTATTTGATGAAATGTCAAGTTTGGTTTTGATCGGGACCGATAAGATTTTAAGTTCACGGTCACTGTGACCCTGACCTTTGGCGCAATGACCTAAAAATATGTAGGGCTCTTCCTCTCAACATGCTCAACCCACATGCCATGTTGGGTTTTCGATCGCAAATTTTAATTTCAAGGTCACTGTGACCTTGACCTTTGGCGTAATGACCTAAAAAATACATAGAGTTCTTCCTCTCATTATGCCTGATCCACATGCCAAGTTTGGTTTCGTTCAGGCAAACAACATTTTAATTAGAGCAGAAACCAACTCTGACAGAGAAAAGTTAAAATTCAACGTCACTGTGACCTTTTCCTTCGGCATAACCCAAAAATAAATAGGGTTCTTTCTTTCATCATGCTCAACTCATAAGCCAAGTTAAGTATCAATCGAGCAAGCAAAATTTCAATTTGAGAAGCCAAATCAGGTAAATGTTTAAGTTCAAGGTCACTGTGACCTTGACCTTTGGTACAATAACCTCAAAATGAATAGGGTTCTTCCTCTCATCATGCCTTACCCATATGCCAAGTTTGGCTCCAGTTGGCCAAGCAAAACTTTAATTACAAAGCAGTAATCAACACGCATGGAAATTAAAGTTCAAGGTCACTGTGACCTTGACCTTTGACGCAATGATCCCAAAACACACAAGGTTCTTCCTCTCATCATGCCTAACCCACATGCCAAGTTTGGGTTCAGTTGGCCAAACGGAGATTTAATTACAGAGCGGAAACCAACACTGATAGAAATTAAAGTTCAAAGTCAATGTGACCTTGACCTTTGGCACAATGATCCCACATTAATAGGGTTCTTCCTCTCATCATGCCTAACCCACATGCCAAGTTTGGGTTCAGTCGGCCAAGCAGAATTTTAGATAGAGGGCGGAAACCAACTCTGTCTACAGATGGATGGATGGACAGCACCACAGCTATATCCCCCCCCCCCCCCCCCCCCCCCAAAGATTTGATGCAGGTCAACTTTGTTTTACAATCTATTGGAGAGTGCCCATTAAACAATGTCCAAATAAATTGAAGCAAAACTATTTTATTGAAGTTGGTTATTGCAAATTAAAGCCATGCAGTTCATATTTTCTGTGGTGAGCAAAAAGACCCAACTTTCACCTGAGTGTCTGCTTTGAATAAAAAGCACATAGTTTAAGTTGGAAAGTCAGTCCAGATTTGAATAACAAATCAGCAGCGATTTGATGCAGTTGAACACTGATACAATTTACTAGAGATTGTCCATCAGGCACAATCCAACCATATTCTGTGGCGAGCAAAAAGACCAAACTTGTACCGGAGGGTCTGCTTTGCATAAAAAAATACTTCAAGTTGGGCAGTCAGTCCAGTTTTGGATGAGAAATCAGCAGTGATTTGATGCAGATCAACTTTGTTACAATTTATTGGAGAGTGTCCACTAGGCACTGTCTGATAAATGAAGCAACATTAATTTACTGAGGTTGAACAGTTGTTTCTAGTCATGTGTTGTCTGCCTGAACAGTCAGATGACACTTGGCTAGAAACATCTGCAAGCCTCTAAGCGTTAAACAGTATATAAAAGGCCTACAAAGAATGTGGACAACTGACCAGGGACCAACCTGGGCATGCGCCAGTGCGTATTTGGTTCTGAAACATCAGGACCTGGCTCTTAAATCTCAGAAATAGGCTTCTCAGTTGGCGCGTAACTTCTCAGATCATATTTTGATATTCTTTTGATGGATAATCGAGAGAGACACTCTTACATGTATTATATATAGGCAGCCAAGACTTGATCAGAAACCACAGTGAAGATTAATGTTTGCTATAGTGTACTAAATGAAAATGATGAGAGCTATTACATTCTTGCAGTGTGTGTTACAAACAGCAGTGTGACTCCGTAAATTGAAATCTGGCGCATGAATTGAAAAAGTAGGCTCCGAGGCTAGAGCGTATTTTAAATAGTCCTGATCGGTCCCTGCACTGACCCAACCCGTAAGCATGTTCAAAGTAACCTTAAACATACTGTGGGACAGAAAACTTTTTGAAGTAGAAAGAGTGGAAAAGGGCCATAACTTTGGGAAAAATTATTGGACGGAACCTGCTCATTGAGCATATCTGTTCTCCCATGCAAGTCTATCAGCATACTAAGGGAGATCCAAATCCGACCGATGATTTTGAAATCACAATCCAAAACGTTTGCATAGACAGATGAACAGAGGTCTCCAATAGATACCCCCCAATCATCCTTTGGAGGTCGGGGGCATGATAAATACACACTTTTTTCGAGGGCATAATAAATACACTCTTTTTGTGTGGGTAAACAATATGGTATAGAGTTAATTTAAAGCACTACATTGTTTCAAATGGATAGTATTGATAGCAAAACTACTATGCACATTACGATTATTTGACAGTGTTAAACTTCCGCAAATAAAATAATTTGTCATGCTATTCCCAGCAAATGGTCTCTTAACTGGTAGAGTGCTAAGTTAATTCTAATCATCCAAATTTGTCCACATCTCTTTGCCTTGTTACAATTTATTGGAGAGTGCCTGGTGGCACTCTCCCATAAATTGTAACAAGGCAAATCCCCACAGCCTAAATACTTTCAATTCAAAAATAACATGAAGCACATCCACAGAATATGAAGCCATTTACCTGTGGCACCTGCACTTCAGAATAAAGCCCAAATATGGGCTTCCAGCACTCTACCAGTTAAAGGAACTCCTTGATAAGGCTTGACAGTCAACATGTATATTCACAGCAAAACATGTGAAAACTTCTGTTTCTGTCATTCCATCCACTCTTTTTCATCATTCCATCTGTTCCATTCTTGAATAGCACCGATTTCAACACAATGTGTGTGGTTTTTCTGTATCCAATCATTCACTCAGTGATACCATACGTTTATGTGTTTTTAAAACACCAAACATGTTATAATGTCAAAATGTTATGATGTTCAAAGCCATGGATGCCAAGCAGGATCCATTCTACACAGATTATCATGGCTGTTGGCAGCTGCGACTAGGGTACTGACACGACTCTCCGCACCTTCAAATGTTGCAAGATCTGAAATGAATAATTACAGTACATGTGAAATTAATTCTAGAGGTTTACATCATCCACTCACTGTGAACTGATATAGGGTCTTAGTAAGGCCTAAAAAAAATAAAAAAATCTGTTTCTCAGACCCTCCCGCATGGTCCTTTTGGCTGTCGCATGCTCTCTTTTTATAACCAATTTAAACTTAGAAAAAATAAAAGTTAAAGGGTTTATATCTGATATTTTACCCAAGTTAAAAAAATTGATGAATTTGTCCCTTGAGTGCAAGAAGGCTTTGCAATGCTTTAGCATTGCAAAGCCTTCTTGCACTCGAGGGATGAAATACACCACCACCCATGCTATTCTGTAGATTATGAGGCCTAAAACTTGAACCAAGAACATGAACTTTTGATGGCAAAGAAGTAATTATGGTACTGAAATACAAAATAAAATAAAAAAACATTCGCACACATGCAATTTCACATATAATGGCCTGAGAAACAGAAGATCTACTTTGTGTGGCCTAATCTACACCCAACTCTACAATGGCCTAGTTGGCTGTTGCCAAAGGGAAATGATAGAGATTAGATTTTAGCAGTCTTAGTGCCAAGGGCTTTTTAACAAAAACATTAGAAGTTGATATGTAAACGCCACATTGTTTGAATAATGGTGTCAAAAAACATGTGTTTGCCGACCTGCTTATGAATGGACTGAACACATGAAAACATAAACGTGATACTGACATAGCATATTGTACTACAGAGGAGCCCTGTTAATTGAATAGCCACTTTGCCAATAGTCCAGGCACATTAGACATAAAAATGAGAAAGTAAGGAAAAAAATCGGAGAAAGCTGATTTTTTTATATGTTTCCGGGACACACATTGCGGATAAAGTGTGAAAAGTCCCCGCGAATCCGAGTTGAGCTTTTTTAGTTATAGCGTTTTTTTGATGAAAAATTTTTTTTTTTTAAAATTCGACCCAGCTCCATATTTCTCATTCTTATTCGCCTTAGTAGGGTGAGAATCATAAATATCGTGCTGAATTATATTGAGAATACATATCCCCAACAGAAAATGCCAACTTTGTACCAATCCTCACACTCAATGGTGAAATATTCACGAAAATGTACAAAATTACGAAAAAAAATTTATTGTTTTCATACACACAACGGTACACAACGTCCATTAAATCACATCTACGACTACTTTGAGAGTTAAATTATATATCAAAAATTGCAGAAAAGCAGTGGCTTTATAATGATAAAAAACAATAGTCATTTATTCCATAATGAACTGGTGAAACGTGTGAAATATTAACCATACCCCCTAAACTCAAATTCAAACGGCATCGACTTTTCTCATTCAAATACCGTATTATAGTATCATTGTTTCAATTTCCATGTTCGATTAAATCACATAATGTGGTGTTCGCCTACACTCAAGATGCATCTACTGTCAAAATTACACGAACTGCTCCAGAATGCGTCCTTAGGACGCACAGGAAAGCTTTGGGTACAATACTACGAGCAAATAGGTCTTCTCCAGTTGTTCTTGAGAGCAGAGTGCACAGGCGACTGGGAACTCCACACATATTGTGTTCGCAATATGATTCCAGTATTTCACGCAGGTGGTCATTTTGCATACGCAAAAAGTTCTCATCTCTATTTGCAGCAGATGAATGAGCTAACAGAAATAATGCAACAGGATGATTTGAAGTTGTTCACTGAGAAAGGTTACTTTACCATAAGGCGCTCAGATAAATTCTGGGACGGGATATATTCTGATCAGACCATAGAGCAGTGTTTAATGAGAATGTTCAAGCACCCTGGTGGTCTCACACATGGCAGGGGAATAACCGATAGCACTGTTGCGAAATGGGTACATGGACTACCTCTTTGCCTTCCGATATGTAATGCTCTCGAAAATTTTGTTCATGTTCACACTGGTCATGGCGAACAACATCGGGATCTCCGTCATTGTTCACAATTGACTGATGCCAATGATATCACCAAATTATTGAACTGGCTCAGAGTGCATTCCCCCTTTCAGAATAGAGATCCACTACAATTAGTCTCTATAGCGACCGGGCTTGTGGCCGACGAAACTGTGAACTGTGACCAAGTTCGCAAAATTGGAGAATGTTGCGTATCGAATGTTGTAAGCAAAACGTTCAACAGCATCAAACTACGACGTATTGACACTGTGAAGTCTTTCACATCGATGGCAAATAGCATCAAAGTCCGTGGAAGTAAGGTAGTGATTGACCCCACAATTCTGTTCAACCGCATCACATGTGTTATTCAGTCACAAGCAGAGATGGGAGAGTATCTCAAATATGAACTCGCCCCGAAACCACCAGCATTGTTTGATTCTGCTGGAATGAGGAAGACACAGAAAAGCACGCTCGGTAAGATCCTCAAAACATACGGTTCCGAGCAAACTAAAATCCCAGAACATTCTCTGTTTGTTGTAGATGGTGGATTTTTATTGAGGGCAGTTGAATGGCCTAAACAGTCGTCATATAAGGACATATGTACATCATATTCCAATTATCTAGTGAGACATTTTGGGGCGAACGTCGTTGTTGTTTTTGATGGTTATGCTTGTACAATGTCGACAAAGGGCATGGAACAAGCCCGTAGATCTAAAGACAGGTATTCCATTGATATCAATATCTCACCCGAGTTACCAGCCACCACACCCCAATCCGATTTCCTTGCAAATGCCAAGAACAAAACCCAACTGATCGATCTTCTAATGCAGGAGCTATCTGCTATCAATATTCAGTCCAAGCAGGCCGAGGCTGATGCTGATGTACTGATAGCCGAAACTGCACTTGACATCGCTCAAGATGACAACAGTGTTGCCGTTGTGGGAACAGACACAGACTTGTTAGTCATTCTTACCTCTCGAGTTCAACCGGGATGTAATATTCACATGATGTATTCCATTACCCCAAACTTACTAGTTTCAGTTAGTGAAATAACAACCAAAATGGGTGACCATAGAAGCAACCTCCTTGTAGCACATTCTATAAGTGGTTGTGACACTACTTCTGCACTCTTTCGAGTTGGTAAGAAGAAAGTATTCAGTACAATTGTCTCCGATGTTACTAGCGACTCACAACAGTATGTCAACACAATTTTGGCGGATGACAGTACACCAAGTGCAGAAGCCGCTGCCGGGGAACAACTTCTCCTGATCTTATACGGGAGTAAAACTGTTTCCTCTCTCGACCAATATAGATATGTCACTTACAAGCGTTATGTAGCAAAATCTAAACTGAATAAACCCATCGACCTAGCCTCACTCCCACCAAGCAGCGATGCTGCACAACAACATGTCTACAGATGTTATCTCCAGGTCCAACAATGGCTGGGCACTTCGCTTCCTCCGACGGATTGGGGGTGGTCGCTAGACAATGGACTTCTTGTACCGTCTGCAGCCACAAAGCCATGTGCCCCCGATAACCTACTGAATCTGATCAGTTGTGGTTGCAAGAGTGCTTGTACAAAAAGGTGTGGGTGTAAGAAGGCAGGACTCTCTTGCTCAGGTTTGTGTAATTGCAGTTCGGATTCTTGTAACAACCACAGAAACACTGTCCTGTCGGAAATTTCTGAGTTCGATGAATAATATGTATATAGGTCATGTCATTTCTGTATATAGCGTTGATAATAGTCAATGTAACTTAATCCATGTTGATTGATTTGTACATTCTGTAAATATTATTTATTGATCTAATGCTGCCAGACACAGACGTGTCTGTTCGGTCCCAAGCCCAAAAATAGTTGAGTTCTCATGCTGACGAATTTTATGCCAAAAGGGGAACTCGGCCAGAAGCAGAGGGGGTCTTCCATAATGTCTATTTTGTAAGCAATGATAAAAGTCTTCAAATGGTGGTGGATTTTTTATCGTCTGTCCAACTAACATCCCGTTCTGTACTACGACCCTTTGGGCAAATCCGTTAGGAAAATCGTAATTTTTTGCGTAAATCCGATACTTTTTTGTGAATTTTCAATAATTTTTCGCAGAAATTGTCACAGAATGCACATTTTCCTCTAGGTAAATGTATATTAGACATTATGTAGCTCGAAATACGCGTAAACAAAAAATACAGTTGGGTCAATTCGAGGTTACAAAGTTCGTGCGATTTTTTTGGATTTTTTTCAAACGCGTTTTCGAAAAAAGGCTGTAGAAAAAAAAGCTCAACTGGGATTTTAGGGGACTTTTGTCTAATCGTTCAGTGACATGTACTCGACATTCCCTGAAAAAATCAGCTTTCTCCGATTTTTTTCCCTAGTGAAACCTAATGTTCTTGGGCTACAATGAAAATTATCAAATTAACAGGAGTATTCATCATAAATGTGTTGGTATTTTAGTTACTAGAATCAATTTTATGCCCCCTTTCATGGCTTCATTTTCAAAATCTTTCTTGGTAGTGAATTTCCAACTACAGGGAGAGGCCGGGAGGTTTTTTTTGGAGGCATATCGGGAGGGGCTGGGGGGGGGGGGGGGTGGAGGTATCGAAAAAAATTTAATCTTCTGCAGTGTTGTCCATGACCATATGTCGAGGAAGACTAAATTGGTTAATCCTTCGTCCTAATTCTGACTTTAATCTATTCTTTCTACAACAAAACAGGTGCCCAAATTTGGGTAAACGTTTTAGTTACATTCAGTGCCTTAGAGATAAATTTAACATTTATTCTATTATATCTTGTTTGACAGAGCTCCATGAGCTCTATCGAACAAGATATAAAAGACTAAATGCCTGTATTGGATGTACTGAGGCCAAATTGATCTATAAACAAAGGAAAACTGGGAGGAGTCAGGGTAATTTCTTGACAGATTGAAAGGTTTTTTATTCAATTAACAGGAGTTTATAACCTATATTCAATGAACAGGTCAAATTTGTACTGGAGGTATGGTAAATGGTTTTGTGTCTGTAAATTCTATTCAATTAACAGGGTTATTCAGTTAAGAGATATCCAATTAAGTGGGTTCCACTGTATCAGGTTGAGCATGAGAATGCTTTTCCCCTCTGCAGAGGCACATTATTGGTGTTTAAGATCACATATTTCTGAACAATGGCTTATGGTGGTTGCAACATGAATATAAAGTCAAGTCCTGTACAATTATTAAAATACACTTAAAGTTGTTTCAATAATATTCTAACTTATGAAGACTGGACATCTTACCAGGATTTTAACAATAATTCATAATTATAATGATTAACCCTTTACCCAACGAATTGGCCATATCGTCGAGCTCGTTCCAACAAGGGGTTACATGATATGGTTTTGTTGAAATTTTTTGAAAAATTAAAAAAAATGATATTTAAAATAATAAATTTTGATATCGTCTGCATTGGGTAAAGGGTTAAGAAATGTTTTGTGGTCAACTGTTTGGCTGCCAGTAAAGGAACTCAAGGTTGGCTAGAAACCAGAAAGTTGATAATTTTATCTAGATTCCCATAACTGGCATCTGAAAAAAGTTTTTTTTTATTAATCATAATAATCATGATATGGAGCAAAAATAACATTGTATGGCATAAACAAATGAGATTTATTTATTTATTATTTGGTGTTTAAAGTAATATATTTCTGCACAATGGCTAATGGTGAGTGCAATATGGAGATAGATTCAAGTTTAGTCAATAGTTTAAATCCATGCTGCCGATTTTAGAGGACTTCCACCCCCAGCATTAGCGACTGGGTCTTATTTTACCAGTAAAACAGATACTGTTTACCACAGTAAATAAGTACTGGTTCACTTCCTGGGGTTCCCACTGAGGAATAAATGAGATATTACAATAGCTAACTCTGACCAAAATGCAGTTCCCATACCTAAAAATTACGACTATATATTTGAACATTTACAAAGACTTTCAAGGATATTTTAATTAAAATGTCTAAATTGAAAAAAAAAAAAAATTTTATGATTAGAAAATTTATTTTCAAAGTCAAAGACTATAAAGAACACATCTATCTATTTATAAATGGAAAGTCTGTGATTCAACCCATCAAGAAATTCAAGCTTTGATTACCTCCCTTGATATGCAATGCAATACAATTTTCTGTCCTGGGATGGGTTGGCCCACTAGTTATATAAATGGTAAGCGTCTGTGATTCTGTTCAGCGAGAAATACCTCCCTTGATATGTGATGGTCTACTTTTCCATCCTTGCATGGATGGGCCCCACTTGCTGGGAAGTCTCTTTTCCAGTGAACACGCTAGTTTCTATATAATAGAAAGGAAGATGCCTTTTGTGAAACCAGGGGTGGCTAAATATGCCCGTTAGCCATAACTCATGTAAAAATGATTGGATGGGACCCATATTCAAACTTGGCCTGTATTAATAGCCTGGAAATACCCATACCAACTTTGGTTGAGAACATATGATCCAAACTGAAGTTATCGATTGGAAACCAAAAATGTTAACGCAAGGATAGACTGATTATATAAATGACCATTTTTAAATGGGCATATAAAAACCAAGGAATGGTGTAAAAATAAGTGACACACATGGAACCTTTTCGGTCCAGGAACTCGTTACATCATAATTTCATTAAGTAGGATGGCTACTAAGTGAATGTGTGTGGTAGAACAATTAATATTTTATTAAAATTTTAATTACTCTCCCCAAATGTAATGGATATGGACTCTTTCAATTTCTGCCATTTAACTGGTATAGAAGATACCACAACTGTTCAAAGGGTTAAAGACTAAAAAAAAAAAAAGTCGACAACTCTCAAGAAAAACTTGAGGGGAAAAAAAGAAAAAAATATTTCTTATCCCATGACAAACAAATTTTTCTCCCTTTTTTACAAAACTATTTCTTACTTTGTAATCTGGTTGAGACAGCGGAGACAGATTTATTCACCATTGTGATCAACATTTCCCCCTCCATGTCAACAGGCTCAGCTCCAGGATTTGTCTCTTCTTGTTTCTAAAAAAAATCAAAAATATATTAATTACACACCTTGCAAATACACATCACTGAAAGAATTAAATGATAGCATCTGTTGTGAAAACATATGTCTTTGCTGACATAAATTATACAAGCTGGCAAGTCTGGAAATAAGCAGACTGTTATCTGGAGAATGAGGTCCTCAAAGGTTGAATTCGGTGATGCTTCCCTCCCTCCGGCCTAAGGTAAATAAATATTTCTACTGACAAAAGGATATTCTATTACATCCAATTTGATGAGAAATTAAGAATTTTATTCATTTTATGTTGTTTGACAAAACTCTGGTATCCTGTAGCTCATACCACCATCTACATAATATCAGCAGGGTTCGCTCCATTGTGGTGGGGGGGGGGGGGGGGGGGGGGGGGTGGGGGGGACGCTGCAAAACTATTAGTTCAAGCACTTGTCACAAGCAGACTAAATTATTGTAACTCTCTGCTATTTGGCTGAAAACAATTCAACATTATGAAGCTGCAACTTATTCAGAATTGTTCAGCAAGAATTATTACCAGGCAACAAAATCATGCCATACTGAACCTCTCCCCTCCACCCCCCCCCCCCCCCCCACACCCCTCAATTAGATCAAGTTGATATCATGAACCATGTGAATGCCGAGAAAAAACCTTTGGAAGTAAGCAGACGACTTGCTCAATATGTATAGTATGAGTGAAAATATGATGCAGCATAACCACAAACTAAGTATCTCACTGCATCTATGTTGATAACACCAAAATCTGACATCATTTTCTGGAAAGCTCTGTCAGAGCTTTCCAGAAACTGATGTCAGATTCTGATGTTATCAACATAGAAGAAGCACAGCACATAGTTTCCAGCTGTTATGCAGCAACTTGTACTATAAATTGTAAGATTAGCAATACGGTTTAGTGTAAACAACATGGTATGTGTAATCTGGAAGTTGTGCAGTTTCTGCCTCCACAAGGCTTTCTGAAGAAGCCATCCTCGGCTGTATTTTTGCTGTGGAAAGTTTTTGATTTCCTCAGCATTGTCCTCAGCACTGCTGATTGCTGAGGGTGAACTAAAAGGACTTAACTTCAATCAATCTTTTCCAAACCAAATTTAACAGATTAAGTTTTCTGTTTACCTTTTTATGCCAGGTGATATATTCATCCCTCATAATAGCTCTCAGGAAGCTGGGCAATTTATACTGCGGCTGGACCAAGCATCTAGCTGCTGCCACCATTGCCGCTGTCAATGGACCAGTGACTCCTGTTTGTGTTAGGAACTCAGCTATATTTGGTGTCAGTCTGAATGGTACAGGTCTATTGGCATCTAGATCACCTGCATCAGAAACAGAAATTATAAAAAAAATAATCATATTAAACACTTTTTTCCACAGGCATTACAATGTTCTCAGCTTAAAATATTTTAAGTTGAAAAATAAATAACTCTTTTGAACCCTGATTGTATCTTCTATGTCAGTTCAAAGACATCAACGGAAAGAGTCCAAATCATTATGTGGGGGTAGACCAATAAATGTGCTGCTTTGTTGCCTGGGTCGGAAAAGTGGCTTTTTGGATTCATAGGGTTAATTAAAAATCTATAATTTAATAAAAAGTTCAAGAAAATTCCAACAGAAAACAAGATACAATGATGCAATCAACTCAGCAATTTTGGAGGGAATTGTCAATTACTGCAATTATTGGGCAAAGTGGTTCATAAACATCAATATTTGTTCACAAACTGGCACATAACAGTTTTATGCCAACACTCAATCAGCAAAAAATTAACTGTAGGAGAGCAAATAAATAATCATTTATGTTCCATTTATTTCATCATTCAGAACGGCTTAAAATACATGCAATAATTAGAATCAATTCTAGCATACGATTCTTGCAAGGAAAACAATGAGAGTCAGCTTCTTGCAAAATCTTCATTTGATTTTTGTCTTAGATTCTGAAGGTGTCTTTAACCCCCTGCATACTGATGTCAAAATACCAAAATTTCAAGTAGCCATTATTCCCAAAATGCAGCTAGAAATTTAATCAATTCAGTCTTGACTGACAGAGATCAATGAGCTCTGTCAAACAAGACTGAATTGATTAAATCTAGTTGCATCATGGGAAAAGTTGAAAAATTTATAGTAATTTATATATTTTTTATACTTACCAATGACCCAGACATAGCTGGTGCTAACTCTTAAAATATAGGGCCAAACACAAATTTTGCCCCCCAATCCCCAAAATTTGCATCTAAAACCAAAGAAAACATGTCCTGAATGGCCCTCCACACTTCACCTCTACTGCGCAGTGTCAAGGACGTTCCGAAATTGGCGCCATTAATCATTCTAATAACCAGTGCCTGGTAAGCGCTATGTACTCAGCGGGGAGGTAAGAGTTCCCAACTCCTGGGAGGGCCATCCCCATCTGGGTCATTGGTAAGTATAAAAAATATATAAATTACTATAAATTTTTTAACATTTTTATACTGTACCAATGACCCAGACATAGCTGAATAGTAAAAAGGCTGGAGGGCCAAGGACATAGAGCAAGATGGAATACGCTCAATTATATAAAATAGAGTCATCCCCTCTAGGGAAAAAGAAGTATTAGGCCTTACATGTATCTTTCTTATTTAAGATAAATTAGAAAGATACAACACCTTCCAAAATTGAGCATCAAACATCCATGTACTCTATTAATATCTAGTATAATCCTTATACTAATAATTTTTAAAGTAAGCCAATAAATAAAGTAAGTCTAGAGAATAGAGACTCTTTATACTCATTAAATGTGTCTGAGGATTGTATAATAATGTCCGTTGACACATGCTATATTCAAAAGCTATACTTTAAAAACTAAGACCTGAATGAATTTTTAAAACATAAACTTCTCACTAAACAACCATCCCAATAAGAGCTCAGAATTACTAACTCCGAAGGAGGTATCCCCTTGTTTTCATAGTAAAACAGGTGACCCAAGGGAACACCCTCCCCCCCCCCCCCCCCCTTTTTTTCTTGCCCTGGGTCAAATAGCCCAGAGCGAAGAGGGCAGCAGAACGGAGTCACTGCCGAAACAGACAGCCTACCTAGCTATAGTAGCAACTGTTAAGTGAATGACATTCTGAGCAGTAGATAATAGACCTAACAAAACAGGCCTCCAGAAATGGACTCAATATTTCTGAGAAAGAAATTCATGAATGTGGATGGCTGAGGGCAATGAGCAGCCTTCAAAAATCTATAATTGCGACACTATTAATGTAAGCCCAAGATGTAGAAGAACTCTTACTTCATGAGCCGAAATCTCAAACACAACTGCTGAGTCAATGATATACCATAAGCAGTATCGATAGTTAATTGAATCCATTAGCAATGGAATGGAGCGTAACGTCCTTCTATTAGACATCAAAGACAGAAGAAGCTTACGCCCGTAGTAATAAACTGATATCTGTTTATAAATACATAAACTCTAACCGGACAGAGTAAAGGCCTATGCCCGTACGAAGACGGAAGGACCTTAATAACAATAGGTTCCGGATATTAATTAGGAGCCTGACTCTTAAGCAAAAATCCAACCTAAATAGTAAAGGAAGTAGTGATTCCGAAACTACGAAAGTGAAAATCATCCACCGATAGTGCATGAAACTCACTGACTCTTCAGTAAAAGAGAAGCCAACAGAATTACTGTCTAAAAGGTCAGAATTTGAAAACTACTGTTTCCAGAGGCTCAAATGATTACTTAGCTAAATAAGAACCGAAGTTAAATTCCATATAGGAATTTAATCTAATGATTCTAAGTCTATTTATCGAAAAGTTACTGACTTAGATAAAGAGACATAAGACTCAATTGTAAACTATCATAGAGTGCATAGGTATGAGGTAACATAAACATAAACCTATAACCTTAATAATAACAGGCTGCAGTAGATCTTGTCAAACAAGTATACTAAAAAGTTGCAATGACTAGTATGGAGGGATCAACAATATCAACATAGTGATCCCTACACCAACGACGGAAGAGCCTCCACTTTAGCCGCATAGTATAGCGAAGAAGAGGTTCTCCTATAGTAAGAAATCGCGTCCAAAGCTCGTCCAGTACAATGCTTACAATGCAATAAGGACCACACAACGGAATACGTGAAGGTTGAGACCTTGCGGGTTGTGATAAAGATGACACGATTTACCCAGCGAAAAAAGATCCTCTCATGGAGGAAGATTTCGTGTTGAGTCCCACAGTAGACATCAGAGTAAATTTACCCACGGTCTCTGTGAAGACAGAGATGCTATCAACAGAAATGTATTGTGGTTGTTTATCTTAGCAATACTTGCTGAAACAGCAGCGCAGGAGGATACGCATATTCTATCATTCCGTCCTATTAGATCAATAGAGCGTTAACAACATAAGCTCAGAGATCCGGACAAGCAAACACATACGTCTGCAATTGACAAGCAAGATGTGTCGTAAATAAATTAACATTGGGCGCTCCCATTGATAGCAAATCTGATTGAATACTTGTTTGTTGAGAGTCCATTCTGACGGCAACAAGCGACCCATAAGTGAACGGGAGTCCGGTAATCCAATCAGACGACCCGGAATATGAGGGACTGAAGCAGAACTTGTTGTACTATAACAAACAGAAGGATTCTTTCCATTAAATTGAATAACGGAAACGAATGAGTGCCTCCCTGGTTCCGGAGATACGCCACTACTGTCGAATTAACGGACAGGATTTGGACATGCGTTTCGAATAATGTTCATACAATGACATAAAGCAAGCCTAAAAAAACATTATTCCGTGGAAGATAAGTGCTTGCTTAGAGACTGCAGAACCCAAAGACCCTGGCACTTCGAATCTGTTGCGATCAATATTATATCCCAACCTGTTTGACTGGCAACCGTCATAATTATAAAACTCGGATCCGGCAACTGCAGTGGCACTCTCTGAGTCAACCACCGAATGTTTGCCCCAGTCTGAATCTCTTGCTACAATAGATAGACAAGAGAACGTGTAAATCGAGCAATTCATGGATTGCTGAAAAGTTGCCGTCGAAGAGAAGCTTCTCCGAGAACGAAGCGACTCTGAGAGAGTTCTTCACCTTACTATCCACGCGCGTGGAAGTAGCTAGGGCTGCGTCACGTTTAACCAACTCCAAGCAGCCACTGAAGGGCGGAGTTATATGTGAACAAACTACTGCCCTCAAAAGAAATCACATTGAGGATTATCCCAGAATTCTTTCTCTTGAAGACGTAATGATAACGCCTCAGTAAGGTGGATTACGTATGATAAAGTGTCTAAGTTAAGTCTATTAGACATCATTGTCGTTTCCAACATTGTGGTTGGAAAAGACATAGACGGCGAAAAAGATTATTTCCAGTCTTTAATCACGCCGTCTAGATGCATATGAACTCTCGGTATGCCCTGTTCTGCCAAAATAAATTATTCGTATAAATGATAAAAGGCAGAAATGAGCATTGCGGACAAGAAACTAAACTATCATGCTTGGTAGCAGGCTTATATATATATATAGCGTCGATAAATAATACACATGTTCTAATGACATTATTGGACTGTGTCAGTAAGTCAGGGACAATGTCCCTGAACCGATCCAAATTCCGTGTCCAATGACACTATAAGTCTCTTATCCAACATCGCAGCAATGTAGTCCGAAATAACAATCACTGGAAGATAATGCCGGAAGATATGTATGGCAGCTTCTGATGCTACGAAAGGGAAAACTCGAAATCTTTCGAATCCCTTTTGCCATCCTGTCGGACCCTATAAAGCGTTCGGTCGTCCGTACCTGATGCAACCGGGACTGCACCGACCCAGCGCCGTCAGATAATTCCTGATTCGACCAAGAAACTGTCGATTGCTGGGATGCTGCGAAAAAACTGTGCTAACTTGGATAGCACGTCTGTCACTGAGGCCTGTGGAGAAGCGGTCCTATGATGCATTGCCGCTGGAAGCTCCGTGATCGTTACCCCGTGCATACTACTAATATGCGAGCGAACGGAGTGTATAGGCCTCGTGTCTCTTGGCTACCGGATGGAGTGACCTATTCGCCGTGGAATCACTGAATGACGAAACTGATCGGATACTCGAGGTCACGTAGCCAATGTGCGGTCGTGTGCACTGCTGTGAGGATGAGGAAGCATTATCGATAGTCTCTCGGACTGTCAATATAACGGAGCGTCCCGAGCGACGGACATATGCTCCGAATGTAAAATATCTGAACCACAACATGCGGTCCCCTATGTTGTTGGACGAGAGAGGGACCTCTCTCGCTCACAGCCCGGACGGACCTGGACAAGCCAGGAACTGGACTAACAGGCTTCCTCCGATCTGTCCTCAATCTGCCGTCACTGGGTGAGTACTAAAGTAATTATAGTGCTCGCATCACCCAAATCTCCTTCCTAGACCGCAACGGCCGAACCCGGCAGCCGAACCATTCGATGAATGTAAGCTACACCGGGTGAGCTAGCGAATGTCACTCCGTCGATCCTACAAGGGACCTCTTAGGCGATAGACATATTCCATGAGCACTTATTGCCGCTAGCTCTTCATTAACTATGATGACAGAGGCACACTTTTGAAAGACATCTCCGTAACTTTGCGAACAAGAAACCAGAAATGCTTGGTAATAGCAAGCATATAATAATAAATATATAGCGTCGTTCAATAATTCGAAAGTTTGTGTGACATTATTGGACTATGTCGGAACTGAGGGACGAAGTCCCTGAACCGAACCAAAAATTTCTAAGTCCACCGACGCTATCAGTTTCTTATCCGGCATCGCAGCATTCTGGTCCGACGAAAGAACCTGTAGAAGCTCAAGTCAGATGACATACACAACAGCATATGTTGTTCCGAAAGGGAAAGCTCGAAATCCTCCGAATCCCTTTCGGTATCCCGTCGGACCGGATGAAATTTTCGGACGTCCGTACCCGCTTCCGCGGAGCGTCCCGACCCAGCATCGTCGGATAAAACATTATGCGACAGATTCAGTTGTTGCTGGGATGCTGCGATAAGCTGTGCTATTTAGGATAGCACGTCAGTCCCCGAGGCCTGTCCAGTAGCGGTCTTATGATGCATTGCCGCCGGAAGCTCCGTGTACGTTGACTTCCGCACACTTTCCTATGCGAACGTCCGGAGTCTGCAGGCCTCGTGTCCCTGGCTACCGGATGGTGTGACCTGGTCGCCGATGATTCTCTGACTGGCGAAGCTGACTGGATATCTGAGGTCACGTAGCCAAGAGCGGTCGTGTGCGCTACCATGAGAATGAGGAAGCCTTATTGACAGTCTCTCCAGACTGACTATATGTCGGAGCGTCCCGAGCGGCGGACGTATGCTCCGAATGCGAAACATTTTGTACCACAACATCTGGGGCCAGATGTTGTTGTACGAGAGAGGGGCCTCTCTCGCTCGCCGTCAGGATGGACCAGAACGAGCTATGAACTGGACTAAAAGGCTTCCTCCATTCTCCCTCTAATCCGCCGTCACTGGGTGTGCATTTGGTTGATTTATAGTGCTCGCATCACCCCAAAACTCCTTCTAGACCGCAACGGACGAACCCGGCTGCCGAACCATTCGATGAATGGACGCTACACCGGGCGAGCTAGCGGACGTCAAAGGCCGTCGAACCTACTAGGGTCCTCTTAGGCAATTGGCGTATTTACATGAGCACTTTTCCGCTAGCCCTTCATTAATTGTGACGACGGAGGCACACTGTTGGAAGACATCACAGATACATCACCCTAATCTTGATTGTCTGAAATAGAAATTGATAAAGTAGAGTGACCCTGCGGGGAAAGGACTGGAATGTCCAGTTCCCCACTAACATACCGTGACATACGCTTCCCATGTTGTCATCGAAATCATCAGATACAGAACAGGAGTTAATGCGAGTACACTTACTACATATAGAATGATTATAAAAGTCAGAGGAAGACTTCCTCTTATTACAATTGATCAAAATCCTTTCAATGTGAAAAGAAAACAAAGTCCTGGTACTCGCACCAACCCCTGACAATCAAAATACATAATAATAATATGATCCATTGACATAGAAAAAATAATTGAAATCAAAATATTTTGAAAAAATATTTTTTCAGAACAGCCCAAGTTTCTGAAAAGTAATGTTGAGCCCCAATGGATCCCAAGCCTAAGTGTGGACAAAAAATTTAAAAATATTTTAAACAATTTATGCAACACTTACGAACAATAATAATGTATCTAGTTATGATTAAATTAACATCAAGATATTATTTTCAAGAAATCCCCCCCTCACACAGAGGGCTGTTGTAAATGTAAACAATGAGTGTAAAAACACTAAAATAAGACTCCAGGCATCCAGGCCCGAAATCAGTTACCAAAAATACACTATCTGATGCAAAACAGAGACTTCCAGGGAAGAAACTGCAGAACATCAGATGGTAGATGCAGAACACAACGCCTAACCACCCATATGTGAAGACGTAAACATGGGGAAAAGAACAGAATTCATTCTGTTATTCAGCTAAAACTCCCAAGAAATTTTAGTAATAACAATTACAGAAACTATGCCAAAAGCATGGGAGAATAGCAAGAGGGGACTTAAAGGAAAGGGAGAGAGGAAAACATGGAAAAATCAGTGTAACTAAATAACAAGAATGACAACAAAATGGCTGCTGCCTCGAAAATAGGTAACTTAACATAATTTCATTAAAAAATTTTAAGTTACAGCCCTGATAATATTCTGTCACACATTTTTCCTCTCTTCCTTCTCTATCCTCCTTAGAATCACCATTTCACTAATATTTATGTGTCTGGCATCATTTAAACTGAGACTTACAAGCACAAAGATCAGTCAGATGTTAACTGATGAAGGGCCAAACTTAGAATGATTAATGGCGCCAATTTCGGAACATCCTTGACACTGCGCATGCGCAGTAGAGGTGAAGTGTGGAGGGCCATTCAGGACATGTTTTCTTTGGTTTTAGATGCAAATTTTGGGGATTGGGGGGCAAAATTTGTGTTTGGCCCTATATTTTAAGAGTCAGCACCAGCTATGTCTGGGTAATTGGTACAGTATAAAAATATTAGCAGCCTGAAATTTTTAGATTTTTACATCAGTGTGCAGGGGGTTAAAGGTCTGGAGATTTCTATTTATTTCTTGCTCACACCAAATAACGTAACACTTTGACTTAGCAGTGGTGTTTAACCCTTTGAACTCTAGTGGCATCTTCCATGCCAGTTCAATGGCAGCATTTAGAAGAGTTCATAATTCATTATTTGGGGTAGACCAATCAGCCTCGGGGCTGCATGCTGAAATATAGATTTGTCTACCCCACACATTTACTGAACAGCCATCCTATATAATGACGTTATGACGTATCATGTTCCTGGCCATAAAAGCAGCTGGTAGGGTTCAAAGGGCCAATGAAATCTTGACTGCCTGTATTGATTACAGATTTTCAGAAACTGGGACAAAAATCAAATGAACATTACTAACAAGAGCACCGCCAGGACTGGCTAAATACGCCTGTTAGCTGACTTTGGTTGAAATCAAATGATCCAAACTGGAGTTATTGGTCAGAAACAAAAAATATTAATAGATGGTCAAATTCTAAGTTGAAAAAGGGCCATAACTCATGTAAAGATAATTGGACAGAACCCATATTAGAACTAGGCCTGTATTACTGCCTGGGTAATACAAATACCAACAATACACATACCAACTTTATTTGAGATCAAATAATTCAAACTGGAGTTATTGGTCGGAAACAAAAAATGTTAATGGACGGATGGACAGACGGATGGACGGACAGACTGATTACATAATACAACCATTTTTCAAACAGGCATGTAAAACTACTGCTGAGATTTTGTACCATATTTCATCTAAATTTTCGGACACAAAAAAATGATTAAATTTTCCAGCGTCTGAAAACTTCGAAAATGGCCAAAATACATGTGGACAGCAAATGTGGGTGGAAATTTTGAAAAACACACTGCACCGGTTAATAAATTTATTGTGCACGAACTACCGGGGATACCTCGGAAATGGGAAAGATAAAATAGCTGTTCAATACGGCGACTTTAATTATCTGCGTAAATGAATAAAATGAACATACCAAATGAATTAAAAATTTCCGATTGTTTGTTGTGTTTTTATTTACTTTCCCAATAAATCCTTGAGAAGAAATCACGTTTGATCTACCGGTATTTGAAAAGTTTGGATGTTTCCACGAATTATGTTGGACAGTAATTAAGCCATGTGCTTTTGTTGATACTGTTGGACAAAAAACTTGAGCAGGCTTCAGTGTTTTCAAAACGGACCAATGTAGCCATTCAAAGGCAATGAAGTGCAAACAATTTTTTAGTGGTGCGTATATTGGCTTAATTGTTTGTTCAGTTGAAACTGCTCACTATTGATGGAAAGTGTGCTGGTAAACTTCAAAGAAATGGCATTATCTTCATGTGGTGCTGCTAATACATAAATACAGGGCGAATACTGAAGTCAGCATTCAATCACCAGCATTTAATATCACAAGAACTCGAGATGGAAAAATTCCTAGTGAAGTACAAAACAGCAGAAGAAGCCAGACCAACAGTACAACTGACACCCTACAAGCCTTCAGAAAAGAGACCAGTCGGATGTCAAACTAAAAGAAATAGAACAGATTCTGATGAAACAGCTGCAAAACCGCAGCCAGCAAAGAAACACCACAAAGAGATTTCAACGGTTGAAACTAATGCCATTAAAGATAGCAATGACCATCCAACTGTTGCACTATGAAAATTATAATATGAAGGAGAAGAAGGAAGCAGTTGAAGTAATCAAGTTGATTGGCCTACGGCAAGCCACCCCAAAACTGAAAATACCAAAATCAACGCTCAATGACTGGAAAAAGATAAATTTTGATGAAGAAGGAAGAGACAGATCAACAGGTCATTTATCCAAGAGTGGGAGACCTGTTACCTATGGAGAGGACCAGGATGACAAAATCTCTGAATGGGTATTAATCCAACGAGATTTGCAGCTACCTGTATCAGTTGAATCATTATGCGCCTATGCCAGAGAAATGGTCAAGAATAAGAACAAAGAAAGCGATTTCAAAGCCAGTACAGGCTGGGCTGAGAAATTCATGGCTCGTCACAACTTTTCACTCCGTACTAAGACATCTTTAGTCCAAAGATTACCAAAAGACTTAGAGCAGAAAATCGACAGCTTTAGAGAATTTGTCAAAGACAGAAGAGCAGAAGATGAGTTTGAAAACCAGTTTATAATTAATATGGATGAAACCCCAGTCTACTTCGACCTTATCCCCAACAAAACAGTCAACTTGATTGGAGAGAAATCTGTCAGGATCAGAAGTACAGGATCAGAAAAATGACATCTGACACTGGTTCTGGCTGTATCTGCGAGTGGCGATGTCTTACCACCAATGGTAATTTTTAAGGGTAAAAGATAACTTAAGTTAAAGGCACCAAAAAACTGGATAATTAAGGTTCAAGAAAAAGGTTGGATGGACGAGCATTTGATGAAAGAGTGGGTGAAGGAAATTTATTGCAAACACACCAAAAAGGAGAGATCAATATTAATAATGGACAGCTTTAGGGGCCATCTGACTGATAAGGTTAAGAAAGAATTAAGAAAGAGCAATGCTGTTCCTGCAGTAATACCAGGGGGCCGCACATTTAAATTACAGCCACTCGATGTCAGCATCAACAAGCCTGTAAAGGGGGATCTTAGAAGAAAATGGACTGAATTTATCCAGTCTGGGACCCAAAAAATTATCAACAAGGAAGAAGAACACATAAAGCCTGCCTCCAAACAAGATATTGTTAATTGGATTTTATTTGCCGTCAGCAATCTAGAAAAGCAAACAGACATGATCAGAAAATCCTTCAAAGTCTGCAGTTTAAACAACCACCTGAATGGAGCAGAGGATAAACCAGCACACCTCGTGAGCCCATCCTCATTTATTAAGGCAACACAAATGAAATTATTTGTGTATCTCTCATGTATCTCAATCTTTTCTTCCCTGCTGATAATTCTATCCTCCTCTATCCTACTCAATATGAACATATGGAATCGGGCTGTCGAACACATTTCAAATTGCTTAACACTACTATTTAGCACTCATAGTGAAGCTGGTGACAACAGTTCTGTCAACCGATATGGCCGGTAGCATAACTTTAGGCGAGGTTCAGACTGACTTGGAATACGACTTCATAGCTCAATATAACAATACATCTGTCTATTCCGACGATAGTGAGGATTCTCCATTCCATAGCCATAAACCTGAATGTAAGTATTATCTGCCAGAAAATTTTCGATCGACCATCAATAATGAAACCCAATCTTTCTCGCTTTTTCATATTAACTGCCAAAGTATTAACACCCACTGGGAATCTTTACACGATCTTCTCTTTAACCTGCAGGGAACCGAAAATAAGTTTGACATCATTGGCCTAACAGAAATTTTCGATGTCCCCTCAAATATATCATACTGTCTCGACGGCTATCATACTCTTATAAAAAACAACCGCCCCGACGGTGATGACGGTAGAGGAGGTGTGGGTTTTTTTATTAAAGATAACATTGATATTAAAATTAGTCATAACCTGTCGGCTTTCATCCCACACATCATAGAATCTCTTTTTATTGAAATCAATGTTAACAAATCGCGGAGAGTCATTAGGGTAATTTACAGACCAAACATACCACCGAAAGCGGACATTGATATTTTCTTGAACAAACTCAACGAAATAACTGACAAATTAAATCAGGAAAATGTATCTTCCTATATAATGGGTGACATTAATGTTGATCTTCTCAAATACGAGTCCCACACCAAAACAAATAATTATATCAACTTGATGTTTAGTCAAGGATTTTTACCTGTGATTACGAAACCCACCTGATTAACTTCACATTCAGCCACACTCATTGACCACATATTTACTAACAACATATTATCCACTTCAATATCTGGGATAATAATAACCGATGTCTCCGACCACTTTGGTACTTTTCATGTGGAAACCGTGCCCCCCAAAACAAAGAATGAGACATATTCGTGGATTCGAATGGTAAATGCTGAAACTACGGCAAACTTTAAATTACTCCTATCACAATGTGATTTCTCCTCAGTTATAGGTTCAGATGACCCAAACACGGCTTATAACAATTTTTTACACATATATCTCGGATTATTTGATGCGGCTTTCCCTCGAATATGCGTATGTACACATCAAAAATTCATGAAGCGGCAACCCTGGATGACAAGAGGCTTGATAGTCTCATCAAATAATAAAAGCAAATTTTATAATAAAAAGTTAAAACGCCCCACTGAGTCTAATGTAAGAAACTATAAAAACTACTGTAAAATATTCAATAAAGTAAAAAAGCAATGCAAAGCAACATATTTTAAAAGTATTCTAAACGAACACAAATACAACATGCGTAAAACATGGCAAATACTAAATAACGCCATCAAAAAGTCCGACGGAGCTACCAACTTACCTCAGTTTTTTAATCATAACAATAAAGAAATAAATGACCCGACAGAAATAGCTAAAGAATTTAATTCTTATTTCGCAAAAATAGGTAAGCAAACAAGCGATAAAATACCAGTCACCAACAAGTCTTTTAACGACTTCATGGAGGCAAATTCCATGAATAATTTTTACAAAAGACCTACATGTGATTTTGAAGTTATGAATATTGTAAAATCCCTAAAGTCAAAAGGAAGCAAAGATTGTGATGATATTAGTTCAAATCTACTTAAACAAACTACTGACCCCTTGGTTAACCCATTAACACACATCTTCAATTGTTCGTTTGCAAGTGGCACTGTTCCAGACAAAATGAAAATTGCCCAAGTTATTCCTATATTTAAAGCAGGCGATAAACACAATTTTACTAATTACAGGCCCATTAGCATACTTCCGACATTCTCCAAAGTATTAGAAAAACTTATGTCAGTGAGACTCTTGAAATACTTAAATCATTTCAGTATCTTACACCCAAATCAGTACGGTTTTATGAAAAACCATAGTACTGTGCATCCCGTTATGCAATTGCTGAAAACTATATCAGAAGAAAACAATAAAATAAGTAAAAACAGCACACTTGCACTATTTTTGGACCTATCAAAAGCGTTCGATACAATAGACCATGATATTTTAATAAATAAACTATATAGATACGGTATCAGAGGTTTGGGTAACGACTGGTTTAAAAGCTACCTATCTGATAGGTCACAGTATGTCGCATACGGCGACCATATATCTGACAGAGCAAAACTATCACACGGAGTTCCACAAGGCTCGATACTCGGCCCAACATTATTCCTGATATATGTCAATGACATCTATCGTGCTACTTCCCTGAATCTCCTATCTTTTGCTGACGACACTACTGGCCTCTCCTCGGGTCCCGAGCCAAATCATTTAGTTCAGCTCATAAATAAAGAGCTTGAAAAAATATTCGAATGGTGCTGCGCGAATCAACTTGTATTAAATGCAACAAAAACTAAATACATTTTAATCAACCCTTTCGCCAAAAAGAACACAGCAATTCACCATAATATTCTAATAAACGGCCAAATAATAAGTAGAGTCGGCTCAAATCATACAGAAAAATCTCTTAAATTCTTAGGTATACATATCGATGATTGCTTATCCTACAAACACCATATATCTCAACTCTCCTCAAAGACAGCTCGGGCTAATTATGCACTAAATAAAGTGAAGAACGCGCTTCCCCGAGAAGCTCTGAAAACACTTTATTATGCCCTCATACAAACACATTTAGTGTATGGGCTAAATGCATGGGGAAATGCTAGAACAATTAAAAAGATACTGCTTCTTCAGAAACGCTCCATCCGCATAATAAACAATAAAAAATATAATGCACACACTGATCCCCTTTTTCGGAAAAATAAGATTCTTAAAGTAAACGACCTATTTAAACTCCATGCGTGCTTGTTTGTATTTGACTGGTATCACGGTAACCTACCAGTATCCTTCAATAATTACTTCCGCCTTGTGGTCAATACTACGGGTTGAGTTAGTAGAAGGAGAGATACTCTCCAAATTGAAAGAACAAGGACAAGGTCTCTTGAAAACTTTCCTACATACATGTACCCCAAACTCTGGAATGACTTAGACTTTGATTTGCGTAATATAAATAACAGAAACATTTTTAAAAAACAATTAACCTCAAAATTATTGTCTCAATACTCTGATAACATTGAATGTAATAATCCGTACTGTACTGACTGTGCCATCTAGCAGTAGGTAGAATAATGTCACAATAAACTGAGTGGGTATCCATTTTCAAGTTATTGCATTTTCAAGATTATTCAATTTTAGCGCCTTCCATGCAGCCATGGGCAGTGATACAACAATAGGAAAATCTTGTTTCTGTTCTACCCCTGTTGAAGATACCAACGCTTGGGTCAGTCCGTGTGAGGCTTCCTCTGGAAGCCACCACGGAGGAGCGTCGGCTTTGGGGTCGTCGGTGGGGGAGAAGCAGTGGTTGTTGACTCATTTCTGCTGATACTGCACACGTCTGGACAAATTCTAGTCTCCTGACTCAATTGTGTTGGCTGCACTAGCCACCAGCGCCCTAGACCAAGTATAGATGTACAGTTGTCTGACAGTCCGATTCCATTGTTCCATTGTTGCATGATATGATCTCTGGGAGACGACAGGTAGACAGCCAATCTGGCTATGCCGTCTCCCTGCGGTATACAGGTATATTAGATTATTTTTGTTTTATATTCATGTATGTATATTTCTTGCTGTATACTGCTAAATAAAGATTCATTCATTCATTCATTCATTCATTCATTCATTCATTCATTCATTCATTCATTCATTCATTCATTCATTCATTCATTCATTCATTCATTCATAAACTTATCAACCAGTCTGAATACATAGGAGAGATGCTATTTGACAACCAGGAGGAGCTGGACATTGCTTGTCAACTGTTTATTGACCCTAAGAAAATCATGTCTGTAGAGACTGTCATGTCTGAAATTTTCAATTCAGACGATGAAGATAACCTGACGGAGGCAGGTATTTTAAATGAGCTTGACTGATGTAATATGAGATGTTTTATGTAATTTAACTTATTTGTTCTTGTAATGACAATTATTGTATTCTTGTATGATCTTGTTATGTATTCTTGGATATATTCTTGTATATTTTTGTATGTATGTGTATATTGTAGAATTTTGTATTTCGTTTTATCAGTTGTATTAGAACATATTTGTGAATTTTATTTGTGAATTTTATTCAGTCGTTAGTTATTTTTGTCATCCAACTCAGACCCTGTGCCCATCCCCACATACTAATTAATGACATACAAGTTTAGATTATTGACCCGGTGCCCACCCCCACAATGCTGTCCACTTTAACCATGAAAGTACTGCTCACTCAATCCCCCCCCACCTCCGATGTGGAAGGCAAAATGCAAAAGACAAATACGAATTATGAGCTTTATTCAGCCCCCCCTCCCCCAATTGTGGGGAAACCAGTTGCTATTGTTTAGACGGACAAATGCGACTTAATGACATACAAGTCTGGATTATTGATTTAGAAATAACCCCCCCCCCCCTCCAATGTGCAACGCAGAATGCTACAATTTCTAAAGGCGAATACAAAATACTAATTTTAATGACTGGTATTTGCACCAGAGTTCCTCCCGTATTTCCTATTTTTGTTTTTGGAAGCGTGCCCTCCCCACGTGCACTGCTGATGTCGGAGAAAATAATATCGAAACCCGATACACTCTGACAGTGTTCGGGTCCATGTGTTAATTTTTTGTGAAACCCTTCAACAGCACGTGTTGACCTCATTGTCGTTTGTTCTATTTTTAACGTTGGAAAATTTTGTTGGTGTTCAGTGCACTGAATATGTTTATTTGAAGCAATAATTGTCCTGTTCTGTTGCTGGTGCATCGTTTATACAGTAGAATCCTCTTAATTGAATATCCATTTTGCCAATGAAAATTATTCAGTTAACAGGAGTATACAATTTACAGAGATTTGGTCAGTTTCCAGTGTTCTGGAGGCAAACTGAGCATTTATTCTATTATATCTTGTTTGACAGAACTCACAGAGCTCTGTCAAACAAGATATAATAGAATAAATGCTTGTATTGGATGTAGTGAGGCCAAAAAGGTTGATAAATAAGGGGAATTTGGTGCGTGTCACAGTAATTTTTTCGACATATTACAAAAATTTATATACAATTAACAGGAGTTTACTTTACAACCCATATGCAATTAACAGAACAAATTTGTACTGACGATATGGTAAATGGTTTTGTGTTTGAAAATTATATTCAATTAACAGGAATATACAATTAAGAGATATCCAATTAAGTGGGCTCCACTGTACTGCATTATATGGATTTATTTATGGGACCCTTTCATTATTGTCATCATTTAAGGTCAGTTCACCATAACATTTGTTGGGTCTTCTCTTTCCAAATCTCGAAGGAATCGAATGAAAGCACACTTTTTGAAAACAAAAATTTGATTGGCCAGTTCGTCAGACATGTCAGTTTGATAAGGAAAACAATAATTACCTGTCATTAAATAAAGAACAAGTTTGCAAATAGTGTTGTTTTAATAATTCTATTTCGATTGTACAATATATTGTGCATACAATACAAGTTTTTAACATAAAAGAAAGAAAGAAAGATGAAATATTCAACTGAAAAGAAAACTCATTGTCATTTTGGATTTATAATTCACTGGGATTTTCCCACCACATTAGTAGTCCGGGACGATCTTTGAGTGGGTGTCCAAAAATTTCGAGCTTAAAAAAAATTATTTTTTGATGAAAAAATGGTGTCCAAAAACAATAAGTGTCCGAAAATTTAGATGAAATACGGTAACGTCCATCAGCAAGACCACTAATAGCCAGTATATTGGATATGTTTTACTCACAAAAATTAAAACTTGGTTAAATTCTAGTAAATATATAAATATGAGATTTCCTTTCAACTATGGAATATGGATGCACTCAAGCCTGGAATTAAGCAATCTGACATTAGCAGAATGAAGTCTACAGAGGGTGAATTTGTTGATGCTATCCCATACAGTGGGGCAATTTTTCCTCTGGGTACCGCTTTCCGTTTAAGCATGAGACCTTGATTCAGTTTTGAGGTTCACGGAGGGTAAATTTAGTGATGCTACCCGGCTGTGCAGGGCAGCATCACCAAATTCATTCCCCGGGGACCTCATTCTTCAGATGACAGTCTGATTATTTCCAAGCTTGGATGCACTCACTGTTAAATAAGTACTTTCAAATTCTAAATTGTTTTAAGAACTGGAAACTGATTCTCGCAGTAGGAAGTGCAGCAAAGCTGAGGTAAATATGGAGATTCCTTAGTTTCTTTCATCAAGCTGATGACATACTGTTATGTAAGGCCTAAAAAAATTAAAAATCTGTTTCTCAGGCCCTCCCGCATGGTCCTTTTGGCCGCCGCATGCTCTCTTTTTATAACCAATTTAAACTTAAAAATAAACAAAAATTAAATGGTTTATGTCTGATACCTAGGCTTAATTGCACGTAGGAATTGTATGCAATTGCCATATCAAATTTTACCCAAGTTAAAAAATTTGATGAATTTGTCCCTTGAGTGCAAGATGACTTTGCAATGCTTTAGCATTGCAAAGCCTTCTTGCACTTAAGGGATGAAATACACCACCACCCGTGCTATTCTGTAGATTATGAGGCCTAAAACTTGAACCAACAACATGAACTTTTGATGGCAAAGAAGTAATTACTGAAATAAAAAATAAAATAAAAAAATGCTCGCCCGCATGCAATTTCACAAATAATGGCCTGAGAAACAGAAGATCTACTTTGTGTGGCCTTATATACTAAATTTATTAACATGTTGAATTCGAACCATTATTACTGGATTGTTTCAGTTCATTGGAGACTGCCATCCGGAAATCTCCAGTGAACTTTAAAAATTCAATAATATACAGACAGGATACAAGGATTAATTATGCCGAGTTGTCATTTCGGTTTCTCAGCAATATGTGCTAACAAACATTCAACCAATTGAAGTATTTTTGTTTGTAGGAAATCTTGAAAAACAACCGATGCGTCATTACCCGCCTGCATGCAATTTTACAAATAATGGCCTGAGAAACAGAAGATCTACTTTGTGTGGCCTTACATACTGTTGGATAGACCTGGGTGAGAACTTTCCAACAGTGCATCACATTACAAACTTTCTTCCCCAACAGCTGGAATACACAGACACTGTCCTCTTTCTAGAACAGATCAGGAAAGTGAAATGCAAAAGCTTTGAAAACAATGGAAAGTTTAACTGATATTTCAGTTGCTTTATTTTAAACTTTAATATCTGTTATATTGCACCTTACTAATTTCTTTTTTCTCTCAACCTCCTCTAATTTCACTAGGTCATGTTTACTGTATGGCCTGGAGTGAAATGACAGCACACCAACAGTGTTCAAGCTGGACCAAAATTTTTGGTGCAAAGTGGAATTTTTGTTTGGTGTCAAATAAATTTTTTTATGCCAAATGAAAGATTTTAGTACCAAATGGAATCAGATTGTAGCTAAGAATAAATTAACCATGTATTGTTCGTTTGAGTGCTTTAGCATTGCGTTCGACATCTTGTGCTCAAAGTATATTTTAATCAAGTATTACCTGGCTCTTTTAAGTATTTCAGCTGCGAAAAGCCCACAAATGATAAAAAATATAAATAAAATAAATAAATAAATAAATAAATAAATAAATAAATAAATAAGGGCAAAGCAAAGTGTGAGCCAGTCACTGCCCCTGACACGTAGGCATGTTGGAAGCAGCCTTAAAGGTATTGTGGGACATAAAAAGTTTCTATCGAAAGAGTGAAAAAGGACCATAACTCTTGGAAAAATTATTGGATGGAAACTGTTCCTTGTGCATATCCATTCCCCATGCAGGTCTATCAGCATACCGAAGGAGATCCAAATCCAACTGATGTCTTTAAAGTTACAATGCAAAATGTTTGTATGGACAGAGGGATGGATAGATGGATGGGCGGCTTCATTAGATACCCCCGAATCCTCCTTTGGAGGTTGGGGCATAATAAATAAATGAGGTAAAAGGCTATTATGGTTTACAAAATAATTTTATGATTATTATTTACTCACTGTTTATTACTCTCCAATACTTTACCAATAAAATCTAACAAATATGGCTGTCGTTGGAACCGGCTCAATGAGCCGGTTCCAATGACAGCCATATTTGTAAGATTTTTTGGACATAGTGTCAGGATATTTCAGGTCATGTTAGCCTTCTGCTGGTTAATTTGTTGCCGCTGTATTAAATAAAGGGTTAAATTGACTCAATTCTTTTCACGCGAATTCTAGCAGAGGTGCAGCGAGAATCTACATGGATTCTCACCGGTTTTATTGCGCGAATCTTTGTGCGAATCGATTCTCGTCGAAATTTTAGCCCTGTTTGTAAACACTCACAAACAGCTAAACCCAGTGGATTAACAGTAATTATTACTTTCCAAATTGTGATTTACTGGGATATCCAGGTTTGATTATAAACGATAACTTCACAAGTGAATTACGCAATCAGCAATTGGCTCATGTATCCACACTCGCAAACGAAGACCCTTTGCTGTGGGTGTAATGGGGACTTCATTGTTTTTTGTTTTTTTAACCCTTTACCTAACATGAAAAGCAGACGATACTTGCAAAAAAATTCTTGAATAACTATTATTTTCATTTTTTGTCTCAAAAACATAGGTTATGACACCTCATTGGAACGAGCTCGATGAGCTCGTTCCAATGAGGGGTCATAACCTATGTTTTAGAGACAAAAAGTGAAAAAATAATGAAAATGTTAAAAAATTTATAGTAATTTATATATTTTTTATACTTACCAATGACCCAGACTTAGCTGGTGCTAACTCTAACAAAACCAGGGCCAAACACAAATTTTGCCCCCCAATCCCCAAAATTTGCATCCAAAACAAAAAGAAATCATGTCCTAAAGGACCTCCATACTACGCCTCTACTGCGCATGCGCAGTGACGCAGTCGTCCCGAAATTGGCGCCAATTATCATTCTTACTGGCAGTGCCTGGTCAGCGCTATGTACTCAGCGGGGAGGCAAGAGTTCCCAACTCCAGGGAGGGCCATCCCCGTCTGGGTCATTGGTAAGTATAAAAAATATATAAATTACTATAAATTTTTTAACATTTTTATACTGTACCAATGACCCAGACTTAGCTGAATAGTAAACAGGCTGGAGGGCCTAGGACATAGAGGAAAATCCAATAAGCTCAACTATATAGTAAAGAGGTAACCCCTTAAGGAGAAAAGGAGTATTAGGCTTTACATGTATCTTTCTTATTTAATATTAAATTAGAAAGATACTACCCTTAATAATTGAGCACAATAACATTCATGTTCTCTATTAACATCCAGTATAACCCTTATACTAATTATTTTTAAAGCAAGCCAATAAATAAAGTAGTCCAGAGAATTGAGACTCTTTATAGTCATTTAAAAGTGTCCGAGTATTGTATATTAAAGCCCGTTTGACACTTGACATATACAAATGCTTCACACCGAGCTACACTTTAAAAATAAGACATGAATGAATTTAAACATTAATATTACACTTTAAAACCATCCCGGAAGCGACTCAGAAATACTGACTTGGAGGAGGCATTCCCTTGCTTTTCACTATAAAGCAGGTGACCTAAGGGAACACCCGCCCCCCCCCCCCCCCCCCCCCCTTCCCCTTGCCCTGGGTCAAATAGCCCAGAGCGAAGAGGGCAGCCGGATGGAGTCACTGCCGGAACAGAAAGCCTGCATAACTATAGTTGCAACTGTTTAGTGGACGACATTCTGAGCAACAGATAACGGACCTAAACAATGCAGGTCTCCAGAAATGGACTCAATATTTCTGAGATAAAAATTCGTAAATGTGGATGGCTGAGACCAATAAGCAGCCTTCATTAAATCTGTAATAGCAACACTATTAGCATAAGCCCAGGAAGTAGAAAGAGCTCTTACTTCATGAGCAGAAATCTTAAGCACAGACTGCTGAGAAGAAGATAAATCTTCATAAGCAGTACGGATAGTTAACTGAATCCATCTAGCAATAGAATGGACTGAAATGTCCTTTCTATTAGACATCAAAGACAGAAAGAAACGTTTCCGTCCCTTTCTGATAAACTGAGATCTCTGTTTATAGATACGTAGTGCTCTAACAGGACAGAGTAAAGGCCTACGCCCGTCTGAAGACGGAAGAGCCTTAATAACAATAGGTTCCGGATATTTATTAGGAGCCTGATTCTTAGCTAAAAAACCCACATTAGTAGTGAAGGTGATAGTGTTCCCAACACTACGATAATGAGAATCATCCACCGATAGTGCATGAAGCTCACTGACTCTTCTGGCAGAAGAGAAAGCTAAGAGAAAAGCTGTCTTATAAGATAAGAATTTGAAATCTACTGTCCCAAGAGGTTCAAATGGCTTTTCCTTCAATTTAAGGAGAACCCAAGCTAAATTCCACTTAGGAATTAATCTAAGAGTTCTGGGTCTATTTATCGAAAAGTTTCTAACCAACTTCGATAAAGAGACATTAGATCCAATTTGTAAACTATCATGATGTGCATAGGTATCAGATAACATAGATCTATAACCCTTTATAGTAACAGGCTGCAGTTTGATTTCGTCAAACAAGTATACTAGAAAGTTTGCAATGTCTGGTATAGAGGGATCAAATATATCTACAGAATGATCCCTACACCAACGACGAAAAACCTTCCACTTAGCCGCATAGTTTAGCGAAGAGGAGGTCCTCCTACAGTTAGAAATCGCATCCACTGCTTGTCCTGTAAAGTTCTTGCCATGCAAGAAGGACCGCACAACGGAAAAACGTGAAGGTTGAGACCTTGCGGGTTGTGATGGAGTTGGCGCGATTTCCCCTGCGAAAGAAGATCCTCTCGTGGAGGAAGCTTCCGCGGTAGGTCCCACAACAGACACCTGAGTAGATTTATCCACGGTCTCTGTGGCGACAGAGATGCTACCCACAGAATCTTGCATTGAGATTGTTTTATCTTTAGCAATACTTGTTGAATTAACGGCGCTGGAGGATACGCATATCCTATCATTCCGTCCCAAGGGATCGACAGAGCGTCTACTGCAAATGCTCTTGGATCCGGACACGGAGACACATACGTCTGCAACTGATTGTTGAGATGTGTCGCAAATAAGTCTATCATTGGCCGTTCCCATTGGTAGCAAATCTGATTGAATACTTGTTTGTTGAGAGTCCACTCCGACGGCAACAAACGACCCTTTCGTGAAAGGGAGTCTGCTAGCACATTCAGACGACCCGGTATGTGACGGACCCAAAGAAGAACGTGATGTTCTAACGCAAACAGAAGGATTCTTTCCGTTAGATTGAACAACGGAACTGAATGAGTGCCTCCCTGATTCCGTATATACGCCACTGCTGTCGTATTGTCGGATAGGATTTGGACATGAGCATCGTGAATAATGTCCATCCAGTGAGGTAACGCAAGCCAAATTGACATCATTTCCTTGATGTTTATGTGCTTGCACAGGAATTGCGGATCCCAAAGACCCTGGCATCTCGAATCCGTTGGGATTAATGATGCACCCCAACCTGTTTGACTGGCATCCGTCATAACGGTAAAACTCGGATCCGGCAACTGCAGCGGAACTCCTTGAGTTAACCACTGAATGTTTGCCC
Source organism: Pictodentalium vernedei (assembly GCA_031216915.1). Taxonomy (NCBI): domain Eukaryota; kingdom Metazoa; phylum Mollusca; class Scaphopoda; order Dentaliida; family Dentaliidae; genus Pictodentalium; species Pictodentalium vernedei. The sequence goes on along the minus strand of CM062288.1, from coordinate 31,374,795 downwards.
AAGTCTGAATCTCTTGTTTCACTTGATCTGACAAGAGAACGTCTACATCGAGCGAATGAATTTTCACACTCCAATTCTGAGTCAGGAAAATTTGAAGAGGACGTGTGCGTAGCCGCCCCATCGGAATGAGATCCGCGGCGGCTCCGCACAGACCTATCAGTCTCATAAATTCTCTCGCCGTGACTTTGTCTGCGTGCAGACAATAGCAAGCGTAACAACTGAGTAATTTCGCTCTGGTTAACGGCAGACGAACGAGATTGTTGTGCGTCTCGAAGCTCATTCCCAGATGAGTGAATGACTTGGACGGCACCAGATCCGACTTCTCCTCGTTTACTATAAAACCGAGACGTCGGAGCAATAGAAGAAGATTCTGAACATCGTTCTGAAGCGTTAACTCGTTGCCGTACCTCTGAAGAATGTCGTCCAGGTAGGCCGACGTTACCGCAGACGAATGAGCTCGGAAGTAGATCATTACCGAGTTCATTACCCGAGTGAAAGCCCAGGGTGCTAGATTCAATCCGAAGCTCATCGCCCGGAATTGATACACCACTCCAAGGACTGCGAAGCGTAGATACTTTCGGAATGTCGGATGTACCATGACGTGAAAGTACGCATCTTTGAGATCTATGCTCGTTGCATAATCGTTCACCCGAATACTCGCTCTGACCGATCGAATCGTCTCCATATAAAACTTCGGAGCGACGATCAGCTTGTTTATCCAGCTCAAATCTATGACTGGACGGAACGAGCCATCTGGTTTCGGAACCAGAAACAGATGGCTGTAGAATCCCAGAGATTCCTGGTTTTCTACGACCTCTACCGCGTTCTTCATTAAAAGAGACTGCACCTCTGATAACAGAGCGTCTCTTTTCTGTGGATTTGACGGAAGATGAGTCCACTTTGGACTTCGAGTTAATGGAGGCTTTCGTTTGAAGGATATCTTCAGACCTTCCGAAGTCACTCCTCTCACCCAAGGGTCGTCCGTAATCGACGCCCACTCTTGTGAAAAACTCGACAACCTTCCGCCAACCGGAATGCGATAGAGGTTTAAGCCATCACCTCCTGGACCTGCGAGGCCTGCGGTAGGAGAAACCACGTCTTCCACGACCCGCACCTCGCCTCGTCGACCTCGGGGCGTCCGACCAATTGTCCCGGCCTGAAGGACGTCCCGAACGAGAGTCGCTATCCTGACGGTCTCTCGAATAAGACCAAGAGGACGCACCGGAACCTCTATAGGAACCTCTCTTGGGCGCATTAGACCCAGAAGTGCCTGTCTTATTCGTGTCTGCTGTATCCAACTTCTTAGGAGCCGATCTGAACAACAGAGAATCATTAGCTTTCTTTTTAATTTTATCATAAATAGCGGAAAGCTTGCCGTCAAAGAGAAGTTCTCCTGAGACCGAAGCGACTCTAAGAGAGTTCTTCACCTTAGAATCCACTAGTGTGGATGTAGCTAGGGCTGCGTAACGTCTAACCAACTCCAGATTTGCCACTGAAAGGGCGGAGTTACACGTGGAATAAGCTACTGCCCTTGAAAGAAGTCTTAAAGAGGATTGTATATCCTGAAACTCTTCCCCTTGAAGGCGCAGTGATAACGCCTTAGTAAGGTGATCTGCGTAAGATAAGGCATCTAAATTGGCTCTGTTAGACGCAATAGCTGTTTCCAACACCGCGGTTGGAATAGAAGCTGACGACGGTAATGATAGCTCTAAGTCTTCCGCCTCGTCGTCCATACGCAGAGGAACTCTCGGTATACCCTGTCCTGCCGTATCGAATTTATTCCTTGCATTAATGAAAGGCAGGTTGAGAGTATTAGCGGACAAGAAACCTGCTTTCCCCGTCCTGGAAGCAAGTTTAAATATAGCGTCGTTCAATAATTCAAATGTTCTAGCAACATTATTGGACTGCGACGGAAACTCGGGAGCGATGTCCCTGAACCGCTCAAAAAATTCAGAGTCCAATGACGCTATAATTCTCTTGTCCGGAAGCGCAGCAATCTGGCCCGACGGAACAACTTGAGGGAGAAAGTGCCGGATGAAGTCCACGGCAGCTTTATGTTGTTCCGAAAGGGATAGCTCCAAGTCATCCGTATCCCTTTCACCGTCCGGTCGGACCTCATGACGTTCCCGGTCGTCCGCCCCCGATGCTTCGGCGGAGCGTACCGACCCAGCGCCGTCGGAAAATTCTCGATCCGACACCGTTTCTGTCGGCTGCTGGGATGCTGCGATAAGCTGTGCTATCTGCACAAGAATGTCCGGCGTCGAGACCTGCGGAGGCGCAGTCTTTCGCTGCTTCGCCGAGGGCAGCTCCGCATCAGATGGCTCCCGCATACTTTTCCTATGCGAACGTCCAGAGTCCATCGGTCTCGAATCCCTGGCTGCCGGGTGGTGTGACCTGGTCGCCGAAGAATCCTTCATCGGCGAAGCTGGTAATATATCGGCGGTCACGCAGCCAAGGTGCGGTCGTGTGCGCTGACGAGAAGAGGAAGCCTTAACAGTCTCTGCGGACTGCTTATACAACGGAGCGTCCCGAGCGACGGACGTATGCTCCGCTAGAGACACATTTTGTACCACAACATCTGGTCCCAGATGTTGTTGTACGAGAGAGGGACCTCTCTCGCTCGCGGCCCGGCTGGACCTGGCTCGGAACCGGACTAAAAAGCTTCCTCCGTTCTCGCTTACTATCCGCCGTCACTGGGTGTGCATCTATTATGTTTATAGTGCTCGCATCACCCAAAATTTCCTCTTGGACGGCATCGGACGAACCCGGCTGCCGAACCATTCGGTGAATGGACGCTACACTGGGCGAGCTAGCGGACGACATTTGTCTAATCTCCATGAGCACTTTTGCCGCTAGCTCTGAATTCATTTGTGACGACGGACGCACACTTGAAGAAGATAACATGGAAACATCACCCTGTTCTGGTTCCTCTGAAATAGAAACTGAGAGAGTAGAGTGACCTTGAGGAGAAAGAGCCGGCATCGCTCTTTCTCCAGAAACAACATATCGTGACACACGTTTCCAATGTTTCTCATCCCAATGTTCACATATAGGACAGGGATTAAAGCGAGAACACTGACTACAATTAATACAATGATCATGAAAGTCAGAGGAAGATTTCTTCCTATTACAATTTGAACAACGTCCCTTCATTGTGAAAGAACAACAATAAGTCCAAGTTACTCGCAAAAACCCCTGACACAAAGATACATAATAACATGATCCATTAATAAATGAAAAAACAATTGCAAAACAAAATAATTTTGAAAAAATATTTTTTCAGCGAAGCCCAAGTTGCTGAAAAGTAACGTTGAGCCCCAATGGATCCGATGGCAAAGTGTGGTCAAAAATTTTAAATTTATATAAAATAATTAATGAGACACTTTTGGATAATATAAATGTATCTTATAATGAGATAAACTACAACAAAGGCAAACAGTCCCCCTCAAAAAAGGCTGTTGCCAATGAAAACAAACAGTGTAAACACACTAGAAAACATGACTCCAGGCACTGAAAAAACTGGCCTGGAATCAGTCATCAATTACACTCTATCTGATGCAAAACAGAGACTCCCAGGGGAGAATCTGTAGAACATCAGATGGAAGATGCAGAACACAAACGTTATACACCCATGGGTGAAAACGTAACTATGGGGAAAATAACAGAAAACATTCTGTAACCAAGCAACTCTCTCAGGAAATTTTAGAAATGAAATTTCTCAAAAATATGCCAAAAGCATGGGAGAATTGCAAGGGGGGACTTTAGAAGGCTAGGGGAGAGGAAACACTGAATAAGCAGTGCAACAATTAGCAAGAATGACAACAAGAGGCCCATGCCTCGAAAATAGGCAACTTAACATAATTTCATCAAAAAATTTTAAGTACAGCCCTGATTATTTTTTGCCACTTCTTTTTCCTCTCCTCCTTCTATCCTCCTTAGAATCACATTTTCTCCAAAAATTACGTGTCTGGCATCCTTTAAACTGAGATTTACAAGCACAAAGATCAGTGAGATGTTGACTGATGAAGGGCCAAACAGAGAATGATAATTGGCGCCAATTTCGGGACGACTGCGTCACTGCGCATGCGCAGTAGAGGCGTAGTATGGAGGTCCTTTAGGACATGATTTCTTTTTGTTTTGGATGCAAATTTTGGGGATTGGGGGGCAAAATTTGTGTTTGGCCCTGGTTTTGTTAGAGTTAGCACCAGCTAAGTCTGGGTCATTGGTACAGTATAAAAATATTAATTGGCGATTTTTGAGAATAGCACTGGCCGCTTTTGGCCATTACATTAGGTAAAGGGTTAAATAATATAATTATTGTTAATAAGGAAAAGTAATAAACAGAGTAATCGCTTGACTGGATTTGTTACATGAAATAATTCATTTGAGGTGAGGGACTATATTGTAAAACACTTGTACGCATTCGCGTACGCGTGTTTGTACAATGTTCCTCACCTCTCATGAATTATTTCACATAACCAGTCCAGTTTAGCGATTACTCTCTATTTATTCACTCTAAAGTAGTATAAGATAATTCACTATCTTCCAGAAGGATTATAAAAAAGATTAAGCAAGATGAAAAAAAGATAAGGTAGCAAAAATATGTTTTGATAAGAATCTGATTAAATGGATAAACTGTAAAATTCAGTTGACTCAAATCAAAGAACAATGAGTAGAATGTTGCCTATAGATTACTTATCAGGTGTGAATTATGTCTCGAGGAACGTCCAGTGGAGACTAAGGAGGAACTGGAAGTTGCTTTTTCACCACCTCCCACCCCTCACTCCCCTCTTCCTTCACTACCGGAAAGCCCGGGAGCAGAAGTAGCAACAGAAGAGCCACCACAATCCATTAACACCATCGTGCAAAACGCACTAAGAGCAATAGAGATGGCAAAAGAAGAATCAGCCAAAACAAAAGAGTACCTAAAGAAATCAAAAGAATTCTCCAGAATAGCACTAGAAGAACAATATGTGCGTACCTCAACACCACCACCAGCCTCACCACCATGCCAAGCTCCACCAAAGAAAAAGAGCTGCAAAAAGCCAAGAAAGGGATAAACCTTTTTCCCTCCTTCCTTTTCCTCCTCTACCACGCCTCGACATCATCCAAAAACAAACAGCCAACGAGGGTCAAAAGGGGCTTGTTCCCCATATCGTCCCTGTGAGCCTTCGGCGCACAAAACCATTTCGTTCATTCAAAATTTCATTATGTCTCACCTGTATTGTCAGACACTGATTTTATTACATGCCTGTTATTTGAAAACACCATCTACAGCAACATTAAACCAGGCGGAAAAAGAAAATCCGTTGCGGAACGGAAATCGTTGACAGACTATTTTTAAATAGAAGTGAAATTTCACTGGAATTTTCTAAAAATCGTGCACCTCAATTAAAATTTGAATCACTAACTACAGCTAAAATAATAACACAGGTTTCCCGAGCAAATTTGGTGGTGTTAAAATGTGACTTTTTGTTTATAGTTCGTCCCTGGAGTTCCAATGTTTTCTTTGTGCCTGCTGGCACATAGAACACATTGAAACTTGGGGATGAGTTTTCAAATGAATTGCTGAGGGTCCTAATAATTGCTTTTATAGACGTGAATGCACATAATAAACACAGAACGACACACAAGTGAATGGATTAATCGATATGGCACTTGAGCCATCATGGAAGGATAAAACATCAGGCCTAATCCTCGTGTGTGCTGTTCTGTGTATTTATCGAAAACAGTGCACTGAAATAATACACCACAAAGCCTTCGAGATCAACCAAAAGTAAATTTTTACCAAATTTTGGTGCCAAATGCTATATTTTTGGTACCAAACAAATTTTTTTAGTGTAATTTGTGCCATAGGAACCTGACAGTGTGAAAACTACACACCAAACCTTATAATACAGTGGAACCCTGTTAATTGAAAAGCCACTTTGCCACTGAAAACTATTCAATTAACAGGATTATTCAATTAAAAGGGACTGTGTCACTTTCCTGTATTCTAGAGATAAACTTAGCATTTTTTCTATTATATCTTGTTTGACAGAGCCCCATGAGCTCTGTCAAACAAGATATAATAGATTAAATGCCTGTATGAGATGTACTACAGTAGAACCTGTCTTGAGAGACCGCCCTTTTTTCCAGCCAAAAGTGGTCTCTCAAGAAAGAAAGGTGGTCTCTCATGACAGGTCGGTTACAGAGTAAAAACGTTAATCGGTGCATGGTCACAGTGGTCTCTCAAGACAGGTGGTCCCTCATGACAGTGGTCTCACAAGACAGTTTTTACTGTAAGGCCAAATAGGTCTATAAACAAAGGAAAACTGAAGACAGTCAGGGTAATTTCTCGACAGGTTACAAGATATTTTATTCAATTAACAGGAGTTTACTCTATAATCTTTATTCAATTAACAGGTCAAATTTATACTGAAGGTATGGTAGATGGTTTTGTGTGGGAAAATTATATTCGATTAACATGGTTATTCAGTTAAGAGGTATCCAATTAAGAGGGCTCCAATGTATATGTGACAATGTTACAAGCATTCACCATGACAAAACATTCAGGGTTAAGGGTTATTGTTGCAAAATAGTCACTGAAACCTGGTGAGGAAAAAAAAAGGGTATGAATGTTTTTAAGTGATGTAATTAGATAATTTATTCTTTTTTGACAACTTCAATATTCTGAAAGATTTTTTTCTGTCCCGCTTGGTGAAGCAAAATATTCTCGACAGAAAAATTTTCAGTACAATACAACAAATACATCTAAAATGTCATGGGCTAATCAGTCTTTCCTTGATGATTCCAGTATAAGGTGCCGATACAATGTTCTATATTTTTCACAACAATATAACCTGTAAGTCTCTAAGCTTACCAGTGATTTCAAGTAAAGCCATGACTGCCAAGGCAGTCAAAACTTTTATAGAAACTACTACATTGGAACCCTGTTAATTGAATAGCCACTTTGCCAGAGAAAAAACATTCAATTAACAGGGGTATTCAATTAACAGGAATGGGACTATTTTCCTATATCGTAGTTATTAATTGAGCATTTAAATCTATTATATCTTGTTTGACAGAGCTCTTTGAGCTCTGTCAAACAAGATATAATGGATTAAATGTCTATATTGAATGTACTTAGGCCAAAATGTCTATAAATGTGTACAATTAAGTGTATGTTGGAGTAATTCTATGAGAGATTACAAGAATTTTTATTCAATTAACAGTAGTTTGCTCTAAAACCTATATACAATTAACATGTGAAATTTGTATTCAAGGTATGGCAAATGGTTTGGTATTTGTAAATTATATACAATTAAGAGGGTTATTCAATTAAAAGATATTCAAATAAATGGGATCCACTGTATCACAATAATTTTATGACTGTCTTAAAAACTTTCTTGTGCCTGACAGTGGCAGAGAATAGATTGATGCCCATTGTCAACATTACATGCTGTAACTCATGTTAAAATAGACATATAAACTGACACATGGAAAAAGTTGCAGAGATTAAAAAACTACCTGATTGGTCATCAATGTCAAACTTGAAATATGAAATGTTGAGATAGCCACAGTCTTGATGCAAGTACATCATATCTGGATTCATTCTGGATAGATGTAAGATAAACTCTGCAAATCCCATCAAAGCCAGCTGTATTGTAAACTATAAAAGAAAAAAATAAACATCTAGAGTCAATCCATCGCCAGGGGGTGCGATACCCCCGTAATCCATCGCCAGGTGGTGTGTTACCCCCGTACCAATACCTGAGGGTGAGCAAGGTCAACAATGTGACATCTTGGTGTTCAGAAAACAATAGGTGTCACCTAAAGGTGACACAAACAAATACCCTCGCCTTTCAGCTGGTAATGTTTTAAAGTGCATGATGTAAGTGAGGCATACATGTATTCTCAAGAAAGGGAAATAACTGTGGAGAAACAAAATTTTCGCAAGACTTTATACATGTTGCACAGCTTCATTGTGTGTATGATCATATTCTAAGTTGCAACTATGAGAATTGAAAAGTGGGGGGAGGAGTTGATTACAGCAAGACGGTACCCTCCATTAAACAATTTCATGACGGAAGGACTGACAGACAGACAGACGAACTGACAAACTGATGGACTGACGGACATGAGGAATCCTATATACCCCTGCCTAGGCGGGAGTATAAAAATAATCACTGAGCGGATGTAAAATAAACTCTACAAATCCCATCAAAGCTAGTTGTATTGTAAACAATGACCGAGAAAATTAAACAAGAATAACAAAGTGATTTTTTTTTCTATTTCAACTTTTCCAAAATATTTTTACAAAGATAACTGGCAAGTAAAAACTGTATCACTGTTATTATGGTACAGTAGAATCCTCTTAATTGAATATCCATTTTGCCACTGAAAATTATTCAATTAACAGGAGTATACAATTAACAGGGATTTGGTCAGTTTCCTTTGTTCTGGAGGTAAACTGAGCATTTATTCTATTATATCTTGTTTGACAGAGCTCATAGAGCTCTGTCAAACAAGATATAATAGAATAAATGCCTGTATTGGATTTAGTGAGGCCAAAAAGGTTGATAAATAAGGGGAATTTGGTGCGTGTCACAGTAATTTTTTCGACAATTACAAAAATTTATATACAATTAACAGGAGTTTACTCTACAACCCATATGCAATTAATAGATCAAATTTGTACTGAAGGTATGGTAAATGGTTTTGTGTTTGAAAATTATATTCAATTAACAGGGATATACAATTAAGAGATATCCAATTAAGTGGGCTCCACTGTACTAGTGAAGTTCCATCATTTCTGCGGAAAAACTGAACAAAATTAGAACTGGTGACACTGGGTATGTTTCAGTGAACTATTCCAGTTTACTTGGTTTATAGTAGGATATCAGAATAATAACCAGGTCATTTCATTCAACAGTTTACATTCTGGAATATCATTCTGAAAGCTGTATCACTGTTATTATGGTACGAGTGAAGTTCCATCATTTCATTTCTGAGAAAAAACTGAACAAATTTAGAACTGGTGACACTGGGTATATTCCAGTGAACTATTCCAGTTTACTTGGTTTATAGTAGGATATTAGAATAATAACCAGGTCATTTCATTCAACAGTTTACATTCTGGAAAATCATTCTGAATTAAACTGTCTAAACCTCCTCGGGAGGGGGGTTGTCAGTTTGCTTTTTACTTGACATCCACAGTGTCGTGTTCATAAAAGTTCTTGACCTTCCACAACATTCTGGTCTATCATTTAACCCAATCGGCACAATACAAATGGCTATCAAACCAGTTTTAAAATGGAATAGTATTCTCACCAAACTTGCCATTCCTTTGCGACTATTAAACAACAGTTTAGGTTTATATGGAATACAGTAGAATCCTCTTAATTGAATATCCATTTTGCTAGTGAAATTTATTTAATTAACAGGAGTATACAATTAACAGGGATTTGGTCAGTTTCCTGTGTTCTGGAGGTAAACTGAACATTTATTCTATTATATCTTGTTTGACAGAGCTCATAGAGCTCTGTCAAACAAGATATAATAGAATAAATGCCTGTATTAGATGTAGTGAGGCCAAAAAGGTTGATAAATAAGGGGAATTTGGTGCATGTCACAGTAATTTTTTGACATATTACAAAAATTTATATACAATTAACAGGAGTTTACTCTACAACCCATATGCAATTAACAGATCAAATTTGTACTGAAGGTATGGTAAAGGGTTTTGTGTTTGAAAATTATATTCAATTAACAGGGATATACAATTAAGAGATACCCAATTAAGTGGGCTCCACTGTACTTACTATTACATGTAAACTGGAATAGTCCACTGAAACGCAACCATACAAATTATTTTTTACAGAACTCTTAACTGGTAGAGTGCCAAATTATTTTTAGTCATCAAACTTTGTTTACATGTCTTTGCATTGTTATAATTTAGGGGACAGTGCCTACAGGCACGCTGAGAGACACGCTACAGACATACTCCCCTAAATTATAGCAAGGTAAAATCTCACATAATTTCACATAAAATATAATATGATGCATATCCACAGAATATGAAGCCTTTAAGTCTTGGTACTTGCACTTCTGAACAGAGCTCAAATATGGGGTTCCAGTACTCTACCAGATAACAAAGTTATGATTCCTTTAGTTAATCTAGTCTGCTATTTATTTTTCTGATTTACTTTGTTAACCCTTAAGCCCCCATATAGCCCCAAACCGCCACTTTTATATTGCATTGAAGCAGGTGCTCCCTTGTGTAATTTTTTTTATTACTCTTGTGTGTAGACTGAATTTTTCCTGGCAGTGGTTCTACATCACTGCTGGCTGCCTGTATAGGCAGCCAGCAGTGATGTAGAACCACTGCCAAGTCATCAATAACTATGTAAGCAGAAACAGGCCATAAATACTTTAAAATTAATCTGAGGACTTAAGGGTTAATTGTTGGTATACTGGTATCAGCTTGTACATCCGGCAGTCTGTGGACATAATTTTGTGCGGAGCTTTTCTCAGTTGTTTATGAACTAATTTCTTTGAAAGTTGGTATGGATGCTCACTACCATGGGAACCTGTGCATCTGCAATTATAGTTTCGACCAGACTTTTTTGCCACAGTTATGCCCCTTTTCCATCTACTAGTTAAGGGCCTATATAAGTAATGAAATTTTGTTTATTTTGAAAATTCTCCCCTCTCATATTCCTTAAATTCAAATTAAATATACACAAATTATACAGCAAAATGAAGGTTGTGATGTATAGAACACGAAACACATATGTAATCAACTCAGAGTCGACTGTAGGCACCACTGGTTCCTGAAAGTCTGCTGCCGTATTCGCACCAGAACTGATAATTTAATAATATTTCACGAAAACAACTTGTGGCCAAAATGTGCTTTACATATCCAAGAACAAAGCTAGGGAATAAAAATTCTTCAAAACACGGTGACAGAGCTGCATTGGGGAAAATTCCAAAGCCTTTGCTTTTGTTTACATATGAGTATACTTTCGATTTCCAGTCGACGTCATCGGACAGAAAAAGCATGTAAAAACAACGCCGTCTAAAATCAAATAATGAAAAAGATTGCCTTCATACAGTGTACCGTTATTAGATAGAGACTGCACAGTTGCCATATTCAATGCAAGGTATCAGGATGTCTGTTGAAATTTCTTAGAATTACGATTTTGTTTTTCGATGAAAATTCGTGGTAATAATTGATTTGCGCATGTCTGTCGAGCATGGAAACCATCTTCAATAAAAAATGCAGACAGTGTTGTCCTTTTCCAAGATGCAGTCTTATCACTGTATTCGAAAGTGTTTTGAATGCCTAGCTTTATTCTTGGATATATGAAGCACATTTGGTAGTTTCATCATTCTCTGAAAAATACCCTCAGGAATGCATGTTTATGCATCTGTTCTGAGAACGCCGAATTTGTTAAATTGGGAATACAGGGTTAACTCCTTGAATGCTGCTAGCAGATTTTTCCGCCAAGGAGCCAATACTATAAAACTTTTACAGCTGTATTTTTCAGAAGTGTATTTTCTATTTATGGAAATAACTAATTACAATGAACCATTCGCATTCAAAGATGGGGCAATTTGCCAGTTGGCAAATTGCCATATCTTTTGAAATGCTAATGATTCATTCCCTTCATCTATATACTGACTTGCAGAAAATGCAATTCGGGAAAATACAACTGTAAAAAACTTATAGTATTGGCCCCTGGACAGAAAACCTCTTGGCACTAAAAGAACAATTTGAGCTTTTTTAACCAACTTTTCTCCCAGTAAATTCTAGTGACGTTATATTCAGTTTATTTCTAGAATTAAATTGTATTGAATTTTCCATCAAATCTAGTCATGGCTGTATAGACGCAGCCATGACTAGATTTGATGGAAAATACTTTTAAAATTCTCAGTGGGTTGAGAGTTAAAGATCCCAACAATAAAATCGAAGTCAATTCTTTCATACACACCAAAAAAAAAGCTCATCACACTGCCGTTATCAAGTTATAAAACTCACAGTTTTTCGGAATGTCCAATAATCTGTTGAATTAGGGAACGTATGGAGAGCCCATTCTTTCAGCAATCCTCTGGGCACCATATTGGTTTGTACCTCCTTCAATATGTCTCTCAACACTTGATGACTTGCTTGTGAACCCCTAGCCTGTACTGTTGCCAGTCTTTCGTAATAGCGAGCTATTGGAGAATCATGTTCTACACCCCTCTTCATACATCTCTGTATAAATAAAAGATTATCATAAACAGTAGATGCAAACAAATGTTCACTCAGTACATTCTCCATTGTTCAAGTCATCTTTTGACTCTTCTGCTACTAGAATGTCTTCAAAAAGATTTGATCTCATGTTCAGTGCCAATTAGAATAAACTACTGGATAGGCCATACAAAGTAGATCTTCTGTTTCTCAGGCCATTATTTGTAAAATTGCATGCGGGCGAGCGGTTTTTTATTTATTTTATTTTTTATTTCTCTAATTATTTCTTTGTCATCAAAAGTTCATGTTCTTGGTTTTTGTTTTTGGCCTCATAATCTATGGAAAAGCATGGGTGGTGGAGTATTTTATCCCTTGAGAGCAAGAAGGCTTTGCAATGCTAAAGCATTGCAAAGCCTTCTTGCACTCAAGGGACAAATTTATCAATTTTTTTAACTTGGGTAAAATATCAGACATAAACTATTTAATTTTTTTTTTTTAAAGATTACATTGGTTATAAAAAGAGAGCATGCGGCAGCCAAAATGACCATGCGGGAGGGCCTGAGAAACAGATTTTTTTAATTTTTTTAGGCCATATAACAAAAAGTTCTTTTTTCTCGTCACCATTATTATCAGCCTTTGACACTCATTCTTAGAAACTCTCTAGACATCTGAAGCTGATATTATGGCGAAGGGGGAAATGTCACATTGCAACTTATTTCATTTAATACTGTAAATGATCAAATCTAGTAAATTAAAAAAAAAGGCCCATAACTATAGAAAAAAAAATGATTGGAGAAAACCCATTACTTGTGAATATTCTTTCCCCCATAATGGTCCATCAGCATACCAAAGGTCATTCAAATCTGACATGCACCGACTGAGATACAGAGGAAGTAGTTACGGACAAATGGATGGACCCAGTTGGTATATCCCCTGCAAAACTTCATTTTGAGGGGGGGGGGGGGGGGGGGAGGGATAAAAAAAAATATTGTCACTTAAATTATTCTTCAAGAGCTCCTAAAATAAGTGTATTTTAACCCCCTGCACACTGATGTCAAAATATCCAGATTTGAAGTAGCCATTTTTCCCATAATGCAACTGGGAATTTAACCAGTTCAATCTTGTTTGACAGAGCTCATTGAGCTCTGTCAAACAAGATTGAATTGGTTAAATTTCTAGTTGCATTATGGGAAATATTTGCACCCTGAACCTTAGATATTTCGACATCAGTGTGCAGGGGGTTAAATATTTGAAGATAAAATTGGTCTTGATTTACATATGTCTAGTACAAACAAGTGTACATGTTTGTTCTGCGAAAATAATTATAATGTTGCTTAAAGCCCAATATACGTCTAGGAGCTCAAGGTCTTTACAAAATATTATATGAGAACGAAGTGATACTGCCATACAACATGAGTATTAGTTTCCACACAGAAATACAGTACTTTCATTATTGTACATCGGCAGTCGGCCATGTTTTGGTTTTTAGAAATGCCAAAGGCAAATATTAGTCAAATCGGAGAACGTTTGTTCAAGTTATTGCGCTAATGAGCTAAAATTTGTAAAAATTGACTAATTAAGCCCATAACTCTGTAACGAAAAATCAGGCCAGTTTTCGAACTTGCTTGAGATATTATTGCAAAACACCTGTATGGCAAATATTAGTCAAATCGGAGAACGTTTGTTCAAATTACAGTAGAATCCTCTTAATTGAATATCCATTTTGCCAGCGAAATTTATTCAATTAACAGGAGTATACAATTAACAGGGATTTGGTCAGTTTCCTGTGTTCTGGAGGTAAACTGAGCATTTATTCTATTATATCTTGTTTGACAGAGCTCATAGAGCTCTGTCAAACAAGATATAATAGAATAAATGCCTGTATTGGATGTAGTGAGGCCAAAAAGGTTGATAAATAAGGGGAATTTGGTGCATGTCACAGTAATTTTTTTGACATATTACAAAAATTTATATACAATTAACAGGAGTTTACTCTACAACCCATATGCAATTAACAGATCAAATTTGTACTGAAGGTATGGTAAATGGTTTTGTGTTTGAAAATTATATTCAATTAACAGGGATATACAATTAAGAGATATCCAATTAAGTGGGCTCCACTGTATTGTGCTAACAGTGCAAGGATGCCCAGACGCCGCCCACCCAGATGCACACCGACCATCACCAAACAATAGGCCTCGGTTGTTAACACAACTCGAGCAAAAAGAAAATGTTTGCTTGTTAACCCTTTACCCAATGTAACGGCCAAAACCGGCCAGCGCTATACTCAAAAATCGCATATTAATTTTCAAAATATTTTCATTTTTTTGTCTCAAAAACATAGGTTATGACCCCTCGTTGGAACGAGCTCGTTCCAACGAGGGGTCATAACCTATGTTTTTGAGACAAAAAATGAAAAAAATTAGTTATTCAAGAATTTTTTTTGCAAGTGTTGTCTGCTTTTCATGTTAGGTAAAGGGTTAACTGACATATGAACTGTATTGTACCTGTTTGTAGATATCTAAAAGCGAAACAGATGCAGGATTATCTTCAACTAATCTCATCTGTGGTGAAACTGCTACAACTCGTGGTATGGTAAAATATAACAGTCTGTGACTTGTCTCCTGAAATATTCAAAATATAACACTGATTTAATTCAGACTGAATGAACAAAACCCTAACACAGTTGAAAATCTGAGTTTGTTCAATTTAGTGCTCTGGTGCTTATATTCTATCTCTTGAGCTTATCAGAAATGTGACATTTCCACTCAAATTGAATATCAAATCAAATATACACTAACAAGTTTTGAATCAAACAAATATGGATGATTGAATATTTGTGACCCACACTGTATATTAAGGCTCATGCCACACACCACAACTGAATTCCGGAATGTTTTTTTGTCATATTATGTTTCCAAACCAAATCCCAAATTAGTGCATCAGTTGGAGACTGATGCTGACTGCGATTTGGGTCACAATATGCTGCATGAGTACTGTGTAGTCAGTTACCTTGGCTTGAAACAGTGTATTTTCAACAAAAACGCTCAGCTTAACACCAATGTTACTGAATACACAGTTACTTAACTTTTCATTGCATTTGAGCAGAATTGTGTTGCCTGTACCAGTACAGTGATTGGTCAGGCTCAATTAATATAGGGGCAATTTTTGTATTGCTTTCGTTAACTCTTTCGCTGCCAAACAGCACCACAGAAGTACATACAACTGCTAAGCACCCAGTGGAATTACACAGTAATAATACATATAGTTTGGATATAGGGGAATAACTTTTTTGTTTAGAGAATATCTTGCTGAAACTTGGCATGCTGGTAGGTTTTGGTCCATACACTGAATTGCATATGAAACTCTGTCATTTTATGGCAGCAACACCAAAGTAAGGAAATATCACCATATTCCTGTGTTTTGTGTGATAGAGTCAAACTATTTGTAGCCATATAATGGATTTTTATACTAAATGTTGTACAGTGGAGCCCACTTAATTGGAAATCTTTTAATTGTATATCCCTGTTAATTGAATAAAATTTTCCAACACAAAACCATTTACCATACCTCCAGTACAAATTTGACCTGTTAATTGAATATAGGTTATAGAGTAAACTACTGTTAATTGAATAAAAAATCTTGTATCCTGTTGAGAAATTACCTTGACTCTCCCCAGTTTTTCTTTGTTTATAGACCTATTTGGCCTCAGTACATCCAATTCAGGCATTTAATCTATTATATCTTGTTTGACAGAGCTCATTGAGCTCTGTCAAACAAGATATAATAGAATAAATGCTAAGTTTATCTCTAGAATACAGGAAAGTGACACAATCACTGTTAATTGAATACTCCTGTTAACTGAATAATTTTTGTTGGCAAAGTGGCTATCCAATTAACAGGGTTCCACTGTACTACTATTGTGGTTATAGTAAAAATTGATCAGCATATTTGAAAAAAAAATATTACAGATAGTCCTTACATTGATTTGGGGTGGAGGTGGGGGGCATATTGAAAACCAAGATGCCTTGTCGTGGTCGATATGGCTGAATCCAGCATGGATTAAATGGATCTTCTAAACCATATATTTGCCACTCAAAACTAATTGGGTCAAAACAACTCTTCTACCTCAAGTCCTGCAGAATTACTGAAAGCACCAACATTTTGAACCAAATCTTGACCTTGAGGGGTTAACCCTTTACCCAACGCCGACGATATCAAAATTTATTATTTTAAATATAATTTTTTAAAATTTTTCAAAAAAATTCAACAAAACCATATCATGTGACCCCTCATTGGAACGAGCTCAATGAGCTCGTTCCAATGAGGGGTCACATGATATGTTTTTGTTGAAATATTTTGAAAAAAATAATTTTTTCAACTGCTCAATTTGCATATTACGCGGGCGGATGCGGGCGATTTGTTAGGTAAAGGGTTAATATGTCCACATCTTGGTCTTTAGTGGTTAATATGTCCATATCACTGGCGTATCGTTGAAAGATTTCCGATCTTCAGTTTCTGAACCACATTCGCTATCTGAGTCTTAAAAAATATGCTCTATAACCTCACTTGTCTTAAAATGTTTCCATGTAGAATTCCTAGCAGAAATTTTGTCTGAAAAACATGCCAAAACAAACCAACATACCTTTTGATCCAAGCTGTATTCCCATGCATGGGTGGTTGTGGCGTGAAATTTTACTTGCCCTTTGACAGTGAACATAAATAGAACACCCTGATATCGTAAATCACAAAATATATGAGAGCTGCTTCCCCTAGAAGTCGTACTGCTATCTGGTTTCAAATTTCGACTCCAGTCGCAATCGGCAGCGATTGGGTAATTCGACTTTAGTCGCATTCGGCAGCGAAAGAATTAACCATGTTCAAAAAATCTATATTTGGCTTTCTGATTTCAACTCCAAGTTTACTTGAATATGTGTTATGAATCAAATCACTTTTCGAATGTGAGATATTTGCAGGACTCTGATTCTGTTATATAAAATTATTAAAGACATGACCTTATTTATCCCAATTGACATAATTGAGAGCCCTGTCAAACACTTAGATGTGAGTCTTCCATGGAAGACATGTGTCACCTGGCGTTTCAGACAAAATTCTAAGTGGAAAAGGGGCATAACTCTGGAAAAAATACAGCGGATCAAAAAATAAAATAGGAAGTGCACAATGCCATTATGTGATAAAGAATCACTGAAGGTTTCATCAAAATCCATTCATAGGTTAAAGAGGAGTGGAGGATAAGAGAAAGTGTGACGCGGACGATGCAAGACGACGGGGCATAACTCTGGAAAAAATACAGCGGATCAAAAAATAAAATAGCAGGTGCACAATGCCATTATGTGATAAAGAATCACTGAAAGTTTCATCAAAATCCATTCATAGGTTAAAGAGGAGTGGCGGATAAGAGAAAGTGTGATGTGGACGACGACACGGACGATGCAAGAGACAAAAGTAATCCCTATATGTCGCTCCCCACTTCGTGGGGCGGTGACACAAAAACATATTGGGCTTTGTTTCTAAACTGTGACTAAACTGGGCAAACAACAAACTGGAAAGAAGTATCATCATAAAAAAAAGTTAAACAAAAAAACAATTTAACGGCTTACGACAACTTTTTCACCATAAAAATGAATCAAAAACAAAATTAATTTCAAAATTTTTTCTTGAAATTAGCTTTCAAGTAACATCATCTTACCTTTTGTTTTGTTAAAAACTGATTTAGCATTCTCAAAAGTTGTAAAACTCTCTCTTCTCTTCGAGATTCTGTAAGACATGCATCATTAACAACCAAGTATGGATAAATCTGTAATATAGAAAACAAGAGGGATGTCACATCCTGTCTGCTAACCACCATCCATGCTTGATACAGTCAATCCATTGCCAACAAAGCTCCTTGAAGCTCTATTTTTATGGTTTATCTCACCCGAAATAATGGATATATTCAAAAAATTAAATAAAACTTCCATAACATTTCTACATACAGAAGGGTTAATACCTAAAGATGTTATTCGAATAAAAACACACAATAATGAGATATTAAGACCCCACAATTTGCATTATAGCTAACCTAAACGCTAATTCTTACATTAAAAAAAAGAGTAAGTTCTGGCTGAACATCTCTATTAAATTCCTAAAATATACTTAAACTAGAGGCTCAAGAGCCTAAAACGCTCACCTGGACCAAGTTGTCCTAAACTGTAAGGGTTATGGGTATGGAGAAAATGTAATCTGAATGAACCATATGACAGATTTGCCAGCAATTTTTTGTCCAATTGTTTCAACTGCTCAGAAGAAAGCTTCATACCAAATACAAAATCTCTAGTCCGTGCAGTTTGGGAAATACTGGACATTTCATTTTTTTTTCTATTTTTAGTGCCAGGTGTTCCACAGGGAACCACGAAAAATTTTGGAGGCATGAATGAAGTACTTAGGGTCAACTAATGCCACATATAAAATTTGGTTCAAATCGCTCCATTGCTTCTTGAAACAGAAATTTTCAGGGGAGCTCAAAAGTGAGCCCATCCACTGGAGAGCCCAAATATGGACCTATCAACTTTCTTTGAACAACTTTTAATCTTAAACACCAGAGGCAGTTTCATACCAAATATCAAAGCATTCCCACTTGTGGTTCATGAGAAGATTTTTAAAGAATTTCATCATATTTGGGCATAAGACCATGCCCCAAAAAAGCGAAGGCCCCATCTGAACAAAACTAAAACAGAATACCCCCAAGATGATGTGGCCCATATATGTTTCAATTTGAGCCATTGGTTTTTGAGAAGACTGTTTTGTAAAAGCTAACATACGATGGATGACGGATGCCAAGTGAAGGCAATAGCTCACACTGACTAAAAATAAGGATTAGATTCAGTAACCTATGTCTACAATATTGATCACCTGAAATGACCTACAGATACAAAACTCGACTTAATACAACCTTTTACAACCTAAAAAAGACTATGAAATAAATAAATATAAATATCTTGACTGAAAAAAAAACTTTTTCATAAAACTTGTGCATACAGTAGGGTAAATATTTAAAGATGTTCTTTGAATAAAAAAATTACAGTAAGGAGAGGAACAGGCACAATCAGGGATGTGGCAACAGGGAGGGGGGTGCAGGGTGTGTCACCCCTCACTCCCGCACCTCCTGGCCAAAACGTCCTATAGTTAGAAATTCGGAGGGCAAGTCATGAGTAGTTGGAAATTCCATCTATCTGGATTTTAGAACTTCTTTGGTGATGCTGATGTCTCCTTTACTTCCCAAAATACCAACTTGGTTTCTGATTTAATGTTAGGACAGTGTGAATTGTCCAAAGTTCTAAGCTTGAGAATTTCTTTAGCACATATTCAATTTCCATAAGAATATCAAATAATAATAACCTGATAATTCTATCATAAATGTGTTGGCATTTTAGTTACTAGAATCAATTTTATGCCCCCTTTCATGGCTTCATTTTCAAAATCTTTCTTGGTAGTGAATTTCCAACTACACGGAGGGGCCACGAGGGGGGTTTAGAGGCAAACAAAATTTAGTAATCGAAAAAAATAAAATCTTCTGCAGTGTTGTCCGTGACCATTTGTCGATGAAGACTAAATTGGTTAATCCTTCGGCCTAATTCTGACTTTAATCCATTCTTTCTACAACAAAACAGGTGCCCAAATTTGGGTTAACGTATAAGTTACATTCAGTGCCTTGGCAGTTGTTTCTAGGCAAGACTTGGCTGCCTATACAGTGGAACCATTAATTGAATAGCCATTTTGCCAATGAAAATTATTCAATTAACAAGAGTATCCAATTAACAGGGATTGTGTCACTTTCCTGTATTCTAGAGATAAACTTAGCATTTATTCTATTATATCTTGTTTGACAGAGCTCCATGTTCTCTGTCAAACAAGATATAATACATTAAATGCCTGTACTGGATGTACTGAGGCCAAATAGCTGTAAAGAAAGGAAAACTGGGGAGAGTCAAGGTAATTTCTCGACAAATGACAAGATTTTTTATTTAATTAACAGGAATTTACTCTATAACCTATATTCAATTCAATTAACAGGTCAAATTTGTACTGGAGTTCTGATAAATGGTTTTGTGTTGGGAAATTATATTCAATTAACAGGGTTTTCAGTTAAGAGATATCCAATTAAGTGGGCTCCACAATTTTGGCAGCCTAGACTTAACAAGAATCAACTGCAAAGTCATAGGATGCAGACTGTCAAAGTGTGTAGCCAAAATGTTTAAAAATCGTGACATCGACGACGTAGCTGCGACGGGTGGTGCAATCTCACAAAATTCTAAGTTCATCAAGGGCCATAACTCCAAGAAAAATATTTGGAACAACACATGCATTGAACAGTGGCTAGACATCAATAAGATACACTTACATGCCAAAGTCATTCCATCAAGTATTTCAAAAGTTATTGAGTTTTGAAACTCGTTGGTCACAGAGAGACCGACATGAAACTCGTTGGTCACAGACAGACCGACACAACACATGCATTGAACAGTGGCTAGACATCAATAAGATACACTTACATGCCAAATATAAAGTCATTCCATCAAGTATTTCAAAAGTTATTGAGTTTTGTCGTTGGTCACAGACAGACAGACAGACAGACAGACAGACAGACAGACAGACAGACAGACAGACAGACAGACAGAGACAGACAGACAGACAGACAGACAGACAGACAGACAGACAGACAGACAGACAGACCGACATTGACACTTATAGAGCTGCTAGTCGCAGCTAAAAATCTCCAGTCCATAGGGGTGAAATTCCAAGTTGCATTATGAGTGAAAATAGCAGCTTGCAATTTTAATATTTTGACATCAGTGTGCAGGAATTCTATTTACCTTTCCATTATGTCCTCTGATGTAGAGTCTCCTGGCAGCTGTGTTGTGTTTTTGCACTATTTCAACTCGTGGCATAAATCTTGCAATTCTGACATAGTAATGGGTGTGCTGAAAATAAAACCATCAAGTTCAATCCTGCATCCTGCAAAAACTTATTCCTTAACTCTTTCAACACGAGAGGCTGCTTTTCCAGCCCAGGAACACAATACGTCATAATTTCACTAAGTAGGATGGCTACTAAATAAACGTGTGTGGTAGAGCAATTAATATTTTCAACGTGCAGCCTGAAGGCTGCACATTGAAAATATTAATTGCTCTACCCCCAAATAATGGATATGGACTCTTCCAATTTCTGCGATTTAACTGGCATGGAAGATACCACCAGTGTTGAAAGAGTTCAGCTGTAATTTACTGAATAATAAGGGGCTCATATCGTTACCCGTTGGCAGGTTATGCAATATAACATGGTTGTAACCCATAGAGAAAGGGTTGTTGAGATGCTTTTCCACCTTTTCAGTGTTTACTAAGCCAGACATGCTGTTTTATGTCTTAACGTGATTTCCACCTAAATCAATATCCACAACTAATGTGCAATTTCTCTGAACCGAGATCGCACATTAATTGTTGCTATTTCATTTTGCGTAAATTCTTTTAAGATGGAAACAACATATCATTCTGTGCATCAATTCTCAACCTTGGAATCGAGATAAAACCTGTGAGATTAGTAATTCAATAAAATTATGTTGAATTTCTTTTTCGCAACCTGTAGTTCGTTTGCATATTTTACAATTAACGTAACCCACATGTAACCTCAACTGCACAAGAACACTAATTTCTGAAATGTTTAAACTGTCACATTTAGTTATTTTGGAAAAAAAATAATTAATTTTCCGTTAAAAAATGGTGAGGTTTCATACCTTCCCTTTGGCCTTTACCCTTGAGTGAAGTTTTGTGAAATCCACCCTGCCATCACTAGACACAATTTCCAGAGAGACATAAAATTTGGAAAGATGGATGGACAACACATATTTAAGATGCTTCCATAAGGAACATAAAAATAATAATCTTGTCCTGTTAGTGAAGGTTTAACTAGAAACCATCTGAAGTTCACAAAATTACTGCTGCTGCTGAGATGCTTCACATATATACGACTAACAACAGACAACGGATGGTGATTGATCACAATAGCCCATCCTGACTTTCAGTCGGGTGAGCCAAACATGTTAACTCTCCCAGAATGCCTGGGAAAATCTCGAAATTTCAGTGTAGTTCCCGGCCTCCCAGACGGGAATCAGTTTTGGACCAAAAATCCCGGAAAACAACAGTTGAAAATTTCTATCCCGTTGTAACTTATGTAAAACGTTCGTAGTCAAATCACATGCATTTCAAACTCTGGTAAAAACTCACGAAGCAGTAAAATAAAGATTTGAGTTAAATTTATTTAAGGAAAGGGTATTTTATGATATATATTTCAGCTGTGTTCATGTTTATTTCTGTATTTTTCTACGCAATCGGAGATTCGTGATCAATGTGCGAGCGTCGAAGTGAAAATAGGTGACTTACTTTAAAAAAATTGAAAACTCCACCTTCATTTGAATGCAGATTTTTGGTAAATAAAATATATGAAAAGGAATGAAATAATATATATTTATTTATTCATAGAATGGCTTTAATTCTCATCCCTTTTCCTGACACAATCAAAACGTAAACAACACCTTGACCCCAACTATTTTCCAGTTTAAAAATAGGTTAAAGTCGCTTAGGATGCCGAAAAGTTAAAAAATTTATAGTAATTTATATATTTTTTATACTTACCAATGACCCAGACATAGCTGGTGCTAACTCTTAAAATATAGGGCCAAACACAAATTTTGCCCCCCAATCCCCAAAATTTGCATCTAAAACTAAAGAAAACATGTCCTGAAAGGCCCTCCACACTTCGCCCCTACTGCGCATGCGCAGTGTCAAGGACGTTCCGAAATTGGCGCCATTAATCATTCTAATAACCAGTGCCTGGTAAGCGCTATGTACTCAGCGGGGAGGCAAGAGTTCCCAACTCCTGGGAGGGCCATCCCCGTCTGGGTCATTGGTAAGTATAAAAAATATATAAATTACTATAAATTTTTTAACATTTTTATACTGTACCAATGACCCAGACATAGCTGAATAGTAAAAAGGCTGGAGGGCCAAGGACATAGAGCAAAATGGAATACGCTCAATAAAATAAAATAGAGTCATCCCCTGTAGGGAAAAGAAGTAATAGGCCTTATATGTATCTTTCTTATTTATGATAAATTAGAAAGATACAACACCTTCCAAAAATTGAGCTTCATACATCCATGTACTCTATTAATATCCAATAATCCTTATACTAATAATTTTTAAAGTAAGCCAATAATAAAGTAAGTCTAGAGAATAGAGACTCTTATACTCCTAAAAGTGTGTGAGAATTGCATAATCATGTCCGTTGACATATGCAATATTCAAAAGCTATACTAAAAAAGACTTGAATGAATTTTATAAACTTAAACTTCTCACTAACAACCATCCCAATAACAGCTCAGAATTACTAACTCCGGAGGAGGTATCCCCTTGTTTTCATAGTAAAAACAGGTGACCCAAGGGAACACCCTCCCCCCCCCCCCTTTTTCTTGCCCTGGGTCAAATAGCCCAGAGCGAAGAGGGCAGCCGAACGGAGACACTGCCGAAACAGACAGCCTACCTAGCTATAGTAGCAACTGTTAAGTGAATGACATTCTGAGCAGTAGATAATAGACCTAACAATAGAGGCCTCCAGAAATGGACTCGATATTTCTGAGATAAAATTCATGAATGGATGGCTGAGCGCAATGAGCAGCCTTCAAAAATCTATAATAGCAACACTATTAATGTAAGCCCAAGAAGTAGAAGAACTCTTACTTCATGAGCCGAAATCTTAAGCACAACTGCTAAGCCAATGATATACCATAAGCAGTACGCTAGTTAATAGAATCCATTAACAATAAAATGGAGCGTAACGTCCTTCTACTAGACATCAAAGACAGAAGAAGCTTACGCCCTTGTAATAAACAGATATCTGTTTATAAATACATAAACTGTACCCGGAAAGAGTAAAGGCCTATGCCCATACGAAGACGGAAGGACCTTAAAATAATAGGTTCCGGATAATAGGAGCCTAACTCTTATGCAACAATCCAACCTAAATAGTAACGGAAGTATTGATTCCGAAACTATGAAAGTGAAAATCATCCATCGATAGTGCATGAAACTCACTGACTCTACAGTAAAAGAGAAACCAACAGAATTACTGTCTAAAAGGTCAGAATTTGAAAACTACTGTTTCCAGAGGCTCAAATGATTACTTAGCTAAATAAGAACCGAAGTTAAAATCCGTATAGGAATTTAATCTAAAGATTCTAAGTCTATTTATCAAAAAGTTACTAACTGACTTAGATAAAGAGACAAAAGACTCAATTGTAAACTATCGTAGAGTGCATAGGTATGAGGTAACATAAACCTATAACCTAAATAACAACAGGCTGCAGTAGATCTTGTGAAACAAGTATACTAAAAAATAGCAATGAGTAGTATGGAGGGATCAACCATATGAACATAATGATCCCTACACCACGACGGAAGAGCCTCCACTTTAGTCGCATAGAATAGCGAAGAAGAGGATCTCCTATAGTAGGAAATCGCGTCCAAAGCTCGTCCAGTAGAGTGCTTACAATGCAATACGGACCACACAACGGAATACATGAAGGTTGCGACCTTGCTGGTTGTGATAAAGATGACACGATTTACCCAGTGAAAAAAGATCCTCACATAGAGGAAGATTTCACGTTAAGATCCACAGTAGACAAGAGAGTAAATTACTCATGATCTCTGTGAAGATAGAGATGCTATCAACAGAAATGTATTGTGGTTGTTTATCTTAGCAATACCTGCTAAAACAACAGCGCCGGAGGATACGCGTATCCTATCATTCCGTCCTATAGATCAATAGAGCGTTAACAGTATTAGCTCAGAGATCTGGACAAGCCAACACATACGTCTGCAATTATTAGCAAGCTGTGTCATAAATAAAACATCATTGGGCGCTCCCATAGATAGCAAATCTGAATGAATACTTGTTTGTTGAGAGTCCATTCTGACAGCAACAAGCGACCCGTAAGAGAACGGGAGTGCGATAAAACAATCAGACGACCCAGAATATGACGGACCAACACTGAACTTGGTGTACTATAACCAACAGACGGATTCTTTCCATTAAATTGAATAACGGAAACGAAAGAGTGCCTCCCTGGTTCCGGAGATACGCCACTACTGTCGAATTAAAGGACAGGAATTTGGGCATGCGTTTCTGAATAATGTTCATGCAATGACATAAAGCAAGCCTAAAAAACATTATTCCGCGGAAGTTAAACTGATAGCTAAAAGACTGCGGAACCCAAAGACCCTGGCACTTCGAATCCGTAGGGATCAGTATATATCCCAATCTGTTTGACTGGCAACCGTCATAACAGCCACACTCGGGTCCGGCAACTGCGGCGGCACTCTCTGAGTCAACCACCGAATGTTTGCCCCAGTCTGAATCTCTTGTAACACTAGATAGACAAGAGAATGTATAAATCAAGCAATTCATGGATTGCCGGAAAGTTGCCGTCGAAGAGAAGCTCCTCCGAGAACGAAGCGACTCTGAGAGAGTTCTTAACCTACTATCCACGCGTGGATGTAGCTAGGGCTGCATCACGTCTAACCAACTCCAATCAGCCACTGAAGGGCGGAGTTATACGTGAACAAACTACTGCCCTCAAAAGAAATTACATTGAGAATAATATCCCGTAAATCTTTTCTTGAAGACGTAATGATAATGCCTCAGTAAGGCGGATTACGTATAATAAAGCGTCTAAGTTAAGTCTACTATACATAATGTCGTTCCCAACATTGAAATTGGAAAAGACATAAACGGCGAAAAAGAATATATATGCAGTCTTTAATCACACCGTCTAGACGCGTATGAACTCTCGGTATGCCCTGCTCTGCCAAAATAAACTATATGTAAAAAAGATAAAATGGCAGAAATGAGCCACGCGGACAAGAAACTAAACTATCATGCTTAGTAGCAGGCTTGTATATATATATAAATATATAGCGTCGAAAAATAAAACACATGTTGTAATGACAATATTGGACTGCGTCGGTAAGTCAGGGACAAAGTCCCTGTACCGATCGAAAAATCCGAGTCCAATGACGCTATAAGTCTCTTATCCAAGATCGCAGCAATGAAGTCCGAAAAATAATCACTGGAAGAAATGCCAGAAGATATGAAAGGCATCTTCCGATACTACTAAAGGGAAAACTCGAAATCTTTCGAATCCCTTTCGCCATCCTGTCGGACCCTATAAAGCGTTCGGTCGTCCGTAGCTTGATGCAACCGCGGACCGCACCGACCCAGCGCCGTCGGATAATTCCTGATTCGACCGAGAAACTGTCAATTGCTGGGATGCTGCGAAACAACTGTGCTAACTCGGATAGCACGTCCGTCACTGAGGCCTGAGGAGCAGCGGTCTTACGATGCATTGCCGCAGGAAGCTCCGAGATCGTTACCCCGTGCATACTTCCAATATGCGAGCGAACGGAGTGTATAGGCCTCGTGTCCCTTGGCTACCGGATGGCGCGACCTATTCGCTGTGGAATCACTAAATGCCGAAACTGATCGGATACTCGAGGTCACGTAGCCAATGTGCGGTCGTGTGCCCTGCTGTGAGGATGAGGAAGCATTAAAGACAGTCTCTCGGACTGTCAATATAACGGAGCGTCCCGAGCAATGGACATATGCTCCGAATGTAAAATATCTGAACCACAACATGCGGTCCCCTATGTTGTTGGCTTCCTCCGATCTGTCCTCAATCTGCCGTCACTGGGTGAGTACTAAAGTAATTAAAGTGCTCGCATCACCCAAATCTCCTTCCTAGACCGCAACGGACGAACCCGGCAGCCGAACCATTCGATGAATGTACGCTACACCGGGTGAGCTAGCGAATGTCACTCCGTAAGCGATAGACATATTCCATGAGCACTTATTGCCGCTAACTCTTCATTAACTATGACGACAGAGGCACACTTTTGAAAGACATCTCCATAATTCTTCGAACAAGAAACCAGAAATGCTTGAATAGCAAGCATAAAATAATAATATATATAGCGTCGTTCAATAATTCGAAAGTTTGTGTGACATTATTGGACTATGTCGGAACTGAGGGACGATGTCCCTGAACCGAACCAAAAATTTCTAAGTCCACCGACGCTATCGGTTTCTTATCCGGCATCGCAGCATATTTTGTTCCGAAAGGGAAAGCTTGAAATCCTCCGAATCCCTTTCGGTATCCCTTCGGACCGGATGAAACTTTCGGACGTCCGTACCCGCTTCCGCGGAGCGTCCCGACCCAGCATCGTCGGATAAAATATATGCGACAGATTCAGTTGATGCTGGGATGCTGCGATAAACTGTGCTATTAAGGAAAGCACGTCCGTTCCCGAGGCCTGTGCAGTAGCGGACGTACGATGCATTGCCGCTAGAAGCTCCGTGTACGTTGACTCCCGCACACTTCCTATGCGAACGTCCGGAGTCTGCAGGCCTCGAGTCCCCGGCTACCGACCCAGCGCTGTCGGATAATTCTCGATCCGACACCGTTTCTGTCGGCTGCTGGGATGCTGCGATAAGCTGTGCTATGTGCACAAGAATGTCCGGCGTCGAGACCTGCGGAGGCGCAGTCTATCGCTGCTTCGCCGAGGGCAGCTCCGCATCAGATGGCTCCCGCATACTTCCTATGCGAACGTCCGGAGTCCATCGGTCTCGAATCCCTGGCTGCCGGATGGTGTGACCTGGTCGCCGAAGAATCCTTGATCGGCGAAGCTGGTAATATATCGGCGGTCACGCAGCCAAGGTGCGGTCGTGTGCGCTGACGAGAAGAGGAAGCCTTAGCAGTCTCAGCGGACTGCCTATACAACGGAGCGTCCCGAGCGACGGACGTATGCTCCGCTAGCGACACATTTGTACCACAACATCTGGGGCCAGATGTTGTTGAACGAGAGAGGGGCCTCTCTCGCTTGCCGTCCGGATGGACCGGAACGAGCTATGAACCGGACTAAAAGGCTTCCTCCGTTCTCCCTCCGATCCGCCGTCACTGAGTGTGCATTAAGTTAATTTTATAGTGCTCGCATCACCCCAACATTCCTTCTAGACCGCAACGGACGAACCCGGCTGCCGAACCATTCGGTGAATGGACGCTACACCGGGCGAGCTAGCGGACGTCAAAGGCCGTCGAACCTACTAGGGTCCTCTTAGGCAATTGGCGTATTACATGAGCACTTTTCCGCTAGCCCTTCATTAATTGTGACGACGGAGGCACACTGTTGGAAGACATCACAGATACATCACCCTAATCTTGATCGTCTGAAATAGAAATTGATAAAGTAGAGTGACCCTGCGGGGAAAGGACCGGAGTGTCCAAATCCCCAACAACATACCGTGACATACGCTTCCCATATTGTCATCGAAATCATACGATACAGAACAGGAGTTAATGCGAGTACACTGACCACATATTGAATGATAATAAGGTCAGAGGAAGACTTCCTCTTAAAACAATTGATCAATATCCTTTCAATGTGAAAAGAAAACAAGTCCTGGTACTCGCACTAACCCCTGGCAAAATACATAATAATAATATGATCCATTAATATAGAAAAAATAATTGAAATCAAAATATTTTGAAAAAATATTTTTTCAGAACAGCCCAAGTTTCTGAAAAGTAACGTTGAGCCCCAATGGATCCCAAGCCTAAGTGTGGACAAAAATTTTAAAAATATTTTAAACAATTTATTCAACACTTACGAACAATAATAATGTATCTAGTTATGATTAAAATAACATAAAGATATTATTATTTAGAAATCCCCCCCTCACACAGAGGGCTGTTGTAAATGTAAACAATGAGTGTAAAAACACTAAAATAAGACTCCAGGCACCCAGGCCCGAAATCAGTTACCAAAAATACACCATCTGATGCAAAACAGAGACTTCCAGGGAAGAAACTGCAGAACATCAGATGGTAGATGCAGAACACAACGCCTAACCACCCGTAGGTGAAGACGTAAACATGGGGAAAGAACAGAATTCATTCTGTTATTCAGCTAAAACTCCCAAGAAATTTTAGTAATAATAATTACATAAACTATGCCAAAAGCATGGGAGAATAGCAAGGGGGAACTTAAAGGACAGGGAGAGAGGAAAAACACTTGAAAAACAGTGTAACTAAACAATCAGAATGACAACAAAATGGCTGCTGCCTTGAAAATAGGTAACTTAACATAATTTCATTAAAAAATTTTAAGTTACAGCCCTGATAATATTCTGTCACACATTCTTTTCCTCTCCTCCTTTTCTATCCTCCTTAGAATCACCATTTCACTAATATTTATGTGTCTGGCATCATTTAAACTGAGATTTAAAAGCACAAAGATCAGTCAGATGTTAACTGATGAAGGGCCAAACTTAGAATGATTAATGGCGCCAATTTCGGAACGTCCTTGACACTGCGCATGCGCAGTAGGGGCGAAGTGTGGAGGGCCTTTCAGGACATGTTTTCTTTAGTTTTAGATGCAAATTTTGGGGATTGGGGGGCAAAATTTGTGTTTGGCCCTATATTTTAAGAGTTAGCACCAGCTATGTCTGGGTCATTGGTACAGTATAAAAATATTATGACTGCAGATTTATACACGATGGACTTATTTTCTAACAATACATTTATGCCATTGTGCTGACAACAAAACTGTTAACTGTTGTTGGCCGTGTGTTCCCAGGAAATTTCGAATGGAATTAAAAAACCCAAATCCTTCAATGATGAAAAGAAAAGTTTTGTTTAGGGCACAAACGTCCACACATGCATGAAGGATTTTGATAAAAATACTTTCCAAGTACAAATCTTCTTGAAGTAACAAAACATTAGGACATCTTTTTCTGTTAACATTTCCAGACTTTGGAAATTATTATTTGAGCAGACTTTGATAAAAGCAAACCATAGGTGGTGTGCTCTGAGATGTGTGTGTGTGTGTGGGGGGGGGGGGGGGGGGGGGGGGGGGGGTTATGAAGAAGAGGGTGTGGGGGGGGGGGGGGGCAAATCAACAATTATTTTATGATGTTTTTACATAGCATAAATGAATCAGTATAATTGACCACTAGATCTGGATATAAGCTGGTGTTAATGATGGTCTATGAGCTGAAAATTTGCATGTTTTTTCTTCTGTTTTGTCCCCGCGCGAACTTTTCCCTGAAATCCAACCCATTTCCCTGAAAATCACCCTCAGGTTCCCTGAAAAATTATTCTGGAGGTTAACATGTCTGGGGTGAGCTAAAAATTGACTCGTCAATTTGTTTCCTATGAAGATGTCTCACAGTATTTCACAAGAAATACAGTGGATTTCAAACATTTAAAAGTTCTTTTTCAAGGTTAAAACAATGATAGCCAATCACAGTCCTGCTTCAAAGAAACAATCAATTCAAAAGAAGGTATTGTTAAATAGTATTTAATAATAAATCAAATACGGAATACAAAAACAACATGGAAAATGGCTAAGTGACATGATAAATGTAATTACTGTTGTGATGTGAAGACAAAATTACTCACCACTTTTGGCAATAAGAACTCTCCTGGTAACTCGACTTCAGCTGTATTTAAAGAAAAGTTGCTCAAAAATCTACATTTCTCCTCAATCAGAAAAGACCTGAAAAAATTAAAAGCAGACAAAAATAATTAATTTCAAAAACAAAATCTTTTTTATCTTGTATGCGATAACAATACAACACATTTAAAAATAAAAATGGAAATACTTTGTCATAGTGATATCCAAAACTGAAAAATACTGTTAACCCTTTAACTAATGCAGACGATATCAAAATTTATTATTTTAAATATCATTTTTTCAAATTTTTCAAAACATTTGAACAAAACCATATCATGTGACCCCTCGTTCCAACGAGGGGTCACTGGATATGGTTTTGTTGAAATTTTTTAAAAAATATTATTTTTTCAACTGCTGAATTTGCATATTACGCAGGCGGATGTGGCCAATTCGTTGGGTAAAGGGTTAAGCAAAAAAAAAAAAATCGTGAAAATTTCATTGTAGACAACTGTCAACATTATGGCCATGAAAATTTCTTCGTGTTTTTCCTTTTGACTAAAAATATTGTTTTACCATTTGACTATTTTATCAGTTGCTTTTAAATACTTTTCCAAACAATACAGATATTGTTGTTCTTTTAATCGGAACAAATGGTGATAGAAATCGAAAAATTCTTACTTTGGTAACAATTTTGTCTTGGCCTCCAAAATTTTTATCCATTTCTTCAGTTTGTTTATCAGGTTGTGAAGTTTGGTTGATCCAGGAACACTGAAAAGATAAATTAAAAATCAATAAAAAACTACTGAAGGCCTTGAAATCCAATGTGACAACTATCATGTTGTCAACTTTTCCAAACAGGGCTCCCACACTTGTCTGAGAGGAAACGGCAGCATTTCTGGGACAATTTTTTTAATTTTCAAGATTCTTCAAACAGAGATGTGTGTGGGCAAGAATAAAAAGCCCAGAAAGCTTTCTTCCTTGTGTGACAGGGCAGAACTTTCTATCCAAATGGTCCTTGCCCTAACTAGGGCCCTCTGATCATTACTCACACTTCTACCATCCCAAATGTGATGTAGAAGGGGGACGTAATGACCAGAGGGTCTTAACTAAGAAGACAATGATCTGTACCTCACGACATCATCATGCAAAGTATAAACTACAGTTAAAACTAGAAGTCCTGTCATGAAATGCGCACAAATAGCACGTTGGTATGCATGTTAATGTGCACGTTATGGCCCAAGTATAGCTATCAAATTCTGTACATATGGCCTGTGCACAAGCAATGTTTCAGCCAGTGGACCTCCGGGTAACCCGGAGGTCCATTGGCAGAAACATTGCATGTGTTTGCTATGAGTAACCAGGAGAACCTGCCGTGCTTTGGATGCCATTCAATGTGGCAATTACTCGCAATTCCAATGTGCAATTAAGCCTAGATAAGTGCACTATTCGTGACAGGGCTTCTAGTTTTAACTGTAGAGGTACTGTGAGCAAGCTCACAAAGTGATACCCCCCCTCCCCTCCGCACCTCAGTTGTTGCGCTTACGAGGACACAACCATATGATGTAGCAACTGAAATGTATAAGTTATATAATTTCCCCTTGGAAATGTCAGAACAGAATTATATTGCCTCATGCACATCTTCATATGGAGTTCTTCCATTGTGTAAGTTTCATGAAAATTCTTCAAACGATTTAGGAGGAGTTGCGCTTATAAGGATGGACAGATGGACGGACAGGGTGATTCCTATATACCCCCCCCCCCAAACTTTGTTTGCAGGGGGGGGGGGGGGGAGGGGGGTATAAAAATATTTTTTCACATTTAGGCCTAAACAAATTTTAAAATCTGTTTTTCAGGCCCTCACGCATGGTACTTTTGGCTGCTGCATGCTCTCTTTTTATAACCCAATAGAAACTTAAAAAAAATAAAAATTAAATGGATTATGTCTGATATTTTACCCAAGTTAAAAAAAACTGATAAACTTGTCCCTTGAGTGGAAGAAGGCTTTGCAAAGCTTTAGCATTGCAAAGCCTTGTTGCTCTCAAGGGATGAAATACACCACCACCCATGCTACTCCGTAGATTATGAGGCCTAAAACATAAACAAAGAACATGAACCTTTGATACCAAAGAAATAATTACAGAAATAAAAATAATGGCCTGAGAAACAGGAAGATCTACTTCGTGTGGCCTCATTATTTAATTAATCAGAAAGAAAATTATGGTTAACATCCTCCTCTTGCAGTTAAGATCAAATCAGTTAACTCTTAATCCAGCATCTAACTCACTGTTGTGACATGAGAATAACCACACAAAAAGTTTAAATTGGGCCCTGAACATTCAGTATATGGAACACGTGCAAAGTTTAAATGAAAGTGTCAATGACACTGTAGCTCAACTTGTCAAGACAAAGACATGTACATGTATAGTATGTGACACAGCAATGACAAACATCTAGGTAATGACAACAAAGGTACATATAAAGTATTGTAACGGTCTGTACATAAATACTGACGGTTGCCTGTAACAAATGTATAGGTAAAGTATTGTAAAGGTAGGTGACAGTCAGATGCTAAACTAGAAAAAAATCTTTGAGTCCCAGAGTGGGTCTGACTGAACCCCAAAATATTTGTTCTCATAGCACAGTGATAACAAAGGCACCCCAAAACACACTCATTCCTGTCCCAAGGTGAAAACAAAGGTACCCAAGAAGTTTCGTGAAGATCAGTTCACAAATATGAGCTGTGTAGAAGTTGTGACAAAAAACTGATTGAACCTAATTTCGGTACAAAAAGGCCACTGGCAGCCATCTTGAATTTTGGACCGCATCCAGAAACACTCGTTCTCGTCCCAAGGTGATAACAAAGGTACCCAAGAAGTTTTGTGAAGATCGGTTCATAAATACAGCCTCTAGCCCGAGCCGTATTGACATGTGAACTTACAGTGTATAGGTAGCACTGAATAAATCGAAGTTCATCTAATTTGCATAATTTCTGCACGAGAAAAAAACCCGTACTATATGTGATGTATTCCATGTTACTAAACATTCATACAAAAATTTATTCAAATCAGAACTTTCATACAGAAGTTCTGTACAGAAGACTGATTGCACTAATTTTGGTACAAAATGGCTGCTGGTGGCCATCTTGAAATTCGGACCACACCCAAAAACATTCGTTCTCATCCCACGGTGATAACAAAGGTACCCAAGAAGTTTCGTAAAGATCGGTTCATAAATACGGCATCTAGCCTGAGCTGTATAGAAGTTGTGTACAAAAAATTGATTAGACCTAATTTCGATACAAAATGGCCACTGGCAGCCATCTTGAATTTTGGACCGCACCCAGAAACACTCGTTCTCGTCCCAAGGTGATAACAAAGGTACCCAAGACGTTTCGTGAAGATCGGTTCATAAAAACAGACTCTAGCCCGAGCCGTATTGACATGTGTACTTACTGTGTGTAAGCAGCACTGAAAAAATCAAAGTTCATCTAATTTGCATAATTTCTGCACGAGAAAAAAACCCGTATTATATGTGATGTATCCCATGGTACTAAACATTCACACAAAAAATGATTCAAATCAGCACTTTCATATGGAAGTTCTGTGCAAAAATCTGATTGCACCAAATTTCATACAAAATGGCTGCCATCGGCCATCTTGAATTTCGGACCAGACCCCAAAACACTCGTTCTCGTCCCACGGTGATAACAAAGGTACCCAAGAAGTTTCGTAAAGATCGGTTCATAAATACGGCCTCTAGCCCGAGCCGTATTGGCATTTGCACTTACAGTGCTGAAAGTAACACCAAAAAACATCAAAGTTAGTCTAATTTGCATAATTTATGCACAAGAAAAAAACCCGTACTATATGTGATGTATCCCATGGTACTAAACATTCATACAAAAAATTATTCAAATCAGAGCTTTCATATGGAAGTTCTGTACAAAAAACAGATTTCTGCATCGTCGGTACAAAATGGCAGCTGGCAGCCATCTTGAATTTCGGACCGCACCCAAAAACACTCGTTCTCGTCCCACAGTCATAACAAAGGTACCCAAGAAGTTTCGTAAAGATCGGTTCATAAATACGACCTCTAGCCCGAGCCGTATCCAATTGTTGACGGACAGACGGCCAGACGGACGACGGGCCATGGCATAAGCTCAAATTTGGCTTCGCCAAAGCTGAGCTAAAAATTTATTCAAATCAGAACTTTCATACAGAAGTTCTGTACAAAAGACTGATTGCAATAATTTTGGTACAAAATGGCTACTGGTGGCCATCTTGAATTTCGGACCACACCCAAAAACACCCGTTCTCATCCCACGGTGATAACAAAGGTACCCAAGAAGTTTCGTAAAGATTGGTTCATAAATACGGCCTCTAGCCTGAGCCGTATAGAAGTTGTGTACAAAAAACTGATTAGACCTAATTTCGGTACAAAATGGCCACTGGCAGCCATCTTGAATTTTGGACGGCACCCAGAAACACTCGTTCTCATCCCAAGGTGATTACAAAGGTACTCTAGACGTTTTGTGAAGATCGGTTCATAAATACAGACTCTAGCCTGAGCCGTATTGACATGTGTACTTACTGTGTGTAAGTAGCACTGAAAAAATCAAAGTTCATCTAATTTGCATAATTTCTGCACGAGAAAAAAACCTGTATTATATGTGATGTATCCCATGGTACTAAACATTCACACAAAAAATTATTCAAATCAGCGCTTTCATATGGAAGTTCTGTGCAAAAATCTGATTGCACCAAATTTTGCACAAAATGGCTGCCATTGGCCATCTTGAATTTCGGACCGGACCCAAAAACACTCGTTCTTGACTCACAGTGATAACAAAGGTACCCAAGGAGTTTCGCAAAGATAGGTTCATAAATATGGCCTTCAGCCCAGGCCGTATTGCATTTGCACTTACAGTGCTGAAAGTAAAACCAAAAAACATCAAAGTTAGTCTAATTTGCATAATTTACGCACGAGAAAAAACCCCGTATTATATGTGATGTATCCCATGGTACTAAACATTCATACAAAAAATTATTCATATCAGAGCTTTCATATGGAAGTTCTGTACAAAAAAAAAGATTTCTGCATCGTCGGTACAAAATGGCTGCTGGCAGCCATCTTGAATTTCGGACCGCACTCAAAAACACTCGTTCTCGTCCCACGGTCATAACAAAGGTTCCCAAGAAGTTTCGTAAAGATCGGTTCATAAATACGGCCTCTAGCCCAAGCCGTATCCAATTGTTGACGGACAGACGGACAACGGACGACGGGCCATGGCATAAGCTCAAATTTGGCTTTGCCAAAGTTGAGCTAAAAACAGAAACAAACTTTTGGTGCTTAGATTTGACAGACTTATGATAGATACAAATTCATCTCATCAAAAACTGAGTGAGACACAATGAGAAACACCTCAAACCACAATTAATGATTCTGGTCAGCCAACAATATGTTGAGGGGCCTCCAACAAGAAAATTGAATACCTGCCATCCTGCTTCACTCCGGAGTTAAGGCCTATAAAAAAATTTCTTGTTTCTCAAACAATTTTTCCTCAATTTTATGATAAAGGAGGGAGCCTTATTTTGGTTTATTTACAATCCAGTTTTGAAAATGGTTAGCCTCAGAAATTTAACTACTTACACTATTATGTGGCAATCCAATATTTTCAGCAGTGGACATTTTCCGTAAGGTAGTTAAAAATTTAACCAACTTTATTATATGCTAGCCTGTGAATTATCGCAAATTATCTAAAAGATATTTCTCGATATCCATCGAGTCGATGGATATTGAGAAATATGCCCCAGTAGCTTCCTAAATGACATCATGCTTTGATGCATGACGTCGCCTTGAAGGAACGATCAGATCTTTGTTATTGTCTTGAAACTGTTAGCAGTCGAAATGGGCTGAATATTGCGCAGTAAAATGTCATGTACCATATAATACAAAGAAAATCTAAGCTATTTCAGTGAAAATCGGGAATTATCTCATGAGTGTGGACCTGAAAGTTTTATTTTTCATGAGTGCTTGCACTCACTAATTCACTAAAACAGCACAGATATCATCTATATATCTTGTTTTAATTTCTAGTTGCATTAGGCCTAAAAAAATAAAAAATCTGTTTCTCAGGCCCTCCTGCATGGTCCTTTTGGCTGCCGCATGCTCTCTTTTTATAACCAATTTAAACTTTAAAAAAATAAAAATTAAATGGTTTGAAATTTTACCCAAGTTAAAAAAATTGATGAATTTGTCCCTTGAGTGCAAGAAGGCTTTGCAATGCTTTAGCATTGCAAAGCCTTCTTGCACTCAAGGGATGAAATACACCACCACCCATGCTATTCTGTTGATTATGAGGCCTAAAACTTGAACCAAGAACATGAACTTTCGATGGCAAAAAGTAATTACTGAAATAAAAAATAAAATAAAAAAACGCTCGCCCGCATGCAATTTCACAAATAATGGCCTGAGAAACAGAAAATACACTTTGTGTGGCCTTATGGGTAAAAATTGTTTCTTGAAATTTTGGTATTTTGACATCATAGCACAGAGGGTTAATCACTTTCATACAGAAAACTTAAAGGTTAATAAATTATTTCCAAATGAAAGGACTTTCAATAAATTCAAGAACCTGTGAGCATTATGTGATCACAGGTCTTTGTCATGGTTTCCCCTTCTGATTTAGTTCTGTGCAAATTCTTTCCAACGTCTGCAAATTATATCTGTGTAAAACCTTACTAAACGTGGCAAACAAATACAGTGGAACCCACTTAATTGGATATCTCTTAATTGTATATCCCGGTTAATTGAATATAATTTTCAAACACAAAACCATTTACCATACCTTCAGTACAAATTTGATCTGTTAATTGCATATGTGTTGTAGAGTAAACTCCTGTTAATTGTATATAAATTTTTATAATATGTTGAAAAAAATTACTATGACACGCACCAAATTCCCCTTATTTACCAACCTTTTTGGCCTCGCTACATCCAATACAGGCATTTATTCTATTATATCTTGTTTGACAGAGCTCTATGAGCTCTGTCAAACAAGATATAATAGAATAAATGCTCAGTTTACCTACAGAATACAGGAAACTGGCCAAATCCCTCTTAATTGTATACTCCTGTTAATTGAATAATTTTCATGGCAAAATGGATATTCAATTAAGAGGATTCTACTGTACTTGGAAAATGAATAAAACTCTGCATAAAGGCAGAATAACCCTCTGCATACTGATGACAAAAAATTAAAATTTCAAGTTGCAGACTTTTCCCATAATGTAACAAAGAGTTTAAGCAATTCATTCTTGTTTGAGTTGGTGAGACGCCCCTCTCAGCCAGGTGTCTCACCTGAGACATGTGCACCTGAGTAGGAATGAGGTCAGATAGTTAACACTCACCTAAAATCAAAATCTGTGGTAAACTGACTTTTCATTTTTTGGAATACTGGATCTTGAGCAGTTGCTTGAGCTCTTCGGGCAAGCGATTCTGAAGCAGCACTTGAGAACGTCTGACTAACACTGGACACATTCTCAATACCCACACCAAAGGTACTGACAAGCTTCTTAACAAAGTTCAAAGTGTGAGGAGTTATTGTTGCATCTGCAACTGTAATAAATACAAAATAAAAAATAACTTTTCAACTCTGGTGACCTGAAAGGTATTGTCCTATTTAATACTGTCTATAGCAAAATGGGCATTTGCAGGGAAATTCAGTAAAAGTTCAAACTTGCAACTCTAAAGACCTGTACGATCAGACCTTTAGATTAGTCTAATTTAGGCACAATGGCAAATATGGATGTGGCCTGCATGGTTGGAGGAAAAGCACTGGTATTGTTTTCTTCATGGCATCTGTTTTGGGTTTTAGATCCCCCGTCTTAAAATGACAACCCCTTGTTATAGGTCTTCACCACAATCACTGGTTCCCACCACCCTTTGATGTAAGTTTACTCGACTAACTGGAGAAGGATTCTTAGTTTCCCAGTGTTGAGCCAAAGTCCTACTTGAATGTAAATTACGCATGGAGTTTACCGAGAAATGCCACAAACATGAATATAATAGATCTCAAGCTTTAAGTGCATGATCATACATGTATAGAATTCGACACAGAAAAGCAATAGCCGTCGACAGTGTCGTATATAACACTGTCGACCGCAATTGTTTTTTTATGGCGAACTTTGTGGGTTTTTTAAAAATTATTTATCTGTTGCATTGTTTGGTTCAAAGGTAAGCTTGAAGTTATATTGCAAGCATCAGGGAAACCTGGCCAAACTATATATTGCCAAAAGACTGCAAAACTTCGGAAAAAAAAAAAAAACCTCCATGGGTGCAGTTATCTTATTTGGGCACAGTGTTTACCATTGTTAGTTGGGAAGAATTTAAAGGCCTGTGTATGATTAAATTATTACTGAATCTTCCTGCAAATGAAGATGATTAAATTATTATAGATCCTCACCACTAGTTGCTTTATTTTCATATTGTTGTCTGCTGGTGAACCGCAAAATTATATTTCCACATGCTAACATTCATGCTTACAAAATTTCTTTCAAATGAGGTGGTTACATGATTTGGTTTAGTTGAAATTCAGTTGGAAAATATTTTTTTCAACTGCTATATTTGTATATTACGTGGGCGGATGCAATCAATTCTTTATGTAAAGGGTTAACCCTTTACCCAACAAAACGACAAAAAACGGAGGGCGCTATTCACATAACTGCCAATTAATTATCATTATATTTTCATTTTTTGTCTCAAAAACATAGGTTAAGACCCCTCATTGGAACGAGCCCGTTAAGCTCTTTCCAATGAGGAGTCATAACCTATGTTTTTGAGACAAAAAATAAAAAAATTAGTTATGGCCACACAAAGTAGATCTTCTGTTTCTCAGGCCATTATTTGTAAAATTGCATGTGGGCGAGCGTTTTTTTATTTTATTTTTTATTTCAGTAATTACTTCTTTGCCATCAAAAGTTCATGTTCTTGGTTCAAGTTGTAGGCCTCATAATCTACAGAATAGCATGTATGGGTGGTGGTGTATTTCATCCCTTGAGTACAAGAAGGCTTTGCAATGCTAAAGCATTGCAAAGCCTTCTTGCACTCAAGGGACAAATTCATCAATTTTTTTAACTTGGGTAAAATATCAGATATAAACCATTTAATTTTTATTTTTTTTAAGTTTAAATTGGTTATAAAAAGAGAGCATGCCGCAACCAAAAGGACCATGTGGGAGGGCCTGAGAAACAGATTTTTTATTTTTTTAGGCCTATTCCAAGAATTTTTTTTGAAAGTGCCATCTGCTTTTCATGTTAGATAAAGGGTTAAGAAGAAATAAATTCTATTTTCTCTACCCAAGTTTGTTTCTTTATTTGTTTATTTGGGTTTAATGACACTTCAACAAGGGTCACATTGTGTTGGACAATTTTATGGGTGTTTAATCCTTAAGGGTTCTAATTCCCACTTGGATCGCATTTTTTGCAACAGAACAGGTGCCCCTGCAAGCAGTGTTTGGGTTAACTCACATGTTACATTCTAAGCACCTTGGTAGTGGTTTTAGGAAAGTCTTAATTGCATGTATAGGCAGCCAAGCCCTGACAAAAAAACAGCAGCAAAGTCACAGGATGTAGACTGTCAAAGTGTAAAAAAATTATGTAAAAATCTCTAGGCCCTTAAGGGTTAAGCTGTAGTATCCAGAGAGATCCACCGAGTAGTGTCAAGTAACTGTCAGACTCACTAACTTACTAACCTGTCAGAAGCAGAGTTAGCAGTGGTTGAAGGCAAGCGCACCATCGATGTGCAGTACGTCTTAGTACACAGTGACACTGTGCCCTTACATGAGTAACCAAGTGTCTTGCCCAAAGAGACAGAGCAGATGGAATGGTCAGGTTTGCACTGTCTACCTTTTGGCTTGAAATGAGCTATTAAGGTCTAAAAAAGTTAAAAATATGTTTCTCAGGCCCTCCTGTAAGGTTCATTTGGCTGCTGCAGACTCTCTTTTTATAACCAATGCAAACTTGAAAAAAAAAAAATTAAATGGCTAAAAGCTGATATTTTTCCTAAGTTAATAAAATTGATAAATTTGTCCCTTGAGAGCAAGATGGCTTTGCAATGATTTAGCATTGCAAAGCCTTCTTGCACTCAAGGGACGAAATACATCACCCATGCTATTCTGTAGATTATGAGGGCTAAAACAAAAAACAAACCAAGAACATGAACTTTTGATGGCAAAGAACCAATTACAAAATAAAAAAAAAAAAAAATAATAAAAAACTGCCCACCCGCATGCAATTTGACAAATCATTGCCCGAGAAACAGATCTACTGTATTTACTCCATGTATTGGGACGGCTAAAAATAATTATTTTCACAGGTGTCCCAATTCTTAGAAAATCGGGAAAGAACACAGCCTGGTCTTGATTTGATGCTGAATAAAGTTGTGTGTGATTCGTTTTCCATCTCTTTATACGAAAATCGGCGTACGAAAATCGGCGTCCAATTTTTTTTTATATTTTCATTTTTTGCTTCCAAAACATAGCTTATGATCCCTCATTGGAACAAGCGCATTGTGATCGATCCAATGAGGGATCATAAGCTATGTTTTGGAAGCAAAAAATGAAAATTTTTAGTTACTCAAGAATTTTTTTATGAGTGTCATCTGCTACTAGCGACGGTCCAACTGGAAATAAATCTCCTGAATGTCCCAAACTTTGCAGCATAAAAAAATATAGTTTTCTGGAAAAAATGTGTGTCCCAAATCATAGAGTGTCCCAATATATAGAGTAAATACGGTACTTTGCGAGGGCTAACTGAAATTAGAACATGTTTTTATTTTAGTGATCATTCTATGAATGTTGAATATATACTCACAATCCTCTTATAAAAAGGTTGAGGTTACTCCAACACAGTTCAGTACAGATTATCACCACAGTGTATGTCTCCGGGAATTCAGATCAAGTCGAGTTGTAGGAACAGAATAGTATTTTGACGAGCCCGTTAGGGCGAGTCGAAATGCGATTCTGTGCCTACAACGAGACTTGATCAGAATTTCTGGAGACACATACTGTGGTGATAAGAAATTTATCTCACAATATTGACCACAAAATGTGTTATAAAACTATTTTAAGAGGAATTTTTTCATTTGCCTTATCGATGGAAAGACGCAAATTGAAAAGTTAAAAAATTTATAGTAATTTATATATTTTTTATACTTACCAATGACCCAGACTTAGCTGGTGCTAACTCTAACAAAACCAGGGCCAAACACAAATTTTGCCCCCCAATCCCCAAAATTTGCATCCAAAACCAAAAGAAATCATGTCCTATAGGACCTCCATACTACGCCCCCACTGCGCATGCGCAGTGTCAAGGACGTCCCGAAATTGGCGCCAATTATCATTCTTACTGGCAGTGCCTGGTCAGCGCTATGTAC
The DNA here is from genome assembly GCA_031216915.1 of Pictodentalium vernedei. NCBI lineage: Eukaryota > Metazoa > Mollusca > Scaphopoda > Dentaliida > Dentaliidae > Pictodentalium > Pictodentalium vernedei. The sequence continues at coordinate 31,332,588 of CM062288.1, read as the reverse complement.
TCAGAGGGGAGGCAAGAGTTCCCAACTCCTGGGAGGGCCATCCCCGTCTGGGTCATTGGTAAGTATAAAAAATATATAAATTACTATAAATTTTTTAACATTTTTATACTGTACCAATGACCCAGACTTAGCTGAATAGTAAACAGGCTGGAGGGCCTAGGACATAGAGGAAAATCCAATAAGCTCAACTATATAATAAAGAGGTAACCCCTTAAGGAGAAAAGGAGTATTAGACTTTACATGTATCTTTCTTATTTAATATTTAAATTAGAAAGATACAATACCCTTAATAATTGAGCACAATAATATTCATGTTCTCTATTAACATCCAGTATAACCCTTATACTAATTATTTTTAAAGTAAGCCAATAAATAAAGAAGTCCAGAGAATTGAGACACTTTATAATCTTTTAAAAGTGTCCGAGTATTGTATATTAAAGCCCGTTCGACACTTGACATATACAAATGCTTCACACCGAGCTACACTTCAAAAATATGACATGAATGAATTTTTAACATTAATATTACACTTTAAAACCATCCCGGAAGCGACTCAGAAATACTGACTTTGGAGGAGGCATTCCCTTGCTTTTCACTATAAAGCAGGTGACCTAAGGAACACCTCCCCCCCCCCCCCCGTTCCCCTTGCCCTGGGTCAAATAGCCCAGAGCGAAGAGGGCAGCCGGACGGAGTCACTGCTGGAACAGAAAGCCTGCATAACTATAGTTGCAACTGTTTAGTGGACGACATTCTGAGCAACAGATAACGGACCTAAACAATGCAGGTCTCCAGAAATGGACTCAATATTTCTGAGATAAAAATTTGTGAATGTGGATGGCTGAGACCAATAAGCAGCCTTCATTAAATCTGTAATAGCAACACTATTAGCATAAGCCCAAGATGTAGCAAGAGCTCTTACTTCATGAGCGGAAATTTTAAGCACAGACTGCTGAGAAGAAGATAAACTCTCATAAGCAGTACGGATAGTTAATTGAATCCATCTAGCAATAGAATGGACCGAAATGTCCCTTCTATTAGGCATCAAAGACAGAAAGAAACGTTTCCGTCCCTTTCTGATAAACTGAGATCTCTGTTTATAGATACGTAACGCTCTAACAGGACAGAGTAAAGGCCTACGCCCGTCTGAAGACGGAAGAGCCTTAATAACAATAGGTTCCGGATATTTATTAGGAGCCTGATTCTTAGCTAAAAAACCCACATTAGTAGTGAAAGTGATAGTGTTCCCGACACTACGATAGTGAGAATCATCCACCGACAGTGCATGAAGCTCACTGACTCTTCTAGCAGAAGAGAAAGCTAAGAGAAAAGCTGTCTTATAAGATAAGAATTTGAAATCTACTGTCCCAAGAGGTTCAAATGGCTTTTCCTTCAATTTAAGAAGAACCCAAGCTAAATTCCATTTAGGAATTAATCTAAGAGTTCTGGGTCTATTTATCGAGAAGTTTCTAACCAACTTAGATAAAGAGACATTAGATCCAATTTGTAAACTATCATGATGTGCATAGGTATCAGATAACATAGACCTATAACCCTTAATAGTAACAGGCTGCAGTTTGATTTCGTCAAACAAGTATACTAGAAAGTTTGCAATGTCTGGTATAGAGGGATCAAAAATATCTACAGAATGATCCCTACACCAACGGCGAAAAACCTTCCACTTAGCCGCATAGTTTAGCGAAGAGGAGGTCCTCCTACAGTTAGAAATCGCGTCCACTGCTTGTCCTGTAAAGTGCTTGCCATGCAAGAAGGACCGCACAACGGAAAAACGTGAAGGCTGAGACCTTGCGGGTTGTGATGGAGTTGACGTGATTTCCCCTGCGAAAGAAGATCCTCCCGTGGAGGAAGCTTTCGCGGTAGGTCCCACAACAGACACCTGAGTAGATTTATCCACGGTCTCTGTGGTGACAGAGATGCTACCAACAGAATCTTGCACTGAGATTGTTTTATCTTTAGCAATACTTGTTGAATTAACGGCGCTGGAGGATACGCATATCCTATCATTCCGTCCCAAGGGATCGACAGAGCGTCTACTGCAAATGCTCTTGGATCCGGACACGGAGACACATACGTCTGCAACTGATTGTTGAGATGTGTCGCAAATAAGTCTATCATTGGCCGTTCCCATTGGTAGCAAATCTGATTGAATACTTGTTTGTTGAGAGTCCACTCCGACGGCAACAAGCGACCCTTTCGTGAAAGGGAGTCTGCTAGCACATTCAGACGACCCGGTATGTGACGGACCGAAAGAAGAACCTGATGTTCTAGTGCAAACAGAAGGATTCTTTCCGTTAGATTGAACAACGGAACTGAATGAGTGCCTCCCTGATTCCGTATATATGCCACTACTGTCGTATTGTCGGATAGGATTTGGACATGAGCATTGTGAATAATGTCCATCCAATGACGTAACGCAAGCCAAATTGACATCATTTCCTTGATATTTATGTGCTTGCACAGGAATTGCGGATCCCAAAGACCCTGGAATCTCGAATCCATTGGGATCAATGATGCACCCCAACCTGTTTGACTGGCATCCGTCATAATGGTTCAACTCGGATCCGGCAACTGCAGCGGAACTCCCTGAGTTAACCACTGAATGTTTGCCCAAGTCTGAATCTCTTGTTTCACTTGATCTGACAAGAGAACGTCTACGTCGAGCGAATGAATTTTCACACTCCAATTCTGAGTCAAGAAAATTTGGAGAGGACGCGTGCGTAACCGCCCCATCGGAATGAGATCCGCAGCGGCTCCGCACAGACCTATCAGTCTCATAAATTCTCTCGCTGTGACTTTGTCTGCGTGCAGACAATAGTGAGCGTAACAACTGACTAATTTCGCTCTGGTCAACGGCAGACGAACGAGATTGTTGTGCGTCTCGAAGCTCATTCCCAGATGAGTGAATGACTTGGACGGCACCAGATCCGACTTCTCTTCGTTTACTATAAAACCAAGACGTCGGAGCAATAAAAGTAGATTCTGAACATCGTTCTGAAGCGTTAACTCGTTGCCGTACCTCTGAAGAATGTCGTCCAGGTAGGCCGACGTTACCGCAGACGAATGAGCTCGGAAATAGATCATTACCGAGTTCATTACCCGAGTGAAAGCCCAGGGTGCTAGATTCAGTCCGAAGCACATCGCCCGGAATTGATACACCACTCCTAGGACTGCAAAGCGTAGATACTTTCTGAATGTCGGATGTACCATGACGTGAAAGTACGCATCTTTGAGATCTATGCTCGTTGCATAATCGTTCACCCGAATACTCGTTCTGAACGACCGAATCGTCTCCATATAAAATTTCGGAGCGACGATCAGCTTGTTTATCCAGCTCAAATCTATGACTGGACGGAACGAGCCGTCTGGTTTCGGAACCAGAAACAGATGGCTGTAGAATCCCGGGGTCTCCTGGTTTTCTACGACCTCTACCGCGTTCTTCATTAAAAGAGACTGCACCTCTGATAACAGAGCGTCTCTTTTCTGCGGATTTGACGGAAGTTGAGTCCACTTTGGACTTCGAGTTAATGGAGGCTTTCGTTTGAAGGATATCTTTAGGCCTTCCGAAGTCACTCCTCTCACCCAAGGGTCGTCCGTAATCGACGCCCATTCTTGTGAAAAGCTCGACAACCTTCCGCCAACCGGTACGCGATAGAGGTTTAAGCCATCACCTCCTGGACCTGCGAGGCCTGCGGTAGGAGAAACCACGTCCTCCACGACCCGCACCTCGTCCCGTCGACCTCGGGACGTCCGACCGGTTGTCCCGGCCCGAAGGACGTCCCGAACGAGAGTCGCTACCCTGACGGTCTCTCGAATAAGACCAAGAGGACGCACCGGAACCTCTATAGGAACCTCTCTTGGGCGCATTAGACCCAGAAGTGCCTGTCTTATTCTTGTCTGCTGTATCCGACTTCTTAGAAGCAGATTTGAACAACAGAGAATCCGAAGCTTTCTTTGTAATTTTATCATAAATAGCAGAAAGCTTGCCGTCAAAGAGAAGTTCTCCGGAGACCGAAGCGACTCTAAGAGAGTTCTTCACCTTAGTATCCACGAGTGTGGATGTAGCTAGGGCTGCGTCACGTCTAACCAACTCCAGGTTTGCCACAGAAAGGGCGGAGTTACACGTGGAATAAGCTACTGCCCTTGAAAGAAGTCTTAAAGAGGATTGTATATCCTGAAATTCTTTCCCTTGAAGGCGCAGTGATAACGCCTTAGTAAGGTGATCTGCGTAAGATAAGGCATCTAAATTGGCTCTGTTAGACGAAATAGCTGTTTCCAACACCGCGGTTGGAATAGAAGCCGACGACGGTAATGATAGCTCTAAGTCTTCCGCCTCGTCGTCCATACGCAGAGGAACTCTCGGGATACCCTGTCCTGCCGTGTCAAATTTATTCCTTGCATTAATGAAAGGCAGGTTGAGAGTATTGGCGGACAAGAAACCTGCTTTCCCTGTCTTGGAAGCAAGTTTAAATATAGCGTCGTTCAATAATTCAAATGTTCTTGCAACATTATTGGACTGAGACGGAAACTCGGGAGCGATGTCCCTGAACCGCTCAAAAAATTCAGAGTCCAATGACGCTATAATCCTCTTGTCCGGAACCGCAGCAGTCTGGCCCGACGGAACAACTTGAGGGAGAAAGTGCCGGATGAAGTCCACGGCAGCTTTATGTTGTTCCGAAAGGGATAGCTCCAAATCATCCGTATCCCTTTCACCATCCGGTCGGACCTCATGATGCTCCCGGTCGTCCGCCCCCGATGCTTCGGCGGAGAGTACCGACCCAGCGCCGTCGGATAATTCTCGATCCGACACCGTTTCTGTCGGCTGCTGGGATAAGCTGTGCTATCTGCACAAGAATGTCCGGCGTCGAGACCTGCGGAGGCGCAGTCTTCAGCTGCTTCGCCGAGGGCAGCTCCGCATCAGATGGCTCCCGCATACTTTTTCTATGCGAACGTCCGGAGTCCATCGGCCTCGAGTCCCTGGCTGCCGGATGGTGTGACCTGGGCGCCGAAGAATCCTTGATCGGCGAAGCTGGTAAGATAAGCGGACTGCCTATACAACGGAGCGTCCCGAGCGACGGACGTATGCTCCGCTTGCGACACATTTTGTACCACAACATCTGGTCCCAGATGTTGTTGTACGAGAGAGGGGCCTCTCTCGCTCGTGGCCCGGCTGGACCTGGACGAGCTAGGAACCGGACTCAAAGGCTTCCTCCGATCTCGCTTACTATCCGCCGTCACTGGGTGTGCACATTGAATGTTTATAGTGCTCGCATCACCCAACATTTCCTCCTGGACCGCATCGGACGAACCCGGCTGCCGAACCATTCAGTGAATGGACGCTACACCGGGCGAGCTAGCAGACGACATTTGTCTAATCTCCATGAGCACTTTTGTCGCTAGCTCTGAATTCATTTGTGACGACGGAAGCGCACTTGCAGAAGATAACATGGAAACATCACCCTGTTCTTGTTCCTCTGAAATAGAAACTGAGATAGTAGAGTGACCTTGCAGAGAAAGAGCCGGCATAGCCCTTTCTCCAGTAACAACATACCGTGACACACGTTTCCAATGTTTGTCATCCCAAAATTGACATATAGGACAGGGATTAGTGCGAGAACACTGACTACAATTAATACAATGATCATGAAAGTCAGAGGAAGATTTCTTCCTATTACAATTTGAACAATATCCTTTCATTGTGAAAAGTCAACAAGTCCTAGTTACTCGCACAAACCCCTGACACAAAGATACATAATAACATGATCCATTAATAAATGAAAAAACAATTGCAAATCAAAATAATTTTGAAAAAATATTTTTTCAGCGAAGCCCAAGTTTCTGAAAAGTAACGTTGAGCCCCGATGGATCCGATGGCAAAGTGTGGTCAAAAATTTTAAATTTATATTAAATAATTAATGAGACACTTACAGATAATATAAATGTATCTTATAGTGAGATTAACTACACCAAAGGCAAACAGCCCCCCTCAAAAAAGGCTGTTGCCAATGTAAACAAACAGTGTAAAACACCAGAAAACATGGCTCCAGGCACTGAAAAAACTGGCCCGAAATCAGTCATCAAAATTACACTCTATCTGATGCAAGACAGAGACTCCCAGGGGAGAATCTGCAGAACATCAGATGGAAGATGCAGAACACAACGTTTATACACCCATGGGTGAAAACGTAACTATGGGGAAAATAACAGAAAACATTCTGTATCCAAGCAACTCTCCCAAGAAAATTTTAGAAATGAACTTTCTCAAAAATATGCCAAAAGCATGGGAGAATTGCAAGGGGGGACTTTAGAAGGCTAGGGGAGAGGAAACACTGAATAAGCAGTGCAACATTTAGCAAGAATGACAACAAGAGGCCCATGCCTCGAAAATAGGCAACTTAACATAATTTCATCAAAAATTTTAAGTACAGCCCTGATTATTTTTTGTCACTTCTTTTTCCTCTCCTCCTTCTACATCCTCCTTAGAATCACCATTTCTCCAAAAATTACGTGTCTGGCATCCTTTAAACTGAGATTTACAAGCACAAAGATCAGTGAGATGTTGACTGATGAAGGGCCAAACAGAGAATGATAATTGGCGCCAATTTCGGGACGTCCTTGACACTGCGCATGCGCAGTGGGGGCGTAGTATGGAGGTCCTATAGGACATGATTTCTTTTGGTTTTGGATGCAAATTTGGGGGATTGGGGGGCAAAATTTGTGTTTGGCCCTGGTTTTGTTAGAGTTAGCACCAGCTAAGTCTGGGTCATTGGTACAGTATAAAAATATAGAATAGCGTTCATTGATCTCCATATTGAGGTCAGTGATGACGTTACACTTCAGAGAATATTACGTCACTGGGATTCACTTTACTGAATATTGTCTTGCAAAGTGGAGCAACTGTGTGTTTCGTCAACATGAATTTGGTTGTTACTTTTGCAACAATTACTGGTGAATTAAATATCCCTCTTGGTGTAAAGGTTTATTATATTTTAATATATGCCATTCATCGTTTATTGAGGTGGAGTTTTCCACATTTCATAACGAAAGCTAATCCTTTAACTTCAAGAGAGAAGCCTCGACTCGAGCGTTCAGGAAAATAGGCTACAAACCAGCACAAGATGCCGAAAAGTGCGCATAATTTAACTATTCGTTGAGTTAACTTCCCCAGTGACATTTTAGAATGCCGTGTATAATAAATACGTTACAGGGCGTTTAGTTGGCAGATACAGTGTCATATACGGCTCAGAGAAAACAATATTAGGTTTGGCTTCGCCTCACCTAATATTGTTTTCTCTGAAGGGAAAAATGCGAAGCGATCGAAAAATGTCATTAATGCCGTTGTTTTGGCAACAGCAGAATCACGCGCTTGTATCAGGGGCCCTTGATACAGATTCGGAACAAGTGCCCAGATACATTAAACTTTAGTTGTGTAAAAGTGCAAAAACACCCCGATTGTGAGATAAAATCATGAACTGAACTAACTTCGATCTTTATCTATGTTATTGATTTCTTTATTGTCCAGTGATGTCATGGGGTACACAAATGGGTTTATTTACTAAATTTGTTATTTTGTTAAAGTTGCCTTGTTTATTGAAGTTGACTTGTTCATTTCCAAATGAGGGTTTTGGGCTTTGGGTAGAGTCTTATTGGAACATATACATTATTGTGATAACTGGCTTAGTAAGTAGAGGTGGAGGCTGCAGGCCATGAGGTCCTTGGTTTGAATCCCACCTGTGACAACCATGTCGTGCCCTTGGGCAAGACACTTCACCCCCATTGCCCACGTGGGGGCATGGTGGCATTGTGTACTAAGGCATACTGCATGTCAACGCTACACCTGTCTTCAACCAATGATAACCCTGCTTGTGTGGAGTTGGTATGTTGGGGAGCTGCCAGTTGCTTGTCTTAACTATCATGGTCATGATTAGCCATTGTGCAGAAATGTGTGACCTTAAACACCAATAAATAAATAACATGGTCTGAGGTTTGTGGCTCGGAGCGTTTGTTCAACCTTGATGCAAAAAAATATATATATAGAATATACCCATAGTAGCTTGGTGTACCAAATATTCACCACGAGTGGTGAAGTTGTGTTAACCACCAGCCTTCAGCGTGTGATTAACATCACTTTATTATGAGTGATGAACATTTGGTACACCAAGCTACTTTGGGTATATTTTATTTGCACAATGACTGTCCGATTATTAAAAGTCGCTATCATTTTTTCTTGATTTTACTGAGCAGCAGCCATACATACTTGCGAATTTGCTTTTGTTTACATGAATATCGGTGGGCATTACTTCCGCTGTCAATTTTATCACCGAAATGAAATAGAAAAAGAAACAGGTCCTTTTTCATTTTAATATAATAACATAATAACATACTATTTCGAATTATGGATGCTTTATTAACATGAGACAAAGCATGTCTGTTAATTTTTCGCATCTTATGAGGTAAATCCATTTATAAACGTAATAAATAATTGCCACTTTCATTTCACTCTTCGCGAGGCAACGTGCGATAAATTTAGACAAGTCTGCATTCAGATCGACGTCACCAAAGGTCAACATGGATGTAGTTCTACTGTAGGTGTAAATTTTTATTACTGAAATCCCATTACTGGCGTGTTCATCACGGTTGGTGTGTAAAGCTAAAATTTATGTCATAGGCTTTTCATATATAGTAGAATAGGTAACCATGGTATAAATTTAGTTAACCTTCTGCACACTGATAAGAAAGTACTGAAATTTCAAGCAGCAATTTTTTTCTCCCTAGTGCAACTTGTAATTTAACCAATTCAATCTTCTTTGACTGCGTTTATTTGAGCTCTGTCAAAGAAGAATGAATTGATTAAAATCCTAGCTGCATTATGGGGAAAATTTGTAGGTTGAAATTTTGACACTAGTGTGTAGAAGGTTAAATATAAGTTTAATAGAAGCAGGCATTTATTCTTTTTCATTACTTTCAAAAGTGTGATTTACTAGGATTTCGGGGTTTGATTATAAACGATAACTTCACAAGTGAATTATGCAATCAACAATTGGGCGCAAATGAAGATGCTTTGCCATGGGTGTAATGGGTACATCATTGTTTTTTGCTTTTTTAACCCTTTACCTAACATGAAAAGCAGACGACACTTGCAAAAAAAATTCTTGCATAACTATTATTTTCAATTTTTGTCTCAAAAACATACTTTATGACCCCTCATTGGAACGAGCTCAATGAGCTCGTTCCAATGAGGGGTCATAACCTATGTTTTAGAGACAAAAAAATTAATTGGCGATTTTTGAGACGAGTGCTGACCGGTTTTGGCCGTTACATTACGTAAAGGGTTAAATAATATAATTATCGTTAATAATGAAAAGTAATAAACAGAGTCATCGCTTGACTGGACTGGTTACGTGAAATAATTCATTTGAGGCGAGGGACTATATTGTAAAACACTTGTGTGCATTCGCACACTCGTGTTTGTACAACGTCCCTCGCCTCTCAGGAATTATTTCACGTAACCAGTCCAGTCAAGTGATTACTCTCTATATTACACATCCATTAAACTTTAAGCCCTTGTATTTAAAGGAATCGGCACTTTGACATAAATGTTTCTGTATTTAACTGGTAATGTATAAGCTGGAACTTTTTTTCCAGAACCATTTATACTAGTTCCTTTCCCATCGAGTCATTAGTTATGCTTCGAAAAGTTTGCAAATTTCGTTTACAATTATCGATTGTCTGTCGTGTGAAAATGAAAGCGTCCAAAGCAAAATGAAGTCGGTTCACAAAAAAATTAGTTAACCAAAAATGAGATAATATTTAAAAAAACCCCAATCATTTCCAAACACAACATTAACCCAGTCCTGTGGCTGTATCATTTGTGGATTCCATTATATCTAAATTAGTCAACTTTATTTCGGTAAATCTTTGGACATCTTGACATACTTCAAACTTGTTTTAAAAAGGTTTCTCCCAGCTGTTTTGCAAATCTGACATATATTTTTACTAACAGAAACAGCAACCAATGGTTAGGCATGAATGGACACCAGCCCAAAAGAAACAGCGATACAAATTTCAACAAACACACTCAATAGAAAAGATAACGAATGTAATTTAGACTGGTTTCCAAAAGGTTGTTTGGATTCTTTATTGATCCATTTGAAACCAAACAAATGCACTCTTCACCTTTGGGTTCAAACATCTGAGATAAAATTTGTTTATTTCAATGAATTTTAATGCATGGGATAATGAACACAGAACACGATCTGTGTTTGAATCGGTGGGTGTTTTACTTAACTCATTGGAACGGCCCTCGCGAATATAATTACGCCATTCCAACACATTATGTAAAACACCCACCGATTCAAACACACATCACATTTTGTCTACTCATTCAATGTAATGGCCATGTTTGTGCTGTTCCCCCAAAACACCTTTCATATTTTCCTTTTTTTTTAATTTTGGCTTCCAAAACATAGTTTATGACCACTCAATGGATAGTTAGCCTGTTCCAATGAGGGCTCAGGAACTATGTTTTGTAGGCCAAAAAAAAGAACATATTTAGTAAAACAATAATTTTGTGATATATTTTGGGACCCCTCAGCCTCCACCCAGAAGAACTCAATACATAGTTGGGATGGCATGTTAAGCTGAAGATCCGAATATCCATGTATAATTTCCGAAAGTTGTGTAATGATAACAAGATGCTCTCGAGAGCCTGTAATCGGTCACCTGGCAGAACAGAAGATGAAAATGTGATTTCCCATAGGAATGCTATGGTAACTATAAGCCGCAATTGTGGCCATGTTTTCAACTCGATCAACTTTAAATGATGTTTGTTGGTAGAGGGTGTCCCGGTCATCAATCATGTGAAGTTTCAAAACATTTGGATTTATAGTTTCAGAGAAGATTTTTCAAAATTGACCAATCAGAATCAAAGAATGCCCCTGGCAGCCACGTTTTTCATCCAACAGGAACAAAATGAAAAACAGTTGTAGAGAACCTCCCATAGACTATTCCTGCCAAGGTTGGTTCACATCAGCTCAGTAGTTCCTGAGAAGAAGATGAAAGGACCGCTGGTAGAGGGTGTCCCAATCATCAATCATGTGAAGTTTCAAAATATTTGACCTTGTGGTTTCAGAGACGATTTTTTAAAATCCACCAATCAGAATCAAAGAATGCCTCTTGCGGCTATGCTTTCCATACGATGGGAACAAAATGAGGATAGTTCGTAGAGTACCTCCCATAGACAATTCCTGCCAAGTTTGGTTCACATCAGCTCAGCAGTTCCTGAGAAGAAAAATGAAAATGTGATTTCCCACAGGGTTCCTGTAGTAACTATAAGTCGCAATCGTGGCCATGTTTGTAAACCGATCAACATGAAATGAGGATTGTTGATAGTGGGTGTCCCAGTCATCAATAATTCAAAGTTTCAAAAAATTTGGACTTGTAGTTTCAGAGGAGAAGATTTTTCAAAATCCACCAATCAGAATCAAAGAATGCCTCAGGCTGCTATGTTTTCCATACGATGGGAACAAAATGAGGATCGTTCGTAGAGTACTTCCCACAGACCATTCCTGCCAAGTTTGATTCACCTTGGCTCAGTAATGAAGATGAAAGTTAAAAAATTTATAGTAATTTATATATTTTTTATACTTACCAATGACCCAGACTAAGCTGGTGCTAACTCTAAAAAATCCAGGGCCAAACACAAATTTTGCCCCCCAATCCCCAAAATTTGCATCCAAAACCAAAAGAAATCATGTCCTATAGGACCTCCATACTTCGCCCCTACTGCGCATGTGCAGTGTCAAGGACGTTCCGAAATTGGCGCCAATTATCATTCTTACTGGCAGTGCCTGGTCAGCGCTATGTACTCAGCGGGGAGGTAAGAGTTCCCAACTCCTGGGAGGGCCATCCCCGTCTGGGTCATTGGTAAGTATAAAAAATATATAAATTACTATAAATTTTTTAACATTTTTATACTGTACCAATGACCCAGACTTAGCTGAATAGTAAAAAGGCTGGAGGGCCTAGGACATAGAGGAAAATCCAATAAGCTCAACTATATAATATAGAGGCAAGCCCTCAAGGAGAAAAGGAGTATTAGGCTTTACATGTATCTTTCTTATTTTATGTTAAATTAGAAAGATACAATACCCTTCATAATTGAGCACAATAACATTCATGTTCTCTATTAACATCCAGTATAACCCTTTATACTAATTATTTTTAAAGTAAGCCAATAAATAAAGTTAGTCCAGAGAATTGAGACTCTTTATATTCTTTTAAAAGTGTCCGAGGATTGTATATTAACGCCCGTTTGACACTTGACATATACAAATGCTTCACACCGAGCTACACTTTAAAAATATGACATGAATGAATTTTTAACGTTAATATTACACTTTAAAACCATCCCGGAAACGACTCAGAAATACTGACTTTGGAGGAGGCATTCCCTTGCTTTTCACTATAAAGCAGGTGACCTAAGGGAACACCCTCCCCCCCCCCCCCCCCCCTTCCCCTTGCCCTGGGTCAAATAGCCCAGAGCGAAGAGGGCAGCCGGACGGAGTCACTGTCGTAACAGAAAGCCTGCATAACTATAGTTGCAACTGTTTAGTGAATGACATTCTGAGCAACAGATAACAGACCTAAACAATGCAGGTCTCCAGAAATGGACTCAATATTTCTGAGATAAAAATTCGTGAATGTGGATGGCTGAGACCAATAAGCAGCCTTCATTAAATCTGTAATAGCAATACTATTAGCGTAAGCCCAAGAAGTAGCAAGAGCTCTTAACTTCATGAGCCGAAATCTTAAGCACAGACTGCTGAGAAGAAGATAAACTCTCATAAGCAATACGGATAGTTAATTGAATCCATCTAGCAATAGAATGGACCGAAATGTCCTTTCTATTAGGCATCAGAGACAGAAAGAAGCGTTTTCGTCCCTTTCTGATAAACTGAGATCTCTGTTTATAGATACGTAACGCTCTAACAGGACAGAGTAAAGGCCTACGCCCGTCTGAAGATGGAAGAGCCTTAATAACAATCGGTTCCGGATATTTATTACGAGCCTGATTCTTAGCTAAAAAACCCACATTAGTAGTGAAGGTGATAGTGTTCCCGACACTACGATAGTGAGAATCATCCACCGACAGTGCATGAAGCTCACTGACTCTTCTTGCAGAAGAGAAAGCTAAGAGAAAAGCTGTCTTATAAGATAAGAATTTGAAATCTACTGTCCCAAGAGGTTCAAATGGCTTTTCCTTCAGTTTAAGAAGAACCCAAGCTAAATTCCATTTAGGAATTAACCTAAGAGTTCTGGGTCTATTTATCGAGAAGTTTCTAACCAACTTAGATAAAGAGACATTAGATCCAATTTGTAAACTATCATGATGTGCATAGGTATCAGATAACATAGACCTATAACCCTTAATAGTAACAGGCTGCAGTTTGATTTCGTCAAACAAGTATACTAGAAAGTTTGCAATGTCTGGTATAGAGGGATTAAAAATATCAACAGAATGATCCCTACACCAACGACGAAAAACCTTCCACTTAGCCGCATAATTTAGCGAAGAGGAGGTCCTCCTACAGTTAGAAATCGCGTCCACTGCTCGTCCTGTAAAGTGCTTGCCCTGCAAGAAGGACCGCACAACGGAAAAACGTGAAGGTTGAGACCTTGCGGGTTGTGATGGAGTTGACGCGATTTCCCCTGCGAAAGAAGATCCTCCTGTGGAGGAAGCTTTCGCGGTAGGTCCCACAACAAACACCTGAGTAGATTTATCCATGGTCTCTGTGGAGACAGAGATGCTACCAACAAAACTGAGATTGTTTTATCTTTAGCAATACTTGCTGAATTAACGGCGCTGGAGGATAAGCATATCCTATCATTCCGTCCCAAGGAATCGACAGAGCGTCTACTGCAAATGCTCTTGGATCCGGACACGGAGACACATACGTCTGCAACTGATTGTTGAGATGTGTCGCAAATAAGTCTATCATTGGCCGTTCCCATTGGTAGCAAATCTGATTGAATACTTGTTTGTTGAGAGTCCACTCCGACGGCAACAAGCGACCCTTTCGTGAAAGGGAGTCTGCTAGTACATTCAGACGACCCGGTATGTGACGGACCGAAAGAAGAACCTGATGTTCTAGCGCAAACAGAAGGATTCTTTCCGTTAGATTGAACAACGGAACTGAATGAGTGCCTCCCTGATTCCGTATATACGCCACTACTGTCGTATTGTCGGATAGGATTTGGACATGAGCATTGTGAATAATGTCCATCCAATGACGTAACACAAGCCAAATTGACATCATTTCCTTGATGTTTATGTGCTTGCCCAGGAATTGTGGATCCCAAAGACCCTGGCATCTCGAATCCGTTGGGATCAATGAAGCACCCCAACCTGTTTGACTGGCATCCGTCATAATGGTAAAACTCGGATCCGGCAACTGCAGCGGAACTCCCTGAGTTAACCACTGAATGTTTGCCCAAGTCTAAATCTCTCGTTTCACTTGATCTGACAAGAGAATGTCTATGTCGAGCGAATGAATTTTCACACTCCAATTCTGAGTCAAGAAAATTTGGAGAGGACGCGTGCGTAACCGCCCCATCGGAATGAGATCCGCAGCGGCTCCGCACAGACCTATCAGTCTCATAAATTCTCTCGCCGTGACTTTGTCTGCGTGCAGACAATAGCGAGCGTAACAACTGACTAATTTCGCTCTGGTTAACGGCAGACGAATGAGATTGTTGTGTGTCTCGAAGCTCATTCCCAGATGTGTGAATGACTTGGACGGCACCAGATCCGACTTCTCCTCGTTTATTATAAAACCGAGACGTCGGAGCAATAGAAGTAGATTCTGAACATCGTTCTGAAGCGTTAACACGTTGCCGTACCTCTGAAGAATGTCGTCCAGTTAGGCCGACGTTACCGCAGACGAATGAGCTTGGAAATAGATCATTACCGAGTTCATTACCCGAGTGAAAGCCCAGGGTGCTAGATTCAATCCGAAGCACATCGCCCGGAATTGATACACCACTCCTAGGACTGCGAAGCGTAGATACTTTCGGAATGTCGGATGTACCATGACGTGAAAGTACGCATCTTTGAGATCTATGCTTGTTGCATAATCGTTCACCCGAATACTCGCTCTGACCGACCGAATCGTCTCCATATAAAACTTCGGAGCGACGATCAGCTTGTTTATCCAGCTCAAATCTATGACTGGACGGAACGAGCCGCCTGGTTTCGGAACCAGAAACAGACGGCTGTAGAATCCCGGAGTCTCCTGGTTTTCTACGACCTCTACCGCATTCTTCATTAAAAGAGACTGCACCTCTGATAGTAGAGCGTCTCTTTTCTTCGGATTTGACGGAAGTTGAGTCCATTTTGGACTTCGAGTTAATGGAGGCTTTCGTTTGAAGGATATCTTTAGACCTTCCGAAGTCACCCCTCTCACCCAAGGGTCGTCCGTAATCAACGCCCACTCTTGTGAAAAACTCGACAACCTTACGCCAACCGGTACGCGATAGAGGTTTAAGCCATCACCTCCTGGACCTGCGAGGCCTGCGGTAGGAGAAACCACGTCCTCCACGACCCACACCTCGTCCCGTCGACCTCAGGGCGTCCGACCGGTTGTCCCGGCCCGAAGGACGTCCCGAACGTGAGTCGCTACCTTGACGGTCTCTTGAATAAGACCAAGAGGACGCACCGGAACCTCTATAGGAACCTCTCTTGGGCGCATTAGACCCAGAAGTGCCTGTCTTACTCTTATCTGCCGTGTCCGACTTCTTAGAAGCAGATTTGAACAGCACAGAATCCGAAGCTTTCTTTGTAATTTTATCGTAAATTGCAGAAAGCTTGCCGTCAAAGAGCAGTTCTCCGGAGACCGAAGCGACTCTGAGAGAGTTCTTCACCTTAGTATCCACGAGTGTGGATGTAGCTAGGGCTGCGTCACGTCTAACCAACTCCAGGTTTGCCACTGAAAGGGCGGAGTTACACGTGGAATAAGCTACTGCCCTTGAAAGAAGTCTTAAACAGGATTGTATATCCTGAAATTCTTTCCCTTGAAGGCGCAGTGATAACGCCTTAGTAAGGTGATCTGCGTAAGATAAGGCATCTAAACTGGCTCTGTTAGACGAAATAGTTGTTTCCAACACCGCAGTTGGAATAGACGCCGACGACGGTAATGATAACTCTAAGTCTTCCGCCTCGTCGTCCATACGCAGAGGAACTCTCGGGATACCCTGTCCTGCCGTGTCGAATTTATTCCTTGCATTAATGAAAGGCAGGTTGAGAGTATTGGTGGACAAGAAACCTGCTTTCCCCGTTTTGGAAGCAAGTTTGAATATAGCGTCATTCAATAATTCAAATGTTCTTGCAACATTATTGGACTGAGACGGAAACTCGGGAGCGATGTCCCTGAACCGCTCAAAGAAATCAGAGTCCAATGACGCTATAATTCTCTTGTCCGGAACCGCAGCAGTCTGGCCCGACGGAACAACTTGAGGGAGAAAGTGCCGGATGAAGTCCACGGCAGCTTTATGTTGTTCCGAAAGGGATAGCTCCAAGTCATCCGTATCCCTTTCACCATCCGGTCGGACTTCATGATGCTCCCGGTCGTCCGCCCCCGATGCTTCGGCGGAGCGTACCGACCCAGCGCCGTCGGATAATTCCCGATCCGACACCGTTTCTGACGGCTGCTGGGATGCTGCGATAAGTTGTGCTATCTGCACAAGTACGTCCGACACAGAGGCCTGCGGAGGCGCAGTCTTTCGCTGCTTCGCCGAGGGCAGCTCCGCATCTGATGACTCCCGCATACTTTTCCTATGCGA